>JAGQAX010000012.1:24281096-26681096 GCA_019142605.1 Cephalopholis sonnerati
GTGACAGGGTCAGAGTGAGAATGTGTTGTTTGAAGGCAATTTTTGTAGTGGCCAGAAGGTGGAACAACAACTCCTGAGTCCATCACATGATGCCGTTGGGCCCAAAAAAGACATTTTACCATAGACTTACATGCTACAAGAGATGTCTGTAAATCAGTGGATACATTTTTTTGAGCATCAAAACCCCTGTACCCCTGTAAAATGACTTTTTTTACTATCAGAACTTGATCCATTTGATCCTATAACATTTGGAAAGTCTAGAAGAATCATTTTATCCCTATTCGAGTTAGCGGAATGATAAACCGGAAGTGGGTCACAGGTCCATCCTGAATGGACTGCACGTGACTCACAAATGTGTCAAGTTTGTAAAACACTTTATTTTTAAGTACATGACACAGAGCTTTTATTTTGAAGTGCCGTTGCAAGCTGTAGAGTGAAGAGTAAATAATAACAATAACAAATAGCTTCTTGATTACATGGTCTAAGTATGACGCTGAATGTACTAAACTGTGTGGACCTTGAACTAATGGCTGAGGAGAAATCTGGACCCTGTGGCTGGACCAGTTGACCACCACTGCTCTGGTGCACTTGCTTTATGGGCCCTAAAAACCTAGCTTTATGATACACTAAACATTTGGGCAAAATTGTCCGTAACCCTGAGTAACTGATGTCAGTTCATGTGTTTTTGCCTTTGGTTTTGGTGATTGTAAAACTGGTCTTAAATTTGATTCTAGAGGCATTGAAAAATCTTTAAAGGTGTTAAATCTAGCTTGCCTTAAGCTGTAGGAAACCTGAGAGAGAGTCCTGTTATTTATTGAAAATAAAACTGGAAGAAAACAGAACAAGAGGTCTCAAAGAATCCTGGATTTTTGTAATTTCACCTGCCCCTGCTGCTTTGAACTAAACTGGCTAATGTGGGCTTTTGAAAGGCCACCAAATAGGAAACCTCTTTGCATGCTTTAGCCTTAAATCCTGGGCATGCTCTGTCACCTTCCAAAAGTGCTGTTTGATTCTTCATCTGCGAGAGAAAGAAGCAAAGTGGAGGGCGAGACAATAGCACAGGGCTTATCTCATCAGTAAATAAGGCTTATTGCTTAAAGCTATAAAAGGCAGTGCTTATTGGTGATGTCATCCCTTTGTGGAAGATTGATGAAGCTTGAGGCAGGGGGCACAATGTGAGTGTGAATGTGTATGAGCGTGGAGGAGGAGGAGGCCTAGTGCACCTCGCTCAAGAGTTTCTAACTTTCCCCTGCAGAGTTTGATATAATTTAAAATGTATGACATATATTTTAACTGCTGCTGCACTAAAATTGCAGTCTTTGGAGGTAAACTAACCCAAATGTACTTCAAAGTTCCATCTGGCCAGGGGGCTTTTATCCTTGCCCATGAGAGCGGTTGATGTTCTGTGCATGTAAACGTGCAGCTTTGGGTAAAGGTGGGGACAGCTTGTGTCCCCCATTATTGTCTGGTTGCATTTACGTGGGTCCAAGGGCCCACTGTGTCTTTTCGGGTTACTTTCTCATCATTTCTCCTAATGTAGAGACCCACAGGGTTGGTGGCAAGCGCACAATGCAGCTGTTGTATGGTTACTGTCAGCTCTCTCAAATAAGGCTTCCTGTTCATTAGACTTCTTTTCACCTCCGCACAATGCGCCGGCTTTGCAGCAATAGTGAGTCGACGCCCATCTCTTCAATGCCATGTGAATAGTTCTAAATAGTGTTTATGCAAGCCATTGTTGTCTATTGTGTGCCCAGTCTTAATGCACAGTGATTTGCCTGCTTTTGTAGCCTGGGATACATTATCTTGCCTATGTGGCTTCAGATGCATGCCTGGCCTTTGAGCCAGTAAACAGTCTAAAAGTTAACTCCCTACGGACAATGCTGGAGATGCCTGATAAAGTGGGACAGAGTATACTAAATGTCCCTCTGTAATTACTCAAACGGCTTCTTCCTCTGCTGAGTGCGTATCTGTATTAAACTTTGTAGTTCCATCACGTGAAAAAGTCACACCTCTCTAATTTAATTTTGAGGACATAGAAGCATTTTTTCCTGTGGTTTTTTTTCCCTTTGGAGATGTAATAATTTGTTTTGATTTCACTTTATGGTCAGAAAAATATGCTGAAATTTGTCATCTCTCAGGATGTCAACTGTTTCACATAAATACAAAACGACATTTAACCAAACAACAAAACCATGTTACAAATATCACATTATGAAAAGTAGATGCAATATAAAAAAGTGAGCATTCCTATTACATACAGTGTTCGCCCCAGATACACTGGGGCTACTTTGAAGCCATACTCTGATTTAATAGGTCAACACATGTCACCCCATGTCGACATATGACGTGTAAAGTAGCCTGGATGCGTCTGTTGTTGGCTGCCCAATGGCCGGTATTCGACGATTTCAGAGTGCGACCGGCTGAGGGAAAAATGTGCCTGCCTAACTTCAAGATGAACAGAGAGACAAGTGCACCATGCACCGATCCCATACTATATAACACTCTGTATTGTAGATTGAAAAACCATAACAGGGTCTGTTTGTTGGCTCCAAATTACCCTGGCTTCCTAAAATATTAATAGTACCTTGCTACAAATATGATCTATATGTGCACCCCTGGATAAAGCAGTGTCCACACTGATGCCCAAATATTTAAAAGAAAGAATATAATTAGAATAAAGTTTGGAAAAAAGTCAAACTTAACCCCAAAGCTGATTTTAAATCATAATCTGCAAGGATAATTCTCTTTTTTTTTTTTAAATAAATACATAGTAAAGTCGATACTGTTGCTTTGCAAGATTAGACTGACACTATCTGTTGCACATCTGGTGAAGAAAGTCCATTCAGTGGGGAGATGTATTTAAACCCTGTGTCTTTATTCTCCAGACTGTCAGTGTGAAAATGAAAGGGTAATACAGATAGACAGCCGGGTGGATAATCTGACACACATCACAGTCAAAAGAATAAAAACTTTTAAATCTCGAAGATAATGTCAAAATGATGTGTCTTGTAATGGAAATTTTATGTCTCGTGACTTCCATCTGTTACTTTAACGTTGGTTTCTGTGTGTTTGTACCACAACTTTATTGATTAAGCTGATAAACAGGACAGAAATTGAGCATTTGGTTCAGTTTAGGTGCATTTTGCTTTGTTGTGGCTATATTTTCTGTCTGTCCCCTGGTTTCAGTTGCTGTACTACATCTAAACTGTTTAGTCATCTTGAGGATGCTGCCAGAGCACTTGAAAAATGTTATTTCTTGCAGTCAGTTAAGTTTGATTAAAAGCTTCTATCGCTTCCTCGAGGTAGAAAAAAAAAGTTGGCGGCACCTAAAATGTTTTTCCAAAAGAAAACAAAATCACCCTGAAAATTGAGAGAGCAGGAATGGGCAGCATATTATAGCCTTCATCTGTTTGTGGCATTGTTCTAGAGAGCGTATACATCACCTCCAGAGAGTAACCGATAGGCCCGACCATTCACTTCTTGGATAGATGCACAAAAGCAGAAGATATCTGCGGCACAGATTACATTATACTCATTTCAAAAGCATTCACAGTCAAGTATGCAGAACAGGGAAAAAAAGAGATGCTTTTAATGCCGGCCAATGATTACAGGTGAGTGATGTAACTGATAGTTGGCCCGTTATTGTTCGGAGATTTGGTGTGTTTGACCCCCCGAAGCATTCTGCTGCCAAGGGAATTTAAAACAACCTTTGGACTCGGAGGAAAGGAATGTTATGATTGCTCTCAGCGACACTGATACAACGCTGTCACATGGCTGACTCCAGACTACAGGAGAGGCTTCGGCGTGACTGAGACGAGTCTCACTGCACGAACACTTAGCAGCAGGCGTTTCATTAACCTGTCAGAGAGAGGCTAGATGTTGCTTTGTCTTTGATTGCCACATCCCCTTACTCTCATGCTGCTGCTTATACGTTTGACCTCCATTAGCCCACCAGGTGTGTTTCACATTTTATTTAATGAACTGTAGTCACTGCCGCCAACAATACTCCTTGAAGCAAGTTTTTTTTTCTCAAACCAAAGTAGTGATGTTGACTTGCGTTGCTCCTGGGCTGATATTTTCATTAAAGGCCCTCTTATCAAATAATGAAATAAAGAATCTGTTTCTTGCCCAATGCCATTACCTCCCACAAATCAAAAGGTTTCCAGTGTAATGTCTTGCCTCCCATGCCAGTTAATTAGGTAGCGCTGTGCTACATACTAATGCTGCTTTCATGAGAATAATCTGAGACAATAAACCTGTCTCTTTTGTGTCCTTCCGCAAGCCCTCTTAATTAATACCAGCAAATACAAACCGAAGTTAATTGAAATTTGAACATCCCATCTTTATAGTTTACAATAACACAATCGCTAGTGTTTTGTTGCCGTTGTTGAATTACTATAATAGCTGGTATCATATCTCTATTTAGTATTTCATTGATCGCTCTCAGGGATGCAGCAGAAATATAAAAGAAAGAAATGTCTTAACCATGAGTAAACACAGGAGGCAATATATGCAACCCCGACATTGATTCAGACCGAGACATTAATATTCACACTCCTCCAGATAATCAAAGCAAGGTGTGCATGATTTGTTTTCATTGATTAAGTGACATTCCTCCGGCTCCTCACACCATGGTTATTAATATAGTTTGCATTGATATTATTTCTGCATTAACAACAATTTCACCAAGTGAGGGAGATAACGGGACGGATGCAAAAGAGTAGCGTCTCGCTGGCAGAGAGCTTTAATCAGAGCCCCCCCCTCCTTTTGATGCAAAATCTTTACAACTTTAATCAATCTTTATGGACGAGCTTTTCAAACTGTATGCAAGTTTGAATAGCATAGTTTTAAAGAGGCTGTGCCCTCCTGTCAGATATCGGATGTGTTTTGCAAATTACAAATCCTTATAGGAATATGAATTAGGTTGTGCAACTCCGAGTGTTCCCTCCATTCATGCTGCACACAGTTCAGATTTCACTTTACATGAATTCTTAGTACTAATGTAATCAGGCCAACAATTCCCAACTAGCGTGGGATTGTAGTACACAGAGCCCACAACAAAGCATAATCTGGCATGCTTCTATTCCAGTAGGATTTTTTTTTGTCCTCACACTTCTTTTGTCACATTGGCCCATGAACAGAAATAGCTAAACAAAATAAATAAATAGATAAACAGTGGGTTGTCTTTATAGCCTTTATGCAGTGATATTTCTGAGCCAAGAACATTTCTGAAGTTAACAGTATTTATGTTCCGGTAGTGTTGGTCACAGTCTGTCACACATTATTTGCATCTGCATGTCCGATTAACAAATATGACATATTCCTAAGATCAGGCTCCTAGCACTCTAACCACCCACCATGGCAATTAACTGTCTACTAAGCTAACAAGCGTAACACACATGCCTGATGCAAGCCAGTAGAATATCAAGCTCCTAGATGTATCCCCGTTTACCCTGTGGTGCCGCTGTGAACACGCAGTACACATGTGCAGGGTAATTTCAAATTAAGTTGCGTCTCTGGACTGAGGATCTTCAGCCTCATCAGTATCGCTCCTGGTTTTACGTCGGAGTGCAAGTTGTATTTAAAATTCACTAAGGATAGAGAGAGCTGTCGTCCATGTCGGAGACGAGGGAGACCTTGTCAGGGTGAAAAGAGTCTGGCGAACAAATTCAGTGGGCTTTTCTGTGTCTTAAGGACTGAAACTACAAGACTCAAGGAAAATTGTCTTGGATACAAAAGCTGCCACATAAAAATACATACGCAGAGCAGAAATAGACATTAAGTCCCTTTAAATACTTGCAACACTGTCCCTGATTTTTAGACCCTCCTTAGGTCCCTGAGTTTAGTAGATTTGCTGATAGAGAGATAAAAGAGTTTTTATACCTATTCAGGTATCTCCTTCTGTATGTACAAGCACCTCTACTGTGTATAGCTAACATGCTAAAATCATGCTGACCTTCACACTGCTCAGGGTTGTCATCACTGCTTCGGCAAGAAAAAAAAAAAAGCTTGAAAATGCCCGAGTATCGACAAAGACGGATTCGTAGATAAGAGCAAAGAAAGGCCACACACGCAACATCCATTCATTCTTATGGTGAGTCAGGTTATAGAGGGCAACTGGATTTACAAGAGGCTAAAAAAGAGGCCACTTATGACATGTCTGTCATCACAAATAGAATAATTCAAATACAAACCCAAGCGTTTGTTCCAGCAGCGGGGTCTTAACTGCTGTTACTGGAAATGTAGATCCATGGATGTCATTTCACCGTTGGGTTCAAGGATTATATCCAACACAGCATCTGAAGGTGGAAGGGTTTTGTAGTAAATCCAGACAGTTTTTTTTTTTACAGCACGATTGCCACCAAACTAAACTATCTGTTCTACTTGTTTCAAAAAAAGCATTGACCGTCGGGGCATAGCCAATATGGAGGTTAATCCATTCTAGTGTCTATACTATGGGATGCTTATGGAAGCATATTTGCTTAGGGCAGCCATGCAAATTATTACTTACTGCCCTGTAAGCTGATAACACAAATTAGATACCCATTAAAGTTGAACAATGTATATAGAATGAGAAAAGATTGCAAGTGATACCTGAAGGGATGCTTAAGTCGTATGGCACTAAAATATGCCTCATGCTTGCAAACTTCAAAAGTGGAGAGATGTTTATCCTTGGGATTGGAAGATGCATAATAGTAATCTCATATGCACAGAGGCAGCTGCCAGGTGGAGGATAGCACACTGCATGTTTATGAATAGAAATCATTACAGGGACTGGGGAGCATACCGGCATGGACCAGTGACACAGAACTTTTTTATCATCTACCCGCGTTCACTACAGCACTTAAAAGTTCATGTGCTGAAATGTTTAGTATGGCATTAGTTGAGCTGTGGTCATTTTGTGCTGTATTTGATTTTTTTGTGTGCGTATAAATATATTTGCTTGTTGAATACAAGCAAGTGTAAAAGTCCCTCTAACTTTAAGTCCTGACCTGAATGTGGGTTTGGAGTCGGGAACAACAAGGCTGTTAATTCGATCCTGCCACCTGAGGGGCCTGTGAAATCAGAAACATGCCAGCTTTAACAGCAGCGCCACAACTCCACTGGGCTTCTACTTTCACTAGCCTCTGCTCTTATCAGATGAGCCACTCTAATTCATGTGCCAAACACCTCTCTGAGGGCGAATACAAATGCACAGCAGCTTTTAAGAGGTGGAAGCGCTGTTAGTGGTGCGTCGGACGAGAGAGGAAGTGCTTCAGGCCTGTTTGGGGACCCTGGCTAATTCTACCTTTTGACTTGCCTGTTGTTGTCTTTGAGCCCCTTTCCCTTTCTGCTCCTCTGGCCGGCTGATAGTTAGGGATTCATCTTAAAACCTCCCCTTTGTCTGACAGACCGTGGAGTCAGCAGTTATTCTTCAACTGACGAGTTTCAATGCTTGGCGGTGAAAGAGATGAAGCTGAAACACAAAGGCAAATTAAGGGTACAAAAACACTCGCCATTGTCCCATTGTTGAGGGTCACAAATCGTCAAGTAAAAGCAACACAGCGTGGTTGAAATGTATTCGCCTCCATCCCTTCTCCCCCCCTCCCTCCCTTCTCCTCTCTTTATATTCATTAGATTCATTATAGGCCACAAAGGATTGCCAACAAAACAGCTTGTGATTTTAGTTGAATTCATCCCCCTCTGAGGCCTGCAGGGAAATTAAAGTAGGTGACTATCACTGGAGGGGGAGCAGGCTTGACACATCTGAAGCTTTCAGTGATGCTAATAGCCAAGCGTATCCAAAATACACAGGAGCTGACCTCAAACAGATTGTGGGGGTTTAAAATCATTAGTTTGCAAATGAAGCAAAAGTACATTGGTTCTATGGTAGAATCAGCCCACTCTGAACCTTTGATTAGTGTTTGTCAACTCCCCTTTCTCTTCATACTCCCCCGCCCACTTGCAATCCAGAAATTAATAAAGGAGACATAGCGACACTTTGGAGGGAAACGCTTGCATCTCCAGCACCTGTTAAACAAATGCACTTAAGGCAGGAATCAAATTGCAGGCAGGTTTAAATTGGTGTAAAATCTTCATTTAGATGATGTCCCCAGGGCCTGCTTATTACTTGAGATTTATATAGCATTAGTTCTGCCTCGCAAATGTGGTGCACCATTCCACCTCAGTGAAATATGAAGAGGTTTGATAAAAAGCTACAACAGATTCTCTCATTAAAAAAACCTAAACCTTTTAAAGATTCATTAATTTAACTTGTGGCATGCAGCTCTGACATGCACAGAGTTCTGTGCTTGTGCCCTTGAGCGCTGTATGTTATACGGTGTAAGATGTTGCTGTAGCTCGTTGTCGGCACAGGTCTCTGAGAAGAAGTGCGCTGACAAATTAAAGTACCTCCAACGCTGAATGCATCTCATTGCATCGCAGATGTTCATTTTGACGCATGTACTGATACTAGAATAAGCTACCTATAAGGGAATTCTGTGGCGTTCTTTGCACCTGTTTTTGAGTCAAAATTTGAAGTTGGTCACACTTGCTATCACATGTCATGTCGTCGTGAATGGCACACATCACGGTGAAGGCTGGAAGGAAACAACCACAAAGGCATTTCATTTGTAGCAGTGCCCCTATTGAGTATGTCTGTTTCAGTCACCAATCTGTTTTGTTCTCCGTCCCTTTCAATTTGTTTACATTTGGCCCCTACTGGAGAGGGACAGTCTATTGATTTATTGTCCCCGCTTCCTGAAAGTGCCGTTAAGAGTGCACAAGGCACCCCCCCCACTCCTTGTCTCCCCCCCGTCTTCAGGCCCTGCTCTTACATTGTGTCGCCTGGTTGCTAGCCTCTGTTACAGAGACAGGCCAGGGAAAGGCCTTGCCCGAGCATCACAAGGACCCCACAAGAAAAAAAGCCTCAGCCGCACGAAGGCCTGAGAGACAGCACGGCAGCACAATGAATAGCAGATGTCGTGGGACATTTGCCTCCCACAGAGGGCTTTTTTTTCTCCTGCGTTTGCTGTGAAGATTCTTACATGTCCATTTTATCATAATATCAGAAACGTTACCATAAAGTATTGACGTGTGTACAAATATATAATATATACAGGCAAATTAAAATGTCTGCAATGTGTGTATATGTGCATGTGTAAATGTACTGTATATATATAATATACATGTGTATATGTATATGAATATATATACATATATATGTGTATATATGTATGTATATACGTGTATACGCATGTGTTTTTGCCATATGTATATACACACAGTCATTTTTTCTTCTCAGGGTGGTTTGTATTCATGTTTTGTGACATCTCCTTTTGCAGATTGATATTTTTTATGAAAAGCATCTGACTGAAATTCTACAGAACAATTTATATGAGTCAAAAGAATCGTTTCAGATGAAAGTTGAAATGCTATTGTAAAATGGCCTTTCACTCCTCCCGCTTGAAGATAAACAATTTCCCATGAATATATGGCTGGGCCCCCTATCTATCACAGAAATCAGAATGTGTCCCATACTGAGCCTATTGTAGTCTATTAAAAGAAATCCTTCCCTGTGGCAACCATTTTGCAGGTTTCAAGTAGATAAATGCCTTCCAAGAGGGATAAGAATGCATTTCTACAAAACTGCATTAAAGAGTAATGTTTGTCAACTACTCCGATAAAAACTTCACAGTCACAATTCTTTTTAGAGGCGGCAAATGCATTGGCAATGTGTAAAGCTGATTGGTCTGGGGAGGCTGCCTACAGGTTAGCAGGCCTCATTTCCAATCTCTGACAGCAATATGTGTCGCCGTGCGCTTCATCCCGATTGCTCATGTTCAGCACAAACCATGGTCACTCTATATATGGAAATCTCTGTCTTCAGGGCGAAAAAAAATTAAAAAGGTGAGATTGGCACTTTAACCTCCATGCCCCCCTGAAAATATGTTTTAGTCTGATACATTATACTACTGCGAATTATTTATCAAGAAGATACAAGCTTGATATTTCAAAAAAATAATGAGATGTTGAGGTGGCAGCTGGAATGTTCTGGTCCAGCGAGCAGCATCTATGAATCGGGGGAAATGAAGTAAATATGGCTGGCTGGGACACACCATGTGCAGAATGTGAAAGAGTGGAGTGCAGCGTTTAGGTGGCACTGACCAAAAACTTAAAATCTGTCCTTTGTCGCTGTCTTTTGGTCTTTTTGTGGAATAGTGTCACCGAATATAGTCGTGAAATACCTTATCAGTTATTATAACAATTACATATGCATGAATTCAGGTTTTTAAAAGAACTGTTTACCTAAATGGTTAAAGTGCTTTGAGTGCATACTGTATAGTGCAGATAAAGATCAGATTTGTTAGAAAATAGAAAGTGAATTACTATTAAAAAAAAAAAAAAAAGTCTCCTTTTGTGGTTATCAGACATCTCAAAAGACGAGAGTTTTAACATGGAAACTGGAATCTATCAGGCAAAAACAAAACGAGTGTTGTGCTAAGTTGAGTTGAAAGAGCCCACCTGTCGACACGCTGCATTCAGAGAACAAGTCATCCAGTTGTTGTAGTTCATACAAAGCGAGTGAAGAGAAGAAATCCATTCACACACTCTGAATACAGTTGAAGTGTGTCTCTCCTCAGATGACTGTTATTTAATAGAACAAAACAGACTAAGGCTGTGTATTAATTCACTTCAGACCCTGTCAGTCATTGCTTTCACTCCACTGTTAGTCCCTCACGCTTTGATGAACACACAGCAATCAAGGTGAACCGCGACTTGTTTGATTTTTTTTTTTTTTTAAGGCAGTGAGTAACATGTTTTTCTTCACAACCCATTCATACCCGCATAATGCCATTTAAAACCAAGACGTGATTTTAGAGAGATGATTGTGCTCTGAAATAATTATGAAATTATTCCCTTTATTGTGCCCTTTGCAGATTTAAATATTGTCCTGTTAATATATGTAAAATAAGTATTTATTTAATCTGCGACAGAGACGTCAGGCTTGTTTTGAGTATTTCAACTTGTTGACTGAATTAAGTAAATCAAATGACAAGGAAAAAAATCGGTTTATTTCAGCGCTTTCACCCTCCCCACCCCAAACTCTTGTCTTTGTTTTGATTTATTTCATCCTCTCAGAACATCCCGTTGCTTTTCAGGGCCCCCTTTGTTCTTGGTGAAGGGGTCTTTTATTTGGGAGAAATCTCCCATCTCAGACCAGCGCTTTGCCTTGATGCAGATCTTCATTAATCTCCGGGGCCGCTGTGGGCTCTACAGCAGCCTGCCGTTTTGATGGGAATTGAATTTGATACCGTATTGTGGCTTGTATGGAAGCTAACAATGGCCTGTGTTCCTTCCTGTGTCTGTGCACAATCAGAGAGACCCAATTAAATAATTTGGTACAATAAAGGGGAACAAAAGGATACCCAGGCATAAAGTGAGGGCTTCAACATTTGCATTCTACCTATTTCTGTATCATGTTAATTAATTCGCTTTGAAACCACAGGGGGAGGCACAATGGAAAAACAGTGCAGCTCATTTCAAAGTATGTCTGAGGATGCTTTATATTCAGGTGACATGCCAAATCAACATTTTACAATAGAAAAATCACATTTTCCTCCGGAGCGCCAGAAACAATCAAAAAGTGACTTTTTTTTTTTTTTAAATTTGAACACAGTTTTCACATAAGTAAACTTTAAACTGCAAAGCCATTATTTCAAAATCCCATTATGTTTTTTTTTTTCCTGTTTTGTGGTAAATTATAAAAGGCTCTTCTGTAGCTCTGATAAATAATCCCACCTCTGTTTGAATAGAATAATTTTGCATCTAAAGTGACTGTCACGATAACCTGCTCTTAATTAACAATGTGTGAATTGTGTGATATATAACTGCTTTTGTTGACGGCAATATGTCATATTCAATGAAGGGTAAATGAATTATCCACGAGTGGCCCGTGATAAGCGGTGATGGGACCCATATGGAGCTGTCAGTGGACCGCTGGTGGGCTCTCCTAGTCCAGCCGCTGTAATTGAAAGAAATGAGCCATGGAGCTGACACATTAGCAGTCTCCCCAGAGATGGACCACACAGCACACACACACTGGCTAGAAATCCACACACATACACACACAAATTCTCACTTTTTATACATTATCTATATAGACTCTATCTCACTGAAAGTATAACCCACACAATGTCAGCCAGGCTGACGCAGGACAGCGCCCTAGTGTAAGTGAGACAGGGTGTAAGATTGGGTAGGTCTCCGTCTGGGTTAAGGGGATAATGAGAAACTGCCCTGCAGTGAGTTAATCAGCTCATCGCTCTCCCAGCACTGCCATTTATTTGCTGTTTATTCCCCAGCACAGGGCCCCCAGGGGGAGGCCTGTCTGTGAGGCAGCACCTGCAGCTTCCCAGACGCTTGATTTAGTGCTGTAAATGCTGCTTGTGGGCCAGATTACGCTGGACAGTGATCAAACCTTATTTGCACTCTGATTAGACAAACTGCTCCCTGCACTGACCAGGCTGAAGCAATTCTCCTTTAGCAATTTTATACTGCTGCCCTGCGTAAAAATGATTAACACTGCCGGGATAAATGTGGCAGCCGTTTACCAGAGACATATTCCTGCACAGCCTTGATTCTGAAGCAGGTATCAGTCCTCCTGCTATAAGCCAACTATTATAATCACAGCTATGAAAAGGCACTTAATATTCATTAAAACCTTATGGAAGTAATCACAGAACTTACACTGTGTCTACAATTGGTCACAACAGAGTAAGCAAAGAGGCATTACCATTTATTGTCCATGCATATTTCCTTAGGTATGTCTGGCTGATTCAGTAAAAAGAAAACTTCTGTAATTCACCTCTCAGTGTCTCTCAGACCTTTTGATTTCATCTCTCAGTTTGCCAGCTGAAAGGAATTTGTAGGCCTAAAACAATAGATGTATTAATTGCTGTTGTTCTTCTGAATTGTGTCCAGTAGAAATGTATCTTTAGTCATTCAGGCAGAAATAATATTTGAAATTACAAACTATAATACAGAAGACAGCATGACATGCACATTGTATGCTACATAGGGGCCAGACAAAGTAAAAGGTCCTTGAGCCCAGAAATCAGTTAGCCCTTGTACACATGGACACAGATATTTTTGAAAACAACGTTTTCCAACGCCCGTTCACACAAGCAGTGTTCAGAAAAAAATCCCCATCCAAATGAAAACGCAAAACTTAACAGAAACATTCCTAATCAATAGGTGCCGATATAACGGTAACCTCAAAGCCATGCAAAGAAGAAGAAGTTTGCCAATCACAAGTCTAAAAAAAACTTGTTACTGGACGGCTGCAGTGACCTCCATAGCGCATTCCTCTACCTCTGTTACTCACCATAGTGGAAGAGTAACTGTACATTAATGTGTAAACGTAAAATGTCCTGTTAGCAACACTGGTGCCAGTGTTATTATGGTCACGTCTGCCATGTCACCTCATATGTGAGGCCTCACATAGGAGCGCACACTGACATCACAAGCCAAAAACTTTTTTTTCTGTCTAAACATCAGCACTAAAAACAGATTTCTGAGAATCTTCACCCTGGACGGAGTTTAACAAAAGGTCAGTTTTCAGTAACCTAGCTACCAACCTACACCAAGCTATGTTGTGTTGACCACGCCTTTATTACAAACATTGACACAAAGGTGAAATATGTTAGTGTAAAACCCATTTTCAGAGCTAGAGCAAAGGTCTACATCAAGCAGCAACCTTCGGGGCAACAAAATGAAGCTAACATGAACCGCTAAAAACTGCAGTTCCTTAAATGGCCACTTGAGGCTGGCTCCAAAAGTGAGTGAATGCCCACAGACCCCCATGTTAAAAAGCCCAACCTTATGGCAGAAATGAACATGTTTACAGCCTAGTAGTCTTTTAATTTCAACATTCATGACAAATGTACACAGGAGGAGATTAATTAACTTGCGTATTTACGTTTTATTAAGGTGTGGGCATGTCTGCTTTCTTTGAGTGATGGGCTGTCTGCGAGGCATCACTTTAGGTTCCCAGTCAGATCCACTCCTCGCTCATGCACAGCTCCAACTTCTCGTCCAAATATGGTCACTTCCGGCTCCAAAAAAAAACAAGATTCCGACAGCTGACATTATGTTAGCTACGCCCATTATTTTAAAGACTATCGCTGTGATATTCAGCTTGCAGCACATGATACAGTGCCAGGTGGCCCCCCAGTCATTTTCTAATTCACAATAAATTTTAAATTATTTGACACTGAGATTTTTTTTTTTGGACTTTAAATGCACACAAGGTGCCAGAGTGCATAACAACTATTAAAATAGATAGCAAAAAAAGTGCCACTGGAGGATCCCCAGGTCCCTCCGACAGAGGTCCTGGCTAATTATTTCTACATAAATAATTAATGTTTGTTTATTAACAGGCTCCTGGCCCCCTGGTATTTTCCAAAAGTGGCTCCTGGGCAAAGCAAGTTGAGTATCCCTGCTTTATGGTCTCCACTAGCACAGTAGCACTTTGGATTTTGAAAGCAACCTGTACACTACTAAAAAAGCCCAAATCCTGATCAAATTAAAATGCACTGATCAAAAACTGCATATTTATTTAATATTTAAAGAGAACAGTCTGAATATTAATCACAAAACCAATGACGGATATGATTTGGATTTGACAAATAAGGCTAACTAGCGTTCATGCAAGTTGTCACTTTAAAGTTTTCTACACACACAGCAAAACTGAGTTTAATTTATATAAGTATTTTTTTTGTATTATTTATTACACTGTTATTTACATTGGATTTTATCTAACCCCTATGTGCAGCCCATACATATGCGCACACGCACAGACACACATTCACGTACTCCAAAGAACAGACAATACATCCTGTAACCTTCAAACGTATTGTGTTTAGAGTAGGTCCCCTGTTGCATTCAGAGTGGAAGGCACTCCAGCTCGGTCATTGTACAGCAGATTTTCATGCTTTAGTGCTACACAAAGCCTGCTCTTTCCACCAAATGATCAGGCCATCTTAAATGTTGCACCTGAGACTGAATAGGTACGTATGTAGTGCATTGGCAAGGTCTCTTTTCTTTCATCTACTTCTGTGCAGAGGCTAGCAAAGTATTAATGAAACCGTTTTCTGATCTGCTCTCTTTACCCTGATCCTCCCCCAGAATGCCTCTCTATCATTTTCCTAGTATTTACTGTATTACCATAACCCTGATGCAAGGCCCATTTAGAATTGTGCTTGAGCGACTGGGAGGCATATTAAGGCAAAGGGGAATTATTGTGAAGAAAATGTACAGTATAAACAGCTGAAAAGAATAGAGGGCAATGCTCATAATGGAATCTGAAAGCTTTCATTTTTTCCCTCATTGTCTCTCCTTCCTTCTCTAAACAACCTTCCTTTTTTCAGCTATCAGAGCAAAGTTCTCCGAGAGAAAATGAAGTGCATTCATGCATCCTGAAAGAGGCTTTTAAGGTTGAGTACAGCTCAAACAAAAAGGAAGGTGAGCTACGGCTGGACTGAGTATGACTCAATGTTTATAACCTTGCCGTGCAGAATTCAAGAATGCTGAGGAAATGAATGAAGCTGGCTATAAAGCACATCCAAGCCACAATGCTGGGAAACTTATTGGTATTCATTAACACGCTTTGTCCAGGTTGCTAAAGTGATGTGATGTGTTGTAGATTTTGTGAAATGTTTGCGGATAATTGCACTCAAAGCTGCAAAGTATCGCTGTTGAATTTGAGTTGGAGAACTGACAATGGCAAAACTGATATTTTTTAAAACATATATTTCTTTTTGGGGAGATTCTTTAGAATAGTATTATTGTATTTTTATTGATTCAGAGTGCGCAAAAGATATGCATCTTGAAGATGAATGTATGGTTGCGATAAGATACAAAGAGTATTTTTCTTAGCTGTCAGGCCCCCTCCCATTGCTCCCAGCCCCTTTCTCTCTTCATTTTGCTAACTGGTGCTCAAAGCCTCTCCTCCGCTGACCAAGCATCAGCTTCCCTGTGCTGATAAATGGGCTTCTTTGAATTGATGGCAGGCTGGAGGAAAAAGAGATAATCCTAGATAATGTGGACACAGTTTTCATTTCTTGTCACCCAATTAAACTGCAATTATCCCAAGTGCAGGAGAGGAGAAAAGTGGAAAGAATGGCCAAAGAATGGGAGAGCGAGGCTCCCTGGGACACTCTCTACCAGACACATTAGCCCAGATTTGCTCCATCCTGATAAAAGAGACCCATTTCTTGCACTTGGCAGTGCACAGCGAGTGGCAGACCAGCTGCAACCTGGGGTTTAGAAAAGAATGCCTGTGCAATGTTTGTGCCATGCCTCAAAGTGGCTGGGAAGAAAAAGATCAAAATGTATACAGGTTGTCGCCCTATTAAAGCACTGTGGCTTTTGTATGGCGCTCCATGCGTCTTTAGCCGAGGACATCAAGGTTTTATCCCTTAACAGCCCGTATAGATTTTTTATATTATTATTATGCAAATGTCCAGGACACATTGTCGGAGAGAACAAGTGTGTATTTTGTGAAACCTTTGTCATCGCTGACTGATCAATGTAAGAACCCTGGAGCTGACTACACAGGGGTTCGAAGACCTTCAAACAATCCCTTAGCATATCCAAAAGTGCTTTGACCGAGAGCTTGTGTGCACCTACTGTTCCTTAAAAGAATCGACCACTGCTTTAAAAAAAGGGACGCTTCCTCCGTGAATTGTTTGCCTCCAGATGAATCGAGGCCGGGTGAAACTCTCCCCTGGCACAAAATCTAAGAAGTAAATTAATGTCTTTTGTAATTACAGTTCCTCTTAGTAATTATCACCCTGGACAATTTATGGATTAACATATTGATTTCACTTGACCCTTGCCAAGGCTTAATTTGGACAGAGAAGATCCTTTTGGCTTGTGCTGCCAAATGCAAGCAGCCCTCAGGGGGCGGGGAGGGGGGGCCCCGCTGGAGCTTTGCTCTTTAGGCGTGTCACAGCATCTTTAGCAAACGTCCCATGGGACGATGATCTGACTCATAAAGGGTCCTGGCCTTTGGCTCGGCTATCTATTCAGAGTGTAGCTGTGCACGGGTATTGACTTTAGCCAAACATT
The DNA here is from genome assembly GCA_019142605.1 of Cephalopholis sonnerati. NCBI lineage: Eukaryota > Metazoa > Chordata > Actinopteri > Perciformes > Serranidae > Cephalopholis > Cephalopholis sonnerati. The sequence goes on from JAGQAX010000012.1 coordinate 24,298,206, forward strand.
AAAAAAAAAAAAAAAACTGCAAGTGTGAAAACTGAGAGGAGCATTCGTAAGAGTAATTCATTAATCTTCACGCAGGCGATTAGCGCTTTGAAGTCTTTGATTTTGAAAAGCCGTGCTCCTTGCTTTACTATCCCTCCCCTCACAGGCTGTTTAGATAAACATTGGAAATAAACAGATTAGTTAAAATCATTAGGCAAACATCTTAACACACAAACACAGGCTGCCTGCTTTGGAATGCTGATAAGTGTAACCCCTCTGCAATGGCATCTAATGATGCCGTCGCGTGTGCTGCGTGCACACATTCGGCGTCAGTGGCAGTAATGCATTGCTGATTATGGAGAGGGGAGAATACTCTGTCAAAATATGATCAATATTTCCTATAAGTGCCCCCGCTGCTCTGCATGAGTAATGGCCTGATTACGCGAGCAACACGAGAGAGGCTAGTGTGAACGCGGCCTCTCCACTGCTGTGTCCATCAAATAATGAGATCACCTGAGACAGCCACTGTCACCGCTCCCCCCTCCCCGCCCACCTCCCGAACAGGACGTGCTGACAGGACACTTGCCCTCCCATTGATCATATTGTCATTCAAGCCGGTGCTTTAGGAAACACATGTACACACACACACATTCACACACACCCACGTGTTCGGATACAAACGGCGAAATGCGGTGCAAATATCACTCATCTCTTCCTGTTTTATGTGTCTGGTATATAATGAAGTCCAGTTTGGAGCGGCCACATGTTTTGTCCCTGCGGTATGTCAGACAACACTGCCATAAAGGGCTCACCTAGAGAGATGTGTGACATTCAGCCGCAACAATGAGCCATCTGCAGGAATTCACTTATTTCACTCTTTTGAAAAGTGGGACTTTTTTTCTCTCGCTCTCTCTCAATGACATGGTTATTATCTTGGTCACTTAATCTCCTCAAATAAGATTGATTTGTCCTTTCAGGCTGTGTTAGAGTGCCTCTGTCAGAAGGCGCTCAGGCCATGGGAACCATAGAGTTCCAATGCATCCCCACAATTTTCCCATTTGATGGAGGTCACAGTCACTCAGGCTGCTTCTTTGACATACTGATGAGTTGACGCACAAAGGCCCTTTCATTGTTACAAGTGATAGAGAAGAGCACGGCTACGCGCACAATACGAGACAGGAAAAGATGCGGGGTTGTGAATGTGTCATGCAAATGCAGACACGCACCCTGAATTGTCAGATAATTATATACTTCTAATAATCAGCTGGAGTGGTGTGGTCATTTTTAAAGAACTACTACAGCTTCCTGTCTTTGTCTTTAAGCTGACATTAGCAGGTGGTTAGGAAGCAAGCAAGAAAAAGACAGCAATAACAGATGAACACTAACATTTAAGGCCCCTTTGTGTGTTTAAGATACTTTAGATAAGGCAGTAAGACTTGTCATTTCAATAGCTGTCCACTAAATTCAACACTTAGTGTTGTGTTGAGAACTGTAGCGCTCGCTGAAAGAAATATTTCTTCACAGCATCATTTGGTTCCACTGCCAAGGCCAGTGTTCTGGTGCAAGCTTAATTAAATTATCCCCCTTTCTTTCTTTGGTGTAATTTTATTTAGCCTGTTTTTCATAAATCAGTCTCAGTTAGACTGTGAGGTCTCGCAGACAATAGATAATGATTTACACAAAAGCCAAAATAAATCCCAGAAGGTCATCTTCCATAGCAGACTCCAAGAATAGTTTTAACAGTTCTGCTATTTGATTTGATCATATTTAACTTTCACTTTTCATTTTTGCAGACCCATGCATTGAAAAAGGACGTTAATTTGAATAAATCTTGACCCTTCACTTTTATAGTGTTTTCACCTTCTGTTCATTCAAGCCAGACGAACACAAATCCGCAGATTCAGTCTTTCATTTGCTATTCATAACATCAGAGAGACATGCAATAAGGGTCAAAGGTGGTTAATAAGCTGGAAGCACTAAACTGTCAACTTTTGTACGAGTGTGTTTGATGTTGTGTGCAATGTTAAAGATGAACAGGTCACCCTCTGGATTTTTTTTCCCCTCCGCTCTGAAGGACGATGGCACACTATGAAAGCCCAAACAGCATGTTGCTGTGCTGCCACGGGTTCAAGGAGATTGGATCACTTTTTGTTTGCGAAGCGGCCTCAATTCAGCTTCCACATAAAGAGCGAGAGACTAGGAGAGGACTGAGAGAGAGCAGTCTTTGTGGGGTTGAAGGGAAAGGGTGGATAAAAAATTGCCTTGGTGCATCAGTTTTCTCTGATCCCAACTGGAACTATAAATGTATCTGAGAGATGAGCTATCTGTGGCGGGCTGTGCCACAAGCAGGCCTTTTCTTCCCTCTGTCCCTATGATGAGTTAGCAGGACCTGGAGTGATAAAGCTGATAGAGGGGCCGCTATCAGGTGGCAGTCTGGGTAATTACAACTCTCTATTTGGGGCTTTGCAGCGATGCTGTGGCGATAAGGGGAATATAATGAGGAAGAAAGGCCAGCGATAATGTATCCGCTAAATGGTTCAAAATAGTCTATCATGGGAAAAGTCATCTCGGTGCCTGGAGGGAAACAAGTATCTGTGGATTTGAACCACGGGGCTCAGCGACAGAATATGTGGAAGGTTTAAGCTAAACATACACCCTGTGGGAGGTAGCAACAATCAGAGTTCAAAAATCTGACTTTGCACAAAGGGTAGGACAGTTTTTTTTTTTAATGATCGAGGAAGTCGTTTGATTGCTCCCGCTATTTTGTTTGCCCCTCAGGGTGTGGAGATATTCTGCAGTGTGAGATTATGTATAATACTTTGACAAGCGGCGGTTTAAAGATGAAGGTCTTATCAACCTCGCGGACTCCACATCCTTCTGTGTAGCCATTCTCCTCCCATAATGTGCTTTCAAAGTTTGTTGTATCTGTCAGTTCAGGTCCTCGAAGATTGAACTGACAATCACTCCTCTTTCCTCCCTCTTTACCATCATTCAAGCATACACACACACACACACACACTCTCAATCCTCAGGGCCATTTGCCTGCTCCACTCCCCAGTCTTTAATACACACACACACTGCAGTGTGTTCTATCTTGTATGGCAGTTTTATTGTGAATTACAGATTCCCTGACTGGGGATCATGACCACTATCAATAGTATTTTCACTAATGTGATTAAGTTAATACTGTGCTCTATGAGAGGATTATTTCTCAATTCCTCTTGATATGCGTAATATTTAGGTTGTGGTTGAGTAAATATTTTGGTTCTTCACCAAAATAATTCCCACTGAGACAAAGACACGAAAGTCTGCCCTAAGGAGCAATAAAGACTGTATAATTAGAATGATTAAAGAACTGCACAACTAATTTGGCACTTATTGAATATATTTTGAGAACACAACGTTCAAAATAGGTCACATATTTAAACCACAAAAAAATATCAACTTTATTCACATTAATTATGCATTTATTCAGACCTTGTGTGTGACTCATTTGAAGTGATGCTGAAGTCGGCATTGTCTCTTTACCAATCCGATCATTATATTGCCTTGCGCTTAAGCATATTTTCTACGTATTGTGGGAGCTGTAAAGAAACCTCATTAGACAAAATGACTTCTAATCTAAATGCAATCATCTTTAAATAGTAATCAATTGGATCCCTTACAAGGCTAAACTGTTTGTCATTAGCACTTTATCAAAGGCTCACTTAAGATAAGATTCTGGAGCTAATGGCGTGTGATAGTGACAAATTGACTTTCAATACTCTCCGCATCATGCAGGGAACACTGTCGTCCCTCTGTGTGTGTGGAACATGTTTGCTTTGCTTGAAAATGTATTCACAATTTTTTTTAGATTTTTGTTTCCTTGTTCAAAATATCTGTGATGTGCATAGGTGTAGATTTCAAGGGGGGACACAAGGGACACAATATTTAGAACATGTGCATTTGTCTCCCTCAGTGAAACGTAAATGTAACAGAGGACTTTTATGTAAAAATTAAAGATATAAGCACCATAAATTAATTCAGAAAAGGCACAGATTGGTGCATAAAATTCACCAGAATGCAGGAAATTAAGTTTGATGCTGAGAATTTTCTGGCATAGGACCCCCAAACTCCCCATTTCATGTATGTCCCCCCCAATATTGAGAGGAAGCCTACGCCCTTGGTGATATGAATACCTTTGTCTTAATCTTCTGCAATTTATCTCAAGGAATGATTAATAAAAATAGGCTTCCAGATGAAAAGAGTTAACTGAAAATACACTGTAATTATATCTGAAACAATATTATGCCTCTCTCTCCTTACAGCTTGAGTAATATCATGGTGTTAAATGGGTTTTTAGCAAAACTAATGGAATATTTTGGCCCAGATTTGTGCTGTTTATCTGCAGCGTAAATCCTTAATCTGAAAATCAGCTGTAAAAAGTGGAGCAATTGGCGTGTTCATACGAAAAAAACCCTCAGATGAAAACGAGATGACTACCTTTCTACCCTGTGAGGTTGCATTCGCTTGCTTCTCGCCTTGGCCCCGGCCTGCATGGGAGCAGCTGAAAAGGAAGGGGGAAGATCCAGGCAGAGCTGTGATCAGACAAGCAGAAAGAAACCACATCAGGTACACAATCAGGACCCCTCCCTCTCCCTTTCTTCAAACCTCCCCGATAATGAGCAAACTTTCATGTGGCTGTAAATACTCTTGACTCTGTGGGGTTTGAAGTGGCAAACAGAAGATATTGTTGTTTACCCTGCTTGCTTTTTTTTCTTTTTTTTTTCTTACCAGTCAAAGGAAAGCCATCTGATAGCAAGAGGTCAACTTGTGTTCCCTTGAAATCAATTTATTTAAAGACTTGATTCCCCTCTCTTCACCTCCAACGGTGCCACTTAGGGAGAATAACAGTAAACACTTTGAAAAAGAAAAAAAAAAAGCTACACATCCTACAATTATCTTTATAGATGAGGACTTTTTTATGCAAACTGGGATTATCCAGGGATCCTCATCAACTCTCTCTATAATTTGTTGTTGCTTTTCTCCTCAGAGTTAGTGGAGTGTTGAGCAGAATAAACTGTTTGGTGCTATCATGAAGATTCCTGCACCTCCAGGGGCTCCTATTTCAGAGTGATGGCTTTAGCACTTTAGAGTGAACTGTGTGCGATCTCTCCGGGTAGGAATATGTCCCCATGGGCTTGTTGTTGCTGCTGTCTGCCTTCTATTTGCATGATATTTTTCTATTCAGTCTTATCATCAGTGTGCTGTGAGGTGGGAGTGCTGGCTCCGTCTCAGAGGCTGGACCCGGGCTTTATCGGCAGGTAATTCTCCCACTCTCACTAACTCATCTTGAATTATTTAAGTGTTATTTCCAGGACCCAGGGTGAGGTAAAAGAGGGGGAGAAAAACACAGACTGGATTGTTGTTGGTGTTATTTTTTTTTTCTTCTGTCTTTTTTAATCAGATCTTCATTAAATTACTAAATTGAATAAATTAATGTTTTCTCAGTCTGCAAAAATAATAAGATGTTTTGTGGAATAGATACAACCAATCTTGACATTTTGATGAGGAGGAAACATGCTGCATGACTGCGCCTGCTCCCGTTAATACAGGCTCAACTAGGCCCTGGCATCATCTGAAATCCTCCAACACGTGTTATTAAAAAAAGAAGAATTAAAAAAACAGAGGCCATGATTTAAGCAGTGATGAAAGGTGTTTCTTTACATTGTCAAACCAAAATAAAATAATAAGAATTAAATAAAAGTGCAGGGAGGAGTATATAAAAAAAAGATGAAATCTGCAGGGGGCCATGTGAAAAGCATGTACACTGAATTGCACACCTCTGTAACTGTCAACTCCCGATAAGAACTTCCCAGCCTAACTTATTCATATAATTCATAGCAATTTTTGCCCGTTTGTGTCATGAGAGGCTATGTGCTCCTGCGGAGTGAGTGGAGCGCTTCATTGCTGTAATGTTATCGAGGTGAATGACAAGCCGACAAAAGGGGCGCACGGTGTTGAGAGATGCTGCGCCTCAGTTTAGGCAGCAGGTTTGTCTCTCATCTGGTCCTCTCTTGGCGCGGATCATCCTCACCTTGTCAGGTTTCCTACTTGAGACAAAAGCCCGATCCCTCTGTGAGCTTTTTTTTTTCTTTCTCCTGTGCTGCAATAAAACAACCTCAACAGAAAAATTATCTCCCATAAGGGCGTTCCTTGGAAATTACGCACCACTTTTGGATAGGTCACTTCAACTTTCACCCTCTTAATAATCATCTTATTGGAGTAATTATTTGTCTCGTATTTTTGTGTAATAATAATAAAAATAATAATAACAATTGTACACTTTATATTGTGTAAACTGCCCTTAGATTAGGGTAAACCGTTAAAAAAGAACAACAGCACAGTGAATTGAATTTGACATCCATTTATATCCTAATTTAAACGCTCGACCTACAGCCTAATTCCTCATTTATAATATTGTTCGATACAGCCCTTCTCTATTTCCCCCTTTTTTTGTACATATATAATTATGTACAACGGAGAAGGTGCGAGAACAAACCACTTAAACCTACAATTTACTCAACAAGTCCCGCAGATAACTGTAATTGCTTAGTTGAATATTCGACAACCTAATTTCAGTTGTCGATTCGCTGCCCTTGGGAAAGTCCTTTGAAGTGAAAGTGAAAAGGGGGATTTCAGGAAAGTAATTAATTTCACCAAGCGCGATTAGAAACACTTCAGACCTCCTCGGCATTTGCGTATTTACGACAAAATGCCACAATATCAGAAAATTAAAGAAGACATTCTTTACCTCTCTTGTCGTCTTACACACTACTTTTCAATGGCAGTGCCACCCATGGGGAAGGGAAGGGGGCAGGCGGAGAGGATGAAAGGTGAGAAAGTGGAGTGACACCAGCCGGTTTGATTGTCAATTAAACAAATGGAACAGAGAGGAAGAGGCGATTAGGCGTGTAATGATAAATGTAAATAAAGGAGAGCGCGCGTTTTCTTCCTCTTCTTCCTCTTCTTTAAAGTGTTTGATTCAGTGCAACAACATGCACCTGTCTGCAGCAGTCACCAAATGTGTCAGTGTATTATTAGTGAGAGGCTCATACATGCTGCCACCCTCAGGTATTTCAGGTGCATCCCGCACTAAAAAAAAAAAGTTAATTACTTTAATACAACTGAACAATTCCCCATGTGACAAGCTGCTCATTAGAATAAATATATAATTCAAAATATGAAACTAATGAGACGGAACAACACCGAGGTCAAAAACACTCACATAATAAATAAAGATATATAATACCAGATGCGTTTCCTCTTCAAACAGGGTGGGATTTTTCAAAAAATCGCTCAGCAAGTCGTCTGCGCGCTCCGTGCCAAGTGCGCATGCGCCGGTGGCACTTTCACTACCTGCCACACAATCCTGTATTTCACATGGGGCAAGCGGGAGTTCTCATCCACTTGCGTAAACGCTGCTGCTGCTGAGTGGTGGTTGACAGTCTCAGGCGACAAGAGGAAAATAACACGGTGTTTTTTCTCCCTTCTTCTCTTCTTTTGCTAAAGGCGTATGACTGGTGGATGCCACCATGAAGCAGAAAACATAAGTTGAGCACTCGTAAGGACGCAGCCACTTGTACTTTACTGAAGATATTCATCGGTGGGATGAAGAATTGAAGTCTTATAGGTGAGTATCCAACGCACGAGCTGCACTTGTGAAGCTTAAATGCATCAAAGTGAATTGTTAAACTTTTTAAAAAGGGACTCTTGTGTGTGATTTTTCTGCGTAAGCTTATTTTTATGTGTTTATTTTGTTTTAATTTCCAGAGTTTGTGCCAACATGTCTAAACCAATGGATCACGTCAAACGCCCGATGAATGCTTTCATGGTTTGGTCCAGAGCCCAGCGCAGAAAAATGGCTCAGGAGAACCCGAAAATGCACAACTCCGAGATCAGCAAGAGATTAGGAGCGGAGTGGAAACTTCTCACCGAGTCTGAGAAGAGGCCATTCATCGACGAAGCCAAACGACTGCGAGCGATGCACATGAAGGAACACCCAGACTATAAATACAGACCGAGGCGGAAGCCCAAGACTCTGATGAAGAAAGATAAGTTTTCTTTCCCTGTGCCCTACAATCTCGGGGAGCACGACGCGCTCAAAGTTAACGGGCTTTCCGCTGGAGCACTTTCCGAGTCCATCATTGGGAACCCTGATAAGGCAGCAGCGGCTGCGGCGGCCGCAGCGGCGAGGGTATTCTTCAACCCGTCCATGTCCGCGAACCCCTATTCCTTTTTCGACCTGGGATCCAAGATGACTGAGCTTTCCCCACCTTCGTTTCCGTACGCGTCTCCGTTGGGCTACCCGCCGGGAGGCGCCACGGCTTTCACCGGGACTGGCAGTGTTAGTGGCGGGACGCACACCCACACTCACTCACATCCGTCCCCGGGAAACCCAGGCTACATGATCCCTTGTAACTGTACGGGCTGGCCCTCAGCAGGACTCCAGCCGCCCTTAGCATACATCCTCCTCCCCGGGATGGGAAAACCTCAACTTGAACCGTACCCTGCATACGCTGCAGCGTTATGATAAGGCCCGCTTTGGACTTCTGAGAAAAACAAACTGTGAAAACAAAAACAAACAAACAAACAAAAAAAGCTATTCATGCAAGAGTTTTATTATGCATGCACAAACTTGTACATGTGATGAAGTGCTCGTCGTCTCAGATATCACATGTGTATGTATATTGATAAATGCCTTTATCTAAGGTAATGCTTATTTAGAGAACTCTCTAATCTATTATTACCCAGCCATCACCTCTCACAGCCCAGGGGCAGCAGGACTAAAGGATGGCAGAAATGCACACATTTGAGAGGAAAAAGGGTATCAGAGCAATTTGTGAAGAGAAAACAAAAGAACATTTTGAAAGGTATTTCTATATCTTTTGCAAGTTGCACCTGCTTTGACTATAACCTGTTGGAATCAAGGGCAGCACATTAATCACAGGATTTCCTCTCAGATCACTTGTTGTAGGCTAATGGGTTGTAATTCATGGATCAAGGAGGATTTCTCACAACATTTCTCCCCCTCTCTTCTTGAATGACTGTAAATGTGTACAGATACAAATGACTCTAGTTTATTTGCCGTTATAGGCTTAGTGTTTGAGATAGGGCCAGGATCCTACAGGACGCATTTCACTAAGAGATGCGGTGTATATTTTGAGTTTTTAAACCGTTTTATAGATGTCTGTAATATTTATTGTTTAGTGGAATCTATGGTGACCCAGACAATTTTAAAAAGGACACGACTAGTTCTGTAATATTTGCACATGAAACGTAGAGGATGTAATTTATTTTGAAGGTGGTTTGATTCATCAAACCTGTTTTTTTTTTCTTCTCCAAACAGTTAAAAAAAATTAAAATGCAGGTGGAAGTTTATTCAAGGAGTTTCCCTCACCCTCACCCTCCCACTCCTCGTATCATGTGCAGCAGAAAAAAAACCTTTTTAACTAACTCTTATGGAATTTGTATGTTTTGTGTTTTCTTTAACCTCCGTTATGTACTTCAACCTTATTGCTACTGTTCAACTTGTTGAGCAAAAAGGACTACAATAAAGCGTATTCGGATTAAACGGAAGGGAATCGCGGGCTGTAGTTCTTGATGAGATGAACAAGATTGTTATCTTTTCTTTTTTCCTGCTCCTGCTCCTCAGTCCAGGTGAAGTGTAAGGTATCCTCCAAAGGCCGCTTTTGTCCGCGCTTTCAATGGCATTACTGGTGGGGGGAATCTAAATCAGCCCATTGTAATCAAGAGCCAAAACCTTATTTATCACAATTTTAATCGTGAATAGGAGGGAAGATAAAACTGTGTGGTACTCTGAGCTTTCTTTTCCCATGCAGGAACACACAAAAAAAGGGACACACAGAAAAGAGAGGGGTGCTTTTAAGCTGCAGAACAAGCTCGTCTTTGAGGCTTTAAAACAACCTGAGCTGTGTGTGTGTGTGTGAGTGTGTGTGCAAGTCTGAAAAGAAAAACACATTTAATATTAAAAGGGACACGCTGTATTTTAAAAAAAGAGCTGATCACCTGAAGGTGTGCATGCTCCTGTGCATGCTCTCACGTGTGTAGCAGGTGTGTGTGTGTGCCATATTTCAATTCACATTTAAAACGTGTAATGTATGTTGTTTAAGCAAACTGCCCCTCCTAGGTTACACCGAGAGATTAATTCATAAGGATCAGAGCGATTATGCAAAACTAATTTGGACAGTCCAGGGATAATTATCTCCGTCACGGTTAATTAAACCCTTTCAACACTATGTTCTCCATTGTGACACCCCGATCACTTCTCTCCACGGAACTTCCTTCTTGGCCCCGAAAATAACGCGCAAGTGACCTTGTGTTGCATTTAAGGGTAAAAAAGAAAAGCAGAAAAGACAATTTTTTAAAGCTTTTTTTCTTAAGTGGCTTTGAGGCCTTTATATTTTTATTTTGTATTAAAGTTTTTATTTTTGTTATGCCACAAATTAAACTGATAAATGTGAAAATAACAAAATGTGTGTTTAAAAAAAAATAACAGGCTTCATAAAAGGGCAAGGCAGTAGCTGTGTGATTGAAAACAGAGAAGGTCGTCATGTCTGTAAAAGAACTTGCATTACGAGTTCAGTGGCCATTTCTTTCTCTTTCTTTGGCCTTTTTTATTATATTCTTTTTCTTTCTTGAGGAAAAAGGGAAGAAAGCTGAAAGAACTTTTTTTTCTGCTCTGGGAGCGTTTAGACGGTCGAGGAGGTTTTGTCTGGGAACAAAACGTGGGTTGGGAGGTTTTGTGAGAGTGTTGTTTGTTGAAGTGGAGCTCAGCAAAAGCGGCTGCTTTCCCTCATTGTGATGAAAGCAATCAGTGGTATTTGGAAAACTGTTAGCATTGTGCACTTCTTCTGTGTCCGTTGTGGAGGATTTCTTTTCACAAGGTTTTTTTCAGCCGATCCAGCTGGCCGGAGTGAATAGCACTGCAATGTGTACACGCTTTGTCCCTCCAAGCCCTTCAAGTAGCCCACATTGAATAGAGTGAGTTGACACTGCATGACAGTGAAACAACATAATAAAAAATACATGAGCGCATGAATAGAAGCAGGCGCATAAATAAATAAAATGGGTGGCCAAAACTGGATAAACTGAATGACAAAACGGTGAAAGGGGAACAAAAAGATATTTAACACGCTAGATTAGCATTAGAATGCAATCTACAAGCCAGAACAATTGATGAATAGGTTTACCGGCCAAGAAAGAAATGGACTAAATGCCTTTTGAATAGATAGCCTATGTTTTTTTCTGTCTAAGACGGGAGCTGAATGGGAAAGGTGGAGATGCAACTATGGAAATAAGTGGGAGAAAACTTTTTAGTGAAAATGTTTTTCACTCTTTAATCCAAAATCCTCAATAAATCAGAGGCAACAAAACCAATTTCCCATGATAAAATCAGATTTTTAGATTATTATTTTTAAAAAAAAATCAAACTAAATGAATTCTCTAAACATAATTTGTCTTTTAAATTTGACCTCTGAGGCCTTAAATAAGTTTTTCTATTAAACAAATTCACACATGGCCCACTCATCTAATATAGGAGAAGTTAGACTCAATAGATAATAGGCTATATAAATGTCTCCACTGTGATAAGCATCTGGCCCTGATGTTAAAAGCTGAAGGTGCTGAACAATGTGAGCACTTGGCAGAAACACTGGATAAACTCAAGTGGCCAAGAAGACTTTAGAAGAGGATTTTATTTAGTTTAACACCCTTTAACAAAACTAGTCATTAGCTACTGTGCAGTCTGTATGCCTTTTCCTTGGCATTTAGGAGAGTTAGTGTATACCATCAGTGAGAGGGTTTGTGTGAGATAAAGAGTGGTGTGTATACATTTTAGTTGCGTTGATTTCTGCGTGATTCAGAACAAAAAAAAAAGTTCAGTTATGAAATTATGGCACTTTTAATTGGTTTTAATGAACCTTTTTTTGTGTTGTTCCAAGAATACGAGAGCAGAGCGAGAAGATATGTTAAATTTAACGCAATTTTTTAAGATATAACTGAGATAAACAATAATTTAGCAATTTACTTTATATTTTAGTACAAAATAAAAAATTAAAACCCCAACAACACTTGCCTTGGTATTTGACTGTAGCTATATTGACAGCTGATACAAAGGTTTCAGAAGATTTAAAGCTATGGCCGCCTCATGTTTTCATAAGCCCCCCGTCTGATGCCCTGATATCATTATGTCTTAGTGTTAAACCCTTTATGTGCCTGTAAGACATTTGTAGAAGTGAGATTAGGCAAATTAACATACATATGTATCACCGGTTCAACCATGTTGACCTTAGAGGGACGTACAATGGTTTCCTCATCCCTAATTTGCCCAAGGCTGCCCCACGAGCATGTGGATTATCACCTGGCTTCAATGGCTTGAGATGGATCATTTTAGTATTTTTTTTTTTTTACCCCGACATGAATAAAACATCAATATCATCTCTTTGAGGATATTTTCCTCTATTTGTTTGCAGGAGTCTGCTTCTTGCTTTCTTGCTCACCTGGTTGTCATAGCATGTGTGTGCTGTGTGCAACGCTGGGAGATATACAGCCAGTTGCTGGCTTCTCTGTGAGGAACCTCAAAGAGTCTTGATCACTGACTTCTCCATCTCATTTTAGGCAAATCAAAGTGTGAAAAGTCTCTCCTGAAGCAATATCTCCATCATCAGGTTGGGTCAAGAATGTTTATGAAGGCTGTGTGCCATATTACCTGTAATCTCCAGAGTATGAAGTGCTGTATTTCTTACTTCTCTATGCTCCCAGGAGGGAAAAAATGCCAAAATTATCTTGCATTGCACCTTTTCCGCAACCCCTCAACGTGGCAAATCAAAGCCTCAAAACCGTACATGTCACTGTGCCCAAGGTCACCGGGAGAAATGAGAAATCTCTGTGTACTGTACAGACCATCCCTATAAACATGCCACACAGCCTCTGAAGTCTGACTCTGCTTTTAAGAAGTCCAAGTTTGTTTAATAGTACATAATGCAATAAGTCGATGGACCCCTGCTGGAGTTCAGAGAGGCAACGCTTGAATTAGGTTGGGGGCAGGTGGGTGGAGGCAGGGGGGTGGGTGGTTATGGGTTGGGGGGGGTGGTTGAGGTAATCGGTTGAGGTGAGTTTTGCAGGTGAGACGAGTGAACTGCCCTCATCTCATAGTTGTCTGCCAGATTTGTCTGACATCCAAGAGCGATAGCAACAATATCATAGCCCTACTGTTAGTTGTGACTGGATGTTAAATGCATTTAAGAACGCTTCTTCTATCAGTAGACCAGCTCTTTAATTTTTATACTCTGATTGTAGCTGATGAAATCAGACCCTCTGTGTGGAAACATGCAGCTGGCCACACTGCTGATGTGAGAATACACTGTTTTGTGCAGAAGATTTATCTCTGCTGTTCTGTTAAGGTCATGACGACAACTAAAAAACACACCTAATATTGCTTCATCAGCTTATCATTTTTTCCTGGTTTTATGAGAACTGCTTTTTGAGATGACAAAAGATTACAGGTTGTTTCTTTTTTGGGTTTTGGGTTAAAACATAGTTGGCTTTTATATGCTCTGTATGTCTCTTTTTGTGCTGCAATCTATCTCTAAAATCCTAAATAAGTGTGTTCACAATCGCACTTGTCAATGGTATTAATACATTTGTATTTTTGTTACTGGAATTTTAGCTAACTTTCTTATTTGGATAGATAGTTTAAAGAGTATTTGTAACATTTCAACAGCTTATTACTTGAGATTCAACAATTCAGCTGTTTCACTTTGTCTGTAGATGATTATCTACAGATTATATGTGACAATTCACAAAATATTCTCACAATAATTTAGACTAATTTGAACTATTCACTCATTCTGTGCTCCAAAGGATGAGTGAATAGTTGAAGTTCAGTTACATTAAATTAAGTTATCTATATACTGTATAGATAAGCTGTTAACATACAGAATACAGCATTTAAATTACTAATACGCTGTTAAAATGTTACAAATACTGCATAAAATCTCTATAAATTAAGTGTGTTTTTTTTTTAAAAAAAGGGGTTTAACAGTGGGTTAAACCTCTTTCGCATGAAACTGACCCTTTATATAAGTACAGTCACTATGTAGAATCACATACTGTACATTTCTTTTTCTGTTAATGACTTTTTGGCAACTAAAAGAAATATATTTCATTATATAACACATATAATATAAATAATTCAAAATTTTCTGTATTGTTTTAACCTCACAAAATGTGCAACTCCTTTTATTATTTAGCAAAAATAAGATATTACATTGGTACTTTTCCATATATTGGGTTTTAATTAGGTCATAAGAATAGAGAGAAATATATTTGATGGAAAAATATGTCTGATTTTACAATCTTTAATATTACTTTTGGGTGTATATACAGCAATGGGGTCTGTGGAAGCTAATAAAATGAAGAAGTAAAGTCAATGTCAGAACACAGGGGCAGACTTTTCTCATCAGATTGTTTAAGTGAAGAGTGGATATTCTGAGATATTTTTGAAGCATCATAGTCTGTGTCCTTCTGAGCACATAAGAGGAAATAATTTTGAGGTGTGTACCAAAGACCAGCATGAGGGTGTTTATCCGAGTCAGTTTTAAAACACAAGGAGATGTGATAAGTGAGAAACAGACTCTAAAGCTCCCACTGCTGTCTAAAGGAACTCACTGCACTAATAACTTTACATTCATATTCAGTATTATGAGAGGGAGCATTATTTTACAAGCCATGTTCAGACACTACAAAGGCTGGTTTGAAATATATGAGAGAACCATATACAAGCACACATATTTGTACTTGAGGATAAAAAAAAAAAAAGAAGCACAGATGTTGTGGGTGACACAATTGAATTTTTGACGCGATTAGACTTTTTCAAAAGATCCTATAGCTGCTAGGTAGGCACTGAAATCATTAAGTTAATAACCCAAAACATGAGGCATAGGATTATTCTATGAATCCATCAATAAATTAGAATAATGTCAGTGAGCAGCCTTAAAAAATGTTCTTTAAACTGACATGACATTTTTTGTTCCATTTCCAAATGACCGCTGGCAGAGATTGCTGGCTCTCGTATTAATTCTCAGGTTTTCAAGGAAAAATATATCTATCATAAGTAGAAATAATGAAGTTGAAGAGCTGATGCCCCGAGGAGCAGTCACAAAGAATTATATCTTTCTCTCACACAGGACACAGGCGAAAGATAAGTACCTGTCAGTTGGCATACTTTCTGCTACATGTGCCTATCAATAAAAGAGATTATTTTCCCCAGTTATTACAACAAAGATCTGGGGGGCTCGAAGATTGCACCTTTAATGAGAAGGAATGATTTCCTCCTGCACACTCACAACCACACTTGAAGTGAGTGAGCTGTAATGCCATCAATTTCCCCTCTCCCTCTCTCTCTCTCTCTCTCTCTCAAATTTTTTTCATGAACTTATTAAAATGAAATATTGCCAACATTAATTCACAGGGATTATTTATTACATTTTAACAGGATTATGGTGTGCAAAGCTTGATTTGGGATTCACACCCTGTATTGTGATATCGTGGTTTAGCAGTCAAATTCTGCAGACTTGTTGTAATTAACGGTGGCAAAATAGATCATTGCCAAATGATACGTCGCTCCATAGCTAATCTTTGTGTACGGAAATGTTGGAATACTGAGGGATGCGTTTAGTGGATGGAAACTTGGATTTCGTCTCCATCGGTGGAGGGCGGCTTGTCAGTCTGCATGCAGTACTTTTCTGTTAGCAAGGGCGTAGGTTTCTTTTCGACACTGGGTGGGGGGACACATTTGAAATGAGGGATTTGGGGGTCCTTCGCCAGAAAATTTCTTGAGCATCAAACAATTAAATTTTTATGCGCCCATTTGTGCTTTTTTTTGCATCACTTTATGGTGTCAAAGTCCTCTGCTACTTTCATGTTTGTAGGGAGGGATGAACACATATGCTGTAATCATTGAGGGGGACATGTCCCCTGCGCACCCCCCCACAATCTACACTTATGTCTGTTATAGATTCAAGTCCAAATTGCAGATTTCTTTGTAGCTGTTTATGTTATTGATTTTTAAAGCATCAGGTGTAGAGGTGTCTAATAGAGCCGACATTGATCTCATGTCTTGCTGCTTTCCTTCACACACACACACACAGTTCTGCAGCCATGGTGTAATGCACTGGAACAACCATATAGATGCCTCAGTAATGACGACATAAAGAATACAAGTGTATGTACCTCGATGACAGCAAAGCAATAATTCGTACGGGCACCTTATCATATTCAGCAGAAAATCCAACACGTCTTTAATCTCAAAACATGGCTGCTTCATGAAACGTACCATTAGTTATACTGATGAAGGAGCATGACTTCATACCTTAATTGGGAAGTAATGTGAAGGTCCTCCGAACAAATCTATTATAAATGGTCCTAGCGCACATCACATGCAGGGGTCCTTCAGACATCCTGTACTCTTTAGCCACATCATCACGCTGTTCCTGGTCACATTGTGTTGTAGAAATTTTCCATGTTCTTTTGTTACCACGAAAAAGGTTACATTGAAGGTAATGGCTTTTGAACATTGTATTTATACTTGCTTTGTTTGCTTGTGTGTGGGAAGAAAATGGATCTATAAAAGGACGTGAAACAGGGAAAGCAATCAAAAGTCTGGCCTTCACTCTCACTGTGCAGGTAACAAAAATGTTACAAGGCTAGGAGCTGCTGAAGTACCTGCAGACAGAGAGACATCTCTGTATCTCTCTCTTTCTCCCTCTTTGGAGCCACTGAGAGGTCCTTCTCTCTAAATGTTTTTCTTTATTGTTCCACACACAAGATACGTGGTTTTATTCAGCCTCCTCTTCTGCAAAGCAAATAGCTGCCCAAGTTGCAATTAAAAGTATTGGTATAAATTCTAAATCTTCAACAGGGGGTCCTAAGAGTTCCTGCAGGGGGGTGGGGGGTAGCCAAATTACTGCTTGATTATTCAATTTAAGTGTTTTTGTTCTTCAAAAATTGAAAATGAAAATACACATTAGTATGAATCAAACACATCATTAGTGAGGATTTATTTGCCTTTTCATGTGAGCTAGCTAATGCTAAATCACTGTGTTGGTGTTTTTTCACTGTGCCACACCTGTCAATAACGGTAAGGTGAACTAGTTAATTAATATTTATGTACTATTAAAACATATCACACAGTTAGTGGAGTGTATATACAGGTGTACAGGGTACCTCTTTTTCTGGCTGTTTACATGATACCCAGCTATCAGCAAAAAAGCAACTGGAATATAAAGGAGAGTATGCTTACTTCCTGCTTTCTACTCCCAGCTTATCACCTACACCTCTGGCTGTATCATTATTGCAAATGTTGGATATTCTTGTGAGCCACAGTGGATTATTTTGTAACTTTTAAACAAAACCCACTAGCACACCATCCACCTCAGAAACCACTGGCAAAAGTGCAGAGGGTGAGGCTAACACACCTAGCTATGTCACAGCTTCTGCTGACTTCACAAGACATGACCCAAAAATATTCAGAGAATTATCTGAAGTGCAACTCAGTTTTATGTACGAAATAAAGGGTCCCTGCTCTGTCTGTCTTTCAGCTCAGGCCTGGGCCTTCACCAGGAGGTCTTTGACCCTCTAGGGGGTCCTCAGAGTTACTGCAAGGGGGTTGCCAAATTACTGCTTGATAATTTAAAGGCCAAACACAAATACTCTTCAAAAATTAAAATGTGTCTGAAAACACACATTCACATTCATCCAACATATTATTAACAAAGATAAATTTCCTTTATCATAAAACCCATTTAATTTACACAACAGTAATGGCAGGCTATTTGTTAGCCATGACGCCATGAATCCTTGTGCAATCATGCTAGCTAATGCTTTTTTTCTCCAATGTGCAGCAGCTATCCAAAACAGCGAGATGGACTAGTTAGCTAACAATTATGTGCTATTGAAACGTATTGGCCCAGAGGTTTTCATTTTCGTGTGTTTGTGCTTGCCTATAACTGCTACATTAGCAACAGTTGTAGCATGGCTAGGTGCATTAGCCTCACCCTCTGCATCTTTGTCGGTGGTTTCTGAGGTGTGTGTTAGAGTCTCTTACTTGAATTATTACAAAATAATAATCCATTGTTATTCACAAAATGTTCGTACACTTAGAATAATAATACATCTAATGGGCCAATATGTTTCAATAGTGCGTAACTGTTAGCTAACGAGTACATCTCGCTGTTATAGATAGGTGCCGCACAGTGATTTATTATTAGCTAGCTCGATAGCACAAGGATTCATGAGCAACAGTTAGCCTATGATCAATGTTGTAAATTAAATGAGTTTTCTCATGAGTAGGCTGATTTATCTTTGCTAATAACATGTTGGATCCAAGTTTATATGTATTTTCAGACACATTTTAACTTTTGGGAAAAAAATAACTTCAAACTAAATTAACAAGCAGTAATTTGGCAAAGTGTAGCTGCTAAGCTAGCAACAGTTGTAGCATGGCTAGGTGCATTAGCCTCACCCTCTGCCCATTTGTCGGTGGTTTTTGACGTGTGTGTTAGAGTCTCTTACTTGAAATATGACAAAACAATCCATTGTAGCTCGCAAAAATGTCCGTACACTTGGAGTAATAATATATCTAATGGGCCAATATGTTTAAATAGTAGGTAAGTGTTAGCTAACTAGCGCATCTGCTGTTATGGATAGGTGCCGCATTGTGATTTAGCGTTAGCTAGCTCACATGATAGCACAAGGATTCATGAGCAACAGTTAGCCTACGATCAATGTTGTAAATTAAATGAGTTTTCTCATGAGTAGGCTAATTTATCTTTGCTAATAACATGTTGGATCCATGTTTATATGTATTTTCAGACACATTTTAACTTTAGGAAAAAAAATAACTTAAAACTAAATTAACAAACAGTAATTTGGCAAACTGTAGCTGCTAAGTTAGCAACAGTTGTAGCATGGCTAGGTGCATTAGCCTCACCCTCTGCCCATTTGTCGATGGTTTTTGACGTGTGTGTTAGAGTCTCTTACTTGAAATATGACAAAACAGTCCATTGTAGCTCGCAAAAATGTCCGTACACTTGGAGTAATAATATATCTAATGGGCCAATATGTTTCAATAGTAGGTAACTGTTAGCTAACTAGCGCATCTGCTGTTATGGATAGGTACCGCATTGTGATTTAGCGTTAGCTAGCTCACATGATTGCACAAGGATTCATGGCTAACAGTTAGCTTATCGTTAATGTTGTAAATTAAATGAGTTTTTTTTTTAAGTGAATAAGCCACTTTGTCTTTGCTAATTACATGTTGGAGTCATGTTAATATGTATTTTCAGACACATTTTAACTTTTGAAAACAGCAACAACAACAAAGCTTTAAACTAAATTATCAAGCAGTAATTTAGCAAACTGTAGTTGCTAAGTTATCAACAGATGTAGCATGGCTAGGTGCATTAGCCTAACTCTCTGCACTTTTGTCGATGGTTTTTGAGGTGTGTGTCAGAGTCTCTTGCGTGAAATATTACAAAACAATCCATTGTTACTCACAAAAATGTCCGTACACTTGGAATAATAATACATCTAATGCGTAACTGTTAGCTGACTAGCTCATCTCGCCAATATGGATAGGTGCCACACAGTGATATAGCGTTAGCTAGCTCACATGATTGCACAAGGATTCACGAGTAACAGTTAGCCTATCATCAGTGTTGTACACTGTAAATTAAATAAGTTTTTTTAATGAATAGGCTAATTTATCTTTGCTAATAACATGTTGGATTCATGTTAATATGTATTTTCAGACACATTTTAACTAATGGAGGAAAAAAACAACCCAAAACTTAAATTATCAAGCAGTAATTTGGCAAACTCTCTCACAGTAACTCTACGGACCCCCTCAGGGCTGAGGACCCCCTGTTGAAACCCCAGTTGCTAAGGGGTCCTCAAACTGTGGAAAAATGTTGAAGACCCCTGGTATAAATAATAAGAGCAGAAGCGTATTGTGCTGAAATGTAGCTACACATGACAGATGTATGGAAAAGTCTGGAACTTAGAGCATTTTTTAAATTCAAGCACACTGAAGTTGTTTGTATGAAAAATAAAATGGGTCAAGTGGAACAGTGCCCTTTGACAGTCCTTTTCAAAAAGGAATGAAACCTGGGAATAGCAGCATTTCTTTTTTCAAAGACATGGCACCCATGCAAACTCTTAGAGGAGACACAAATGAACTTGAATGTCTAAAAGCAGACCTCTGCACTTTGATATTAGTGCAGACAGGTGTAAAAATATACATAGCTAACACAGAGCAATAATAAGAGATTTATGTATGTAGGGCGCAAAGGAAATGCCGAGCCGTTGCCTGCTGCTGTCAGGTTCATTTTCCTGTTGCGTCATTCACCGTGCCAGCGCACACTGAAGCCAAATATGGCAGAATCCTCTATTTCTCATACCACGTGCATCATGATCTCTTGTCAGGCAAACAGATGTCAGAGCACCATGGATTGTTGGATGTTTGTATGTGCATGTAAGAAATGAGTAAACAAGTTGAAATATTTCCCTCTTAATTTGATGCACAATGCATCCTGACAGCTAATTCAATTCATGCAGATTTAAGATCCAGTGTCACATGTCAGGTCCTTTCTGCTCAGATAAATAAGTTAGTTTAGTGGCAGGCGGCTAATAAGTCCCTATCGCCACTCAATGCGGCGAATCAGGCGTTTCTGTTTGTCCTGTAATATTATCACCTCATTCTGACCCTATCTAACCTTTTACCTGTACAGTCAATACACTCAGAGGTGATAAAAGACCATGAGTGAATGGAGTGTGTGTAATGTTGCAGCCAGCAGCGATTACAGAGGTAACATGAACACTTGGAAGCGATACTGAGACAGGGCTTTTTGTGCCTCCTAAATTGCTGGACAGCTCCAGGGCTGACATTTAAAACATAACATCACCAAACAAAAACACATTAAAAGAGAAAAGCTGAGCAGGGGGCTTTAAGCAAAACCTGAAATTCAAGTTTTGGCGAAGGCAACTGACCCAAATTTCCTGCCCCTTCTTCTCCTTAACATGCTTCTGCAAGCCTGGGCCCTGGGGTGACGTATCCCTTACACAGGGATTGCCAGTGCATTTACATAGCATGGTTAATGAGAGATCAACACCAGGAAAGCGCCTTGAATATAAAGCTTTCTTGTAAAAATAATGAGCGAGCGATTGATCCATACTCAAACAAGCCGGTTTGCTGAGTTAATACCAAAGGCAGATTATAGCCAGTGCCAAAAGTGCCCTGGCGTGCGACGCCTTTTGCTTAGAGGGTCCCCAAACTTGTCATCACATTAGCACATGGTCAAGGAGTACATCCTACCACTCTCATAATCTGCTTTCCTGCACAATTAGCCTTCTATAATAAGGCAGCTGCCTGACAGCCGGCAGGGAGAAAAGAGGAAAATCACTGAGTTTCACATAGGATGGATGGATCGTTTACTGCCACTGAAATTTAGACTCTGAGGCGATTCTCTCTCTAACTCATCACCTACTGCTGGTCCTCACATTAGCTCTGAACGTTATGACAACATGGAGGCTTGCTCTTCTTTATTGTGCCAAGCATCTATTGCACTTTGATGAAGCCAGACAAAGGAGGGTAAGGAGGGTGGAGGGGTGGAGGAGAGAGGGAGAGAGAAAGAGAGAGCACCCATGGCCAGGGTAGATGTGGGGTTTTTTTTAGCTCCGAAAATCTGAGAGAATCAGATGTTGGAGAGGGTAGAATGGCAGGGGATGGCAAGTTTTCTGAATAAAATAATAGATAATTTCATTCTGACAAAGGCGAGGAAACTATGGGCAAGAGAACAAAATAGCAGGAAGGGATGGAGAAGGGAAGGGGTTTGAAAAGAATAAGAAGAATTCAGTGCTGCTTCTTGCAAGGGAAAAGAAAAAAAAACATTGATGACACCCGGTTCCATTCTTCCGCTCTCCCCTTTCTCTGCTCCTCGCCTCGCAGCACGGCGGGCTAAGCTGGGAGCTGTAATGTCATTAAATTGCAAATGCTTTTTTTTCATTTCCGACACACACTGTTTACTTATCTGGCAAAAACATATGTTGGAAGGAATCCGTTAAATTCTGCCCATTGCCTTGGGTGAAAGTGCAATAGAAACGGGCCCACTGAGCTCCTTCTGTCGTCTCCTTTTAGCACTTTGCCTTATCTACAAGGCTGCTTAGCAGCAAACTGGCGAGTTCAATGAAAAATGAAGATACAGTGCAAGATTAGGGAAGAACAGTGAGGGGAGAAATGCTTGGAGAGAGGGTCATCCCATTGCAAATGATTTCACTCCTCTCCATCTGCATAAATGACTATTTTTAAGGCATCTCCAGCGTCTGTATATTTTTCTCACTCTGCCACACATTTAATTTCACGCCCCGTGTTCTGAATATGCTTAAATGCATATCTCTGATGCACCTTTAAGCCAGAGGAAAGAGGATGGGGGGGAGTGGGGAGGGTACGAAAGCAAAATTAAAGATAAAATGGTGTGATTTGCACTACAAGTCTATTACTTTATGGCATTTACATATAGTTTACCTCTGCAATTCCAAGATTTTTTTTCTACCACCTTCCTATCAGTATTTGGGCTTGTATAAATATGTATAAATCTTTGTTGAGAAAAAATAGAATTCCTAGCACTGCACTGGAAAGTTTGAAGGGTGCACTTTCTTGCTTCAACTTCTTCTCTTGCTCCCATGAGACTGTCAGCATATCTGCTGGGGGTGTTCTCTCCCTGCTTGCCCCAACAAAGACACAGGCTTCAAGCACTTTGTGCCCCATGATCCCCAGATACTCCTCCCCTCAGTGGAACGAGTGGGGAGAGGGATCCCGGGTCAAGGCTTGGCCATGGCTTTAGAGGAAGGGCCTGGCAAAGCCCGATGCGAGCGAGGAGCGGCATCCTTGTCAAACAAGTGGCTGAACAGCTCTGTGAAACATGGACTCCAAGTATGTCCTGAAGACTGCCATATTTACAGAGGACCCCACACGCGTCTCTCACAGTGACATGATGAATAGTGACTACATGTGTGCTGCTACTGCTATCAGGTGAATGTGTTGTTCTACAGAGGAAGTTTGAGCTGCGAGTGGAAAGCCCGCCCCTAACAGCAGAGGAGAGGAAGGCTGTGAATTGGCCTGGGAATGAAAAGGAGAGAGAGAGAGAGGCTATTCAGAGCACGATTCCTTTCCTTCATTGTCTGCCCGCTTAGATTTGAATACGCTCACTCAAAGCAGACGAGAAAAATGCTTCAGACCCTCGCATTGTTGGCTTTCTCTCTCTTCTTTTCTATTTGCAATTAAATGCATTTCAAATGGAACAACTGTACAGAAAGCATTTGTGATAAGAAGGAATTCCATTGCCTTTAACCTCCTTTGTAATGGCTTTGCAATTTCTGAGCACTCTTATTATGAGAATTGCACAATCAAAACATATCTTTGAATAGAAAATGCCATACAACTTAAGTATTGCTTCATTGAAAATTAAATTGCATTTAAAAATCATTTTTAGTCCTCTGTGTTCCTCGTTTCTTAAGCCAATCTTAGTGTTTCTGTTTTGTTGCTTTGTGTGTAACATTGTGCCTTGACAGGACCCTTGTGTCCCGAGCAGTATCATACACACTGGTCCTAAGCATGGGATGAGATCAGTCAATTAGAATTAATGTCATCTGGTCATTTACGGCTAAACACCCTCCGTATGCATTGTGTTTGCTTTGTGTGCAAAGCATCAACTGCAAAACCAATCTCATCCTCCAGACATGAATTTTTGAAGGATTTGAACGCTGTAAATAACTCCAAACCCTCTCTTACGAGGTTTACCCCTGGAGCACTTTGTAACTTATCAGGGCTGCCTTGTGCCTCCTCTAATGCTTGCATTATGCTCAAATGTAAATCGGTAAGCTGCCAGAGAGGTGGGCGGGAATCACTGAAGAAAGAATCACTGAAGGGTCTAGCCAATATTCTGATTGGGGCATAGCAAAATAAACAGTATAGTTTTGTTTTTTAAAAGCCAGATGTTTAGTTTTTGTTGTTGTTTATGAACAAAAATCTACCACACTACTCTGTTATATTCACAAACAATAGTTACACAAAGTGAGACTCCCGCCTTCGAAATATTACAACATTTGAAAAAGTTTCAAGGGTCGTAGGTTTTCATTTTCAAAATGCCAACACTAGTATTAAAGGAAACTCTAATATATTCTGAGTGAATGATGCCCAGGGGTCTGTTTTGTATTTCTAATTTCCATCTCTAATGGTACAAGAGACTGATTAGTAATTAGGACAGACTCATTTAAACGCATGTAATGAGCATTATAGGTTTCCCATATACTGCGCACTTCATACGGGTGAAAACGGATAGCATCTTCATCAATTTGAACGCGTGTTGACCTTTAATGGATATTAATCTACAACACAGTTCTCCATTCTGCGTGTCCTCGAATTGGCTTTATAGTGTAATGAGTATATCATTGGGATCTCCCAAATAATTGACCTCAAGCGTGTTTCGCAGCATAACTATTAATCTTATTTTCCAGTGAATAATTTGATCACTTTGCCAGAGAAGTGGGTTATACAAGTACAAACTGGTGCAGAGGGATATGTGGCCCCTAGATATTAATTTGAAGATGGATAGGAGCCTTAAAGAGGATTAAAACTCTATGCAGGCAAGTCATTTCATACGGCTGCATACCACCCAGCCCACTGTATATACTGTCAGTCACTGCCTGGCATGGTTGAGATTTGAAATGGTGACAGTTAAAGTACAAAGATGTCCAATCCTAGACTATTTCATGGCATATTTCTTGGAGCATCCTGAAGGAAATGCAAACTGTTAGGGCCAGTCATTCCAGTGAACCGGGGCCACCAGAAACAGCAACACTGCCCCCCTGCTATTGTCTACAGACACTGCATCTCCCCCTCTGTCTGCACAGTATCACTCCTCCTCTCACACCAGCATGTACTGTCACAGTGAACGTAAAGGAGGCATGCTGCCACAGCTGCCACAACTACTGGTAATATTTGTATAGCACATTTTTTTAAGACATTTTTGATTTCTTCATGCACATAAAAGATTTTAAAAACTGGAAATGTTCACGTAACATCAGAAAAAGCATCAGAAAAGAGAGCTTTAAGAGATTTACACAGTGTTGTTTTGGTATATAAACAGAGGTAGTCTGCTGTAAATGTAAAAAAGAAAATGGGAAAATTGATCACAGGTGGATTAAATGTTTTCTAACAGAAAAGAATCATTTTCGGCAGAGGAGACAGATGTGGAAGTTCTCAATAATAAGGCAAAGTTTTATCTCAATGTTGGCATAATTAGAAATTAAAGGTATCTTTTACATTAATTAATCAGTTAGAAAAAGCTGAAATAAAAGTATTGTGTGGCATTATGTAATTTAAACGTGAATACATGACATGTTTTTAACCTTATAATGAACCCAGACAGCTTTTATTTTGAAAATTACTCGCATTTTTTATCTTATCTGCTTGTTTTATAATAATTTTATTTGTGTATAGGTGAGGTTTCATGCCAGGAGTGAGCCACAACATTTACATGACCCTTTTAAAGTTTAGTTCATGAGCATTTTTATAAGTGTTAAAACACATTATCTTTGGTATGTGCTTATTTAAAAAAAAAAAAAAAAAAAAAAAGATTTTAATATGGAGAAGAAGCTCAAAAAGCCCAGCAGAGGCTGTCGAGTGGCTCCTCACATTACACATCCTTAATGAAATAATTCCAAAATAAAAACAAGCAAAAATGTGATTCAGCTGCCTTTCACCTGTTTCTAGGACCCTGAGCTCTGTTCTCTGTAAATGTAACTGAAGTGGGCTCAATTAGAGATTTAAAAGGCCTTCTCTTATTTAGCACATATGCCTATAAAACATATGCAGAGTGGGTGAGGTGTTAAGTGCGATACACACGGGGCTGTTAAGAAAATTGATGCATTTCTCCATCCACATGCTAACAAGTGGTTAATTTAAAATGAATATTCACCTCTGTGTTTAAACCTCTTTCAAAGACTATTAACAGAATGGTGTCATTTGTCCTGCTTCAAAGATACATCATGGACTATTATGCCCATCCTTATGTTGAGCTTGAGATGGGGACTCCATATGAAAAGACAATCTAATGAGTAGGTCTAATGAGTTTCATAATGACTGAGTGATATGCAAATCAAAATCTGTTCTTCCCATTATTCATCTTGTATTTTGGTATAAATATATTTCCGTGATGTCACCTCAAATCATTCTCACATAATCATAGGAATATGTTGATAGTTATTCTCATAATATCCTAAACTTATTAGCAGAAGTTTCTCATTGAAATATGTATTTTTTATATAACACTCATCCCTCTTTTATAAAAAAAATATTTGGCATTCACACAAACATGCCTTTGATGCCATTATATGTGGTGGCTTGTTTCTTCATGGCTCTCTGGCACCATCCTGTGTTTCAGTAGGAATAATGGATTCTGTTTATGTACACGTTTTGCAGAAATCAGTTTCAGGTGGAAGCAATTCCCAATAATGAGTTAAAATAATGCAAGCAAAAGTATCTGAAAAAATGTAATAATTTTATTCAGATGATTTCACATTACATGGATATTCATGCAACATACTGCAGTTTCATTCAGGGTTAATTAGATGACTGGTTCAATTTAGTGTATTTTGATTTCCTCAAATAAATTTTGATAAATTACTAAATTAAACCAACGCTTAATTATCACTGTTAGTAAATTATGTTTATATAGAATTCTGGTTCTGCTGTAATCTTTAATATTTTTGACATAATGATAATATTCAGCTGCTAGTACCTTTGTTTATAGCATGAAAATACTCAAATTAAAGGAATAAATCTTAAATCAAATTATTTTTGGCCTTCAGAAACTGTAGCATTTCCTTGCAGCATGTCTATGTTTACATGCACCAGTGTGTATTCAAGCTGTTTATTCAAGATGCACGTGTAGTTGTATTTTTTAATTACCCCAAATTTTGTGCTAAACCTTTAAGTATGTTTTCATTTGATAACATCTGATTTTATCTCATCTTTAATATGATTTATGGATTACTCACGCTCACTTTTGGTAAGCAAAACATCAAATTTATGCTAACATGTCAAACCATGACTACAATAAACGACAATCAAGTCAAATTCATTAGGATCACACACACCCTGAGCCTGAGCGTTCATTTTCCTTTCACTTACACGCTCGCAGACTTTTTTTTTTAACTGACGTAAATGTGAAATAATTTCTATAGAGACATTCCATCCGACTCCTTCCAGGAATTCTGCTCACTAATCCCGTCAGGTGCAGTGAACCTCACGGGGTCTGTTGTGTAAAAGAATCAGTGGTCACACATGAGTTTTCTCATGAGGCCATGTTTATACAGACTCTAGTGTTTATCTGATGCTTTAGAGGTACTTTGGACTTGGACAGTGATTTTAAATCTGTTCTTCAGTCACATAATGACTTTGAAAAGAAGATTTAATTTGAAGATTTGAGAACACAAAGCACAACTGTTTTATTTACATGCATTTACAATTAAGTCATATGCTGATATATATGTGGGACGCAAGCTGGCAAACTGACTGTATGGGCATTGCTGTAAAGAACAGTAAAGGACTCCATAAATCATAACAGCAGATGTTAAGATGGTTGATGAACAAATGGTTCATCAAGGAGAATTTCCAGATGTTTATAGTTTTGATTTCATAGCTTTAATAACAACAGTAATAAGTAAAACACGTTGGAAAACACTCCATAGTATTCTCTTTGGTGCGGTGGAATACAGACTCCCCTTAACTGTACTTAAGCTATCAGCAGTCACATGCCAGGCCACTGGAATGCATCAGGAGTGTGGAGTCAAAGAGACAAAGCATCAGGAGTTTCTCCCACTGTAAAGCTTCTTTGATGGGTGTGGAGCTCCTGCTTTCAAACAAAGACTGCTTACACAAAACTCCAGCTGAATCATATTTTTATCTTTAGGGCAGTAAGAAAAAAAAAATCACGTCCATTCTCCGAGATCATGCCCTTCCACCATGACTTCTGACGAAAACACAGAGCAAGTGATTATCTTGTTTTTAGTCACAAGTACAACCTCATGGATGCTCCAGTGTGAATGTGTGGGTAGTGGTGGATCTGACCTTCATGGCGTATGTGTTAAAAACAAACAAAAAAGACATGAGAAGGAAATAGTAGGTGAGGGTACTCATATTTTTTTATCTGCGTTTTTAACCAAAAGGATTTAGTAAATTATTGATTCCTCCTCCTGACCGTGTTGCTCCAAGTCAAGTTGAGCTTGACTTCATTTTTCAAAAAGGAAATTGATCCGGTGGCGGGTGCAAAGGCTACATAAAAGCAAAATACACACAGATAATAATACAACAGGGACAATCCATGGAAACTGTGTGTTCACCTTCCTAAATCAGTTTCAAACCTGTATTACTGTCAGTGTTGAATGAGACACTTGGTCACATGAAATTCAGTCATGTCTCCTCAGAATCATCCACTTGATTCTTTGAAAAAATGTTTGACGCAGTCAGATTCAGTTTTTTACCAATCATAAACAGAGGAGGAATAATCTGGCTTTAGGGCATTTTTGTGGTTCAGACTCTTTGAGCTCTTTGTTCTTAAAGGTTTGGTGTAATCTATTCCATTCATAACAAATTGCACACTATTTACATTACTACTAACCATCTCTAAAGGCAAAGTAAACACCATGTCTGCTCAAACTGTTGTCAAAATGCCATCATACACGCAGAATAATGCACATGTATATCATTCTATATTTCTGTAAATTACACAGACAGTATCACAAATTCACAAGACTGATTTATTGGTTGAGACAAAAGGAGATACCCAGTGGGGGGGTGAAGTAGTCAAATCCTTTATTTAAGTAAAAAGTACCAATACAGCGATGTAAAAATACTCTTCAAATCCAGCTGAAGTAATGGTACGAAAGTATAATAAGCAAAATATGCTGAAAGTATTGGGAGTACAATTACTAGTTCTGCAGTAAAATGTTCACTGTGACTGATATATCATCATATGTGACATTAATAGATTGTGTCTTGATGATTTGTTGAAAATTACCTGGTTTAATCACGACCAACATGGCTGGAAATATCCCAGCGTCTTGTTAAAAAATACCCGTTTTGTTTCCCCAAACATGGTTGGAAACGCCCCGACTTCAAATAAAAAAATACTAGGTTTAGTTGCAACAAACACAGCTGGAAATGCTCCAACATCTTATTACAAATACCCCATTTTGCCCCGTAAAAACAGCAGGAAATGTCCCGACCTCTCGTTAAATAACACCTGGTTTGGTCGCCACAAACTTGTCTGAAAATGTCCCGATGTCTTGTTGGAAATTTCCTGGTTTAGTCACTACAAACATGGCTGGAAATGTTCCAGTGTCTCATTAAAAACTATCTGGTTTGTTCCAACAAACATGGTTGGAAATGCCCCGACCTCATTTAAAAAAAATACTAGGTTTAGTTGCTACAAACACAGCTGGAAATTACTCAACTGCCTCGTTAAAAAATACCTAGTTTTGTTGCCACAAACATGGTTGGAAATGTCCCAACATCTCATTACAAATACATGATTTTGCCCAGAAAAAACAGCGGGAAATGTCCTGACCTCTCGTTAAATAATACCGGGTTTGGTCGCCATAAACTTGTCTGAAAATGTCCCGATGTCTTGCTGGAAATTTACTGGTTTAGTCACTACAAACATGGCTGGAAATGTTCCAGTGTCTCATTAAAAACTATCTGGTTTGTTCCAACAAACATGGTTGGAAATGCCCCGACCTCATTTAAAAAAATACTAGGTTTAGTTGCTACAAACACAGCTGGAAATTACTCAACTGCCTCGTTAAAAAATATCTAGTTTTGTTGCCACAAACATGGTTGGAAATGTCCCAACATCTCATTACAAATACATGATTTTGCCCAGAAAAAACAGCGGGAAATGTCCTGACCTCTCGTTAAATAATACCGGGTTTGGTCGCCATAAACTTGTCTGAAAATGTCCCGATGTCTTGCTGGAAATTTACTGGTTTAGTCACTACAAACATGGCTGGAAATGTTCCAATGTCTCAATAAAACTATCTGGTTTGGTCCAACAAACATGGTTGGAAATGCCCCGACCTCATGTAAGGAAATACTAGGTTTAGTTGCTACAAACACAGCTGGAAATTACTCAACTGCCTCGTTAAAAAATACCAAGTTTTGTCGCTACATTCATGGCTGGAAATGTCCCAACATGTCATTACAAATACATGATTTTGCCCAGAAAAACAGCAGGAAATGTCCCGACCTCTCGTTACATAATACCGGGTTTGGTCGCCACAAACACAGCTGAAAATGTCCCGATGTCTCGTTGTCACTACAAACATGGCTGGAAATGTCCTAGTGTCTCATTTAAAATACCCAGTTTTGTGGCCACAAACATGGCTGGAGACATCCCACTCATTACACATCTCATTACAACTACTCGGTTCTGCCCCGCTTAAACAGCAGGATATGTCCCGGCTTCTCATTAAATAATACCTGGTTTTGTTGCCACAAACAAGTTTGAAAATGTCCCAATGTCTCATTAAAAAATACCCAGTTTGTTTGCCACAAACATGGCTGGAACTGTCCAGATGTCTTGTTAAATAGCCACTTTTGTTTGTTGCCTAGGTGTCACACCATTTACCATGTCCCACTTTTCCTGATTAAAAACTTAGCTCACATACCCCTGATCAGAACTACATCACTTAAGAGATGTTGATATGATACATATGGATCATACAAATATATATTGTGGTTCATCGTGGTTGCAGAAATGTCTAATGCAAACATTTTATTCCAGAGACTGGGCTGAGGATGATTAATGGGGTGGAAAAGAAGACAAAAAATTCTGCTTTATAAAATTTTAAATGTATAATGCAGCATCAAAATTGTACTTAGCATCTCAGTATGGAGTATACAGTGTGTGAACGATGAGAAAAAAGCCCTACAGTACTTCTACAGTAGCTTTATTCTCACCTCACATGCACAGCACAGGGTGTCAGCTGAGACCTGGGGTGAAAAGTTTGATAAAGGGAATATAAGGATGAGTATAAACCAGCTACAATAAAAAAAAAATCTTAAAACTGTAACTTCTCGCCGGATTAAAGTGATAATCCTTCATCAAAATTTACATAACAGATTTACAGTAGGGGATCTGGCTGGAAAGCTTATTTCCTCAGACAGTTCTCTTAATACAATAGCTGAGAATGACTCAACAGTGACACAGTGCTTCTATTTCAAATGTGTTATCAGAATTATCTCTAAATGGTGTTTGTTCACACATCAGTACACAGTTTATTTTGTATTTGACCCTGTACAATCTGGTCTGTCTGAGGCAAAATGGACTATTTTGCCTGTTTCTTAAAAATATTTTTTTCTGATTTACTTAAAGTATAAATGAGACACAACTTAGTCTTTGTGGTCATACAACACTCGATAGTTCCCTCAGGCAGCTCCTTGGTATCCAGCCAGATCTTAGTCCAGCTCACAGCTCTGTTGTCAGGTGATGATCACAAGACCCAAGGCTTAATCCTCCCCAGCTCTACAAAAGCAAGAACAGAAATTAGAGGCTTTCTTAATGTGCATGTAACCAGCTGGAACACAACATGATTTGGCTTTGAGTGTTGTTTCCACAGATGTTAAAACTATCACTGAATCTAATTTGAACACACACAACTGGGGGACCGTGGCAGACTGAGATTCCACACTCTTGTGGGGGAACTAATTGGTCGTATTACCGCTGAAAGTTGATGTACAAACTGATTTGTCACCACTGACTGGAGGAAACAAACAGGTAAAAGATGAGAAACGCTCTGGGTCTTGGTCTTCTTTGTTTGCTTGTCTGGCCTGAGCCTGCAGACGCTCAGTTTCCTCGAGTGTGCTGCACAGTTGAGGGGATCGTGTCCAAGCAGTGCTGCCCCGCTCTGGGCTCAGATCCTTCCAATGTGTGCGGCTCTCTGTCGGGGAGAGGAAGCTGTTCGCCTGTTCGAGTTGACAACAAACCCTGGGGAGGACCGTACAGGCTGAGAAACGTTGACGACAGAGAGAGGTGGCCGACCAAGTTCTTCAATCAGACTTGCAGATGCACTGGTGAGTCACAGCGTTATTAAGTAGCTCTTAGATATCTCATGCTGAACCTTTAAAATCACCAACAACATCAATATGACCTAACACTTCTCTGTGCTGCAGGTAACTTTGCAGGGTATGACTGCGGTCAGTGTAAATTTGGCTGGACCGGACCAAACTGTGACCAGAGGAAAGCCCCTATTGTACGGAAGAACATCCACTCCCTGACCCCAGCAGAGCTCCAGGAGTTCCTCGATGTCCTGGAACTGTCTAAGACCACCACCCACCCAGACTATGTCATTGCCACCCAGCACTGGCTGGGACTCCTGGGACCAAATGGAACTGATCCCCAGTTTGCCAACGTCTCCATCTACGACTTCTTTGTCTGGCAACATTACTACTCTGTCCGAGACACTCTTCTGGGTAAATGAGCACATTTCTTGACATGTCATTATTGTAAGTGGTTAGTTCATGTTGTTGACTGCTCATTAAAATATAATAGGAATATCATAATAACCGATATTTATCAATATTGGCTCTGGTGATGTACAACAGATTTTTTTTTTCTTTTTAAGCCCTGTTCAAGATTGTTTTAAATCTTTTCAAATAATATGATATGCAGTCCTAACCCATAATTGTTTTAATATACATTTAAGGTATATTCATAATAATAGAATTTAACTTATATATTTTTTAAATTCTTAGTTGATTATAATTGAAAATATAGGCCTGTGTTACTGTATTTATCAGTATTATTAATGTAATCAAATTTTGAACAGCATCAGAAAAGATTAAAAACATAGATTTAGTTATTTAGTAATAAAAATAAGCCATTTAAGAGTAGACAGAGAGTTGTTTCGATTTTTAATTTTTTTGGTGTTATAACAAAAGTAATTTGTTTACTCATACATTGACTAAATAGTATTAATATTTCTTTTACATATATTAGTGTGTAATGTGCACATTATTGTCTTGTGACCACATAACTGATCAAACACTTTGTATTCCCTGTAGGTCCTGGTCGTCCGTTCAAAGCCATTGACTTCTCACACAAGGGACCAGCGTTCATCACCTGGCACAGGTATCACCTCCTCAGCTTGGAGAGAGAGTTACAGGTATGTGAGAAGAGACTTGAGGGGAACTTTTAAATTATAGGTATTACCCTGAAATTTTTCCAGTTGATTATTTACATTAAGACAATTAATTTTTGTATCAAGTTTTCTGAAATTTTATGTTTAAATATGCAAATGAGGCATTGTCTAATTAAATCTGCCCTGGTTTGCATACATTTTCATAACAGAAATCTGAACACTGCAAAAGTCATGTTCAAAATTCTTGTTTTTTTTTTTTGTAGACATGGTAAAGTCGAAGGTTTTTAAAGAGGGAACAGCCATTGAAAAAAATATATATATATATTGCCATGTTTTTAGGGATACAGTGTTATAAATCAGGCTAAGAATGATATATGAACAAACCCCTTAGGTAAAACCATCAAAATAAAAATAGAAATTAAACTGGAATGTCTGCTGTATGTTTCAGGGCTACTGAAACTGACAATTTGATTTTTGTCTCAAAGTAAAAGAAAACAAAGCATTTTAAGAAAATGGCTTTTAAAGATATATTTTGTAAATTTTCATACATTTTTAGACCAAATATAAGACACTACAGATAAAGGGGGTAAAATTTGAACTATTTGATAGCACTATGAAACTTCTCCAGTTTTAGACAGTTATTTTAGTATTACAAGTTTTCTTAACTTTTATGTTTAAATATGCAAATGAGTAATTATCTGATCAAATATATGCTTTGTAAAGTTTCCAGAACTGAACTCTAAACTTAAATAAAACCCTAAATGTGTATTTTGGATGTATTCTTTTTACTAATCAAAAGAAGATGTTATGGAAGCAAACTGTGTTCTTCTCTTAAACTAATGTTGTTGTTGTTGTTGTTGTTTTTGGCATAACTGGATGGGCTCAATAACATTGCAAAGGATTATGTTTGATTAAACCAAATAATTGGAAATATATAAGCAGATCCTTGTCGCTGTGAAAACTCATATTTGTCATCAGGGGGATCCGTTTTTCATTGTTTTATATGTAATATTTGTGTATCATAAATTGAGCTATTGCTAAATGCATCAGTGTAAATACATATTATACCTTGGAGGTTCTATGCAGACCACAGCTACAAGAAAAGCCTCTACAAATTGCTGTGTTTCTGTAACAATTTTTCCATCCAGTTTATTCATCAGTCACATTTTTGTGTTGACATTCTAAAAGGCACAAATACTGTACATACCAGAGAATAACCTTCCTAAAGTAAATCTTATTGATATCACGTACAGGAGTTTTCTAATGTCACACTGTCCTTTGAAGAACAAAAACTTTGAGGAACACTAGATATTTATAATTCATGTAATACTGATGAATGTCAAAGACTTAGAAGATGCAGAGAATTGATCCAAAGTTTGAAAAATGAAAGTGAGAGACAGGAACGTTCAGGGAAGAGAAATCCTAGACTAGATCCAAACTGAGGAAGTCACAGTTACATTGTAGTGATCAGAACTTGTTTATTGGCTGTCATACGTGTTGATGACCAAAATAAACATTTTTATTTATAGTGTAATATCGGTGAAATATGTGTGTGTTTCCTTGCAGAGACTGACCGGCAATGAGAACTTTGCAGTCCCTTACTGGAACTTTGCCACAGGTCAAAGTGACTGTGATGTGTGTACCGACTCTCTGCTGGGAGGCCGAAACCCCGACAACCCGTCCCTCATCAGCAACCAGTCCAGATTCTCCAGATGGGGGGTGGTATGTAACAGGTCAGCACGAAATATGGATGGGAGGGGACTTTATAATTATTGGTTGGATTATGATGAAATAAACACTGTGGAGCAAATTAAATTGTGTTTTGATTTGTTAAACTAGTGAGACATTTGAATATTTTTCTCTTCCAGTTTGGATGAGTACAATCGCCTGGTGACTCTTTGTAATGGCACCAGTGAGGGTCCCATTCAGAGAGGGATAATGGATGGAGGTAACATGTCTCTGCCTACCATGAATGACGTCAGAAGCTGCCTTGGACTCAGAAACTTTGACAGCCCTCCGTACTTCACCAACTCCTCCTTTAGTTTCAGGTACAACTCTATTGTTTAGCATCAATAATAATTTTAAATGTATACCTGCAACTCAGTCTGACTGTTGAAAGGTATACCATGCATAATTTTCTTTAAAAAAAAAACAATGTATATATAGACCCATACAAAATCTGTCCCTCACAATTATCACTTATGACCCATTAGAAATGTGTGGCGATGTATTTTTCTGCAGAGACTCTGCCCTCTGTCTGTGTTTTCTTATTTTGTTGTACTCAGGACATTTCTGGGTGTGTACCCCCACAGCGCTCAGGTGAGGTTGAGGCTTTTTTAAAAGGTAGCAACCAAAATATAAGAAGAAGCATCCAAGAGGAAGTTACAAAAATTGCAAACACAGCGCCAAAAAATGCATAGCGAGCTGTAACGTCAAGTGGAAAAGCTCAATCCAAAATGAGATTTATTCTGGGTTTGGCTTTCATGTGTAATTTCAAAGCAACAACATCTGTGGTTGAAAAATAAAGCCAATTCGGCAGTGCCAAAAACTGCAGTTCCCTGAATGGCCACTTGAGGCTGACTCTAAAAGTAAGCCAATCGCCGTAGACCCCCATGTTAACATGCCCAACTTTACTGCAGAAACAAACATGTTTACAGCCTGGTACAAAAATGGTTTTGGTCTCTATGGCTAATTTCCCCCTTCATGATAAATGTACATGGGGTGAATTTTTTTTATCACTCAACTTTTTACATTTTATCAAGGCCCAAAGTTACGCATATTTAAGGGCGGGGCTGCTCGTCCACAGCTCCAACCTCTCACCCAAAAATGGTGACTTCTGGCTCCAAAACACCAAGATGGCAACAGCTAAAATGCCAATCTCAAGGCTTCAAAACAGCAGTCCACAAGCCCATGGGTGACATCATGGTCCATTATTCATCCATTATTTACACAGTCTATGGTCTTGCCACAGTTCACACACTGTGATTCTGTATGATTGACAGCTGCATTACGTACTAGTAGGGGTATAATACCAAACTTAAGGGTTCAAAATGTTAATCTACAAACCAATTGCTGACGCACGGTAGCTACGTAAATTATTTTTATACAGTCTGTGATTTACAAATAGTGGATCAACAATACCTTGAACTTTAGAGACTTTGCAAAATCATTGCTTAACAGACTTTGTGTTATGTGACCCAACAGAAATGCTCTTGAAGGGTACGAAAAACCAGATGGAGAGCTGGATGAATCGGTCAACAACCTCCACAACCTTGTCCACTCTCTGCTCAATGGAACCAGCTCTCTGTCCCACTCTGCAGCCAACGACCCCATCTTTCTGGTCAGTCTCTGATTTCATGGTTTCCTCTGAAATTATACAGCGTCTGTTTTTAAACTCACAGTGATTTATTTTCCTTTTTAAAAATCTTGCAGTTGCTCCACGCTTTCACTGATGCCATTTTTGACGAGTGGATGAGAAGGTTCATTCCATCCAACGCCACCTTCCCAGATGAGATGGCCCCCATTGGTCACAACAGGGACTACAACATGGTTCCCTTCTTCCCTCCGATCACCAACGAGGAGATCTATCTTCCAGCTGATCAGCTGGGATATTCCTACTCCATTGCCCTGGATGGTGAGCAAGTGTTAAAATAATTATCTTAAAGGAATACTTCACAAAACCACCATTTGTCATCAGTAAGTCGTGCCACGCTACCTTTAAGTCATGAGGAAGATTTTTTTTTCCTCACATACCTCCACATAAAAAGGCAAACATTTGCTTGATTGACTGATTGGGGATCACATTCAACAACAGCAAAACTCATGCAGTAGAAACCAAGTCTCATTAATCTAGACTTTTGCTCAGTACTTCCCAAACACATGCATTTTTGCAGTACCTCAGTACTGGAGTCTGGCTTTGAAGAGAGCATAGATAAGTTTCACCTACAGTTAGTTAGTTTTGCCATTGCCGAATGTGGAACCCAATCAATCAATAAATCAATATGTTGGTGGTTTTCAGTGGAGGCATGCAAGAGAAACAAAGTTTTCTTCATGAATTCAAAGTAACACAGCCTGACTAATTGATATACAGATGGTCATTTTGTGGGTGAAGTATTCCTTCAAGGAATAGTTTGACTTACTGGGAATAAGATAACTCCCTTTCTCCCAGAGAGTTAGATGAGAAAAGCGTTTCTGCTCTTATGTCTGTACAGTAAACAGGCTACGTTAGCTGAGTTTAGCATAAAAACTGATATCAGCTAGCCTGGCTGTCTGAAAGAAACAAATCTGCATGGTAGCACCACTAAAGTTTCCCGTCTGAAGTGGAAACAGACAACGTTTCAAATTCACCCCCCCTTTAGCATTTCCAAGTTTTTGTATTGTTGGCACTGCTGTTGCAAAGAAACCGGATCGCTTTCCGTTTTCCTCAGAGCCTAACTATCACAGTTTCCACAGATTCTTTGGTTGTTCCACCGTCTGCCATTTCTGCTACTGGGAATAGTCACTGCATAGAACTTTCATTGATACCCTTTGGTAAATGGGAATAGCTACTGACAACAGGGAAAACAAAAGTGCTATCCTCTTCCTGTTTTGGTTGCGTACTGGTTGACACACTTTCTTTGTGCCAAAAATCTAACCTTCATTTTCCCGGGAGATCGTAGCCGGTGGCAGACAGATTGCATAGTGAAAGTGTGGCTTATAGGGAACCAGTCTAGACGTTGATGATGCCATTATTTTATACTTATTACATTTTGCAATCCACATTTGCTTCATAAAAAGTTGTGTATTTTCACTCTAACACCTTTAATCTACTTTAATCTCTACGTCTAATCTTCATTTAATCTTAATCTACACATTAATCTACTGTTTAATCCATACAACAAAATATCAAACTATTCTTCAGATAATCCACAAGGCTACAAAGTAATCTTTGAAGTTCATTGAGCTCTTGAGAGCAAAGAAAAAAGTCTAATTTGTCCAAGATACATATGAGAAGGCTGATGAAGCAGAGCAGAGACTCAAGTGTTTCAGTCATTTTTTAGCTTTAGAATATATGCTTGCCATTGTCCTCTATTGTTGGGCAATTCAACGTTTTTAAATTGCTATGGAAAACAACAGTAAGAGCTATAAAGTTAGTTATAAAGTCCCAAGTGTCAGCTGAGTAATGTTGAGTTACTGATGTCAATCCACAGCCTCATCAACCCCCCACTTTAAATAAGATACATAATGACTGACTTACATGTTGTTTTTTTTTCTGACGCAGAAAGGTTTCTATGAATATCTCTACCTGTGCTTGATCTTTACAGACGCAGATGGAGGGCCGGCTGTGTTTGTGCTGGGCTCCACTCTGGGGGGAGTCTTCATCGGTCTCCTGGTGCTTCTCCTTATCTTTGTGCTCTACCTGCGTCAACGGAGAAACAGAGGCTTTGAACCTCTGATAAAAGCAGACTTCACAAATAGAAAGTACACAGAGGAAGCCTAGATTTCCCCTGTTGTTCTGAAACGCACTTCAATACTTATACATACCTAAGAGAGATGAAGCAGCCAATCACCAATGTTCTGTGCGCCCTACTGTGATGCAAGAGGAACATATTAATCTTGTCCATGAACTACACTTGTACTTTTTAGATATCAAATCTAACGTCATATGAGAGCAATTACTTGAATCATGTAATATCCATTGAAAAATATGAATACGACTTAAAATGAATGTATACTTTAAGTGGTTTGGTAACGTTTGCTTTAGTGAGCCCATCCCCATCACTGCCTTTTATTAATATGTACCCATTACAATGTCTCTGTAACAGCCACCACAAATACAAATCTATTGGAATGTTTTTAATAAATATTTATTCTCAAGAACAGTAACAAAACACAAATGCAATCATTGCAATTGCACCGGAAAACAATAAGGCATATTTGCTCAACTAGTTCTTCTTCCCCTCTCGGTTTGAAATCAGATTCAAACTCCAAACAAACTTATTAGGATTCGACTTCATACAGAAATACATTGATCGTAAAAAGTGTTGACTTATAGCGTTTCCTGCTAATTATATTTTTCAGATAATTTGTCTGACCAGACATCCATTTTCAATATTTTATTGCAAAAATATTACCATTAAAAGTTCAATGATACAAAACATAAAAAGGGCATCCTGTAAGATCGATATTCATAATAAAGAATCCTTTTAAATGACACATTTGCCATATTTTCTCTATAGTTTTGTTCTTGCGGTGTGGATGCAAACGCTGACTTAAAATGCAATAAAGAAAAGCTCAACAAATATTCACTGATATACTGCAAAGGGCATAACACTGGCTAATTCCTTGGATATGTAAGCTTAGCTGGCTTGGTGGTTATGGAGCTGACGGGCTCTCAGAGAACAGTGGACGTACATACAGGCTGGTTTTGTCCGCCCCCCTCAGCAGTGCCAGGCCTCTCACATTCTCTGTAAGTACGCTCTACTGAGGAGCTTCACTGAAGCATTCAGGCCTGTCCGGTCTCCACAGATTCTCATTTCACAGGTGACTGTGGTCGGCTTCAAGCCTGTCTGTGCTGCAGACATAACCATTCAAGCTTTACAGATAAATTTAGGGGCCCTTTCTTTGCATTTCCAGTAACCACTGTGTGCTGTTTGCTACTTCTTCTCTTAATAATTCCCTCACCTTTTAAATAACTGTGGTAATACATTTTCATTTAACTTTTTACTACTGTCTGACAGTATTTCAGTTTTGTAGCATTTTAAACACTACAATGCACATTTTAATCACTATTTATCCAAACTGTGGAAGCAGTTACAGGATAAGCTTTGGCTGTTCAATCACATATGCAAAAGTGGCACCTTTTCTTTTGTCTCTGTACATATAAATCCAGAATTCCTAGAACTTCTAAAAATGTGTAATACTTGTGGAAGTACTTGTAGACTACTCTGAGGATTCAGAAGAAAATGGCACCTTCTCTGTGTGTCAATAATTGCTCCATATTAATTCAGTCCAGGCTGTCTCTGCTCCTGAAGCCAAGCCTGAGAAACCAGCATGATATGAGCATATTTTGCAGATAATAAATTTGTTGCAAGGCAAATGAGTATACAAAAAAATGTCAATCTTATCCCTTTTGACAAAATGCGAGTTTTAGCACAAGGCGGCTGTCGAACAGAGCAGATCCATGACCAGCCCATGATATACTTAACCTACAATCTTGCCATCATGGTTGAAATTGCGGTCAAATGTAAGATGAAGCAACATGATGAAATGGCTGCATCTGATCTAAAAACAAAGATGGATTTAAGATGGCTTTGATGAGTATCAGATCGCTTCTCAGCAAAAATCAATAATTGGCACATGAGTAAATGGCAATGGAACACAGATTCAATTAAAATTTAAGATTAAAAGCACGTGTTCCTGGATGTTATTTATTTCAAAATATAATGTTAAACATATATTAAACTTATTGTGCCTCTTTTAGGTGCATCAAATAACCACATTCTCAACATTTTTTCAACACACAAACAATTTTTGCATAAAAAAATGAAAACAATCAAAGTGCGTGTTATATTTTTCCACATGGAGACCTACATTAATACCTGCCATATGTGCAAGAAATCTCTGAAGCAGAGTTTGTTGGGTCGGCATCAGCGTTAGATGGTGAAGTGATGCCACAGAATGTCAAGTCTAAGGATGGCACTGCACGATCTTTGGGAAAGTGGGAAATCATGATGCATGACTGCTCTCTTTTTCAGAGCAGACTCCTCTAGCCTCCAGGCTGGCAGCCCGAATACTGTCTGCTTGACTGTAGCTCCAATCTGCCTGAATACAAAAACTGCAAAAAAAAAAAAAAAGAAAAAAAAGAGAAGAAAGAAAAAAAAAACCCTGCTGTCCATGTTTAGCTGGTTCCTCCAGCATTATCTCCATTGTCGGTGGAGTGCCAGGGCTGAGAGGGCCAGAATGGTTGGCAGGGCTACAGAGGGTGCACGGAGCGGGGCAGAGTCATCCACAGGCCCGCTCCGGTCGGCTTCCACCACCGGGGCTTCGGTGGCAGCACCGTCCATGTCTGTGGGGCAGACTTCTGTGCAGCCGCTGCCACTGCCTGAGCCGCTGCCTTCATCACCTGCAACACCATAACAAAACACAGCCAAACTGAGCACATCACTGAAAATGTAAGCTTAACAATCCAACCAGATTTTACAATCCTAAACTGTTGCTTTACAGCCACAGTATGCAACCTTATTACATCCAAGTTAAAAGTTAACTTTTGTATTTTTAAACCTAGACCCCATTCCCCCGTGTTTGCGTCAAAGTGACTAATGGAGATAACAGTTTTTGAAAGTGGTCCAGTATTGAGCAAGAGCACTGCAGCCAACATCAGCAGAACAGGCTGCGATGTAACCGCTCGAGGCATTTGTGCACAGTCAGTTTACACCCATTAAAAGCGCTTTTTTGCCACTGATAGGCTCAGATTGTTATTGCAAGTGTAGGACACTACAGAGATTTTTGTATTAAAGAGTAACATCCTTTTTGTTAAACAATAAACAGCCCGAAATCGCCATCTCCAAACCCAGACTCTATTTAAATAAACAGTCATTTTAGCGTGTATGGAGCCAGCACATTTTCACATCTAAGTGGGTGAATTAAGGGTTTATTTCAACAAAACCAGAGTGGCTGATTGTTGGAACAGTGGAAGGAGAACCAAGATGGCTTTTGTAAGTTTTTTTTGTTTCTATTGACTTTGAATTTTGTGTGTTTTTCAGTGCTAAAATTATTGTTTATTTACATGAAGTCTGGTGGGTTTGGTAAGAGCTATTTCAGGGTTGTTTCTGGTTAAACAAAAAGGATCTTTAACTCTTTAACAACAGCCTGGTCTCACACCAAAGTCGTCGAAATCCAACGCTTAGGCAGTGACTCCCAGCGTCAGACAAAAAAATGTCGATTTGCTGTACTGACGTAGTGCGTTTATTTTGAGCGAGATGTAAATGGTACATTTCCTGTGAAAAGGGAAGTGTATTTTGAAAACAGACAATGTATGTAACAGGCAAAACTTGACACAGTGTCCCAGACGGTCAACAACCAATGCACCCAGGGTACCTTTCACGTCGTATCTGGACATGGAAAGTCCATGACCAAACGCTGATATGTGACGAGGTCGGAGTGGGAATGTGTTGTCAACAAAAGTGTCCACCCCCGTAGGGATGCTTTCAGTATTATGCCAGTTATGATAACAATCTAAAAACAAGCACTTTTGGTGGATGTAAAATGATGGTGCACAATTGCCCATTGATGTTACATGCATTATTGCAGCCAGTTTTGCGGTCTGCAGCGTTCTCTCTCAGTACTGGACCGGCTTCAGAGATTGCTTTCCTCCACTAGTCACTTAGACACAAAAACATGTGAAAATAGGGTTCAGGTTGAAAAATACCAGAGTTACCCCTTTAAAGCTGCGATAAGAAGCTTTCTTTTTTTTTAAATAATATTGGACCAAATAACGATGTGTATGCAAAAGGTGTCATTCCGAATTTGGAAAACCCTTCAGCTCTATGGAGCATTTTAGTGTCTTTCAGCTAACTGTTTCCGTTTTACTTTTCTATTTTGGTTCAGTCTTGTTCACTCTTATGGACACAACCCTGATGACCCACTGGTGCACTAACCACCCAGCACCAAGTGGCAGGCAGACAAAGTTAGTAACTAGCTGGTGAACACAGTGGAGCATTCTCAAGAGCTGGTGGTGACGCAAAACAGAGCTAAAAGAAGAGTGAGTGTTGGACTTCATCAACTGAACACAAACTCTAAATTAATGCTAATACTGCTGTGTATCTGCTGCTAACAAGCTCACCATATCAACTTCAAAGGTAGTAATACAGTATGTCAGTGTTTTGTTTACAGCTTATTTCTGCTGCTCTCAAGTAGCTAAAAAAAAAAAATCAATGAAAGGACTATACTATAAAATGACATATACAATATCATCCTGTATTTGTTTGTGACTCTGTGCTCTCTGCAAATCCCAGCATGACTGTTGAAACAAATCTTTTTCCTGTGATGGATGGGCTCTTTTGCAGTGAATTTAAATGAAGGAGAATCCTGCACACCCAATACGCTGCTTTCAAATCTTTCCATAACTGTCTTCATCACGGTTTCACCGCCTGTGTTAGTTATTTGCTCCTTCAGTGCCTCTTGTGGCTTTACTGATGCTGATTACCTCCGCCTCAAGATTGGGTAGTATTTCAAAGTAGACAGCTTATCAAGATGAGCGACAAGTTGGAGCACAAACTAAACAACCTGGGTGGAGCGGGCAAGACTAAAAATACATTTCCTGCCTTAAGACAAAAACAAGCAACTTGTCAGTTTGTGCGTGGAGGAAAGGCAAATTGCTTACTTGAGTCTTGAAAGTAGATATCATTGCCGTTGTAAGCATTTTTCAGTTTATTGGTCATCACTCTCAGAGCCATGATCTGCTGACGGATGAAGGTGTCTGGGCGAGTGATGTCCACACCCACTTCGGGGTTATTCACCTGGTTGGTCAGTCCATCCTTTTGGACTTCAGGGAAGTACCTTTAGATTAGAAATAAAACAAATAAAGTGACCTTGATGTCTTATTTTTGACAAGAAACTTGCCACTTGAGTCTCTCAATCTAAGCTAAAACAAAAGGTGTAGCATTGCTGTTGTTGCAGTTAGTTTCTTTTGGTTAGGATTCCTTCAGGTTCATTGTTCAGGAGGTTTTTACCCAGAGCTGAATTATCTGCAGAGGTCTCTTCCTCTCCAAAACACACAGACCTGGTGATTTAAATCAGCAATAACACTGATTAAAGCAGTTTTACGTTACAAATTAGTGTTTCTCTAATGCTGTTCAGCTTGTTGTGGAGGTGGTGCTAGCCCTTTTCCTGCTAATGTGTGCTCATCTTATTTCTCTGATAACTTAAGATCCAAGCATTCAGGAGCTTTTTACCAGGAGCTGAGTTACAGCAGAGGTCTCCTACTTCACAAAACAAACAAATCCTGTGATTTAAACCAGTAAAAACACTGAGTAAAGCAGTTTCATGTTAAAAAACAGTGTTTCTCCAACACTGTTTGGCACAGCAGGAGCTGGAGCCATGTTGTGCTAATGTTTGCTCCGCTTGTTTCTTTGGTAACGTAAGATTCAGCCATCCAATTACCTAAAATCATCAAATTAT
This sequence comes from Cephalopholis sonnerati, assembly GCA_019142605.1. NCBI lineage: Eukaryota > Metazoa > Chordata > Actinopteri > Perciformes > Serranidae > Cephalopholis > Cephalopholis sonnerati. The sequence goes on from JAGQAX010000012.1 coordinate 24,342,663, forward strand.
GATAGCTTTTTGCAGGCAGTCACAACCCTGACACATGCATGTGCAAAGAGGATATGACGCCAAATGAAATAAACCATGTTCTTGATTAAGATGACAGATTTCTCATGGTTTGAACATCGTTGGGAACATAAGGAATAATGTAAATACACAACTAAAAAAAAATACATAACATTGGCCTTGTTGTTTTTTGACAGAACAGGTACATCATCTACATATATAACCAATTTAAATTTAAGACTTTTTAAGACATTTTTAATACCACTTTATATGAAATTTAAGACCAAACCTACAATGGAAATACACTTATTTATGCGTGTATGTGACACACATGTGTAAGTACTTTTTCCAAGTAAACACACTGATGTCACTTCAAAATGAACAGTAAGAGAAAATGACAACAATTGGGTGAGTTTCAGTTTAATGTGTTTGATGTAAATAGAAAACAAAATCTCATCTGTGTCATAAATTCTATTTATTATTGCAATTATTGGGACTGTCTAATGATTGTAAACAGTCACTGGGTCTGTCAAGCTGGAGAAATTTTTGCGGTAATGTGACTGAAAATATTTAAGATCCACTGAATCTGAATTTAAGACAGTTTAAGACTTTTTAAGGCCTTTTTGAGGACCTGTAGACACCCTGCACATATTATATTTTTAAGGACAAATAATCTGCTGAGTGCTCATAAGACAGTGAGAAAGAACATTTGTAACACTAGACAACTTAGCTCTCTGAATTCTCATAATCTGCAGTCTAAAAGAAAGACTGAAGAAAGGCTGAGGGTAGACTGAGGACACAGATGTTTGTTGTTTTAAGCTATGGCTCTAATCCTAATACAGCACTTGAGAATAGCTCTGTGAGGCTGTGACGTTTACAAAATTTGACCCAATCACGTGGGGTAACGTTCTGACACACTTGGGAGACATTTCTCCGGGGAAAACATGTCAGCTGCCCGCATTCCTGTCTGATAAATAAGCAGCAGGCCATCATGTGAGGGCACTCCACACAACAGCATTTGTTTCCCATAAGCCCAGGTCACTCCGGGTAATATACACCTCTGAAATCTTGGAAACATTTCCACTTGTGATATTCTTTTTGCTCAAAGAAAATAGCAGTAGCCTCCAGATCTAATATCAATATTTAGGGTTTTAAATGATCAGCTGTAAGCTTTATTCAAAGAAATAAAATGTGAATGCTGAATGAACATCTTTTGATCGTACCGTTGATGTCATGAATGAAAGTAGTTCAAATCAATTCGCTGTGACCTCAGCCATGGCTGCAAGCGTTTGGAGCGCTCGTGCAAATATTTTCCTCAGAAATTAAATCAGAACAGGGATGTGGCATGCTGGTTTCACATTTTAAAGAAGAATAAAAACAGAATTCCAAAAAATAACATGAACAAATTGCAAAAAGCCTTTTAAGAAGCAAACAATAATATTCACCAAAGAGTGAATCCAGACCAGAATGATCAGCTTCGTATTTGTTTAGTTGATGAATAACAGGCCAAGTATGCCAAGCTCTTGCGCAGCTTAGTTTAAATCTGTGAAAGTAAATAATCTGGTTCTTAATTCCAGGATTAGACTGATTAACAAAGCTGAACAGACTTTGGACTTCTAAGCAACCTTTTGTATTAGTCTGTATTAGCCTCGGGCCCTGGTGCACTTACCTGCCCTTGGTGTGTCCATTCCAGCACTCCTCATCACTGGCATTTCCAGCGGTCACTCTGTCCTCCATGCACATCGCCTCGGGCAGGTTGGACCAAAATTTCTTTGACAGCTTCAGTTTTTCTTTTATGTCGACCACCTAGGCAAAGACAGGGGTCGTTACAATGCAGGGAAAAAACTGTACAAACAAACCGAGTCTGTGTTCCAGTGTAGTAGCTGCAGTAGTTACAGCTGTTAATAAAAAAAAGAAAGATGAAATGGATGCACATTTGTACACAATCTGTTTAATAAGACAGTATTTATCCCAGGCATGAAAATAAGTAAAAAAGATAGCACAGAGTGTGACTGATGCCTTTTCTTTAACAAGTTGATGACAACCCTCCCACACACCCTCATTCCTTTATTTACGCTGTAGCCCTCAAAGCATTACAACAATATTCCTAATTACCGTATATCCTTGTAAAAGCATCTGAGAGAAAATACACGCACTGAAAGATAATCTTGAAGTTTCTGATAGATGACAAATGTTAGGTATAAATCTCGCATTTGTGTCGACTTAACTAACCGAGCTTTAGTCTTTTTAAAACTCACGATACATCTCATTTGTAAACTCATTATAAAACTGCCCCACCGTCACTTATTACCACATCTTATCAAAGGGATTATAAATCTTGGGATTTAACCCTGAGACATCTTAACTCTCTCTGACTCCCCCAAAAAATGATTTGGGTTTAATTTTCCTTCCGCGTCGACTATCGAATGTTTGCATCATGAAAAGTAAGACCATGCAGGCTCGCAGCAATAATTTCAGCTTGAATGTCAGACTTAAATGCTCCTTTGCATCCCGGCCATGTGACACAGTCAGATATCGTTTCCTGACTTGAGCCTGTTGAACTCCAATCTTTCATCAAACACAGAATTTGACATATTTCAGTGAAGCTGAGGGAAAGCCTGATAGCAGCAGGTTGGCCCCATTATCTTTTTCCGTCTGACTTGCTGTTGGCTTACGTGAAATTGTAGTGAACCTGAGCAGAACATGAAAGGTGCTGTACTGACTGTGTGACGCTGCTGTAGGCCCCGACTCTGCTTTTGATGTGTTAATCCTGTCACACTGATGCCAAAGCACTTCAGCAGCTCTGATACTGCCCAGAGGGTCAAGGCTGCACTCAATGCAAGAGATTGACTGGCAATGTTTGACTAAACCTCGCACATTAAGTTTAGTTTAACAAGTGAGAGATTCGCAGTATTTCTCGGGATCTGCTGGCAAAACCAGGACCGGTAAAAAGTGTGAATTAAACTGGGAATGACAAACTCACCTTTAGGTAATGCAGATATTTAATTAGCACCTCTGCTAAACATAGCACTGCCATGTTTAATGTGGCTAAAAATAGATAAACAGTTCCTTTGATTAATGGGCTGGGATGGCAAACAATGGCTTAATTATCATTATATCCTGTAATGTGCAGTTTTAACACATAAAGCTGTACTCAGAGTGACTGAACGCTGAAGTTGTCCCTTTTAAACCAACCACAACAAACACACAGTCTTAGCAGTTGTAAAAAACTCCCCATTGAGACGGATAACTGAATGAAATCCACTGAGATCCAAATAAAAGTACTGGATGAAACTAAAACGCCTCAAATGTCCAGTGCTTAAAAAAGAAGAGTTTAAAAAGAAGAGGGAAAGCTGAGCCTTTTCTCACAATAATAAATATGCCTCTGGGAAAAGTCTGCCTCTCACTTCATTGCGCATTGCCCATGAATAAATAATACGCCTGCAACAAGCAGCCCTGGCCTGCAACCAGCTGCAATGCTCACTAGATGGCACTATGTCTTTGAGGAATGGGAGCTAGATGAAAGCAACCAAAAAGGAAAACACAGAGGGAATAAAAGTGAGAAAATACATTTCAAATTGAACCCAATTATGTTAACTAATGATGTTTCTTTCACGTCAAACGTCACATTTACATGAATCTCCATGCTGTCTCATGTGAAGACTTTACTTGCCATGGAAACATGCAATTAGGAAGGCTAATGAAAGACTTGCCTCCACACAGATCCACAGTATTAACAGGGAGACGGTGTCCACATTATCAACCCCGGTATGGTGATGGTATGTGAGAAAGGAGAGAGTAAGTGTGTGTGGAGCAGCGGTCCTCATTATAATCAGCCCGCCTATTACTGACAGGGTTGATATTCTCATTAAAAATCACAATGAAGATCACAGGCAGAACACCCCCCGTTCCCCTCACGTCAGGATATTACAGTGTATTTGTTTTCAGTGACAACGGAACAGATGACTATTATCATCAAGTGTGATAGCTATCTCAATTCATGGTGACATTAAAGGTGTTATTAGTGCGTGATACCTATGGTTCTCTAATAAGGGCTGACAAGGCAGTTGATAGAAACACTTACGCGCTGGATGTGGGAGCCATGATCATATGTATTATAATTTTCCCCTTCAAAGGACCTCATGAGCTTGTGAACTTCGTTAGTGAAATATTAAAACATTGCCAACATACAGTATGCATCTTAAGGTATTAGAAGTGCTGGGGAAAGACTTTTTTATGCATAAGCTGTGCAGATGTTTTTCTCTGAATTTGCGTTTATACTGATAGAATTATGTTTTAAATATGACACACTCCTGCTTAGCACATAAATGTGCTTATCACTGTCGAATGAAAAAACATGAGTCTCTAAATTTGGTAGTTTTGAATTTTCTGAAAAACTGAGGGATTTAGTTTCCCTTCATGTTTTCATATGAATTATCATACTTCTTGTTCAACAGAAAATGGAGAAAATGCATCAGGTTTACTGAAACAAACAAAGGACAAACGACAGCAATATTCACCTACATTAGGTGCACTATTACTTTACATGATGTACATTACTACTTATAAATATCTTGTGCAATATTTTTACCCCATCATCTGCAATGATCACTTATCATTTTATAAATCATGTGCAATACTACTTTTCATTATTGTATATGTAATATATAGCTGTCCTGTCTCTCACTTTAATTTTTCAAACTTTGAATCAACTCTGTGCATCTTCTAAGTCTTTGACAGCCATAAGTATTACATAAATTATAAGCGTCTTGTGTTCCCTTAAAGTTTTTGCTCTTGGAAGGACAGTATGACATTAGAAAACTCTTGTTTTGTGACATGAGTAAGACTTATTTTATGAAGGGTATTCTCTAGTATGTACAGTATTTGTGCCTTTGAGAATTTATTCATTCATTCATTTTCTGTAACTGCTTATCCTGTCAGGGGTCGCCTGTGTGCTGTAGCCTGTCCTAGCTGACATTGGGCGAGAGGCGGGGTACACCCTGGACAGGTCGCCAGACTATCACAGGGCTGACACATAGAGACAGACAACAATTCACACTCACATTCACACCTATGGCCAATTTAGAGTCACCAATTAACCTGCATGTCTTTGGACTGTAGCAGGAAACCCACACTTGTTATATCATATTCAACAAATGCTGATTATCAGGTGTAGTTTAGTTTTTTTAGTAACTCTTGTGCTTATCTTTCTGCCATTGTTACTCCACTGGGCACTGGTTTTGCTTTTACTCCTTAAAAACACTTTTATATGACATGATATTTAATACTCTGGGCCCATGAGTGACCCTGACCCGGGAAACCCACTGGTTGCTCTGGTTGTTTCTGGTTGTAAAGGTTAAATTGTGGTTACTGTACTCACTGTTACTGTAATTTGTAGCATTCTCTGGTACAAAAAATGTCCTTTAAGATAAATAAAGTTCTACTGAATTGAATTGTGTAGAAATAAAAACAATGGCAATGTACAATTTTTAATGATAATAATGTACATTTTTGTACCAAAGTTTAAATAAGCAAGAAGTACTGTATATAGCATAACAAGCTGTAAACTGTAACATGTTTTACCTGTGAATATATAAAGGCAAAAAAGATTAAAGTGATAAAAAAATTAGGTAACACTTTCTAGAAATGTCACATTTTTAATGCATTATGAGCACATTCAGAAGCCATAATGCATTTATGAGTCTTTATAAAAGTCACTGTATTATAAATGTTTATGATCATGCATGACTATTTACAAGGTTTATAAAGTATTATAAGTGGTGGACATGTAATGTATCATCAGTTCAGCATTTATGATGCTTTATACCTACAAAAATTCTACAATGATTTATATAGCCATGCCAAGTCTTTATTTCCAAAAACACTCAACTTCACACTATAATTAAACTGACAATAACACCATCACACCTAACACAGTGGAGAGACTGGGGTCATGTTGGGCATCCTCCAGGGACAGGTGTGCAACGACGAGTGAAGCAAGGTGCTACTGTAAGTGAGCATGTGAGTGCAGCCAAACTACACATGGTAAAGTTAAATTAAAAAATAACAGAGGCTCTTTAAACCCAAAATCAGTGCAGTCCCAGTTTAAGGCTTTTATCCAGCAGCGAGGAAAGGTTGTAAACTTTGCTTTTTAACAATTATGCACAGAATATTACCGTAAAGTCATTCAACCAACAACCAATAACATGAAATCTATGATTCCTGCTCAGCCTGTATTCCAAATTTGGAAAATAAAGATGACTTTAATGATCACTGTGGGTTCTTTATGTCTTACACTTTACTTGCAGCCAGCAACTCCTGCTAATATGTCCTCAGAATTGTATTAAAGTAACCTTATGCAGTGCTGTCCCTTTACTTAAAGCTCACAAAGTCATGCTGCAGGGTATTATTATTCGAGGGTACAAGCCATTATTCCGTTACAGAAACTTTGAATGTATAATCTGTTACATACATCTGATACATTAGAGCAGTTATCTATGTGTCTTTATAACCGGCTGAGGTGATGGTAGTTATAATGTGCTGTGTAAAACAGGACTTTGGTGCGGAGGGACAAAGCATTACAAACGTTGAACTGATAGTACCTTATGTCCGCCTTCTACAATACCTAATAAACCTTTTTATAAGTTGTCCTGCAGGATTAGAAACATGTATAAAGCCTTGCATATGCATTACAATGTCTCTTTAATGTGCTTATAATATATTACAGACGTGACCTTTATAGGAAGTGTTCCCAAAAATACTTGTATATCTTAAGATAAACAAATCTTTTAAAAGCCCATTAGACCATCTGAAATATTTAACGCTTTGCTTTAAGTCCCTATATTTGGTATTAATGAGCTGTACACAAACATTTCATAAATGGTTTATAACACAGTATAATGCAGTGGTTCTCAGCTGGTCCAGCCACAGGGTCAGATTTCTCTGTCATTAGCTTAATACATTCAGCGCCATACTTGCATTTGTCCATGTCATTGAGCTAGTTTGCTGTCTCTGTCAGTTACCTGACCATTAGTAACTTAATCTACAGCAGGAAACAGCACTTCAGAATAAAAGCTCTGTGTTGGAAATTCACTGTGCTTAAAAATAAAGTGTGTATTTTACAAACTTGACATGTTTGTAAGTCACTTGTGGTCCACACAGAATGGACCCAGGACCCACTTTTGGACCAAGAGCCACCAGCTGGGAACCACTGGTATAATGTATTTGAGCCCAGCTGTAAGGACATTTTAAATATACAGTATTAGGACATTTATAACTTCAAGACACACTTGCTGTCATTCATTCAACAGACTCCACTTAGGGGCTGCACAGGAGGAGTTATATTTGTTGAGCAAAGCTGTGTATTAATAAACACTTAGATCTGCTTATATTATAGAGTGTTAAAAACCATTTATTAAATTGAATATTCTGCTCATGAATGCTAAATAGGGGCACTTACTCTTGTGCCTGCTCCTTGGATAAGTTTTGGTTTCCACAGCGGATATATGTAATTAAATAATTGATTTTACCTCCAACCCCACTTACCTTATCATACGTCTTATTTTTTTTCTTTTATATACCCTAATTTCTTTCTTTTTTCTTCTCTTGGAAATTACTGTAATAGCACCATCACTTCTTTGTGAAGTTACACCTTAATGTTGTGTCAGTTTCTGTCTTATACTGTTTTACATTAAAAGAAAGAACAGAATAAATCTCTGCTTTACCAAGGTCTTTACAAGGCAGGCTCATCCTACAGGGCTTTACATGGCCTTGCTCTCTTTCTGTTTTATGCATCACATCATCTATAGTCTATATTTCTTAAAGGCGTGATATATAATGTTCCCTACAATTTTGTAAAAATGTACGTCTAGAGATGTCTTAATAAACGAAATGTGATATAATATTCTGCTACACATTAAAGACTGTGGAGGATCTCAGTCATTTGGATACACTAGTGGGATATTTAGAAAGTCAAAGGCACCTGGATTTACTATTTCAGTATTAAGTTTTACTTGATTTTCATTCATTATGAAACAGAAAACCCAGTGGTCTCTGACTTACAGTACAGTATTTCTGCTACATATTCACATCAGGGATTTAGGGATATGTCTACCACTTTGCTCCGTATACTGAACACATCTTTGAAAAAGACAATGTAAAGGAGAAATCTGGCATTATTTTAGGTTTTTCAGTCAATAAATTCCAACAAAAGAGCAAAATTAACACTGCTTTAATCTGTCGTTCAATACTTTCTGACTCCCATCTGTTGGATTTAGCTTCAAACCCATTGGGTCCTGCTGAAAAATGTAAATCTTTAACAATGGTTTACACGTATATAGTTTCATTGTAAAAAACCAAACAACAAAAACAAAAGGCTGGCCTCTGTAGTATTCAGCAAATGTCACTCAAACAGGAATTAATAGTGCTGTTATTGGGGACTATTTTCAGCAGCGGGTTAATACACATTTGGTGCCCAGGTGAGTATTCATGGCTGCAGGTTGGTGTATGTGGGATAGTGTTGCAGTCAAGACCAACTAAACGAGTCCAAGACATGTCCGAGACCAGAGTGTATCGAGACTGAGTCAAGACCAAAACCAGACCAATGTAAGTCCCACACTGCACGACACACTTACGATAAAGTGTGGAACATGCAAACCAAAGGCACACTGAAAATGTATCTGAGCGATCCACATTCACACAAAAACATCCACAGAAAACAAATATAGATTCTGGCACTGGGTGATATGAAAATATCAGAATATTTTTGATGAAATATCTCGTTATCGATATTGCAACAACATAGTAGTGTTGACTACTGGTGCGTTCACAAAACATTTACACAAGAATTTGAGAAGAATTAACATAAAATATTACCAGTAATATGGACATACTGACCAAGTGGGTAAAGTAAGGCTGCGACTAACAATCGTTTTCATTTATTGCTTTTATCGATTACTCTATTGACTATTTTCTTGATAAATCGTTTAGTTGTTTGGTCTATAAAATTTTAGAAAATGGTGAGAAATGTCGAAATGTGTTCCCCAAAGCCCAAAATGACGTCCTGAAATGTCTTGTTTTGTCCACAACCCAAAGATGTTCAGTTTACTGTTAGAGAGGAGTAGAGAAACAAGAAAAATCTACTTTTTTTCTTTAAATAATCGTTGCAACTTTAGGGTAAAGGATAATAATAGAACAGCTAGAACAAATGACATGTAATGCAGCCTTTAAAACCAGGAAAAGAGGACACTTATAATATTACAATAGAAAATCTAAGGTGATATCAAGTCTCATATCACGATGCCGATAAATTGATATATCAACATTGTGATATGAGACTTGATATTGCCTAGATATCAATATATTGCCCGGCCTCTCATTTCCTATTTTATTTATTGATATTTTTTAAAGTTACTGATTCATGTTAAAGCATGAAGACTTTACATCCAGTCCTTGTATTGATGTAAAGAAATAAACCAGACAATGCACAGTAAATATAGTGATATCCCCGCAGTTATGGTCTTGAGCAGTCTTGAAATAAAGTCCAGAGTCCTCTTCGACTGAGGCCAGGACAAGACCAAGAAAATTGCAGCCATGTTGGAGACTAGACCTCCAGAAAGTGGTCTTAAGATCGTGACTAATTTTGTGTACAACAACACTGATGTGAGCTTGACTCAAAATAAAATACAGAGGCTGTGTTTATTGTAATAAAGGAACATGTCGCCCAGTGCGGCTAACTGATGTGATTTTAATAGTTTTTGGACAACAATGCAGCTTTAAGGCACAGAGGAATACTGCGAGCTATAGCAGGTTTTTCTACAGAGATAATCAAAGGATTAATTCATTGTTGGTTTACATCTTTTCATGGGACTTGATAACAAAGCCAAAAACACAAAATCTCACCAGAATTATCCTTTAAAAGTTCTCGTGCTTAGCTTAAACAAGGAGAGATGCATGATTGAGCACCATTTTAAACCTTGAGGATGAAAAGCTGCAGCAAGGTGTAACTTTGCCTACTCTTCCTCCTCAGCCATATTTTTCCTCTTTCGCCCTCTGTCTCCCTGCTTCCTGTCAGGAACCATATATTACTCCATGCTGTTTCTCCGTTGGCCCCCTCGCTTTGACTCTGGTCTCTTCTCTCTTTGGTCTTTCTCTCTGTTACCATAGTCCTAAGTGAAAGTGAAGTTTTCATGGCTAGCTGACTCGTGATCTTAGACCAGACTTCTATTCTAAAAAGCTTTGTGGAAAAAAGGCCCCCGGTCTTTCTTTCAACTGTGATATAACAGTGTGCGCTCAGTCGTCCCTGGACTGTACAGCATCTGTCCTCTTCCATCTTTTCTCCTCGAGTACAACAATGGAAATGAGCTGCAGAGCATGATTATAATTGCTCTTATTATTATTTTTTTTTTAGGGTTTAGGGGGATATATAGGCAGAAATGGTATATTATACATCTGAGCCGTTTATATTAACATAGGGAGCAGGCCTTCGTCCATAGAGCCATGTTGCACCCCATGTTTCTACAGTAGTCTAGAACAGACAAACCAAACACTGGCTCTAGATAGGGCCATTTGTGTTTTCGCATCAGCCACTGTAGTTAGCAGCCACTCTGTGTCAAGCAGTACTGGAAAAACAATGACTTTTTAATGTGAAACTGCTTTGTACAGAATTTTTACCGGTTTAAATCACTGGGTCCATTAGTTTTAGGGTGCTCTCAGACCTAGAGTTCGCTTGCCTTGGTCCGAATCAGGGATTAATTTTGGTACAAACTTGCATAATTGCCTAGAGTTGGTTTGTGTTCTCACGGCAGCATTTACAAGCGGACCAGATCAAATGTCTTGTGTGAGAAAGCTGCTCTTGATTGGTCAGAATTTCCATGTGGGAAAAATCCAGGAAGTAAACAAAACGTTGAAGAAGAGTATACTTGCAAGATAAATGTGACACTTTCTAATGTCACAATGGAGGGACAACTGCGTGGGCTGATTTTAGCGCTGGTCATTGTGTACTATATTGCTTGCATTGTTCATTTTAGGCAAACCTTACATTAGAAAACAATGTTTTGATGCATTGGACGTGCTGAATGTGCATATTAAGGCAGTACAGGAGGAAGCGCACATTAATAATCCTCCAGGACTTTAACATGCTCATGTTTAACCCAAACAATGCGTAATGCGACTGCAGCTGGTTTGGATCGAGGTCAGAACACGTTCTCACCACAAAGGAAGCGCACCAGAGTTAGTTTCTAACTAGGCCGAGACCACCTCTTCAAGAAGGTCTCTGTCCGGTGCACACCCAAGTGCGATTGCTGTGTTCACACCTGCCCAAGCGAACCGCACTTAGGGGGCAAACGAACTTGAGTTTGATTGAACCAAACCAAACAGGGCAGGTGTGAAAGCACCCCTGAAGAGAAAGAGACCTCAACGGGTAATTCTAATCACTGTAAAAACCTCCTAGGTGTCTGGATCTTAAGTGAGGAAAAAAGGTGACCACACATGAGCAGGTGCTGGGCTAGCTGCCTGTCCATCACATGCTGAACAAAGTCGGAAAAACACTGATTTCTTAACATAAAACTGCTTTACTCAGTGTTTTTACCGAATTTAATTACCTTGTCCATTTGTTTTGGAGAGGAAGAGACCTCCAGCTCCCAGTAAAAACCTCCTGAACAATGAATACTGATAGAATTCTAACCAGGAGAAGTTTCAGCTGGTTGCAATCTGCAATCCTCACCACTAGATGCCACTAAATCCCTCTAAATCTTACTCACTGTTCCTTTAACGTATGATTCTATTTAATCATGAATGTACTCAATTGTCTGTAATTTCTTTCTTGATCCATACCTGCTTTGTCTACTTAGAAAAAGGAAAACAGGAAGTTTACCAAAGAGCCAGAAGATTAATTCAGCTGTAAACAGAGCTGAAAAGTAGCACATAATGTATTACAGCTCACACAGCTTGACGTGCCATGATCCCAACATAGCCTCACCTTTGCTTTTTTTCCCCACCAAATACATCCGACCAAACATACTGGATATACAGTACAATGTTTACCGGCTGTAAAAAAGTAATTGGCTAGCTTGAATGGACAAACATGAGGAAATGTTGACAGAGAATAATTATTTCCAAAAACAGCAGCATGAGTCAACGAGATAATGGCGTGAGCAGGCTTAAAGTCTGTGTTTACAGACACTCCAAGCATTTCTTGCAATATTTATCATCGGTCTTGTTGTCGCGCGCAAACAGGCAAGTCATGGGTGTTTCTGTTAACGGGGTGGCAGCTGTGCGCCACCTTTCAGCGCTCAGCACAGACATGTGAGTGAACTGTGCTTTGACCAGTGGTTTTTCAGATGCCCTTGCCTATTCTCAGATCAAAAGCTGACGTGTCACTGGCTTTGAAGCTGCAGTCACACTCCTGGCAACAGCACAATGTCAGCCGCCTAAGCTCTTATCTGGCTGTGGGATGATGCCCGGACGTGCTATCTGCCTTTCAATAAAAAAAAAAAAAAAAAAAATGTGGTCAGACTATCTCTGTAACTTTTAGTCTCAAAACACATCACGCTCACAGCGCTGCCAAAGCTGACCTACAGTGTTCAGCTGGCTGTTCTGTCAGCTGGTAAATCTCCCTTTCTCTCCCTCACACACACAAAAAAACCCCAGCTTATCAGGCATTCTGTCTCACTCTAGTTATAACACCTCTATCTTGTTAAATTAACAATTAGTCCTTTTTCAAGCAACTATCTGGGGATGTCGTCGCAGCTTGACACAGAGTATATCCCTCTGCTGCAAGTCTGAGCTAAATTAGTGCATGTTCAATCTAATCATAGACTCTGCAGCAGGTCTCACCACTAAACCACAAGGGGCAGACAACTCCTCGATCAACTTATTTTCCCTGGCAACTGCTCCTCCTGTCTGCGTTAAAATAGTTTTTCATTTGATACGAATGCAGTATTCTTCCTGCATCTCAATTACAGAGGTCAGGGAGTCGGTTCTGCTCATACCAAGACCTTGGCCATGCAGTGAGTCTCTCCCTGACCAGTGACCACTTTGAGGACGGGCAGAATAGTTTCTCACAAGGAGGAAGGCCACAGTAAGAATAACTCTGCCTCTTCATCACATTCTTGATCACGTTATATTGTTGACCGAGCCAGTCCTAAAAACTAATACACTCTCCTGTCTGAGCCTGGGTGCACTGTGTGGTCATGTAGCCAACAGATCGACTGCCACAGTGTCGAGTATCAGGGTGCTGACGCCCTGTGGGTGCATGTCCCTGGACACGGCTATTTAATCTGGTGTCTAACACGTCATAAAGTCCTCCTCATTGGTTCAGGTCTACCCATAAACAGCAGATCCTTTCAACCAAGACCTGCCATCTGGACTCTAAAGCACTTTTAGCACATTAAAAATCGGTAGAGTAGAAATAATATTGGCTAGGCCAAAGCATACCAAGTAAATGACCTCTGTGATAATGTTTTGAGTAGCAGTTGCCCCCCCCCTTTGTCAGGTCTTGTTTTGTCCTTGTCTGGATACATTCACCTCAAAGGTGACTGGCAGTGTTGCTTAGAGCAGGTAACTACCAGAGTGCATATAGATGTGGGCTGTTTTCATCCAATCAATACCCATCAACAGGGGACAGAAGCAAATATGTTTCCCCTCTGCGGCTTCACAATAGATGAGACTAGAAAGACATTGCCCAGCTGTTTATCTTGCACTACTCACACAGATGGGAATGCTACACCAAAGCAAATCACGGTTAGAAAACAGCACAATCACTTGCAAACTAAAAATGTGGTTGGATATGACAGCGCAGCGGTGGCTTCTGTCCTCTGCTGCCGGGCCACACTTCCATGTGTTCATGATAAAGCCATTTTTAGCATCGTTCTGTGGGCCATTGCCCTTTTTTCAACTCTCAGCCGGAGCCACCCTCCTTGTTTCCCTTGATTACAGCTGATTATGTCCTGGCATAAATCTGCCACAGCAGAATACAACGACGTGATTTAACACGGACATCACGACAAAGCCTCAGCGGCGGCAGTGCATATATCTTTCTTATATCTTCTGGTGACAGCACTGTCACTGACAGCGCTGTGAGATTGTTATTATGCTGCTTCCTGGGAGTGGATACTTGACATAAAGTGAAATTCTATTGTTATTCAAAACTGGCCATTATTTTGCATTTGTTTTGATTTTGCAGCCCAGGTTGTGAACAGTAGCAGAAATACTGTGAGATCCATTTTAATGGTATATCTGACAGAAAGTGAGGAGAGGATACAGATATTATTGAGGCAGTAAAACAAAGGAAATGAATATTTATCACGTATCAGTCTTACACTTATCTCAAGATGTAAAAACCTCTGCTTTACAGCGTATCGATGTAGTTGCAAGAGTACATTATATTGCTGCCATACTGTCTGACCATGTTGTCAAATTTGGTTTTGATTCCATACTTTAGTGAGAGAGAGCTGGATACTGAATTTAATCGCTCAGTCCTGCAACACCCTGGAGGCATAACTTTATTTTCAACTTTCAACAGACTTCATAACTGTTGTGGGACAAATAATTCATCATGCTTTTAATTTAATGTGACGGCGAATCTGTGTGTACCTTGAATAACACACAAAAAAGAAACAGATAACGCCGATTCCAAAAATAGATGCAGACGCTGTGTTGTTACAAGAGATGCATAATTACAAACCCACTTTGGTCTCTTTAGGCTAATTTGATCAGGTTTGATCACTCTACTGAGTAATAATCCCCCAAAATGCATTACATTTAAAAAAAAGTGGCTGAAAACTAATAGCTTGCAGCTATCTGTTGTGATTTTAGGGACATCTGTGTTAACCAAGTGGCTAAAATGAGTCAATACACAGGTGTTGTTAGAGTCCAACCTTAACTGGCCTCTTGCAAATTGCATTTTTGTCCATATTTCACACCACACGATCAGGTCTTCTCTCTTTTAAATGATAAATTGCTGTATGCTGTAGTAGCTCATGTATTATTTACATACTGTCAATGAACAATAGGACATTCTCACCGGCCCGTTTTACATAATATTGCCTCAAACCATTTGCTCAGTCCCACGGCATCTACACACTTAAGCAACATGGTGTATCATAGTGAGCAGAATGCATCACACAATGATCCCACGGTGCAAAAAAATGACAGAATATTGATGAAACAGTGGTGAGTCTGCGCTGGTGATTCGCCCAAGGCCACGATAGGAGAAGTTTGAAAAAGGGAGATGATTAAAGGGAAGCTATGCTCTGTGGAGAACAGAGCAATCATCGGCAGGCCTGCTCTCTCCCTGCTGCCCTTGTTCCCCAGAGAGGCAGGCAGCCTAGAGTGTAATGGGGCCAATGTGCCTCATTAATGTATTGACAGATATGAAAAGTAGCAGAGCCTTTATGGCACCAGCAGAGAAAGAGGGGGACGATGCATGGATGATTTGAATAAAATCACTGAGCTTCTTTTGTGAAAAACTGTAGTCTTGGCATTATGACTGCTGGCTGACTTGGCCTCTGATTTTACTTCAAGAGAGGAGGAACTGTAAGATTCAGAAATTACACTCATAATGGTCAAGATGATGGCAAATTAAAAACTGAATCATTTTAGTCAAATAATAACTGTATTTTTTATAACGGGCAAATTAACTCTTAACCCCCTCTTTATTTGCTCTCACTAGAAGAGACAGTTCACCCCAAAACCAAAAATGAATATTTTCCTCTTACCTGTAGTGCTCTTTATCAGTCATTGTCCTGGTGTGAGTTGTCGAGTGTTGGAGATATCAGCCATAGAGATGTCTGCCTTCTCTCTATTTGGAATAAGAGTGCACTCAACTTGTGGTGCCCAAAGAATACATTTGAAAAACTCAACAGCAGTGTCTCTTTCCAGAGATCATGACCCGCTTACTCATGGACAAGATGGACTGTGACTGTGCGACATATAAACATTAATGATGTTCTCTTCAGCTAAGCTGTAACATTAGCCAGCTCACTAGCGCTAGGTGAGCTAGCAGTAGATGCACGCTTCCATTTGCCCGGTGATACGGTTGGCAAGTGTAGTTCACTCGGAAGAAAACAGTTTCTACGTGAAACTGCTCACAACAAGGTCTGTGGACTATTTTGAGTCATATTGAGTCTTTCAAATGCTTTGAGCACCAGCTAAGTGCCATTTAGTTCCATAATATTTAAGAGAGGGCGGACATCTTTACGGCCGATATCTCCAACACTCAACAACTCACACAAAAACAATTGTGATCAATAAATAGGACTACATATGAGAGGAACAATGTCTTTTTTGAGTTTGGGGTGAACTGTCCCTTTAATAAACCATGTTACTGGTTTCTCAACATTTACTTGAAACTGCAAAAAATTTCCAAAGCAACACAATCCAACTTCAGCATTTGGTTGTTAACAACTCCAGAAACGTAGACTCCATTTATACTTGTCATATCAAGTGTCTTAAACCCAGCTGGATAAATATCCAGCATTAGAAACTCTTTTGTTAACACTTAAACACAGATGTATGTGTCTATATAAAGCTGATCAAAATGTGACTACAACTATTTTGTGTTTTCCCCTGGATAGATGTAAGTCTCTAGAGCGGTAATTCCCAACTGGTCTAGCCACAGGGTCCGGATTTCTCCTTACACATTAGTTCAAGATCCACACAGTTTAATATATTCAGCATCATACTCGTGTTTGCCCATGTTGTTGAACTAATTTGCTGTCTCTGTCAAGTAGCTGTCTGTTAGTCACTCTCTGTACAGCAGGGAACAGCACTTATAAATACAAGCTCTGTGCTGGAAATTCACTGTACTTAAAATAAAGTGTGATTTTTACAGACTTGACGGGTTGGCGAGTCACTTGCGATCCATTCAGAATGTACCTATCACCCACGTTTGGACCCACCAGTTGGGAACTACTGCTCTAGAGGGTTCCGTCATCTGTGACTTGTGGGGTATAATAAAAATGAGGTACAAATGTATATGGGATATTAGAAGCAGACTAAATATTACAGAGATTCAACTGTCTTGACTTCATACAAAACTGGCTTGACCTAAACGCTGTTTAACATCTGACACTGTTAAACTCTTCCACTCCATTAGGGGTTTAGTATATTCTTTGCTTTAAATGTGACACTATTCAAATTTATAAAACTTTTAAATGCAAACCTCTGGATGTTATGAAATTGTACTTTGAACTAAAAGAGAGATTTCCAAAGCACTCCGAGTGCTTTAATAGAAAGCCTTTAATAATGCATTGCTGACACCTACAAATTCTCAGTAAAAACATTAACCAGGGTGTTAAATTAATTTAACACTTAAGAAGCACATGTCAATGAATTTCAGTGAGGATGGAAACAAGGAGGCAGATGTACTTCCTCTATCAGCAGCAGCCTTTCCTCTGTGCTCCAGTTTAGTCTCCTTTTTTTTTTCATTATGGAAAGTGTGTTATAATTTCGTCCCTATGGCTGCTTGTGAATTTCTCATGGTAGCTGCTACTCAAATGCGCACAAATGAAATCAACTTAAAAAAATTAAATTGTAGTCATTTGCAGAACCAGCAGGATCAATAAGAAAACCTTGGAATTCTTTGAATAAACAATAGTGTAGACATACGTTCTCACAATTCACAGCTTCTTGTCTGTGGCAAATAATTACTGCCATCTGTTGTATATATTTACATCTTACGTTATTATTATCTATAGCCCTTTTGTTTTCCCTGCTCTTTTGTATTTTTATTGTTATTGTCTATTATAACATGCATTGGCAACATTCTATTGAATGCAATCATAGCAATAATGCCGCTAACAATGGATACACTGCAGATTTTCAACCAGCTTTGTATCATAACAGTGCGGGTAGCATGTGCAAGTGAACTGTGGTAAACTTCCCTCCATCTTACCAGCACCCAGATCTCTCTGCTCACTTGCCAGTGAAAATCTGGTAAAAAAAAAAAAAAATGCTGGCTCTAGCACTGTTGCCTGAACTACAGACATTACCTCCTCATTTTTGTATGCCAACCACCAAGAGAGAGACCTGCCCCCTCTCTCTAAATATCATCTAAACTCCAATCAAACAATAAAAGTAGACAGCACTGATCAAATATAAACTAAGATTCTGTTACTGTATTGCCTATTTCTCCTCTAAAATGTTTTCATAAACATATTTTAGTGCACTGTTTGGCTGTAATAGGAGAATTTGTGGACAAGAAATGGATGCCATACTATTTCCTATATTGTAAAAATGGAGGCTGAAAAACCTTGGACAGGTTGCCAGACTATTGCAGGGCTAATTCATAGAGACAGACA
Organism: Cephalopholis sonnerati; assembly: GCA_019142605.1. Lineage (NCBI taxonomy): Eukaryota > Metazoa > Chordata > Actinopteri > Perciformes > Serranidae > Cephalopholis > Cephalopholis sonnerati. Next base: position 24,360,959 of record JAGQAX010000012.1, read on the forward strand.
ACCATTCATGCTCACATTCACTCCTATGGCCAATTTAGAGTCACCGATAAACCTAACCTGCATGTCTTTGGACTGTGGGAGGAAGCCAGGGTACCCAGAGAAAACGCACGCTGACACGGGGAAAACATGGAAATTCTGCACAAAAGGGCTGGTCTAAACCCCCTACCTGGGTTCGGACCAGGAAGCCTCTTGCTGTGAGGTGACAATGTTAACCACTGCACCACCATGCCAGCCTAAAAATAAGTTGTGCTGATAAATTATGAACCAAGATTCTGTTACTGTGTTGCCCATTTCTCACCTAAAATGTTTTTAGTATCATAATTCAGTGCACTGTTTAACTGTAGTAAGAAATTGTTATCGGATGGCCGCCATTATTGGTTTTCGGACAAGCAACCCACCAGCCGGACCATTTATTGGTCTGGTGCTGCCCAGTGCCCTCTGGCAGTTGCAGCACTTTTCCTGTTTTCTCTGGTTATGTAGCACTAATTTCAAAAGTATTTGCATCTTTCTATGGCATACAAAGCTCAGCTTTATGAAAAGTCTTATCTTTTCAGCAGTGAAGTATTTCTGAAAATGTTAAGTGCTTGTGTTTGACTGGCCATTCCTCTCCGGGCATACAGACATGCGATCAATGATGTGATTGCTTGTGAGTTTCTTCTAAAAGTTACTGCTACACTTTGCTGTAAGTAGAACTGAGTTGCTGGACAAATGTGTCTTACTTTTCACTTTTGGTGTAAAACTTTTTTTTCTCTTAAGCTTACTCCAAAGAGCTTTCTTACTGTACTTCACAGAACTTTGATAAATATGAGCCCAGAACTCACTTTATGATACAGAGCCTAGTTTCTATCCCTTTAAAGTTTACTTTCAACCACCTTGGGCCAGAGCTTAGGAAATGGTGTCTAAAGTGTGAGCATCTGAAATGCAGACACCTATGCATGCACGAAATATATTTGGATTTGTTTGAGAGAATAAATCAATATGATGAAATATTAATAGTGGTGATTTTAATGACTTCTATAACTCCTCTCCTCTCATTTCTAACTAGTATAGATGCCTATGAGTTGTTTACTTGGCACTAGGCTACACCTTCCTGATTCTGTCAGTCTCCCCTGAAAACATTGCTTGTGTTGCCTTGTGAATGACAACAGTGAACTGTGGATGATAAGTATTCTATGGTTGTTGCACCTTTTGGCTTAGTACAGCATGTGTGATGTCTTTATCTCACTACAGGACCAAGGTCAAAAAGCTTTGGAGTACTGTACTGGCTGTAGCCCCACTTCTCCCAGAGACTGATTGAAATGTGTCACTGTGGGATACGTCTCCTTGCATGTTCGTCAGACACGTTATTTAATTATGCCCTTCCACCTGACACAAAGTGATGGCTGTGTAATAAGGGAGGACTTTGCTTTCTATTCAGCTACATGCACAGCTCCTTTGGCTCTCTCGGGAGGCAAGACTTTTTACTCACACAATAAGAGAAGCACGCTCACTGCCACAGCACTATCTACTTTTTGTTATGAAGTGTAATACATTTATGAAGTGTAAGACCATGAAGTGTTCATCCTCGAATTCATCTGCTATGGTGGATGTGGTGATTTGTGGTTACTGGTTACCCTAAACAGGTTTTGATATAGTACAGATCCCTGAGGTTTATTCAAAAGAAAGTGTGCAGTCTTGACTGAACAACTAAAGGCTCTTTAGTGTGCAAGAAGAGAGACTCATCAGCATAGTTACACACCCACACACACTGGCCTTTCTTAAAACCTTTAGAGAGATTCAATAAGGTTGAATACACTTTTCAATGAAAGTCCTGCTCCACACTTACACAAGTACAAATACTGACAACTGAAAGCTGTCCGGTACAATGTCAGTCTGATCTGTTGGTCACTGAGCAGCTCCACTGGAGCAGTTGGAGGCTGCAACGCGTTCTCACTCCCAACTTGTCAAATATGGCAGCTCGGTCAGTGTCTCAACGCCTCCAGCTATAACCCTCTAGGTACCCCTCTTGCTTCACTTTGGACAAGTCAATTTCTGCTCATAACATGCTTAGGTCAAGCAACAAAACCACAAAACTAGTTAGAAATTTTGATTTGGGTTAAAGTAACTAGATTTGTTACAGTAACTAAGCCAGTACGTCATGTGACGTAGGCAAGAAATTACATTACATGGTTCAGAATCCCCAAAATTACCTTTGGTTTCACTAGGGACACAAACACTGGTCTCCTGGGTGAAAGTCGCGTGTGTGTTTCCATACACCACCCTTCCATCTAGCCCTATTCGAACTTTCCTACTCTTTCCACTACCTTATTGCCGTGCACAGGATTACATTGGAGTTAGTTAAAAATCTGATTTGTCTAATACAGCCATTTTAGGGTACCTTGTGTGTTGGTAACAGAAGCTGAGGGCCACTGACCAGGCTGGAAATGACAACAGGTTGGGATGTGACAGATGCCTTGCTCAAGTCAAGTGTTACTGATCGAGTTAACAAGGCACCAGATATACAGTATGCCATCTTTCACTGCTCTCCTAATGCCGACCTAATCAAATCAATGACTGACATGTGCTTTCAGTGTTTTAAACCAGCAACAGTACTGTTCATGAAAGCAAAGCCAGCAGTTCTTTAAATCTGAATTTGACATACACGCTGTGCTGTACATCTTTTTATCATTTTCTTTACAGTTTTAAATGATTACTTTACAGAAATACATCATTCTTTTACCAAGATTTCTTGCCATACATTTTCTTCCATATTCATCAGTTTATGTGGTAGTAGAACAGCAATTAATTTTAGACTCTTTAAGCTGGAAAACAAAGAACACTGATCTCTGATTTTCTGCGGAAAATAAAAATCTCCGAACAGCTGTGATGGAGCTCAAAACCCATCCTGAGAATGCTACAAACCTTTATCATAACACATGCGCTAAATGCCAAAAATCCAGGATTCCTGCTGGTATTTTCCCCGGGACACGGGACCAGATTTTAGCGAGAAATCCCGGGAAGTCCCACAACCTCATTTCCTGGCATTCAACCCTCTCCCACACCAGCTCCACCCAAGCACCCCTGCTTCTCTGACTGGCGACGAGCAGTAAACCTAACATCAAGTTTTAAAATGTCCCTTTAAACCCTGTGGGTGATGGACTGAGTCAGTAGATATAAGTAGATAATGCTTCAGCATGCCGGCTGTTTTGAGGCACTAATGTGCCGCTTGAAAAAAAAAAGAGAACATTCAGTCCTATCCCTCCTGTGTGGGAACAAACGACGCAGATGCACATACAGTATGCCAGCGCCTTTAGGAATCTGCCTATTGTGAAATGTAGAGTGTCTGCATGTGGTGTAATGCCACAGTGCTACACCACATGTAGACCACAGCAATCAGACCAGACTATCGATGTTAGAAATGGAAGTTACTTTTTCTTTCACTTCACCAACAGTAAACACAGCTGTTCACGGGTAAACTTTGGTACACTCTGTGTTTTGGTCTTTCATGCTTAAAATACATCAAAAAGACCATCACTAGTATAGAAGCATGACTAGTGTCTACTGCAACTGCACAGATGGTTAGCTTTAAAAGAGAAGTGAAGATGAATTTAAAAAGTATGAGAAAATGTTGACCTTCAAACATACCCATACACAATACCCAGCCACCAATGAACATTTTCAATTTCAGTTTGTTGTCCATGTTTCTCTTGTAATAAATAATTTAAGCTGGGCATACACTGTACAATTTGAGCCTGTTTCTGACCTGATTTTGGAGTCACATGGCTTAAGTGCCGGACTCAATTTCAGTTTCGTCTGGCATATTTTGTCCTGTTTGACGCCTCACAGTGTTCTCATAGTGAGGACCAATCATTGCCTGATCAACTGCTGGCCGTCCGTCAGACGTTCGGACGAATTTCTGACATGTCAGAAGCTTTGTTCAGCCTTCATTAGGCTCTCACACACTTGAAGTAGAGCCACAAATTGATTCCCCAAGATCAGTGCCTTCTTTTCTCACTTGATCAATCGTACAATATGTACCCAGCTGGTATGTTAGTGCTGATAACTTGATAACTTGTGTGTATGTGCGCATCGGTGCGACCTGTATATGAAGACATTTCACCGGTATTCCCACTACTTTATGAGGTCATCACTGACTTGTAAGGATAATGCCCATGTCCTCACAAGTCAATGGACAGAGAGGGAGGAAATCAGAGCTTGGACTGACGCATTTTTGCAGAAAAGGACTTTTAAGCTCTTTTTGGGACATCTTTCTCTTCATTATTGTGAACTGCACTTCCACTAGCAAATAAAGTCTTGCCTGCCCACAGCCCTGGAGCTGTCAAACGAATCTTTATTGACAATTATAAATAGCCAGAACAGTCTGCAGGGGCTGACGGGTCATTTTATTTTCTCTTTCACATGTAGAGTGCATGCTTAGGTCGTGGTTTGACGATCGAAACGTACAGTTTGAGCACATAAATTGTGAGCTTTGGCTTTACATTGCAGACAATATACTCCTACAGTCGGAGTTGGAATTTCTAAAACAGGCTCAAATTGTACAGTGTATGCCCAGCTTAAGATATATGTGGAATTTGTCAGCTTATCATTTTACAGCAGTCGAATATCTACGCTTGAGTGCCACCCTTCACTGAGGGAACTGTTTAATTTTTGGTAAAACAATGCCTTGAACTGTTGTGCCACATATGCACTTCTAGACTATTTATTTTTGTGTGGTCTCAGAGAAAGTACAAGTTATGTTAGAATCTGTGGAATCTACATAATTGCATGGCTCGGGTAAGAGTCAGTAGATACAACAACTCAAGAGAAAGGAGCTGTGGACAGGCCCACTTTGCTTCCATTAAGCTGTATCCAAAACAAGAATGTTTCAGTGGCTTGACATGTTCCTGGACTGCAGCATTATAATGCCAGGGTCGAGATTTTGGGAAAGGAGTGGTTGCGCTTTTTTCCTGACAACTGACTTCACAAACCACGCACGGATGTTTTACTCAGTGTTTCCTACTGAACATGGCAAAGAATGAGAGAGGAAAACGATTGTGTGCATGAATATTCAGTTTTCCTTAATGTTATACTATTACAAGTTACCCGTGTACTAACTTTATGAATGAATAATTCATCCTGACAGAAAGGTCAGGAGAGACTAAAGGTGATATCACAGTTTCTACTACACACCATAAAAAGACTCAGCTTGATAGACTGTTGAGGGCAATCCAGTCAGATCTCCTCCACCTAGCTGAAAAACTTCTACTTACACTTCACACTCTTCACACACTCTCTCCTAATCAGAGTCACGGAAGGCTGAAGCCAAAGCACGGAAAAACCCTGGGCAGATCACTTGTCTTTCACAATGCTAACAAACACAGACAGACAATCACACAGTCACACCTAAGAGCACTGTATTGACCTGCATTTTTTTTGTAGGAAACTACCCAGAAAAAATACAGAAAAAAAGAAAACATGGGGGGAAAACCGAGATTAAATTGCAAAACTTTCTTGCTGTAAGGCAGCAATTCTAAGCATTGATCCACCATGCAGACACCTTTTCTTAATCAGAGGGCTAGCCAAGAGGACAGGAGTGATTGTCTCTTTCGGACATGAACCAACTACTGAAATGCACATTGGCACGATTAGACAAGAAGCAGACCTGAGGATACAATGCACAACAAACTGTCCTTGATCTAATGTCACAGCAAGAGGAGGCGGCTTTTGGCTATTTTCAATAAAGTCCAGCTCTGCTCAAAAATATGTTTAGCCCACTTGGATGTTTGGCCTTCACTGTGCAGAATGATGTATGTGCAGAGTTGGACACTAGAAGGCCCTTTTCCAATTTATCTGCTAAGAGAGGGACTGTTCTTCTGTGTTGACCCTAAATCTGAGTTTACAACATGTACACAAGGGCATGATTTGTGACCTGTACCTGTTATACAACAGGTACCAGTTTAAAAATAGTGTGAACAGTTCAACCAAGGAAGATTTTTTTTTTTTTGGTTTCAGATTGTTTGAGCTGAATGCTTGAAGAAGTAAAACGATGCAGTATTTCACAAGAAGAAACAGCAAAGGTTCGACAAAACCTTGAAAAATAAACACACAATTTTCTGTTTACCTTGTTAATCTTTATTTAGTAACCCCAGGATGGAAACCACTGTGAGTGTCTAGCCGTCCCTGTGAAGACTATTTCCTTCAATACTATGTAAAGTGTTTTTCTGTCTCGAGCAGCAGTCGGGAATCGCTGTGGCAAGTTTAGACTAACCTTGAGGTGTATGCCTCAGTGCATGCTGGATAGCCACTGTTGATTGTTGACTTTGGTTTTCAAAAATGTTTACTTTAGCCAACAGTACAAAAATGTGTGACAGGGTGAGACAGGCAGAGAGAGGAAGAAAAATAACAGCAGAGGTAATTTATATCTGCATGGATGAAAGGGAAGCTATATAATTTGCTGACGATTATAGCTTAGTCGTCACAGTCATCAAGCATCTGTGTGTACAGGAAAACAAATATATGTTTGAATATTGAGAGGCAGGTAAAAATTGGATTTAAAAAATTCGACATTTTAGTAAAAATCTGATTTAGACACATTTGGATGAAGCAACAGACTCTATGGCACTAAATGAACTACAAAAGTGCACTAGGTAGAGCGCAGATCTTTGCCAGGCAGTCGCCTAAGCTGATCGCAGGAGGAAGAATATCTTTTTTAATAATTACAACACAGCGAGAAATCTTTCATTCATATCATTCATAACTGGACTTTAAACAGTATTAACTTAATCTGTAGGTTCAAGCAACAATAAAGTCAATTAAAATAGACAAAAAAGAACCCATTGACCAACATAGCCTACTTACTCACTTAAAAAAGAAGCACACATATCAAGGAAAAATGGCCAAAATCAGGCAGGCAAAATGCCAAAATGGCGTGGTGAGTTATGACACTGCACGGCAGACGGAACAAGACCGAGTCGCAGCCGAAATGCAGCACAGATGCGCCTGGTGAAACTGCCCATCCCGGCTCCCTTACAGTTAGCCATATATGTCTTGTGCAATGGACAGCGTGCAATATGTTGGCTGATGGCAGTCTGTACATGTACTGTAGGTACTGAGTGTATGGCACTGTGCATAGCGACAGCTCTATGTATGAACTGTATATATGTAGGAACAGTATGTATACACTTTTTGTATCTTTTAACGACAGGTACCGTATGTATCTCAGACAAATCTTATCTTAGGATGGCAATGAAGATAACAAAAAGTGGACTTATTTTATCTCGTAATGTGCCAAGCTTTAGTGGATCATAACACATCGGTTTGGAATTAATCTGTAGATGCTCCGGTTTGAAATGAGACCAAACTTTTCTATGGATGACAGTTTTTAAACCATGAAGAGGGCCGAAATGCGTCCTGTGACAGACAGTAATTCCTGTTTTTAGTCAAGACAATTTCCGGGTAAAATGTCGCCCCTACCAGCCGGTTAAGAGGGGTGAGGAGTCAGCAGTCAGGGATGGTATAAAACAGTCAATAAAACAGTTTTTCCAAAAATTATGAATCACCACAACCACGTTGAGCATACAGTCATACATATGCACACAAAAGTTTAGACTAATTGGTCCAGTAGTATTTCAGATTAGCTGCAGACACACAGATACACACACTCACACAAACACGAACACGACCAAATGCACAATATGATAATGAAAATAATCAAAAGCTCAACTGTTTTGTCTCAATTTTTGGACAGTACTAGCTGCAAGAAGACCTTGTCTAATGTGAAATGAGACCAGTTTTCTTCTTGTACCAGTCAACACAAAAAAAGGAGAAAAAATTGTGAAAACTAATCTGAGTCAATCTTGTCCCTTTGAAAAATCCAGGTATTTTCCAGTGGAAACGACATCTCATGTTGCATTAATGAAGAGAGCGTTCTGAATCCATCAAGGATGTTGGAGCTGGCTGTTGAGGACTTGGGTTTCATTATTAATAATCAGGGAAGAGCGTGAACATGAATAACCTTGTAGTCACTAGTGATGTCTTAATTACTTATATAAAAAAATATGTGACACAACTACTTAAGGAAAATCCTTTGAAATCTGCATGAAAAGAGAGTCCACTGCCATTAATGGACATAAAGTTACGGATCACAGGACTCATTTGTTACAAGCATCGTTCCCTTCAGGCTCCTTCCACCGTCTAGTCTTGTTTGTGTCTTGCTCTTATTGTTTATAGTGCCATCCTGCTAAAATGCGGACCATGTATTACACCAGGGAGACAAAAAGGACCAATAAAACCACACTAAATTGAACTGCACCAAACTTGTTACAAATGTCAAATTAAAAGCTCCACCTCTTATCTATAATGCGCCTCTGAGCCTGACAGTCTGTTGTGCCTTTATCCCCTCTTTGGACTTTCAAATCTCCATTTCTCTCAGAGCTTTGAGGGCGTGTGCTCTGACAGAATGTCAGGCAATTAAACAGTCATGGCTCATTGAGCTGGAGGTGGGCCCGCTCCTCCAGGCTTCTCTATAGGCAACAGAAGAAATGAATGCAGGCACTCCTTGCCATCCCCTGCACATTCTTTGACTCACAAACTTAGCGGTAAATCCAGACAAGAAGTTCTTATCAAAGGACACTTTAAACAATTGTCAACTTTCACAAGGCTGAGTAGTGTCACTGTCACAGGTAATTATCTTGTGCCAGAATGTAAATGGGGACGGTGTGTGGGACAACAAAGATGTAACAGTCATGTCCCTGCAGCAAGATAAACACATACATGCTGCCACATTAACGATGGCATGAGGCGGCAGCTACATGAGACCAACAGCTTCACACCTATTCTGCGTGCACAGCATAGAGGTGTTAAAAAATAACAGACAGCAGTTTCAATTAAGACACAGACACAGCGACAGAAAGCTTCAGGTAAAACACAGAGTGGTTGTGTTTTTGTGATATTTGTCAGGCGTACAAGGCCTCCAAGAGCGGGTTAAAACCTGCATTTGAATATTTGTATTTTGTTCATGCTGGACATGAAAAGAAAATCAAGAACCTTGGCCAAACCCTCCCACAGAAGTTAGACTGACACCTATTTGTTCAAAGTGAGAGACCCTTTCAAAAAGATTACTAACAACCTACTGGGGTACTGCAGTGCTGCTGTATTACAGGGAGGAAGAAAGAAACGAGTTCATGAATAACAATGGCTAATAAATTGCTTTTTATAAAAGCCACCCACTGACCACCTGCCTCACCTTAACCCCAAAGAACCACAGAGACACAATAGTAAGTGATGGGAAACACATGCATTGTCTACTGCCACTATTCAGCTGTTTATACAAATAACAGCATGTATCCTGATGCAACCTCAAATCAGCAGGAAGTATTTTCATCTAGCAACCGGCCGGGTAAAGTAAAATAAGACATTTCTTTCTAAACACATTATACATGTTAGAAAATACTTGCTGAAAACATGAAAAGACTGGGAACTAAATAGTGCTGAATTGTGTCTCAATGATGCATTGGAGCTGTCCTTAACATAACCCCTTCCCATGCTACATAAAAACTAGAGCGCACAGTGACAGCGTTTTTTCATTTACTCCCTGCGGGCATTGAGTTCGCTATGTTTCACAAGCTCTCTCGGCTCTTTCAGTCTAATAAATACATTAATAAACAACTTTTTAAAATACCACACTCATGAACACAAGCAAAATAGCTGTCATTAATGTACCCTTCATTCTTTCAGCTCAAAGCGGCTACCCGGCCCAGCAGTTATCGCTAACTGCTTTGGATGTGTGCTTTGTGTAGCTCATCTGGGATTTCGCAGGCTTTTTTAACAATTGCTGCGGCCTGAAATGTGTGATTGCACGGCAGCTTTTCTAAAGTGTTTTTTGCAATGACTGCAAAAATAGTTGTGATGCTGCTCTGGTTACAGAGCTTATTATTAACAGAATTCCAATCTGTGAGCAGCGCTAAAAGGACTATTTCCCTGAGCTGCTCTCCTCCAGCTCTCTCTGCCTGGTTAGCACGTGCTAACACAAGAGCTGTGGTTGGACACCGAGTCATCAAATGGTCCCAACAATCTCACACTGAAACAGCTTGACTCTGTCATTTCACCCGTTAATGAATGCTGGGTAATGTTAGCTGTGTGATGCTAACAGCTATCCCTGTGAATGTGTGCGTGACTCCGTCCCAGGCGGAGCAGTAGTCTCACGATAAAGAGAGAGAGAGCGGGGCAAGGAAGGGCCGAGTAAATCAGTAAAATGAGATTTTATCTGTTTTAAATAGTAATATTTGCGGTAAAGTTGTGGTGATTCAACAGAATTGCAAGGTTGCACAGAATTCACAGGGATTGGCTGAATTTGCGTAAACTGTTGTGATTGCAACATCCTGGAGGGACTGTTTGTGCTAATGTTAGCTGCTAAGCAAGAGGCTGTCACTGCTTACTCATTCTTCGGTTAATAAGACACTGTTCTGTGGATGACACACTCATACCACATGTTTATTCTTGCTTTACCTGGACTTTAAATCATAAATAGAACAAGTGGCTACTAATGAGTCCACACCACCTCTGCTGCTTAATTAGTAAATGCGATCATTATGAAGACCGCTCCCTGCTTCAGGCTTCACTGGACCATAGCAAGTGGACAATAATTCTAACACCAGCAACGCATGTTGCTGTTCACTGACCACAGTTCAGTGTTTAACACCATAGTTCCCTCCAGGCTGGTCACAAAGCTTTAAGAAGCTGGGATTAAACACCACACTGTGCATGCTGATCCTCACTGACAGGCAGACCCCAGGTGGTAAAAGTGAGCGGACACACATCTCCCACCCTCATCCTTAACACAGGAGCACCCCAGGGCAGCATTTGAGTCCCCTGCTGTACTCTCTAGTTTGCCGACGACAAGTTTGGATGACAACCTAATCCTGAACATCAGCAAAACTAAGGGGACTATAGTGGACTTTGAGAAGAAGCAGCCAAGGAGCTATGCTCCCCTTAATATCAACAAGACCTTGGCGGAGAGGGTGGATAGCCTCAAATACCCTGGCTGCCACATCACTGAGGGCCTGACCTGGGCATTGCATTACTAACTCAGTGGTGAGAAAAGCAAGGCAGAGGCTGTTCTAAGTACTCGACCACTGAGGACTGTCTACTCCTGCACTACTGAGAGCATCCTGACGAGGAAGATCAATGCCTGGTACAGAAACAGCACCGAACAGGACCGCAAGGCTCTGCAAAGAGTGGTTCGTTCAGCCATAGATGCTGCTCTACCCTGCCTAAAGGATGTTAATACCAGATGCTGTAAAACTAAGGCCAGTAGAATCAGACAAGATCCCAGCCACCCAGATAACTGCCTTTTCACTCTGCCAAGGTCAGGAGGAAAGGACTGGATACACCAGGCCGTGAGTGGGAGGCTCAGGAGAAGCTTCTACCCTCGAGCCACATATATTAAGTGATGACCCTGCCTTATTGTAAACACTGACATTTATTTATTACTTCCACTGATAAATATTGAAGGAACTGACTGCTATTTATTTAACTGAGGTCATATTTATGACTTCATGTAACAAATACATTGAATTGACTGATGTTTATGGCGAAGTTACACTGATTACAGGACCAGTGATGATGCAGACCCTGTTGTGTTTGATATCACTTCAGTAGCTCATGTTGCCTGACTCACTGTACCACACCTTTTGAAACAAATCTTCTCTTAAAAAACGTTGTTGCTTTAATTTTTTAATGAGCACTGCAAAGACACTTCGTCCATTCGTTCAGTCTTTTTCACAACATGTCTGGTACAGTCGAAATTTCCTTTCATGAGATTATCTTACGTGAACCAGCAACCTCAGCAGTCAGCAATGATGCGTCTATAAGCAGCAACACCGCGTGTAGCACATTTCCTACCTGCCAGTATGGTGGCTGTTACAGGCAGCGATGTCAACTGCAGGACCTCAATAGAAATACATCAAACATTTCATAAGTCACTGTGGGGTATACCGCAACTAGGCCACTCATGCATTTTCAGGACATTTTGCTGCGTGTTCTTGTCATGCCTTTGCTTGCTCGCTATATGTTAACAACCACTGTTACTGTTAGATGTCTGACAGCTGGAGGTAAGCTGCAGGGGTGACTTCACAGCAGACGTGTGTGGTATCTAGTATATGACCTCATCCAGTGTAAGTCAATGTTAGCTGAGCAAACCACTGCCACCATTAAAGGAGTTCAATATCACCACAACATGACTCATCACAACGGTGAGGGCTGACTCACTGTCTGAGTATAACTTTTACTATCTTTAGGTGAGAATAATAAATGCTGACTTATACTGGACCACTGTGTTTTTTACTGTAATCAAAAACTATTCCAAACAAGCACTCGGCACTTCTGCTTTAATTTATGAGGTTAAACAGTTTAATGCTACTCATATAAAATACTCATGAGTTTCTAAACTGTTTTGACTTGCAAAAGTGCAGCATTACTGTATGAATTAAAGCCTTCGGTTGTATCTAACACACAGGAGCACAGTTTCAACAGCTGTTAAAGACCTATCATAAATACAGTATTTAAGGTAAGAATGGTGTTACTAATAAGAAACAGGTTCATGTCACGCAGTGGCTTGGACTGTAAAGACCTTGTGACATGATGTATAATGAAAAAGGCCTGTTTTGATTCTTTTTTAGCAGATTTTTTGACATTTTTAGCCTTATTTGATATTATGACAGACAGGAAACAGGGAGGTGAAGACTCTCAGTCATCGAGGTCATGGCAATCTTAGCTGCTATATCGTAGGCAACTGAACTTGCTTGAGTTTCTTGAAAATGTTTCACCTCTCACATAGACACAGAAGATGGCCAGGTGGGTCAACATCTCGCCCTAACCCTTAACCCTAACCCTAACCTTAGCTCTAACCCTTAAGAACTCTGAAACTCAGAGCTCACACATGACCTCAATGACTGTAAGGGTTCACACCCACACAGAGTATAAAGCCTGTGACTCTGTTAGACCTGAAGAAGCCTCTTGGATGAGAGGTGAAACGTAATCAGAAAACTCAGGCAAGTGCAGTTGCCTACGATATAGCATTTAAGAAAAACACAGGCAGGGAGAGGATGTGATACCGTGCAACAGAGGTTCATGACTTGAATCCTACCCTGAACATTCTTAACCACTCAACCATCAGGATGCCTCTCAGCTAATTATTTCACCTCGCTCAGTGAGGTTAAGCTCGCCCCTTCACCACATGCTCTGCAAACCAGATACCAGACCAGATACCAGATGAAGACATAACCCAGAGGAGCTGTATGTGAGCACGCAAATGTCTGAATCAGTTGGATCGGACATTAAACAGACTTCACCCTGCCAGCTCGCTATTACATTGTCCATGTAATGTCCGATGAGTGGGTGTGTGGATGGCGTTTCTATCATGCAGTTTGCATGAAACCAGAAGAGACAGACATCAAGGGAGAAGAGGAAGGCTCATTTACACGATGATGACAACAAAAATGTCGAACTAGAGAGACAATCAGATTCTGGAACTTTTGTCAGTGAGCACCGACACTGAAATTGTCAGAAAAATTCAAGCAACAACAAGAGACTCTTTTGCTAATGACCAAATTACAAACTGGCTATCATGTCTTGCCTCCTGCACACTCTCCCCAGGTGCCATCCAATCTCCTGTTGTGTGCTACACATGAGAAAGGGAAATTGTCTGGCCCTGATTCTCCTGACATTGTCTGGACTCTAAATCTCATGTTTAAGTTCATGTTTATTCAATATTTCTTTTACAAACCATTATCAGAAACCTAATCAAGAGGGACCACAAACTTGTCACCCAAAAAAAACCCACAGCTGTTGTTTTTACATTTCTTTGACCTCTAATACTGAAGTTCTATATTACTAGTTATTGACACTGTATTTCTTGAGAGAAGCTGGAGGTTTTATCGCTGACTTAAAAGTCTCATTTTTTGAGCTGGCATTTAGTTACAGTTAGAAGAATGGCGCCTTAAGGTACAGTATTTCCACACTTTACACAGTAGCTGATAGGTTAACAGCCAAACATGGTCAAATGTGAGTATGAAGCATGAAGTGCTTGTATTACTAGTATGTAAAAAGGCGTCCTTTATAAAGATGATCCCATGGACAATTATCACCTCGTTCTGCAGCTTCCTTCAGCTCAACTGAGCGTTACAGCGTATTTCATCTCATTGTTTTAGTTTTAAGTCCCTGCAACTTTCCTGTTTTGGTTCTCTCTCACCGCTCTGATCAGCAATGACTTTTGCAGACACAGCAGGCAGCTGTGTTCACAGAAAAAGCTCTAATAAACCCACTCTACACTATACCTGCTCAGCACCAAACAGCAGGCAGGCAAAGTTTAAAACTAGCTGGTGAACACTGTGAAACATTCAGCAGCTAAGGAGACATTTTTTTTTTCTCAAGAATTAGTGGAGACCAAAAGCAAAGCTTAAGGCACAGTGAATATTTGTCAAGATTCCTGAACTGTGACTCCAAATGAATGCTAATGCTGCTCTGTTTTGATTTTCTCCTGACACCTGACTGCAGCTAAATTGATGGATGTGAACCAGATCGAGCAAAAAGACAAAACAAGCATTTTCTTTTTCTTTCCACAAAGCAAATAACCCCCCATTTCAGCATATTACAGAAATGTCACGATTTGCAGCTTCCTGCGGCCGCTATGATCAGCATGGATCCCTCTGGCACACGGATGTTGATAATAGAATGTGCTCCTCAGGTACACTGGTCTAGTTATCGCATGTTAAAAATAAGCTCCTGTCACTGAGCTCCATCTTGTGAGATTCTCCAAGCAGGCTAATTGCCCAGTTATTCATGAGCAGTCTGGAGCCCCCACTTCACTGTACCATTACAGCAGATGCTGGTTTCAACACCCCCCCACCAACTCTTCACAGCTCTCCCCTCTGCCAGCTCTGACGGAGCAGGTCACCTGCTGATTGGTTGGCTTCCTCGAGGAGCTGACTCTATTAGCTATGGCAATGAGGGTCTTGGACTGGAATGTGTCTAGAATAGATGTGGTGGTAGACGAAGGTCCATGTTGGATCTCAAGAGAGGAATCCTCAATAGCTGAGGACACCGTGGCATGTGTTTAACAATCCCTGTGGTGTTAGCAACTCAACAGTAAAAAGCCCTGTTTAACAACTGGTAAGTTTGATGATATAATAAACCACAGCGGCCATTATCGAGGTCAGAAAAGTTCCTGCTGTAGATCCTCTAATAAATTAAAAGACAAAATGCTCCTTCGTTGCAAATATAATGAGACTGGGTGACACCGGCTCCCATGTGAGATGGAAATGAGACGGTGACTGACACTTAGCACACCAAGTGCTGCATACCACTGGGATTTACAGGTCACAATGCTTGTTTGCTGTAAACATCTAACGCTTAGAACACAATCCTACGTATCCTCTACCACACAGTATTTAAACATCATCATATTGCATAAAACACTTAAAGAGTTCCAGCAAAAAAACAACAGAAATGAGTGTAAAAATGTTGAACCTTACACTGTGTTGCATCGCATTCCAAACAATCCTCTGGTTCGCAGCATAAAGGCAGGGAAACAGAAAGTCTTAATTAATTCAGTGTAGGTGGAAGAAATCGTTGACGGACGTACAAAGCTAAAAAGGCAACTGCTGTATATGAGACATCAAAAATGTGTGGAGAATGAATTAGATTGTGCAAAAACATAATTAGCATGGAATAAAACAAATAACTCATTTACAGTTGTGGGATTCCAAGACCCAGATGGCAAGAAAATATGCTGCTTTTCAAATGAAGTATTTATTAACTAAATAACCTATTATTAACCTGACAGAGAGCTCTAAGACATTTGATTTAGCGTGTTTAAAACACTGTGGGCGAGACTGCCTTTCCACTAAACTGAATTAATACATTTTCTCCTTTTCAAAGGTCAATAATGCAAAAAAATATTTGTTGGATTTCTAGTAGCTCCAAACAGCAACATAACTGAGATACAATTTGAAAAGATTTACTTAGAAAAGGGCTAGAGGGGAGAGAAGAAGGGCACTGTGGCTGCAAAGGTAATCCATGATGAGAACTGTCTCTCAGCTGAATTGGTCTGTCAGCTCCGTGTTAACCTTTACCCTGATGCAGCATTTTAGGTTTCAAGGTTGTTTTAAATGGAAATCCATGTATCAAGATCCAATCCGACAAACATACAGCTAATCTGATAGAAAATAAAGGTGTGCTTTACAGCAAACAATTGATATGGTCAGCCTCACAAAATCTATCCATCTCTTCTTTCATCCCTTTCTTTTCTGTTTGCCAAGCACACAGAGATGAGAAGGGCACTGAACGCAGCGCACCACACCTTCCACTGCCCTCTTGGGGTAAAGCTGTTGATTCGTTAACAAACACAAATCGATAGAGGGGCCTGAATGGAGGACAAGTACAAAGAATTAATTTCCGGCTCCAGGGGCTTACGACGGCAAATCACCAGCTTTAATCAACAGTGTCAAGTCAGAAAGACAAATGATGTTTACACTGAAGCAATGTCTCGCCTGAAAACAGCAGCATTGGCTCTGTCTCCTTACCAGTCTGTCTAGGCTTGTGCCAGCTGCAGTGGTAGGCCGCTCCTCGGGGCTGTATGGCCTGAAGCGAGCGTTGAACACATCCGAAACACCACGGGTAGACCTAGTCATTCCTGCGGGTTTTGGCTGGCCACAGCCTTGAAAAACCTGCAATTACAAAAACATGGGCACCCAATTGTCAGGGGTTTAAATTACTTGGGAAGCGGAAAATAGGAAAAACACGCTGTTTTGTTAAGGTTTTGTGAAGCATTTACACCACATTACCAACGTGACAGTGCTCTTCGTCAAGTTGATATAACCACGTTGATAGGTGATTCAACTAGGAGCTGTGACCAATGCTATTTAAGATGACAGAGTTAAGTTTTTACAGGCTTTTGGGAAAATACCACATATACTTAAACCATAAACTAAACAGCATCTGTTGCATGGGAAAGCCAACAGAGCATTTAGCTTTGAATGAGAACAGGCATTCAAAACTGCGTAGGCAGAAAAAATTCTTCACAACCACCTACATTTTTTTTTCTTTCTGACTACAATTTTGTGGGCAAAGAAAAATGCAGTAAAACACAGGAAACACATTAACTACTGTTAGTTGAACTAAGATTATCTGACCAAATTGAAACATATAATTCAAATTCAAGAACTAAACTTGGACATAATAAGAACGTGTTGTACTACACACCTTAGACACAGGCCAGTGCGACTCAGAGGAAGCTCCCCCTTCTTAGTTTTGCTTTAACAGCCTGTCTGAGGTGTTACTTTACTCGTGTGGAGGATAAACCTAATTGACATACCCTGTAGGAGACCTGGGCACTGTTATCTTGCATATTCATGATGGCCTCTGAAATCTTGACATCAATAGGCTCCATGACGGATTCAATGTTGAAAGGTCCCTCCAGCCTCTGTGCCACCAGCAGCAAAGCATCTGTCAAAACAGTGGTAAAAAAGGTGGGGTGTGGGAAGGAGGAGGGAGGGATATGCACACAGAGACATTCAGTTAAAGAAGCAATTTTCACTGGTTTCTAAGTGGTCAAGTGCTCCAGTCCTGTCTCCTGGAAATTACTCTCATACTATGCTAATTAGAAACAGCAAACATGTTTTTGAGGGAAACGTAATGCTGAACCAATTAAATTATATTGACATAATGAGGAAATGTTGCTTATCAACGTACCTCATCCAATCGCTGGAAAGCACTGCTTTGTTACATTTGTACATTTGTAATCTGGGGAATTTAACTCCCTGGATGAAATATGACGTTACAAATCTTGGTGTGTTCCTTCAGATCTAAGCTTCAAGTCCCACATGAACAAGCTGACGAAAACATCATCGTTCCACTTCAGACACATAGCTAAGGTGTGACCATTTCTAAATGAAAAAGATGCAGAGAAATTAATTCATGCCTTTATTTCAAGCCTACTTGACTACTGTGACCCACTTTTTACTGGCCTCCCAAAAAACACCACTGAGAGACATCAGCTCATTCAAAACTCTGCAGCTAGGCTATTAACCAGAACCAAGAGGACAGAGCACATCAGGCCAGTCTGGCTTTGGCCTCCTGTTACATTTAGAATTGATTTTAAGCTCCTCCTCCTTGTATACAAAGCTCTTAATGGGCTAGGACAGAGCTACATTGCTTACTCCCTTGTTAACTATTTGCCTCCAAGAACACTGCGATTATCTTCGGCTGGTTTATTGGAGGTTCCCAGCAACAGTCGGAGGAAGATCAGGGATGCAGCCTTTGTCAATTACACCCCAAAGCTAATAGATATCAGGGAAGCTAGCTTGCTAAATATTTTTAAAAGAAAGCTGAAACCATGTCTGTTCACTTAATTTCTATCTACTCTTCCGCTGCTGCAAATCTTTTAAAATCTTTTATGATTTATAGTTTTACAACTCCATGATTTTATGAATCAGTTCTGTTTTATATCTATTATGTCTGTTTTCATGTGAAGCACACAGTGCTTACACTGCCCTTATTATAAAGCACTTTGTGCTGCATTTCTTGCATGAAAGGTGCTATATAAATTAAGCTTATTATTATTATTATTATTATTGTTATTTGCACATTATTTTCTAGTAGGTATGTTGAAACTTACTTTCTTTACAACCCAGTGGTGGTGGTGTGGTTAGGTTTAGGCACACTGCAAAATTGTATTTTTGGCTTAAAATACTCATGTTTAGGAGAACAAAATTTGCTGGAAAAGCAGGGACAAGTTGATAAAAAACACCCAGGTATGGTAGCTCAAATGCTGCTAGGAAATGCCACCATGTGTTGGTGAAAAACACCCAGGTTTGGTGCCACAAACACCTGTGCAACCAACTAATAGGTCGACCAAAACAACCAGTGTTGTTGGTTTCAAACAATGTTCCAATAGTCTGCAGCTTGGCAGGCATCTCACCTAGGTGACATGCTGTCCAGCATCCCCTCCACCTTTCGATGACAAAAGTCAGCCTATATATTAGTCACTTTATAAGTATCAAATCAATATTTCTAAACATCCAAATGTAATGCCATGGTTTGCAGAGACATGTAATGCAAACATGTTCTTCTGGCGCCTGCGCTGACATATCTAGCAAGCTGCAAAATTTTGATATTTAATTTATCAGCATAATGTTAACTGACAACGTATTTCATTTGTTTTCTGCCAAAACAGTAATCACGCAATACACTATCCACTCAAAGTGACTACAGCATTTTTATTTATTCATTTATTTTTATTAGGGCTGCTGTAAAACTACGTCTATTTAAGGCAACAAAAATGTTTATCTTGGGTACATTGGTACAATGGACGACAGAGGAGATACACACACACCAATGCAACTGGGCTGGACAGCCACAAAAAAGGTTCACAGGCTGAGATCAGTACAAAACAAACAAAAAAAAGCTAATTTATTTAGGACATCCATGCACAAAAAAGGTGCAAAAGATAATAATAAAAAATGTGAATAAAAACAGCAGCAAACATTTCAGTCCTTGACTTTCATCGGTGCTACTGGTCAAGCCAAACGTTCCCTTCTTTTTGTGCATGGATGTCCTAAATAAATTGACTTTTTTTTTGCATTGATCTCAGCCTGTGAACCTTTTTGTGTGGACATCTCCTCCGCTGTCCTTTCTTTGTTTATTTCATTAACATGTTACTGAAATCGCAACCTTTTCCTGACCTTAACCAAAGTGCCTCTCTTGCCTTGGCCTGACCACAGACAGGAGTCTGGACGCGAACCCGGAATTCTAGTGTCACAGTCCGGCACTCTGTATGTCCGCCAACATCCCCAACCACCTCCCTGGGAATCCAGCACGGTTCATAACTGTAGTGTTTCATTAAGTCAAAGTAACGTTGTCTCTGAACATAATCCAGGCAGCGATTACATAATCACCACAACGTAATTATAAATGTAATTTAGTGATATACAAATGTAATTTCTGGGAGACAGGGTTGAGAACTCAAATAACCTTCAACATAGCAATTATTGTTACTTTTTTTTTTAAACACTCCATACAGCTTTTTTAATTTACTTGGGGAATGGCTGCATTGAAATGTAACTGACCATCTTGATGTATTATGTGCTCCCATTCATATGCTTAATACATTCCTGTCCTGTCTAATATTAGTGGCACTTGAGAGACTCAGTGCATTGAGACTTTTTCTTTAAATAAGATTAAACTTTATTGTTATTGCAAAGAGTTCAGGGACTGAGACAACAAATTGCAGTTTAGCATCTAAGCAGAAGTGCCATTAGAGTAATGCACATATGAATAGTGGTAATAGAATAAACAGTAGGGGTAGATATGAGTAGATAGATGATATTTACAGTATAAACAATTAGAATATGTGCAGCAGTGACCAAAATATAAAGTGCAGGTATGAGTATGAATACAATATAGGAGAGATATGTACAACATGGACAGTGGTTTAAATGTGTAAGGGAAGAACATCCATCACACAGGTAAGTATATGCACTTAAAAAAAAACTCAAGGTAAAAATAAACAAACCCATCATATTCACAAGGTTGATAACACATTTAGAAGTTCACTGCAAATGTGGAAAACACAATAATAAAACCTAGGCAAAAAGAATTCCACTCACGCCTCTGCATACATTTGTATTGTGCCGTAGCTCTGTTTAGTTGTGTGCATTTGCTTGTATTTTCTGTGTCTGCTAGTAATTGCTCGCAGTTTGTTTATGTGGGTTTTCTGTATCTGTTCGTGTTTTTCTGTGTTCGGAACGCTGTCCGAAATGCAATGCATAAGTTGTCAGACCGGTGCGAATGTTTTCTTCATTTGTTTCTGTTTTCTCACATTGCTTGTGTTTTCTTAAGTCGCAGTGTGTCAGGCTCTGTCAGCTCGCACAGAGAGTACAGAAAAAAAGAGGGAGCAGGTTGACTCCTCAGACAAGCTAAGAAAATAGCATGTTAATTTCCACATTGCAGTTTTATTTATTTGAATTTTATTCCATGCTAAAATGCTATACCTACCTAATCAGTACTAAAACATTAGTTTATCTAAAAATGACTCATTTTAAAGTATGTAAAAATACTCTGCTACGACTGATATTTTCTTAAGCAAGAGTTTCCCAAATAAAAAGTAAAAAAAAAAATTTGAAGCACTTCTACTCTTTCTCCCTCATTGAAAGAGGGGTGTGTCTGAATCTTAGATTTTAGGGAAGTGTGCAGATATCATCTCTTCCAATAGAGGAATGTGAAAACACATCTCTAGTGACAAATTCTGCACAAATACTAGTCAGTATTTTGTCCTATTTTTGAGGACACATCCATAAGAAAAATATTTTTGAGTGGAAGAGGACCAACATTGGCTCCAGGTTTTCAAATGAGAGGATGTTGGTTTTCCCTGTCTTATAGTCTCACTGTAAACTGAGTACGTTGGGGTTCTGACAGTATGTTGGACGAACAAAGCAATCTGAAGATACCACTTTGGGTTCTGGGAAATTGTGATGGGTATTTTTATTATACTTTTTGACATTTAAAAGACTACATAATTAATACACTGAAAAAATGAAAATAATTTTTACCCTCTTAGGCATTGTTTCACCAAAGGTCACGCCTCCAAACAGCAAACTTCTATGTCTTGCCTTCTGATTACTACACACTATTGTCAATTATCTCCACTAACTCATCACAGTCCACCAACACACACTTATGAAGCATGAATGCGTCTTGTGGCAAATTCAATTTTTATGTAAATCAACTCAATCAAGTCAACAAAATGTTGTTATGCTGCATGCAACAAATAGTACTGATGAGTCATTGATTTAATAAAACTTTTGAAAGCCAAGCATTTATTTACATGCGCAGAGGGCAATGAATACTATAAGGTCAATGGCTCATTAATATCCTTGTGTGGACACATGCCAGGAGGCCTTGCTGAACATGAGACACATACCATCATTGCCTCCACAGAGTCCATTTGTTTTCATCCCTTTCAAGTAACACCTGGGATCATCTTTGAACTTGAATAAGTGCCTTGCAGTTGTATGCCTCTGCCAACCAGTCATGCTGCAGTTCACATCCATGTCTGTGCAGACTCACATGTAACCCTGACAGCTGAAAATGCGTCAAATATGGATGTTGCTGCAATGAAGCTACAAATACTGAAACATGGATGCTTAACATTTTAAAGCCAGCAGCACAGAAAAACTATACAATCATCACAGTTAGATGAGATTAGTGACACTAATTCAGTATCTGACCAAATGTCTTCCCTTCTGTTCCTGAGATATGAAGCTGAATAATGGCCAGAGAGGTGTTTTAGATATAAGCTGTCATCACTTCATCATTTTATCCTATCAGACATTTGTGTGAAGTTTTCTTTAGTTATGGCCAGAGACATGTTTTGTGAGGTCTCAGTGACCTTTGACCTTTGACCACCAAATTCTAAACAGGTAATTCTTGAGTCTACGGGTGCTTTCAGACCTAGAGTTGTCTTGCTTTGGTCTGAATCAGGGACTAATTTTGTTACAGAGTTGTATAATTGCCTAGAGTTGGTTCATGTTCTCAAGGCAGCATTTACAAGCGGACCAGATCAAATGCCTTGTGTGAGAAAGCTGCTCTTGATTGGTCAGAATTTCCATGTGGGAAAAATCCAGGAAGTAAACAAAACGTTGAAGAAGAGTACACTTGCAAGATAAATGTGACACTTTCTAATGTCACAATGGAGGGACAACTACGCAGATTGATTTTAGCGCTGCTCATCGTGGACTATATTGCTGTCATTGTTCATTTGAGTCAAAGCATACAGTTTGAAAACGAGGCGCAGCTCCAACTAGAAAACAATGTTTTGATGCATTACAGGAGGAGGCGCACATTAATAATCCTGCGGGACTGTAATGTGACTAAGTTGGTTCAGACCAAGGTCGGAACACGTTCTCACCACAAACGAACCGCACCAGAGTTCGTTTGTTACCAGACCAAGACCACATATTCAAGAAGGTGTTGGTCCAGTTGTTTTGGTGTGCACCCGAGTGAAATTGCCGTGTTCACACCTGCCCAAACGAACCGCACTTAGGGGGCAAACCACCTTAAGTTCGATTGAACCCAACCAAACAGGGCAGGTGTGAAAGCGCCCTGAGTGGACATTTTGCCAGATGTAATGAAATTCTCTCTAGGTGATTCCAAGATATCACCTTCACAAGAATGTGAGCGACGTGAGGTCACAGTGACCTCTGACATTCAAAATCTAATCAGTTCATCATTCAGTCCAAGTGGATATTTGTGCCAAATTTAAGGGAATTACCTTAAGGCGTTCTTGAGATATCATGCTCACGAGAATGAGATGAACAAACAGAGGGACACCTTGGAAACATAATGCCTCTGGCCACACTTGTCACTGCATAAAAAGATGTTACACTGAAAAATTTCAATATTTGCTTTGATGATTCAGATCTCACAGTCGCTCAAAGCAGGTAGGCAACAGCTGTTGCCCTTTAAAGGTTAAGTGTGTTAATTGATATTTCCATGAAACAGAAACAGTGCTAAAGTGCTCTCAAGCCCACTGGATTTATTCACTAATGTGCCACCGTTACTGTAATGGCAGTCCTGCATTTGAATGGCATGCCACAGGGAGTTGGACATCACAAAACCACTAACTCATAACTGAGCGAGTCCCAGATCTGGAGACAGTACTTAAGTAGTCTGTCAGAAAAGGTTTCTCCATCCATGGACCTCCCAGGACAAGACCTCACCAGCGGGCTGTCGTAATGACTCTACAATTACCTCCATACTAAATAACGTCATCCTGTCATTTGGAGACAACAGAAACAATGGCCTCTCACTTGGCGCTTGTGACTGCCTTAACAGATCATTTAATCTGCAGTAAAAAGCAGAAAGCAGATTGTTGTTTTTTGAAGAATATTTGACATGATTATATTGACTTGCTGCTCCCATCACCCCACCCATCATTAGAGAACGATATAATTTATTCCCAAACTGTGAAGACACAGATAATATTCAAGAGAGCAGACCAGTGTGTAACATATATATGAAAACAATGGACCTTCAGTGAGAACAAAAGACTAATATTCTGTGCAAAAGACGCCAAGGACTTAAAGGGAATATAAGACACAAATACTGTACATTAACAAAAGAAAACAAATTACATTCAGGTTCTTTGATAGCAGGCCTGTCCAGCTTTTCATTCTTGTGGGACGTGAGATCACTAATGGCTGAAGAAAAGAGCTGGGAGACATTAGCGCAGCTCTGGCTCGATTTCCTTTCCAATTATGTCAAAGTCTGAGCCTTTGAAGGGCTCTTCTGTTTGTTAACACAGAAAAAATCTAATAGCCTGTGATGCTTGCAGAGATTTTAATATACAGACTACATCGGTGCCAAATGGTTTCCTGCAGTAGCACTTCAATCGCACCACCGTGAAACCATATGGTCTAAGTGTAGATGACACCTGTACCGGCAGGAAAATCAAACAAAAAAATTAAGATTTGCAAGTACTTGTCTATTGATCAGCTGCTACGTGTGTATTGACACTGCACTGCAATTAAGGCCAAATGCTTTCTTTGTCTTCGTGTATTTCTTGAAAATAATCTGAACTTGGCATTGCCATACTGCTCGTTGTTTGATGTGATTATGATGTAAATTCATTCAACTGCCTCAGGTATGTCTGCTTGCTTGATAACAAACACACACATAAAAAAAAAGAATAAATAAATAAATAAATAAAATCTCAATTCAAGCGTAAGCTTGAAAACTGTCAAGTGCAAATACTGAAAATTTAGGTCAAGGGAGCCAACTGGGAACAACTCATATTTCATAATAAGAGAAAAGAAGAGTGCCTCTAGCATCAGAGACGATGGAAACCATGGTGACTTATCTGCAACTTATCAGATGGGCTTGACAAACAGAGAGAGCCGGGAACTTTGTCTTCATACATAACTGAGGGAGAGCAGACAGGGAGCGACAGGAACAGAGAGAGAGGGAGGAAGAAGGGAGCAGGAGGATGAGAAGTGCTGCTGATTGGGTTGAGTCAGGCCAGGGTACGGCTCTGTCCCAGAGGAAGGGCTCCTGCTCCGCATGTGGAAAAACTCTACCTACATGGAGAATTAATGACCGTCATTTATGAAGAGCGCATGAAGTCCAGTCCGCTGTGGCATGGCTGCCACTTTGAGCCAAATTTTCCCTGCATCACTGTTGCAGCACCCAGATAGGCCACTGGCCAGCCGGAGGAAATCTTTTTATCATCACGACACAGCCATGCAAATAGACGCATCTCGTCCTATTCTGAGCTGAGGGTTTAAAACAACAACTGAGACTGTGCCTAGATATAAAGACACCATGCCGTGAAATCACAGTGTGATCCAAATATTTTGTTTCATATCTGAGGTTAATGTTTCAGTTTGTGATGTGAAACATGCTTATTTGTGCTGTCTTGCTAAACAGCTAAAAAAAAAAAAATCGGAGGTAATATTACTCTGGCTCTGCCTCTTTATCGAGATTGATGTCCACTTAAATTCAGGCTATGTCAGCCAGCGGCAACCTCCAGCAGACAAGGACAAATAAGGAAAGTGAAAAGGCCCATCTATGGCTCTTTGCCTGTAAAGAGCTCCACAGAATGAAAAATGGCTCTAGTGTAATTTGGATTCTGTAAAGCATAGCTCATCTGTGCTTCAGTCAACCAACTAATGGTGCTATATGAAACGGTATAAAAATGGAGAAGAAAAAAAAAATGCATGTTGTTCCTTGGTCACACTTTATCCTGATCAAATAAGTCCTTGAACGTACACGTATGTGCACAGACACACAGACACATTTCAACATGATGGTGAAAACAAGCTTTCACTTTTAAAGTATTCCCAGTGATAAAACAGACGGCACACGCAGACCGTCAAGAATTAATTTTGATTTCAAAACCTTAAAAGCTTTTTCAAAATGATAATTTCTTCTTTCATATATATGTTAAAAACATCTACAATAGTGGCTGCATTTCTCCATGGCTACCTCTGACAAGCTGGTGGTAATTCTTGTCTTCCTTGTCAACCTCCAATGACTTGTTAAGGGCATTCACAGAAAATGACAAAATACTGCATATCAGAATACAAAGAGCATGTCGTGCTTCGTCCTGACAGAGCTGCTCTGCTGTGGGAACAGTCTCATCTTAAATATACTAATGAATACTGAACTAAAAGATCCCCATTAAACACATCCTACTCTACTGTACAATATGACAACTATAATACACACAAGAGCCTGCATGTTGGAAACTGATAGGAATCATGAAGAGGTATGGATGGTGGTACTTGTCAGTCAGAAATTTTGTTCCCCTGAGGTTGAATCCTACAGACTTTGGTGATTCCCAATTTTTTACTGTAGTAGGCCAAAGTTTTTCCTTTTCAAGTGAAACATCTCACCATCTACTAGATGTACAGACCCTCATGTCAAGACAATATATCCTAAGATTTAGTGATCTCCTGACCTTTCCTCTGGCACCCTCCTGGGGCCAACATTTGTGGTTCTGAGCGAGGTATCTCAACAACTATCAAATGGATTGCCATGACATTTGGTGCAGACATACATGCAGACATGTGCATGTTTGACCCTGGGGTGGGGGGAGCCCTTCTGTGTGGAGTTTGCATGTTCTCCCTGTGTCAGTGTGGGTACTCCAGCTTCCTCCCACAGTCCAAAGAGGCATGCTAGGTTAATTGGTGACTCTAAATTGTCCGTAGGTGTGAATGTGAGTGTGAATGGTTGTCTGTCTCTATGTGTCAGCCCTGTGATAGTCTGGTGACCTGTCCAGGGTGTACCCTGCCTCTCACCCAATGTCAGCTGGTATAGACAAAGTCTTCTATCTGTACTGTGCATTCATTTTGTCTGTATTTTTGCGCATTCTCTCAGAGCTTACAGGTACGGACAAAAGAGAGCAGTACCACCAGAAATTACAGGGGAAGTGTAGCATAATTCAAGTAAGATAAGACCGTAGGACACGACCTAGACATGCAACAAATCAGTAGTATAGTGAAAAGAATTCTCTGTCCACACGTCCCCATGTATTAAATGGCCTCACAGACCACCGTCATCCACAATGCTGCCCATCACCATGTTTATTTCAGTCAGAAACATTTTACTCTGCCCTCTGGAGTCATCTATTGGAAGCATCTTTGCCAACATAAAGGACGCATGGAATTACGTTTGAAATGAATGTATATTTTTGTACGTAATGGGGGCATTAATGAGCCTTTAGGAGAATTAGCAATAATGTTGATGATTCCCTGACTTTTCTGCTAGAAAAATACCATTTACCAGATACCTTGGATTATGACCAAATATCTGCAAATCTGATGACATTCCCATTAGCTTCAGCTGCACTTTGTGTATACTGCTAATCAGCAGAAGACAGCATGCTAAACTAAAAAGGTGTACATGGTAAAAATCCTGTTTAACATCAGCATGTTGTCACTGTAAGCACTTAGCACCTTTAGCATTTAGCTAAAAGCACAGCTGGATGTACATACAGCTTCAGAGAGC
Source organism: Cephalopholis sonnerati (assembly GCA_019142605.1). Lineage (NCBI taxonomy): Eukaryota > Metazoa > Chordata > Actinopteri > Perciformes > Serranidae > Cephalopholis > Cephalopholis sonnerati. The sequence goes on from JAGQAX010000012.1 coordinate 24,388,499, forward strand.
TGCTAGCATGCCTGTTAACTCTTAAGGCCTTCACACAAGTCAATTATTTTTTCATATGCAATTGTCATCTGATAAAAATCATTATATTCAGAAAACTTGGATACTGGGTCTGATGCATTTTATTGGTTTGTTCCTTTCAAGAATTCACAAAATGAGAAAACATATTTCCTTCCTTGCTTCTCTCCTCTGAAGCTGCCTCCCTGTCTGTTGCCACTCTCTACTTGCATCTAAGTTATTTATTTATTTAACCATTATTTAACCAGAAAACCCTCTTGAGATTAAAAATGTCTTTTTCAAGAGTGTCCTGGCCAAGACAGGCAGCAATATAAGATACAGACAGACAACACAGAACAAAAATACAGAATAAAAATGCACAGCTCTAAAACAAGCAATATCAAACGAAAGTAAGATTACTACAAAGAAAAGCCAAAAAGTATGATAATGTATTCTAGAGTCAACAATAAAAACCCCAAAAAGGGCAACTACACATGATTACAAACAGCAGCTAGTATACACCGTGACATTGGCATATGGAAGAGGAACCAATGAGTGCAACTTTAAGTCCTTCTGCAGAAGATTCCACATTAGGGAGCTGCATACATTAATGCTTGCTTACCAAACTCTGTCTGTACCCTCGATACAGACAATAAAAACATATTCTGAGAACAGAGAGCAGCCATTTTCAATTTTTTGCTTAATGTACAGACACAAGTATGAAGAAGTAGGCCTGTGTGTGTCCAAATTGTCTTAACTGCCTCCTCTAAAACAACTCTCTAACAGGCTTTGAAGGATCCGAAAAACACAAAAAATCAAACCCGAAAACTAAGGGCAGTTGAGAGTTCCAGAGATGGTGTGTAAATGTGACTTGTGACATGTGAGGAGGATGAAAGAGTCGGACTTGGTGTGCACAGGCCTTTAGTCATGTTTAAAAGTAAAGCATCACACACTCATCATGATTGTTTTTCCATTACACCAGTACAGATCTATAATGGAGTGATAACATTACACTAAATAGAATGCAAGGCTAATAATGTAAAAGCCATATACTGGAGAAGCACTGATACTGTACTGCACTGCTAATGAAACTAAACAGCATAATCCAATAATGAGCCATTCACAGGGCAGATCCTGTTACTAATGGGGTCGGAGAAGCCATGGAATTTCAATCTATGAATGCTGACAGGAATATTTCAACTATTTTGCCCACAAATAGGTTGAAGAAACCCTTCCCCCAAGTCAGTATCCTTTCTCTCACTTTGTAAAAACCACATGTTACGGGCCGCAGCACCACCCCAAAACTCAGACCTGGACAGGTTCAACAGCGAAGACAATGAAGCAGCTCGGAGCAAAGACAATGTTAGGCCTGGCTGCTTATAAATACACCACAGAGAATAATTCCCCGCTCTTCACAAAATTTCTCTCTTTCTGCAGATTCATAATTGCACAGGTGGGAAGTGAGTCTGTAATTAGATCCACTCAACCACATCTTCATGTAACTGTGAGTGATTAGGAGAGCAAAGAACTATAAAACAAAATGGAAATTAATGTTGTCGCTACAGATGCCTTTGCACATAAAACAGAGCAAAAGCACAATGCTCATCCATTGCTGCCTTGTAAAGGAGCACAATATGCTCCGCAATATTTGTCTGACATCTTCAGACAAATGATGTAAAAGGGTGGCACAGGCTGGCTCTATACTCTGCCAGAAATAACTCCGAAGTGTAGAAGCTATATAATGTGATGTAATTTTCTCAGCCCTCAATTTTCAAGTTCACAGTTTTCTCACAGCTGGAAGCACTAATGGATGACTCTAAGTTTTATTAATGGTCTCTACATGCCAAATACACTGCGAAAGGGGCAGTTCTGAAATAGCCTATATCTTATTTAAGGGTGATTTCACATATTTTTACAGGATCAATAATCTTGTCAAGTGCCATTTCAGACTGGTGTCGAGATAAATGGCCTTGATTTTTCAGGCATTCGCTCTATTCTTAGTGGGAGCTGAAACTCTGGGAAGTAGTTTGCATGATTTTCAGACTATCATCAACACTTAGGAAGAAAACTAAATGGCTTTTTTTTCCAGGACAAAACAACACAACACAGTTTGTTGTACAACTGCAGAAACTAAATACCAAAGTACGCAGAATAATTTTAATTTTTTTCAAGTCATCTTAATAATAATAGTAATAATAATAATGATGCATTTTATTTATAGGTGCCTTTCAAAGCACTCAAGGACACCTTACAAGACACAGTCAAAAAACAAGTCAAACAATTCAGTATATAACAATATACAATAACAGTTAATGAAAGGACTAGACAAAAATCATAATTAGAAATATTAGGTATAAAATCATCATCATAATGTCGTCATCAGCGCAGGTCAACGTATGTGTCTCACCAATAAATCAGACCAAATATGCCAGTGGTTTGTCAGTACAGCTATCTTAGATCACCACATTTGAGTGAAACGCCTCCAAAGTTCAAGTTTCACACTATGCAGTGTTGTCAAAAATATCAATTTATCGATATATAACAATTCTGAATATCTGAAACAATTTCAGTACTATTTTTCTGCAGCATTGATACACCGGTACCAGCTGCACTTTCTTGCTCTCTCTCATTCTCAATGCTTCCAACAGTAATTCTGCTGCTATACAAGCTGAGCCTCAAGTGCCAAGTCCCTTTTACTGGCAGGGTGTGGCTAAACCTTTTGAGAAAGCAGGTCTCAATTAGAAGCTGAGTCTGGTTGTTTCTGGTTCTTTGGATGTTACATTATAAAACCTGTTAAAGCCAACCGGGTCACTGCTTGGTGCTAAGCTGCTAAGATCGCACATACAAATATAAATGTGTAAACTTTTGTTGATGTAGACATACTACACGTTAAAACTATTTGTAATCAATATGCTATTCAATGGTCAAATCTTTATACAAGTGATATTCATACTAGTTCAAATTAAAATTAAATTTAAATTTCCCATTTCTGCTGAGCAAGACTTGAAGACTACATGTGTGTGTTGTGGTGTAAGCTATATGAATAATTATAATTCAATTAATGCTTGATGTTTGGTTGCAATTTGCAAAGCAGATAAAAACCTGTCAAATCTGGTTGTTGGTCATTTCTGGTGAGTGCACAATGGCCATGTTTGACTTAAAACAATAATACTTGTCAAAATTAGTGCACTACACAAGTACATACATAATGTACACAGTGCATTATATGTAACTGTGTTAACAGAAGCATACAGTTTTGAACAAAGTACTTGTAAAGCGCTATATAAATGTGGTCATTTGGCATTTTATGTAGTTGCAACTGCGAGGATGAGCTCGATTTGACTAACTCAGGCTGCTGAAGCCTCATGTTAGCTTCTGGATTTAAAGGAATAATTAACAATTTGGTAATATTTGACTTCTGGTGAAGAGTTAAATGGGAAGATCAATATCAGTCTCATTACTGTCTGTTAAATACAGAGCTATTGACGACACCTGGTTAGCTTAGTTTAGCACAAAGACTGAAAACAGGGGGAAAGAGTTAGCTTGGCTATGTCTAACAGTAATAAAGTCTGCCTACCAGCACCTCTAAAGTCTCATATGTTTAATCCGTGCAAAAACTGAAATGTTTAAATGACAATTCTATGATATATGGGTGGTTATAATACAGACTATTTCTTGGCTAAGACTGGCAACCTCCAGGTACAGGGGATTTGTTTCCATCTTTTACAACGTGGTTGCTTTAGTAAGGGATCGCTTCAGCAGAGCTGTGTCTATCTGCTGTTAAGTGCTGAGCATGTAGTGTACTCTGGGACTTTATGAACTCTTTCACTAAAAACTAGCTATGGCCAAAAAAAAAAAAAAAAACATTTGTATGAGAGCAGGGAGAGTGAACCAAAGTAGTTGCGGCTGGGCAGCTACTGTAAACACTGAAAATCACTATCGAGCTCTGTAAAGCCAAGAGGAGCTACAGATTTGGGTGAAAACTCTCTGTGGGTTCATCGCTATGAGCAACCCTTTTGACACTGTCCCATGTTTTTACATATTCATTTGATGCATTGTTATTATAAGAAATATTGATTATGGCTTTAAGAAAAATGTCTTACTTGTAGACATTTTTTAAGAAGCAAGCCTTACTTTAAGAGGACACAGCTTCTGTATGGCTGAAATAATGTCTAATATAAAGGTATTATAGCCTAAATTATCTAGATTCAAGCACCTTTATTTTGAACTTCTGCAGTTTCAATATATTTTTTTTTAGATTTAGCTAATTTTACAAGTTTGTGGAAGACTTTTGCAGTGCAGCTCTGTATTTTCTTAACCCTTTGCCCATGGGTGGTGAAACAAGCCACTAAGATTAGACAGTGCAAACAACCATTATAAATCCATTTAACTCCAAGGTGTGGGTGAAATGGCTTTTAGGCACCGCTGTTCTAAATCACTGCTGTTCAAAAGCAACTATCCTCTGAATGGAAAATTCAGACCTCACACAGGAAGGAGAAACATAGAACAGTGGCTGCAGCTAGACCGCAGGTGACACTAATTTTCTTTTGACATTACATCACATATTGGACCCCAAACAGGGCGAAGACAATGATGGCGAGCCGTATGAGTCTACATACTCAATTAATCTCCATTCCTTTAGCTGTGGGTGTTGCAAGTTTGAGGAGCTGAAATGTCAACTCAATATAAAGACCTGTGGCTGAATTTTGCTGCCTTAAGAGTTCAGGCTCTCTGATTTCAAATCCACTGCAGCTCTCATTGCACAATCTGATGTGTTATTAGACACTTATCAGATGCAAGGCGGCTTTCTGTCTCCCTATTTCTCGGAGGCCATCTAATAAGTCCTTCAGGATACAAAATGCAGGATGAGCAAAGCACAGAGGCTCATCAGGAAATCTGAAGACAATCATAGAACTCAGTGACACCGTACTAGACAATAGTTATTTCAAAACAAAGGCAGAATAATTGAAAATATTTTCAAGTAAATACTGTACTCTCTACTCCACTACAATAACCTGACAGCTAGAGTTACAAATTACTTCACAAAATTAAACATTATATATATATATATATATATATATATATATATATATGGGACATTCAGAAAATTAATATAGCAGCAAACTGCTATCTGCTATGTAAAGATATAGCAGAGTAATGGCATCCTGAGCAGAGAATGAAATCACACTATCTCTGTTTGTGTCATAATCAAAGCTTCTCTATGGTGTGTTGTGGTTAGTCAGACCAGCTGCATGTGCATGTAACTGCTTCTGTGTATCCCACTGGCTCGCTCATCAGTGCTGCTTTGCACTGTGCTCATACGGCAGTTACCGCTGGCCTTCTGGATCCCCCCAAGTTAACGTCGTTAACTCTGTCTCTACTATTGCTGTTGTTTAGTGCTGTGTCCAGACAACTCATATGCTCAAAATTTCATGTAAAGTGCCTATAACATATGATACTTTTGTTACAGGTAGAGCTGAAACAATAATTGAGCATAGCGTTAGTTCAGCCAGGACACAATGTCAAGCTCAGCTCACATCCAAGCTACATCAGATGATCTCAAACCGCCCAATCAACTGATGGAGCAGCTGATGGAGTCAGCTGAGAGATCACGATTTCTGTCTATGTAACCAGTTGGCCTGCCTACTGTTGCTGCTTCCTCAGCAAGACGCTTTGCAACCTGACTCCACCCCAGCCCCTCCTTTTGATGCTGGTCTCAGGCTTTCCTTGTTTGTACATGGAAGGGTGGAAAGGTGTGCTCTCTCCGCCTTAGGCTTTCCTTGTTTGCACACTGAAGGGCAGAGAGGTGTGCTCTCTCCGCATTAGGCTTTCCTTGTTTGCACACTGAAGGGCAGAGAGGTGTGCTCTCTCCGCATTAGGCTTTCGACGTGAGCACATGGAAGAAGCTTTCTGCGTGGGCCTAGGAAAGGCAGAGAGGCCGCAGAACAGAGCCATATCGCCAAATATAATACCGCAAATGGAAATAAAGTTTTCTTTGACTAAAAAAGTCCTGACTGAGGTAAACTAATCATTTAGTCGATTGACAGAAAACTAATAAGCAACCACTTTGATAATCGTCCAGTTCCAGCTTCTTAAATGTGAGGATTTTTTATTTATCCTTTCAATTATTTTAATCATTTTTATCTGTTTCTAATAATTTTTACGTTTGGACTGTTGGTTGGTTTCACTCTGAGCTCTGGGTAACTGCAACAACATATCTCAAGTTTTTCAATTTTTCCAATCAATCCATGAATGGAGAAAACAATAAGAAGATGAATTCATAATGGAAATAATTGTTTGTAGCAGTCCTGTAGTTTAAAATAGCTCCACCTCATCCCACTGCAGTTTTAAAATGCTGCTTACACAGTAATGGACGAGTAATATGACAGTATTTTTACAATGTGGTATTAGTATTTTTACTTACATAATGCATCTTAATACGTCCTCCGCTACTGATTATTTAATAATGTAATTACTGTTTAATTATAGGAGACTTCTGTCACAGGTTAATCAAAGGCTGTCACCATTCACAGACTCTCAGGCTTGCCACTGTAGTTCCATACGTACAATTACATTTCACAGGTACCAAACAGAGATGAGTTTCAGCTCTTTGTTTGCACTTGCTCTTTCACTCGCCCACTCATGTGCTCTCTGTCTCTCTCTTCCTTTGTCAGATCAGTTGGAGGGTTCGTTAAATCTATTTTAAACATTAATAACACTGAATTAAACTCCTCTGCCTAATAGAAAGGCCTGATCGCTAAAGCTGAGCATTATCTGGGCCACATTCAACTCTGGTCGGGACAAGGGTCTCTAAGCCAGGTTGGGTGATGTGCTTTGACCTATTCAGATTGGCTGCCAACGCATGTTTAACTCACATCACTGTGTAGGAGTGAAAGGAGTATTAGTTTGCCATAATTATGGTAAAGTGTAAAGGTGTGAAATATATTCCATGTTTGAATTCATGCTGGTAAAAGCACTGAATTCAAAAGCCTTCAGCGTCCTTGTGAGCAGAAAATATTTTGGTCTATTTGTGTGGTCTGACTTTCAGCCATAGGCTGTCCACTCACAGTGTGTTAGGGAAGGTTTTTCCACTCAATATTTTATTCATGAGGAATTTTTCACAAAGTAGTGGATATGTTGCTCTGGCTTGAATTTTCATAAACAGTGAGGCTGTGGCTGGCTCCAGTTACCAAGTGAAACAAATCACCTAATTAAAAAGAAACGAGCAGATAGAATCGATGCAGATCACTTCCAATGTGGTGACATGTCTCTCCGGGGAGAACAGTAACAGCCTGTAAACACCAGTGCAACAAGACTGCAAAAAAAAATGCGTCAAGCAGTTCACTTAAAAATGACTTTAAACCAATCTCAAGTCTCACTGTGGATATTATGAAGGTGCTGGAGGAAAAGTTCCATCACAGATGTCAACTACCTGTCAACACACACGCACACACACAAAGAAATGATAATGACACGAGGGGTGTAAATTGCAGTGGACAATATTCATCACCACAGCATGTGACTGGTATTCAAACAACTTGAGAGAAAGAAGACATTTGTGCAGACAGCCTGATAAATAACATCAAAAAATGGTTAAAAACAGCCTGCCTCAGAACACTCTCCAACAAAAAGAATACCCAACCGGAAGAGTTTTTTAACAACACAAAGACACAAAGTAAACACGGTCAAAGTGATCATCTTAAAACAGATATCCAGTGATTTATGCAGACAACGTAATGCTCTATATATCCCAGAGGAGCTGGTGTGTGGGTCCTGATTATGTTCAGCGTGGCGCTCTCAGGTGCGGTGAACAGACTGACAGCTGTTCATCAGACGCTCCATGCTTCAGCTAATTCATGTAATTAAAATCTAATCCTACTCTTAATCTCATCAAATTGTACATGTAATGTTTTTTAAAATGCATGTTTATAATGATAAGCAAACCAGTATTTATTACTGAAACCAAATTCTGGCATTTGCAATTTATAAAGCATACAATGCAGCGCTTAAAAACATTCTGCAATTAGCATCTGGTTCCATAATTAATGCCATGAGCAAGTCTCGTCTTTAGGAGCAGAGTGAGGAGAGGTCAGCAAGGATTTGTCCTCCAGTGGGAACAAATGGATTAGAGACTGGCAACTCAGCAGAGCCCATTTAATCTACTGTATGATTTATTCAGATTTGATTTATTCAGTGTAACATTAAGGAAGTAATACACATTACAGACTGACTCTTATAGATATCGTTTTAGCTGCTGCATGAACAAATACTTGGTAACATGACTGAGCAAAAATGTTTCCTTTTAATATTAATAATGACATGACCCTCTGGAACAAAAGCTTTATTAGTTCCGGGAACAGTACCTTTCAAAATTAATCTAAAATGGCAAAGTGAGACAAGCGTGTTTAAAATTGACTTGGGCCTCTTGGAGCCTACAGTCGGCTCATGTTTTATATGAAATTTTTCGGTTATATCTTATTTACTCGTCGATTTAATCTCTTGCTCAGGGGCAAGCAAAACAAGCGAACGGACATTTGATATAAGGTTGTTAGTGGATACTTAAAAGGTTCAGCGGAGCAACCACAGGGGAGCAGGTGCGACCAACCCAGGGCCCACGCTCAGGGGGTGCACCCAACTGAGCTACTAACAGCTGGGTTCAAAACTGTAACACTAATGGTTAAAACTATAAACCAGCACAGAAATGACAATTGCCAAACCACCATGTTTTGAACAGACACATTACATACACTAACAAAAAGTCTGCATTTTGGAACTTAAAACAGCAAACTTTCCAAACACCTCAATCCAGCACTAGGCATGACGCAAAATGTGGGCCGTTACAACAATATATAAATACAAAGCCTTGTTCTGATCTGCTCCACTTTGGTGTTTGTGTTTTTTTTAGTCTAGTTATGCTGTAAAATAGAGAGAAAGTACAAATCGGGTGCATTAAAACAGAGTGAGACAGAGAGTTAGTTAAGTTTAATTGCATCCTGTGCTCCTCTTACATCATACTTCTATCCTTTCAACACAACCGTGAGTAGGATAAAATTTTGAGAAGGGACTGTCCATCCATCCATCCATCCATCCATCTTTATCCACTTATCCGGGACCAGGTCATGGGGGCAACAGGCCAAGCAAAGCAACCCAGACATCCCTCTCCCCAGCAACACTTTCCAGCTCCTCCTGAACGGATCCTAAGGCGTTCCTAAACCAGATGAGATATGTAGTCCCTCCAGCATGTTCTGGGTCTGCCCCGGGGCCTCCTACCAGTGGGACGTGCCCGGAACACCCCCAACTGGAGGCACCCAAGAGGCATCCTGATGAGATGCCCGAACCACTTCAACTGACCCATTTCAACACAAAGGAGCAGCGGCTCTACTCCGAGCTCCCTCCAGATGTCCGAGCTCCAGAGGAGACTCATTTCAACTGCTTGTATCCGCAACCTCATTCTTTCAGTCACTACCCAGAGCTCATGACCATAGGTGAGGGTTGGGACGTAGATGTACCAGTAAATCGAAGGTTTTGCCTTTCAGCTCAGCTCCTTCTTCACCACGACCGTCCGACTGTGATAGGTGCAAATGTACATGTGTTTGTTGATCTCATTATGTGCTTCTGTTGAAGTGTATGGATATGTATTGTGATGTGTATTGAAATGTATTGTGCTGTAATCAGGGCGTCATTGGAAACGAGAGCTTGCTCTCAATTGGCCTTCCCTGAATAAATAAAGGTGAGAAAAAATCGTTAACCTGTTCGGATTATTTCATATTATGGAGGATGGGGGAATACACAAATGGACTAGATTGACATTAACTACAGCAGGCTGAGCAGGGACAACAATTAGTGAGCTAAACATCCATAATTTGTCTTTATTAGCTTAAATTTTGGTTAAAAAGAAAATAGAATCCTAGACTAATCTGTTGTTCAACTCTATGTTTACCAGCAGCACCTGTCAGCAGCTGTCACTGCCTGTGGTATTGTAGACCTTCTACTTTGAATTTAAATAGGCCTTGTGTGTCTATTTTATGTTTGAATAGGCCATAGACATGGTACTGAGATGGTGCACCTGCCTATCTGCGTTCAGAACAGCTGCTAATAGACAGCGACAGCAGTGGTGCTGAACTGTTCATCAATCGATGCACACAGAGCTCGCTGCCCTCACTGCTGAAACATCTGAATTTGACTGACAGCTTGTTTTCTTTTTTTGTTCTTCAGAACAAGCTTTTCTGACAAAGTGGCTTCAATGTACAGAAAGGCTTGCCTGGCTCATTAAGTGATATTTTATGTTTATGGATAGGATATAGCAGCTATTTTACAGTTGTGGATTTTATCAGAAGGGTCCCTGGAGAATGCTCTGCCCCCTCTGAACTAACAGTCTAGCTCTGCCCCTGCTTGAAAGAAATCCTCACTGAGATGTATGTACAAACTGTATGTTGCATGAATACAGAAAGATGATGTAAGTTTAAGCCATTTTATACCAAGCATTGATTTGTGTCTGAAAGACTTGCACAGAAACCATACAAAAACTTTTGTTGGTTCCAAATTCTGTGGATTTCTGCCTGCAAAATTATATTTGATCAATGAAATCCTTGGTTCTAACTGATGTCACACTTCCAGGTCAACCAGGTCTCACTCCGACTTGCGGCGTCAGATACAGAAGAAAAAGGCCTTCCTTTAACCACACCATGATACATGGTTGGTTGCCGTTATAGTTCAGTTTGCATCCTGTAAGATTATAAAGCCAAACCCTGTTGTTTTTTCCTAAACCTAACCACATGCTTTTGTTGTTGAAGGAAAAAAAGGTCAACTTGTGGTGGTTTTGTACTGACGTAGTGCATTTATTTTGAAAGAGACTGTATGTAAACGGTGAATTTCCTGTGAAAACGGAAGTGTATTTTGAAAGAAGACAATGCATGTAACAGGCAGAACTTCACACAAGCACACCCACACAGAGTTTAAAGCCTGCAACTCCGTACCAGTCAGTTAGAACTGAAGAAGCTTCCTGGATGAGAGGGGAAACGTCTTCAAGAAACGCAAGCAAAGCCAGTTGCCTATGATATAGCACTTATGATTACCATGACCTGGATGACTGAGAATCTTCACAGACATCTTTAAGGATGGCAATTTTTCCATAATAATTTTTTACACCAGCCTCAACAATCAAATCCAAACATTCAAAAATTAAACACTTGAACCAGTTATTTTTCTTTTACTAAGAAAGTGCAGCACAGACTCAAAAGTAGCAAATCAATTCAGAGACATTTTGAAACATTTCACAAGTCAGAGGAGTCTATATCAGTGCAGCTGCTCTTCAAACACACATCTGTACTAGCTTGCTTCTTCATGCCACACACTTACATTACGGATAAATGAAGGTGATGCCTGGTTAATATGAACTGGCACTTTTTTGTGGTCCCAGTTCTGCCACACGTTGGATTCATTTAACCAGAAGGTGTTATTTCCTGCTAGTGGAGTCGTCTCAGTGGTGTGTTGTAGAGAAAAATCATTGCTATCATGTGCACAGCCTCTAGGTTTAAAGGATTTCTCACTCTTTGGTTGGATTAGTTTTCGCCTCCCCAATATCTTCTCTGGTCAGTGGAGCAGTTATATGATGTAGGTCTGAATGGATGCCACAGGAATCAAGATAAATATCTTTGCTTCACATCTGTACCGGCTCTGTGTCAGGACTCTCAGGTGTTCGAGCCAAAGCTTCTTACTCTTCTTCAGTGAGCTGATGTAACCCATTTTTACTTGACCTTACAAATAAAGGCAGCCATGTCTGATTGATAATCATTTTACGACACATCTGTGCAGCATCTGTATGGCGTTACACATTAGACTAATCTGTCTGTGCTGAACATGACAGAGCCTTCCTGACAATTTAACACCAAGAGCCAAGTCAATACCTTTTTTTGTGGTTAGACCTTAAGATAATTGAAAATCCTTCATCCTATAACAAGCATGAAATGTCAGCGCCAAATGATATAGAACTGGCATTTTATCTACACTGAGGAACAATAATCCAATTGACAAGAGCCCTGATGAAGACAGAACGAACGCGGCTCCTCGATTAATAGCAGAAATGTAAAATTGTCAAATTCAAGTGGAGCCGTGTCTGAATTGTATTCCTCATTAGTGGAATACATGTAGGACTTTTCGGTTAGACTGAAATACACTTGGTCGGCCCGTGTAAGCATGCAGCGAGCTATTTCACTGACACTTAACATATATTGTAATATATTAGAAGAGACACAGAGAGTGTCATGGCAGTGAAGAGGATAACTGTTTTTTAAATAGACTGATAGAGATTAAAGCTGGAGTGTTGAACTTTTGTCTCCCCCCCTCTGGAAGTTAGAGTAATTACATAAACACTTTTGACATGAGCTTATAATGTATGGCTCAGGCTGGGCTCGCTTGAGTGTAACGGACGTGCATTTATATATAAAGTAAATCACTCCAGCTTTAACAGCACACATCCTACAGGCAAACCTATAAACAGACTGACAGGTAAGGTGAATATGCAGTTTGGCCTGTTGAAACTGTTACTGTCAGACATTAATTCAGCTTATGATGGTGCCCTGTTTACTTTGTTGATTGCTCATTGAATGTGCTGTGACAGCTGTTCCTTGGCAACCAATTTTCTACATTGCTAGGCTTCAATAGCAACAGGAGCAAAAGTAATAGCAGATCTGCACTGGATGATTTGGCAATAATTTTGTATTACAAATTTATTCAGCGTTGGATTTTTTTTTTTTTTTTTAATTTTTAAAATAATCACTTAAGGCAATGCCTTCAACTTTGACCATTTGTTGCAATTAGGCAATATAACACAAAGAGATCTTGTTAAGTTTCTTGGTATAAAGTTTACTGCATTTTTATCCCACTAACCCTGATACAGCATGTAAAATTCATGACTGAGTCTCTGAATGGTCTCATTTGCAAAGCAGACGCATCATCATCTTCCTTCTACTGCTCAACAAGTTGACATTCAGTACAGCAAACTTCCCTCACTTTTATTTTTCTTGCTAATTATTAGGGATGCAATGATATGGATTTTTCTCAGTTGGTACTGACAACTGATAATTACTTGGTGCTCGTGGCTAATACATATATGGTAACTGATAATTTCACCATTTTTGTATTTTAAAAAGAAGCTCACAGCTTGTAGATTATGTACACCTGAGAGGAAGACAGGTGAAGATATGGTGAGCAGATATGGATGATTTAGTATTCCATAGCTCGACCAAACCAAATGTAACTGACATCACTAGTGTTAACACAACAAAAACAAACAACAGTTCTGACTCTTCAAAAATTCATGTATTTTTTGTAGTTAGGTAGGTTTTGGTAGGTAAAAATTCAATCAAATGAAATGCTTTGACTGTCGCCTCACAGCAAGAGGGTTCCTGGTTCGATCCCGAGTTTGCATGTCAGTGTGTCAGTGTGGGTTCTCTCCGGGTACTCCGGCTTCCTCCCACAGTCCAAAGACATGCAGGTTAATTGGTGACTCTAAATTGTCCGTTGGTGTGAATGTGAGTGTGAATGGTTGTCTGTTTCTACATGTCAGCCTGAGATAGTCTGGAGACCTGTCCATGCCTCTCGCCCACTGTCAGCTGGGATAGGCTCCAGCCCCCCGCGACCCTCCAGAGGATAAGCGTTTAGAAAATGGATGGACATAATCCCTTAAATCAGAGATGTCAATGTATTACACAGAAGTAACTGAAAATTGCCTCTAACATTTCTCACAATCACCCAGGGTTCGAACCCAGGAACCCTTTTGCTGTGAGACGACAATGCTAACCACTGCACCTCCGTGCTGCCCACACTCTAGATTAATGAAATAAAATTTATAAGTATGGTCGTTTTACTGTACCATGATGGAATTCTTGCAGGTTTATTATTGGATGTTGGTTCAATCACTTCTACAGTCATGACTTCAATAATGAAAGGTCATGTGCTGTTTCTGCAACACAAAACAAGTCTAGAAGATATCCCATCCAGGCCTATCATATCATATCAATATGCAGTGTGAGTTATATATAAATTTAGTTTATAAAGTATTGAGCTAATACAACAATTTCACTTAATTAAAGAGAATGTCACCATGAAAGGTTCATTTTCTCACAAGGAATCTACATAAAAAATATTACATACTGTGAGGTACATGGTGCATTGTGTATTAACAAATAAAATACAAGATAAAAACTAATGTCAAACAAACAGAGTATTAAATAAAACTGATGGATCAGTGTGAAAAAACAAGCACATGAACAAGCTGAACAGATATATCAAGACTTGATGTGTCAGATCCAGATATGTCTTCCTTTCATGAGAGTTCGTAAGGCAGTGGGCCAACTCGTGTATTTATCCACTCTTGTATGCAGTTTTATCGACTTCTGACTGAATTCTTTGGAATTCTAAACAGGCATCAAATTTTTAATGATGTAGGTCAGCTCGACACACAACACACCACAAATTTCCAACACGCCTCTCTGTGTCAGCAAAGATCAAATGTGGCACCCTGTGGTTTTTTAAGGACTTGAAAAACAGAGAAAGCCGTGTTAAAATCTTAAATGAAACACATCAAAATGACATTAGCAGCTCTAATTAAGAACCCCATAAACAATAATGCATGACTTGACTGAATTAGTCTTGTATATGTGCGCTGCGTCTCTGTACACTGCTTGCAACAAGCCCAAGAAAAATATAGAGATACAGTTGGAAATAAGCCAAAAATACATTGGAAATTTTCTATTTCTTTTCAGGGTTCATACATAAGTATTCAACCTCTTAAATTATCACTTATGACCCACTGTAAGTGTGTGATAGTGTATTTTTCTGATTTCTACCCTCTGCCTGTTTTTTCTTCTTATTAACTATGTCCATGACGCCAGAGCATGCCCACGGCCCCGTCCACCTGCTGCCCAGTACATGATGCACCAAACCCTGCATCTTGCCCCTCACAGGCTCACAAGGTAAAGGCTCCATGTTGTCTCTTTGGTCTGAGCATGACCGGTCCCAGGTCTGGCTCCAGGGGGAGGCCCAGTGTCCCCATACCGGGTGAGGGCCTTTAAAGTCTGAATATGCCACTTCATCAAGGTCATACAAGTATCTCAGAGTCTTGTTCATGAGTGAGGGTAGAATGGAGAGTAAGATGGATCGGCGGTTTGGTGCGGCTTCTGCAGTGATGACGCCACGGCACCAGACTGTCGTGGTGAAGAGGGAGGTGAGCCTGGAGGCAAAGCTTTTGATTTACTGGTCCATCTACGTCCCAACCCTCACCTATGGTCACGAGCTCTGGGTAGTGAGCTAAAGAATGAGATCGCAGATACAAGCGGCTGAAATGAGTTTCCTCCATGGGGTGACTGGGCTCAGCCTTAGAGATAGGGTAAGGAGCTCGGACATCCGGAGGGGGCTCGGGGTAGAGCCGCTGCTCCTTCGTGTCGAAAGTGGTCAGTTGAGGTGGTTCAGGCATCTGATGAGGATGCCTCCTGGGTGCCTCCCGTTAGAGGTGTTCCGGGAACATCCCACTGGTAGGAGGCCCCGGGGTAGACCCAGGACACACTGGAGGGACTACATATCTCATCTGGCCTGGGAACGCCCCAGCGAGGAGCTAGAAAATGTTGCTGGGGAGAGGGACGTCTGGGGTGCCTTGCCTGGCCTGCTGCCCCGGCGACCCGGCCCAGGATAAGGGGATGAAAATGGATGGACAGATTTACTATCTTCGGGCGTTTATGGGCATGTACCCCCACAGCACTCAGGTAATAAAGCGAGGCGAAACACTAAACGAGAGTGAATCAGTTGTTGTCTTTTACTTTGAGTGAGTGTCTTCACAAATAGTAACCAACAGTCCTGCATAGTAGATCTTTAATTAAAAGCATGTACTGAATCTGTTTTCAAAAACACATGGAGGCCTGTTTATTATAAGAAATACATAATAATATGTGTTCTTTGGCAACAAGATGGAGTGGGCAAATAAAATCTGTAATTGTGTTTATGGTTGATTTTCATAATGCTCACATATGCAGTGAACTATATCAGTAGCACACAAGCTGGAGTTGGTGAGGCTTGATTGTTAAAATAACTGAAAATGTGCTGAATTCACCCTCATTAAATACCAAAATGATCA
Source organism: Cephalopholis sonnerati (assembly GCA_019142605.1). Taxonomy (NCBI): domain Eukaryota; kingdom Metazoa; phylum Chordata; class Actinopteri; order Perciformes; family Serranidae; genus Cephalopholis; species Cephalopholis sonnerati. The sequence goes on from JAGQAX010000012.1 coordinate 24,404,622, forward strand.
CTGAATTTGGCTTTAAGTTGGCTTTAAAGCCAAACCTGCATCAAGCTGTTCAACCCACCCCAGTATTTGTCGACTGGGTTAAAAATTCAAGGATGTTTAACAGCAGTTGCCAGTTTTAGAAAAAACTTTGGCAGCACATAAATTACTGATAGCCTTTGTGATCTTTTCATTCAACTATCACTGCATGTTTTAAACAGTGCAAGATGTCCATCCAAACTACCGACTACCGCACTGCCCCAAAGTTAGCGAACTTCATTAATGTATGTTTGCTTTCACTACGCCCCCGCTTTTAAAAGAAAGTTCCCCAACAACTTGTCCTTTCTCCTTCTAGACTGCTGCCGCTCTGTGCTTGTTGATCATAAAGAACATTCAGGCCACCACAGATCATTCAAACAGATCTTCTTCCACATCAATATTAGTGACTGTATGCATCCACAGCAAACACACACACAAATTCTGCTTATTTTCCTGCCTGTCAAGCAAGGTACGGTCACGGAAAAAAAGCTGTCAGACACCATGGATAGAGGTGTAGTACATACTGTGTTGTATCATCACAGTAATCTGTTAACAGGGTTACTCTCCAGTGCTTTGCAGAACAAGCAAAGTAACCCCTGACCTCACTGATTACTGGGGATGTGCGCAATTAGTTCACCAGTCCATTGCTACCCTCACTAGTCGGCAACAGAAATACTAGTTTCTTTAACATATTATGAAGATACCCCGAGGGAAACAGAAGGAGTCTGGATCAGCATGCGAAACTAATCATGGGATCTTCAACAGCTCTCCCTCTCTGTCTCTTTCACACACGTACACAAACACACACACACACACTCTCATGGATGGAACAGTGTTCAGTATAAGGCTGCAGCTGTCCATGGACGTTCAGTGTGGAAAGTATGCCCGATCCTTCACCCACACACTTGCGCCTGCTGGATGTCTTTTCTCTAGGCTGAAGAAGAGAGGTGCTTTTGGGCGCACAGGAGATCCTGAGAAGGCCGGATGTCATTTTGTGTCAAGTTGTGTGCACACTTGTGCATTAACGCCTATGTGTGTGTGTTGTTGTGATATTAAATACACAGTTAATAAATATTAATTGTTATTTAATGAGTTGTTGTCATGTTTTGTTGGATCATTTGCAGTGTTCATTATGCATGGTGCAAAGTGCTGCACATTTCAATGACATTTAAAATACATTTTGGGTATTAGACAATGTGATTAATGATTATATTAATATTTTATTTTATAATTAATTTACCTTTAATATTAAATTCTGTTATGTGTTGTGCTTTCTGAGTGTTCTCTTAATTTCAGACTAGTCGTCTAGTCTAAGTTTCAACTTCCATTTGAACAACAGGTAAATTAGCCGTTACGAACATCGCTAATGATCACTAACAAAATTAAGACTTAAACAAGAAGTAATGTGCTTTAATAGATATCAAATAAGGAGGGGTTAAAAAAGGATATGCTTTTTTTCAATTATGTACTTGCCATTTTTCAGACATCTCTGTCGTGGTTGTTGTTGATGAAACTCATTCTTCACATTTGTCCCCAAAGTCTATATCAAATACATCTTTAAAGCACCACTGTGATATAGCTTTGATGATAAGACCGAATCAAATGACTCTGTAACGTGAATATGTTGGTAGCGCTGCTGATCCGACTGAGAATCAACCCTCTACCCTAAGGCTCTTTGCAGCTTTCACCCTCTTTGAGCCGCTCATTGTTTTGGTTCGTTGGTCCATATAGTCCCAGTGGCTCTCGAAAAGACTAGCATAAAACTTTGTGCAGCTGCTCTAAGGTCACCAGCTTGCAGAAGCAGGTTTTACACTACATGCCCAATGTAAAATGGCAGAATGCCAAAAACGATGAGGGACTGGTGAGAAGGACCAAATATCAGGCAAGCTAAAAAAAAACAACCCAAACACGAGGACCAACAAGAGCTAAAAGGGGAGTGAATACTGGAAGGTGCATTCATCAAGTGCTGGGAATCTGCTGGACATGTAAGTAGGCGTTTGTTAATACACATTTGATAAGCAAATAAAATATGAGAACTCTGTTGCTGCGAGTCTTAAATCTTAGCCTTAAAGCTACAGTTGGTAACTTTTAAAGCAATAACTATTTGCCATATTTAATTAAACTGGCCCTATATCCATACAATAATACATCAGATAGATAAACTGTGAAAAAAAATCATGCTCTTGCCTTCTGCTAGTGCCCCCAATTTGCAAGAATCAAACACAGCTGAATGAAATTAACAGCTGTCTATCATGTCAATTGCTGCTTATAAAGTGTGTACTGTTTAGCTGTAAAATGAGAATGTTTGCTCGAGCTTGTGGGCAGTGGTTGGTTTTAGATTGAGTGTTTTCAACATGGCTGCTGGGCCACAAACTTTATAATTTTACAGCTAAACAGTACACTAAAATATGATTCTTTCTGAAACCATTTGAGGCGAGAAATAGGCACTGAAGTAACAGTAGGGCTGCCCCCGATTAAAAATATTCTTAGTTGACCAACAGTTGTCATTTAGGGCCATTAGTCGACTAGTCGCCCGCATGTTTGTGATATTTATGTAATTATTAAATTATATATTTTGGGCGGGGCAACGCAATGGTTTGAGAGAGAATAGTATCAGTAACATTGTTAACACTGTGCTACATTACAGAGAAATACAAAACCGCACTAATGAACCTTCATTAATATAGGGCCTATATTTTATCTACAAGTGCACGTCACACACTGAGCGAGCCGCCTGTTAATGACGCTGTCAGCAAAGCAGAAATGATTGAGCTAAGTGGCTAATGGGCAAGTAGCTACCTACATGTTTCAGATGATACGTCATGTTTGTAGTCGACGAAAGAGTGAACGCAGAGTTTACATATCACCTTGGGTTCGTCCTTCAGCTTCTCAAAATGATCCCACACTTTGGATTTCCTGCCCGACATGTTATTAACGAGCCTGTGTAATAACAGCAGGTACCAGCCCTGGAAATTAGGGGTCGTACACATGCCACGTCTTTTAGGCCACTGTTTGTACTTTATTGCTGTTTTTTTTATACTTTTTGTATCTTTTTGCATGCCTTGTTTATTTAAATTCTTAATCTGACTCTTTCTCTTCTTGACTGCTGCAACACTGGGATTTCTCAATTGTGGGATTAATAAAGGTGTATCTTATCTTATCTTATCTTATCTTAACTGTCTGAAACACGCTAGGTCAGGCACTGGGTGCTACTCTTGTGCCTTTTTTTGTGCCAGCTTTCAAGAGCGAGACAGCACGTTGTGTCTGAGGTTGCTAAGCAACCTTAACAAGCACCATATAGCCTATTACCCTGAAATCCTGAGTGCAGAGCTGATCTTCTTCCAGACACTGTTTATAAGTGTGTAGGCCTACCGTCTGTGGGACAGATGTAAAGCTCTAGGTAGCCTTGCACTAACATGATCAACTTTTCCGTATTTATAAGACTGAATATTTAAAGAAGAAGAGAAAGATTGGCTGTGATTGGTTTGTAAAATGACTCCTGTCTAACTGCTGAGCGTGGCCTCTTCCTATGTCTGTCCTTCCAAATTAAATTTTCACATGGTCCTGTCACATAATAGAGTTTTATATTTTTTTGTTTTTTTCTGCGACTAAGCAACCAAGTAACAGTATCTTGATTCATATTTGATCAGCGCTGCCTCGTTTAACAGTTTGACCGCAGCTCACGACCAGTGATTGACATGATTGGTGGGTGCGTTAGACTCCACGACTCTGGTTGACTGTTTTCGTTGAGGCATTATGGATTCTTACAAATGCCATTAGGAGCACTAGTAGGAAGAGGAACATGACTTCTTTCCACAAATGATCTGTCTTATGTACTACTGTGTGGATTTAATGATGTTTCAACAAATATGACAAAAGCTATTTTTATAAAAGTTACCAACTACAGCTTTAAGTCCCAGTGAAACACAGTTAAAGCATCTTTAGCTTCTGTTACGTGACATATTTACAAACAAAACAGAGTATGTGAGAAAGGGAATAATTCTGAGATGGATTTAATCAAATCTTTCATGGGTTTTGATAGCTCAAAAGTAAGCATGACTTGTGAGCATTAGTTTTTGGAGAATCCTTAACCGGTGGTGTTTGATCAGGAGGTGGAGGATGAGAGGAAATTACTAAACCATATCAACAGCAGTCTACTGGAGATGTAAACACGAAAATGTTTGTCAACTGCCATATAAACACACAGCTGTGATCCATGATATTGCTCAGCTAGGTATAGCAACCAACAAGTTCCACACCTACTTTGTATGAGGGGAGGACTTAGCTGGTTACCCATAATCCTGATTGATTGGACACATTTGTGTAAACAACCTGGTAAGCAGCATGAGTCATAAAAAAATATGATAATGTTTTACATGAGGGGAAAAGAAAAAAATACAAATATAACTGCACAAATATGCCTTTTAGTCATATATTTGGCATATAACAGGATGGACACAGAATCAGAACCTGCATGTTAAATTTTACTGTATCTTTAACTCTACGCAAATCAATAAATACATTTATTTGCCACAGGCTGGCGAGTAACAACCAGAGCTCTTCTCCTGTTTCTCACAGCAGCCTAGTCACGTTTTCACTGTCACCACTTTAGTTCAACCCTACAGGATGAGCCTATCTAAATGACAGCAGGAGTCATCTGTGTTAGGCATTCTATGAAATATTAAATAAATATATAAATATTACATTCATGTTTGTACTTTTTGTCTCTGAGCTGAACAAGTTCCCATTGAACTCCTCCTCACAAAACTTGACACTCCCCGCGGTGCACTTCTGCCCTATTACAAGTCCCCATTTAGCCCAGCAGGAGAGCAGAATCCCATGAATAAAATCTTTTCATGCCAGAAAACACTGATAGAAGAATGACAAATAAAGCAGCCTCTTATCTGAGGGCCCAATGTGTGTCAATGGAACTGATGTTGTCAAAACATGATAACAAGGCAGCACCAGATGTAACCTCTCTTAAAATAGCAAGTCAAACTCAACAATGCAACACACCTATTTCTGCAATCCTGCAGGCTTACAAGGTAAACATTCTGACCTGAGGCGTATTTTCTACTTTCTGTTTATCATATCAATCCAGTTTGAACAAAACCATTGTAAAATGCTTTTCTACAGTTACATACATTCAGCTTGCATGGGCCAAAATAAACACAAGTTGTTATGGAAGCAAAGACAGGCATTTATAAACTGAATCCTATTAGCAAGTCAATACCCAACTGTGAAATTTAACCTGCTGAAATTCTCAGAAAGGCAAACTCAAACCACATAAATTCAGACAAGATTGTTTGTGAAGTAAATATTGTTGCAATAAATTCATTAATTCATTTTGCGTAACCACTTTTCATGTTAGGGCTGGAGCTTATTCGAGCTGACATTGGGCGAGGGGACAGGTCACCAGACTATCACAGGGCTGACACATAGAGACAGACAACCATTCACACTCACATTCACACCTACAGCCAATTTAGAGTCACCAGTTAACCTGCATGTCTTTGGACTGTGGGAGGAAGCTGGAGTACCCAGAGAAAACCCACACTTCCACAGGGAGAACATGCAAACTCTGCAGAAAAGGGCTTCCCCACCCTTGGTTTAAACCAGGAACCATCTTACTGTGAGGTGGCAATGCTAATCAATGCACCACCGTGGTATATTAATACCAACAGTAAGTATAAGAGGTCGACTGATGTATCAATTTGGCCGATTAGTTGCCATCAACAGGACGTTTTACAAACTATTGTAAAATGATGGCTGTGCAGCCTCCAGTAGTCATACAGGGACATACATCAATGATTGGAGCTAAATACGGGAGCGTTGCGCTCTGCGGAACAAAAAGGAGCTCATCAGTCGGTACAACTCCAGGGAAAGTGGGTCCCTTATGCAACGTTGGGTCAAGTGCTATAGACCCTTTTAGGGCCAGCGTCACAATGACGTCAGCTGGAGGCAAAACACGACTCTCCATCACAGGGCTATAGGTTACATAGGAGTCCTAAAATGTCATCTTGCTGCCTTATTGGGTGCCAGCATAGAAGGAGTCATGGCTCAAAACTTAGATTTTATCACATACCAGCCGCCACTGCCTGTCAACAAAAATTAAGACAACTATGGTTAAGTGCGATAAAATGAACGGACTGGACGGAAGAGATCATAGAATATTCTCACATGTGCAGCGCACACAGGTTATTTTATTTCGGTATCCATTATTTTGAGATTAATAATTAATGATCCAGAATTATTTTAGGCATTTATTACTTTGACTCAGGTGTTCAGTTGAACAGCTATTCAGCTAGTAATAAAGTCAAAGATATCATAGCTGACTGTTTTTTTAATTTAAATTTTATTCTATTTTATTTTTTACCAATCATTGTTATTATATCCGCCTTTAAAAATCCACAATCAGTCGACCTCTATTAACTATTCAGTGGTGGCTCTGTTGAAAATATTAACAGCCATAAAACATCAGTCTCAAAGCACCAATAGAATTTATTTTGTTAAACTGTATGGTGTTTACTGTTTAATGACATATCAGACAAAAGTTGCGATGCCACATTAAGCAATATTTGTGATATTAAACTGAATCCAGTTATTCCCTGTTGTGAAAAATGGTTGCTTGCAGCTATCATCAATTTCACCCAATCAACACCCCACTCTGCAGTTTCCAGCTTGTGCTTTAACTACTTTCAGCTCAATTATACATTTGTTTGTTGGTCCAAAACAAGCAGTTTTAAGTATCATTTAACTCATGCCATTCCCAGTACAATTTACACTGTTATAAAGTCATTCTTGTTACATGCTGGTGTCAGCCTGCTATTAACATGCAACACTGTGTAAAGCTACAAATAGTTACCGCTGTTACACAACGGTGAATGGGAAAATTCAATCTAGAAATATCTCATTATTGCCACCGCTAATATGATGTGCTTTTTCCCTCCATATCCATTACCCATATCCATCCACATCCATTAGACCCATTTCACCATACTGTAGAGCCATACACGCAGACATTAATACATAGAAAAACATTTAATTGGTCTGATGGGAAATAACAGAACAGCAGGTGAAAAACAGCTGGAGCGCTGCTTGCAAAGACTTACCGATGTACAGGTTCCACTCTGGATCCAGATCAGCTTGATTGGCCAGGCAGCCCTTCATGACGTTCAGGCAGTAGTTCTTACAGGGTTTGACTGATGGCATGCCCTGACAAAAGGGGCAGTACAGCATCTTTGTCAGGGCTCGAATACATGCTGGAGTGCTGCTTACCTGCAAGAACAAAGGTAGTGACAGCAGCCATTAGCACCTGAACAGCTCCATAAAACTCCATAATAATGTGAAATATAGTTAGTCATTCAATAATTGCATTAATTCTGAAGAGATTTAAATGTTTGTCATTTTCTTTTTACTTAATTTATCTTACTTTGCCAGAATGCACCTCAACTGAGGATTCCTTGTAATTTTTAATTTTTATCAGAACACTGTCATCTATTAAAAAAGCTGCCACAATGCCACAAGAGATGAGACAAGAGAGATATTCTGCTGACCTACGACTTTTGAACATTTGCTAGAACTGTCAATCACACTGTGTGTGATCATTGACAGACAATTTAACCTGCATTTAGATGTCAAATATTAAATTAAGAAAAATAATGGTTTGCCCACTCATCAGCCAGAGTTAGCTGTCAAGCAATTTGTACTCCAGTTATTCATCTGTCTCTGTTGTTTTATTTCTAAGACTTCACATTCAAAAGGGATATGATATTATTGTGAGACCGGTGGAGTTTGAAAGGTTTCATCAGTCATCACGCTAGCTAATAAAGAGCACTTACTTTGGACAAGATAAGCGTCAATACCGCAGACACAATCTTTCTCAACAGCAATGAAAATTGATAAATCATGTTTAGCACTTAACTTTAGCCACTCGCTTGGCTTGAAAGAAATGGTAAATGTACTGCACTTGTATGCACTTTTCTAGTCTTACGATCACTCAAAGCACTTTTACACTGCATGTCACATTCACCCATTCACACACACATTAACACACTGGTGACCGAGGCTTTGTGCCACCTGCTATTCAGTAACCATTCACACTAATCTCTATACACAGATATCTACACAAAGCTACATTGTTGTCAGACGATAGGTGATGGGTTACGAGATTGAATTCGGCCTCTGTGGCTCTCCACATGGACTGTTTACCTCCAGGTAACCAAGTGATGGGTGATTGGTTGAAGGGCAATACTACTCAAGCTACAAAGGGAAACCATAGTGCTTCTGATACCAAAATCTGTACAGCTGCCTTAAGATTCTGCATATATTTGCTGTAGGGCTGCCCCCTGATAGCTGACCAAATGTTAGTCGGCCAGATAGGTCATTAGTCGGCAAGATTTTGTTGGTCGCTTAGTTGCAAAACAAAACAAAACGTGAAACTCTATTAGGAGCTGCGCCTTGTCAAAATAAATCAAAACCTATATGACTGAACCATGTGGGAACTTAATTTGAAAGGACAGACACAGGAAGTGGCCACGCTCAGCAGTCACGTTAATTTCCAGGGCTGGTACCTGCGGTTATTCCACAGGCTAGTTAATAACATGTTGTGCAGGAAATCCAAAGTGTGGGATCATTTTGAGAAGGTGAAGGACGAACCCAAGGTGATATGTAAACTCATCTTCATTGGTCCACTACAAACATGATGCACAATCACTACTGCTTTGCCGACAGCGTCATTAACAGGCGGCTCACTCAGTGTGTGACGTGCACTTGTAGATAAAATATAGGCCTATATTAATGAAGGTTCATTAGTACGGTTTTGTATTTCTCTGTAATGTAGCACAGTGTTAACAATGTTACTGATACTATTCTTTCTCACACCTTCAACTCAAACCATTGTGTTGCCCCGCCCAAAATATATCATTTAATAATTAAATTAATATTGTAAACATGTGGGCGACTAGTTGACTAATGGCCCTAAATGACGACTACTGGTCGACTAGGAAAATTCTTAGTCGGGGCAGCGGTAATATGCTGATATCTGTTTATAAAAAGTAGTAGAATGGTAATGGAGTCGGCTACCAGAGGCATCTCTGTTCACTTCCTCTTTATCCTGGCTTTTGGTTTTAATTTGCACTGAGATCTCAAAACTCTTAAATTAAAAAAAAAAAAAAGGAATTTATTGCCTTAAACATCTAACACAGATATTCAAAGCACAGCTAAATCAGGATTATGTTAATAATTCAAGGAAAGATTTAGATGTATAAATCAGCACTCACACATGCACTGTTGGAGAAATTGATTTAGAAATGCTGAAACTAAGTATTGCATCTCTGAACATGTGATCAACACTAACACAGATGTCAAGAGCTCCTTATGTAAATGTATCTTACTACAGTATCTCAGTTCACAAGTCACAAATGCTTTGTGAGGGAAATGTTAATATATAGATTTTTGCTTATTCCATAAGCAAGTTGCCCAGATCACAACTCGCTGACAATTTTCAAATGTTTTTCCTGATAGATCATTATTCCAGACAGATTGATAACCAGGAGGAAGGTGTGCAGATCTAGAAACACCTTTTGTCTTTTTAGGGAGAAGACAAATTAGAAGAGTTTGCAGTCTAATGGGGCTCTGTGGAGCATTGACTGAAGAGTTGCTGATTCCACGTAGCTGATTCAAACCAAGCATTTGTCTCATTCAGGCTCTTCTTGAAAAAGCCCAATGTTTGAGTGGCTAAGTGTCCGAGGATGATGTATGTTGTACAAATTGCAAACCCCTGGCTGAATCAGCTCTTCTCCAGCTGTGTTACATTCAAGCCACGTGTCGGCTGTGTGTGTCAACTGCAACATTTCATCAGTAATCATCTGTTTTGCCACGTGTAAGCTACTATGGTGACATTTCAGATAGCAAATAAAAACCTGACTGCTTGACCTAGTGAGGCTGATTTTATTAGATGATTTCTAAAAGTGTGCTGCACTCAACATTCTTATCCTCACAATCAAATGCTGGCACTCTGGAGCCATGTCAAGATGTCTGAAGTGAAAGCTCCTGGGTAGCAGCTAATGGACCTTTTCCCATGTTCCATGAAGCCTCAATAAGCATCTTATTAAAAGTCTTTGAGTATGAAAACCCACCTTTTCAGAGGCACCCAGACTTGCCATGCAAGCACATACTCATGTCTAGTTTTCTGTAAAACTATAGAAATGGAACTGCACTGTAGAGCTGTAGACACTCTTACTGTAGTAGTTGTATTAGAAGTGATGCACTCTTGAAGATGTCTAGCTCTTGATACATAGAGACTGAATACACTCATTGTAAACTGCTTTGGACAAAAGCCTCTGCTAAATGGATTAAATATGAAGACCCTGAAGAGTAAAAATTTCTATTGCATTTTATAGCCTTATTGACTTTTGTGAATGTGTGTGCATTCACAAGAAGATGGACACAAAAGTCGTAGGTTTCTGTACTAAATAAAATTATATATACATTTTATTTAACCTTTATTAAATCTGAATAGGTCCAACTGAGATTAAAAATCTCTTTTTCAAGGCAGTCCAGGTCAAGATAGGGAGCAGCACAAGATCAAGTTCAGACACAAAACAGGACATCCAACTATACTACAGTATGAATCATCGCAATGTCCAGTATTCAATATCCACATATCCTGTCCCCAGGTCTTTCAAAATGTTTCAAGATTTCAAAGCATTCAAAGAAATAAAACATTGAGTTCTAAAACACTGCATTGAATTCCAGTCTGAGAATGCAGAAACCCTAAAGCCTTTTACCACTTTCTGTACGAACATTTAGCACACACAAGATGACATACATCAAGCCACACAAAGACAATGCATGCGTTCAGTATATGAAATAGAAACTAATTGTGACTGCATTATCCCAGCAGGATGAAGAATGTCATTCTTCTGTCTCAGTGGAAACCTATGGACCTGATCACACAGGGATGCAAAGCTGCCTGTTAAGAGCAGACCAATGGGATTGTTGTGTTGTTGTTGCTAGGCGAGCAGAATCAGCCAATGGTCAACCACACAGAAAGCATAGAAATAAACAGCCATATAAAATGTTACTAGATAGGCTGTGGTGCCTTTTTTAAATGTGTTTTTACTTGTTGCACAACCAATTTCCCTCCAGCGACAAAAATAAAGTTAAAGTTGAAGTTAAAGTTGAGTTGTACGGAACTTTGTAGTAAGGCTGGGCAACATATTGATATTATATCAACATTATTATATTATATAAATAATAAGCATTGTAGCCTCACAGCAAGAGGCTTTCTGATTCGAACCTGGAGTGGGGGGTTTGAGCCCTGTGCAGAGTTTGCATGTTCTACCTGTGTCAGCGTGGGTTTCCTATGGGTACTCCAGCTTCCTCCCACAGTCCAAAGACATGCAGGTTAACTGGTGACTCTAAATTGTCCGTAGGTGTGAATGTGAGTGTGAATGGTTGTCTGTCTCTACGTGTCAGCCCTGTGATAGTCTGGCGACCTGTCCAGGGTGTACCCTGCTTCTCGCCCAATGTCAGCTGGGATAGGCTCATATAAGCTTCATATGATTAAGCTACAGTTAAATATGGGGTTGCTGTGGTTAAACAACATGTGCTACAAAACAAGTAGCTGGTTGAAGATAACGTGTAGCCTACAATAAAATAATAAGAAAAGCAAAACTATTCTCAAGATCTTTATCAGTACTGCTTTACTTCTAATTATTTAAGTAATTAGGTGTGTTGTTGTGAAGTAAGTTGTTAAAGCTTGAACTTTGGAAGTGTTACACATTGATGAAAGTTTCACTCTCTGTGGCGTCTGACTGTGATAACCTATTTATCTATAAAGCAATTCTCAAAACAATATAACAAGTCATTTACAATGAAAGAGGAAGAATACAGCAACAGATGGTTAAAAAGCAAATAAAATCAAAATTGGATGACAATTAAAATGCAAAAAGACAAGATGTAAAAGAAGACTGAACAACAAAGGCTCAGCCACTTCGTGTAATAAACAAAGATTTTGGACCCACTAAAAAGCTAAAAGGCTTTGCCAAAATATCTCAAGCAGCAGTGATGCTTGTGGGGAAATGGCTGATCACACAGCAGGAGCATGACCAAGCAAAGCTTTTAAGCACAAGCAATGCAATCTTAAAAATCTACTCTAAAACAGAGAGGTGAGTATGGTGCAGCGAATATTGGTTTATTATGATCAGTTCTCTTGGTATGTGATAAAAGTCTGGCAGCAACATTTTGTCTTAGCTGTAGTCGGTTGATATTTCGCCTGGTAAGACCAAAATAAAGCAAGCGACAGTAGTGAGGCCTGGAGGAGATAAAAAACACAGATGACCTTCCCCGGGTCTGCAAATTACTGACGTGACCTGATCGCGGTGATATGTGCTAATGTTTGATGTGCCAGGACCCCTACCTTTATCTCTGCCCCGTGCTAAGTGTCATAAAGAGAGGACTGGAGGTATTTTTGTAGCTCCACAGAGTCGAACACACCCGCCCTGACTAACAGACAAACCTCACATCACCTTGCAGAGAACTGGTGTGACTTGTCACATATTAAGCTGACAGTGAATATGTAAACAATGCTCCTGCCAACAACTATCACACCTGTGGGGCAGACTTAGAAAACAGACAGGAATCTGTTCTTAGCAGATTTAGAAGTCATGAGGAGAAATAATCATTGTTAGTACTGTTAGTATTATCATCAGTAGTAGCTATAGTAGTAGTTCTGGTGATAGTAGTAGTACTAGTACTAGTAGTAGTTGATTTCTGGTTTTGCTAGTCTGGTCCAGTCTTCAGTTTGATTTTATGTAAACCAGCTGAATCGACATTTGTTGTTATAACATGTTCTGGCAAATTAAAAAGTAGCCTATATCATCAGCCTGTGCTTACGGCATCAAGGCGCTAAATCCAACTCATATTGCCTTGGCAATAAGCAATATGGCAATGTGACTAACATAATAATGGACTAACGGAGCCACTAGCATCTGACAGGCCGTGTGCAATTTACTGCTTAGCTCAGGCCGGTGTTGGCAACATGAAGGAAATCAAATTTCAGTTGAGGCAGGAGAGTGGCCACGCTTAATTTGTATACTTGAACGTTTATGTGTGTTTTAGGGGGCGACAAGAGGCGACATGGAAGAGACAGTCTCTCGAAAAAACCAAATGTGCACAGTTATAACAACATTTTGGATCTGAAGCAGGTGAAAAAGGTGTCCTTATCCTTTTGAGCTAAACTTTCATTGCCAATATTTCTTTTCTGTTTTTTTATTTTTTTTTTTTTAGATTATTTTTTGGCCTTTTTGCCTTTAATGACAGGACAGATTTTGATGCATGAAGAAAGAGAGGATGACATGCAGCAAAGGGCCACGAGCTAGAATTGAGCCCGTGGCCGCTGCAGCAGGGATGCTACCTTTGTATGTGTGGTGCCCACTCTACCCACTGAGCTACTGGGTGCCCTGGATGACATGTTTCTATTCACTCTTGTCCATCACTTTGAAATTGCTGTAATGGACAAGTAATGGCTGATGCATTAAGTTGAAATGAGGAATTTTCTACACCAGGGGTGCCAAACATATGGCCCAGGGGCCTGAACCAGCCTGCCAAATGGTCCAATCCTGCCATCAGCATGACCTTGCACTTGTGAAGGGTAAGAGGTGCCAGGTTTCAGGAGCAAGTCAAACACTGAGTAGCTTTCTTTTCCATGTAAAATGCTGCTTCAGAGGCTTTTCCACCCCAACCAGAATACAGTTCTTTCACTCTAGTTTGGTGTGGTGATGTCAGGATTACTACACAGGGGTGGAAATGTATAGAAACATGCACATGTAATGACAGTGAGAAGATGACTGACTGAATGTGGAAAAACTGAGAAATACGGTTTTCATTGCACTTATTCTTCTGAAGACATCACAGGCTGTTTGTCATTTGCTTTGTAAATGGATTAGTGTTTTAAAAATGCACCTTTTTTAACAAAAAAAAGGGAAAAATTCAAGGTGTTTGTTATTTATAGGACATTATGCAGTGCTTTTACCGGTCCAGCCCAGCAATAATCAAAGCAGACTGTATGTGGCCCATAAACTAAAATGAGTTTGACCCCTGTGATCTAAACAGTATCTTCTTATTTCACTGTAAAAACTTAACAAGGCATCGGCTGGCTGGAGGGATCAGCAAGGTGCTGAAAGTTTTTGGTAAATGACTCACTAATAACAAGCTGGGCTACTTGCTGTTGGCTATACTGTATGTCATTTCCAGTAAATATCACAATATAAATGTGTGTTTTCTGTTTTAAAAAGTAAAGTTACACAGATAGCAAGTAGGCTCACCCAGTTTTTAAGTGGTTACACATTCAGTCTGGTCTCAAGTGCACAGCTGATAGCTACTGATAGTTTACACGACATAACAGACGTGCATAGATAATGGATACAGAAAATAAATCCTTTTCATTCATCATGATCACATTAAGCCTTTAACAATACAGTGGTATTTTAAATTGCGAGATATCTATGATATTTCATTAATGAAAATAAATGTTTTCCTTCTATACTATAATAACTCTATATAAATGCAGGAAAGTGTGTCCTCTTCCCTCACATTTTCAATTATAAAAATCCTCTACATAATAATAACCAACACTAATAACAATAGAAGTGAACGCACAAATCAAATAATTATTTTCATTGTACTGTATGAAAGTAAGTAAGTGGCTGTTATAATGAAAGATTCCTCCTGTGGCAATGGTTCTCTGGCAACGTACTGTAAAATATCGCAACATTTTCATTTTACTAAGTCAACGCAGCCCATTAACAGCCACCGAGACTATAATGAAAAAGACAGGACAATGTAGCCACATTGTTTATACCTTTGCTTCTGTCAAATTCATTACCATCTTACTTCGCTGAGTGCATTCAGAAAACAAAGTTGTTTGTTAAAATATTCTAAGTATCAATAAGCAGACAGATGATTATAAGATTTTAATCACTTCAGATAAACAGAAGCAGATGTACTGTTTGGGTAATGATCTGGGATAAGTACGGGCTGTTTGTGAGACGCAGACTCCAAACACGAGACTCTGCTTCCTCAAAGCTCCGCCGGGTTTTGTGTTTTGTCTCTTAAGCTGCGAAAAGCAATAAAGTACTACATCATCTACTTTAATTCAATATATATCCCAGCAGCAATAAGCATGGATGTCACATCTTAGAGGCGCCGTGCAACAGACACCTCTGGCGGGGTGTCTTATTCCATTATGCTTACACCCAATCCCTCATGATGAGTTTATACCCTGGGGATCAAAGGGCTGCAGTCCCAGACACATGACCTGGATCTCAGGTCCCACTGAAATGTCAAGAGGTGAAGCTGGGACATGCTGGCTTGTGAGAAACGCAGAGTGTAACCCAGTAAACGCATACTAACAACACATCCTCTGTGGCTGCTTCTAAATGAGCCTCGCCGCTACAACTGGTGAGGAGGGAACTGATACACACAGTGAAGGGCACATGTTGAAAGTTCACTGAGTGCACCATGGTGGGGTACAAGAAAACGAGTGCTTTCTCCTTAGTGTCTTCCTCTCAGTCTCCAATGATTGTGGGTTACTATATTTTCATTGCCTTCTGTTTATATACTGTACAGCAGGTCTATAAATATGTATAATAGTGTTGCTAATCCAATCTTACTGATATCAATACAGTAGTGAAAAGAAACCAGGGTGGTTGGGGATTTGCAGCGTAGTGCTTATCAGGGCTTCTCTCGGCTCATAAGCAGGCGTGTAGAAACAGCCCTGTTGTTGTTGAGTGTGACTAAATCCAAGCCTTAGCCTCTTGCTTTTCCTTTAATCTTACTTTGTACATGATCAAAACTACACACACTCCCAGAGCAGTATGATATACTGCAGAAGCTGCATTGAGATTACATCGCATCAAACAGAATACTAAGGCTACAGCATGATTAATGGCTTCTGTATACTGGGTGAACAAATATTAGGAAGAAGAGCAATAAACAGTGATGGCACAAATTTCTTTTCTCTCCCTTTTCATTGTCTGGGCATTTCTCCTGAGCCATCCTCATACCCTTCAACACTGCTTTCTAAACAACACCTGAACAAGCCGCCCCGAGCCCCAAACTTCATGAAGACATGCACCAAGAGAGCTCACATTAGTCAGAAAAGTATCTGGGAGGAACTTGTTCACAGTGGAAGACCGTGGGGAAATGTGTGCTGCAGAAACACCAAACAAGACCTTGTGAAAATCTGTGTAGGATACACAGCAAGTCTTAATTTCAGCTGAGGTCAAATGCTGAATATTTTCCAAGAGAATCAGCAACTGCAATCACATAAATATGGGTTTGTTTAAAGCTTTTTAACTTTTAGAAAAATAACTTTTTGTCATTTTTGCAGAAACAGTTGCTATAGCCTGCCTAGAGGTGCAACTATACATGTATCTGTATTGAACCAATCAGTCTGAGGCTTTCGTTTGGTACGCATTACAAACTGAACTGAACTATCCTTTTACACTTGGAAAATAAAAAATACATCTCAAATTGTGTTTAACATAGTGTTCTCGGTGCCACTCTGCTCAACAGTGTAGCCCACACAACTGAACAGGCAACGTCCTGTCTGCTCCTCCCACCCTCAAACCAAAACATGCTATGCTAAGCTAGTTTGTTGCAAAATGGTTGGTAACGCCATTACCACACCAGAAACAGAAGATCCTCCAGTTACCTATAAATTTGGCATTTGCAGCTACTTTGGTTTCACTGTGAATTAAGACGGTGATTGCGAGAGAGTGGTGAATAAAAAACAACGGTATGTCACATCTGCTACACGACAGTAGGTCACATCAGTGGAAATACTTCAAACATGTCAACTCATTTATGCCGACATCACTCCAGTGTGTCAATAGGTGGAACTAGACAAAAAGAAGGAGCAACACAAATGCTAAATGCTAACGTTATCCCTACAGCGTTTAGGCAGCCATTCCCAACTGACTCAGACAGAGCAAAATAAATCACTGCTGTGATTGGTATATTTATAGCTGTGGATATGAGACCCAACTCTGTAGTGGAAAACTTCACGGACATGCTTAATGTATTCAAGCCCTGCCCTATAATTCCTGCTTTGTACAAAATAAATAAATAAATAAACAAATAAAACAGAGAATAAATTATGATGTTACTTTTAATACATTTTAAAATAAAAAAAAGGAAATTTGAAATCCAGAAACAAAACTGTTTCTTTTGTTTGTATTTGTTCATAACTATAATACTACATTATATATTATATAAGGAGCTAGAAGACACCCCAGAGGGTACAGCTCCACCATTGTTCAAAAGCCAAAAATAGATCATACTTTATGATGTTAGTTTTAATAAATAACTGAATTAAAATAATAGAAAATAAGGAAAAAAATTAGAATTTTTAAAATGCAAGGACATTTCTCAGACATTTCTACGTTTCAGTTGTATTAAAACCATACCATACTGTGACACCACTGTGCTGCATCAAACTGAACCATGAATTTTGTGAACTTTTATACCACAGTAGTCCACTTTTCAAAAGCTTTAAAAAGCTTTTAAAAACCCACATGTACCGACTGGCATTTTTGCAGTAATTTTAATGTCTGTCTGTCTTCTGTTTCTATTGTCTTAACCATTTGTTCACTGTTTTTCTATATGATGTTTTCCATTGTCTTATTTTTTCAATGATATTGTATGTTGTGAAGCACCTTGTAACCTTGGTTTTGAAAGGTGCTATAGAAATAAAGTTTATTATTATTATTATTATTATTATTATTATTACTTTTCAGATAATGTGTAAAAAAGAAACTGGTTCTTTCTATTTGCAGCTGCAAGAATCCACCATGGTTGGACTAAACAACCAATCAGAGCCAGGGGGAGTGTCTGACAGAGTGTCAATCACTTCTCGTGCACAGTGTACATTGCTCTTTCTTATCAGTCTTGTCTTTTCCGTGCACATTGTTGTTGACAAACGAGGGATGGACGGGTTTTTCATTGCTGGTGGTTGTTTCTCAGCCATCATGTTTCCAAAGCTCCTCCTAAAGCCACACGCTGAAGATATTGAGCGTGACTGAGAGGGAGCATGTGTGGGGGAGTGTGTGCATGAGCAGTGATTGACACTGCCTTGGAGACTCCTCCTGGGTCTGATTGGTTGTTTTGTTCTGGCTCGGTGGATCCTTGCAAACGCCATTAGCAGCACTAGGAGACATCAGGGGAACTTAAGTTTTTCACAGATTATCTGTCTAATGCACTGCTGTTAGGATAAAGTGACAGTTTCAGCAAATGTGAAACAAATGATATTTCTTATAAGCTACAAAATGACCCATTGGAATTTAAAGACATAAGCAAGCAAGTGATAAGGTGTTTTATAATCCACTTAAATATACTAAAGTAGTAAGCACTGTTACCTTAGACACTCTCTGAGCCACCTCCCGGCCAACAGAGAGGCCTTGGACAAATGTTCGTGCAGCGATGAATGCCCGGGTAACCTGAGCCTTGAGCTTCCTGGGCACGTCTCCAAAGGGCTTGAGCTGGTCGGTGTACTTACTGATACACTCCAGATAGTCCTCTGTGATGGCGTACTGGGAGTTAAGCAGCGTGAACATACGCTCTAGCAGCCGCGACCAAAAGTCATTAAGCATTTCCTCCAGGTTAACATTCCCTCCTGTGTAATAGCGCTTCAGCTCTGCAAACAGGTTCTCAAAGACCTCTGAGTTCTGCATGTAAGGCTTGCCGTAAGTCCTCACAAACATCTCATTCAGGGACCTCTCCGTGTTCTCCAGCAGCTCCAGGAAGAATTCTGGGATAGGAAGAAAAGAAAAAGTGTTACTTACTGTGTGATTTTCTTTCATGTGTGACCGTGTTGGTATAGATTATAATGTACATGTCATGCTTAGATACGCCTTGATAAGATGCACAGGGAACCTTAATTTGTGATTAAAATAGAAATGCTGCAAAATTATATTAACTGCATCTGATTGCAAGATAGAACGCCGCTTAAAAGGGAAGTCTGCTTGATTGCGATGCCGACAGCAGATACGGCGGCAACCGAAAAAAAAACAAAATAGCAAATCAATTAGGGCTTCTGATCTTGATTTCATTTTGAAGAGACTTCACAGCTTTGTTGATTTTTATCTTCAGTAAACTACTTTTGACACTGCAATGGGATCCTTCCTCATATATATGTCTGGAAAGCAATAAGCTCAGTGTTTACAGTGCATGAGGCCTATATTGTCCATATATCACCCCGTAAACCCAAAATACATTCCTGTACCTTGATAGAGAGGATATAATGCTGAGTGATTACCTATACAGTGATTTGCACTGGAGTATTGCTCCATTATGCTGGAAGGATAAGGGTTGTCAGATGAATTGCAATAAATGATCCTTCAATATTATTGTGATTCCAAAATACTGTTTGTCTCCGGGGTTTGCAGCCGTTCTCCTTTTTAGGCATCACTTGTTGTTTGTCTCATGACCTCTATGACTCACCACAAATTGGGAAGAGATGATAATATTTCTGACCATCTGCTATCCATAATGATAGTCCTCGCTTTCAAGGACCAAGATTAAAATTTAAATAGGCTTCAAAACCCTGCACATTTAACTGCAAAGTAAAATAGTTCAAGACTAGACAGAGGAGACTCCAAACCCATAAATTGTGCTGGAGGTTACAGAAAGTCTTTTATATTCCTTAGTTATTGTCTTTTATAGGGCAATATTTCCTATGTGAAGCTTTAAAGCAGAATTAATTGATTTTTTTGGCCATGTGGAGACAGCGGAAAGCTGTAAATACAATATTGACATATTATCACCTCATTAAGTTGATGTGGCAAACATGTTGGCAAACAGTTGCCTATTTACACGTCTACCAGACACATTAGTGTTTCTGGACACCATACAAATTTTAATCCAATATTCATTGTCTTATTCTCCAGAGCCTTTGTGCTCCACTGTCTTGCAAGTTCCCTTGAGTCACGGCTACTCCTGGATTGCAGGTCGTGGTTATGCCGCTGCCTACGGTCCTGCCTAATGCCTACTATTACTGCTACTATTACTAGTCATACTTCTACTATTATTATACACATATGATTATTACTGTCACATACATATACTTTTATATATTAATATATACTTAAACTACCAAAATGCTATTTTTATTATTATAATATTATTACTAAAATTACTGTAATTGTAGCTATTGTTATTACTGTTTGCCCTGCATTTGTCTCTTCCTCTCTTTATGTATCATTTTGTCATATGGATTACTATGAATTCGTAATATCTATCTGTTCTGTACACACAACATCTACTGCACATCTGTCTGTCCTGGAAAAGGGGTCCCTCCTCAGCTGCTCTTTTCCCTGTTAAAGGGTTTTTTTGAGGAGTTTTTCCTTATCTACTGTGAGGGTCCAGTGGCAGAGGGATGTCGTATGCTGTAAAGCCCTTTGAGGCAAATTGTGATTTGTGATTCTGGCTTTAGAAACTGAATTGAATTGAATTATGCTGACCTTAATTGCATGGGACTTGACTTGGACTTCAATTGACTTGAATTGAATTGTCTCCAGTGGTTAGCATTGCCGCCTCACAGCAAGAGGGTTCCCGGTTTGAAACCCTGGGTGGGGGAGCACTGCTATGCAGAGTTTGCATGTTCTCCCTGTGTCAGCGTGGGTTTTCTCAGGGTACTCCAGCTTCCTCCCACAGTCCAAAGACATGCAGGTTAATTGGTGACTCTAAACTGGCCGTATGTGTGAATGTGAGTGTGAATGGTTGTCTGTCTTTATGTGTCAGCCCTGTGATAGCCTGGCGACCCAGTCCGGGTGTACCCTGCCTCTCGCCCAATGTCAGCTGGGATAGGCTCCAGCCCCCCCGCAACCCCTGACAGGATAAGCAATTATGGAATCAATGAATTGAATTAAATTGAATATCCATTCTGTTTTGATCTCTGCCAACTCCTGAAAGAAACAGTGCTAAATGCTGCTTTCTGTTCACAGGCCAGTTGCTAACTTTGTTTGTCTGCTGTTAGTCTTGTGCAGGTGGTGCACAGTAGGATTATCAGCTACCTGCTGCATCTGATGAAAAGCAGAAAAAACAGTAATGTTGCGGGCCACAAAATCAAAACAATGAGCTGACAGTCTCTGAGAGACCTCGCAGAGTTCAGGTGATAATTCTCTGTAGGTTGGTCACTCGAGCAACACCTTTCACATTACACATAGACCATTGATCTATTGTTAATGTAAAAATATTAATGAGGGCAGTTTCTCGGTCTCTAATTTCACTGCCGTATGGACTGATAGAAAGAGCAGTGACGGCGTGAACAAAGCCAGCAGTAAAACACTAAAAAGGTGGGGGTAATTAAAAATAATGAGCTGCGTGGGTTGTCCCTGTAACAGCATGCCAGCTCTTACCATGAACCTCAGTGATTTTTCTCTGCATTTTACAGTAACTGCCACCCTTGTATAAATAACAGTCAGCGTGGTCTGAATTTGCATCTTAAAAGAAATTCATGGTAGCTTGGTCACATGACAGCATTACCATCACAAGATCCATTCTGCCCCTTTAAGCCATTCACATCACAGTCACCTCAATGGCTCTGACAAAACTGTAATGGATTTGAAGTGGTCATCAGGGCCAGGGAATAAAGGCGAAATTATGATTTCAGTAGCAGAGAAACAAAATGGCATGATACCACCACAAAACACATCCAGAGGAGCTGCTTGTGTTGCACACCAACAAGAAACCAAATGTAAAATAAAATAAATGCGCCATCTGCATGGCAGTAGAACACTCAGCGTGTTATTTCATAATGTTATCACCTGATTGAGACGGATATATTTTTAGCTCTAACCAGCAGCTTCTATAACTCACTTGATGTCAGCTTGGAGGGTAAAGGTCACACTTGCTACAGGAGAAATGCTAGACTCTAATCCCGCATAAATCTGTTCCGCCTCCGATTTAGTACATGCAACATGCTTATTAAAGACTTGCCTCTCTAGTCTTATCACAATTAAATATTGTTAATTACCACATCTTACCAGGTATCAGTGAGAGTTAACTGTAAGATGTCCTCTGGGGATCTGATTAAATTAGCTTTACTCTCACACACATTTTCCTGCTATCTTAAGAGGATATGACTTTTTCTTTCAGTGGCACATACAGTATGCAGAGCTTGTGATGTTGGTCAAAGTAATTCTTGAGACTAAAGTAAATGAAAGACTACAGTGAGCAGTTCTTTAAATATGCAAAGCTTCCAAGCATGATTTGTGCTTCAGAGACTCGTTGTTGGTAATGAAAATAGTCAGTGGTGCTGAGCGATATGCACGCTGATTAATGACAGCTTCAAAACTAATTTCACTTTTAAAAAATGTGCATTTTAGGAAAAAAAAACATCTTAATGCAGTCAGGTTCTTTGCCCAACGTGTCTACTGAAATATTAATTGAATATAACCAATGTAATTAAGGCAGAATTTATTGTTAATGTGGACAGTATATTTGATATAATTCTAAGCTCTGTTTTGGAGTGATTACGATGAATAATTACATTATGGATGGGCTCTGTATAATTCAGTGACTAATATATTTAGTTAAAAAAGACAACTTAATCTAATTATGGAAAATTCATGAGAGGGATCGTATTTTACAATAACAAATTTAGTGAAATGTCAGAGACTAAAATTATCAGGAAAGCTTACATAAATCCTAACACATCTTAGTAATTAAGAGGTCTGTTCAAATAAATGGCTGTAGGAGCTGCAAACAGAGGATAATGATGCTGAAATGCTGGACAGGGCTGATTCTAATACCCTCAACTTGCAGAGAGTTCATTACATTTCGCTGATAAAGCTCAGTTTGGCTCCAATTCCTCACTGTGTGCACAGAGCTGTGCAGAGGTTACACAGAGCCATTCTCTCTGTGATAAAGAGAAAGCCTGTGTTCCTGTGCTTTCATAGATGCTTGCTCTCGCAGAAACCTACTGATGGATGCTCTCCTAGATGTCAGAGATGTCAGTAGTAGTCTCAATTTCAGCAATCTTGAAACAAGAGCGCTCCTATTTTAAATCTTCGAGCCATATGGAAAAAAGGCAATCTGCGTTCTTTTTATTTATAACAGAGCCTTGTATAGCCAGACCTATCTCTACCACACTGTGTCAGCGCCAGAGAAAGGTCTGAAATCACTGATTATCTTTCTGCTATAGAGGGAAAAAAGCCTTGGTTTGTTTTTGCTTCTTTAAACCAATCATAAGCCCAGTTTCCCCCAAGCAGTATGGTACAGTTCAGTTCAGTTCGGCACGCTTTTTTCCCATTTTCACTGTGAAAAGTTGTGGATGGTACCAATGGAACCATTCCGTACCGTCCCCATTTTTGGTCACCCCTCTGTTGGGGTACCTAGCACACAGATCTGGTACTAAAGGGTGGAGCTGTGAACACTGCAGCCTGTTGACTGGTTGATAGTGGACAGTTACTCTGCTCAGAGCTGAGCCGTGGCTGGTTTTGAAGCTCATGTAACCTCTGTTCATACTGTGGAGAGTTTTATTAGTAGACTGTAACTAGAAAATGAAAGGATGTTTTGCTGCCTCTTGCAGCAGCTGGAGTCTAAGAAAAAAATATAACTTAATTCACTGGGCTGACCGCCGACAACTTTTACGTTTACCTGTTATGTTATGTTGACGACATGAAGTTTTACTTTAACAACTTTGACCATTACTTTAGTTTTTCTATGACATACACTTATAGCAATGAGTGGATCTTCTTGCATTTATATGTATTAATTTTGACTGGGTTTGTGAACTGCATGTGTTCTAATTCTCCCTTGGAGAGAAAAAAAGCATCGTAGAGTGTTGTTCCTGTGGGCTGTAGCAACACTAAACCCCCAAGCTTGCCTTACAAGGACTAAATGCACAAACCCACTATTTTTAAATACCCCATTGAGAGAGACTCTCACTGCAGCCTGTTTTATTTGTGCTGAAAATGTCGGCGCGCAGCCGCGTTCTGTGGACGATAAACGAGGAGCAGACTGATAAAGGAGGAAATACAGTGAGTGCTGGACGGAGCAGTGAGTGACAACAACCCCGCCCACATTTAAGGGTAATGTTCGCAGTGAAAACACTAGGGTCTAGGTACCATGTCTGAAGGGTTACTGTTATTATAAGTGTTTGGTTAAAATGGGGCTAAAGTGGTCTCTTGCAAAATCATGTCGAGGGTGAGCTTGTTTTGGTGGAACATTGCATGTGAGGAGGCGAGCACTGTCATTAAAATGGCCCTACAAAAGAAAATGTCACAGAAACATTAACAGCCATATGTCACCGTGTGATTCCACTCTTAGTGATAAAAAAGACAAAGATAATTTGATAATCGGTGTCCTAGAGGTGAAGCCTTCAGCTCTGAGGAAACCCGCTGGACCCATTAAAACCCCAGACAATTTGCTGGCTGTATGTGGCTCTACAAGAACATTATTACCGCAATATCACAGAAGCTTGTTTGAAGTGGAAGGGACCGGTATATTAGTGAAGTCACTGTCAATGGTGCATGCTGCTGCCTGAGTTTAAAGATGTGCCCAATCAACTCTGACTGGCTGTGTCAGAAAACAAATCAACATGGGGGCATGGGAGTCCTGCAAGATGGCATCTGGGCTTTTTGGGATGCGTTCACAAGTTGTTTGTTGTAGATTCTTTATTAAAAAAAATCACCAAAAGAACAAAGCTGACATGCTTTATTGCATGATCCAAATCTTTGTCAAAATGTTCCATTTTCAGTGCTTAGGTCATTTGCTCATAAATTGCTGCTGTTGTTGTTTTCTGTAGTGAAGGAGATTTGGAAATGGTAACATGCAGATAGGGGGAGGAAGTGCCCAATGGCAGTCTTATCCCCACAGTCTTCATCCAATGAGTCAGACTTTTTATAAGAAAACCAGTGTTTGGAGACACCTGTGGAGCATATAACTGACAAAGGAAGCTGTGGATGGGATGACATCTACCGTGAGGACCCTCGTGGGAAGTGGCCTGCAGAATTAATTACTGCAAAGCTTCCTGAACTGTGACCAGCCATAACTTAGGAGGATAAAAAGGGTTTGTTTTCCACCACAATTCACTTTTCTTCAGTTGAGTAATTACAATCTATGATAATAAAACACAGCCTGGTGAGGAAACTGTGGCATTGGCTTCCTGGATCACATTTTCACTGGACCACATTGGAAATTCAGTGCCGGCAGAAACCCATATATATAGTTGTGCACAAACAAAGTCATCAAAAGCATTTATCAGGCTGCAATCGACACCTAAAATGGGTATCCTATCATACTCTGCAGGTTAATGGACAATTTTTAAAACATCGGGAAATGCTTCACATCTTCAGCAATTACAACTTGCAAGATGCTTTTTGAGATGAACATGGGATGAATATCTCAAAATGTGTTTTAACCTGTCTCAGACAAAATCCATATGTACAGTATTTGGACACAGGTAGCTAAAGGGTATAAACAGGGCCTCAGACAAGGCAAGTGCAATCTAAGAATCAATACAATGAGGCCATGTAATTACTGCAAAATCTCAGGAACATAGCAGATAATTTGTTCACCTTCATTTATCAAAGCTGAGCTCTCAGTAAAACCCTTCATAATCAGTCCCAACAGAGATTTTTGTGATAACTTCAGGCAGAAATGAATACAGCTGCAGAGGCTTTCTTGACAAAAATGTGATGCTATTCGAGAGAGTTTTCATCAGTTTTGTTTTAAATGGTCCGGAAAGACAACTTCGGAAGATATAAGGTTCTATGGATAAAAACATTTTTGCAATATAGTTGGTTTGTTGAGTTCCAGGAGGTTTGACCAGAGGCCTACACTACAAACCAAGTTAAATATACCCAGTCATCTGGCTTCACTCACCCTAACACTGGCTGTCTGGATAACTGATATCACAAAGCTGGTTATCAACTAATTTAGTCAGTCTGGGTTTTCCTATCCAGCCACATGCATGTGAAAGAGGCGGGGCTGTTAATTACTAGCAGAACACAACTTGTAGAAAAAAAACTTGCAAGAATAATGATTTTAATGCTGCAAAATTTCAGGTGACTAGACAAACAGTTGTAACAGTTTTGTAACAAAGAGAAGCCATCTTAAGTAGGAGTGGCTGAGAGTTTGCAATTAGTCACATAACCCACATGCAGTGGGAAGGCGTAGATAGCAAACATCAATCTGTGTAACAATCAACAATATTATACATAGAGATAAAGGAATAAAGAAGTAGAGAAGGAGATTAAAACTGCCTACTGACAATCACAAACATACCCCAAAAAGTTTACATTAGATAAGTACTTTCTTAAGAATAAGTGCTTAAGTCCTTATTGTTAAATTGCATCCTCTAAAAATATATATACATATCCAAATTGCAAAAAGTTTCCAATCTTGCAAGTACATTAGCAAATGAACCTGTAGGTTGTATGTTTACATGGAGAGTGAGCATCAGTAAACAAATTGGAATTGTTAATTACTAGCTTCATCAAAACCATGAATGAAATACCCTACTTTATATGTTATGAGATGAAAGGGTGTAAATAATTACCTGCAGGAATGTTCTGTTTTAGAGACAGCGAAGAGTCATAATCTTAAGAGTGAGATGTAAATGACAGTCTATAGTCTTACAGCAGAAGGTGTAGAGAGACCAGAGATAATGTCCAAGTATTTAAAAGAAGGCCAAGGCTTAAAATATGTGTAGGTATTATTATATATGACTTAGGTATGCACATTTTTTTGCTAGTTGAATGATGGAGAAACTACTCTGATGAAAGTAATGCCAGACAGTTTCTGTTTCTGCAATAAAGAATAGAACAGAATTTAATGACCGATGAAAAATATCTGAATGAAATGTCGCATTTATAAATACAGGATCCAATTAACAATGTGTGCATTGTCTAAGAAAGACAATCTTTTGTTTTTTCTTTTGCATTTTTCCAGTTCATCACACAGGTGTTACATGTCAGTCTGAGCTGCAGAGATAAAATCAGAGTGTTATATCAGCCAGACTGTCAACTATCACTTTAGGAGTAAATATCGCACAATTAAAATGCAGCGAAAATCAACTCAACAGTCTGTAAAGGCTCCTCCTGTCAACTTATGCTAGCTAGCTTGGTCGAAGTTTTCAAGTACAAACATCAGTTAACATTAAGGACAGATGGAGAAGATGGGCACAGCTGAACTAGTATCCTGCCAGCCATTGTACAGGATGACCTCTGTGCTCAGGAACCGGAATGTTCTTTGATTCCTGACAGGTGCCATTCAACTTGGTGACTCTTTTTCTATATGCCTATCTAGGACTCTGGCAGGAGAGGGAGAGTAGGCCTGTACTTTACAGTGATAAGGTCTGGTGTGTTAGTGGGAATGTAAGGTGCTGTCCTGGTCCTGCTGTGGATCATTGCTACTGGCCACTGAAAGGTGGCTGCATAGTGGTGCTGCCTGCGTATGGGAGGAGCGACCATGCAGCTGTCTTGCTGGGGTCAGGATATCTGGGCAGTTTAATCATTCCATATCCAGAAACCATGGGATACCAGAACCATTTGGAAACATGGACCTATTGTAAAGCAGCAGCAAACAATGTCAGAATCACTAAATTATGGTGCACAAGTTAAAGGAGCTGATGGGATCACACTTCACTGGAGCTGTATAGAAAGCTGATTCTAAATGATTCAAAAAAATGAAACTATGATTCTGCTGACATAAAAATATAAACTCTTTTTACCTGTCACTCAGGACTTTTGTCCATTTTAACTGGACACTGGTCGAGGTGTTTACAAGTTATGATCCAATCCTCTGAAGTTAACCTGCTCCAGAGCAAGTTAGCTGTTCAGCAAGTTGCCATGGTGATTGATCCCTGTACAAAGTGAACCAGCTTTGTGGTACTGAAAACTGAGAGTTGACCCTGAAGTTTCTTGGCTGACCCCAAATCCTCGTCCATAGTGTAGGCCTCTGGGCTTGTAAAATTGGTTCTGAATAAAATTATTAAATGCATTCGTAAGCATTCTTCCAATTTGAGCATTTTTTGCAGAAATATTATGGAACTGCTCAAAAATGCAGGAAACTGCTTGAATTTGCATTAATTCTTGTGAATATAAAATGGAAAAATTCCTTGAGGGACTAAATAATGCTAAAATGTTGCATAGCAAAAAATGCTCTGCTGTTGTAAGTACTATCGTTGGTAGCTCCTGTGCAATGAAATTTATATGTGGTGACTATTTTACAAGACACTAGTTCGAGTGCAGCATTGTATTTCATGGCCATACAGTAATAAAAGATACCAAAGGTGCCGAATGCACTCAGAGCAAGTTAATGAATTCGGTAGAAGAAGATTTTTTCAGATCACTTGTTAGATATCGTCTATGTAAAACACATTCCTGCAAGCAACACATTGTCAAAAGTATCAGTAATTTATCTGTGAAGCTTCCCTGAGTAAACTGCAAAAAATGAGTTGTTTGGCCCTCATGCAGCAGAATAAACAGCCTGTTATCTCCAGCAGAGACACTCAGTGTCTTCTCCTACAGGACTACAGCCAATCAGAGAGGAAGCTCATCTCCCACTTTGTGATTATTGAAACTGCATTACAACACCACACGGCTTGGCTTGCAACCTACTTGAGCTCTCATGGCTGTACATGAAACCAGCAATTTTGCTGCCAAAAGGAGCACTTCTAATTCCACATGTCAATCATAAGTGGATCATTGATTGGGCTGACAGGAGGCGGCCGTCTATGAGGAGCTGCTCCGAGTGCTTTGCTCCCGTACAGAACATGACGGGCTGACCTTTTATGTCTCCATTTTCGCACGTTAATTCTTGTAGCCTGCCCATTGTGAGTCACAGAGTGGCAGTTAAAAAGCATAGGCATTCAATGTAAAATCACAGCCGGTGAGTCAAGCCAAAAAAGATAGAATCTAATGTAATAAGATTCAATTTCTTTGTATTTGACAGTTACCATATCAGACTATTTAACATGAGGAAGAAAACAGAACTTGTGATAAAGTGCTGATTCTTAAATGTTCACGGAGATTTGTCACACTGTCCTAAAACCTAGGTGAGATCTTCTGTATTTCTATAAACGTTGCAACCTGTCCATCAGAGTCCCACAGAGAAGGATAACTGAAAACCCTGTAGTGCACAAAGGCACTGTGGCATTTCTATTTGAATCCCACCTACCCTTCCAGTCTCCAAATGGATAGTCCAACAGGACTTCCTAACTAAAGAAGGCTTTTGCTGAGTAAGCATGCCCTTTTCAGAACTGCCCAGCTTTACATTTATCTAGTCAAACACATCCACACCTGGTAGCTGGCCAGCACATTGCGGCCTTCTATTGTTGGCAGCTTTTGAGGAGTAATTTAGGGTTAAGTGCTTTGCTCAAGGGCACATCGACAATGGCTGCTGAGGGAGGAGAGAAAAGATTAGAGTTGTTCCAATACCGATAACAGTATCACAAATGCTTCCAATACTGCCTGAAAGTCTCTATGGGGTATCAGTAAGTCCCACCAAACTCTCACAGACACCAGAACAGCTTGACTCTGTTATTTAACCTGTTAATAACCGTTTTACCTTTACTGTACGATTCTAACATTTAGCCCTGTCACTTTGTGTGTGTGTGTGTGTGTAGATTGAGTCATTAAATTTCCCCCATGCAGAGCGGAGCGGAGTAATGTAATGATAGTGTGGAGGGCTGCAACAAATAAATCACTGAGAAATACTGAAATTCATTTATAATTTCTTTAACGTCATGTCAATGACTCCAAAAACTTTATATATCGAAATCCAAAATTTGAAAACTGAAAATGAAACCTACTGAACAGTACTCAAATACTTGGGTCTAACCCTATAGCTACATATTTAGGTATTGAAATTGATATCAGAAAGGCAAAATTGGTACTGCAACATCTCTAGAAAGGATACAAATATTTACCACCTTCCACACACTTAAAACTGACCCAGAGTCAGTCAGCTATTGGAGGAAGTTTGCCTCAAGAGCTATCCGTCTGAAAGAGGTTTCTCAACAAAAAGGTTAGAAAAGGTTTGGCTTAAGACGAATAGATTTCTGCCAGAAAGGCAAAGTTCTCCCATGTGCTTTCAGTCAATATGCCTGAATCCAAATGTCCACCCTTTGGACTTGTGGACTGAGCCCTCGTGGACATCAATTGACATACTGTGACGAGTTCACCGTCATCACGTAAAGTCTGTGAGGGCAGAGACCGCAAGCCGCTGAAAGACACAGCCCTAGAGACTGTTTTACTCGTTGCCATGGAAACGTTTGAGCGACGATTACAATCATTGTAATTGCTGTCATGCTCTGTCTGCTCATCTGTCCCTGTAGATAACAGGATATAAATCCAATGTATGGGGTTGTTTTGTGAGTGAACAAAACACACTTTTGTATAACATAGAGACTACAGACATTCAAATACAGAGATGGTTGTAAATAAGGACTGAACTATGACGTTTTTTTTACTTGGTGCTAGTGTTATTTTTTTCAAGTTTTACCTTTAGATTGTCACAAATAAAGGTGCAGATGACATTCAAAGGATATATTATTAACCATTAGTAACAAATGTGACTATAAATACAGTTGGAGCAGATTATAACAGTTCACATACATATTTCTTTGGTTAAATTTGGATCAATAATCCGACAAAACCATCACAGTAGGTTAAAACAAGCCATTGCCTTCTATGGTTTTCTACTCGGAGCTAAGTAGACATTACATTGGAGCAGTTTTGACTTTTTAAGTTTTAGTGTGTAACAACAAAACTGGTGCCATTTTGTACTAAATATTGTCTTGTAAACTGAAAGGAATTTTAATTTTTTTCATTTTTTGACAAGCGATAACAGCGTGAGTCTGTAACTCCAGAGAAGATCAATTGTGGAGGGTGGACCACATTAATATTCTGTTTGGCTACCCAGTATCATGCTGTTCATGGTCAGAGGAGGGCCAACAATTGATTAGCAATTAAGACCCCTGACTTAGTGTTTAACGAGCAAGTGGAAAAGAGTGCTCTGTGCCAGCCATTTATCTAATTTCTCTGAGCAGGTGTTTCCTGGGGTCTTAGGAAAAAGGATATCAGTGAAAACAATGAGAATATTCAGACGTGATTATAGAGACATAAATTAGCAAACAGTCAAAATGTATTAATAAACTGCAGTAATTGTGGCTGCGTCTCTGGCACTGATTTTTCAGACGATGTTGTTTCTCTCTTAGATTCACACAGCTGTACTGAGCAGCACGGGTTGTTGTGGATATTTCTGTATTTGTGCTCGGATGGTCTTGGCATAGTCGAGACTGTGCCCTCTCGCTGTGACACGTAGGCTGTGGTGTCAGGTATGCGTGGGCTGGCCAGCTACTGTCAGCTACAGTAACACTCATCACAAGCTCTGCATAAAGAGAAGAGAATACACACATACACTGACTCCGTGTAGGTGGGACTCCAGAGCCAGGTGCTAAATAGATGGTAAAGAGCATCTAAATGATCTAACAGCTCTGTATTGTTTGGATATTTAACTACGTGTTCAGACTCAGTATCAAGGCCAACACAATTATTTTGGTAACACTGCTTTAAGAACAGAAAATACAGTTTGAGGAGTCGGAAAAATGCAGAATCTTACTTACAAATGATGCTTAAAATACTTAAGATGCATTTTTGGTTTCTGGTTAAATCTCAGTGAATATATTCCTGCTCAAAACCACAAAGTTTTAAACATTCAGATTCAACTAATGATGCATAAAGATAAGGGGGGAATTCAAATCCAGCAATCAATATCTCAGATTTCCAGAGCGGGTGGTCAGCCGAGACCCTCAGCAGACACAAAGTCTCCAGACAGCAGAGGGCTACAGAGCTGAAACCTGCATATGGCATCTGCTTTGACGCTGATGAAATTATGGAGAATGGCAGCAAACCCCAAGAGGAACAGAGGTGCCTGGAGTCATGCATCTAAGTGCTGCTAGACAAACCCCATTTCCTCCCTCACTGGAGTCCTCCTCATGACATTCACTATCCTGACACTGGCTGATCAAAGTAACACTTATTTATTTATGCACGCTTCCAGGAATCACACGTGAGCTAAAGAAGTGTATATTCCTGGAAAAAAGAAAACAGGCAGACATCACCTAGGCATTGTGACATTGAGTTTCTGGGCAATGTGCAATCATCCGAGAGTTGCAAGCTGTAACTGATAGTATTTGTTTCACATAATATGTTGGACAGTTTGAAAAAGATGAGCATAGAAAGACAAGACATTGACTGGTGAGTATTGAATTGCGCTATTAATCACTCAAACATTATTCAGTTGTTGACAGTGGATATATTTAGATAGCCCAATATGAAAATCTGTGCTTCGACCTACTTTTGGACAAAGATTAGAATTACTGTGGATTAACTGACTCCTTGAGTGCGCTGCTGTTCAATGCTGAGATCTGAGAAGAGGTTATATTCATGTTGACATAATGCGTCTTATTTTATTTATTTATATCGACATTATGTTAACAGATCATACAGCGAGCTGTGAATGGTGAAAAGGTGAAAGGCAGCAGAGAGTTGCTGACACAGTGGGCATCGTGTAGTAGTAGTATAACGTGGACCTAAATAACCCCACATCTCATTAAAACCAAAAAAGTATTATTTACGTTAGGAAAGCACTGATTTATTGGCCTTATACCTGTATCAACCGATATTTGCATTGCTGACTGCCTATCTGCAAATAAGATGACATTCAATGACGGCAGTGGCTGATGATTTTCTGTCGTGTCACATTAATTTTGTGCACGCTAAAAAGCAGGGCTACATATGTATTTAGTTAATTTATCCTCCTGAGACCCTGCGTCCTCATATGAGGACATCACATTCTAGGTTTGTTGCACCTTATACTTCATTCTACTGAACTTAGACCTTATGTTCTTAATCGTGGACACTTGTTTGTGCCATCATGCGGCAGCAAAAGTACAACACACCAATCCAAGTAAAAACAAGATGGTGGCCATCTCTGCCAAGTCAGTCTGCAGCTGATTCTGACACAAAAGTGGACAACGTACAAAACCTGATCACATTTTATGGTTAAAACTTGTTTATACCCGAATAATAATGTTTGTAGTTTGATATGGGAACAAATTTGACCAATTTTAGCAACAGAAACGAGGACGTTCAGACGAATTAGATGTGACCGACTGTTCCTACAGACAAAAGGACATTCTTAGCTTGGAGAATGCAGAGTTTCTAAATGAACAAAATCACAAGACTTTTTTTAGTTTTTGCACAACAATGTTCAGGTGAACAGTTTTGCACTTTATTACACACTTGTGACTGTTAAGATAAACCCATTGTCCCCGTATGAGGACATCATTTTTCTTCTCCAAAACTACTTCCTGTTGAAAGACAATGTTTAGTATTTTTATCCTTATCAGGTCCTACTGATCCCAGATAGCTAGGAAACATTAAAAATGCATACCAAACAGAAGCTGAGGTCTCAGGAGGTTATGATGTGTTCAAGCTCTTCACTAAAAGCATTGAACTAAGATAGATTCTAATGTTGTCATGATGTGTTCAAATGTAATCTTGTAAAATTAGATTTTGACAAGAAACTTAAATCAATACAGTGGTTTTGTTTTTAAGAGAAATTTCTTGATGTTTTCGCAGCAGTTGAAGCAGTTTTATTAACATTTTTTTCATCTCAAAGAAGGTTATATTAAAAGTTTTCATAAATTTGTATGACTGAATTTGTGCTCGTTCAAAGATAGTGTAATAAAGGGTTAAATTACTTTTAAACAGCTCAGTTACTTTTTTATAAGCAGATTTCTTTGTTCAAGTGGCACAAAGTGGGCGAATAAATAACAACCAAAACAAAATAATCACCAACAACTCAGAAAAAAAACATCAGTATTGGCTATCGACCAATTGGTACTGGCCCAGAATTTCACAATCTGTGCATCCCTAATTTATAAGATGGCATCATAGGAGATATTGTGTAGTGGAAGATAAGCCTTAAATCAAGTAACAGACTTGGGCATGAAATCAGATACCCTAATGCTAATACTGCTAATAAATATTCCAAATTAAAAAAAGCTAGAGTGACACTTTATTAAAAAAAAAAAAAACCACATTTGTTGCATTGTATTGTGTCAATAAAGTCAGTTTTGCATTATTAGTCTGAGTACCCTTTCCTCTGCACTGGAAGTACAATTACTACGCAAAACCAATTTTGTATTCAGATGTAATTCAAGATTCATGGCCCCTAGTCCTCTCCATTTTCACAGACTGTCATTTTGCAATTTAAATTCCAAGATGACAAGCAAGCAAATAGATTTAAAACACAGAGCAGAAAAAATGTCAGCAGATGCACAGTTATAAGACGCCTGATTTACTAATAACTCTCAAACTTCGATTCATGTCCTTTATGTGCATGTGTTACAGCATGAAAGCAGGAAGTTTGTTTTTATTTTAATATTTATGAAAACTGTCACAGGAAGAAAAGATTATGTATTAATGACAATAAATGGGATCCACATACTACAAAATAAATTTGATTAATTTGCTTGTTAAATATAAACTTCTGTAAACAGCAATGCTACGGTACTTATAGATGAAAACATATACATATATATGAGTATATAATATCCTTTTATTCTGATGATTCTGCCTCTTCTGTTGCTTCTCCTTGTCTAAAGAATAGCCTCCCACAAAAGTCTCAGCACATATCAAAAGCACCTTTATACTTGAAGCTTTTCAAGATCTTTATATTCTGTGGTCCTCACATTTCTATCTTCTTTCTCCTATAAAGCACTTTGTGTCCACTATGTTGGAGAGTGCTATAATAAATAAAGTGCGCTTATACTGGCACTGAAGGATTACCTATTTATTCAGTCAAGGTTACCGAAGTTTGATGGTTACGTGGTTGCAGTTTTGCTGTTTCTTCATGGTAAGACATGGAAGATTTTAAACTAAACATTTATCAAGTGCAGGGAGCAAAACCTGACCTGGGGGTTGAAATGTAGTAGTTTGTTAAGTATTAATAATAATAGTGGATACTGTCTTATGTGTCTCATCACGCTTAATGCACATTAAAAGAAATGTTCACCCTAAAATCAAAAATCTGTATTTTTCCTCTTACCTGTAGTGCTATTTATCAGTAGATTGTTTTGGTGTGAGCTTGCTGAGTGTTGGAGATGTCTGCCTTCTCTGGAATATAATGGAAATAGATGGCACTCAGCTTGTGGTGCCCAAAAATATATTTCAAAACCAGACAGCAATGTCTCTTTCCAGAAATGATGACCTGCTTACTCAAGAAAATCTACAGACTTTGTTGTGAGCAGTTTCATGTAGGAACTATTTTCTCTCTACTGAACCACACCAGCCAACCAATCACTGCGCGGAAGGAAGTGTGCATCTACTGCTAGCTCATCTAGCACCACTGAGCTAGCTAATGTCACAGCTCAGCCAAGGAGTGGGATTAGGTACAGTTCACATTTGAAC
This sequence comes from Cephalopholis sonnerati, assembly GCA_019142605.1. Taxonomy (NCBI): domain Eukaryota; kingdom Metazoa; phylum Chordata; class Actinopteri; order Perciformes; family Serranidae; genus Cephalopholis; species Cephalopholis sonnerati. The sequence goes on from JAGQAX010000012.1 coordinate 24,440,129, forward strand.
TGATTCCAGTACCTGTAATTTGGTACCCTAACAGTTCCTTACTTTGCTTTGCCTGTAGTAACAAAAATTGAATTATTGAACAAGCTGCAGGGGTGACGTAGAGGGCTAAGAAGCAATTCAGCTCCTCTGCTCTTTTATAATCACACAGAGAGCTAATCTTCTGTCTCTGCCTGTCTGTCTGCTTGTGAGTGTATGTGTGTGTGCCTGCCAGTCAAGCGGTGATACTAGGCAATTGCTAAAAGAATACAGAAAAGAAATTGGACCAGACGCCGACACTACCGCAGCAGATTAGGACTGCAGTTTTAGTTTTGGCTAAGCCATCAGGGTGGCCGCGGAGCTTTGTGGCTGGCTTCCCAGCTTTGTGGCGCTTCCGCCTCCTGTCTGAAGTTGAACCCAGCAGCTTCACGGAGCTCTGCCGCCGGCCTTGGAGCTCCATGGCTGGCTTCCAGGCTTCAGGGAACCTCTTGTCTAGACCCAGTGATCAGTGTCTTGGCAGTACCATTGTAATTCAGTCGGTACCCTTAAAAGTTCTGAGTTCGGTACCCAACCCTACTAAGGAGGAAACCATTAATGTTTACATCTGTTGTGAGCACAAGCCTCTCATCCATGAGTAGATGCACGCTTCCTTCTGCGCAGTGATACCGTTGGCAGGCGTAGTTCAGAGAGAAAATAGTTTCTACATGAAACTTCTCACAGCAACATCCACAGACTGTCTTGTCATAACTTCTAGAAAGAGACAGTGCTGTTGAGGATTTTTTTAATGTTTTTTTTTTGGCGCCTTGAGCACTGCAAGTAGAGTGCACTCTCAGAGAGAAGGCAGACATCTCTACAGCTGATATCTCTAACACTCGACAACTCACACCAAAACAATCTGTTATACAGCACTACAGGTAAGAGGAAATAATACCTATTTTGCAGTAAACTGTCCCTTTAAGAAAGCATTCAATATTCGTTAATTAATAAAAGGATCCATTAGGGAGTTTTCCTTAAGAAGATTTTTGTCCTGCCATTCAGTTGGAAAGAAAGAGAATTCAGTTAAGTAATCTTTAAAATGTTTCCGGGTGATAACTCATGAAAAGGTTTTATGCTGCATTCCTAATAAATCGTTTGACAATGCTGACAGGTGGCTATGCTTGACAATTTTCATCTCCACCACCCTTCACTTTTGTCCACAGTGATAAGCTTCAGCTTCCCACACAGTATAATGTTTGGAGCTGGAGGGATTATTATTTCTCATTAAACTGTAACAAGAAGGAGCTGACTCCATAGAGAAGGATACCAACAGGGAGAGGTGGAGAGGTACACTGAGCCTTGGTTTAGTAATGAGTGCATCCCCTCCCATAGCAGTAGCTTAGTGGATGTGTGATGGTCAAGACAGTCACCATGGGGCTACGACAAGATCACACACAGCACCAGACCACCAAACAGCCTTAATAATGCAGAGTTTGGCTCTGTACCGCTGTTCAAGCTGTCAATCTGCTGTGCAAGAAGCCATGTTTGTCTAATCCAACAAGAGGGTTCTCCACTCCAAGGCATATTAATGAGATTTTCACATCTCGTCTCCTCTTGAGGGAGGACAGCTACAGAACTACAAACAGTGAACCTTTTCAAATTAACACATAGTCTAAATCCTTTGATTTTCCTTTTTGCAGCATTTTGTTCTACGGTGAATGACCATTTAAAACGGTTGAATAAAAGAAGAGAAATGGGAAAATTAATCAGCATTAAGTACAAAATAAAAGACTTACCATCAAATCTTTTATGTCTGGAAACAAAGGTGCTTCTCAATTCATGACTTGTTTCATCAACCAGATTCTCAAAGTCCTGTTTGCTCTGTTGGCCAAATTTGTCCTCCATTTCCTGGGTGCAACATGTGTTTCCCTGAGGACATACACGAAGATGTTCACCTGCAACAGAGACGAAAACAAGTGTTTATGTATCCGTGCTAAAAGTGACACTGACTATGCACAGTCTTAAGTGTATTGTCGTGCATAACATGGAGAAAGTTCTGAGTTAGACGGCCTATAATATGAAAAGGTCTCATGTTTGAGGCCTCTGTTTTTAAAGAAATTAGAACATTAACCTTCACCTTCAGAAACCCTTTCTTTTCACACCACAATCCCCCTTATTCTAAGTAAAATCAGCATTTTAGCATCTAAAAAGTACGTTTTAAAATAGTCACAAGAAATTCTGTCACACTAATCCTGAGCCCTAGATCCAGCATCTCCGGTGCTTAAAATTACTCAATGATTCAATAAAACTTTTACAGCACCAGCCTCCTATTTTGGACACATAATCATTGGATAACAGTATTTAAGTTTATATAGTTTTCTATGTTACGGGAGAAAATGTGCAGGACTGCGGTCCTAAAAACCCACCATCAGGTCTTAATTAAGGGCAGCGCACGCAAATTAACAGTTTGCTAAGCCTCAGCGACACTTAGCTACTGTTGCTATGCCTGTCAAGCTTTCCATTCTTGCAGGGCACATGTGCAGTTTGTAATGATAGTTGTGGCAGAGTTACAACTCAGAATTCTTAGGATTTTTTTTAACCAATAGGTCCTTGACTGCAGATAGAGGTAGACATCAGTAGGCATTTAATTTCTAGCAGGTGACTGTTGATTTTGTCACCTGAAATGACAACTGTTACCATTAGATTTAATCAGCTATAGCTAGCCACGGCACATTCAATCTACCAATCAGTAGCCACAGAGAAGCGTGAATAAGCTGTAAATGTGTACCTAATAACCAATTACTGATCCCCGTTGTTTGTCCAGAGAATTCCTTTTTCTTTGTTTTGTTGTACATGATGAAACTAGACCATTTAAGTTAAATTCTTTCTCAAAATACAGTTATTCTACACTTCAGTTCCACAGTCAAAACAATAACCGTACGGATAAATGCACATGTATAGACAGTGAGACGTAGCCTGACTGAGTGTGGAATAATTGTTGAAATTGCACTTATTTTTTTTTTACACCCAAGGATGTTCATCTGTTTTGTAAAAGGATGGACGTCTAAAGGATGCAATTCTTTACACAAAAAAGGAAAAATGTTGGAGCTGATGTTACTTACAATGCGATGGTTTAATTGGTCTGACCCATCTGAGATCAAATTGGGCTGAATGTGGACTAAAATGAGTCTGACACCCCTGGTTTAAACCATTCACACTTTCTTCTCTTGTGCCTTTTTTTTTTTTTTTTTTTTTTTTTTTTTAACCATAGACATAATCAGACTTGTTAAACACCCTGCAAAACCAAAAGCATGGTGTGAAATTTTGTGGCCTCTCTCTTGAGATATGGCACCACAAAAGAGCCGGTAATGATTTTCAGTAGCAAACAAAGATGGGATTTATTGGCAACCATTTTTTGATGTCAAATGTAACTGTGAATTGTTAGATGTCCCTTTAAACATTTGAACACTTTTTAACATAAAACTATACAACAAATATAGAGGGGTAAACACAGATGTGCGTTTACCACATGCCAATGAATTACATATAACCCTTGGTTTAAATTAACCCTTTAAATTTGTGAAGTAGTCAAATTTTAATTCTAATTTAATCACTTTAATTTTCTCTGTACACGAGTTGCTAATTCCAGAAATGGACAGAGTAAAACAATGGCTTTTTCCTTGTAGGATCTTTAACATGATTTTGTGTAGAAGAGGAACAATGGTAGTGTTTCTCATTTCGTCTGACAATAAGAGGTACTACTTGCAAGGGCTTATCAAAGTTAAGTCAGTGGGGAGAACAGATAATACATTCCTTTAAAATATTCTCTGGCATTACATAATTGATGACATTGGGAAAATACTGAAGTGAATCAAAAGTTAATGATCTACATCATTTCATTTCCCCAAGCAGCCATTTTAAAAGAGCCACGAATAAAGCACACTCCGACTATAGCAGCATTTATTTCTCCATTTGACAGTCCAAAATCTTTGAAAGTATATTGACGACAAAAGATTTGAGGGAGCACAAAACAAATTTGAGCGCTACTCAATCTGCAAGTCAACGATTGGGAATTGTGAGAATACTTTTGACCTAATTTGAACTGGAAGTGAAGTCTCCTGTGCTTTCTACTTTTAAAATAAAAGCATAATGTTTAACCACAAGGTGAAGACAAAGCAGTATTTGGTGTCTATCTTATCCTAAAAATCGCAATGCTTTGACACTAAATGACACTAAAATCCTGTCACATATTTATGAATAAAGTTGATTGTTACTTCTGAGCAGAGTCTAATGAGCCTCATGAAGGGGGTTTGGGTTTGCTCTGAACTGATCCCATGATCCTAAAGTTTCAAAGAGAAAACTTGAGTTACCGCCTCACAGTTTTACATCTCTGCCAACCAGTCAGGTTGCAGTTTATATCCGTGCCTTTCCAGAATCATATGTAGCCATGACAGTAGAGTAGACGATTCTTCAAATATGAATGATGCGGCAATGAAGCTACACGTTCTAAAACATGGATGCTTCACATACATCTTCACAGAAGATCTCTAGATCAGTACAGTTTCAAGAGTCACCAATTCAGTACCTGACTAAATGTCTCCCCTTCTCTTCCTGAGTTATGTTGTTGAATGATAAGGGTCAGAAAAGTGTTTTTGCAGAACGTTATGATGTCAGAGTGAAGCTGACCCTTGACGTTTTGGATATAAAACATCATCACTTCATCATTTTGTTCCATAAGATATTTGTGTGACATTTGGTCATAGTTATGGCCAAATACATGTTTTGTGATGTCACACTGACCTTTGACAACCAAAATAAATCAATTCATCCTTGAGTTCAGATGGATGTTTGTGCCAAATTTGAAGAAAATTCCTCAAGGTGTTCCTGGGATACTGAGTTCATGAGAGTGAAACAAATGTGAGGTCACAGTAACCTTGACCTTTGACCACCACAATCTAAACAGTTCATTCTGGAGTCAAGGTGAATTTTTGTTCCAAATTTTAGGAAATTCCCTCATGGCTTTCTTAAGATATTGAGTTCACGAGAATGGGACAAATGTGAGGTCACAGTAACCTTGACCTTTGACTACTAAAATCTAAACACTTTATTCTAGAGTCCAGGAGGATGTTTGTTCCAAATTTGAGGAAATTCCCTCAAGGCTTTCTTGAAGATATCACATTTACAAGAATAGAATGGATGGACAGACTGACAACTCGAAAACATAATGCCTCCGGCCAAGCCTGTCGCCAGTATGGAGGCCTGATGATAATAATACAATTATTATGGGCTGTGGCTACATTCAGAGAGAGAGACAACATTTTCAGAATATGTGTGACACAAGTCTGACACACTGGTATGAATAAACTAGGAGACAGAAAGGGGACCAGTTGGATCGTCAGAATTTGGTTCAACTTCAATCTACAGTGCAGATCACATGCCCACAGCACGCTGAACTATAATGCATACGGGTATATTAATGACGTGTCTTAAATCGTCATATGAATTACATGAATGATATTTAACCAACTGTCCCCCTGCACACATATTACAATCATATTTCTTTTCCCTCCACAAAGCACAATCTCAGTTCAGTTTCCCCTCAAAAAAGGCGGATCTAATGTACATCGTCGACAATCAGCACTGAGCTTCCAATCAGGCGAGCAGCTGTAAGCAGATGGCAGCTGTAACATTCTCACTGCATGCAGCAACAGATAGATTGCACAGCAGCAGAACGAGAAATGGATTTCATTTAGTGAGCACCACACTGAGTGAGCAACAATATGATATGAGCACGAGATCGTTTTGCACATTGCCGTCTATAAATGGTAACATGAGATCTTAAAGATTTAAACTGCAACACCCAGAATTTGTGTAACATGTCATGAGCAAACTGCACCCAGCACCGTCATGTTTACATCAGCCAGCAAAGTTTTCTACAAAAAATACCACGGTGAAAAGATTAAAGTGCTTTCTGTGGACCCAGCATGTCAGAAAATAACTTGATTCAGAATTATGTCATTCAACTCCTACATAGTATCACAGTACAGACCAATATAGCTGTCTATAAATGATGCAACCTCATGAATGCAGATATTTGGCATTGACAGTTGCAGAGTTTTTTCCCTTTCGATGACTTCAGAAAATGAACAAGCACATACTGGGGTCTTGCAAATTAAAAAAATATCCAGAAACACATACAGAATGGCGTTTGACAAATTAATATCAGCCAAACCAAATAAAACAGCAATTTCACCACACTGCAAGGTCGGCAACCTTTACTATCAGAAGAGACATTTTTGGTCAAAAAAAAAGAAGCTGCAGGAGCTGCAAAACATATCTGAGCCTCATGATAAAGGTAACACAGCCTTTAAAGTGAAATCTAGCCTATCAACATTACTAATGCATCTAAATGAGGCATTCATTATTATGTTTTAGCACAAGGTTACTATTCTGCAGTGAGCTATTTTTGACTATTTGGTACTTAAACTTTGCAACGATGCAGACGGAAGCAAGCAAATTTGTCCATGTACTATTACATTATCTATTTTCCATTGAGACTTTTCCCTTTTTGTATTTGGACTGCTGATGACTTTTAAGTTGGAGCATTAACTTGTAATGTTACTCAATGCACGAGTTGACGACATGACTCCATCAGCACACCTTAAATTTCACTGTGACAACACTTCTAATAATTAGTGGATCGGAGCATTTATACATTTTTTTTTTTTAATTCTGACCAAGTTATGTGAACGGCATATATTCTAATCCTCACTTGGAGGGGAAAAAAAAGCATCGTAGAGCGTTGTTCCTGTGGGCTCCAGTAACATTAAACCCCCAAACTTGCCTTACAAGGACTAAATGCACAAACCTGCTATTTTCAAATATCCCATAGAGAGACTCTCACTGCAGCCTGTTTTATTTTGTTCTGAAAATGTCGGCGTGCAGCCTCATTTTGTGGACGATAAACGAGGTGCAGACTTCTCTCTGTGTCACCAGTAATGAGGAAATACAGTGAGTGCTGGACGGAGCAGTGAGTGACAACAACCGCACCCCCATGTAAGTGTGCTGTTTGCGGTGGAAACGCTAGGGTCTAGGTACCATGTCTGAAGGGTTACTTTTGGTTCCAAAGGTAACATACTGAAAGTGTTTGGTGGAAATCGGGCTCAAGAATCACCCACAGGCGTACAACAATAAATGAAGCAGAAAAGGCAACCCAAAAAGTCTTAGATTAAGCTGCACATTCAACTTAACCCTGTAGAAATCAGCTACAACACTGGTTATAAATATTTTAAGCATGTAAGTATTGTAAGACTATCTTGGCATTAAAAGTAATGAAATAGGCCACCTGTCTTTTAACATTTTTGTTGCAGAACACTCTCTCTCTCTGTAAACCAGGAAAACATGATTAATGTTTGTCCTCTATTGAACTTAATATCAGCTGACAAAAAATAAAAGAAAAACTGTGCATACAATGCTGATAATTTCATTTAAATGATGTTCAGTAAGTACAGCAATGTTTGTATAGCATGTGTGGGGGGTGTTGGTGTACGTGTTGCACACTGGGGGCAGTGAGAGACGCAGGAAGAATGAGTTGCCGGCTAAAGCAACACAGGCTTGTGAAAAATAACAACAGTGCAGTTAATTTCTCTTTTCTCTCCATAAACTGAACATAAATCTTATTTTAACAGACAGATTAACTGTAGGCTATAAGAAATGGCAAGTAGCGAGGGAACATCTTTGTGTGTGTTGCTCGGCACGGAACTAAACAGAAGGCGGCGAAGAGAAAAAAAACTTGTCTTATGTACTGTTTATATTGTATGAAATTTGACTTTTAAATTGTTTCATTATTTTCACCATGGGTGTTTGCTTTCCATCAAAAAAAGTCTTTATTTGCATGGAATTCAAATGTGTGATTAAGAGTGTGTCATCATTTTCATGATGGGAGTTTGTTTATAAATGTACGCAACATTGATGTTCTATGTCATTTCACAATAGGCAGTGGGGGTTTGTCAAGCATGTGAATAGGGAGTGTTTCATTTTCCCTGAAAAGTACATTTGTATGGCTCTGATAAACATTCTGTAAAAGTGTCCAAATATTACAGTAGGTGCTGTCAGAATAAGGAGACATTTATACACAGTATGATCTAGGCTGTGCAATGCATCTCCACAAAAAGGCTTTGATCTCAGAAGAAAGGGAGACTCCGGTGAAACTATGTCACTGGAACATCCAGGTGGACCTCCCATTGCAGATGTTAGGTCGAATAAGGGCGTCTGTGAAGATCACAATTCCTGCATCATAACCCCGCTCCCTTTAAACACTCAAACCTGCACCGACTAACAGAAAGCAGCTGAAATTTGTATTTCAAATCCCCACTTATTTAAAAATAAAGTTACGGATGGATTTAGGAACTTCATTAATATCACACACAGTCTACCGGCGAGTCCCTCGGGCTACACATTTGGAGTGCAGCCTTTTCATCAGATATGTCAAGTGGAGAAAAAAAATCTATCTTGACACAACAAACCTACTGTGTGCTACAGCAGTCTCAACAGAGCAAAAACATCACTTAAAAATAAGACTGTCGTACATCAACATATGGGAAGGAGCTTTCAAGGGACTTCACCACTCAGCAAAGTGCCACAACCTTGCTTGCCAAGGTTAAAGCAGCACTGTGGCTTCCCAGATAATTCATCTCGTAGAGCGCAGACCACACATTAGCAACAGACAGGATGGAGTGTGAGCCAGACAGTTCTTTTACAGCAAAGAAAAACTGCTGCATCTCAGTTTGTTATAAAGACTTTACAGCAAATTAGATTTTCTTGTATTACTCTGTATTGAGTCAACATGAAAACACTGAAACCAGTGATGAATTCATTCTACCAACAAGTATGGCCTGCACCAAAGGTCCGATAGAGCACATTCATTTTTGCCTTAGACTTCTATTGTCATCCAAAAACTAACACTACGGCATTATTATTTTGAGTCGACCCAAATGCTTAATTCATGGGGCTTGAAATAAATCAATAAACTATTGGTTAACATGTCGCTCCACCTGCTGCAGCTTGCTATGTCCATGTACCCTTTGGAAGAAGCTTGAGATGCATGAACACCACAGACTGTAAAAATAGTGGACGCAGCTACTGTAACATCATACACTGGTTTGTGGACTCGAGTTTGGCATTTCAGTCAGCAACATCTTGGTTTTTTCGGAGCCAGAGGTTAGCATATTTGGGCAAGAGGTTGGCACTATGGCGGACTGAGGGGTGGCTCTGACTCAGTAGCCAAGGACACTACCACTCAAAGCAGCCCGCCCTAAATTATGCATAACATTGAGCCTTAATAAAATGTAAACGGCTGAGTTATATACAAATTTAATCCCGTGCAGTTGTCATGAAGGGGGATATTAGCTATAGAAACCAAAACCGTTTTTTGTACCAGGCTGTCAACATGTTTATTTCTGATGTAGAGCTGGACATTTTAACAAGGGGGTCTATGGGGATTGAATGGCTTCGGGAGCCAGCCTCAAGCGGCCGTTTAAAGATCTGCAGTTTCTTGCACTTCTGTGTTGGCTTTATTTTTCAGGCCTGCTTGATGAACGCACATATGCGCAAACAACTGGAACACCCTGGCAACCACCTAGGAATCACCTGTCACCAGTGTTTGGAAGGTTACTTTTGAAATGTAGTAGGTTACAGATTAATGGTTACCCTGTTAAGAATATAATAAATAGGCCAATGTAACTATTTTTAAATCTTCAAAGTAATGTGACTGATTATAATTGACTACATGTTTTAAAAACTGGGCAATACAGCTGAAAAATGTCTGTGAATAGCCTGAATGTTATATTCTATATATGAATCTCAATAACTCCAACTGATTACAATTACATTCATTTTGTAATTAAATTATATGTAACTAGTTATGTCTGAGTACTGCCTGTCACTTAATAGTAACGGCCAGACCTTAGAATTACATAAACCATAGCAACCGACTGGGAAACCTTGGCAAACACTATAACACTTGCAATATCCTGGCTAACTCCCTGTAGAGTCCAGCTAAAATCAAACTGCATTAAAGTGACTTCATTTCCCCCTATTTTTTTTTATTTATTTATTTATTTTTTATATATTAAGGTGAGACACCCCAAGTGTAAACAATTTTTTTCATGCACTTGTCAGTTTTGAGATATTGGATTATTGCTTTGATTATGTGTCTTCTAGTGTTAAGAAAACATCCAAAATGCACATTTAAATATTGACTTTAGATTTCTGCTCTGGAAATGAATGCATAAGCTTCATGGGGACATATGTTAATTAAAATTTTTACTCTAGTGTCATATCCATTGTCTAAAAATACATGGAAATTCACAATACATATTTTAATGGCTGTCTTCTCAAAATTAGTTTTTCCCCCCCCTCATACTCTGAGCCAAAAATCTAAACTTCTGTAGCACTTAAATACACCAAGCTTTCCAGTTTTATTCCTTCCTATAATCTGAAGGTTTTATTTACCAGTCTTAGCCTGATTTATATAAATTCCTCAAATTCCTTTTATTCCTCAAAACATGGCAGAATTTTTTTTTTTTTATTTCATGGCAGTATTTTCTGATTTAAGGCATGACAAAAAGAGACACACAAACTTTCCTCTGAAATTTGACATTAATAGGTCAACAAAAAGAAACAAACATTTTTAACCTGACTTCATCTTATGTTCAGATTTTGTCTTATCTAAAACATAAAATTTTAGAAAACTTTTAATTTACCCTATTACCCAAAACTTTAAAAATTAAATTTCAAGTTAAAAAACATGAACCCATGTCTTGTCTTGTACCTTACAAACAAACACTGACCATGGATGAGCAAACTGTCACCGTAATTTTGTAACATTAAGCTACATAATTTTTTAGCCAGCTGGTCACCGGCAACACATTAAACAACATGTAACGTTAACGCTTACTGTACATGCAAATGTCACTTTGGCCCATGCAGATGCCGGTGTGACTCTTACTTTAAAAAACACTGCTAACAACACACTGAACGATCATGACTCATAAACTGCTGCACAGTGTAGGTTTGTTTACTTGGCTATAGTTTCCCTGCATGCATTCAGATGGAGCTCAGGCTGCTGTCAGTCTAACATGACCCTCCTGGGCGGCCAAGCCAGGGCCCACGATCACAAGGGTCACTTGGGTCACACTCTACCTTCCTTGCTTTTACTCTAAAGTCAGTTTTACTGTCCTTCAGGTATCTAAAACACTCACTACTGCAGTGGTGTTGTGGTACTTGATAAGGTGGGTGTACAACTAGGTAGATGTTACCAAGGAGGAAATGGGTATAATCTCCTTTATATTCCAGTAGTTTTTTGGCTGATAGGTGGGTATATCATATTATGTAGTGGGCTATTTATCTGCCTTTTTTAACGCCTCTATTATTTTTGCTGTTATACTTTGAACTTTTACATTGCCTGGACAATAATTTGCACATTTCACAGCACAACACTTAAAAAATGTTTTCGCTGTTTTATATTTTTTCATATTCTATTGTAATTTTCCTCATTTTTAATTCATATTGTGTCTTTATACTTTGCACTGTGTTTATTGTCATGCACCAAATCCCACAGTCAATTCCTTGTATATGCAAACCTACTTAACAATAAACGATTTCTGATTTTGGCAGCAGTGTGGTGCTCCTACAGTAGCGTCTGCTGCATCTTGAACGAACTCCCCGACCTCTGTTTTGCTGCTCTTTTGGTGGATTTTTCAATAAATCCTAAAAACACTGAGTGAAAAGCTTTTTTTTTTACATGGTTAATTTTATGATTAATGACTGTGAAATGAATGAGTCAGTTATAAAAGCTGCAAAATACATCTGACATAGGTCTTTTTTCATGGGTACTGTGCTACAGTTGATAAGGGCTAAACTACTGCAAAATGGGAAAAAATAAATAAATGTGGTGCACTGACATGTTAAGGCTGGGAAGCTTTTTCTGTAAATGTGTGTGTTCTATTTATTTCTGAGTCTCTGGCAGGTTTGCCACGTATGACACAGAAAAGGATGGATATCTAAAAATGGACATTAACTTGTATTTAGTCTGTTGTTTGGAGTTAAATGAATAATTCATTTTTCTGGAGTTGAACCAGCAGCAAGCATCTTTGAGAAACACGCAGGGCAAGGTAAGTAAAAAAAAAAAAAAAAGACAGAGAAAGAAAGAAAATGTTGTGCCTCTCTGTTTGCGAGAGTGACGTCTGCTAATCTTAGCGTACGGGATGGGACTGCTGATGTTATTCATACTGTACTCAAATTGTTGACAGCGAGGTGGGTATTTTTGTTGCTTGCTCATTTTCAATTTCTACACATTTCTTTAATCCTTCCATCCTTTTCTTTATCTCAAAGTACACATAACACTCTTATTCTTCTTGCAGTCAATACCCATTCAGCTGCTTCTCGACTCGACGCTTTTTCAGCAGCGAAGTTCATCGCACAGCTTCTCCAGCAGTTGATCATGCTGCATTTTCTTCAGAAAAGGCACTAAATTTCTAGAGTGACTGAATTAGGGATATAATTTTCCGCTCACTTTTTAGTATCACCCCTACAGAATCAAAGTATGGAAGAGAAAAAAAAGTCTTGCAGCACAATCCACTTCTCTGTCATTGATTGGTAAGCCCAGTCCCAGTAAGTAAAAGTCACACTTGTGAACACTAGCTCTGGTCTGCTGTACTGGAGACAATGTACACATATGTTGCTGTTTCATGGCTTTGGGAAAAGGGATTTAAAAAATTCTGCTGTGCCATGAGTAGATGGAGATAAGAGTTGACGATGCCCTCAAGTCCGTTGCCAGACTTTATTGGCGGGATACAGTTCCATTGTTGCATTTCTATGGAAGTCAGCAAGTTTCTCCAAATAAAGTGTAAACTGGCACCGACACAGTCCTGTATTTTCTACCATTTAAGTATACTGCACAACTACAACACATAAACACCTAATCTACTGTTATAGCTGCAGCTTTAGGCGGAGGTGAAACATTAAACAGCTTGTCGGTGTTGCTTAATTGTCCTCCTGTCTCTCATTCACAGACATGCAGAGACATGTCATAAAAACAAGGCCAGTTGGTTTTTTTTTTCTAACGTCACAGAAGTTCAGATGCCTGTATAGATTTTAAAATATGTTTTCTATGATGAAGTTTACGAGAGCTGTAAGATTTTATCAGCTTTGCTATCACCCCAGGTCCCGTCTTTGGAAGGGAGAAATAGAGCGATGTGAGTGTGACCCATGAGAGTTGCAAAGGGTTTGTGGAAACAGTTGTGAAAACAAAAGTGTTCTTCAAGTAAATGTCTTAGCACAGCTTTGGGATAGCTTGTTTCTTTACACACTGGATCTGCACTGCATTGAGTCTTATGCAGATGGGGTTTTGTTTGTTTTTTTGCTGAGTACTGGTACCAAGTCTGATTTTCACCTGAAGCTGTCTGTGATCCTTACGAGCCATACTTCAGTAGCAAAGGTGGGTTTATTTTCCTTCTAATAGCCTTGTATCCAAGGTGGCCTTCGGCAAGTCACTCCAAATGAAGAGGGCTGTGAGGGTAAAACAAAGAGACTTGTCCCAGCCTGACCTCACTGTACTAACCTGCTCCCTGTCCTTTATTTGTCCGGGGCCAACAGCAGGATGCATAACTTCCCTTTGCATTGAGCCACGGCACCAAATGTTTAGCATGCATAGAGAGCAGTGTATCCTGCTCACATTAACATATTAATAACAAAACAAGAAGCGGATTCAATACATGCTAATGTTATGTCACTTGTGTTAACCATGCACCAAAACTGTGAAAAATGTAAATGAGAGAGGTTTACGCATGCACACAGTGATTTATTAACACCTATACAAGCTGTCATCATAAGTCGCAATTATTTCATGTCACTCCCATGTCTGTAATCAAATGAAGTGTCAGTCAAATCAGCCAGCTCATTATCACCGCTGATAAAGCTCTGCAAAAATATCTGAATTCCTCCTGCAGATGTGCTCACATTTTACAATGCAGCCTATATCTGCCATGTGATAGGATTTCAGCACTGATTATTTGTTTTTATGGACTGCAAATACAGCACGGATAGGATTTCCTTTGTTGTAAGCATTGTAAACCTTTCCCCCACCTTCATCAGGGTTTTTCACATGTAAGGTTTCTCGATGGGAATTTGTTTGTGTACTTGTACAACATTAAACATCAATGCTATTTGGCTCCGACGGTCCTTCTTGCAGAGGCACGCAGGTAAAGCAAATTAAATGTGACAAATTTAGGCGAGGGGGCATATATAGGGAGGATGCAATCAACAAAAATAACACCACCATGTCCCTTTGGAAAAAAAAATAGAACATGACTTTAGAAATAGTTATGTTGCCTGTGATACGCTCTGTCAAGCACTATAGTGTTCTTTCAGTCTATATGAAGACTGCAAGTACTGTATGACCAAGTTCCGGCGCATACCAGCAAAGGCAGGCCAACTCTCAGAAGTATTCATCAGTGTACCTGGCCAAAGAGACCCACAGCATATGTGCTCTGCCATCTGCTGTGTCCCATGGTTCCCCCCGACAAACTTTTTATGGGTTCACACTCAGACCTAATGAGATCAACATTCCTTGTGTCAGTGCAGCTTCTTCGGCTTGTCACATCACTTCATCACCTAAAGGCAACTGTGAGGTCATCTGAATTTGGAAGTTTTTTAAAGATATAGTCCTACAGTTTGTTTCTTCTTATGCCTAGCATACACCAGAAGACTTTGAGAAGACTTAATAAAGACTAAAGTCTGACATCCTCTCACACCTAAAGACAAGTTGAGGTTTTCAGTAACATAATAGGAGATTTTACAAAGACTGGGGATCTTGCAGGGTCACTATTTGCAAGACTACAACTAGATTCCTTTTGAGATTTTTTCCATCCTGCTCTTGGTGGAAAATTTTACACCAAACCCCCTCCATAAAACATGACATATTAAGGTGCTTTCAGACCTAGAGTTGTCTTGCTTTGGTCTGAATCAGGGGCTAATTTTGTTACAAAGTTGCATAATAGCCTAGAGTTGGTTCGTGTTAAAAGATAAAAGGCATCACATGTTGAGAGTAATATTGTCAATTCAGCATCGGTCAAACGCTAAACTGTATTTGCATACAACCTTTACATTTGGGATTTTGTTGTCTCAACTCCCTACCAGCCTCCGATAATTTTAGCTGCGCTATTTAGTGGGAGGAGACCAGGGGAATGAGAGGTAAACTGTTTCAAAAATGAAGATTTCTCATTAAAATATGTGCTGGTTGGTGGATTAGATTCGCGCTGAATAAACACTTTTTCAATCCACAACTCCACCACTTTCTCCTCCTTTTCCATAGCTCAAGAGAATAAAGACTTGTTGATGTCCTTGTGCTTCTCCAGGGTCAGCTCTATGTTTGATGTCTACCTGGTTTGCTGCTTGTTATTTGGTGCTGGAAAAATCGCACCTATTCTTCACTACTTGCATGAGCCAAGACTAAAAACTCAAATTTGATTTTGTCAGAACAGCAAGACGTAAAAAAGACTGACTCAAGACAGCTTGGACTGACTTTTATGACCACCTTACACCAAACAATATAGATCATGGGAGTGCGCACCAACTGAGGTATTGCAGCACTAGAAATTTGTCTGCAGCAGTACAATCATTTGAAAAGTTGTTTGGTGTAAAGCTGGCATTAAATCAAGAGTTCAAATGTTTATGACAGAACTTTTCAATTCCTTCATATATTGCTCAATTTTAAGTCAACAAAAACTCTGGACACCTTCATTAGTCATTAATAAATTATTAAAAAACTGACATTTTAGTTGGGGATTTCCTTACACAACACTAAGTCTTTCCAGAATACTTCAAACCAAGAGTTAAGGCTAAGTTTCTGCCCATTTTTCGTCCTACCAAACCCTTCTGTTGCCATTATGCATTTTATCTGCTGCCCTCTCATGTTAGCCAAGCTCTGAAAATCTTCAGATTTACAGCCTCATTGATGCTCCAGGTGATAGAGACTTGAGAATAGATTGCAAAAATGTTTTTCTGACCAATAAATTACCCTCATGTAGGCATGCCAGTTTTATTATTCGATGCATTTTTGCCTTGTCTTTGTCATCAATCATCTTGGCGATCTGGGATTTACCCACCTAATTTCAGCAAGACAGTCACTTGTTTGAAGAAAAACAGATGAAACGACATAAAAAACAAGTGGAATAAAGTAATTTTATTTCAATTTTATTCAATTTTACTTGCTTACTGTGGGCCCAAAATGGCTCAGTTGATGTTTGCTTAGGTTAGTCTATCTGTCCAAGGCTAATCCAATTCCCCGCCTTGCCAAATGGGCAACAGGGTCGGCCTTCAACTAGTGAGAGCAGCATACAAAATACAGCACTCATTTCAAATCCAAAAATCCAACACTGCTTATTTCTGTTATCATATAGGCAGCTTCAATTCAACTTCTTTCTAGCGTCCAGCTGATGGGCTTGAGCAGTTCTCAGCGGATGTTTTCCCTGATACATATCTTGTTGCAAAATCTGAGCAAAAGAGTTTTAGGCAGGCCTTCAAGAGACTAGGTTTATTTTAGCCACATGACTGAATCCATAGCACAGGACGCAAACATAAAGCAGCATGCACTTTCAATCACTATTGCAGAGAGGTGGCAAATTACGAACGCTGGCTAACGTGATGTCGTGAGACGTTTGCATGGTCAGGCTAACCATGAGTGAATGAGCAAATGCATGGTCAAAATGGCTGAATTAATCAGTCTAACTGCAAGGAAGTAAGTGGGTGGATATACTGTGTATCAATGTATTAATATGCAAGTTATTTTCTCGCTTCATGAGCATCACATCTAGAAATGATACCCTGTAAGGATCTCATTATATCTGACTGAAAACAGACTAAGATCGCTCAATCGTTTCACCTCCTTGTTAAAAATAAATCAAGAGGTTAGCTGGAGGTTGCAGTAAACTGTTGTTCTATCCAATACTCATCACATTCACTCAGTGTCATGTGCTCTCACACATCCAAGGCACTTGTGTACATACTTTGTGTTTCACCCCTCCACTCTACAGCACAGTGAAACATGTCCTCTAACTGATGGATAATCAGACTTAAGCAAGAAAACTACAATAAGATCATATCCTGAGGAACTACAGTACATGAGGATGAAATTCAATAGATGTGAACATCAGCACGGATCTATAAATCTGTGTATTCCACACAGTCTTTCCTTTACACTTTTAATAACGTCTCTGGAGGGTTTTGTGTACAGAATAGCCAAGTTTCTTGTGCAAGTTAGAACTTGCATCAATCAAAACTGAATGACATTATTCCTATCACATTTTGGGTCATGTCAGAAGTCATAATGAAAGGCATGCTCGTGTTTTAAATAACTGGGGGATGCTGATACAGAGGAGTATATGTCCTTGGGTGAATGAGGACAGGTTCAAGAGGAAATGAATTCTCACTGACATAAAACAGTCTACAATAAAAGCAGCACAGTACAATGGTATGATGGTATTCTTCATCCTCAGGAGAGTCAGCGTGAAGGGAAAAAGGACAGGAATAAAGATGTTGGAACAGTTTCATACTCCCAGCAAATGTGTCAGTGTTTTCTTTTTTTGAATATGTCAAAATATTCCACTGCAACATGCCATGTGCAAGGCTGTGTGCATGATAAAACAGCCAAGTGTTGACTCAACGGTCTGGCGTTTCATATTGAAATATTTTTAAATGTACGATAAAGAAATCTCTTTGAGGAGGGAAATATAAATGCATAGCCGGCCTCTGTCACTGCAGAAGAAACATTTTTAAGAGGCTTTGAAGAAGTTGTTGTGGAGAAATAGGTTTTCTAGACAATATTTATATATATATACTGTATAAGTTAATGGTTCCCAAAAAACTGGGCTTCGCTGTGACATTTGAACTAAAACCGCTTTTGAAGCTGCAATTACAGTATACCTGTTCCTCTGGGTCCAAAAAAAGAAAAGTCTAGGTATTGTAGTACAGAGGGGTGACTGTACAATTAAAGCTGGCTGAAACTCTCTCACAGATTATTAACTTACTCGACTGACAGAAAGTTAATGGGTAACTATTTTGATAACTTTTGATAACATAAAACAAACACCTGAATGTGTCACCTTGAGCTCTATCTGGGAAATTGCAACGACATTTTACAGACCAGTAACTGAAGAGTAATCAGCAGATTAATTGATGATAAAAAATATATTAGTTTCAGCCCTACATTCAATCCAATGGCCAGAGTAAATTACATTTTATTTGCACATATCTGCAAACCACAGACATGTCACATTTGTAAGTTATTGTGTAGCACTGTGGTTCTTTTAAAATGCCTTCAATAATGTACCTCGTTTGAAATAATTTTTCAGCTAAGTACACCCTGACCAGCGTAAGGAACACTGAATATAAAATGTGATTTAACGAACTTACATTTACATTTTTTATTTAATTATAGTATAATCATTTTGGTATGTATTTTGCATGACTGATAGTTTTTAAATTAACTTTTAAAACGTACCCCCTGCAGCAGGGCTGGGCAATATGAAGATATTATATCGTTATCAAGATATTAGACTGTATATCATCTTAGATTTTGGATATGGTTGTATCGTAATATGGCATAAATGGTGACCAGTAAAGTGATGAAAATTCACAGTAAAAATCAACTTACCAGAAGTTTTATTCGATCTAATGCATGCCGTAGCCCACTTAGTCATTATATCCACATTATTGATAAAAAATCTCATTGTGATAATATTTTTATTTGGTCAGAAATACTTATACATTTGATTTTGTCCCCCAGTCCCAGCATTAATGAAGTGCTTTTTAGAAGATTTAAAAATATCCAGATATGTATCACATATCGAGATATAGCCTAAAAATGTTTGTATAATTTTTCAGGACAAATCGCTCAGCCCCACCCTGCAGTACTCCAAAGTGCCCCTAGGAGTACCTGTACCCCCATTTACATTTCAACTGCACAGGCATGAGTACTGGAGTACTCTCGACGGCTCTCAAATTTAAGCTTAACTTAAACCTCTTTTTAAATAATATTTTATATTTCATGTTTTTCTTTTCTACCTCATACTGATATTTTAGATTTGATATTTTTACATTTTATATTTTATGCTGCTTTCACACAGTGTGACAGGGCTACTGTTAGCGTCACATGCTAACATGTTTCTGAACGGGTTTAACAACAGCTGCCATGCGTTTTGGTGTTGGTATGAGTTTGTTGGGACTGTTAAAAAGCTCTGTGTTGGATGTTAGCTGTGGCTGCTGTGTTAGCTCATGCTAACCAAGCAGCCCTTGAATTGACCTGGACAAGACTGGCTCCAGACTCCAAAAACAGGTCCTTCAGCTGCTGCATCTAACCTATGACATGGCAGCAACAGAATGTTTGCTGATTTTTCTTATGTAAACTTTGAATTTATGGTAAAATAGGCTAATTGAAGTCCAGTTGTTTGTTAAATGAATTTCAAACCGCACTTTTTTTTTCCATTATTGGCCAATTTATATTCTCATTCTTCAATTAAATTTGTTGTGGTAAGTACTCGAGTACTCTATAATAACTTCATGCATGTGCTTGAATATAAAAGTTACTTAAAATACCCATCCCTAGTTTCAGCAACTCCATGGCTAACATGTGGTTATGCTGTTTAGGCACAAAAACTACTTGGTTATAGGTAAGGAAAAGATTATATGTTGGCTTGAAATAGCCAGTTTTATTGGCACAGTCACAGTTGGAAATGCCATCAATGTCTCACTAAGAACATCCAATTTTGTTGTTTGTTGGTCTCAAACTGTTTTCTACAGTAGCCTTCAGCTTGCCAGCCATCTCATCTAGGTGTCACACCATCCACCATCACCTCCTTCTCCTGAAGACAAAGTCTGCGCATATACATGTCTGTTCTGATGTCTAAACATATACACCTGAACTATGTCGCCTTA
The DNA here is from genome assembly GCA_019142605.1 of Cephalopholis sonnerati. Classification (NCBI taxonomy): domain Eukaryota; kingdom Metazoa; phylum Chordata; class Actinopteri; order Perciformes; family Serranidae; genus Cephalopholis; species Cephalopholis sonnerati. Next base: position 24,460,073 of record JAGQAX010000012.1, read on the forward strand.
GAGACGTTGACATGTATGAAATGTACAAATGTAACATATCCGTGGTTTGCAGAAACGTCTGGCGACTGGGCTACTTCACTACATGGTACACTGAGGCAATCCCCTACATGTAAAACAATACACAATGGCTAGATTTTACCCTGTATAAATCTTTGCCAAGAAGATAAATATACAACCAAAAGTACAATACGTTTGACCTCGAGGGTAATAGCTGTGGAATATTCATGTGCCATACCCTTCTGCAAGGTGCACCAATATCATTACAGCTAAGATTAATGTATGGATTTCCCTAACACCATGTGCAGCACATTTAGGAATGACAAGCAGCGCATAATCAGCATATGTAGCACTATGTCTGGCTTTGATATTTATTGAGGAGTATGTAATAAAAAGCCCGGTGGGGGCATGAGAAGGCCGGTGTGGATATTCGATCCACACGGGCAGCACGCCTAGAAGCCCCTGAGAATGAGACGTGAGCAGGCAAGCCACTCTCTTCTGCGTCAACTTGCTAAGTGGAGCATGGCAGAGGACTGAACTACAGGTAGCAGCTGGTGGCTGTTTGGAGACCTGGAGGGCCTTGAGACCTGCACTGATCATTACCTTTCACACAGCATTTACAGCTTAGTTTACAGACACTGGCCATTATTAGCCCTGCTACCTTGTTACAGTGAAAGTGTCCTCTAGTCAGCAGGCTGGCTAAGTGAGAGGGAGAGGACACAACCGCAAAACACAGAGCTCCCCAGCACGGCGGCTTGCTGGAACACACCACACCACACTGAGGCGTCCTCAGGAGTGGTGTAAAGGCAAGCATCCTCTCCAGTTGCACATCATGTCTAGTCAGACGTTGTCAACAAGACAGGAGTGGCAGACTTGTGGCTAAAGATAGATCCAACGACAGCGACGAGGCATTCGAGGGGGCTTTGTTTCATGACGGCTTGGTCTTTGACAGGCAGATGAGGTGTCGGGGAAAAGTACCAGCTATACGTCACAGCCAAAAGCCTGAATTTGATCCTCGTGTCAATGAAGAGATGCACACTGATCCTGAGGATTGTTTTTTAAAAAAGCCAGTGGTGGCTTAAAAGGAGACAGTGGAATTTTGTCAACCACTAGAAAACATGTAAACAACTCTAAATAAATAAACAGAATCACACAAGGTAGTGAGATATCAAGTAAGAGATACGTGTCAAAAATATGTCTGAATAATAACGCCAGTCATCTGATAATCTTACACATACAGAACAATGTAACTCTTGCAGGCGAGAAAAAAATATGACAGTCAATCTCTCAATTTTTTCGAGGTAACACCTCTCAACTACCTTCCATTTCAATCTGAGGAAATGAAACAGTCCATTTTGAGCCGGATAGTATGTGAACAGAATTATGTCCACTGATTTAATTTGGTTGAAAGAGATTATAATAAGATGTAGCCCACCAAAAGGAGCTGAATGCTTCTATTTCTGTAACAAATCAGCCATGTAGTATGTGTAGTGTACTGGTCAAAAGTTTTTTAAAAAGAAAAAAAGAAAGAATTAAAAAAAGTAGGATCAGTGACTAGAGGAAATGTGTTTATGGCAGCTTGTTAAATGAGCAATGAAAAAGCTCCTTCTCAGTGGCTCCAGGTTAGAATTTAATTGGACAGTTGTTGACAGGAACTAATAGATCAAAATAACATCTATTCAATCTCTTGTTGACAACAGGAGCACTCATTCTTTCACATTTCAAATGATTCTTAAACCATGAAACAGCTATTGCCATGCCGTCTCAGGAGAATCACTTCAATCCATTTTCCTTGTTTTTCACAGTAGATTTATCTCAAACAATGACAAACATTAATTCTTTATGGCTGCGTTCGCGCCATCATTCCCTCACTAACCTATATGATAACAGCTGCTTATCATCGGTATAAACAAGGCACGTCAGGCTTACAGCATTGGTCAGGCTTCAATAACCCGGCGTCTCTTTCATGCGCTTTTGTTTCCGTTCTTAATGCATTCGGAAATTACAAAGGAGCGAGCTTTGTCGCTATATTGAAACAAATGAAAGTCAACTTAAAACATCTGAATAATGATTTCCTTCCTCACATAATATGCACTGTAAATTAGCAACACAAACGGCATTGTTAATAACTGCCAGCTAGAATTCCCTTCTGGTTTTAAAATGTGTAGGCTGCATCAACGTCTCAGCAACCTGGGTTATGAGCAACAGAGTTGGACATAAACCCTGCTGAAGGCCACAAACAAATAAACAGAAAGCTTGGGTCACAGACAGGATTAGGGTTTAGAAATATTATCCAGAAACTACTTTTAGTGTAAAAAAAAAAAAAAAAAAAAGAAAAAAAAGAAAGAAAGTAACCCCGAAGACATGAGTTTTCCTCCTTTTGGAAAGAAACCCAAACACATCAAAATTCACAGACATTTTTGCAGCACTGGTGCATAGACTGTAAGTTCCAGACTGACAGAATGAAATAACTTGGGCTTTGCACTGTTGGTCAGACAAAATAATCTAATTGCATGGCTTTATGAAGGTGATCATGCGAGTGGTCCACTTTTATATTGCATCTGAACAAATCAAATGGCCCTTATACGACTGACGGGGGCAGACATACTGTGAGTATCCACAGCAACATACAGTAAAATAACGGAGCAGATACTGTATATTTACAAAGAATGGATGCATTATCAACAGCTTATTAAATACACCTGTTCTGATCATGTCTGTAAAGAAATGTGAAGATAATGAAGCCCAGTGTAACCCAGCCTAAAGGTGACACACCTCTGATATAACGTAAACTGACCATTAGCCTCAAAATGATATAGTTTAGACGTATACAATGCTGGATTTGTACATTCACACAGAGCAATCCCTCTCAATCAACCCTCATGACCCAATGGAAGTGTGTGGTGGTGTATTTATCTGCAGACTCTATCTCTGCCTGTATTTTCTTATTTTTTATTTTGTTATGTTCGGGATGTTCCTGGACTCAGCGTGCAGGTGAGGTCAGAACTAAAATCAATACAGCCTGTGCTCTCGCAATATTCTAAAGATGTTGTTTCCCGAGGTTCGAACCGATCTAGGGGGAAAAAAAGGCCTTTAAATACGCTGCCCCTTCCTCTTAGAATAATTCACAGAAGGACCTGAAATTGTCGGAGCTGATTACTATTGGGGAATTTAAGTCCGTTTTAAAGGGTTGAGGAAATAGCACCTTCTGTCAATTTGATTGCTCTTTAAATTTCCACTGAAATCGTTGCAGAAAATTGCACACGTTTAAGTTTTAGAATAGTTTTTTTTCTTCTGCAGTTCAACTAGATGTTGTGCTTGGTCATTTGTGGTGGACAGATGTATGTGTCTGCTTGGGTTTACTGTTTTAACAATCTTTCTTTCTAACCTTTATTTAATAAGGAGAAACCAATTGAGAGCAGAGCTGTCTTTTGCAATGGTGTCCTGCAGAGCTGGTTCCCAAAACGAGAGGTTGGTATTCACTTTCACTGGTGATACTGTTAATAAACAGTGACAGGCAATTCCTGCATAGCATGCCTTAGTAAGCCCATGAAAACTTGGTTTCATATTTCTCAATAACGTTAATTATTCATGACTACATAAGCAACGATAAAATTAAAGTTAGGGGGGAGAAACATGCTTAGTTATCAATTATTTAGAGTTTAACACTCAAAAACTCTTATTTGTTAATCTGCTTCATGTGGATTGTGTAGGGGAGATCTGATCAGATTTGAGTGACAGTGCCACAAAAGTGCACTGAGTAGAGTGCAGAGCTCCACCAGGCAGCCATGTTTCGGCTGCAACACGCCAGCTACCTTACGAGCAAGATAGCAGCGAAGATAACAAAAATGTTTAGGGTTTTTTTTTCCATCTGATATCGTGCCTTTAGTGAATCATAACATATTAGGTCTAGATTCAATCTGCAGACGCTCAAGTTCACATCTATGGGTGTCATATTTTGAGCCATGTTGAAGCCCAAAATGTGGCCTGCAACAGATGGCAAAGCTACTTCTTTTAGCCAAGATGGTTCCCAGGAATGCCTTTTGTTCGATACTTTTTCTGCATGACTCTATTGAGAACTTGCAGCCCCTCCCAGACAGTTAGGAGGGGTAAGAAGTCAGCAGTCAAGGACGGTATCCACATGTTGAAGTATCCTTGGGCAAGATACTGAACCCCAAATTGCTCCTGATGGCTGTTCCATCGGTGTGTGAGTATGTATGAATGGTTGCTGAGTACTGGTGGCACCATTTATGGTAGCTTCGGCCACCAGTGTGTGAATGGGTGAATGTGACATGTAGTGTAAAAGCACTTTGAGTGGTCGGAAGACTAAAAAGGCGCTTAGAAGTGCGGTCCATTTAACAGTCTATAAATCACGTTTTTTAACTAGTGTGAATCATCGCAACCATGACAGACTCTTGAGCATTCAGTCATACATATACACACAAAATATGACACTGATTGGACCAGCAGAATGTAAGGATAGCTGCAAGAAGATAAAGCTGGAGAGGAGTGCAAGCGGATCTGACTTATGTACTGTGGTGACACCTCACCATAAATTTTAATAGTAACGAGATATCGTGCCCCAAGATGGCGTCTAGTCGCTCCAATTGAGTTGCTTGCCTGGTGCATGCACCAAAAAAGTTCTCTGGCTTCCGTGTTTACTTCTGTAGTATGCAGCCCAATGAATATGCGCAGTAGTGTTTCTCCCGATGGCCCCACCTGTGGGTTTCTGCAAGGTTTATAGACTTAACATTGTGATGATGTCAAGGAATTTTAAAACCCTTTTCTCAGCTTGAGGAAAGAAACTTTTACAAATATTAAACCAACATGGCTCAAAACTTCAGAATAGAAAGAGATAAATGACCTTGCTTGCAGTTCGGGGTGTCCTGTCAACAGTTTTACAGAGGTCTCTTTTATAAGAGTGGCCTATGTGGAGAATGCTTTTTGGACTGCAGGGGATTTTTTTTTGCTGCAATAGCGTGAGTGACCACTTGGAAAAATTTGCTGCAAGACTGAGCAGCATTCCTGGGGACCTGCACCCCGCAGACAACCTGTCTCTCAAAGCAGCCACACCCTTAAATAAAATGCAAACAGGTGACTTAATGTGCCATTGTCATCAAGACAGAAATCAGCTATAGAGACCCAAACTGTTTTTGTACCAGGCTGTTATCATGTTTATTTCTGCTATAAAGTTGGGCATTAACATGGGGCTCTATGGGGATTGACTGGCTTCCAGAGCCAGCCTCAAGTGGCCACTTGGGGAACTGCAGCTTTTGGCACTTCCATGTTGACTTCATTTCGCAGTCCCAAAGGTTGCTGCTTGGCACGCACACACAGATACACAGCCAAACCCATGATCCCCTCAAGGCTCACCCTTGGCAGAGATAGCAACAAGAATAGTAATGGCAAAACCACCAATACCAAAATCTCAAATGTGAAGTAAGGAAAACTATTCAAACTTTGGCAGAAAGTTTCGTGTTCATGTTGAACCCCATGGCTCACAGTGAGAAACTGACTGAGAAAATAATTTTACAGTGCCTTTTATGCAGAGCTATTGAGTTAAACAGCATTAAACTGAGCAGGTGTACCAAATGCACCTCAGCCTCCATATAAAACTTTATTTAATGGTAAAGCTCATTGTATCTCGTCAATCTGAAGTGAACAACAAAAGCAGTTTTATTTTTTTATTTATCTTTTTAAAGAAAATATATATATAAAATTAATCTCCGCTTTGATATGCTTTGAGTGTTGTGTTCTGCTTCCAGCACTACAGCCCTAAAGCACTTGCGGGACACAATGTTTCCTACAGCTCGCAGAGGGAACACCTGCAGAGAGAGCCCATCATGAGGCCATTTTGGCATTCATGAGTATGATTGATGACACAGAGATGGAGGCAGCGTTTGAGAAATCCCCTCTGCTGCGGGAAAAGTGATGATTGTTTGGATTCTTCTCCCTGATAGTGCCCCCCTCTGCTTCTCAGTAGGACACATTCACATTACATTATAGAGCAGAAAGCAGCCTCAAACACTGGTGCTACCATATACAAACTCAAACAATAACCGCTAATCCCAAAAGTCTAATTATCTGCAATTTTATTACAAATGTATTGATGTTTGTAGGGTGAAATTTTAAAGCGTAAACAAACCGTAAAACCATCTAAAGCTGCGGTCCCTTTATGGGCGTCGCTCCCAGATCTATCTCCACATGTGAGTGACAGGAAGGTCACAATAATCTGACGATACATCACAGCAACACTGGCGTATGCTGCAGGGGCTAACAAAGTCACCTGGCCATTCCCTCTGCAGGCACTCCCATTTAGCCCTTTTTAATCCTCTCCATCCCATTACATGACAGCAGAGAACCTGTGCACATTACACGCTCCGGCAGAGATCATTTGCCTCGTTGTGCAGGCAGCCAAGGATCACATAAAATATCAGCACCGTTATTTCTGTCCCATCTCCATCTCCTGGCTGGGAGTAAACAGAGCTGGCCGTCAAATGATAGCGTAGAATATGACATGCTAAGAAGTTCCATTGAATCCAGCAGTCTGCTGTGTGACTCACTTTCCATATCTTGCTATCTTGCCTCAGACGTTGGGTAATCCACTGAGTGGAAACTGAGACAGCAGGGGCAAGACAGCAGAGTGCAGGTCTGATCTTTAACCAGAGCGGTGAAAAAGTGGATGTTAAAAGGCTAAAATTTAAGGAATAATATAACAGTTGAATTAAATAGATATAAGTTAAGTCTGCTGGGGAGAGGGGAGATGCTCTGGGCAGTTTAAGACGTGCCAACACTTAAAGACTTTTAGTGCAATCCACAAGTTCATGCTCCCGTGGTTTAAAATGCCTTCACCGCGTAGCTGCTGACAGCCTCCAGCCTGGCCTGGTCAGCAGGCAGAAGCATCGCCTAAGTCTTGTGGAATTACTGTACCAACTGAGCCTTTAGGCTTCGGATCATAACAACATTTCTGTCAATAACACTGACTCCACTGCTGTCATTCCACCTGACCTGGTTCCTTCTGTTTGACCAAACACAACAGCGAAAAATATGGGATTGTAAGCTTTTCATTTTTTTTTTGGCTTTGTGAAAAACATATTGTTGCAGTGGCTGAGCAGTCTAAGTGGTGCTGAGCACAATAATACCCTTCTGTTTCTCCTCTATTGTATTTGTAATGAGTGCTTTATATAAACATACAGTGCGATCATAATGTGAAGAGCGACAACTGATTTGAATAAAAAAAGAAATCTGAAAAAAGCAAAATAGCTCTTAATGAAACAAACAACAATCATTAAGATAAACGTGATTAAGAATTTAACAGTGGTCTAATGGGATTAATTAACTCTAAACAAATTACGTGAGTCAAAAAAATGTGGCATATATATGTATAAGAGCAATTTAGTGGCTTCTGTCTAATTTGATGTCTAACATGGTCTCTAATGACATCTTACATCAGAAGCAGCGGGAGCACACACACACACACACACACACACATCTCTGTGCCACTACAATTTGATGTTCAAGTCTCAGATAACGACGGAGATTTCAAGAAATCAAACAGCAAAGAGCAGCCATTTAAAATGAAGCGCATGCAAGCAGGGAAAGCATCATTTGTAGAGGTGGACCGGTAACATGAAGGTTGACGTTTTTGCCAAATCATCAGTGAGTTAATAGAGTGTGATGGCAGCTGTAAGGCTGACAGGAACAATAAGCTACACGGGAAGCTTTAAGAGGCGCTCTGCACCGGGTCCCACAAGGACCGGCTAATCTACACGTGCTGGAATATTAACTCTCAAGTAATGTTGTCGCTGAAGATGCTCCCCATATGCCACATGGGGCGTTTCGCTCTTAACCACTCCAGTGCCACCTCCTGAACAGCTAATATTACAAACTTGCTCGTAAATAATAACTATAAGGGCTCTAGGGTGTAGTTTTTGTTTCAATATTAGGGGGGCACATGTGAAGCAGGTGGACTGGGGGTCCTCCACTAGAAAATTTTAGGGTTTAATACTTAATTTTCTCCATTCTGGTAAATTTTTATGCACTAATTTGTGCCTTTTCTGCGTCAGATTACTACTGGGGGAGAGGGACAAACGCACATGCTCTAAATATCGAGGTAGCCGTGTCCCCTGTGTAGCCTGTGTCAAGGCTACATAAGTTTGTGCGCAGTGTTTATGTTTTAATCTGTCAGTAAAACCCTCAAAACCACATAAGTATAATGGAGTGTGCTGTTTTTGTCCTTCGTAGACGTTTTAATCATACATTACTCCTATTTTTACTGTGCGCTTAAGTGTGTTTTAAGTACCAAGTGCACTAGTTAGAGAAAGCACATACTTTAATGATAATTCAAAGCAATGTCTCATTTATCTAAAGAGTAAAATATTCAACTGGAGTGACTATTCTCAATAGGCTTGGTGGAAATAGTACAAAAAAGTAATGTACCATTCATGAGATATAATTTAATACCAGCTCATTTTATTAATCTCCAAAGTTTAAACAATAAAAGATGTATTTCTGCTTCTGATCCTTTTTTTCCAACAGAAGATGCGATGCTTTTAAATTAACTTTAAGCATTTCCACCTTCAGTCAAGATTTAGCTTAGCTCGATTATTGTTTGCATGAGTGAGAGGCAATAAGTCGCAAGCCTGAAGGGCATGCCCATCACCGTGTGAATTTGCTGAGGTGTTGATAATGCGTTGTCTCTCCGGCAGACACGTAAGGTTATGACTCATTCAAAGACCACATCAAAAGACGTTTATTCAGGGTGACAACGTTCGGAGATGAGAGAGATTGAATTTTTCACTCATTTGGGAGATTAGTTGTGATGTCAGGGACATGGATCCAAAGGATTTAATCAGTTAGTTATTCAACCCATCTCTGAACAGGTGTGCCTGTTATCAAATATGCAGCCTTTTGCTTGTGCCAGATTTGCTGCTTTATAGAGAGAATGATTGGCCCTGAAGCACAACAATGACGACCCGGAGAGACAACTCAGCTGGGGCAATGTGAGGGGAGAAAAAAAACACAACCTTTTATTCCTAATTACTTTTCTTCAGATGCAGACATATTCACATCACATCAACATGCCAGGTAGAGGGATCATAAGAAATATCACAGCACAACATTTAATTATTTATTTACTGATATATAAAATATTGTTAGAGTAAAACACTGTTTTTGACTTTACATGAGTCATTTTTTACATTTTTTTTCTGCTAACACAGAATGCACAGGTGCAGATTTGGGGTGGATGCAGGGGACACAGCCCCATTAATATTTCCACACTTGCACTGGACGTCAAAATGACATCAGAAAGACGTTGGACTCTTTTGTTGGACAAATGTTAAATTGGATTTAAGATGTTTTAAATGTCTAACAAGGTTAGAATTTCACATTGTGTCGACGTTAACATGGACACTGGTTTTGTTTTACAAACCTTATGATTAAATGTCTTTATTCTACGTCAAGATGACGTTGGCATGAGTTGTTTGGAAGGCGGTGGAGTTTGTGGACTTAACAACAAAACTTAAAATCAGCAAAATATCAGCATCATCTGTCGTCAGTGTTCTACAGCATTTGATATCGTCAGCCGTCGACACAACCTAAATTTAACCTAATATCAATATTGAATGACACTGGTGGCCAGCTGGGTTACAACATATGCATCCGCCCCCCTCAATAAAAGCATGATAGTAGAAGAGGACTTTTATTTTAACAAAATAAGAGACATTTTCACCATTTATTGATGCAGAAAATGCACAAATTGGTGCATCAAATTGACCAGAAAGAAACAAATGAAGCGTTTCAGGCTCAAAATTTTCAATTTTCCCAATATTGAAACAAAACTTACGCCTTTGACAGAATGTTTTTAAATTCACTCTGCAAAAATATGCATTTAGAAAATTGTTTTTTTAATGTTTGGATGTAATTTCTCTGTCCACTTTACACGCTTCACTGTCACAGGACACACATGCAACCAGACCTAAAATGTGACATTCTCTATAAGGTATTTGAAATATCTGCTCCAAAGGGTAGCAGTGGCTGAAATTATGTAGTTGACTCATGGTTATGGACTGCTACTGAAGCACTGCAAGAGCCAGCAGCAGTTCCACTTCACCTTATCACTTAATTTTCGCAGGACAGGAGTTAATCTGCACAGTTGATCATTCATTATCTCTGCTTGGTTAGCACAGTCACAGACCTCTACTGGACACAGATCTTACCCGCACAGCTGCCTGGAGGTGGAGGTGGAGGTGGAGGTGGGGTGGGGGGGCTCTTTTTACACATTCAGTATCGATGCTGGCTGATTGGATATTGTTATCGCAGCAGGAATGTATGAATCAGTAAAGCAACTCACATTAACTGCAAGCTGGGCTCAGGCGTTTTAAATTAGAGGAGTTTTCCTGATTACAGCAGGCCTGTCACAAGCTGCAGGGTGCAGGAGGCTGCGCCAGCTGTTGGTCACCATCCAGTCAGGTCAATTAAGACTATTTTGGTAATTCAGTGTATCCCCCTGTGTGTGAGGTTTGAAAACTTTGAGCAGTTAGACTTGCAGCAACTTAGTGAGTGACAGGTGGTTGAGGTGCTGTATAACAGATTCGCCTAATGCAATGACAGGGTGCCCCCCACCCCTGCAGCATTTAACCACCTCCAGTCACACTTTGCATCATAAATGAGTTGCAATGGGATATTTGAGGATTTTTAACTTTTCAATCCAGATCTTGGCATTAAATATAATTTAAAAATAGGCTGTTTTTGTTCCTGGAGCAGCTTCCAGTGGTCTGCTCTGCAGGTTTGAGCCTTACGCACGGGTCGCCCTGAGTCCAGCCTTACCTGGGATCTCCTGAAGAGGAACATGTGCGAAGCTGAAGCCTTTCCCGATACAAGCCTCCCTCACCTCGCTGCAGTTCCGTGCCTTAAAATCAGCTCTTGCTGCAACAGACAGCACAGAAAAAGTGCAAATGATAGTCTCTAGTCTGAGCATTGTTGACTTCTGTAAAGATCCTTATTGTTAAAGGTCTGCAGTATATCCTTGCTGGGAATAAAAAAATAAATAAATAATAAAAAAAAACTCCCCTGCAGTAGATCCGCAGGTACTTAATGACTGGGCGTTTAATGGTTGCAACTCAACTATTAGTCCCAACACATTTCCCAAAGCCAAAACGTGTTTCTATCTCAACCGAGAATGATTGAAAGTCCCCAGGCGCCGCGGAAAAAGACGAGTGCGAGTGTGGAGGTGCCACATGAATCCAGGCAGCGCGTTTCCCCGGCGTGTTGACTCAACTTCGCTGAGCACACGAAGCCCCCTGGTCGCTGTGTTGAAGTGGAAATGCTGTGTGGAGGGGAGCGCTCCGTGTTCACATCAGATGCACCGGCGAGGCAAAGCGGGACGCAAAATATGGAGTGGAATCCAGCCTCATCCATTTCACCGGGGGCTGCAGGTCGGCAGCCACAAACACAGATGTAGTAGAAATAAATAAATAAATAAGAACAAACACATGGGTGGGAGGGTGGCTCAGCTGTGGGCTGCAATGAGAGTCAGTCACATTTTGAAATAAGTAATTGTTGTGATTTTTTTCAGCTACACAATTGATGTCTACAGCTTTACCTGGAGCTCTATTACAGAAATATCTGTAAAAATCATCTGTTTAATACTGGGGGCCCCACCCTGTACTGACTGTTATTAATGTCATACCATACTATGATTTATATGTGACTTTGTATGACATTTTTACAGCAAAATAACACTTTACAAGAACTGTCACAATCAACAGTGAAATCTTCCTGAGACCCAGGCTTTTGTTTGGTATGCACACTTAATTTCCCCTAGATTTTTGGGATTAGTAGGAACTGATAAGTGTAAACAACTAAACATAATCAGTGATAGTAAAGTCCCAAATCCTAAAATGAGCCGATAATAAAGTCCCACTGTCCTCAAACGAGATGGTAATTAAGTCCCAATGTCCTAAAACACGACAATAATAAAGTCCCAATGTCCTCAAACAAGATGATAATAAAATCTCAATATCCTACAACAAGATGATAATGAAGTCCCAATGTCCTCAAACAAAATCATAATTAAGTCCCAATGTCCTAAAAAAAGATGATAGTTGAATTCAAATGTCCTAAAACGAGATGATAATAAAGTCCCAATGTCCTCAAATAAAATTATAATTAAGTCCCAATGCCCTAAAACAAGATGATAATTAAGTTCAAATGTCCTCAAACAACATGATAATGAAGTTTCAACCATTAAATTTGATCAGGTTCTGTCCACTTTTGTTTCGGGGTCGGCTGCACAATGACTTGTCAGAGATGGCTGTCATCTTTTTGTTTTTTTTGTATTATGGTTTTACTACCACTAGATGGCACAAAAAAGTGTCCACAAATGAGGACACCAGATTTAAGATCAGCAGAATGAAGCATAAGGTCCAGTAAACCCAAAATGTGATGTCCTCATATGAGGACACAGGGTCTCAGGAGGATATGGCCTCCATAACACTCATATTACATTCTAGTTTTCCACTTTTTCATACATTTGAAAGTAGTAAAATTGAGAGACAGTACAGTGTTTGACACTGATTGTACTCACAGTAGTCAAGTAACATCTTCTGCTGGGGTACGGCAACACCACTTGATCAAACCACACTGAGAAGCACAATGCAGCATAATAGCAGAACTGATAATAGTGGCAATTATGATTATGATGACATTTGTTAATGATTACTTTTGGACTGCGGTGCGTCATTGACTTTTGTAGCATAGCATTTTTTTTAGCAATATATTAGGGTGGTGACATTTTCAGCATAGTGTGAAACCCTGCAGGAATATGTTGGAATATTAGTGATGCAATTATTTTTTCAATTTTATTTTTTTAATACAATCTTCTAATAACATTTGAATGTTTGTGCAATGAAAAAAAATGGTTTATTCGCCTTCTATTTCTATTTCTAAATATGATTTGTAACACTTTCGTTATGTTCCAGTGATGGGGATTTTACTGCATTCAGAAAATGTAAATACTGACCTTTTTTTTTCTTCTTCTTCTCCTCTTCACATTCATGTGACACCAAAGCGAAACACCAGTTGCACGGTATCAAACTGTATTAACTAGAGGATGTAAAGGATGTGATGGAGACCAGAAGGCAAGCTTTCATGGCTTTATTGATTTTGGAACAGCTTGATCCGAGGGTAGCTCAACAGTGGATTAACATGGCTGCCATCGCTGTGCACAAGGTTCCTATTGGTATGGGATACCACATTTTGAAAGGTGCTTTAAAGTGACTTGTTTAGAGGGTGACACAGCGCTGGACGATTTGGGATCAAATATCCAAATCCACTGCTTTCATTAGGTTATTGCTTTCAGGAGAGAGAGTCGTTATTGTAGAGATTGTTTTTTAAAGAATTTATGTCCATGTTGGTGCAATGTGTCCTTTGACCACAGGAGCAGCTGTGTATCTTTTCATGAGCCCAAAACAACGTTGTTGACATTGCAAACTTCAGTGGAGGATCAAATTCAGAAACCTTACGAAAACCAGAGAATCAGAACACACATAATATTTAAACCATATGTGCACTCCCATGTTTCTCTACCTGAGATTATTGGCGTGTGTGCGGCTGTGTGCATGGTGTCACTGCAAACTTTAAAAGTAGCTGAATGCCATTGTTCATGTAATCTAAGGTGCAAATGAAGTCTCACATGCTGACAGTGGTTCATCTGAGCAATCCTACAGCTCCCTTCAAGAATCCTCTGCTCTACTTTTTTAGTGAGACTTTTTGACCTGGACATGTCACAGTTAATTAACGTATCCAACTTTGAAACTCTGGGGATGGTTTCATCCAAATGAAAATTTTTAATACAATGAAAAATTAATTTCATGGGAAATTCTCAGTTAAGATAGCTGTCAAGTTGCCTAACTAGACTTTAAAGTGCTGCAGGAAGAGTTTCTGTCTGTATGTGTGTGTGTGTGCGCGTGTACAGCCTGCCGTCAGTGCTGCCTCAGCGTGCACACCATTTCTAATACAATGTATGCATATTTTATTTTCAGATGCATTGCATTGCCAAAACATGTTTTTACTCCAGCTCTTTTGGGAATCCCACGCAACTCCCAGACTAGCCAGAGAGATGTACTCCCTCCTGTGTGTTCTGGGTTTATCTTGGGGTCTCCTTCCAGCTGGTCATACCCAACACTCCTCCAAAGGAAGGTGTGAAAAAAAAAAGTCAGTCACAAACTCAAGTGCAGTTAAAAGACTGAGGATGCACTAAAAATTGAGTTTTACTATCTTGGCAACACTACAAACAGTTCTTGGCAAAACAGTAAACACTGCAGCAATCGAGGTGACTAAACTATAACTTTGGCAATTGCTTGACAGTGCAGGAAGCATCAAACAGGAATGAATTATACTCCAAACTCTCACACTGTAGCTATGGAGTACACATAATCAAGCAAAGGCACAGTAAACACTTAGCAGCTAACAGAAATGACTCATATGATCCAACAGTTCGACAGGTTCAGTTCACTTACAGCTGCTTCAGCACCTTGGAGAGCACCACATCTTTACCAGGTACCTGAAACACCTCATGTGAAAAGGCGCTTGTGCAGCTTTGAGATCATCTCACATTGCTGAAGCTTTTCAGTCTCAGAAAGAGAACAATCCACCTGTGGAGACACGCTGATTGGCTGCGTCTGTTTGCAGCCTTATTCTTTTGGTCATCACCCAGAGGTTACGGGGGTCAAAACATCTCCACATGATTCAGCATGCATCGCTGCAGCTGGGACCCCTCGCTGGTAAATGCTCAGGATGAGTCAGCTGATGATCAGTCTTCCATATCTTATCGGTAGGTGGTGATCTTGTTTTACACCAGGGTGTACACCAGGTTACATTGTTTTATACGACCTTGTGTGAGGGGTTTCAGCACATGTTGTACACAGTTTACAATGTATATATGTATTACTTTCAGTTTAAATTTAGATCTGTGTGTGCAGTGATTCACCATGCTGCAAGAGCATTGCTGCAGTTGCCAGTTCAGTTTGTTGTTATTTGTATACTAGTATAGCATAGGTCTGTGAATTAACCTAATATGGCGACTCTGTTTGTGTTTTATTAGTGTTTACTGTGTGTGTGCAGTTGGCTCAGTGAGAGCAGAAAAATAAGTCAGGATTATTTAGTTGAGAAGGTTTCCAGCTAAGTCAAGAGTGGAACAAGTTTTGATTGTATCCTACGAGTGGGGAAATACACAAGTGTTCTCCTCTCAGAAAAGCTGAGGGGGATTTATGTTTTTGGATGGAAATTGATATGGAGAATGTAGATAAACTGAGAAACCCAGATGACCTGATTTTTTCCTTTCCCTGGAGTCATGACAACAGAGACAGGAAATTTACTGAATATTTGAATCTGAGCCAAAGTGTTCCACCTGACTGGACTGATGTCATATATGTGGCAAGTACAGAACATGCTTGACTCCGTGCCAGGATTATGAACACAGCTGCCTCTCAATGTATGGGGACTGAATGACTCATAGCAGCTCCCACAAGTATGTCTTTACCAAATCCTCAGTATGTGTCAGAAGGGATATTATTATGATCCCTTCGTCGTCATTGTTGAAGTGAAACTAGTCGTGCCTGTCTGTGTGTCCAGTTGTTGCAGAATTGATAGTGATTGTTGGCGATTCTTCAACATATGAAGCTCTAGTTAAGTTCAGTTAGGAAGACAATACCTTTTCATGCTCAGGCTGTAAATGTTCTCTCTCACCCTGCCATTCACTCCTTGCACGCACGCTCACTCATTGTCTCTTGGTGTTATTGTCTGTGTCTGTCAATTGAGTCATCAGCTGTTTTCAGCTGATTCACAATCAACCAATAGCACAGCGACACACCTTCTCTATCATCCTACTGCTCCTCATTTTAAATATGGTTCTTTCTCTGCTATAGTTCTTTCTCGCTGCAGTCGTGTGCACCCTCCACCTCCCTATTACCACCTAGTCTTTACGGATTCATTCAACACATTCTCACTCTGACCTTGTCACATACTGATGTTTGCTCATGGCACCCCTGGTGCGTTGGTTGTTGATGTTCTGGGACACCGTGTCAAGTTCTGCCTGTTACGGGCATTGTCTTCTTTCAAAATGCACTTTTTCATAAAGTTTCTTTCAAAATAAATGCACAATGAACACTGCAAATTGACTTTTTTTTTCCTTCAACAACCTACGCACACGGTTGAGTTTAGGAAAAAGGAGCAATGGTTTGACTTTAGAATCTTACGGGACATGAACGCTGCTCTTTCAGGTGAAAGTTGGTGTTGGCGTGGACCCATCCACCACCCCTCCTGCCCGCCCCGGTTGGACTTTCGCCGCCTTAACTTTTGTCCTTGTCCCGGGCGTGTTTCCCCCTGATGCTGCCAGGCGTTGTTAAACTGTCTCAGCAGCCATCAGCATCAGAGTCAGCAGCCACCACCACCAGTATCTGGACTCTGCTCAGGTGACCCTCGATCACAAATATCTCCCTCTGGTGTCCAAGCACTAAAGACTTCTGTTAAATCCGAATCAGCACCAATCATCTGTTAATGTGGACACTCATATTCTGTATTAGAATATTTTATTTACTTCATTCTTCTGTCTCTCCTGACTGAAATGCACTTTTAGGCAGTGTAATGGGGGATCGGTATACGGGCCAGTGGCTACTACCAAGGGGCATAGAGCATTACTTTCATTTCAACATTCAGGAGGAGGGCATATGAAGAGAAAAATGTGCATTAAACACTTGATTTCCTGCGCGCTGGTGAATTTTTATGCACCAAATTATGGCAGAAACAAAATCCAGGTGCCAGATGACAATGTATATTTTTATTTCTCCTATATTTAAATGCATTGTGTGTTTTTGTTTGCACCAATAAACAATGTTCTTGGTGCAAGCTATTTTTCAAAACATATTATGACCACAAATTATGCTTTTTAAAAAGTGATCGCAAAATTGGGCTCCTTAAAAAGTGGTAGGGACATGTCTCTGGTGTCCCCAGTGTAAATTACACCTATGAAGACGTCTTTGTTTATGCCCTGTGACATCTTTCCATCTTCCTTGCTTAACAGTATGTGATTCATTCAGCAGATTTGATAAGTTTGCTCGTGCACTTCAAACTATGCTTATGTAAGTGTTTAATTCTTGAATGGTTCTCAGTCTGTAGCCTCAAGCGCATCACATGAAGTATTTGTGTTTGAACAGCTAGCCTTGAACTCTTGTAATACTTAAAATTTTGAGAAATTTTGGCAGGTATTGTTGAGTCTTGTGGTATCAAAAATCTCTCCAAGCTTTATCCCCTTATAGATCTTGCCACTGCTATTGTTGAAATAAAAGACACGCTTAAATCAATAATAACAGCGAATCAAAACAACCAAAACCCACAGTTATTTCAATTATTTACCTCAAGGGCCTGTGGTGTTCTTTACATGCAGTAGTCACAGCAAAGCATTAGTCCAATTAGGACGTTTATATAGGGTACTTATAGGACTGTTTCATTACTAATCCTGGGTATATGCTTTGATGCACAGACTGATTAATGGCTTCCTCACAAAACAATTCAAAGTCAGCACTCAATTTGATGTAATTTTCATGTTACAGAGCTACTACTGCAGGCTACGATCTTGTGGCTATGTTTCTGCATAATATCCAGAGAAATATGTGTTACCAGCTACTCATTTCACAGACGCATTAGGACAGAGCATGTACATGAATAGTTTCCCAGAGAAAGACACACCACTCTGCAGTGAGGCTGAAAGCACATGAGGTTTGCTCGCAGCCCAGAGAGTCAGCATGGGACAGAAACATCTGTATTGTTATATTTGGTGATATTGTTTACTGTGATATGTTCCTAATACGCAGAAACCATTAGTGCTATATGTTCTGTTGTGATACTACAGCAGATGTGTTCCTCTCTTCCCTGCAGACATTAAACCTTTTGTTAGTTTATCATTGAATCACATTGACATTTGAATAAACAAATATGTGTTCCTTTAAAAGTGTGTTTTACATGCTCTCTGTATATGCATGTATCACACTGACTATCGTGCCAGCTTGGTCCTGTCTACCATTCATCCGTTCATTCAGTCTACAGTGTTATTTTGGATGCTGAATCATGTAGCCGTTGCTGTAATTCAATTATGGTAACTGGATTAACCGCATTGAAAATACTGTACGGAGGATTGTTCAAATAAACCTTTAAAGCCATTCTTGGACCTCTGTAAAATGCTTCCTATTATTTCTTCCAGTTATCATACCAGATCATCTGCATGGATAAACATCAGTGCACCCACAGTATATTCTGAACTCAGCAAAACTGCCTTTTCATACAGTGTACTCTGGCCTTGGAACAATCTCACAAGATCAAGTTCTCCTGCAGCCGCTATTATATTACCACCGCTTTCATGAAGAATGTAACTGTTTAACGGGCAAATATTATTTCAAAACTTTTCTTTCAAAGAGATGATCTAAGTATCCAGTGGCACCCACAGAAATCTTTGGGTGGCACACCAAAACCAAAAGCCATAACTGAATTTCAGGAATTCTACTATGCTGTAGAGTATGAGGGTAGCAAGCTAACTAAGCTAACGGCTAGCACACCAGACTCTATAATAAAGATGGAAAACATTACAGCTCCTCAAAAGTGAAGCCAAAACATCTTGACTGCCCCCTGGTGGCTGGCTGCAGTACAGGTCATGATTCCTCAACCATGTTAGTGGGTGGACTAAAATAGATTTTTTCCCCAAGAAGGTTTCTGTCATTTTAGGAAGTTCTTATCACACTGCATGTTCAAAATTTCATTTTTCTGATAAGTTTGGTCAGCGCCGACTTTGGCTCCAAATGATGTCCCCACCACAAGATGGCAGCAGTCGTATCCAGACTACTTTGGCTTCAGTTTTGTACAGTGGGAGGAGGTGGAGATGTCTCATCTTTATAAACAGCCGTAGGCTGGCATCTACATATCCAACAATAAACCGCCCAATACTTCATCCTCTCCTCCAGTGCTCACCAGCAAAGTAAAAGTCAACCCTAGCTTTGTCCAGTTGGCATTTTGCCTCGCTGTAGTTGGGTATTTTTTTCAGTCCACCATTTCCGTGGCTTCCTCTTGGATGACTGCTGCTACTGCGTGGTTGCTACCTTTTTATTAAGTCCTGACCTCACCTGCATGCTGTTATTAGCCGGGGGCTACATGCCTAGGAGTGTCCAGAACATAGCAAATTAAGAGGAAGATAAGAAAATACAGGTAGAGGGCAGAGTCTCTGCAGACACATACACCATCACACACTTCTGTGAGTCATAAGTGATGACTGAGAGAGATTTCTTCTGTGTTGAGTCTGTCCAGGACATTCCTCCTATAACTTTAAGGAATCAGTTCATGATATAATTTGGTTTCTTATTTTATAGTTAGCGTTACCAATTATCTGATTACTTCTGCGTGCACAGTTTACATTTTGAGTTGCACAATAATCCTCTTTTAATGTGTTGTGTATTTGCATGTGTTAGGCCCTGGGTCTTTGACAGGGGGTCCTCAGAGTTATTTTCAAAAATGTAATAGCCTATGTCTGTGTGTCTGAAAATACAAATTAATATGATTCCAACATATTTGTAAAAAACACAACCAAATAAAACAACCCCATTCCAGTCCAGAACAGCAAGGCAAACTATCCAATTGGCTAACAGTTATGTACTATTGAAAAATATGGACCAATTAGCTATATTATTATTTCAACTGTGCGGCAGGGCCAACCCTGGACATCTAAGCAGGAGGGCCCTTGAGTTTGAAGGTCCCTAGTTTGCCATACAAAGACAGTTACAGATACACAAAACCAGATACCGGATGCAATTATAAACCTTATGCATTGAATGTTTACCTCTATCAACATGATGGGCCGTAGTTACAACTGGATCTGAGGAGCAAAATCAGTTTGAACAGCTTTAGTAACGCTTTCGTAGCTTTACTGACAATTTAATTTTCCAAGAAAGACATCCATAATTTGGCAGCAAACATGAAACTTAACAAACATAACACTGGAACCAACCCCAGGGGCTGAAGATGAGTCAGCTTGAGTGTGGGATGATGATGGACCTGGTAGGAAAAAAAACATTAACATTTAACATTAACAATTTTTAAAAATTTTATATTGTAAAACATGAAAAGCTTCACTTTATAGCATGAAACTTTTCACGTTTCTACAGTATAAGCTATCACGTTTTAACATGAAACTATTTTGTAACAACGTGAAAAACGTCGTGTTAGAACAATAAACTTTTCACATTAGAACGTAATACTGATCCGTTATTTTTTTCCTGATGTGGCAGCAATACGTTTCTGTAAGTTACCTATATAGAGTATTATACTTTTCATTTTAAGACTTACACTCCAGCAACACTTGTCAAATCTAGTGTATTGGGCTGCAATACACCTTATTCACCACAGGGTCACAGACATTAAAACCACGACTACAATTAAGGATTACAACTCCGGCATTCTGCTCAGTTTACGGAAGTTAAAGCGAGATAGTATCTCATAATTATGAGATAATATCTGGTGTACGGACATGCTTGTGAGGCACAGTGGATTGTGTTGTATGTTCCTGAGCAAAAGACTCTGAAAGATCGTCCACCTATGAAACAAACATGATATATAAACATATGAATTTGCCAATGATTACCATATTAATAGCTTAGCATGGAATGCACCATTAAAGGAGATGTTACGGCACTTGCAGCCGCCTAGCATTTTATTGTAATTCCAGTTTAATTTACGAATCAATTTAAAACACTGTATGTAGGAGTCTCTACTTTGTCTCTCTTTCAGCTAAGGGGTCCTTGGTCTGAAAAAAAAAATGTTGAAGAGCCCTGTATTAGGTGATTCATTCCTCTTAAAATAGGCTGTTTTCTTAGTTCCTTAAAAAGACAAATATACTGCTTTAATTTGAAGAGTATATTGATTGTAAAGGGGAAGAAAGCATTTATGGGTAGCAAGACTTCTGAAGTTTTAAACAGTACTCAGAGATGTGAGGGGAGCCAATGGGGTGGCAGAGATTATATCAAGGTGGTTGTGGCCCCCGTGTAATTTTGTCCTTTTTTGTGCATCTTCTTACACTGAAATACAACAAAATATTGTGGAAGTATTGTATTATTAATTAACTTAAGATTCCCACACCTTCTAGAGAGGATTCATAAGTGATAAAAAAAGACACAGAGATATGAGAGAGCTAAGCAATAAACAACTGTGTCACAGGCAATAATATACGTTGATGATCACCAACTTAAAGTTCTTGTTTGTTGCTATGAGTCACACAAACCTCTTTAACACCCCAACTGAAATACAATAAAGAGCAAATTTTAAAGGAAAAATCCTTCTTAAAAATCTTTTATTCTCTCTCTGAAGCACCTCAAGTGAAAGAGACTCACCACACACCACCTCACTTCAAACTGACAGCCTCTGAGCAGGCAGTTATAAATCATCTACTTTTAACTATCTTAAGCAGTGAACTTCTCAACCTGCCAAACCAACCCTCCCCTCACTGGGGAACTCCGAACATTTATAAACTGGGAACAAAGTGCATACCAAAAAGTTTCAGTGTTTGTGTTTGTGGGTGTTTTTTTTCCAGCCTCTTAAAAATTCCTATTTGATGTCTATTTTTTAGTTGTATTTTCTGGCATTGAAAAAAAAAGAAATGTGTCCTGGGAGAAATAGCCTGCGTGAGGCTATACTCTCTGCAACTGTGTCCCCATTCAAATATCTCTGAGATGTGAAAACAGGCTTTTGCATGAGTAGTCTGGAGCTGTGGGGAGACATAACATCTCCCGCTGCCCTGAACAGATGCTCAGAGGACAGGGACTCTTAATCCACTCCCAGTGAAATGAGATGCTGTGTTTCAGCAGAGGACCCACTGAGGGAGGAATAAACAAACACTGGCTTCACCCATGCTAAATTAGTAATCAGAGTAATTAGACAGTTCTTGAGCCCGAGGGGTTATCTGGCCACCAAAGCCTTGACTGTATACACCCACATTTCCAAGCTTGCACTGGGAGTAGGCACCTGTGTTTTACTCCAGAGGAGGTTTTTATCAAATCGCTTGTAGAGCTCATCTTGAAATTGCTATTGCCTAGACCTCCACCTGAGACCGCTTCGCCCTGGCTGTCCTTACAATCGTGAGGCTTGTTCAAGACTGTAGAGAATAATAAGGACGCGTAAGGCTCAAAACACCGTCATGGCTACCATAATAAGTCTGCAATTTCAGGTGGAATATGCCATACAAATAAAATATGTTTTAACCCACGTACTTATTCTTATTCTAACCCAACCCCACAGATAAACAAAGGGACAGAGAATATAAGCATAAGAATAAAATATGCAGCAGTGAAATAATAGTCTGGTGCATAAGGCAAACATAGCTGGTGACTTGTAGTCCAACAGAGTTTGTAGAAGGTGCTCAAAAGTAAAAACTGTGTGAAATAAAGAATAAGGAATAAGCAGTAAGAGGGGAATATCTAAATAAAAACAAAGTTTCCAGTTTCAGTACAAGCACAGAAAGCAACTGAAGAGTCATTTTTAGTTTAAAGGTCCAGTGTGCAGTATTTAGGGCCATCGTATTGGCAGAAATGGTATGCAATATTTATATCTGTATTTATATCTGCATACAGAGCGGGTCTCTTCTATGTAGTCCGCCATGTTTTTACAGTAGCCCAAACCAAACACTGGCTCTAGACAGGTCCATTCGCATTTTTGCATTGGCCACCGTAGTGCCAGTGCACCCACTTGGTACACAGGACAAGTTGTAGTTCTGCAACGTCATCACGAGAAGCCCCTGAATCTACACACTGGACCTTTAAATGCTGAGTGAAATCCTGAAAGTATTTGGAGAGTAAGAGATGAAAGCAGTTGGAATGTTCGTTTGAAGTGTAAAAGTTGAAAGCAGTTCGAGTGTCAGTTGGTGTGTAAGACGTAGAAGTAGTTGATGTGTCAGAGAAGGTGTAAGTGACAAGAGTGTAATACCCTTTTTCGACCAAGTTCAGTGCGTGTATGCAAGTTTTTTGAACGTGGGAAAACCTGTTCAAAATAGGTGGTAGACTCACTTCTCATTGCCAGTAGACCAGAGCTGCGTACAGGCTCTGCAGTAGATGAGTATGCCTTTCTTCTAATTTTTTTTTTTTTTGTTTTAATCTGGTGTGTCACTTTTAATGTCATGGACAGGCTGTAAAACAGGTTAGTAAGCAGTAGTGAGCCGCATGAGGCTAGTGAAAGTGTCACTGTGGTTACTTCTCCTTTACATTTCTTACTTATTTCATCTTTCTTTCAAACCTTATGTCGACTAAATATTTAACAATGTTGGAACGCTGCTTGTACAAAGATGGACGGTATTTTGTGGCAGCCTGGTCATTGCATCATGTCGCTAAAGGGGCTAAAATTAGCCCATCCATCCAGGTGTCATATTTCCATCACTGCTGATGGAAAGCGATCAGCGCTGGAGCCAATAAATAACTGTGACTGCTGCAGAGCCATTTGTCCCAGGGGTGAATGCCGATTGTAATCTTTCCCATTAAATCAAAAGCCTGATGTGGAAAAGGAGCTTTAGTTAAAATTTCATTTGAAGTTTAAGTTAATTAATGAGACAGCTGAATCTCCTGTGAAGGTAAAGAGCTTCATGTTGCTACTGTATATAATATAATATAATATAATATAATATAATATAATATAATATAATGTTATATATTATATAATATTGTGTTAACAGTATCCCTGTAGGGATAACATGACTCAATAAAAACAAAAAAAAATGAAACCCCTCACTTATACACACTTCTTTTAGCTGCAGATTGTAATCATGTTTAAAAGGAACTAATCACATTCAACAACAGGCACTAAGATAATTGGCATCACCTAAAATCAAGTCAAGTGATTCTAATTAAATCAGTTTAAACTACATTTTCACCGAGGGTTTCCTTATTGCATATTTTACCGTGCAGACTCAAGTGAGAGCAATAACCCGCTATTGTCATGCATTAACCACTGTGGTGTTTATGATCTAATTTTCAAAAGGTTCAGATTAGGACAAAGGAATTAAAATAATTTAAAGACCTTAATTATACTCTGGAAAGAAATGAAAACCTTAATTAATTGATGAAATCTTACGTCACAAGACCCTTGATAATTTTTGGTTGTTTCTCCGTGATGGATGACTCTGCAAGGGTGAAAGTCAATACCAAGAACCCCCAAAATGGCCGTAAAAGTCAACCCAGTTCATGTATAGTCTCCTCTTTTTGGGGCTTTGTGGTAGTGTAAACCTTACAGATGATGCTAAAATCATGTATCTTAAGACAAGACATGGAAGCAGCAGTGCCCAGGACATTAAGAGCACAGTAAGCACTGTAAAGCATGTCCATATTCGTATCGTGCTGTTTCTCCTCACTGCTGGGATGAAACTACTGTGCAGGAACTTGCTTTTATTCCTTTTTAATACTGTCGTCATACACAATACTTCTTAAGTGCATTAAGTATTCATTATATATGGACATGCACATCTGGTACTGAGACTGATACCTGTTCACTGTAAGGTGTTGATTAATTCCCACAAAGTGAATTATTTGGACTTGTTATAACGCTAATTAAATGTCACATTTGTACCCACACCTTCCAGGTACATACAAAAGTGTGAAAATTGAGGCATGTGTGATAAAATTGTCTCCAACAGCGTCAGCGCTCCTCTCCTTCTTCTGTGAAGTATGGCCAGAGAGGTCCCACACATTCTCCACAAGCCTGAGGCAAAGGAAGACTCTGAATATGTTTTCATTACTCATTCTTCATCACCTCGGCAATTGTTCATTGCATTAGAAACAAACATGTCTTTGGGGCATGTCTTGGGCAGAGTATGAGAAATGAATCCATTATATAATGAAGAACGATCAAAATACAGTATGCAAATACAGCAAACAACAAAACACATTTTCTCCTTGATGAATCCTGTGTGTCTGCTACAGCTGACTGCAGCATAGCCCTGTTTGGGTAGCGCCATACAAACCAAAATGTAGTAAAACCTCAAAAGCATAAATGAAATGAATGCACTTACAAAATTCACAGCTTTAAATCATTATCCTCTATGTATGGGAATTTAGGACCAGTTCCAAATCGTCTGATCAATTGGAATGGAATGCCTCCAACCTTATCAACTCCTTTTATCAGTGCTGGTATGTTTGACAGCTGCTCATCGCAAAACAGTGATTTCAAACTTAGGCATCTATGCTGCTGGAAACTTGCAACACAAAGGAGTCATGTGGAGAGACAGAAACAGTTGAAAGTGTGGCTTCATTTCACAAAGAAAGATGACAACAGTGCTGTATGTAATGTAATAAAATAATCATTTCAAGTAAGGGCGGAGACATGATTGGACTACTAAATGGGCCTACTGGGCCCAGGCCCAGAGGTCCAAAGTGTCAGGGCACCAACCACAAAGAGACTCCAAAAGACCACTAAGAGATGCAAAGGAACTGCAAAGTGACAAAACTTCCACAAAGAGACAAAATGTCCAAAAAAAGAC
This sequence comes from Cephalopholis sonnerati, assembly GCA_019142605.1. Classification (NCBI taxonomy): domain Eukaryota; kingdom Metazoa; phylum Chordata; class Actinopteri; order Perciformes; family Serranidae; genus Cephalopholis; species Cephalopholis sonnerati. Next base: position 24,485,625 of record JAGQAX010000012.1, read on the forward strand.
ACAGAATGACCTTAAAGGTACACAAAATGACTACAAATAAACACAAGCTGGCCTTAAAGAAACACAAATTTAGCACTAAATACAGATGTAAACGGCCAGCAAGAAGCACTGTGATCCCATCCGTCAAACCACTTGGCAAAGAACACCTTTGTGTCCTGATGCGTCCACGGCAAGGACTTCATCACCAGTGCAGGATGTGTTGGTTGTTTTGAGGGCTGTGTGCTCATATAACTTAGCCATTTTATGTTGGGCGAAGTGTTGCATGACAATTCATTGTTTAGCCCTGTGGAAGGAGACGTGTTGAATTCTGCTGACAGCGACATCTTCAGCTGGACTGACACTACTGCTAATGTGAGTAGCATGCATGCTACAGAGCAGGTAGCAAAAATGAGGACAGAATAATTGTGTGTGGGGCAAAAACAAAATCTGTGCACAAGTGGTCAGCTGAAGATGCATGAGAGGCACAGTTGTGAAGAGCTATGTGTCTCTGCTGTCCACTTGTGTTCGGATCACTGTAACACACAGCACATTCGTGCTTTGACCTCGTCACATATTGACGTTTTGGTCATGGACTTTCTACGTCCATATACGACGTACACTTCCATTTTCACAGGAAATTTACCGTTTACATACAGTCTCTTTCAAAATAAATGCACTATGTTGGTACAACACCGTAAATTGACATTTTTTCCCCACAAACACTCATGGTTGGGTTTAGGAAAAAAGAACAGGGGTTGGCTTAAGAATGTTACGGAACATGAACGCCACTCTCTCGGGTGAAAGCTGGTGTTTGCTTGACCCATCCAATACCCTTCCCTTCAGCCTCACTGGGACCTTCGCCGCCTTAACTTTCGTCCTTGTCCTGCTGTTTCCCTGATGCCGTTAAACTATAATGGCTTTAACTATAAACCAGATTTTGACATTTTCGGAGTGAGACCAGGCTTTAACGCATGTCAATACCAGGTCTAAACAGGCTCCATGAGACATCCAAAATACCACAAAAAGATGGATTAACAACCACAAAGAGACAAAAAGAGGCAGAATTACCACAAAGTCTGTGTGTCTTTCACCTATGTAAGAGAGGTGGTGGGGCTATTTGCACATCTGTGCCCAGGAGCCAGCTGCTTCATAATCCACCCATGGGTGGAAACACCAGCAAGGTGCTGAAACAGCGTTCTACACAGCATGAGCTTAAATTCCAGGAATGCCATGTATTGGACACTCTATGCACGAGTATGTCCATTACTGAGGGTAAATACACAATAAGCTGTCAGGCTTTGTAGATTTATTGTTTATAAAATAATAATATAACAGTCTAGTTGATGCTGAAAACGTGTGTAGGCCTCTTTGTCCCCCACACAGAATATTGACCGAGAATGAATAGGGGAATTGATGAAGAGCTAAACCAATGAGCAGATCTGACAAAGGCATTGGTGTCATTAAAGTCTTATAAAGCCCCATCCTTATTATTCTCTACAGTCTTGTACAAAGTAAAGCTCAAGCACTTCCCCCCTTGGACCCGCTGACTTGGAAAATGAATTAGCATTCTCTTAACATTGGATTGCAGTCTAATGTGAATGTGGACCACCGTGAGGAGAGGAATTCCACCTGACAGAACCTGCAAACACTAGCAAACAGCCAGGGTAAAGCAATAAAGCTGGGTAGATTAGCACATAAAGATAAGTGTGCTGTCATTAGGCCTGACCATTTCAATGATTTATCTTCAGTCTGATGGCCCTGGCTGCCCCAGTCTAGTCTGGGCTCTTTTATGGTAGTGCTGTTTAAAGACCGTGGGTTTGTTTCAAGTGCAAACACTTAGCTGGCCATGATTAAGAACCTTTCATTATGTGGCTGTAGATTTTGCCAATATCTGATGACTGATTGCGTAAACATGTGTTCATAATTGAATTTAATGATGAGTAAATAAGGTTATTCTCTGCAATTACTCTTGTGTTTCACATCCAACACAACTTCAGAAACACAGTTTTAAAACAAAAAATCCATCAATAAAATCATCCATTTATAGTAAGTGACATTGCATTAGCCTGCTTTTAAAAGAAATCTTTGTGTCATATCGCTGCCGACAATTTATGCTACCCTCCGTTTCCCAGGATTGCATGAGAGTTAAAAGTCATTCGTTTTCAACCAGCGACTTGTTATTTTATATCTGCATTTGGATCTTCATGGGATTTCTTCATTCTACTGATGTTCAGCAAGACAGATTTAATATGCTGTGCAATCCTTCAAGCTTTGCCCCTTCCCTCCTCCCAGGGCATCTAATGCAGCATAATGAATCAGTGGCAGATACTCTTAGATGAAGCCTGCATGTGTCAGCGTCAACAGTATGGATCTCTGAAACTTTCAGAAATGATCCAAAACATGTTGTGCATTCGTATACTTCGGCGCCGCTTGTTCTAAATGTCAGGTGAATTTTCAAAGACGTGCGCTGGACTGACTAATTACTTAATGTCAACTGCTCAGGGAGAAATAAATGGCAAACAACATGTCTAAAAATGGTGGTTGTGTAACTCCACTGTCATACACAAATGTCTCCATAATAAACGCATCATAAAATCAATAGGCTCCAGGGCCAGATCAGGTTTATCCTCTTTTTATTATTCATCTGGTCACAATTGCTTTATATTGTACCATAAATGTCTGTTAAAAGAAAAATGCACACAAACTAGACTCTAAAAAAATATTGTTTTGGTTGTGCCATTGTTTGATAAGATGAGTGGCGCCCACAGATATGTTTCATAGGGGTGGCAAGACGGGGCCACTGAAAAACTTGGGGTGGCACACCTAAACCAAAAGTCAGAACTGATGTTTTAGAAATTCCATTATGCTGTTTAAGTATATACTAGTTGAAAACAATGTCAATATGGAGAGTTAAGGAATCATATTGATATACTTTGTCAATATTACATATGTGTGTAGACTAATACTGGCACAGCTAACATTTTGAGTTCTGCAACAATCATGTTTTAATGTGTTTTGTATTTATACATGTAAGCTTATTCATTGTTCTTTTCCTTAAATGGACAGCTTTAATTTCCTTTCAATGATTGTAAGGAATAAAACATTTCCTGAGACTCGTGAGACTCGTGAGTACCCATAAAACCCATTTTCATTTGGATATCTTGAGGTAAGAGTTCAAGGGACCCCTTTAAAAATGGCCATGCCAGTTGTTTCCTTTACCAAAACTTAGCCTAACTTTGGAGCATTATTTTGTCCCCTTCCCGACAAGCTATGCCAACATGGTTGGTACCAACAGATGCCATTACCTGTCTTAAAAAATGAGTACACCACAGCCTCTTTAAGACAATAATGTCCCCACAAACCATGCCACCTTCTTGTTTAAAGTTATGCAATGCAGGATTTTCACTGTATGGACAAATACATTCTCACTCCGATCTTGTCACATATAGGCGTTTGGTTGTTGACTTTCCAACGTCAGTACAACACCAAGAATTCACTTTTTTTTTTTTTTTCCTTCTAACAACTAATGCACATGGTTGGGTTTAGGAAAAAAGAAGAGGGTTTGGCTTTATAATCTACGGGATGCAAACATGGCTCTTTAGGGTGAAAGTTGGTGTTTGTTGGACCCATCCACCACCCTTACCGCCCGCCCTACTTGGACTTTAGCTACCTTAACTTTCGTTGTCCCGCTGTATTTACTCTCTGTCACTGCTAAGTGCCGTTAAACTATAACGGTGACCAGACGTGTATCATGCTGATGTTAAATGTTCATGTCTGGTGCCAGAAGTCACTGACCAGGCACAGGATTTCGACGATTATTCTCTTCTTATTTTGCTGTGTTCAATCCGCTAATAAGGTCAGGACTTCATAAAACATAGCAACCAGGTGCAAAACCGTAAACAGCACGCACCATGAACACTTAACGAAAATTGCAGACACACCGCCAAAAAAAAAAAAGCAAATCTAGCTAGATGAAACACCAAACAGGTTGGCTTTCATTTCATGGATGATACTGTTAACAAACAGTAGCCAAAAATTCCTGCACAGTATCCCTTCAAATACCTGATATTTTTACAAAATTCTGATACTGATTTGTGTGATTAGATCAGTGGTTTTCAAACATAGGGCAAACCAAAATTTATGAATGAATATATATCTGTGCACAGTAGCTTCTATAATGTGTGTTATCACTCTTATCACGACATAGAACAATAAAAATAAGAAAATATAAGACAGGTAGCTTTTGTGATACTGTCTACTGTCTTCTTTCTTTCTTTTCTTTCAGTGCTGGGTTGTCTCCCTGGTGCTTTGTGGTAATGTGCTCCATACAATAAAGCGATCCATTGTCCCTCTTATGGCTTTCTCCTTTTAAATGTTATCATCCCTCATGCTGGCTGCCAATCAGGGCTTTGGATGTGTCACACATTTATAATTCCTATGCCTAAACGGCGACAAATAGATTCCCCTAGAAGGTTTTTTTTTTAATTAAATTGAATTAAATTACTTCTTAGAGTTTGTCTCTTTATTAGGAAATACTGATACAGTCAATTAAAAAATTCATTCACATTTTTTGGTGTAGGCCCAGTTGAATATTACAGTAATTATCACAAAATCCCACGACACACCTGAATTAGCCTCACGGCACACCAGTTTGAGAACCACTGGATTAGATCTTGTATGATGTCAAATAACTGTATTGTTTTAAAATGTCAGATCAATAAAGCAGATGTGAGAATTGGATAGGGGATGATAATCCAGTCTCTCTTTTGGAGATAACTTTGTGTATACACACCCTGCACTTCCCATTGTAACACTAAATGTTGAGTCAAATAGATACATATTTAATTTTAAATATTATATTTCAATTGTATTCATTTTTTTCATGATTTTTGATGACAGAAAAAATACAAATAAGGATTTTTGTTTCTCATCAGGGTAACAGGCAAAAACGAACTGATACTGGATCCTGAACTGGTTTAACATCTTCCAAAAAGGATGATCCAAAGCAGACCGGTAACAACGTTTTTCCCACCACTTCAGTTTCATCCTCTTCTTAACACCTAGAACGTGGCACCGCACATCACTCAGACAAACTAGCTGAACTCGAGGCAACATTTGACTGGTTACTTCAGTTTTTTTATTCAGCACAGCAGACTGACATTCATCACGACTGTGCCGACATGAACAGGAGCAGAATGGATCAATACAACCCAATTAGAAACACAGTATCTCTCGGATCAAAGGCCTACTCCGATCTTAGGAATCTGACTACTCGACAATACGTTAATATAGAACCCAGTTGTTCTAGTGACAGCGGCATACCATCCTTTGACACTCCTCCACCGCCACTGCTAGAATACCAACAGTCTTTCATTGTTATAGCCCTTATGCAATCAATTTCAATCTAAGGCTAGTGGTCAATCACTCTCCGATGGCGGACACACAGAGCCTGCAAATAAGAGTGGGGTGGGGGGGGGGGGGACAGGCTTGACAAAGCTCCTGGAGTCCAACGCCTCTTTTCTGTCTGAGGTCTGTTGTGCTGGGCTGAGCAGACTATAGCACAGGGGGTTGTAAACAACACAGCTGGGACAAACAAACCAAATCCTGACACTCCTTGGCTCCTCTCTGGTTTAATCCTTCTCTAGCTCTGTATCTGCCAGAAACCATAATGATTTGGACTATTCTGGGCGCCTGGAAGATGTTCTGAAAATATATTGCAAGTCAAATTACCTGTGGGAATCGGTAAGACACAACACACCTGATGGCTTATAAACACAGATAAGACAAGATGGATGGGAATGGAGGAGCACTGAAATCCAAACAGTGCTGTAACTGAAATGTCCAAGTAAGCGCACTGATATCATGTGTTTGCATTGTCGTGTGTGCAGGCATGTTTTTGAAAAAGCAGAGGCAGGAAAAAGTGGATTACAGCATGTGTGCATGTTTGTGTGGACCAAGGTCCAAGAGGCAGATTCCGACACAAAAATCACTTCACTGCTCTCAAAAATCACGCAGTTTACACGAGAGCAGCCCAACAATCAAGGTCTGGCTATTACAGGCATTTCTTTACTTGTTGCTGGCACTGGTTTCCTGTAAACTAACTTCAGCTGGACACTTCAATCTGTCGCTCCTGTCTGAAAAATCAATCAAAGAGACTCCTAAAATTGCAACAGAATGATGTAAACAAACACCTCCCACAGCTCCCTCTATTATTTTCATTATTTTCATTTTATTTTTCAGTCAAATTACAGCACACGCCAAAATATATTTACATTTTCAAAGCTCCCTCACCAGGGATATCCTCAGTGTTTTGTCTCAGACGACAGCATCTCCCTTCCCGCTGTAATAAATGTGAGGAAAAATATCATTGTCTGCCTTTCAGTGCCTCAACAAAGGCCACAACAGAAAAGTTGATTGTGTATTTCACAGACGCACCAGCGAGAGAATTTTGTATATGTTGCTCTACCCCAGGCACTGCACCAAAATGTTCTGGCACACTTCTCAAGATAAACACAAAGCAAATCAGTCTCAGTGCCAAGTGTCTAGCCAACTACACATTTTGGATATAATTAACAGTGTTTGGTGTTTCCTATTTATGTGCTGGGAAAAGTTTCCATTGCTGTATAAATTTGTTTTCATGGCAGATGGTACACATACCTGAGCAAAAACTTCTGGGGCTAAAAAAAGAAAGCCAATGCAGAAGTGGCAAAAACAACAGTTCCTCGAATGGCCACTTGAGGCTGGCTCCAAAAGCGAGTCCTCATAGACCAGTAGAAACATACTTCCATAAGTCCTGCAGGGGTCTGATTTTCAAGACTTGTTCCTGCAATACCACACCCACCCCACCACCGGCACATATGACCAATTCATTTTGCAACCCGACCTGCTTTAAACAAGATTTGCGGTCCACTTTGGTTAGGCAGCATGTTTAATTCAGGAAATACCATTTTTAATGAATATTTTTTTGCTTATTCTCATGATATTGAGCAGCACATTACAATTAATGTGCCTGTTATTGATTCACATAAGTGCCAAAACCACAGTTCCTCGAATGGCCACTTGAGGCTGGCTCCGAAAGCGAGGCTATCCCCATAGACCCCCATGTTAAAATGGCCAACTTTACAATCAAAATAAACATGTTTACAGCCTGAATAAAATCATCAACATAAACTACCACACACTGAACTGAATTACTGTGTCTTTATTAAAGGCGAACAATGCGTTTCGCCCGTGGCTTCTTCAGGTTAGCTCAACAGAATCACATGAGCACTCACAGGTGTGCTAAATATACATGGGTCACATGACAGTTTTCTTTTTCAGTATTTTTTCTTTCACATTCTTCAGAAACATTTAAAAAAAATAATTTTCAATTCATCCAAAAAGCACAATACATTTACACAAAATTACATATAAATATTCATAAAGAGTACAAGAGTTATAAGAATAATACATCATTTAACTTCATCCCATTACATAGATGACTGAGACAAATATCTAATGAGGGAAGATAGACTGCAGGTTCTACTTCTGTCCCTCTATACTGTTAGATTGAGAGGGGTAGTGACAGGGAAGTGATAAGGGACCTTGTGGCGTATCTCTCCCTACGGATCCAAATTACCTGTGGAGGGAGATACAAGTTAATATTTATATCACAGAAAAGGACTCAAATCTTGTGTTTCACTGAGTCCATGTGGCTCAAGTGTATTTAATTCATGGATCCAAAATGACTCCCTTCCTAAAAGTTGGTTTATCAAATTACCCCCTCTTAGATTGGGTTGTACTTTTTCAATGCCAACAAATTCAAGGGATTTAATGTCATTTAATGTTTACAGTCTGGTACAAAGAATGAATTTTGTCTCTATAGCTAATTTCCTCCTTCATGACAACTGCACAGGAAGTACATTTTTAGATAACTCACCCGTTTACATTTTATTAAGGCTAAAGTTATGTATAATGAAGGGTGGGATGCTTTGAGTGACACGCTCTCTGCCAATGGTGTCTTGTGGCTTCTCAGTCAGATCCAAACCTCGCTCCTCCACAGTTCTCACACTCCTTTTGCCCAGCTACGGTTACCTCCTGCTCCAAAAATCCAAGATGGCGACAGCTAAAATGCCAGACCCGAGGCTTCAAAACGGCAGTTCACAAACCAATGGGATGTGTCACGGTGGCCACGTCCATACCATAAAACTTTAATATGTGCTTAAATCACTGACATCAACAGGCCTCTATATGGAACAGGCCTTTAATTCCTTCCAAACAAACCTTCTGCTCAGCAAAGATGGAAAATACAATGAAACTGTTTATTTAAACCAGTATGAATATTACTTTTTTAAAAGGGTTTATCAGTTATGAATCATTCATTTGATCTAGCTCTGACAGACAGAGTATAAGGGAGAGACTGAGTTCAGGCACTCGAGGATTACGGCATCTGGCATACCGACACAACACATTATCCTGTTAAAATAATATTCACAACTTGGATTCATTTCCATGAAAAACCCTTTTGATCTGATGACCTTAAGGACTAAAGGAATATGAGTAACTTACAGGGTAATCGACGAATGGAAACATAATTTGAGGTAGTCAACAACCCAGTTTTATATATCTGAAATTGGCGTGTAATTGAGACAGGTGTTTATTTGTAGAATGTGTAATGTGTAGCTACACTATGCCTGCAACCTGTTTTTATGCCCATATTTTTTGGCCTTAGTCAAACTTTTCTGTCGTAATCTTGGTACATGTTGCAACATCAAAGTATTTCTTCTTCACTCATGGGCCTGTCATGTGTTGAGGTTGCATGTGTGTCTCATTGGATGTGATAGCTAAATAATTACCCGTTTTTTCTGCACATCTGCACCAGACTAATAACTGGTCAGAAATGTCATGAAGTCTTTAATTGATACACATGAGCATTTCTTAGTTCCAGGTGAAAATGTTCTATCTGACACGCCCTGAAAACAAATCAAAAAGCTGTGAACAAGTCCAGAGGGGCCTGTGAATCTTCTTCTGATTAAAGTGAATTTCCATCAAGGAAGTGACACGCTCTGAGAATTCAACACTGCCAGTATGCAAGGGTCCAGGCACCTTGGGGACCCCAAGTCTAATTTGCTTCAAACCTAAAAGGCAGATAATAGTGCTGATCTGACAGCCAGCCAATTCCCAGCTTCCCTCATCAAGAATACATTCAATTTCAAACATCAAACTGCTTGCAACAAAAATGAAAAACCCTTTGAATGAATGAGAGCTGGATGTGGGGGGAAAACCTTAAGGAATCCTTGATATACTTGACAAGTTTGAAACACTATTAGCCTCAATATTCTGAGCTTATGTATGGTCCAACATTTTAATTAGGTGATGTTTTATTTGAAAGTCACAAACTTATTCAAGCTTGAGCAAAAAGTTCATAACCAGATTTCTTTATCTAAGTATTTGAGTAAAAGGTGAGATTGAGATCAAAATTTTTTTTACCGTCATCTTGAGCTCTGGTGCTTTTTCAACTGACATAGTTCCTTTGGCAAAATCCTGTCACATCTAAGTGCAAGCTTCAGTGTGGTGAACATACTGAATATGTTGTCAAGCATGACATTTACATTTAAGAGTAAATTATATGCATCACTCCTTTTGCCCTAGATTTCAGGAGAACATATTATAGAGCCAATATTGGTGGGACTTTTTATTCCACTTATCGGAGCAGTGTTTAGGATTTAGTGGCATCTGTGGTGGAGGACCTCTACGTATAAATGACTCATTCTAAGGTAAAGACAATACGACAATTTTTATTTTCAGCTGATTATACACTAAAAAAATTGTGGTACAGTGGAGGGTATACATAGGCATACAGGGTATACACACCTCTTTTTCTGGTCATTTACAGCATACCCACATATCAGCCAAAAAGCCATCTGAATATATAGGAGAATATATGACAGTTAGTTTGACTGAGCAATTTGATTGGATAAGAGGCACTGTATTATACAAACACAAACAAATGTACAATGCCTTTGACAGTATAACAGCAATGGGACTTTTTTATGTTCCAGTGACATATTATTTTTGTCACAAACACATGAAGCAACACTTTTTAATGTTTCAATGATAATTAACATTTTACAGTGTTTTTTTTTTTTGGTGCAAAACTAACACAGTGGTGACTTTACAGGTACAAAACAAACAAATAAATAAATAAATAAATGTATATACACAAACACAAGATGGAAAAAGAAAACAGGGTGACATACAGAGCTTGACCATAAATGTAAAAAAAACCATAGCAAAGCAAATAAGGATACTTCTAAAGAAATAAAAATAAATTATAATATAATTATAATATATATGTGATGAAAAAGGAGTGATGAAAAATTAATAAAAATATAAATAAATAAATGGTAGCGGTATCTGTAGATATAAATGACTCATGCTAAGGTAACGAAAATACAACAATTCTTATTTTTAGCTAATTATACAATAGAGAGAGTATTCTCTCCACTACACTCTCCATTACCCTCTTTTTCTGGCCAGTATACCCACCTATCAGCCAAAAAGCCATAGGAGATTATACAACAGTTAGTTTTGACCAGGCAGTTTGATTGGAAAAGACAAAGCAGCACTGGGACTTTAAACTATTATCATATCACCCTTTTTTGCAGGTGTTCCAAACCATTAATCACATTAACCATTAATTAGCCTACATTAAGAGCCATTGTAACAAACTTTGCACCACAAGGAAAATAATCCCACAAATAACATTTGAGTTAAATAATAAATAGTCGTCAGAATAGGACGAAGGAAGTAAAATAAGCCAGGATACTTACTGAAAATCTTCAGGTATGTTCATATGACTTTAGAAGATGCTGCAACGTGCTGTCTGATCAAACTGTTAACTCACTGGCATCACACATATGCCACCACAGCGACTGTGAACGGAGTCTTAATTTCACTGGCTGCTTAATAAATAGAGACATACAGATAAATGTACATGATACAAAGTAAGTGGTCTGTGGCAACGTGTAGACTTACACAAAGCAGCGAGCTAGTGTGCAGAATGTTTGTCTGCTGTGTGGCATCAGTCCAGCTATTTGTGCTGGTTGATCCAAATAAATCATTAATTAAAAAAAGAAATCATAATCTGTTGTCGCTTTTTGCTGTTAGTTTATAAATGGTGCTTGGAGAGCTGTTGTATGAAAGTAGTGTCACTCTTGAGGTTGTGCTGTTGTACTGAATATCAGTAAGGCTGTGATTATTTTCGGCACTTGGACTGTGAACTTGTGACTGAATCACAGCCGTGCTGATACTCAGCACTCCCTTTTGTGTATATATTGCTTAGGTATACCCACTTCCCCCGCGGTCACCTACACATCTAACTAGGGGTACGCCCACCACATGAATGACCAGTACACTACTGGAGAAAACATACTTATCATATATTCAATTTCTGCCAATATATCCCCCTAAATCATACACACTGGACCTTTAATTCATTCAGATAAATAAATTAAAATAAAATAATAATAATAATAATAATAATATGCACAAAAGATTTCTTAACTTAACACAAACACATGTACAGTAAATATTGGCTCTGATACAGGAGGCACTAATAAATCTCTTGCAAGCCCTTACTGCAGTGTTATGGTGTTCAAACTAAATGCTAAATGCTAAATTTCAGAGGCCACCCTGTTGCATTCAGAGTCAGTTAGCTCACAAGGGTTGCTCCATTTGTGTTTCTGTTATAGAAAGCTATGGTGTTGTGTTATCTTTGGTTAAACATAAAAAAAAAAGTCAAGGGTGACTTTATCTGATATTCATATCAAACCACTGCTATTGCAAATTAGTTGAAAATAAACATTACTGGCAGGAGTTGGAGGGTTTGGATCATTTCATACTGTGCGTGAAATCAATGCTGGTGCGGTAAAAGACAAAAAATGATGTAATTCAAGGGCGAGAAGATAATATAATTAAAATGTAAATGGAACATTAATTGACTCGTATCTGTGGCCAAGAAATTGCATCAGCAATCGACAGATTTCTGGCGGTTTACAGTGGCCTGTAATTGAAATAAATAAGCCAGCCAGTGAAACCAGATAATTAAAGAAGAGAGTTGAAGGGTCAGAGCAGAGAGCGAATGAGGAAGCCTTGTACATCTTAATGGAAATTCAGACAAAATCATCCTCTGCCATTTTGGAAAGGGAGGTCTGAAAGCCTTACGTTATAGTACCTTTTAACCTTATTACATGCTTAACATGAGGCTGTGGATTTAGATTAGATTATTATAAAAGGCACATATAAAATAAAAAGTGGTTGTTATAAAATATAGCCATCTCTAAATCATGACACAGAGAGAGGGATATGTGTTATTTCTCAGCATAACACCACGTTATGTGATAGTCCTGAAAGCTTTAGCACTTAGCCCTGCCTCCTCCTTCCTCCCTGTGGCCTTGGTACTCTGCTTGTTGGTGAAAATAGAAAAGAGCAGAGAGCCACATTCTGAGCTGGTTATTGGTGTTTGGCAGGCAAACGTTTGCCACTGAGAGTTTATTATAAGTCTTGCAAGTAAAGTTATTTTTTATATTCTAATCTATTTTAAGAGGTGATAAGCAGTTTTAATTTCTAGATATGTTTTATTTTCAATATTTATCTCTATTTTTTCCTTGTTTTATCCTATTATTGTATTTAAAAGGGAACTTTAGTATATTTCAACCTGGGCTCTATTTCCCCATGTTTTTGTGTCAAAGGAGGCTGTCACATCCAGACCTGGGCACGGATCCGAGTGAACTTGTCCCCCCACTTAGGCACGGTATCTGTACTCGAATCCACTGGAAAAGGTGGTCTCTCCAGCTGAACCAAAACATCGAAGTGGATGCTATTTACGCAGCAACAAGGAGTTTTTAATCTGTTATGAAACAGTCTCAATTTAATACTGATACCTCATATCAGACTGCAACACAGCCTGCCACAGACAGACCCAAATCCGGTGTTGCTGCCTCCTTCGACCTGCAATCGGAGCTCCAGTGGGAGGCGGCAGCTGCTCCTCTTCCACCCAGGAGCAAAGCTTTGCCTGGCTGCTCCCCTAGCCCCACTGATGACGGTCTCCAGGGCAGCAGTGTGTGTCTGTGGCGCACCTTTTCTATACTGTAGCACAACAAAAATGCCACATGTACTGTCATAGGAACATGTCTCTACCAATCTCCAGCAGCTACTGAATTGTCCCCCCAGACAACCTGCCCCATATGAATCCCCTCACCAATGCTGAAATGAAACCTAGCTTGACTCCAAACTATTACCGGCACTCCTTTCTCCAACTCTCACTCACGTTTCCATAATTTTCTTCCTGCAACAAGTCACCTTGTGTGAGATTTCAGAGCTAGACTTCCCTTCACCAAGACTTGGGCACAAAACAGATCAGAAAAAGTGAAAGTCAGGGAAGATGTTTTTGTTCTCTTTAGGTTCCTTTCTGTAACATTGTAAGATGCTCATTATACTAATATGAGCCTGTCAATGGTGAAAACACTTCTAATGGATGTAAATTAACAGGGCACGCCTGCCCCATTGAATCCTGTTTCGCTGCTGCGGCACTCACTCTCAATGCTGGACCGATTTCAAAACTTCCCATAAGTCACTTAGACACAAAAACATGGGAAAATAGAGTCCAGGTTGAAGGATATTGGAGTTTCCCTTGAACAGAGAGGGCAAATGAATGCTGCATGACTCTGTTTTTGTTTTCATTCTGTTTGCTATTTTTGTACTTTGTTCTTTTGTATTCCTGTCAGATCTTTTTATTTACATCAATTTTCAGTATAGGGTGATGGTAGCAGATGTCACTGAGCGTGTGTCAAATGATTGTGTCCTTCCTCCTCACTGCAGTTGGTGGTAATTGAGTGAACATTTACCTCCCTCTGGTTTGCTCTGTGTGTGTGTGTGTGTGTGTGTGTGTGTGGTATTCAGGTTTTAGTGGCACTCTTCTGGCTTCAGTTCTCCTGGCCCGAGGTGACCATCTGAGGTCCATCAGAATTTTATAGTTTCTGTAAGATTATTTGTACTTTTTATGTGATACTAACACCGGCCAGCACTAATTTGTTGGCTGGCTGTGAAGGATTTGGCAGCTCTGTAGACTGCAACTCGCAGATTACAGTGTCATTATTTGGTATATACAGAGAATCAATGCAATACTTGTGTGCATATTCTGAGACAAATATGTAAGTACTGTAATAACGGAGTAATCTCAGGGTATAAAATAATGGAACAGTCTCTTGTTCTACCTTTTTTAAAGAGACAGTTCACCCCAAAATAAAAAATACATATTTTTCCTCTTACTTGTAGTGCTATTTGGTGTGAGTTGCCAAGTGTTTGAGATATCATCTGTAGGGATGTCTACCTTTGCTTGAATATAATGGAACTAAATAGCACTCAGCTTGTGGTGCTCAACGTGCCAAATAATACATTTAAAAAACTCAACAGCAATGTCTCTTTCCAAAAATCAAGATAATCCTCACACCTTGTGGTGAGCAGTTTCATGTAGGAACTATATGCTCTCTACCAAACTACACCCGCAAACTGTATCACTACACAGAAGGAAGCCTGCATCTACTCATGGATGAGAGGCTCATACTTGTAACAGTAAGAGACGTAAACATTAATGGCGCCCTCCTCAGCTGAGCTGTAACTTTAGCTAGCTCAGTGGTGCTAGGTGAGCTAGCAGTAGAAACACACTTCCTTCTGTGCAGCCAAGTCCTGCTGGGGTCTGATTTCCAAGACCTCTTCCAGCATCAGAACTGTAATATGCAATAGCGCACATATGACCAATTAAATCCTTTAATAACCATGCGTTGTTTAACTAATATGGTTAGGCAGCACATTTAAAGTGATTTATTTGGGACATTTTATACATGCGAAACAAATATATTATAATTTAAGATTAATGTAATACAGGAAATATCATTTTAATTAATATTTTTTGCTTATTCTCATAATATTCAGCAGCATATCACAGTTAACATACCTGTTAGTGATGCACATGATTGAAGATGTTCTCATAATCCAGCAGAGCCCACAATCAAAGTCAGCAATGACAGGATTAAAACAGTGAATTAAATTATTATTAATCTCCTTTTATCTTAATATATTTATCATTCAGCACCCACAATCCGACCTGCATGTTCTTTTTTTCACCCAGAACCAAGCCCAGACACAAAATTAAAACAAAATACCACCCATGAATCACCTTTTTTTGTGGGTCACCCACTGGTGACAGTGATAGGGTTGATGGGTGTAGTTCGGTAGAAAGAAAATAGTTCCTACATGAAACTGCTCACAACAAGGTCTGTGGATTTTCCTCAGTAACGGGGTCATGGTTTCTGGAGAGAGACATTGTTGATGAGTTTTTCAAATGCATTATTTGGCGCTTTGAGCACCACAAGTGCCACCTAGTTCGATTATCCTGGAGAGAAGGCAGACATCCCTACGGCTGATATCTCCAACACTCAGCAACTCACACCAAATCAATCTAGACTGATTTATAGCCCTGCAGGCAAAAGGAAAAAACATTTATTCTTGATATGGGGTGAACTGTCCCTTTAAGGTGCCTAGAATTGAATAATTAAGGGTAATGTTACATAGCTTGGCGTACCACTGCATTTGTCCATCCTAAACTAAAGTCCACATCAGTCTTCATTTACAAACCTACCCAGTTTCTCGGGGCTCTTTTGCTCAGTTACAGTGAGATGATGTGAACTTGCTCAGTTCACGCTCCATTAGCAGGATGGCGCTGCCACAGAGGTTACAGCTCATTAATTCAAAGCCTGTATGACTTGTACTGGGATGATGGAGGTTAAGACTTTGGCTCTTCTTTCGCAGACAAATAGATAGACCTCGTAGGAGATGCTATACGCATAGATTCCATTATGCCGTGCACTTTTTTATTGGTGAATGTATAATAAAATGATGCTCACCTGTCTGATGAGCTGATACAGCTTGTGGTGAAAATGCCTTTTAATGTAAAAACGTCTTTTTGTTTTCTAAGGAAAACACAGTCACCCTGAAACAAAACATTATAGAAGCACTTATGCGGCTTTAGATACGCCTGGAAAACAAACCACCCACTAATTCATCAATACACTCCTGAAAGCCTCTTGTTTTCATGTAATCCCACGCATTTCTATAGTTGGAGTTCTTTGATTTCCCCTGTTCTTTTACATTGAAATGCACACACAAAGCACTTCACATCTCTCCATTAACTGGCAGTTTGCTTTGTAAAGAGTACAGTATATGCTCTGGTACGTCGTGAAGAGAGTGCAGGATTGCACCAGAGAGGGACACCATGATAAACTTTACTGTAGTCTTCAAAATGTTTGTCCCGATGCGCCGTGATGGCTGTCTCTCTTGTAGGCAAGTCACTTTAGTCCTCTCAGAATTTACTCTGGCAGCATCGCCAAGTTTCTTGTCAAAACTGTCAATGAACAGTAAATCTCGACCAGACTCTACGAGCACTCTTTGGATCACATTAGCAGAGAGACTGACTCTTACATCTAGGACAAAGGGCATGCCAGCAGTTGTGTGCGTACCACAGGAGATCTTTCCAATCTACATTCAGTACTGCCTCGCAGCAATTATGAAATGTAGTGGAACAGAGAGCTGTTGCTGAAAGGAAATATTAGTTTATTTCTGACAAATGGTACATCTTTAGCAGCAGTCAGTGATGTGTGTCATCCAGAGTTAGCCCCAGCTGTCTCATTTGACATTGCCTGCAGGGGTACGAGTGTCAAGTGTGATGTTCAGACAAGTGGGGTCAAACCATCAATTCTCCAGACTGAAGATGGTGACAGATAATTGCTCGCAGCTTTACTTTGTAAACTTTCAGAGGATGGAGCTGAAATATGCTAATTCCGACAGAGTAATTAGGAGACAAAGTAATCTAATAGTAGCTCAGAGGGGGGAAGCTCTTTGTGATGAGAAATTATATGATTCATGGGCCAACGTGGAGCTGCAAACGTATCTTTTCACCGAGAGCGAGGTCGGAAGAGCGTTGCAGATTCTCATACATGTCTTCAAAAATATGCATTCACATGTAGAGTTGTGTAGACTTACATCAGTAAGACAATTTGTGGTTATAATTATCCCACTGACTGATGTTCCCACAGAGCCCAGAGGTATACTCTTTGTCAGATCTTGCAGGTGCTTTATTCTATCATTACAGTTTTTCATGACTTTGCCAATTAGTTTGTCACTGATGACTTCATATCATTGTTTTCTGCTTCTGTTTTACTTTAGTTTTTAAAAGTACCAATGAATTGGGGTTGTGGAGGACCCCAGTCAAAACCATTTCCACCTATTCCCTGTTGAGTTCATGTTTGCCGTGGGTCCTAATTTAATGTAACACACAGTCAGGGGAGGTAGGGGCCCTCTGTCAGTCATTTTGAAGGAGAAACACATAGAATGTCCTCATGTGCCCTGTCAGTGACCTTAAATACTGCACCACCTAAAGGCTCAGACACACCACACTGACAACTGACAACTAGCACATACGTTCTGCACTGTCATTAAAGGAAATATTCTTTACACCAGCAGGTGGTCTGTATTTGTCAATAGAAAGCATAGTTCAGACCAAAGATTGCAACGAGACAAGTTGAAACATGCATCTACTTTCTGCAACGTTTTTAAAACCTGCCGGTTCACACCAATGCAACTAGATGAGACGGTGTATCATCTCTATGCAACAACTCTCTGTACTACGCTCTGTTTGCAGCTTCTCAGGCTTATTTTGTGGCTGAATATGATTTGTTGCTTCTTAAAATATGAATGAGGATAGTGATAGTGAGATACTGGCCACAGTTGCATTTGTAGTAGTGAAGAAAGAGCGAAAAACAAAAACAAAACGAGCATCAGATGGACTGTATTCATAGTCAGTATGCCACAATAATGTAAGAAAGCAGTGCCAATTAGTCAGTCAATGATAATGAGTATGTGCCAGGGTGGCATAAGCACATAAAGCGAGCAGCAGCAGCGACCCATTGACACAGGTGACACAGGTGATGTACTTTACGTTCTAAAACCAGCCACCAGGGATTTAACTAGCTGAGTTGCAGGTGACACCATCTTGAGTCGAGCTCACACCTGGCCACTTAATGCTGCTTCAACTTTTGTCTGCAATGTTCTACAACAGTTTTGTCTCATCGCGAATCTTTGATCTGAACTGTGCTTAAAAGGGAAATTGGAGGCCTGACAGGATGGATTGCTAGTTAGCCAATTAGCACATTACCAACACAACCTTATGATGAAGAAAAAAAATTAACGTGCACCTTCCAACAATGACAGAAAAAATATGATCCCTATCTGCCATAGAGCTCAGTGGCTAAAAGACATAATCTTACTTAATATAACAGGTTTGTTTTTTATCTTGTCTGACTTTCTTTTGACTTTAGCCATTTGTTTACTCTCCTCACTTCTGTTTCTCTTCTACTGCACTAAGCTGAACTGCCAGTCAAAGTGATTTCACTCACAGACGGGCTCTGCTGTCTCTATCTAAGGTGTCAGACAGTGACCAACAATAGCTTGGTGTGTCAGGGCCCTATGTTAAGATGACTGTCAAAGTCAACTAGCTGTAACTTCACCGTAACTTTCCTTAATTAACATATGTTTTCTGATGATATTAATTACATGAATCCTGAGTCCTTGCATGTTAAATGTGTTGGTAAATGAACTGAATTGACTTTTACTGCACTTTAACAACACAGGATGAACCAGTTTAGACACAGAAGCAGACAGTGTGATGCGTCATGCAGAGATATACAGTTTAACTGACTAATTCCAGTCCCTACACTGAAGACTAAAAATGGCCTGAGCTTTCTCCCATTATCAAAATGTTGCTTAATTATAGTTGACACATGGAGATTGGTTTTGTAAATCGCTGAGGTCTTCTGCTTCTCACCCACAGAGCCCGCAACAGTACATAAGATGCAGTGTTACAAGACCACTTTTTTTCCCCTTTGAGACAATTTATTAATTAATGAGGCACGGCTAAGAGGCGTGTGTGTTTCTCCTCTCAGTCGCTTTCCTCAGAGAAAATCAATGTGTCATTTGAGCTGTCAGTAAATCTTACCTGCCAAGAGCTTTCATTTCCCAGAGACCTCTGTATCAAACATTTCATATATTGTGCAGGAAGACAAATGTCAGGCGATGAGATTACATCCCCACACAGATGGTTCAAGAGCATGGCACATGTATCAAAGAACTCGTAATAACTTTTTATGCTGCTTAGAGGATTAATACACTGTTTTCAACCTTATGGTTCAAGCAACAATTACGGTGCATGGTGCAAACTCTGTCTAAGGCTTTCAGGAGCAGCCCAGATTGACAATTCAATGGCAAACATCACTGTCAGAGCTCGTGAGGGTCAGGCAGGTGGAGATGTGAATGACTCATGTTACCTCGGGTGACCTGACTTCAAACCTCTCCTCAAACCCCTCGTCAGACAGCGCTCAGCATCGCTGAGCAAGAGAGAGCAAGAGAGGGAGACTGAAATAAAGCAGCTATAACAAGTAAATGTTTCCCAATCTATTTATCACTGCAGCAAACAATAAAATCAGTGAAGCATTCCTTGAGTTGATCTCTGTGTCACTGTGACATTCTCATAGATAGATTATCATCCACGAGCGTGGAAGTTAAAAGATTTAATACCGAAAGGCGGTTTTCCTCAAGCGGACGTCATACTGTACGTGCTCGGAGAGAATGTGTTCTTTGAGGGGAAATGAGTTATGCTCAGACCTAAAATGAAAGCTTTGCCTCTCTTCGATTGAACATAACTCTCGCAGTGAAATGCCTTAAGTGAGATAAGGCTAAGCCAATGTTTCATGTTGCCATTATAAAACATAAGAATGGGCTGAAAAGACTCAAGCTGCAATCTTTTCTCTTCTTTGTCTGTTGGAAAATAAATAGATAGTTCTCTCAAATGTATTTCATGTCTTGGAGACACACAGTGTCGCAGAGTGTGCTGTCATTTATCTAACACCTCAGTGTTGTTGTTGTTGGCCATGACTAGTGGTGTAACTGAGGACAAACAGTAAGGTGTGGTTGAGTAAGGAGTGAGGATGCCTCAGCCTATGTGCTACTCTTGTAAAAGAGCGAATATGCTTTCAGTTAACGCAGTAAACAGAAAATGTGTGGTATGCATCAATAAAGTTGATGTTTCAACAGAAAACAATATGAAACAATGGTTGAGGTAGATGGTAGTTTCCATTTAAAATGTACGACCACATTCACCAATTTATTTTTAATTAGGATCCTCACTTCAAAGTATTCTCTTTCTTTTTGTTTTTTAAGGAGGAAATACATTAGACGGATTTCTGTATTGGCTTTCACTTGATCCACCATCTGCCATTCACAAACCCTTTGAAAACATTCACTGTATTTGTTCTGGAAGCAGCCTGCTTCCCGTTTTGTGTTATACAGTAATCCACCAGATTTCCCCCACAAAACCCAGTCTGGTGGCAAAATACTGTAAAAGTGCTGCGTGCGAAGGCCATTTTCTTGTGGTTAAAATTCTATGCAGTACAAGCCGACCATTACTAAAGAGCTACTTTACTGTGCAGTGAGGTATAGCTGGATTTCACAGTGTAGGCCTACTGGCTGTGATCTGTGACTGCTGAACCGCCAACTGTGCTCCCTTTGTTGCTTTGTTGCTACGTGAAAAAAAACAAATTATAGAGCTACTTACATTAAAGCTTTACCAACATGATGGAGATACTATATCAAACACGTATTTCAAACTTAATGATAAAACTGGCAGAACAGATCATATGTCAGTGCCTCTAAAACTGCTACAAATTAGGTAATATGATCATTTTCTGATCTACAACCATAGTTGAGGTTTGGCTCAGGTTAGCCACAACAACACTTGGTTAAAGTCAGGAAAAGATAATCTTATAGGGTAAAAAAAAGACTCGGTTTGTGCCCAGGATTTATCATCTGACTCTGCAGTTCCCCTCCGCTCACTGCTGTTTTACTTTTACAGCCCACAACTTCACTGTTTAAGGTCAGTGTTACTGCCCTCATCAACCTGTTTTCAGCAGCAGCTGGCAGTTGTTTACAAAAGTTTAAAGTTTTGTTCAAGTGGCAAAAGTTTTATTTAACCCATTGCACTTTACAGTACGCTACATGTATGCCTATTTAGGCCATTAGCTAAATGCTAACACATATGCTTAAAGGAATACTTCAACACCCAAATGGCCGTTTGTATTTCAATAACTCACCCCAAGTTAAGTTGAATTTGTGAAGAAAACAGCTTTTCTTAAATGCCTCCAGTGAATGAAAAATCCAAAGACAGAAAATTAAAAAGATGAATTTAAGACATAAAGGTCCGTCTTTAACAAAAGTAACACTAACTATATCGAAACATATGTTTACTTACTCTCAACGCCTCGTGTGGTATAATCCAGGTCAAATTTATACAGCTGTATGCTTGGTACCTCTCAGACAGACAGGTTTTTTCAAAGGGGAAAGTGAAACTTATATGCTCATTTTACAACCAGACTCCATTGACAAAAGCAGTAATTTTACTTCACTGAACACAGCAGCTGCTGGTCTACTGCTGCCTCGATCAGTTAGTTGTTTGTGTCTCTGTGTGACTTTGGTGTTTGAAAGGGTTAGTTTGGATTCACTAAAGTCACCCAATAACACAAACAAACAAGCCGATCGAGGCAACAGTTTACCAGCAGCTCTCATATGCAGCAAATTAAAATCACTGTTTTTATCAGTGAAGTCTGGCTGTAAAGAGAGCATATATAAGCTTCACTTTTAGTTCAGTTTCCTGTAGGAAAGGGCTGTCTGTTTAGGGAGTGAATTAGACTTGGATTATACTGTACAATTGTATTAGAGTTTGTGAACAAATATTTTGATGTAGTTTTGCTGTTGTTTAATGTGGACCCCTTGTAGATTCATCAAGATTTTTCTGTGTTTTTGGATTCTTCGTTTACCAGACACATGCAAGAAAAGCAAAGTCCTATTCATGAATTCAACATAATACAGGGTAAGTAACTGACACAGCAAATGGTCTTTTGAGGGTGAAGAATTCCTTTAAGTAGGTTGGTTTTGAAGGGATAACACACATGAAGTGATAAATATGACCAACAAAGATCATTGCACACCAGAGACATACAAACGTCAAGATCTTTCCACAAACAGCAGCTAATCTTGTACTGCCAGTGTTCATGAATGGGACCAAGAGCCCAGATGGCACATTTTGGCTAGTTCAAACCATATAATACTGATGGAATACACACAGGTGTTTCACCACCATTTGCCTTGTGTGGCATTTCAACAACCCAAACCCAAAGAGACAGGAGCCAGTTTCATTGCCATCCAGCTTTTCTAAATCCATAAAAAGACATTATGTTCCTCCATACTGCAATTTGGACAGAAAACACTAAGACAGCTGCTACAGTACAGGTATGTCCTGAACAGCGCCATTCGATGTGGCTGACAAAAGGCTGTCTAGAAAGTACACACTGACAAATACAGCAGAACACCGTAGTTGCGCAGACTAGATATCAATGTCCCCTCAGTAACAACCCTGAAATTGTCTCTCAGACTGCAGGGCCAGAAAACTGTAGAGCAGTTGGTGCTTCAACATCTGCAGTGCTGAAACCTTTGCCAGTACTATCTTACTGGCCGGCCTACTGGAAATTAGTTGAGCAGATGAAAAAGATTGGAGGGTTTTTCAAGCCAAAGGGAACTTTGACTCCCTACGGACAGGAAATGAGAGACAGGTGACAGTAGGGGTGAGTGAAAAATAGGACACAGATTGGTAGCTGTGAAATAGTGTGGTTAAAGACATTTCATGTGATTTAGGAGCCTAGTATATAACCACAGCAGTGCTCTTTCTTGCACATGATGCCTCTGGGGCCCTGCTTGAAACTGCAGCTTCCCACAGTCATGCCCAAACTGGCCTATATTTCACAAGGACGTTTATTTATTTATTATTTATTTTGAGATTTACACATCAAGATCCTCACATAGCTTGCAACCACTGTCCATGCATCCAAAGCATACATTTATATGGTAATATATAGGAGTAATTACATTGTAATAGTATGTGGGTGAAGTCGGGTAATTTGTGACATCAGGTAAAATGGGACAATACAGTTACCAAACATGTGACTACATTGTTCCTACAAATGTGCTTTACATGAAACAATTATAATGATTGGTGTGAGATGGGCACAAAGATTCAGAACTTGCAAGTTGACTTGTTGATTTTTTTGTGGTAATAACAGTGCTGCAGCTAAAACAAAATGGGTTTAACAGCAAAAATGGTTGCAGGATATTGCATATTATTAACAGTTTGACTTATAATCTTTTTTATTTTTTCACAATACATTGTACTTTTAATCGGAAAGGCTGCTGAGTGAGTACTCAGTGCATTCAGGTAAAATGAGGACAAAAATTAAGCTAAAATGGGACACATTTCTGAAGTGAAAAAACAATCCATAGAATCCATACTAAAAATATACATATGAACAAAAGCCAAAAATGGCATGTGCCAAAAATATTAGACATTTTCTACAATCCAGCTTCCATTGCACCATCTGCGTTGCCAATTTCCCATCTCCGAAATATTCGTAAGCATGGGTCAAAGTTTCTCCCATTAGGTTTGTTTTTATAGATCACAACTTTTGCAGTTGAAGTGCCGTACGCTTCTTTCAGGCTTGCTTTGTGCATACGCACTGTTTATAAATGAAACCCAGGTGCGATGGACTCATGAGTAATGCTATTTTGTGCCACCCTGTCATGTTACAGACATTTTTAGTATTGTTGTCACTTACAGAATATTAAAGATAACACACTGAGTCCTGGCCACAGTAGTCCAGAAGGTAGCCATAATTGTTACACGCAAGCACACACACACACACACAACACACACATCCAATGTGGACAGTATGACACAAAGAAACATGCAGCAAAAGAACAGGGAAAGTATGGCAGAAAAACTGCATGTTCTTTTTTTTAATTAATTGTTAGGTTACATTTTTAAAGCTACAGTTTATAACTTTATGAAAATAACTTTGTGTCATATTTTCTGAAAGTGTCACTATATTCTGAATAACGTACATGAGACACATTGTCCTCCTCTTCCTATTACCTCCAGAATCAGACCAAGGTGCAGCAGCAACAACCAATCAGAGCTGAGGAGTCTTTGATGCAGCTGTCAACCATGTCAATCACTCCATGAACTGTGGTCAAACTGTCAAATCAAGCAGCACTGATCGAATATTAATCAAGATGATGTTACTACATTGCCTATTTCTTAACTGGAATGTTGTCAGAAACATATTTTACTGTACTGTTTGACTGTTTGACTGCAGTTTGACTGCAGTTTACGAGCAGTGACTGATCTGAATGTCAGCTGTGAGACTTCTTGGCTCCGATTATTGTTTTTGTTTGCATGCAGCAAGGCCATTAGAAATGGTACAAGCCAATAGAGTGGGCGGAAACAGATGATTTTATTTCCTGATTATCTGTCTCATTTAGTGCTGGCTGACAGTTTCGGCTAACATGAAAATTATTTTTTTTATCAAAGTTACCAACTACGGCTCACCTGAACATGTCAGTGGAGTGATGTAGGAGTTCTAGATGTGTTTAAAGGTCAAAAAGTATTTTATTTGGCAACATATTTTCCCTTTAGAAATTTAACAAAGATACATAACAAGTTCTAAAAGTAGCGTAACACTTTGGATTTATACTATGATTATGATATGTAAACAACTGCTGTATTTGCTGTGTTTAAGTAGTTTGCTCATATGACCTGACGTGAGAAAGCCACACTCCTTGCGGTTCGATTAATGCAGACCATTTCAAGATACAACCATCACTGCAGGTTCAATAAATACTTTTGTCAGACAAAAACAAACAAACAAACATACAGTAATAACTCACCTATGAAGCCTTATCATAATCCACATATTCCAACAAAACATTTTTCATACATTCCTAAATGTCAGACGATCTAAAGGCAGTGAAATACTAAGTCTATCCCATCTAAAGATATCCACAAACTGCCATTGCAGATAAATAACAAATGGCTCCTCTGTTGTATTAAAGGGAAAAAGAGTCTCTCTTATCAATTTAGGTGTTCTTGATTTTTTTTTCATACACAGTAAGCTCATAAATACACATTTCTGTCTGTGCTGGTTTACTTTTTGTACTCATATTCACACATCCAGTGGATTGTTTTATCCTCTTTTTGGAAACAACTCCTCAGAAAAACATGCAAAATGTTTGTTTTCTGTGATATTGTCATTTACGTGGACTATGTGAGGCTTTATGCTACGGCCACCTTGTGTTTTCCAGCTAATAAGTCACTGTTCTGGTCATCTGCAGTATTTTTTCCAAGAGCATATTCAAGCAAGAATAAACATCCTTTTACTTCAGCGTGTGGAAACTTAAATAAAACAATAACAGAAACACTTAGAGTGATTCTGACTGCTAGGGAAAACACTTCAGAGTGTTACCTTGCAAATGAGAACATGCATGTACATGTGCTAAAAATGGAGCAAGAACAGCTTTCAGTTTACTTTGGGTATGCTTTGGAAAGGTGTTTTAAGTGGATTTAAATTAATATAACAAGAGTTACCATTAAGATCTTCAAAATTTTAGGATGTTTTCTTGGTAATCTACAAAGATGTGCCACAAAATACCTGATTTTACCACAATTATGGCTGAAATATCTTTGTATCATACACACAAAAGTGTGTATATCACATTATATTGATGGACTCATGTGACGTCAGTCTAATTTCTAAATTTTACTGGAATATTATGCCATAAATATTACATTTCATTCAAGCTGGAAAAGCAGTGTATTAGTAAGTAAGAATTATCTACTTGGGATTATTGATATAATTATTACTAACTCAAATAAATCACCGGGGTCCATCTTGACATCACAACATATCAGGTGTGTGTACAGTATATTAAGCAGGCAGAAGATTGTTTCCTAATCTCAAATGGACATTCTTTGAATTCTGTGCGTGTCTCGCTTCACAAGCCACACAGTCAGCAAGTGTTCTGGCACAAAAGATTGTGATTAAGCTCCTTGTGAAAACTCCTCATCAACCTGCTCAGAAAATTAATTGTTTTTCATGGCTAATTCAAAAGTGCATTAGCATAAATTGACAGCTGCGGTGTGCCATATGCATACGTAAAATTGGAGTTCATTCTCCGGTCGGGCACGATCCTGGAGATAGAGCCACGGTTAACTCACAGAGGTCAGCTGAAGGAGCAGACCCCCGTCAGAGTGAATGCCAGCAGTGGATTGCAGCCTCAGCAGCACGGCTGACACAGGCTTTTTTGTGTCTGTTAGCAGATTGAAACAATCCCCCGAGACACAACATCAACACACACAAGGTCCCTTCTGAATATTCAATTAGGCCTGCGAGTACTAAGAGGAGCTAACCAGGTTTCTGTAAAATCAGTCACACCCTGATAACCATGAAAGCACTTCTATCGAGCTCTCCAGGTTAAAGACTCTTCAAGCAAAAACACAAATTGATAGCTGCTGAATTGTGACCATCAGGAGTGCCACATATTACTCTGTAGTTAGGAAGCGGACACAGTTGGGGCTGGGTAATTACTAGCAGGACAAGAGTCTGTGTTCGGGACTTACGTTGATTAAGTGTTTGAGGCCATCTGCAGAGAATTGGGGGCTATTAAATTTTGATGAAACCAACAACAGCCAAACCCCCATGAAGAATGACTCGCACTCAAACTCATACATCCTCTTTCTCTGAAATCCTTGACAAAGTCAACAACAATAATTGCACCAGGGAACCCAACAAATTTAAGTGCGCACAAACAGACTCCCATCAGTCCGATCCTCAAGGAATCACAGCATATTGATTATCTTGTTTCGTGCTAGACATCGGTTGTTACTCAGAGGAAAGGAGAGCACATTGCATCCAGACAACGAATGAAAAGTCTTGTTAATTTGGCCGTTACGTCCTATATCATCTTCTCTAATCCAGGGAGAGTGCAGGGCAATAACTGCTCACAATAAAAGGTCAGTTTTGCATAAGCCTGAGCTGAAAAATACCAGTCATGGGTTAAGGGGCTAGTAAAATGTCTATGATTTCTAGTCATGGATGAAGAGAGAGCGACAGAGAGAGGAAGAGGGAGGGAGAGAGGCTGAACTCTGAATACAGATTAAGGAGGAATAGGTCCACGAGATGAACAACACAATCAAGCAGAAAGCCCGGCACTTCTAGCAAAGAACACTTTTGTGCTGAGAGAATTGCGTCTTAATTAGAGTCTGCCTTTGAATGACTTGAGACAACTGGCATCTGCAAAGAGACAGCCGTTCATTTCCCATGGCTATGTAGCTCATGAACAAATATTCTCTTATCACCACCTCATAGCAAATGTAATGACATGTCCCAAACAACATATTGGAATATTTAATAACCTGAGCATGTCATCAGATGTTCTATTATCACGAAGATTTCTGTTCTATTGTAACATGGCTGACAAAAGCATAAAGGAAGGTTTCTCTATATATTCTAAACTAAGATGAGACAATCTCACCATTTACTGTATATTTATTAAAATGAATGACTTCTTTTCAGCTTCTCTTTGGGTGAAAAAAAATGGTATTGATAAAACACGACTGACAGTCTACACCCACAGAGGCTGCACCTCTCTGCACTGCAGTGCTTTGAGCTAAATGCAACCATTGACATGTTAACATGCTTATAATAACAATGCTGACATGCTGATATGAAGCAGGTTTAATGTTTATGATAGCCACCATCTTACATAAGCATGTTAGCATGCTAACACGTGCTAGTTAGCACTAGGCTGATGGGAATGTCATTATACAGTATAGTATCACAATATTTTTGCTTGGCAGTGTTGTATCCATACATGAAATAGTATCGTATTTTAAATTATTTAAGTTATTAATATCACAAATACAAATTAAACTTTTGGCAGGCTACTGGAAATAATAAAATCAATGCTCTACAGTCTGCTAGATACATTTCGCTGCAATAAAAGTGACTTAAGTGAGATTAACGGATTGAAAACTTCATCTTATTAGATAAAACAGATGATGACAAAGTTTTCCTTTGGAAAGATATTGCAATATTTGTTTTCTGAAATATTCAGCATATTGCAATACTACTGTACTACTAAATTGCAATAATACTGTATCATGACTTAAGTATCAGGGACCAGTTGCACAAAACACCTCAATTTTCTCCTTAAGCATGACACTTAAGGCTTAATTTCTCCTTAGCTGGGGGGCTTGCACAGAATCCCTTAAAAGGTTTGCTTGTTAAAGACAAACATTAACTCATACACTGTGTTGAAAGAGATTTTACAGCGGTAAACGTTTCCATGGAGATTGTGATGCATGCATGTGATGCTTGTTGTTGTCTCACAAAGTTGGCTTATAGTTAGATAGAGAAAAAAATGGCAGAAGAAAAGACGACAAAGGGTTATACTTTTGGAGGAAAGTAGATTTGATCCCCAAATACCCCAAAAAACAGAAAACCATTGTTGGAAGAAGCAACAAAAATCGATTTGGTCAAATCTGTAGTGTAAACTCAAAAGTGTATCCATCAGGTCCTCCTGGTTGTAGAACACACTTCTTGGGGTGTGTTACTGTTTTTCATTTATCACCACAGACTCGGTCATGTAGCAGTCAAGATAGAGTCAGAGGTGCGTTAAGTTATTATTATTAATATTATTTTTTACCTTGCTTTGGTTGCTAAGGTCTTTTGTGCAATGATAAAGAGATTCCTTAAGTATAAGACCAAGACAAGAGAAAACCCTGAATACTTCAGTAAACATTTTAAGGAAAATGTAAGAGAAACTTAAGGGTGTTATGTGCAGCTGATTTTAGTAAGAGGAAACCTTAACTAGGACTTTAAAGAAAATCTTAACTTAAGGTGTTTTGTGCAACCGGCACTAGGATAATATCATATCATGGGGCCTCTGGTGACAGTATTTTGGTCAGCCAATAGTTTCTAACACCAACCTCACAAATATCACCCTCATGGCGGCGCTAGAGGAAAGGTTACGAAATTAACAAAGTTATTAGGACTCATTTATTCCCTGGGAACCATGGGGGTCTGTAGGGGAGACTGGGAGCAATTGTAACACCTCGAATTGCACCTATCAGACAGAAGACAGAAGCATGTAATTCATTACACATATGGTCTGTGATGAGCCCAGGCTGCCTGCCAAAGTTTTGTTTTTATATTTGCATAATTATGTCAATAATAATGCTGTTTTCATTAAACTGAAATATGGAATTTTAATTGTACAACTATATCTGTATTCTTAATTTATTGTGCTCCTTGGTATTTCTATGAAGGTATTACATGTGTTTTTACAACTGCCCCCAAACACTGTTACAAGCACCTCTGCACACGTGGGCAGATGCAACCCTTGACCTCTAGTGTTTCAATCAATATTGTGACTCTAACATTGCCTTTGGAAACATTTGTTAACCTGTTAACAAGTAGAGCACAGACACAAGTTAACTACAGAAGTTGTGTCCAAACAGCTCGAGAGGTTTTTTGATAATTACATCAACCAAAAACTGTTACAATTGCCCCTGGTCTCTCTTATAAAATGTCATGGCTGCCCATCTAGTCGCTGAAATATTTCAGTCTGGACCAAAGATGTGGGCTGACACTGTCATCCCTAGAGCCACACCGCTAGCATGGCTTAAATACTAGAGTAGAATTTCAATGTGCATATGCAAAGTGGGCTACAATTGTGAGCCTTCCTCTAAGTGGTTTATCTAAATATTCTGTATTTGAAACAAGGAGGAATGCTGTATCAGCTGACCTCTGACACAGTTTGGCCACATTAACACAACCTGAAAACACCAGGTGCCATCTACCTGACATCCCACAATCACGCGGCAATCTGTGTCTAATAAAGGCATAAGATTTTCTAGACATCAAAGTAAATAGAGGTTGCTAGAGCAATCAGCACGGGCTGACAAGCAGGAATGCATCTTTGAGTTCATGTCCTTTCTGGATGCTTCCCATTTATCTCGACTGTCAAGTAAAGAGGACATGATAATGAAAGGTGAACACTCCAGTGAATGGCTCTCTCTGCCAGCCTACCATGCAATGCAGAATAATGAAAACTCTGCTCATTGGCCTGAGCTCGGCTGGGTGGATGTGTGTGTGCGTGTGCGTGTGGTGGTAGTAGTAGTAGTAGAGGGACAGGTGGAGCATTTATCTTGTAAGAATCTGTAACACATACCAGCTTATGACAATGAAATTTAGGGAGAAAAGCAATAGAGAGCATCCTTTCAAACTTAATGATATAAAGCAATATTGAAAATGATTAAAAAAACAAATAAAAAAACAACAATAACGCCAAGAATACTGTCTTAATATAAAAAAAGTCAATATCTGGAGATGCAATTCACTTATATTGGTTTCTTTATTTTTGTCCTTACTCATGACCCATCAAAAACAAAATTTAAGCTGTCAGAAACTTCACACAACAAAAACATTATCCAAATTTTGAATATTTGTATTAAATCTGCATACTGTTTTGTTCAGTTTGTATCACTTCAGTCAGCATTCAGCTCATTGGCCACTTGAGACAAGCACCTTATTAGGTATACAGATAGCTCCCTCTGCTGGAGGAAAAGAGTAACTGCATGTTCAAATTAAAGGAACAATTGAAATGGACAAAAGCTATGCCTGGTGCCAAAATTCAAAACACTGGACAAAGCTTATCACTGCTTATTTCCTGACAGGACTAACATTACAAAGATTAATACCAACCAACATATACATCAAATTTTAAGTGTTTTATTTACATAATTTGTGAAATAATTGCTGCAGTGCAGTTTATTATATTATTATAATAAACAGATGACATCTATGTTGAACACAGTTTTCTTATTCCAAGTAAACTATTTTAATATTTCCAAGAATTATTTTATTATTATTATTAGATAACTCACAGCAGATAGCATTTAGGAAAATGTTTATGACCTTATAACAGTACCAAATGCAGTATTTTCCGAGCACCGCTACATTGACTTAATTTGAAAGGATAATGTAAAAATTGCCCAAACTTATGCAAAGTTGAGATGTGAATTTTCAGTATTTCTCTCATCCCCTGTGCATTATCTCATCATAACTCAATCTGAAACAGATGTGATGCCACAGAGGTGGTAATAAGGGCAGAGCTTTATGAGATACACTTCCTTGATATCCCTATTCCCAATGAGATGACTGAGATTTGATTTGTTTGTGTCTTATGAAGTGAATACAATTTCTTTTCATGGTTTCTCCTACTTTAATATCCCACATCATAAGACTGTGCTCGAGAGGTTGTGTCTCTCCCTGCTGGGATGTACTTGTTGGTTGTGGTCACATTCAGTTAAACCCACTTGTATATTGTTTGTGAAATTGTCAGAATACACGCTCATGAAGGGTGTTTTGCTCAGAACATCCATTTGGCAATATTAAAAAGTCTAATTGGAGTGCTGTTCTAATCGTTCCTTTTTTTTATTACGATACCTCGCCCAGCCATTCAGCAAGCTTACAAGGCATTTAAAAGCCAAGACTGAGTTAAACCCTCACAGAACAAATGGTAATATAATGGTGTAGCGAGGGACGTGACAAGAACAAGGTGTCTACATCTTTCAGACAGTAAAATTTAATGCTTTCTAAGAGCCATAAGACACTTTTTAACCAAATTTAGGGCAGAGGTCATGTTTTACTTTTCAAGAATTGCAAATAAGCAGTATAAATGTGTCCCTGTGCAGAGGTAGATGTTATGTAGAAATAATTATTAGAATGAGTTGTCAGTCTACATTTTGCAAACAGGCAATTGCAAGTATGAAGTAAAATGGCAGTACTTTAGTTATTTAAACCTTTGTAAAATTAGAAATGTGGACTTTCACATAGAAAGGCTTCTCATTTTCACACAAAAAAAAAAAATTACAAAATAATGAAATTAGATAAAATGTTTGTCGTAGTTAAGACCTCACAAATTCAAATTTGAGACTATTTAATGACTTTAAGGCCTTATTGCTGTAACACTGAATTTAAGACATTTTAGGACTTTTTAAGGCCCTGTAGTTACCCTGAAGAATACTGCATAGAAGAACAATTTTGTAATGGTACAATTATTAACAAATGACAGTCTCAGGCTGCTGGGATAACTGGAGAGTTTAAAATTGAGGGAAAATTGACAAAAAGCATCAGCTATCTTATAAATTTGAGATTTTACATTCACCTTCATTACAAAACAAACTGACCTAGAGAAGTAAAACATTCTCTTGTTCTGCAAAAATACACCACAAAAAAAGGAGGAACATGGATTTTTTTTACAATTACGACAATTATTTTCTTTGCTGTAAAACACCCTTTATTC
This sequence comes from Cephalopholis sonnerati, assembly GCA_019142605.1. Lineage (NCBI taxonomy): Eukaryota > Metazoa > Chordata > Actinopteri > Perciformes > Serranidae > Cephalopholis > Cephalopholis sonnerati. The sequence goes on from JAGQAX010000012.1 coordinate 24,518,004, forward strand.
TTTAAATCTGCTCAGACATTCAACAAGGGGACCAACAAGTTACAAATAAAGTGAAAAAGCAACAAATACCTCAGTAAGCTGAAGACAATTTTATTTTCAACTTAAGAACTTAAGAAAAAACAGACATCTAAGTTATATTCAATTGTCAGATATAGTGGTGGCTTAACTCTGAAGGAGTAACTTACATGTAGCAGCTCCACTGTTCAACACAGAGCATGACACACATGATGGAGATGGTGACATAAGGACAATTCCAAAGTCCAATAGAAATGTATCCGAGCTGCATGTGGGCCATTTCACAGGAGAACTCAGCGCAGAACAATTCCCCATGTCCTCAACAGGCCGGGACAAGTGCAATACCACATAAGTAAAGAGCATTGCCACCTCTCCCAACCTGCACAGAAAGGGATCACCTCTGATGGATTCATTTCAGTTCTATGATCAGTTTTGCATGGATTTGCACAGCAGTACAATGAAAAGCTGAAAGCAAACCAGCAAAACTAACCAGAGACCCATGTGCGTGAGCTACCTTTGCAGTTTTCCCCGAGAAGAAACACGTGTCTAGGAGTACTTTAAGTGCTCACACTGCAGTAGAATTCAATAAAACTACCTGCACTATAAGCACTTTAATACTACTGAAACATAGGCTGTAGTGGAAAGCTGATTGACCTCTGCAGAGGAAGAAACAACAATCACAAAGAGGATTCAGATGGAAACACAGGCCGCCATCAGTTTTGCATAGATTTGCACAACTTATTTTTTCTTGCAGCGCAACTATGCAAAACTAACAGAGAACTGCAAGTGTATATATACACACACACGCTGTATATACACACGCAAATAGATACAGAAGAGTCCCAGCTCCTTATGCCAGAAGGAGCACTTAGGGCAGTAGATGCTAGTCTACTTCACTATCTGCACTAGATGCACCTTAGCATAAGCACGAGTGGAAGGCATGCAAGCGCAAGGTATGCCAAATAATACCCATTTAACAATCATTTGTCACAACAGTCCATTTTTAAAGAACTAAACACTTCAGCTTTACATTATCTGGTCTGTATATCCCTGTAATTAATTATTCCATTATAAGAGAGCAGATAAAACTCTGCAGCACTCAGTAGCCAACAATTTCATGTACTGCTGAATGCTGAAATGTCATTATTAACACTGACAGGATGCCTCACAAATAAAGCATGTTTGATAGAAGGGGCCTCACTCCAGACAGTTGCCTCACTCAGCAACAGCGGGGGGCCGAGCATCACAGCAGGACGGTGACGAGGTCGTGCCAGATGTGTATTCAGGTGTGTATTTGTATTCTGTCTATCCTGTACGAGCATAAACCAGTCGTGTCTGTCAATACGCCTGCTCCTTTAGTTACCATTATCAGAATAGTGCTGAAAGTGCCTTCACTGCAGTAGATTTTTAGAAAACTACCTGCACTGTAAGCACTTTGACACTACAGTGACTTCAAACCACTCGTGGGGAGTTTTCAATCACTGAATGAATTTGGATGCCGTTAAATCCACAATGAGGGGGCTTTCCAGAGAGGATACAGATGTGCACATGGGGTCTGCAAGCATAAATGAGACACAGCATCAAAAGTGTGTTAGCAACTTCAATTCAGGGCTGGAATTTATGATTTCATTATCACCTACAATACATTGTTTGATTAATAATTTATCATGTAGTCTATAAAAAGTCAAGGAATTGTCAAAATGTTGGTCTCAAGTTTGCAAAGGCCAGATGGTGTCTTTATAATGCTTGTTTTCTTGGACCAACAAACCTAAACTTGCAGATAATTAATTCACAGTGAAATAAAAGCAGGGACAAACAGCACATCCTCAAATTAAACAAACTTGAACAACGGAATAGCAGACATTTTGTGTGATAAAAGATTAATAAGTCATGACAATCATCGCAGACTTAAAGTGATCAGTCAGGTTAGCACTCCTTAAAGTGCATACAACTTAACAGTTCCAACTAGAATGAGCATGTTATGACAGACTTGTTTAGTCACCTTTGCTGAGGTCATGTTTACAGCGCTGTTTGTCTGTTAGCTTGGAAGATCTCGTAAACATTCACAGTAATTTCTTAAGTTACACCTTAAGAAAGCGGACCAGGTTTTGGTGCAGTCAGTGCAACTATGTGCACATTTTGCACACCTTAATTTCTTGCATCTAGACCTGCTTAACTGAATTTAGTATATTACATTTGCAGCATTAGGATGAGACCAACTTTGGAGAGATCCTGCAAAATATGTTTGCATTTCACTTGAAAGTAACACTACAGCTAATTCAAATCATCATTTAGTCGTGCCAGTGATCATGACAGTGATTCATCTACAGTATTGCACAGTCTTCCTTGCACAAAGCCCTGATATCCAGAGGACGGAGATATCCTCCTACCCGCCTAATTGCCCAATACTGCGTATTTTGATGCAGACTAAAGTCTGGAAAACAATCAGGAAACTTTTGTGATTTGGTGCATTAGTGTTAAAAACAAAAGAGCAACATCCACATGTCGAAATGCCTTGAAAAGCAAAGTTCAATGGGAAACCTGAGTGTGAACCAGGGCTGCTAGATGATAGCAACACTTGCGCTCCAGTCACATTGCTGTACCCCTCCCCCACGCGCTAACATGGCGCCCAGGAGTCCGCATTTTGAGCGTTTCATAAACCTACTTCCACCGACAGGATAGCACAACATAAGTACAACTAAATTAATCACGTTTAAATGTGTGTGCACCCAACACTGAAATCAGGTGCATGTGAAACGTGCGCCCTATTATGCCTGGGCGCATCAAGCGCACGATACAAGCTCCTGCAAACTTGAGCCAGAATCCAGTCCAGCACACAACAAGCTAGTAGTACCCGAGGGCTCCATCAAAACAGTTCAATGCAAGCATGTGCTAGCCAAACATGCTAACGCGTGCAGCCTGCGAGCACGGCTAGCTTCCACACAGACTGTTATCTAATAAACATTTATAATGCCGAATTAAAGTTATAAATTAAACCACGATATGAGGGCAAATAGCTTTAAAAGACGCATTAAGTTAGCAAGCTACAGTCGGCTAACACCCTCCATCCACTTCACAGCATCGCATTCTCTTATGTTAGCCAACTTAGCTAGCTCAGTATAGCTTACCCATGCTAGCTAACACAAATTAAGTATCAGTGCATGTCCCGTGTGCTTATGGGCACTCGCTTCCCCGCTTAAGCACACGTACTGTGGTGAATAAAGCCAATGTCAATAATGCAACTTGACGATATCTTCTTGATGGTGTGTTAGCATTAGCAGCTAGCTAACTCGGCAGCTCGCGGGATAGCAAAGGCGCGCGGCCTGCTGCAAACCCCATGTGCTGCTGCTTTGTTCTGGAGGCACTTTTAAGTGCACACTACAGCGCACAAATGGACTGAGAACTTAATACTCTCATCAACATGTGGCCGACAACCGGAGCAGACGAGTCTATAACTTGCAGCTACCAACAAAGTGTGTAACGCGTAATTTTTCACGAGTGGGTATCACTTCCCCGAGGTACCGACTTGAGGTGCAACAGCAACACATGCTTTTCAAATCTCCCTCATTCTCCCAACCATGGAGGAGAGGTTGCCATGCGATGCGCCCCTTTACAACATTGTTTTCAAACGCGGAAATTGACGATTAAAACGTTTTTTTCCTCGGTGTTAACGAGAAAGTGTGGCTCCGGTGTCGCAAACAGCGCCGAGCATTTCACTTTCCTGACATTTACCGCATCTCCCGAAAAGGCTAACAACAGGTTTCTTGCCAATAACATGCGCGTAATAAGACACTAGCTTCTAAAAATCCACCATCTTCACTCACTTGTACAGACTTACCGTTTACTCATACTGTTTCAGGGGGGATCTGCAAAACTGAGAAAAGAAAACAGACTTCGTAAATTGAGTAACAGCTAGGACGTATAATCCAAAAAGCACAACCATGTGCTACTATTATGATTTGCGAGGAGTTTGTGAATCGTAGTAAGATTGCGAAAGTGGCGCGAGTAGAGTCTAGGTTTAACCATGTGGTGAATGAAGGGCGGCTCCCAGCCAGCGTAGCTAAACCCCAACTCCTTCATTAGCATAAATCAACTACTTCCTCTCCAAGTGCGACTCTCAAGTTTCAGCACTTGATTTAGGCTGTTGATAAACATGCAGAAGAGGCGAAATACACAAAGTTATAACTCATTAGGAAAAAATTAAAACCAAATAAACAAAAACAAGGAAACAAACACACCACTCAAAACAAGAGTTGCACAAGTCGACGCCCACAAAGTTTTATGACCTGATTTTGCTGTTTTCTTGCATCACGTTAAGACAAAATATGTCATGAGAAACGCTAGAAATAAATATATTCTTTTATATTAACGAAAAATTATTTACTCAACTAATTTGTTGTGTACTCTCATCACAGCACACACTGTTTACCATATCAAATGCATTGTTTTTTTCCCAACAGGATATATATTTCTGCTATTTTGCTTGTGCACTAGCTGCACAGTATTTGACACTTTTGTATTGTAACAGCAACCAGAATTTAAACTTTTAATGAAATATAAAAACAAAGCATATTTTTTACACGTTGACACTTGCACAGATGCATCACAAATGTTAAATAAAAATTATTAACTGCAGTGTAATTATAGCATTTTATGAAAAATGATAAATTGATGCAGTGGTGTCTAATTTGTTCATACAAGCTGTTTTACACTATTTTTTAAACTAATACAGGCTATACGTGACATAAACATAGGCCTAACTGTAGGGTCAGAATGGCAACAACACACCTTAAAACATGAACAAATAGCACGTTACTTTACTTTATGAAAACAATAAATTTATACTATTTTGTCTAATTCGTTCACACAACCTACTGTTTCTTCCCTCTCTTTTTAAATTCATTTGATATTTTGGACACTATTAGGTTTTAACTATTCATAACATAAACACAGGCCTAACTATAGGGTCAGAATGGTGACAGTACACCTTAAAAGAAGATCAAATAAAAGATTACTGTATGAAAATAAATTGATACAATGGTATCTAATTTGTTTATACAATCTGCTGTTTCTTCTTCTACTACTTTTTAATTTCATTTGATAGTTTGGACACTATCAGTTGTAACTACTTTAAGCTATACATAACACAAACATAGGCCTGACTGGGGTCAGAATGGTAACAACACGCCTTAAAACATGAACGAATAGCAAGGTTACTTTACTTTATGAAAACAATAAATTGATGCTAATTTGTTGTCTAATTTGTTCATACAACCTGCTGTTTATTCTTCTTATTTTTTTTAATTTTTATTTTACATCTTGGACACTATTAGGTTTTAACTAATATAGGCTATACATAACATAAACACGGGCCTACCTACAGGGCCAGAATGTTAACAACACACCTTAACAAAATAGTAAATAAAAAGATTACTTTATAAAAACTGTAAGTTGCTTCAGTGGTGTCTAATTTGTTCAGACAAGCTGCTGTTTATTCTTCCTCCTCTTCTTTTTAATTTCATTTAATATTTTGGACACTATAATATAGGCTATACATAGCACAAACGTAGGCCTAACTATAAGCTCAGAATGTTAACAATGCACCTTAAAAAAATAACACATAGAAAGGTTTCTTTACCTTATGAACACAATAAATTGATGTATTGCTGTCTAATTTGTTTATACAGCCTGCTGTTTATTCTTCATTTTTAAAGTATCATTTGGACACTATTAGGTTTTAACTAATACAGGCTATACATGACATAAACATAGGCCTAACTATAGGGTCAGAATGTTAACAATATGCCTTAAAAGAAGGACACATAGCAAAGTTACTTTACGTTATGACAACAATAAATTGATGCTAATTTGTTGTCTAATTTCTTCATACAACCTGCTGTTTAGTCTTCTGTTTCTTTTAAATGTCATTTGATATTTTGGACACTATTACATTTAACTAATATAGACTATACATGACACAAACAAAGGCCTAACTATAGGGTCAGAATGTTAACAATATACCTTAAAAGAAGAACAAATAAAAAGGTTACTTTACTTGAATGAATTCGTACTAAACATAAACTTTACTCCAAAAGAAACGTGACTATTTTGCTATTTGTTAAGAACAGTTGTGATGTTTATAGGATATGTAGGCCACATAAAAATAGATTTAAGTATACAGGCCTACAAGTTAGAATATTGCTACACAAAGTTATTTGCTAGGCTATACAGCATATCTGACCTGAATACTGAGTCAGACACATTTGTATTTGTATAAAACCGTGATGGTATGAATAAAGAAATAATTAAATCATGTTAATATATTTCTTCATTAGAATAGAATACTGTGATTTTGGTTTATGTTAATGTGATTTTTTGATTTTCATCATTATTGTAATTTGTATCCACATTTCACAACAAAACCTCCAGTGATGTTAAATAAAATTGCAAAGCCAGTGCAGATTTATCATGGCCTGCTTTTGTGTTACATTGAAACCATGAATTAATCTCTGAATCAAGGCCACATAATTTATATTCTACATTTTTTTTTACAGCATGCAGCCGGTTAGCATCAGAATAAAACTTAATTTCAGTCAATACCTTATTCCTATTCAGGAATACTCACTGATGTCAGCAAAGACTTTAATAAAGATGAACTTAGCTTTAACACCAACATAAAAGTGTCTGTTGCATCAGCCTCTCTCTCTCTCTCTCTCTGTGAAAGGGCATGTGGAGTGTTCTTCCTTTAAGCTGAAATGGTGGGGATTGTCTAGTTCACCTTTCACCTCTGGATTCAGTCATGTGTGAAGTCACAAAATGGAGGCAGAGAATTTCAAGTTGCTCTCCTGCTCACACAGATGTAAAATTCAAGATTGTTAGAAAGTATAGCTGTTTAAATGTATAAACTATTAGCTATTGTGTTTTGTTAAAATACATGAATATAAAGTGATGGACAAAATTAGATTTAAAAAAGTAAACAAATAGGGATATAATGTTAAACTGATTATTAATCCAAAGAAATTAAAATTTAAAAGTGCTTTTCTGCTGCATGACATAGGCTAACACTTCCTGTTTTCTGACACTGTTAAAAGTTTGATGACCTCTTTATTTTTTGGTAAGAACAGAAGTTCATCAGTTGAGAAACTGCTCTATAATTTAACTTGATCAGTTATGTGAAGAGAAGACTATATCTGAATTTTAAATTATCAAAATTACTTCTCACTTATTAAACACTAGAGGACATAATTGGTCAACAGGGAAGAAAACTGCAATTAAAAACCACTCTCTGGCAAGAGTTTGCTTTCAACAAATTAAATATATTGCAGGCCCATTTTAATGTCCGAGCTTTCACCAAGATTAATTCAGTCTAAAAAAGATAGTTATAAAATTCTGTGTGGTAATATATCCAATGGAATATTATAAATGCAAAGACAATTGTTTGATAAGATTTATGATCCTTTACTCAATTCAAAACAATACAAGCCACAGCTAAACATAAAAAAGTTAATATTTCTCAGCCAGTCAAACAAAAAGGGATGTGAGTAACAGATGCTGAAGGTTTAAAACAGTGCAGGCCACCCTCAGCTGTTGCTTCCTATAGCAGTTTCTATGGAGATGATAAAACATTTATGTGCACATTAATATTTGATGATTTATGTACATTGCCAAAGTGATAAGGCATTATGTTTATGTCAGAAGGGACTCCCTACAGCGCACAAAAGAAATCAAACATCTTGGTGTAGCATCTGGAGTCAACAACAACAATGCAGCAAATACTATTTTTATATTGTTGTCTCAGGTTTAACTAGGGTCGCTCAATCTTCATACATTTTAGACTTGAGGTTTAGATTAGAAGTAAAAACAACAGTACTATTACATCTGTGTTGCCTGTGCTTTAATTAAATTCACATCAAGTGCTGTGACAACCCCTCCAAAACTCAACTAATAATGGCCTGCATAGATCATGATATATATTCAACACAACATCAATGACTGTATATGTTCAGCATACATAAAATATTTGAATAAGTACTTTCAGCAGAAAATTATTTCTATAGAAAGAATAAAACAGTTTCAGAAAAATCTAAAATCAGCTCAGCTCAAAATTGATTAATTCACTTACAAATGTTTGTAAGGAAACATAACTCCAAAACATCATGTTTACTTGTTACTGTAGTGCAATATCATTTTCTCAGTCATGTGCAAAACTACTTCTTCTTATCAATATAACATTGATTATCAGGAGCAGTCTGTTTTTTTTTCTCACCATTTTAGTTTTTTTTCCCACCGTTTTAGATCATTTTTAGTAACTCCTGTACTTATCATACTCCCTTTCTTACTCCGTTAGACACTTGTTTTTGCTTTTGATCGTTCAAACACTTATATCTTGTTAATTTGTATATTTAATACTCTGTTGTTCTAAAACTGGACCCAGTGAGTGACCCCGGCCTGCAACTTGTTGTCCAGTTGGTAGTGGTTGTGAGTCATTAAAATTGTGATTACTGTACCAGATGTTTCTGTAATTTGAAGTGTCGACACAAGAGTTTCCTTCGGGATAAATGAAGTTCTACTGAACAGAAATTAATACAGTTGAATAGAAGTGAATTGAATTGAATTTAGTTTAACTGAAATCAATGTATGCACCAAGATAATAAAAGTATGCGATAAACTGAGGGGAATTTCTTCAATTGACAAGTTCCAATATTGTGTTAAAGCATCATTCAGCTTCAGGAAATGCATAAGGAACAAAATGCAAAGTAACTAAGTTAAAAAATTACAATGTGTTTGTTTTTACAGGGATTTTTTGGACAAAAAGGTCTTAGGTTACAGAATGCATGTTATAATTATTATATAATTATGAAATATCTAAAAGTACTGGTTTGATGTTATAATGGTATGCTAAACAATGTAAATTATACCTACATGGTAGGTCTATGTGACACACCATAAATAAAGTTCTGTCAAAAATCCTTTTTACCTTTTTAGTTTTGAAAAAATTATCCTAAACAAATGTTTGCTTAAAGTCTTAAAACCTGTTGGTGAAAGACCTGTAACTGATGATACTATGCTGACTTTATTTTATGGTAATGTGTTTTTTCCTTCCTTCTACGATTTGCGTTTCGTCGCCACAGCCTTTGTACCTACCCGGTCTGCCGTAGGTCAAATTGTGTGTATTCATTTATGGCTGCTCTCTACGGAAGTCACATCAAGCTGCCACAATAATGTCACAGCGTAAATCGCACACGATACTTTATAGTTATTTCTTATAGTAACTTACAGTTACATAGGATTTTTACATTTATTGTTAAAGTCTGTACATCACAGTGTGATATTGTAACCATTTTTTTAGCTAATCGATGGCTACATTGTTAAGCCAACAATGTCTAGTTCTTTTATTTTGAAGGTTAAAGCGCTTGAGTTCCGGTGTACTTGTAGCATGTGTTGACTTAACGCTTCCTCTCCCCGTAACCTCATGAGGTTTTTATATGTTCATACTTTAATGGCTGTTCACAGCCCCGTGTTAATACTGGAGAGATAAAGGTAAGCTGAGCAGCTTAGTTTCAGGACATTTAGATGTGTGTAATATGACTTATTTAGGATTTATTCTGCCGGAAGCTTAGCATGTTAAGTTAGCTGCTGACTGACAGCACATTCCCATTCTACAATGTGGCCGGTACCTTTCTTGCTGATTGGCAAACTCCTATAACATACAAGTTATAACCCAACACTGAACCATTATTCAAAGAAGATATCTTGCAGTTAAAAAGATGATGTTGCAGTCAGCAAACGTTACTAATATGTTCATGGTTTAGACTGAAGAGGCATACTGACAACAGCTAGCCTTAAGAGTAGCACGTCCTTACCAGTGAAACCTAGATGTTACTATTCAGGGCTTTACAATTTAACTATTTAATTAATCTATTTTGTATGTATATGTATTCATTTACTCAAACAGGTATCTTGATTTTCAGGCTGTAAATTTTTACAACAGCTGTTATAAACTGTGTTGAACATAGAAGTGTATATAAGTAGCACTGAATGTTATGTATATTTTATTCATGATTTTCATGAAGGAAAATTCTCTACTCACTATGTTTATATTGTGCTGCACCCTGGATGTGAAATTTGCACTTAGATACAAATTTGTGACAGTTATCATGTTTGGTTAAACAACATTTTATACTGTAATGGTCCATACATGTCAGCTAAACAAATACAAAACAGGTTTATACACTTGAAACATGTCTTTCTTTTTTTATTTTATGCCATTATTTAAACAAAAATTGAGTGGCCAAAAACTGAACTCTTTTATTATTTCCATATCTGCCTTTCACCTTTATTTATATAATAATAATATCTTTATTTATATCGCACAATTCGTGCATAAAATGCAACACAAAGTGCTGAACGTAAAAGACAATCTAAACATTTATCATAGAGAAAAATAATATGATAAAAACATATAATAATAATAATAATAATAATAATAATAATAATAATAATAATGAGAAATAAACACAATAATAAAAAGTAATGAAAAAAATCAGTTAAAACCATCACTTAAAAATAAATTTCAGGAGAAACCAGTGGCAAAAAGATGTGTCTTAAGGTTATGTTTGAAGTATCAACAGATATAGAGCCCTGAAGGCCTGTGCCTTTTAGTTCTGCAACAATCAAAAGGTTTGAGTTGTAGGATATTTTAAAAGCACTGTTTTCTAGGCTTTTGACCAAATTTGAAGTGAAAATGATCCACAGATAGAATAATCCCCCGCCCCCCCCCCCTAAAAATAATAAATAGCAGTTTGCAGTGAATTACTGACAGGCATTCTAGAAATTGCATGTTTGGTCGATTTACTACTTTAATTTGCTGTTTGCTAGCTGTCTTTTAAAATCATGCCTTTGCCTTTTTAGTCTGGCAGATTAATGGCAGCCTCCGTGCTGTGTCGACGGGTGTCCAGGCTACGCTACCTCCCAGGCTTGAGAAAGGACTTCAGCAAGGCTCAGCATGTGCCTGTCAAACAAGAAGACGAGAGTGATGATCATGAGGGGAAGAAAGGAATACTGCAACACCAGGAAGCCTCTCCCCAAGGAGAATACAGGCTGTATTACAACCCCTCCTCATATCGTCACTCTGTGAGGAACTCTGCAACCTCCTGGAGCCAAGCAGATAATGATGAGGATGATCAGTGTCTCCCCACTCTCGCACCTTCCTTCTGGCAACAGAGCAACCGCTACAGTGTGAGTTGCTCGCGGCAACTCTCCAGCTCAAAAAACACACTTCTTGACTTAGCTTTCAACAAAGGCCCTGAACCTGAGATGCCATCAGTTTCATCATACTACAGAGAACCCACACTGCCAGATGTTAAAGTAGATCCTCGTGCCTTTATTAAATGCCGGCCAGAATATGCCTCCATGGCCCTGGACCTCACCGAGCCGCCTCACCCAATCGAATGGGAAGAGGCCCTGCAGCTGCTCCAAAAAGTGGCTGTTTTAAAAGGCAGCATGAAGCCATCTGATGTGTCTCATTTTTTTGTGGAGCTCAGCCGCTTGCACCAGGACAAGGTGTCATTAGTGAGGAGTGACCAGCGCTTTGTAATACTCCTCCGATATTCTGTTGAACACCTCCGCCTCTTAACTCAGCCTCAGCTGCTGGAGGTGCTGCAGTCATTTATGTGGCTGGGCATGCCCTCTGACCACACTGTGCTCTCACTTTATGAGGCAGAACTTAGCCGCCGGGCCAACCAGATGAGTTTACACCAGCTGCTGTTTGCTGCTGACTTGTGGCGCTGTATTGGCAAGCAGGTACCCCAGTTCTCACAGCACCTCTTTGATTCAGTCCGCCTACATGTGGGACAGATGGGGGTCCCTGAGCTGGTGCAACTGTTGTATATAATGGGCGAGATTAGGCAGTGCCCAAAATATTTGATCCATCCTGTAGAGCAGCTTCTCATGCGTCATTTGCAGCGACTCCACCCTGAGGAGGTTGGCACTGTATGCTTGGGGCTTTTTAAATCCCAGACTTCACTATCTGAGAGTGCAGTGACTCGTATTGTCGATGAGGCACGCTTTTTCGTGGAGGAGATGAGCGACTTTGCCATGGTGAACGTGCTGAAATATCTGCGTTTTAGCTACCTGCTTCACAGGGCGTGGCTGCAGGCCATGGCACGGGAAGTTCCTCAAAGGGCCCACAGGATGGGTGTCAAGGGGCTGATGCACGTGGCACTGGCCTGTTCAGTGCTGCATTACCACAATGATAACATCGTAATGGCAATTGCTGAGAGGGTTCCCTCCTTGGTACCACACTGTAGGAGTAAAGACTCGTGCAAACTGCTGTGGGCCTTTGGCACATTAGGGTTTCTGCCAGACCAGAGCCCAAGCTTCTATCCGAGCCTTACAGAGGCCCTGAGAATAAGGAAAGCTGAATTCCAGCGATTCCCGGAGCATCTGCTTACTGGTCTTCTAGGCCTGGCCTTTGTCTCTATATTCCCAGAGGACCTAATTACATTAGCTTTGAGTCCTGACTTTGTCAACTTGGCACTGAAATCCGCACAGCTGGAGCTGAAAAAAGACTTGTTCACTTTAGATGAAACCGTGGCTCTAGAGTTGCCTCAGTGGAGTGGCCCGCGGCTAAGCAGTGAACTGAGAGAGGAGGTGGTAGAAATGCTGTGGAAATTTGCTCAATCAGACGTGTGCCAGAAACCAGAGGTTCTGGAGGCAGAATCAGCTCTGCAGGATCTGCTCGGAGGAGAGAAGTTTGTGTGTAAGAGAATGATTCTCCCCCACACTCGCTCCATCGACCTGGAAGTACATCTTGACTCCAGTGGACAGCCGGTACCTGTGAACCCAGCATCCCACACAGTCACACTAACCCCAGAGAACACTTCATCCAGATTTCCTTCTCAGCAGGGTTGGGGGCGAATGAATGTAGGAGTAACTATAACTGAGGATCTTTTGGCACAGATAATAAATACAAAAAACACCACAGAACCTTTAACCCCATCCCCCACAGCTGAGCCTACATCTCTTCACAGAGTAGAGCCTGATGAAGGTGGGAGAATGTTTGACACAGGGCTAGCTCTGACCGGTGACATCATAAAAACTCTTGCCAAACCCAGTAGCCGATGCTCAGCCCCTCAGGACACCAAAGGCACGGTCAAACTCGCTATCCAAGTTACCAGCAGGAACCACCACCTGCTACCATTCACAGCAGTTGTTGGGCCTTCATGCCATGAAGAGGAGGCAGTTGAAGTTGGCAGGCTACACGGTTGTAGAGCTTAGTTACCGGGAGTGGTCTCCCATGCTGAGGAAAAGCAGGGCTGAGAAGCTGGCTTACCTGCGCTGCAAAGTCTACAACAATCTGCAATGATTCTGTGACCTTCAGCAGCCAAAAAGAAATCACTGCAAACTGGGACTGCAAACTATGTTGGCACTTTGGCTTGAGGGCAATCTGTAGTTTGTTATGAGTATGTGCAAAGCACAGAAACTGAGCTAATAAGAAGAGGAACAGACATTTATCTCAACCCACCATTGACTTCTTGTACATGTTCAGTTCAAAATACATTTTTTTCCTGTCAAAATGTGACATTGCGAGATACCTCTATGAAAATAATGCAAATTAAAAAGTGTTTAACTCCTCACTGTCCTGGTCATGGTTGTAGTAAGATGTCATTAAATTCAGTAGTTGTATTGGTTTGTATTTTATTATCTAAATTTACTTTTTAGTCTTCCTGCAAGAATGCTCAAACGCCTTCTAGCATCTGCAGAAGAGTTAAGAGAAACAATGTTTTACATCATACTTAATCACACTCACTCATGCATAATGGTCTTCTCAGAGGTCAGTGCATCTGTTCAAGTGTTTTTAGATTGCGCCCCGCTTTGCACATCAAAGGTCAAACTTGATCTTTTCAGCTGATGTGAACGTCACAGACTTCTGTTGTTTTTTGGTGGCTGCTCATGAACATCGGAATCTGTTATGTAATTTGATGAATGATTAAAACCCTCCTTTGCAATTAACTTCTAAAAGGAAGCCAAAAATAATTCACAACGTGTGAATAGTAAATAGTCACACTTTCAGTGAGGCATCTGTACCTGATGCAGAACTTGTTAATTGCAGATCTCAAACAGACTCAACTGCTTATTGTTGCAGGCTTGGTTGGAAATAGTGAGCAAAATTCCCCAGTGGAGGTGAGTGTGTTTTGTTCTACAGTTCAGTCTTTGAGTTTTATTTTCTTTCAACAGTGCTTTTGAAAGAGGGTGTTGGGCTGTTCTTTTAATGTACTAAGCGAAATTGGCCCTGTGTATTTCTGAGGCTGTTTTGAACATTTTTTTTCTTCATGAGTAGTATGGCAATGACTACAAATAAGGTCTTTTTTTTAATGGTGGGCCTATTTCAAAGCCCTGTGGCAGCTGAAATTGATTACTTCATCTGGCCTGCCTTTATATGTGTGTGTGCGTGTGTGTGTTTTAAACCAAGTTTTAAAAATAAGTTACTTGAGCATTTTTAAAGAAGGACTGTACAGTTTAAATTATGTTACAATAAAGAATATTTTTTCCTTAGAAGTTTTAGAAGGTGAACTGAAGGAACTTTACTGAATATCCTCACACAGTTGATAATCAAGGTCATATCATTGTTATATTAGGGTGCACTGACATTTAAAAAAAAAAAACAGACATTTTGTCAAAAGTGCCTAGAAAGCCTGGATCAAAAAACTTTGAAAACATAGCTACAATTGTGAATTTTTGTCACAATTTCTGTCTTTCAGCCACTGTTATGCTGTTCAGTAGTCGTAGTAATAACTAACACCTTACTGGTGTGAGGCATTTTATTTAAATATGATTGTTTATTCACAAAATGGACAAAATAACATGATCTTTTAGTACAGAGTAAATCAATACCATGACCCTAAAATGGCTGTATTGTGTAAAACATACCTGAAAGGCTCAAAATATATTAAATGTTAAATGCTTCATGGAAATCTAACATATGACATCATGTCACTGTCAATGTAAAACATGATTTTTAAGTCAGATCATGCACAACTGTAAACACAACCTCTGAAACTGTCTGAGCATACAAAGTGACAGACTGGACGCAGGCCCGCTGACTCTTGGAAATGAGTCCTTTCACACCGGGACACAATTGATGTTCCCGTGCTCGACTCCTCCGTGCGGCGAAAAGATGACTTTGCTCTGGAGGTCACCTGTCCGTCTTTCATCCCGCCACTGCAGCAGGATCAGGGGTGTTCACAGATGTCGCTGTTTGTATTTTCACCTGTGCTGCAGAGGTAGGAAGAAGTTGTCTTTTGTTCTTTGACACGTTATTGATAGGATATTGTTCTGTCACCTTGTATGAACATCAAGTGGTGTGGAACAACAGGAGTGGGTTGCCGAGCGGATATGTTTATGATGAGGAGCTGTCACATCACATTTGTTTATGTTTTTACAGTTTATTTTGACTGACGATGTAACTTGTGAATGCAGTGTAATTAAAAACAGCCCAAGGTCTGAGATGCCTCCAATCAAGTTATGTAAATATGTTTGTCGTAAAACGTGTAAAAACATCACTTTTCAGAAAACCAAGACAAAATTGATTTTTAGTTGATGGACATTGTTCCATTTAATAGGCTTGCAACACAATAAAAAATTGAAAAAATAATTTGGTATAAAACAAAGCACTGTTGATGTCTCGCTGACTGTCGTACACAGGTTCGGGCACATCCGTAAACAGGATATCCTTGTGACTCCCTGAAGAAAAAGCTGGGATGAGACCTTGGTGTATGCTGGAGAGTCTACAGGTATGTTGTGTTCCCCTTAAAATGTTTCTCCTTTCCCTCCCTTCCCCCTCCCTTCCTTTGTGACCCAGAAACCAATGTTAGTGCTTCCATTTTGCCAGCTGTCCCAATACTGAGACAAAAACAGCTTCAAGGTCTCCGACTAGGAGTCATTGTCTGAAGGAAAGGCGGTGTTTTTAAAGGCACGTCCATTAATAAGCAGACACAAGAGGCATAAAAGCTATATATGTATGTGCTATATATAGCATAAACATTATTACAACATGAACACAAGCTGGAGCTGGGTATCCAATCTGATCATCTGAATTCTCCCAGTGTCGCCAACTGTACAGCCCCATATCTCTTCATATCTCTTTATTGACTGTAAGTACAGTGGAATATAGAAAACAAGGCAGGATGCTTTATTATATTATTTATCATTAGACTAGAAATTCAGGCTAGAATCACAGTAGCAGATACATAACATCAGCAAACAACTGTCCTAATTCTCTTTATTTCTGTCTTCTTACCTTACTTCCTTTAAAGCAGAGGTGTCAAACGGAACCGACCCGACAGTGAGTCCAATCAGGCCCACTGGATGACTTTGCACACCTAATAGTGATCCACCTGTGAAGGCTAAGGGGTGCCAGGTTTCAGGAACAAGTTAAACAGTGAGTAGCTTTCTTCGATCAGAATACAGTTCTTTTCTTTCACTTCAGTTTGGTGTGAGGTCAGGATCACTACACTGGAGTGGAAATGTAAAGATAAAGGCACATGTAATGACAGCGAGTAGTCGACTGACTGAATGTGGAAAAACTGAGAAATTCTGTTGAAATTGTAATTGGTTTCGTGAATGGATTCACATTTTTAAAACAAAGGAGAGGTAAAAAATCTGGAGGTGTATGACATTTATAGGATATTATGCAGTGGTTTTACTGGCCCATCCCACCTGCGATCAAATCCCCTGCTCTAAAGGGAAATACCACCCATATTAAGTATTCCAGTATGTTATTTCCATGGCTTATGAAAGTTCAATCAGTATTTGTGAACATGAGCTACTCCCTCTGAAAGCCAGAAATCAGAGAAGTAAGTCTCAGACTTGTGATGTCAACAAGTACAGTCTGGAGCTGCTCCATAGACAGTAAATAGAAGCCTGATTTTGTTGACCCACAGAATGTTTGTTTTCTTTTTTATACCCAAAAGAGCTTTATGATATTGTCAGTTCTGAAACAAACCCAGCTGGCCACCGACGTCATTAGACATTGATGGTTACTTGAGTTTAAGTTCTGACATCAGGTGACGAAAATTCAATGTCAGGACGTCTGATGCCAACGTCAGTTTGATGTAGAATACTGACGACACATGACATTGATATTTTGTTGGTTTTAAGTTGTGTTGTTAAGTAACTAGAACCCAGTGTTCTCCAAATATGTCATGCCAATGTCATCTTGACATAGAGCAACATTTATTCGTAAGGTATGGAGAACAAAACCCACCATCTGCAAAACCATCTCAACAAGAACTTCTTTTTTTAAAATTTATATATCAATTCAGTCAAATCTGAACAAACCAGCAGTACTGTTATTGGAACTCAACACATCCACAGACATCTGGTACTGTAGCTACACATTCTTACACTCATAATAGTAATTTAGCAACCACAGCGGTACAACTAAACTCCACACTGTACACTGTTACAATTCAATAGACATATTACAAACAAAAAAGCCTGCCCGTGACCTCTTAAAGCTTTCAATTTCATTGCTGACCCTAGCTAATGTGTTTGTATGACACAATGTTTAACATAGCTTCCTTTCACTTCTGAAAATCTGGAGGTGCTGTACCCTTCCAGAATCTGAGGATCACTCGAGCAGTTGTGACGACCCCTACATTTATCACGACAAGGTCATGTTTTGATACATTCAGTACTTCTGTTTGGTCCTCCATAAGACATAACCTTGGTGATTTAGGTACCGTCATGCCCAACCACGTCCCTATGTGATCTACAACTTTATCCCAAAATGGGTTAACCTGTTTACATTCCCAGATTGCATGTAGAAATGTTCCTGTTTCTGTCTGACATTCCCAACATAAGTTATTAGCCTCAACGAGAACTTCTAACACCGTTAGACATTTAGATATTGTCAACCCGAAAGAGTTCATGTTGACTAATATATTTGAACTGTCTTAGACCGCAGGAATAATGCATGAATTTTAAGAATGGGCATAGTTTCCCTTTAAGTTAATGGGAGTCAACTGGTATGAAGGGAGGAAAGGGAATGAGCAGTTTGAAAGACAAATTCAATCAACTCTGCATCTGCCAGCGTGCGTGGGAGCGCTCGATGACCCCCTCAGGAGAAGCCGGAGGAGGCTGCTGGGAACAGTGACATTCTGGTTGCTCTGTTGCTCCCTGATCAGGATGAATGAGAGGAGAATGAATGGATAGAGTTGGTGTTACAGAATGCCAGCAGAGGGCACTCTCAGTTTAGAAAACTTCACATCCACACTATGTCTGACTGAGGACTAAAATAGTCCAGTGACTCCCACATATTTTTGTATAATATTCTCATCATGTAACTCACGTTAATATGAATGCAAGGTGTGAATCACTGTGTTCAGATAACAGTTTTAACAAGCTCAGAAAAACATATTAAAGAGACACCCATTTTACATTTTGTCAATATTACAAGTTTTTTAACAGGATAATTAATTTGCAGAGCCAACAAAAGAGACAGAAACACATCTGAGCACAGTAAGTACATTTTAACAAGGTGGAGACGAGACAATAAATACCTCTCCTATTCTTTGCAGATCTGAAAAACTATAAAAGAGAATTCACATTTTTGAGCACTTTCAAGTCGGTGCTACCCCTGCAGCTACAAATTTCACACTTCTGGCTGTGCAGGAAACATGCTTTTGAAGTTGAGATGATTCAGTTTCTCATTTAGCACCATTTTCTTTGGATTTAAATGCAACTCATTGGATAGCCAAATAAATCCCTTATCCGTGTAGGGAGAAAGAGTTACCCCTGTCACTGATGTTGTGTCAGCTCTATTATGTTTTCACGTTGATGCTAACAAGGGCAAACATGTTTGGGGAATAGGGACTGCCTGCCACATCGCACTAGTTTCATCAGAGAGTGTGGAGTAATGGGACTGATTATCGGCTTAGATTGGATCATTATGCTGTTGTTATACTGTATTCTGAGTAATCTACCAAGCAAGGTGCTAAACGTTCCCCTTATTTGTTCATGACTCACTGATGACAAGAAATTTATGGAGCTTTTAACTTGCTATAAACAAAGGTAAGTAACTAGAGAATAATCATTAGACTTAGACTCTATTTTCAAACGTGACCAGTATTTCACCCGTTAATGGAGGAGGCTCTGGTAGAGTGAATGCTCTCTCAGTAATCCCCGTCTTATTTGCATTTCAATTCTTTTGCCTTTCTCAGCCTGGAAACTAATCCAGCGCAGTCTGAATGTTGCCTAAATTTGCATCAACATTTAAGTTATCTCAACTGAAGAGATACTACTGTCTGTCTGCTATAATTCCTTAACTTAGCTTATTGTAGGAGGCAGACAAATCCTAATGTCACATATTTTTTAGGCATTTATGCAACACCCCTACTACTGCTTGTCACAGAAAGATCCACTTCATAGTCTTAATCGAGTTCGAGTGCAAATGATTTTTCCCTGGAGAGTGATGACAAATGAACCCCATCACAATTTTGCACGATGATGGCACTAACTACTCCTGGCTGTCTCTGTATCACCCCCTCTCAGTGCCACTTCCTTTCTGACCCCTTCGGTGGCACTCAATAATGTGTCTGGATCCTTGCCTTTAAGATTCCAAACACACACACTCTGCTAAACCAACTGCTGCAGGAGCGCCACTGATAGGGAGTGTTTGCATTCAGCTCTTGTCTTTGCTGCTATTGATAGACCTTTATTAACTTAACCAAGTTCAAGATTTGCTTTTTGGTTCGGCGTTTATTAGGGGCTAAACCTTTTCACCCAAAGAACACAATGGATTTGGATTATTAGTGTTGGGTTTTTGGCACTTTAAAAAATAAACACAGATAAAGTTTGCAAGGAATTTTATGCACTGTTACACAAGCTACAGTCTCCTATAGATTGAAGAGACATGAAATCAAAACATTTTCACTCCGACCTTGTCACATATCGACGTGTGGTCATAGACTTTCAATGTCCACATGTGACATACAAGGCACCCTGGGTGCATTGGTCGTTGATGTTCTGGGACGCTGTGTCAACTTATGCCTGTTACATGCATTGTCTTCTTTCAAAATACACTTCCATTTTCACAGGAAATTTAACGGCACGGTGGTGTGGTGGTTAGCACCGTCGCCTCACAGCCCTTCTGTGTGGAGTTTGCATGTTCTCCCCGTGTCAGCATGGGTTTTCTCCGGGTACTCCAGCTTCCTCCCACAGTCCAAAGACATGCAGGATAATTGGTGACTCTAAATTGCCCATAGGTGTGAATGTGAGTGTGAATGGTTGTCTGTCTCTACATGTCAGCCCTGTGATAGTCTGGCGACCTGTCCAGGGTGTACCCCGCCTCTCGCCCAATGTCAGCTGGGATAGGCTCCAGAGTGAGACCGGGCTTTTGAAATATATGATATAAACATCTAACCAGGAACACCGACCTTCAATAAAGCATTTCACATGACATAGCAGTGGGGTGGGGTTCTAAAGATTTCCATTTTCATCCGTAGACACGTAATCAGTTGGTGTCAAACAACTTAGTGAGCAGGCATATATAAATAAGACCATGTTCTGACTGTGATCATCACTCTCTTGCCCCTTTTACGCTGCCTCATCAAGGAGTGAATTTCAGGCAGTTATGCCGCCTCGCTGTTCACTGTGAAAAAAGTTACAATCGTGGAATGGGGGGACAAAGTTGTCTCACCTTTAAGCCGGCATCGGAGGGAGTCACGGTGCCAAATCGATGCCTGTATAAAAAGGACAGCCAGTAGAATGGAGTCATGGGTGGCACGGTTGTGACGTTTTGATGACCTATTATGTGTGTGACTCACTGCAGGAGATTTAAAAAGTAGCTGGTAGCAATTGGGAGCTAACTCGAAGAAGATTAGCAGCTGAAAATGTCCACAAATTGGAAAAACAGTGAGGTTCAGAGGCTTTAAACTTCCCTCCAACCAGAGGACAGGATCAGCTGCAGTGTAACAAAGATGGTAAATGATTGCTCTTGCCAAATAAATGACATTATTATTGTTTATAAAGCACTGCCAACACATATATGTTATGTCACACAAGAGGCCAATGCTGTTGTGTCACATGTCACACCCCTTTTGATTCCAGGATGTCAGCATGCTATCTAAAATCACACACCGCTGTTATTTTGTTCTGTGTAAAAATGCAAAGGCAGAATGTAGAAGGGACTTTGTGGCGGCTTTATAGTGCGATTTCTGTGTAAAAAGGGCCACTGATGACCTAGATGGACTGCAGTTGATGCCCCCCAGTACTGTCCTACTGTTCAGCATTAGATCTTTGGATTATTTTTCCTCTTATTATTATTATTTTTTTATGTAAATTTTATTTGTTTACAGGCAGCCGCGATTTCGCCTGAAGGAAGATCTGCCACCGTATAAAATTATCCATCATGACCAGAAGGCACATTAAAGAAAGAAGTTTGAACACAAACAACAGTACTAATGATAACATGCTGCTTGGTTACTTAGTTCAAAAGTTCAGTAGAAATAAACATTTGCTAAGGAGAGATTCAAGTAATTAAAGCATATGCTGTTGTAATTAAAAATCCCCTCGATCATACTGCGAGGACTATTTTTAGCAAGCTTGTAAAAGATGAAGGTATGGGGATGGGGCAGTTCTGTGTTTTGTAATTAACATTATGTGTCCCCCTCCCTGTGTGAGATAAGTTCAAGATGGCACTTGTGCAAACAGCATTGTGTTGCATAACCACGTTGCTGTCCCTCTACACTCATCATTTGGTCACACAGATCATTACTGCTCAAAGCAGGATTGATGTAAGCTCACTAAACACAGTGTGTACAGCCGAGTCACTGTAATACAGTTCCACCATGGCATTTGCAGAGGGGTCGTGCCATTATAAAACTCCATAATCATGTGAATTCTGGCTGAAATATCAGAAGGCATTTCAAGGTTAGTTGAGGTTTATGGCATGGTTGTGCCAAAACATGTCTAAACATTACAATTTTCAAGTTCCTCATTATATAAAATCCCAATTTTCTTACTATTTATAGCTGGCATTTTTTCAGCCAAAGCCGCTCTCTGTGTATGTGCACTGTAATTGCCTCTCTGTATTGTAGTAACATTACTGGTGGGGTCCGCCTTGCTGCGGGATTCAAATTTGCTTCCCATGCACAAGGGATTCACAGGAAATGACAGATGTAAATTTTTGACGTGATGTGGAAGACAAAAGCTGGTGTCAGGCAACATTGTTAACTGTCCTCTTTATAAAAATAATGAAGCACAGCCCACAGTTTGTAAGGGTGTGCTGTATACAGATATGCAACTACATTTCAGGCAGAGTAGCCACTCAAGGTGTGTTTGCTGCCCTCGATGGTTGATGCATGTGACGTTTTAACTGAACCACCGGGTCCTGTATTATTAATAAAACGCACTTGCGATGACGTTCAGTACCCACAGGTGTCCCCAAGTCAACCACGAGTGAAATCTTAAAGGTATACAATGTAGGATTTTCCTAAAAACCATAGACTCATACAGAAATAACCTTTTTCAATCATCACTTATGGCCCACTCTCAGTGTGTGGCAGTGCATTTTTCTTATTTTTGTCTTTCTTTTTTTTCTGTGTTTGGGATGCTTCTGGGCACAGCGTGCAGGTGAGGTCAGGACTTCATAAAAAGGTTGCCACCAGGTGCCAGACCATAAGCAGCATGCATCCAAGAGGAAGCTGCAAAAATCGGGGACACATTTCTGAAACAACACAAATACAGTGAGGCGAAACACCAAGCAGCACCAGAATGAGAGTGAATCTGAGGTTGGCTTTCACTTCACCGGTGATATTGTTTACACACAGAAGCTGACAATTCCTAAATAAATCTGCATTAATTGGGTTTTTGCACAATTAGAGGTAGCCCACTAAGCTGTAACGGAACATAAAATCACCTTAATTAGGCAAATGTGTTGGCCAGTAAATACCTTCTAGCCAACGTAGAGCAGCATTAGCATTTGGGGTTGTCTAGCCTACCTGGTCAACGTAAACCCAATATTCACTCACCATCTTATTGGCTCTATTTTGGTCTCCACCAAACCCCGAGGGAATATCTGACTCTTCAGCTGCTAAATGCTCCATTATGTTGATCAGTGCTAATCATGTCTGTCTGCTGTTTGGTGCTGGGTGGGTGCTCAGCTACCTATAGATACGTGAAACAATGCTGAAGAGCATGGTACCAGGTGCAGGCTAAAACCAAAACAAGGTGCTTAAAGACTCCAAAATGCTCCAGAGCTAAGGGGGGGTATGTTACACTTCATGTAATCATTTTTCTTTATTTGATTTCAAAATTGGAAACTTTGTAGGTTTTCAACCAGCTCTGTGTCACTGATAAATGGTCGACAGATGAACAGTGTTCCCCCCATTCCCCCGCGTGCTGCAAGCGCCTGGAAATCCCCACCCATCCACGGCAATTAAGCTTTTACCTTTGCTGGCAGAGGGGCAGGGGTTTTCAGGCATTTGCGGCGTGGAGGGAAGCCAAACACTGCTCATCTGCGCACACATCCCACACTGTGATGACGTAGAGCTAGTTGAAAGTTTCAGATTCAGATGTCTTTATTGTCATTGTACAAACATAGTAATAGATAGTAATAAAATAGCAATAAAGATAAATAAATATATGCCTCCATTTCACTCACATTCCACACAATTGTAGAAACCATACACTCATCGCCAGTGTATGCAGTTAAAATGGGATAGTAGTTAAAATTCCCCTTTGATATAAGTTCCTGATTAGTGGATTAGTGCAGCTTTAAAGTGACATATGTGTAAATCAAACAGTTATGTTACAATGGCTAGTATTTACACAGATAAAATGCAAAAAAGGGAAAAACAACATAAAAGTATAAAACACCATTAAGTACCTTCATGTGTGCCGTTGCGCACTTAAAACACTAAGCAGTGTGCCTTGTGATTCAAAGAATACACGAGAATGCCCACAAGATCTTGTAAGATTATTTTGAGAGCTTCAGATGGTTTGGGCTTAAAATTTTCAACAACAGCTGAGTCACTGCGTTGAAACTTCAGTCTGAAACATAATCAGGATGTTTGCTCTGCAGGATGGGTGAAGATGAGAAACAGCTGCAACGGACAGACTAAGACTTGCAATTTTGGCATGGATCAATGGCATCCTTATTTTAGGCACATTTAGCAAAAGCTCAGTGCACCAGAAGCGCGTATAGCAGAATACAGAGGCAGGGGTTTAAATTAATTTGTACAGCACTGAGTTGCTGGCTAAGAGATACCAATGGCATGATGATCACTGAAGTATGTTCAGGCCATAATTAAACAGTAGGCTGTTTTGCAATGTATTAATAATGCTGTATGCCCTGACAAGCTTGGTAAAATCATGTGGACAAACAAAAGTATGAAAGATGTCTAAACATAAATAAATAGAAACAAGATTAAATGTACACATGCAGTCATAAACCACTATACTTTCTGTTTAACATTTCATATTCTAACTCTTGAGATTTGTTAATATTTCAATGTTAAGCTATTCCAAAGATGATCATCGTTTTTGTCTCCCCTTCATGTTTAATTTACTTCAATTGGTTATTTCGAAATGCTATGCACAATTTTGACACATAGAAGATCTCTTAATGCATACCATCTCCCAGACTAATTATCTAAATAATTCACCAGCTTGCTGTAAAACAAATACACAGCATGTCAAAGAAATCCTCAAATTTCAAATGAATTGTCTGTAGGGATTTATTCCTAATACATCTCCACTGATGACTGTCCTGTGCTGAGATACTAAAGGCACTTTGTCCCCAAATGCCCACAGCAGAAAATGAAATACTGAAAGGCGCTACTCATTATGTTAATGTTTATCCTGCCTTTTCTGTCTGTCTTTCACACTCGAAGCTCATCAAGCAAACACATTCAGCATCCTGGTTAATATCAGTGTGTGGCTATATTTAATGTTGGCACTTGAAATGAGATCTGAGGACATGTGGTTCTTCTGTCTGACAAATTCATAGCGTATTCATGTTATGTATGAGTGTAATTTTTAGTGCTATCATAAATAGAGGCAGAAATGGCACAAAGAGGTGATGCAGGAATTGCAACATCAGGAACTGGAACAAACATCCAACCATGAAAGTTAAATCCCACATGCCTCTGACGTAAAACCATTTCCTCTATTCTATGTAATCAGCTCCAGCTTTTTGATCTCAAACTTGTTTTTTTATCATGAGATAAAAATGCAAAAATACTGCAACAGCAAAATAAATTTGTCTCATGAAATGAAGGAGTGTATTATCCTTTAATGGTGTACCACACGCTGATGCACAGCCAACCCCTCAGCTTGAGTTAAACGTGTCCACATCCCTTGCTTTTAAGCACGTGGAAACCATCTTCTGCTTAATGGGAGTTCATATTTTAGTCTGTAATTAGACCGTAGTAACCCTCGCAGACAAATTCAAAGTGATGGGTTAACTATTGCGTAATGATTAATTACATTATCCTGAGCGCACAGGGATCAGGTAAACACAGAGACAGAGACGGGAGCACAAGCAGCGCACTAACAAGCAGACAAGCACGCACGCGCACGCACACATTTGTAAATGAATTCTGTCCTTACTACATTATATTATCAAGAGGCACGCTGGGGAAGACAGTTGATGAAAGAGCTGGAGAAATTTAAAATCTTTCCAATGTTCCAACTTCCTTTTGGTAAATAATTTATGAATTTTACAGTACATTCACATTGCCTTGACATTGCAAAAACATTGTGCTCTGCTGCACATTATTGTAGAACATTTCCATTTCATGACTGTGACGATGAGGGGGAAAGAAAGAAGATGGGAATTGTGACGGTGTGTTGTAATGCTATTCATTTACACAGTAGGCTCGGTTAGGAGCACTGCCTTTCTGAGTCATACCCACCTCATGACAAATAATGACTAATGGCCATTTTGACAGAAGTGGTGTGCAAGAAAGACATTTTTTTTTTTTTTTTTGTGCTACAGTAGGTGCCAAAGTGCTGCTATCGGGCCGAGAGGAACATTTTAAATGGGTGCTCAGCTATCACAAGGCCAAAGTGGACAGTAAATAAGAGGGTCTACCAAAATGAAAAGGACAAATGTCAGGGTGCACAACAAAAACATTGTAGGGAAGCTTCACAGTCAAAAGAGAGATTGAAAATAGGAGCTATTTTAAGTTACCCAGAAATGTCAAATATTAAAGAAACTGCACTTTCAAAGCAGCCTTGTATTACACAGACATATTCTTTTACATTCCCCAGAATCTAAAATCAATGACACTGAGAACGAGTGAAGGACATATGGTGTTGTCTTTCTCCCTCACTGTACCGCTGCACCGTTCTAAGCTGACGCAGGTTTCTACGGCTGTCAAAACCACGTATTTAATGGATTTGACTGTATGGCAACCCAAAGTGGTTGACCTCATTCCTGAGGATTGATGCATTATGGGACCTTCTGATCAGAAAGGGGTTTTAATAATTTCTGTCTTCGTGGCTTATTGCTTATCAACGTATCCTGCTGCTGATTAGGCTCCATTCCTGCTTTAATCCGGACAACTTAATTATACAGGAGATGTCAGACTCCCAAGGACGCTCTTATTTTGAGTGTGGTAAATCCAAGTGTGAATATTTGATGTTGCCATAGAAAGTCATGTCTCCTGGGAGGTGGAAAAGGACATATATGCAGGGTGAATGTGATTTATATATGCATGAAAAAATCTCATGTTCAAAGATTGATAATCTCAGCTGAACCACCCTGTGTATATAGCCTACCGTACAGTCTAATGATTTTTGTCATAGCTAACACAGTATTTTTTGTCTTCATCATGCTGCCTGTAATATCTGTGAGTAAACAACGAGTCCATAAACAACACCTGCAATTATCACAGCAGGTATTGTTACTGTACGCGCAGAGGCTCAGCTTTATTAATGTAGTTAATATGCTTCCATCCCAATAATAAAATTGTAGTGTGAGACCATACAAGAGGTGGTATAAGTTGCTATAGCAACCAACCTTTTCCCTGCTTGACTGTTTTCCTGTGAGTGGATGTTGCTTTGATGTGGTAGCCAGTGGCTAGGTGAGGAGTTTAACTGTGTTATAACCAGTGGGAGAATCCCCCCTGTGGCTAAAAGAACCCATCAAGATCACAATCAACACTCTGATTAAAACGAAGGGAAATTCGTCGTATCTGCTCAAGTATCATCTTCTGGGAGTCGGTTGCTATCTTTGAAAGGTCTGGAGTGTTTCCACTGCATGACATTTAAAAGGACACAGACACAAAAGGACACCTTGCTGTTCTAGTTTTTAAAACATGCTTTGTTTTCTTCTTTTTGCAGGAATGCTCTGACGTTTTGAATTAAGAGATACTATAAATATGCATGTAAACCTCCACACAAACTCAGGTATTTTCAAATATGCAGGATACGTGATGAATTATTAACAGACATTGTGAAATCTAAAATAGTGTCTTTGAATAATTCATCTTACATTCTTATGAGTTTTACATTGCAAACCGGTGTGGAGATTGATTTGTTATCACTTATTGTTAGAGTATTTGTATTGATTTTGAAATCACTTTAAAGCCATTACTTTTTAATTAGTTTGCTGCGCACAGGAGCTGCATCAACTCAAAACAGCTTCGAGGAGGTTCCTCACACACCCGGTGAGCTCAGCTGCAGCAGGTGGCTGCGGTGTTACAAAATAGATGCAAATATTTTTCTTTCAAGCTTTCCAGAGGGGCGATCACTTAGTTTACACCTGAGTGTGTTGCCACAAGAATGTACTGTATTTTCAAGGGTCCTTGTAGAGCCGTGCATCTGTGCCTGTGGTGGTAAACTCACACTCTTCTGTGGCGATAAACAAGAATCCAGCCAGACTGCCTTTCGGTCATTACAAGAGATCTATCTTTTTCTCTTTATCATACACACACAGTCAACATATTAGGTTGTTTTGTGTTTTATGAACATTTAAAAAATCTTTATTTAATCTTTGAATTTCAGTTATGGTCACAGTGTTTCAACCAGCCACATGTACAGGAGGTTTTCTTTCTCGTGTCACCCTGGCTGAATGTTGCGTTGAGTGATGGAGTGTGTCAGGCCCGCAGTCACCTGAGCTGCTGAAGCTGATGCTGCAGTAGCAGATACAGCTGTGTTCAAGACTCATCAGGGACTGGCAGTGTTCTCTTTGGATGCGTTCTGGAGTATTTTAGTGCTAACCTCAGCTATATGACATTAGTTTTGTGTTAAGCACAGTACTTTTTTGCTTTGTTAGTGAACTTAGATTATCATATTCACCATCTCAGTTTCATTTTTAGCAGACTGACATTTGCTAGTTTGCAAAAGTTAATGGATCGCCAAAGTGATTACAATTCATCGTGAGTGCAGCATGAATGTCTGTACCAAATGTAATGGTAATTCATCCAACAGTTGTCAGCACATTCACTCAAGAGGAAGAGTCAGGAGATCATCAGAATCACTAGGATTCCTAGTCTGGGAACAATGAATCTCTGTATAAAATTTTGTGCAAATGCATGCAGTAGTTGTTGAGATATTTCACGAGATAAGTTAAGATTTGATCTGCTGGTAGTGCTGCGAGAAAAGTCAGGGAATCACTAAAGTAAATGATTTGTTTGTACAAAATTTTATGTGTAATCCATCCAGTATTTGCTGAGATATTTCAGTCTGGATAAAAGTCGTCTATCAAACGACCGACAGACATTGTTATCTGTAGAGCCGCACCACTAGCAGGGCTCAAAGTGAGGGTTTGTTAACAGTCTTAAATTTCACAGAGGAATTAAAATGCAGTGGCTAAGATGCACAAGCTTGAACTCAAAAGCATGACAGAGAGTGTTTGAGTCAAGTAAAAGTTCTCGTTTACTGAGGTCTAAAAGCAGGAAGGGGTCATTAGCCATCCCGTTCTCATCCCAACTTGTCAAATACTCTTTTGTCAGTGGGCCTAAATGTCAAAATATGATGCGCTAGGAAAAAGAAGAAGAGTATATACTTTATTAATTCACTGGGGAAAATTCAGTTTCTTCACTTTGTTGTCATAGACACACAGGCCTGAAATACACACACCTTAGGTATGCATTAAATGAATGTCAGAGCGAGGGGGCTACCCATGGACAGGCACCAGAGCAGTTGAGGATTTTGATGCAAAGGCACCTCGGAACTGGCACCTCTCCAGCAACCAGTCCACGTTCCATATTTGGTCCGGACAGGCACTTGAACTGGTGACCCTGCGGTTCCCAACCCAAGTCCCCATGGGGTGAACTGCTGCTGCCTGTGTCAGTTCTGGGTGTTAACATATGGGCTCTCGACTCACACTCAAAATAAGCTTCTGTTTTCACCTCGTTACATGCTGTCTTTTTAAAATTAACTTACTACAAAGGTAAAACATTTTGTTTTAACGGTTATTTCTTTAGGCAACAAAAGCACGTGTTTAGGTTTAGAAATAAGCATCATGGTTTGGTTTAAAATAAGCACGGCTCATACGAACGTTATGTCACATCAAGTGATATACATTGTGTGGCGTACATTACTAGTGTAGCATCCTACACACATTTTCTGCATTGGTTTCATACGGGAAACAAACAGTGGGATCTCAGGTGAAAGTCCAGGTGTTAGTTTGACCCATACACTACCCCTTCTGCCCATTCTCAAGGGACTTCCGTGCTCTTTATGCTATGCTGGTTTGCCGGCAGGCAGCTATTTTGAATGCTGCTGGTGCTGCACTGGTGCGAGTTCAGCTGTGGCCAGAGGCATCAGAGATAGTCACTGCCCGGTGCCTACACACTGCCTTGACAGGTGCCTCTGTACGTCAGTGTCTGACATGGAGATCATCAGTAAAGCGATGGTATTTGACAAGTTGTGAGTAGGAATAGGCTGCATAACCAGGCAAACTGGAAAGCAGG
Organism: Cephalopholis sonnerati; assembly: GCA_019142605.1. NCBI lineage: Eukaryota > Metazoa > Chordata > Actinopteri > Perciformes > Serranidae > Cephalopholis > Cephalopholis sonnerati. Next base: position 24,547,946 of record JAGQAX010000012.1, read on the forward strand.
TGAGCGTGTGGGCAGGATGGTGGAAACAGTGGGAATGGGGTCAGTGGAGAGCAGGAGGGAGTGGCTGGATCTGACATGACAGGTACAGTTAGTATATGATGGAAAATAGAGCAAGCAGCAGAATGAATGTTCTGGAGCCAGCTGGAGTTATAGAAATATCTGTCTCTCTGTATGTCTGTTCTTTGCATACCTCGAGAACTATTTGTCCAGTCTACTTTACACTTGGCAAGTGCATTGCTGGAGACCTGAGAATGAGCAATGTTTGGCAGTTTGAACATGCCATATGTTAAATATTATTAAATAACCCTCCTGCTTCTGTTTTGGACGTTTACACATGGCATCTCAATCGGCGCTTGTTACATGCATTGTGTCTTTTCAAAACACACTTCTGTTTCCATAGGAAATGTACAGTTTCTGCTTGTTACATGCAGTCAGTCGTTTTAAAATTAAACTTACAATGTTGAAAAAAACACCCTTTTTTTTTATTTCATTAACTTTAGGCCACAAATGCAAGTGATTTACTTGAGAAAAAAACAGCATGGCTTGGCTTAAAATAAGTACAGTTGTTACTAATGTCATGTAAAGTCATGTGACACATCATGTGACGTACATACATAGCATGCCACACATACTAGCACACCTTTGTTATTAACATAACTCCATTTAACTTTTGTTTTCACATGGTAAACAAACAGCAAGATCCCGGGGGAAAGTCCAGAGTTTGTTTGACCCATCCACCTCCCCTCCTGCCCACCCTATATAGACTTTCTTGCTCTTTGTATTGCTGGTAGTTGCGGGCAGCTGGTGTGTTTCATATTGCCGTGAAAGGTGTCTCTGTGCTGTGGTATCTGATGCGGACGTCCACAGAGTTTGATTGTTGCCTGCTGCGTCAACACCTGCTAATGCTAGTGCATATCACACCACTGTGAAAGATGCAAAGATCACTGACAAAGGGATGGTATTTGAGTTTGAGTTGCAAGTAGGAATGGGCTGTTTGAACGGGCACTGCCACAGTAAAATAAAGTTTGCAATCATTTAAATATACGGTAACACTCCACAATAAGGTACACAAAAAACAAGTAGTTACTAAGGAACTAATGACGAACGAATCACTCAGTTCTTGAGTAATTCCCAATCAAATGTCATACTGTAGCTAATTAGTTAATAGATAATTAGTTGATTGAATTGATTAGTTGGAGGAAACTACTCGTTCTTTGTGTATTTTATTGTAAAGTACAATAAAATATACTGTTGCTTTATAATTAAATGTAAGAATGGAATGTGTCAGTGCATAAAGAATAATATAAAAATTTCAATAGAGTATCGATATTTAAGTGTATTACCCATCTAAATACTTTTATCAACAGATATCTAGATATTTTCAGTTGACTATTATTCAAAGATCGACAGATGATGGGCTTGAGGTCAGCTTTAAGGACATTTGTTTTCATGTACTCCTGTAAGATTCACAATCACAGGGCTGCTGGTAGATTACTACGACAAGGTTCAGTTTGGGCACATACTGTGAGGGTTTGGAGTTTAAAGGAACTTGGTATGCTTAAAAGCAGCTTATTTGATGATTTTTTTTATTTCACTGTGACATCTTTCAAATTATTCAAAAGGCATAAGTTTTTGTTTGTAGAAAAGTGAAACAATCCTTGTCAAAACTGCTGAAGTCTTTTAGTGGTTGGTTGGACATATCTGACATGTCTTTTGGGAAATCTGGGAAATCTTGGCAGTCAACCAACAATAGCCTGTCAATTATCCAGTCAACAGTGAACAACTGAAGTAGTGTCTTACATAAATTGCTGTGAGCTTCATCAGTATTACCAGAGCTGACACAAACTGGCAGCGGGTCTTCTCAGCCTTTTTGGCTTGTTAGGAGTTGTGTAGCTGCACAATACTTAACACAAGGAAGAACTTGAAAGAACTGTTTTGATGCACTTGCCACCAGCCCGCGGTGCACAGCCTTCAGCAAATAATGCTTCCCAGTGTAGTTAATGAGGAAAGATATGAATGGTCAAATGTAGCTAATGCTGAGGCATTGAGTTACCACTCTTTGAAGTGCTGCTTTTTGAATATTAATGATATTCATGACCTATTTGCTACTTCACTTTATGTAAATTCCCGATGGCCTGGTTGCCCTGATGCATTCATAGAGGATATGAGGATGCTGTTGGCACAACAATAATATAATTAATAAGGGAGTGTGTGCATAAACTTTGTAACAGGAACCAAGAATTTGGCTTTAACGCTGTAACCGCAGTTCTTTTGGACGTCTGAACAATTGTGAAAATGAGCGTCAAAGTCAGGATCTCATTATATTATAACAAAAAAAAACTCTAGGTGAAGACATTTGTTTGACAGCTTGTATATGGCAGTGCTCCCTGGGGTTCAGAAGATGGTTACCCAACACCCCCACCTTACCATCTGTCTGGATCCATTGTAGCTTGTTGTAAATCCCACAAGGATACTCACAGCGAAGAGAGACAGAAACACGGAAAAGTGCTTTCAGGAACCACAGCACACCCTCAGCCTGTCACGAGAGCTGAGTATGACATGAGAGTCTTGCTATGCCTTGAACTATATACTGCTTAAAGAGTTATCTTCAAGTTTAAATATAATAGTGTCTGAGTTGCCACCAACTAAACAGACGAAAAGTTTTTTTCTATTTGTGTTTGTAGACAATGCTGTGTACATAAATATCTCTTACTGAGACGCACTGAGACATGTGGTTATACATAAATAGGATGATCAATGAGGCTGCAGTCACAGTTAAATAAACAGTGCTGCTATTATAGATACTCAGACGACTGGGTGTTGTAAGTAATGGCGGTCGATGAAACAGAAATAGGAAAACAGATAAGAAAAATACAAAAACTGAAGAATAACTAGAAGGTATTTATGTGTTTCTATGAGACATCTGTAGGAGAACAGTGATTTAAGTGGACAGTAGCCCCTGTCTGACATGTCAGGGTTTATGCAGTTTTATAAACCATGTCCTGTGCGGTGAAATTACCGAACAAGATGCCAAAAGCATTTGCGGTGATGAGGGTCATAGGAGGTTCTCCTGTCACCCCAAGTGTCTATTCTGCTGCAGTGTCCTTGAGCAAGATAGCGAATCCTTATCAGCTCAGTAGGTGTCGCATCATTTATCTGACACCGTGCCAGGGTGAAAATAACACACCCCCCCACCAAAAAAAAAAAAAAAAAGGATTAACTTGTATGGCCTTCACTCATATTGCCTAAATGTAGTTTGGTTATTCATACACGACAAGACTCTATTATGAAATTATTTCTTTTCCCCCAAACTTTAAAGATATAATATGCTGGATTTTGCTAAAAAACAGTGACTCATGCTGAGGTAATCCCTCTCAGTCATCACTTATAACCCACTAGAAGTGTGTGGCGGTGTATTTTTCTGCAGATACTCTGCCCTCTGTCTGATTTTTCATATTTTATTCTTATTTTATGTGTTCAGGACGTTTATGGGCATATAGCCCCACAGCACTCACGTAAGGTCGGGGCTCTACAAAAAGCTAAAAAATCCAAATACAGGGAGGTGAAACACCGAACTAGAGTAAATCTGGGGTTGGTTTTAGTTTCACTTTCAACAGTGAGCATGTTCACCAGCCTGTTCTTACTCCCAGCTCGTCAAATACCCCCCTGCTGTGTCAGTGATTTCAGCGTCAGATAGACTGGCAGTTTGATGCACAGCGGGCGGCGGCTATTTCTGATGCTGCTGGCCACAACCAAACTCGTCAATTACAGCCGCTTTGTCAGTGGATGTCGGCATCAGACACCGACGCACCAAGACACTCTTCGCAGTGGTATGATACGCACTGGGTGGTGGCTATTTTCAATGCCGCCGAAAACTACTGTAGTATAAAGAGCAAGAAAGTCTATATGGGGCGGATGGGAGGGGAGCTGGATGGGTCAGACAAACACTAGACTTTCACGCGGTCCGGCCACTGTTTGTGTCCAGTGTGAAAGCCTCTCTAAACCTAACCCTTTTGTTGCCTGGGTCTAAGAAAATAAACCTAAATACAAAGTGTTTTACCTGCGTAGTGAGTTTATTTTGAGACTGTATAGCTGTAACGAGCAGAAACTGTACATTACCTGTGAAAATGGAAGCTTACTTTGAAAAGGCACAATGCATGTAACGAGCATTAGATGAGACACCATCTGTGAATGTCCAAAATGGACGAAGGAGGCTACATAGCGTGTCAGATTTTGATGTTTAGGTCCACTGGTATTTGATGAATTAAGATGAGTACAGATAAGAACAGATGAGGCACAGCATACCTTTTAACAAACAAACAACAAAAGACAAAAACTAAAGTGTGGTTGACCTGAAATTAAAAGGAGAAATCAACACAAAACAAAGGGCAAACTCATAAAAGTGAATTCAGTTTCACACAGCAAAGAGACACCACACTCACAAACGATTCAAACTTTTTGAACACACATCTGCAGCTACATTTACTTTGCCTCTGAGCACAATAGCGAAATAAGCGGCCTGGGTGCCTGCTGGTATTTGCTGCAGTGAGCTCAACTTCATTTAGAGGGCTGTGATTGAGGTTTTCAGATATTTCCATACAAATGCACAGCCCTGAAGATCAAGTCTTTTCCAATCTGTCCACGGGAACTTCACTTCTGACAATCATGGACTAATAATGGCTCAGAAATCATCAGAAGGGACATTTTTTAAAAATTTCTAGAGCAGTGTGTGTGTTTTACACTACACAGTTTTCTATGCTTAGTTGGCATCCATTTCACTGATCCAAAATCTGTTATAAAATCACCCATTGTAAGGTTTAAACCATAACTATGTCAGCCCATTAGAAGGAAGGCAGGACTGAAGTAATGTTACATAAACCCATACAGGCCATCAGGCCATATTTAGCACAATATGTAATGACTCTTTCTTTGCAAGGAGAGCCCTCAAAGAAATATGCAATAGGAATTATGTTAGGGGAATAATTATCATAACAAGTCTCTCCCACAAAGGTTTGGTCAGATTAACTGCTCCTTGTCAGAACAAACTGAACATTTGAGCATTTGCAGGCGAGTGGTTAGCCGCCTTCCTCCAGCTGTCGGCTCGGTTTTATGAGATGGTCAGGAGAGAGAAGAAGGAAATGTGCAACAGTGCAGCAATAGCTGCATTTAAATTCAGGCTGCCACAGTACATGGGCAATCTATAATAGTCCACTCACACATCATAGCACTTGATTCACAAGCCTCAAAGCCAAGTCAGATTTATGGTGGTGTGTGAAATTATGAGTCTTCTAAGAAAATATTGCATGGGATAACATAAAATATGACTGTAAATTGTTTTAAGTTGTGAAATTGTGTTTTCTATTTGAAGCACAGTGTGATTGTATTTAAGTAATCCTAGATTCTAAAGCTAATTGTATAATCTTTCCCCGGAGTTATGTTCAAAGGGTCAGTGCAGAAAATCATGCCCTCTTCAACTGTCTCTGATCTTGAGTATGCCATTATTGTTCTGGCAGGGCTGCTTTCTCATTGTGAGATTTGTGTCTCTCCCTCTCTCTCAACTGAGTGAGGAAACACAAACAGGGCCCTTTCAGGTCACATCTTTTTCAAATCAGGAGGAGACACTGCTATAGTGGATCACCCTGGTGTGCCGCATTTATAAATAAACCCACCATGAGACGGGAAACTGATTCAGTGTTTCGATGTAAAAGCACATTTTACATCACTTTCACAAATGCGGTACGTTGTCCATCGAGGCCTGTTTGTTGGCACTATAAATTACAGGCTAAAGCGTGCCAGTCTGTTGTGGCAGTTATAGTGACACTTCAGGCCAAGATCCAGAGAAGGACATGCCCTTGATGTGCCGAAGAGCCATGAGGAAAATGGACTGATAAAAAGAGGGTGGATATCAAGCACGGACAGAGGTTAATGCGAGATGAGCGACTCTGCAGGGCAGTGTACAAGCTACACAATGTGCTTAGTGACTGAGGGAGGGACAGCATATTCAGAGTGAATCACTCTGAATTGGGGAGCATTATTAATTGTCTGGATACTGGCAGAAAGTCTCGGAGAATGATATTATGCATACAGCTAACAGTCTGACATTGTAATACAGAGCACTCAAGAGCTACGAAAGCCTCTTACAAACATCAATTCACTGTATTCACAACACAACATTTTATTTCACCTTTTGCCAAAGCTTTTCTTTTTTCTTGATGTGAAATATCATTCTCATGTTTAGTGTAGAGTACCATAAATGGAAGGATGAAGCAGGATTTTGTCACTTTTCTCAGGTTGGCAGTCATAAGCCTGGATAAGCCCTCATAAATATTAGTGTGTCTCACACATACTGTTTCCAGTTGTTGCAAATATACTGGCAAAGTTTAGCACATCCTGAATCCAAATCCCCCCTCTCTGGGTTTTGTGAATACCACTCTACCCCAGCAGCATGAAATTTCCCTTCAAATTAATCTAACACAATGGACCTTGCTTTGACATACAGCATACACTGCACAGGCACACTGGACACAGATAAATGTCAGTTTATGTTCAAGATGTAATACATCAATTATTACTGAGGCCCTTTACCTTGCTGGCGAGTTGCATGGAAGATTTTGAAACAAAAACGCTGAAAGACGAAAAGAGTGGATAAAGGTATTGCCACATTGGTTGGCTGAAGTCCTTGAGGCAAGCATGAATACACTCTGAGTCAATAATTTATGCATCCAGACACACACATTCAAACGCACACACACACACAAAGTGAGAAAGAGAGAAACGGAGCATTGGTGCACAGGGAAACAGAAGACCGAAAAAAGCTTCAGGGACAGAAACATAGTCTGAGACTAACAACTGGAAGACATACATATGTTGCCAGATGTGAGATTCTGCTCTTCACTGTTAAAGAAATAGAGACATATCAAGGAGGTTTGAGTCAGTGGTGTTTCCACTGTGTTTGTTCGCCTGATGTAAGCAGATAGTAAAGGTTTTTCCTTTGGTTAATGCTTACAGTCATATGCTGTCTTCACACTGCCTGACACATCTCTTCAAGCTTACATAATGTAGATCTGCCCTAATTTCCCTCTCTCTTGCAGAATTGGGGTCTTCAAGCAGCTAAGCAACATAACACCATCAATCTGACAAGCAGATTGAGTCAAAGGTGATACACGGTGGTTTGTTGTCTTATTAAAATGGACATTTTTCAGACACAGACGCTCTGTTTGTCAGTCACGCCTAGATGCAGCGCGGGGCAATGTATTCAACGCAAGTCAGTTTTCAATGTGTACAATTTAGAGACATGCAACATACAGTAATCACATAAATGTCAAAGAGCTGAGTTACAAATTAGTCCGCCCTCTGTGTCAGCGCATACCTCTTGCACTAGAATTGTTTTTTTCTGTGTCAGGTAATTGGACGTTTCCATGGATACTGCGATGTCTGCTAAGAATATAGTTTCCCCTGCAAGTGTCTGTGCATGCAGATGTGTTCATATCGCACAGTTACAGTAAGGTCACACATCCTTATTCCAGCTTTATGCACATCACAATTGACACAACAAATGCATCCTTTTGTTGCTGTGAGATGCTCCAGAACAAACATTTTGAATTCAAACGTGCACGAGAAAGTCATATTTGTACAGAAGTACATTTTGTGATACCGCCGTAGGCCTTTTCTGCCACTTCTATTTGCGCAGCTGTTTGAATGCTGTAGGCATCAGATAATCATTTCATTTATACATGAGAGAATTGATCATTTAAGTTCTTAGTCAAAATGTCTTTGGGTGGTACTGAGTAGAACTGAGGCGTCATACAGTACTAACTCTGCCATCTCAATGTTGATTATGCAACACAGCCTTTTTCGTTATTCCCCATTTGCCTAATTGAAACCATGACAATGGCTTGATCTGAACATTTGAATTGGATATTGTAATTTTAGTAATGTTCTGAAAAATGCCAATGGGGGTTTTGTGCAACATTTTCAAAGCTGCCCTCCCTGTGCACTATGACATTTGCTTCACACACACCACTGTTTAGAGGGTGAAGGGAACACAGAAACAAGGGTATACCAAATGAATGCATATCTTTTATTCATCAGCTAAACAACTAAAGAAACAGCACATTGTAGATATATTTACCCCACATATTCCTAGTTGTACTGTGTTTTTTGCAATAAGAGACCAGGTTTTTGCTTTTCAGAGCCGATGCGAGTTTGCATGGAAATGCTGATGTTGTGTTCTATTTACAAATCAGAGGTTGACATAGAAAATCACTGTTTCATATGAGAACCAAACCAAACGAACAAAAGCAAACATAAACGTTGGAGTAAGAGTAAGACACTGACTGGATCTCTTCTTTGCAAATTAAACATGTGCACATATACACAGGACAGTCACGTTTCAATTTAACATATTTTTGGATTATCAGTATTTGCAGTCTCACATGTGACAAATATCGGCATTTGGTCATCGATTACAAAAAGCTGAAAGAGCAAAACATATTACAAATGTCTGTTATATACAGTGTGTTTCGTCACACAGTCGCCTTTGTAAGATTCTTACAAATTGAAAGAAACATGACAAATAAAATGCTAAAAGTGTTCCTCCAGACACACTGGCAAACTCAACTGTTTGCTCTTTTTGTGATGTGATATTTTCTCATCTGTTGCATTAGTTTGGTTGCACAAGAGTTACCACACACTTTGAAAAAAGAACCATTATTTTGAGACATTGAACTAAATGTCGGCCACTGCTCACAATAAAAAAAAAAACACTCTGTGTGTATCTGTCTGTGCAGGTTTACAGTGTTTTCACCACTAACTTCACAGCAATACATTGTTTTTAAAAAACCGTACATGTAACAAAGTACAAACCTGTGCAGGTTTACATCATGCTGCACTGTGTCAATTTCATTTATTCTGATGAATTTCCAGAGTGCAGACACAGGTCAAGTGACAAAAGAATCACAACATGACTCTGAAACATGTGAAAGGCAACAAACCAAGACTGTATACTTGATAAACAGCATGACTAATGCTGCAGTGTAATACATGGTGACATGCAGACAGAGTCCAGATACACCATGTCCTCTAATTAGTTGAGTTAAGATGACAGGTTCAGTGCATAATACTGCATATGAGGTGAATTTACTCTGTGTATTAAACTCTCAGGGAAAGTCACATCTCTGGGCTCACACTATTGACCCAGAAATTGGTTCGACTGCATTATGACCGGATGATGTGCTTAGATTCCTTTTAGAGCATAGGACATTTTTATGCATAAAGACAACTCTAACCACTCAAGCATTCAATTGTTGTGCTTTTCAATCTAATAGCTAAAGCTCTTGGAGACCTTTAAACATTTGTTACGCTACCCATCAACCCCCCAATAAAAAGAGAGAAACAAAGACTGCTAATTGCAGTCACATTGCCAGATTTCAACCCTGCGCCAAACAGATGAAAACAAACAATGCCAAATAATGAGACTTCTTCATTGTGATGCAATACACAAAAATCCACTCAGTATTCCCCCTAGACACTGGCAGACACATGTAATTAAAAATATATGAAGTTTTAGGAAAAATGAATTATCCAAAATGTGGTACAAAAGTACCTCTGAATATTCATGGGTGTTAAATTTCAAATAAACATTTATGGGATGTGATATTATTATTATTATTAAGTGTCATGTTTGAGTGTTGGTTGGTGACTGAACGGATGAGCTGTTGGCATTTTGTACAGATTGTCTAAGTATGCTCTATATCTATGCATAGTGCAAGATTTTTCAACATGTGGTGCCTTTATGTATACACTTATCAGACCTACGTCTATGGCTATATGCACGTGTGACCGTATTGTGCATTTCAGAAAGTGACATCATTGTTAACCTGTAGAAGTCAATAGTGCATTTTCTTGTAAAAGAAAACAAAAAGAAAATATCTGTATAAAAATAAGCAGTCATTTAAAACACTGTAAATGGGCCCGAGGTCAAAGAGACCTGACAGATGTGCAGCTGGATTTCAAACACAAGTATATGAAGATACAATGGACTCTTATTGTATTGCAATTCTACTCAAATGTATTGCAACTAGGAGACAATTTTTAAGTGTATTCAGATATATAATAAAGAAAAAATGTTTCTAAGGGTACAAAAAACACAGGATTGTGCTTTGATGTACTCCTCTGAGTGTCAAACTTTGCATATATTATAAGCTGATTTTTTTGTGAGGAGCTTTGGTTCTGGTAGAAATAAATAAAGACACTCATTACAATTCATCTGGTTTCAACAAGTGTGTTTTCGAGCTGTATGTTTGCCTGAAAATACACATTTGTGACATACGATATAGACCTTTAAAGCTCATTATCTTGCAGTTATAATACATCTGAATACAGCTGGCGTCTTTTAGTCACAACATTTTTAAGTACAGTTACAATACATGAATATTTAACTCAATACAAGTGCAACATGTGCCCATAAATCCACAAGTGCAGTTGGTTTTAGACATTGGGGAGGCTCTGAGGGAACACCACAGATTTTCACAGATTACTCCACAGTATATGCGCTGGGTCAGTTCAGTATATTTTTAGGATACATTAATTATTCGCTCCCAAATCTGCAAACAAGAGAGCAGAGATTTACTGGCCTCATAATCTGTGATTTAAGATATTACATTGGAATTTGTTTTATGATCTCATGCATTTAATATGATCATCCCGGAGCTGTGCACGCTGGAGGAAAAACTGCCTCGCTAAATGTGTCTGACTCCATTTTTCACTGAAGCACCATTTTCTAACAGATGTGTGGCTCTTGTCAACACCTACATGCAGGTCAAATACGTGTTTATGGTTCAATTTACTTGCAGAATGAATTTGATTTAGCCTCTATAAACTCAACTTGACAGAACTGGGAGCCATACGTATAACTGTAACAAAAGCCTAGTTTATTTTGGGATGAGAACATATTATCTGCACGCTTCATTAACACTCATGAAATGCAGCTAATTTGAGAGTAAAAGCTCAGTCTCACATTATTGTCAATGAAACAGCTCCAGGATGTATTTTATGTAGGGATGAGTCATAAGAGCCCCAAATTTCTGGTTGCCTGCTCATATTTACAAATGTAAACCAAACTGTTAAACACCACAGGGCTAAAGGGATAAGTGATACTTTAAAATGAGCAGTGTTCCCCTTTATTACCCAATACTGTGACACATGATTCCCAGAAATGCATTCTGCATTGTACTGATAAAGGTGTTAAAATAGTTAAGCCTGTTCTTTAACATGGTCTGATTCCTGATTGAAATGGATACATTGCATTAGTGCATCCACTCGGACCGTGCAGGGGTCAAGTCTCTTAAAACTGTGTAAATGTCGTTCGTTTTTCAAGAACCTCAAGGTAGTCAGGGTCAATGTGAAGCTTTGCTTTCAGTTCCCAGTACTCGCTCCTGTTGGGCTCCACATACACAGTACTTGGTGCCGCACAATAGAGTATTGTCTGTTGTATTCTGTCTGGGTGCACGTATTGATGCCGTGCATCAAAGTCTGAGGTATACTGACTTGACGAATGTGCCGCATGCCTGCATGGCAACGTATTGCTGTAGCGTGTGTGCTTGTCAGGCTCGAGTACATCTCTGTAGTAGCACTGATCGTCTTGGTGAGGGCTGGAGGGCTTGTTAAGAGGCTCTGGAGTGGTGGCACTGTACTCTGAGCTCATTACATTACTGGCTGCCTCTTCATCTGAGTTACCCAAAAAAGCACCGCTCAACTCATCAAAGTCTCTAAATCCATCCGCTGATTTGCTGTCCGTTGGGGTTTGTGCGTGAGTTCTGCATGTGGGTTCTGTGGGAGGTGGGATGTACTCATATACATGTCCAGCAGATGTTCTGACTTTGGGAATGGATCCCTTTTTATAAAGGCCATATTCCATGTTGAGAGAGCTGATGCAAGCGTTCATGGAGTTATTGTGCTCGTTCTGACTCTTCTGACGTCTCTTTTTCATCACCACAAACAGTCCTGCAGCCACAAACACTGACACAATGAACATGAGGAGAAGGGCAAGAATCATCACAGATAAAGGAATGGTGCTGTATTGTGTGTCAGAGTCCAAGGATGTTTCTATGGTGATAGTGCTGCCAGGAAACGATTCTTCAGAGGGAGGGATCATGGAGGCAAGTACATCAGAATTATTAGGGCAGAAATTAGCTGTCTTAATGTATCTCATGTCCTCCCCAGCTAGCCTCTTAGGCGAGCCACAGATGACATTGTTTACAACTGTGCCTGTGCTGAGCTGCTCCAGCCACATCTTCAACTCCAGTATGCTACAAGAGCAGTCCCAGGGGTTCTCAAACAAATCAACTTGCACCAGCGCTGTGAGCTGATCGAGCACACCGCTGACCGGCAGATATCGCAGGTGGTTGTTGCGAAGATTTAGTCTGGCTAATGTCAGGCCGCTAAATGTTCCCACTGGTAAAGTTTTCAAAAGGTTATTGTTGAGAAAAGAAGCTGAAGTTTGGGCACATGTTGAAAGGTGTTTGAAGCAACCTCTTTAATGACGTTGTATTCTAAATATAAGAACTGTAGGGACTCTAGTCCATAAAACATCTCCGCTGTAAGATGGTCTATCAGATTCCCGTTAAGGTACAATCGTCTTAGATGTGTCAAATCGCCAAAAGCTCTGTCATGTATGCGAGATACTCGATTGTTACCAAGATGAAGCAAATCTAATCCAGTCGCCTCAATAAAGTCTGATCGGCGCACCACGGGGATATAATTCCCTGTTAGATACATCTTTTTGGGATTGTAAGGTTTGGGATTTAAGTCAGAGATATGCTCGATCTTTCGCTCCTGACAGTTCACATTTAGGCCAAGGTCTGAAATTTGAAGGTTGCAGGTACAGGCAGTTGGGCAATCTAAAGGCACGGGGGATTTGGTTTGATATGAAATAATTTGCCCATAATTTTGTGGTTTATTAGATGGGATGCGAGCAGTGGGCCTTGATTTTAATTTGCCTGACTGGCGAGGTCCCTTAGTGGGTCTTGATGAGGACCGTGCAATCCCAGATGAGGTGAAGGAGGCTGTGACTAGAGCTGGCGTGGTTCTATAGTATGCATCGGTGCTCAAATGTGGCAGGGGTGGCATCTCATATTCAGCTATGGCTCTCCTCGGGCACAGCTCCTGTTTCGAGACCTCATCAAGATCTCTCCCATGAAGCCGGAAAGGGAACTCACAAACAACATCGCCGACCAAAGCTGTGTACGATATGCTCTCGAGCCAGGTTTTAAGAGCTATCAGCTCACATGAACAGTTCCACGGGTTCTCCTCCAGCTGCAGCTCCACAACGCTGTTCATGTGCTCCAGCAGACCTGAGTAGGGGAGCACTTTGAGCTGATTCCCCCTTAAGTCCAAATGAGTCAGTGGTACATACTGGAAAATGTTCACAGGCAGACTAGATATTAAGTTGTCATTTAGAATCAGGACCTCCAGATGTCGAAGCCTGCTCAAGGCATTAGGCGCCACATGAGTGATATAATTGTAATCAATTTGTAGATATTCCAGACTTTCAAGGCCAAAGAAAAACTCTTCCTTCAAGGCATCGATTTTGTTATTGTTGAGATGCAATCGTTTTAATCCCTGAAGTCCATTAAAAGCTCCTGCTTCAACCTCAGATATGTCATTATTTCCCAGATGTAATATTGTAAGTCCTTTGTACTCGACAAAATCATTGGCAGATAGCTTTTTCAAAAGATTCCCTGTAAGCAGCAGATGATACTGGGAGAAGTACACTGGGCTTATGTCTGAGAGGCTCACAACTCCTCTGTTTTCACAGCTTACTGTGAGTATCCCCTCTCTTTCCTCACAGGCACACAGTCTCTGACATATTTCTCCATAACTGCCAAACATCTCAACAGTGCACACTGACGTTGCACTTAGCAAAACATAGGAAATCCAAAGATGCATTTTCCTGCAAAATGATGGCCCGAGCTCACAGTCCTGCTAAGGTATCCTCAATGTCATCTAGAAATAAAAGACATACATGGTGATGTAAAACAGGCAGACTGCAATGAAAGCAACTTCCACACAACAAGCTGCATGAGTCAAAGGTTCATTTGCTGTTACCCAGGGGTAACTTCTGGCTGTGTGGCTGCTGATTTTAAAATGGCTCAAACAAAGCAGGATAGAAAGCAACTCCTTCAAGCTATGTAAATAACAAAAAAAAGCAAGGTCAAAGCAAGACATAAGCACAAAACAATGGTCTAAATCCGCTGTGAGGAGGGGGAGCCACGTCGCATTTGCTTGTTAAGACATCAAAATGTCACTAAATACTGGTTTGAATTTAAAGATATGTAAATTACAGAAGGTTAGCTGAGATTTTGCAGCACAGTGCACGCCTTGTCAGACATAAGACAGCCAGCATAATTTATATCTAAGTCCTGGTAGAAATACATACCTCACGCACATTGATGAAGATGTAGGCTCGTTTGGGTATTTCAGCGCATCTTTCCTTTTTAATCCGTCAACACGAAAAGAGGAAACAGGATCTATTGAGTGCGTGCGCGCTCGTCGCCTCTAATGCACCGGAGAGGATGAAAGAAACGCTGATCAACCATAACTGCCAAATGCTTCTCTTTTACCACGCGGTGCCGGAGGAGACACAGCTATGCCTGGTAACAAAGTTGCTTATTTGCTCTCTCTGTCTCTCCCACTCTTTCTCCCTCTCTCCGCGGACGCACACGCACGCAACGACGCACGCTCACTCGGTGGTCGGGAGGATGTCAAGTCATTTCATGCACAAAGAATCAGCTCACTGGAGCATCGAGATACATCCCCCCAAAAGATGTTGACCTACCTACAGAAAGGATGTCACAGAAAAAAAAAAACGAAAATAAAAAAAAATCAATAATTCACCGGGCCAGGCGCGCTCATGTGTTCAAACGGGTTGTTAAACCTCTTATCATGTTATTCATCCTGAAAACAAACCCTCCACTGGAATGCCAAGTTACACCAGTTTTTCATCATCTGTCAATCCTGTCATGTCAGGTAGCTCGGGAGCGAGATTTCTAGACACAAAAACAGATAAAACATTGGTGACAGTGAGTCTTGATTACATCTTTCCGGCATCATGCTGGCAGAGCAGTTTATTTACATCCTTGCTGCTATTTTTGGACATCTCACCTGAGACAAGCTGTTGATCGAGCAGTGCTGGACCTAGCACAGCTAGAGCCCGAGGCAAAGTTCCCCCAGTGCCCCCTGCCCACCAGCACCACCAGCACAGAAATTAAAAAAAAAAGAGCTAATGAGAAATCTTACGCCTTCTTCTTCTTTCTGTACTGTACTGCCTTTTGCCTTCTCAGTTTCTCTCACTCTTAAGCTTGGGCCACACTGCCTGTGTGAGCACCTCGCTGACCTGCTGTGGCTGGCACACGTGCGGTGTTCACACAGACGGCGTTGCTGCTGCAGAACTGCCTGCCGCTATGAGTACTGTATTTCAATAATTAAAAGCAGGGAATCCATTAATTTATGGAGCCATGCAAGCCACTGCATTATCAACAACATGTCCCGCAAATAATCCATAATAAATAGCCATGTGTTGACAAATGAAAGCATTCTGTCAGCTGGGATGTTGTCTGAGGGCTTTTATTTTAAAATGGAAACAGGAAAGGTTGAGTTAAAAATAAACATATATTTATTTATTTAAGGTATATATACATACCTTTAACAGATATAGACATTAAAACAATATAATTATCATCATTTGTCTGTATTTTCGCTAAAAAAAAGTCACGCAGGAAAAATAGGTCAGATTCTGAATATCCAACACATTCTCACTCCGACTTTTCATGTCCAAATTCAACGTAAAAGGCACCCTGCTGCATTGGATGTTGACGTTCTGGGACATCGTGTCAAGTTCTGCCTGTTACATGCATTGTCTTCTTTCAAAATACACTTCAATTTTTACAGGAAATTTAATGTTTACATACAGTCTCTATCAAAATAAATACACTAATGAATGCGATCAATGTACAACCTTGATACTAAATAAAATTAGTTGAATAAAATAAATAAATAAACGCACTACGTCAATACAAAACTGCAAATTGATGCTGTTTTTCATCCCACAACACACACAAGTGGTTGGGTTTAGGAAAAAATAACAGGGTTTGGCTTTATAATCTTCGGGATGCAAATACAGCTCTCCCAGGTGAAAGTCAGTGTTTGTTGGACCCATCCACCACCCCTCCCACCTGCCCCACTCGGACTAACACCAATTAAACTTTCTCTCTTGTCCTGCCGCATTTCCCCCCGGTGCTGCCAGGTCCTTGTTAACTATAACGGCAACTGGCTGTCGGTTATCATGCTGACATTAAAGGACAGCTTTTTTGTCGGTGTGTGATGCTGCAAGTCACTGCCCAAGCACCAAATTTCAACGACCTCAGAGTGAGACTGGGTTGGAATAGTTAGGTATTCCGCAGCTGAGTAGCAGCTGCACTGCGATAGCAGCGCTGCTCAGGTGGGCAGTGTGGTGACTCTAACCTGTTAACACAGGCACAGAAAAAAAAAAAGAGGTTCTGCATCCCACACACGCTGCTCACACAGGCAGTGTGGCCTGGACGTAATACTCTTAACAAACACTCCACTCCACCATGCCCATCAATACTCCAGCATGCTCTGACTAAATGATGACTCACTGATGAACACATTAGGTTGAAGTCCATTGCCAGGACTAGACGTAGTACCCCCACTACAGCCTGACCCACCCACAAAAAAACGTATCTTGTATATTTATTGTATTTATTACAAACAAGAACAAAAGCCCCCTCTTCTGTGTGGCGCCCTTGGCAGTTGCTATGTCGTCTATAGGAAGATCCACCACTGTGATCAGGTCACAGTGCATAAAGGCTGGGCTGATCACACTTTCTGTCCACATCACTGCAGCCAGTCAGAGGTCACAGGTTGTCGAGTTTTAATGCTTTATGGTTCAGTTAGAACATCCTGTCAAAATCCAGGTAACAGCAAGCCCTTAAATAAACTGTCACAGGAATCCCATTCCAGCTCATGAAAAGCAGCACTAAAGTGCTTATATGGCCTGTGCAGAGCAGCCTTAATAATCATGTCATGCACTGCCTAATGCATGAACAACACACTCGAGCTTTGCCATGGTAGGCTGTGTATTGATCAACCCCCTCCCCGTGGCAGCAGAAAAGCTTGCAAATTAGGAGTAATACTCTTAAAATGGTGCAATATTCGCCTGTTGGTTTATTAAAATTAAATAGTAAACTATGAGTCACACCTAGTATGACTCATTGCCCTTATTGAGTTTGTTTTCACCTGATCCTAATGAAAACCAAACAGCTCTGGCACCGGTTCTCACAGCGGGATAATTAGAGTGAATTATTCAACTCTCTCGTTTTCATTTATCAGACATAGCATCTGAACTGGTGGCACATGTTGCATACGAAATGTCGTGTCACCTCAGTGACAGAGCAAAAGGTAAAGAAAAAGACCTGTCAGGCCCGTCTCAACCTGACGCGGCAGCACTCATGTGGAAACATGTCAAGTATCGCGTTGTATATTGCTGTGTCCTCGTGGAGCTGTATCCATCATCCTCCCCACTTGGCTCTTGCTCACATGGGAGGAGAGGCAGGCACATCAGGGACACTGCCTGTGGCTCATATTAAAGAGTATGAAGGCTGTATTCAGCCTGCATGCAATTCATTTGTGCTTCTGTTTCCTCTGCCTTTAGAGGTTTGCGCTGCATATTGGGCTAGACCCTCAGCATTAGCTAAACCCCGTCATTACGCCGCTATTTCTGCATAAATTAGCATTTATGTTCGTTGAAATATGATAAGCAAATTGTGCAGCTGGCACAAAATAGCTGTCATCACAGACATCTGAATGAGAGAAATCAGGTTTATTTTTTGAATAGCGAATTTAGGTTGTGTGAATTTTGTGTCTGTGCATTTTGTTTATGCTCACACATATGTCTGCCTCCCTCTTTCTGCAATATGATAATTCATGCTGTTCATCCATGGTCACAATGTGCAGAGGGAACATGAGGCACACACAGGCGATGCATGATACGAGCCTCATTTACTATCTCTCCAAGTCTTCCACGACACTGAACATAATCTTCACCAACTGGGAGCAGAAGACAGCCACTCTTCACACACACACACATACATGCGCACACACACACACACACACACACATGCAATAGGAATCAGCATAACAAATGACTGGAAGAAAATGATGATGACTAACAATTATGTGCTCCAAGGTCAGAAATACACAAATGGAGTTGGAGCTGTGCCACAGAGGATGATGGGTAGTGCCTCTGATATATGTTCCTTACAGATGGTGCGTCGTACTTTGTCATCTGTGTCCAGCTGGAGCGTACAAGAACACTCGGTATCCCAGTGAACTTTTCTGCTATTGTCTGGCAGGAACATTACTGTCAGGGCTTTCGCAAGCTTTTGTTGCATCAGAAGCGATGCTACACAGCGAACAACTTGACAACACAGAGCTTTTTAAGATTATTGTGTCAACACATTATGCAGGATTCTTTTTTTCCTGGTAGTGTAATAGTACTATCTTAGTTTTAGACTCCACAGAGAAAACTCCAAAGCTCTTGGCCCTATGAATATTTGCACAAGTGATCTGCTTATAAAGTGATGCAATATGGAAAAAGAAAGAAAATACAGTTTTATGACCATTCCCTGCACTTGCAATTAAATCTCTTTTTGCAGGCCTTTGTAGAAGTCGCTGCTACTGAAACAACCTGTGACCAGAAAGACAGTGAGATGGTCAGAAGGGGCTTTTGAGAAGCAGCTTCAAAGCAAGTGGCAAGGAAGAGTAGGCTGCAAGGGAAGGACATTGCAGGCTGCCTGACACACTGCATCATGCATAATGTTTGTCCATCGGGGAGGTGCAATGTTTTTCCAACAAGTCCCGCATCACCCCTGAACTGAAGCTGCTACTGAGTGACAGAAAGAGGTCTTTCATGTCAGGGACAAAGAAGAACCACGGTGGGTAAAGAAACAGCAGAAGAGGAAGATCAGGGAGGGCAGAGACTGTTACAGGAGGAGGACTGAGGACACACTGCAGCAGAAGAATGTGAGCGAGTTTGTAGGAGCATGAAAAACATCTTTGGTTACAAGAAATCTAACAGCAGGCAGTCTGAGAACATGCCTTCCAGAGTATCTCTGGTCTCCCTTGAGGAGGTGGGGGAGAAAAAGATGATGGCCACATTATCAGCCATCATGGACGACACCTCTCACCCCCCCCAGCTCGGGTCCCTAAGTGCCCAGGGCAGCTACTTTGCTGGCAGGCAGCTCCATAAATAAAGGCACACTACGACATGTTTTTCATCTCTGCTGCCACAAGGCTCTACAATCTCCACTATTCTCAGCAGACCATAAAAACCACTATCAACTATACTTAAAAGCAGGTTTTCAACTATTAATATAAGCATCCACTTATTATTGTCATCCAGCACGATCGGCTCAAATGTATATGAGGCTTTTCACTTTGTCTTTGTTTCATTGAAATTCTACTTGTTACATATTTTATCCATCTAGTCTGTTATCCATGAACACTTTGAGTGCACTCTCATGCATCTTTATTTTCACACACAGTATCTAACACTGCGTGGTAATATGAATTTATGTTGTGTATCTATTCTGCACATTTCCCTTGAATTTTTTTCCTCTTGTTTACTATAACGAAGATGCTCTTTTCCTCTGGGTTGTTGGCAAGGGTGTAGGTTTTGTTTCAACACTGGGGGGCACATGAAATGGAGGGTTTGGGGGTCTGCCGCCAGAAATTTTGGAGCATCAAACACTTCATTTGCTGCATTCTAGCAAACCTTTATGCACCAATTTGTGCCTGTTCTGCACCAAGTTACGGTGTAAATGTCTTTAATGTCTGTTGAAATTAAAATCCTCTGCTACTTCCATGCTTTTACTGGGAGGGACAGATGCACATGTCATAAATATGGTGGAAATGTGTCCCCTTCGTCAGCCCAAAATCTACACCTATGATTGTTTGAAAGCACACAGGGCTTCTTTATCTTTTAAGCTACCCCTGCACCCCACATCACCCACAATGAGTCCACCAAACTACACGCTCTTACCTCCTCTGCCACACCACTCCATCCTTAGAGCCTGGTCTTACTTCGAAATCACCGAAATCCGACGCTTGGGCATTGACTTGTGGCATCAGAAACCAACAAAAAAGGCGTCCCTTAACGTCAGAATGATACACAGCCAGTTGCCATTATAGTTTAACGGCACATGGTGACATCAGGGGGAAACGCTACGGGACAAGGATGGAAGTTAAGGTGGCGAAAGTCTGTCTGGGGCGGCTGGGAGTGGTGGTGAATGGGTCCAACAAACACTGACTTTCACCCGAGAAAGCGATGTTCTTGTCCTGTAAGATTCTAAAGCCAAATCCTCTTTGTTTTTTCCTAAACCTAACCACATGTGTTTGTTGTTGAAAGAAAAAAAAGTCAATATACGGTGTTGTCGTGACGTACTTTGACAGAGACTGTATGTAAACGTTAAATTTCCTGTGAAAATGGAAGTGTATTTTGAAAGAAGACAATCCATGTAACAGGCAGAACTTGACACAGCGTCCCAGAGCATCAACCGAAGCACCCAGGGTACCTTGCGCGTCGTATCTGGACATAGAAAGTCCATGACCAAATGTCAATATGTGACGAGGCCAGACTGAGAATGTGTTGATCCTGACCTCCTTGGACCTCGGACATGCCCCCTAACGCCACCAACCTGGTGCCTTGGACTATATCAAGAACTGCTACTGAACTGGGCTCCTGAACTTTTTCAATTTAGCCATTTTATAATAAACATATTTCCCAACAACAGCTCCTATCACACCCTCAGCCACCTGAATTAAGATGATCTCTCTTTGAGTTAGTGCTCCTGTGCTATCTTATAGTATTTTGTCCAAAGCTCCCCCTCCTTCTTTTTTAGGAGGAGAGTGTGGGGGGCTGTTTCCTCCTTCACTCTGAGAGCTGAGTCATAAAGTGTTGCTGTTGTGAGCTTGTAAAGCCCATTGAGATATTGATGTAGTATTAGGAGGCACAAATAAACTTGATGACAGTGGACAATTGTAGCTTGATTAAATTTCTTGTTGACTTTATCCCTAATATCATAGTTTTGTTGTATTTATGTATTGATATATTACATCATTATTGTATATATATTTTAGGTATATATTCCTTTTATGACCTATAATATTTCTCTCTTTTTTTCTGGACTGCCCTGCCGCTGTGACACTTTAATATTTCCCTGCGGGATCTATAAAGTTTTTCTTATTTCATAGTAGCCATAATTTCACATACTCAAGATCATAACATTTTTATATCAAGGGCCTGTCAATAGATACTCATCTAATCGTGGATGTCCGTTGACGCCTTAGAAGAAGACTCGTGTTATTTATGATGTGAGTGGCAATAATGTCTTTGAAGTCTTTCATTCATGCCAGTTAAGACCTGTCGCTGTCGCACATTTTGTCAGAGACCTCTTGGAAGTGTTTGAATGATGTCTAGTGCTCCATGAACTACAATGTGGGACATCATTGCTCCCTAACAAGAAAGAGAATTAGAGCCTTTGTTTTTATGCTAGCTGCTATGGCACCACCTGTTGGTGAAATTTAAGAAATACAAAAAAAGACAAATGGAGGATTGTACCTGAGAGTAAGCGCAGGTTAATGATGCTTGTCTCCAGATGCATCCTTGTGTATGAGCGGACTAAAACTGATACACACAGCTCTTCTCAATACATTCTCTCAATATAAAAAATATACTCAAAAATAATTGCAATCACTGAATTCAAATGGCTGGTTTGTGTATTTTATAGTTGATCCATACAGGTGACAAGGACACGGCACTTTGGAATGAAAAGTCGGCTCATGCTGCTGCTGTATCTCTGCATAATTGGTTGGAGTGAGAATAACAAGAAGAAAGCAAAAACATTTGAAGCCATTATTGTCCATCACAGGTCGGGTCAAATGAAATTGCACTTGCGAGATTAGAAATTGACAAAAGGGAAAACTATTTCTTTCAACTGGCTGAACCTTGTTAACAGCTGAGGTGTGACCTAAAGAATATAAGAGAACTGCCTGCTGAAGAGGTGAATATACATCTGAAGTAGTAGGGTCAAATAGAACCATGAAATAATTACAACTAGCAGTCATGATGAAAAAAGAAACGCTGTTTGGTATCCTTGAGTGTGACTATTTCATTCCTATGACATATAGTAAGATGAAATAGCTCGCTGGTACTGCCATTTGCTTCAGTTTGATCTCCGACAAGCTTCACTCGACCAGCTGCATGTTTATAATGACTCATAAACATATAATGTATTTTAACAGAAAACACATGTATCAAATGACTGGTCTGTTGTTGTTGTTACTTTGCATCTTTTTATTGATTTATTTTCTCAATTTTCTTATAATTTTATTTGATTCTTAGTCTCATACTCTTCTTGTTAGTATAACAGAGGTGTAGACTCAAGTCACAAGTCTTGGACTTGGGTTACAAATTTGATGACTTTAGACTCCACTTAACAAAATCAAGTAAGATTTTTAAATAGTTGCAGCAGCGTGAAGCTTAAATAGACAGTAAAAAGGTAGTGTGTTCCATAGCTTTCGGGAGTAGCTGACAAAGGCTGCATCCCCGATCTTCTTCTGGCTGTTGCTGGGAACCTCCGAGAAACCAACATGTTTATTTAATGTTTATTTGTATAGGGACAAGTATGTAGCACACATAAATGCTCAGCTAATTTGCAACGCCCGTCCCTTGCTAGGCCTTAAGTTACAAGAGACTCAGCAACAAGAACACAAGTAACAGTGCAAGGTACAAACAACAATAACAATACAAGACACAAACTGCCATACATAATTAGCAGCATAGAATAGGAAGCACCAAATTATTCATGACTGCATACAGTAACTGATTGCAATTCAAAAACTATTACAGTTTGAGTTCACAATGATTTAAATCAGGATCCAATTTGAGTACTGTAGATACAGAATTCCACGCACCTTGCAAGTTAACAAGGGAGTTTCGACTTGAAAATATTTGATACTATCCCCCAAGACCAAAGATTGAAAAATATTAGGGCTGAGCCGAATACTTGGATAATGTACTTTTTACAAGTACAAGTATTGTACGAGTATAATGTGTTATTATCTGTAAAATCCTCATTTTGGTAGCCATGTTTAATCAGTTACTTTTGTGATAAAAAATAGGTAATAAATATTATAACTTCTGATTAGGCCCCACCCAGTTTAGATGAAACTCCACCCACTTCCTGCATAAATCCCACCTGTTTTGAGTACAGGTACAGATAATCTAGTTAGTTGAACAGATACAGATACAGATACAGACACTGATACAGATAATGGTGACCTCACACATCCCTAAAAATGTGTTTGTTTGTTTTTTTGAAGTATGTCACAAATGAGTTCGTTTCCTTGTATTTCCTGAATCAACTAATGTTACTGTTAATCTTTTTATTTCCTGTAGACATAAAGCATACAACATACAATATCGCTTTTAAGGGAGATAATACATTTGCATAATAAATATTGCAACTTCTGATTAATCCATATAAATTTCAGTCTTAAAAAACAACTTCAGATTAGACCACACCCAGTTTCGATTAAACCCCCCCCATTTCTGGCAATACACCCGCCCATTCTGAGTACAGGAAGAGATAGTTGGCTGAACAGATACAGACACAGATACAGATAACGGTGAACTCACTCATCTCTAAAAAATGTGTTATTTAAAAAAAAATGTGACTCAAATTAATTTATTTACTTTCATTTCCTGAATCAGCTAATGTTATTGTTTATCCTTTTTTTCCTCCTTTAGACATAAAACATACGATATCACTTCTTGCACAGAAATGTCTTGCAAATTTTCCATTTTTCCAATGTGAGATATGATAAACACACAAGACAGGACAGAAACATACACAGTTCGTCATGTTGCACTTGTTGTAACAAACTTGTTTTAACAAATAAATAAATAAATATGATTAAAGAAAAAAGCATTCGTGATTTCTTGTAAATTTAATATAGTATCACTCTGTTGTTAGAATGTTACTCAGAGTTTATGACTTGGAACTTGACCTGGAACTTGAGTTCAAAGACTAAAGATTTACTTGTGACTTGCAAAACAATGACTGAGTCTCACCTCTGCAAAGTGATACTTGACTGGGCAATTATTATTTAGTTGACCTGAACTAAACCTGTCTAGAAAATAACATGCAGTTTTACCTCAAGCCTCAAGGTGTCACTGCTGACTTAGGAAAGAATTTTGTTTGGTTTACCCAGACTACTCCTTCCTTTGTTATCCCTCTCTATCACTACAACATGAGGACATTTAATGATTCAGAACTGGAATGCATATATAGAAGTAATCTGGACCAAACAAAAGCTCGCAGATTCACAGATTCACAGATTCAGTGTGGATGGACTGACACCAAAAAACTGTCACATGACTGGAATCATAATGCAAATCTTAATGCTCTGATTTGCAGCTCAGGGTGACATCTGTTTGGAGTTAATGACCTGATTGTTCAGCACATTGTAGGTTTGTTTAAGAGCGCATTTACCCTTTAAGTCTGTCAAATGCTAGCAGCACAGCTCAGGGAAAATATCCTCTCATAATTTGATAATAAATTCTGCGCATTTCATTTCATCCTGTCACACACATTTTGAAGTAAAACAACCAAAAGTTAATTTGGTTGTGCAGGAGGGGAAAAAAACACACATTAATTAGCGTTTAAGCATTTTAGAAACACCATGACAGGAAGCAAAAAAATAATGTCGTTTCACTTGGCTGAAAAATAATATCCAAAAACACTGTGAGCCACCACTTGAAAAATACTACATGTTCTGGTTGTGGAAATCAGAGGGGCTGTCTGAAAGCACAGCTGTTTACTGTCTTCACAGCTCCTGCTTAGGGCTGATGGGAGCAAGATAAAGTCTTGACATGTTCACTAAGGTCAATTGCTGTGTGGTGTCTGTATGTACCCAGATACCAGGAGGGCTTCCTACCCTCTTAATTAAATACTACATCCACCTTATCTCAGTTCCTCATGCTGACAAGACTCTCCTGCAAACTAAAGACATCTTTTCTTTGGCTGACAGATCAAATGCTAATGAATAAACAAACAAGCAAAAATCACCACGCAAGCCTAGAATGAACAACTGTGCTGAGGCTCTCTGAGGACTGCAAAAACCACACTGCTAATCTGATGCAGAAAGATCTCTGCGGCTTTATCTTTGACTCCGATGACTCAAGAGCCGAGGTAATTACCTTGGTCAGAGAGGTCGTGGTGGAACATAATGGAAAAGTAAGTGTGTGGGGAGTTGAACTTAGTTACATTTAACCAAGTCGGAGCAAGGACACTGAATGAAATTACTAGAGAAAGAGGAATATGTCAGCTGTGTGATCGTCTTAAATCAGTAAGGGAGCGAAGAAGAGAGACGCAGCTGCGTTTGTGTTGTCGTTCAATTACTGTGACCTACATGTGTGACAATCAAAATTTGACAGTTTTGTCATTTTGTCTTTGGAGTAATTGTTTTAAAATTAAATCCTGGCTAACACGGAGCTACTTTGATTGTCGAGTGTTGATACTTTGCCTACTTTTCCCCACAGAAACAGGTTGTTACAGAATTCCCTACAGAGAAGAGACAAACAGTGGATTGTAAAAGTGTGGCAGCAGGGTACTTGAGCTTTATTTAGCTATGTGCCTTTAATTCTCAGGGGGATTGGGTGCAACGTTGATTGTTCACAGCCACAGCATTAAAAAAATGGAGGCCTCTATGATGTTGCCACGGTAACACACATTGTGCCTTTAATGACAGCCTCTGCTCACATCTTTTGGGTGATCATTTGCAGCCATGATAGTATCCAACTCGCACTGCACAGACTCTCTGTGCTGAATAAGTCATGGGGTTGCATATGTCTTACTCATTTACTATGCATTTCATAATGGGAAACATATTGTGTCATTCACTTGTTTACACATGCTAATTAGCATCCATGCAGCGTGTACATTTGCATGCACGTTGTGTCATGTTGTCTGACAGTGTGTCGGTGTATGTTTAAGAGTTTGTACGTGTTTGCATGCATGTATCAACATGTTGCCGCGGTAGCTTGGCGCCGTGTCCCTGTTCCGCACCAGCAATGATCATTCGGCTGACCATCACCTCTCTCCCTGCTCTCATGTGGATTTAGTTATAAGGCTGGGGAGAGCACAGGCTGAGATGACATAAACAGCATGAGTATTTCCATCACGTTTATCAGACCATCCACCATCCAAACAGTTATGGAGTTGCTTTCATTTTCTGCTCATATTTGTATAGCCTTAGGCAGTAACCCAGAGTAATACCTAGTGGCAGGCAGGACTCAGATAGTTGTACATCACTGACGTTTTAATGTCTTTACTCAATTAAGGTGAGAGTGCATGTTTGTGAAATGTTATTCCACCTAATAGCCCAGGTTTCTTGCTGCCATTCATAATCAATATTTCATCTGGATATGCATAGAAAGAGGAGCATGCGCTGGTGTATTCATTTAGCCTGAATTCTCTGTATAAGATGACAGTCTGTACTGCATACTTAATTGCAAATTCAAAGGATGAGGGGATAATAACTTGTGTGTGCTTGCACACGTGCAAATGTGTGAGAATCTGCAGCCGGCAATACATCTCAAGGTCTTCCTAAAATAGAGACAAATTTTCATTTTAACACATTATCACCCCATTAAGTCATTTGGAAATTGGTACCGAGCAGTCTCTTGAAAGCTCAGTCTGTTCATCTCAGCACTGAGCTCTATGGACTTTATTTATGCTTACCTTGAGGCATCTGCGTGTGTTTGTGCGGTCTCTTTAAAACCTCCTTCAGTAAGCAACGCTGGTGTTATGAGGATTCAAGAGGCACACATCGCTATGAGTTTAGAGATAATCTTTGGAAGTAGAGTTTTGGCCTCAGTACACCTTTGCTCAAAGAAAAGGTTTGTGTTTCGTTTAAGCTCCTGGAAATGACACGCTCCACGCTTTTGCTTCCTTAAAACAATGTTCTTTTGGGGGTTTATTTTGACCTGTTGGAATTTCAAAGAGAGAATATTCCAGCTGTGGGCTACCTCTAGGACCTCAAATACTTAAAAGGACCGTGTATTCGCATGTTTGGGGATTGTTTTGGGGCCTTCACGAAGACTTCAAAGAATAATGGGATAATTATTGCACTTACCACCAGAGGGAAAGAGAAAGGGAGAGAGGGAGACACACACACTGAGACAGACAGACAGAGAAAGAGAGAGGGAGGGAGCGAGGAAGGGAGTAATGAGTGTTCAAAATAGACAATAAATCTAATAGCGTGCAAATTGAATGGAAATATGCTTTCACAGGAACATCAAATCTGTGATTATTATTATCAACTTTGATGCTGTGATCTTGTCTTTTTTTGGAGGGGGTTATTTAATGAGAATTTAGAGTTTGAAATTGCTGTAAGAAATGTTGAGTGTTCAGCCCAGGTAACACAAAAAAACAGCTGGTGCAAGCGCGGCTGATAGCAGCATGCTCACACTGATTAAATTGCAATCGATTGCTGCAAAATGTCAGGAAACGCCAGGGTCTAGTGCCATTTAATGTGCGTCAGATGAGGGCTGAAGGTAAGGGTCTGTGTTATCACTCATATGTCACAGAATGTGGGGAATGACAGGGTGGTGCCAGGAGTTTAATTGGCGTTAACACTCGTGGTGTAGAGCGCTGGCTGAGTCTCCAAGGCAATGCCCAGTCAATGCGAGTCAAGAGAAGCACTCAACAGGCTTTGAAGGGAAGCAGTTATATTTACTTACTGAGATGGATTTTGGGGGGAATTTTTATAAAGCCTTACAACAGTCTGGAGAGTGATGGGAGGCATGAAGTTCAAAAGAAATAAAAACAGAAAACAATAACTTGAGTACACAGACATCAGGATCAGTCAACACTGGGGCTCTCCTGAGCAAAAGAAATCCTTCGCTGATAAAAACTGACTTTATTGACTAATAAAACAGAGCCTATGATCAATATGCCTGTAAATTGCTTTTGTTGGATAAGGCGCCACTTGAGCTGAATAAATATAATCATGCAAAATAGCCTCCCTAGATCTATTGGTTATCTCAGACCTATTCATACATGTTGCTGTTATTGCAGCAGAGACAAGTTGCTATAGAATAACTCATGTCCAAAAACAATTGCAAACACAAATGAAGAGCAAAATGACAAAGCAATTGACCTAAAAGCATCTCAGCTGACAAAAACCATAAATACTAATTAGCCT
Source organism: Cephalopholis sonnerati (assembly GCA_019142605.1). Taxonomy (NCBI): domain Eukaryota; kingdom Metazoa; phylum Chordata; class Actinopteri; order Perciformes; family Serranidae; genus Cephalopholis; species Cephalopholis sonnerati. The sequence continues at coordinate 24,576,293 of JAGQAX010000012.1, forward strand.
CCAGTAATTGACCAGGAGGGGGCGGCCAGCCCTGGTCAACCTGCTCAGTTAAAGGTATCAAAGACATGAGAAGATTATTCTTTTGGATTACCTAAATGGCTTTGCAGGGAAAAAGCCATTAATCAAAGGCACCCACTGCTCAGGAAATAGCTCCATAGAAAATATCTACAACCTTCTCATTTCGGCACGGAGATTTCTGGCGAAGCTATAAAGCACAGTGTCATGAATGACTGGCCCCACTCCAAACCCATTAATGATGTGATGATTGAACTCTCATTCACAGAATAACCCAAGACACTCAAAATGTCATATCAGGTTTGTCAGCAAGGTTCGTTCTGACAGACCAAGGTCACACACTGTAGATGTCGATGCCTTGATGTCGCTTGTTAACTTTTTGAGTAACAATGCGCTCATAATTCTGGCAAATGATAGACAGCGGTTGCACGCACATACCTCACAGACCTGGACCTTTAATCATTTCGACCGTACATAATCATTTCCAGAGCACATCAAGTTGTCCAGGAAACAAAACCTGACTCATACTGTATGTTGGCCCATTAACTGCTGTCAAACAGAATAAATGTGACATACAGTATATAAGAGCTGCGCCGAAACACTCAATTCAAAGCGTTACACACCTCCTCCACGGCATCAACATGGAGACAATGAATCTATTTCCCTTGAGAATTTGTTGTCATGAATTTCATGGTCATATAAATTTCCCGATGATAAGTTACTCTCTCTGCCTCTGCCAGTAATGCTCTGTTTCATTCATGTAAAACACTCTCCTCTGGATGTTGTCCTCCTTTGAGTCGACTGGGAGGATCTTCAAAATTCCCACACGAAGCATGACAGATAAATAAAATGGAATTCAGTTGGAAGTTGTCTCAAACAACAGATAATTTATTCTCCTTTTGTTTCCTTGTTTTTCTTCCTCTCTGCAAGGGGTAGGGAACATGTGTGAAGTGTGAGCTAATTCATCACACAGCAAAACAGAGGATTATCTGATGAAAACCGTGCATATCATAGATGTATGTGCATTATAAGCTGTTGCTGCTTGCATGTATATGCATAATGGTGAAGTTAAAACTCTTTAGGACTTGCTAAGCTGCAAGAGTAATGAGCGAGGTGGAGTGGGTGGATGAGAGGGTGAATTGGATGTGGGGGAAGGTGTTTTGTGTGTTATTTTGCATTTTTCTGTCTGTCGGTTGAGTTCGTGCCGTGCTGTGCTGTGCGAATGGAATGAGAAGCTAATACAAAGCTGGTCACAAAAAAGACATTATTCATATCCTATGAGTGAATTTGTAGCTTTAAGCTATAATTTTTTATCAGGTTCCAGTTCTGATGATAGTTTCTGAGCTTTAAATTCTCTATAAGTCTGCACTACATCGTTTCTCAGAAGATGCAATGTTATTATATTACTTTTTTCCACTGAAACGGCCAATTACTCTCTGCACTGTGGTGCTGCTTCCTATCAGTTTTTGGCCTGGGGAGGCCGAGGACAAGCACAAGTTTCCGGGGGGTCAGAGTGCTATCAAAGCCGTATGGGACTAGTAGTTGTTGAATGCTGAGAAAATAATTGCTGCTTTATTTTAGTGCTGAAAATATGAGGTGATGGGAGCAAGCAGTGCCGGCCTTAGCAGATTCAGCGCCCCAGGCAAGCTCCCCCTGCCTTTGATATTTAGTGTATTTATTACAAACATGACCAAGAGCTAATCAGAAATCAACACAAATAAACAATTATCTAACAAACAATAAAACAATGCTGTATGTGCAAATTTGCAAATTTCATCATCCCCTTAATTTTCATTTTATTTTGTTTGTGCTCCGTCACCGCATTCTCATCTCACCATGTCAAGTACCACTGCTTTGTCAGTGGACCTAAAAGGCAAAGTACCCTGTCTGTTTTTTACATTCTGGGACAGCATGTCAGTTGTTGTTATATATATATTCTGTCCTTTCAAATTGCACCTCCGTTTTCCCAACACAGTCTTACTCTGACCTCATCACATATCGACATTTGGTCATGGATTTTCCACTTCCAGATACGACGTTAAAAGGTACCCTGGGTGCGTTGGTTGTTGACGTTCTGGGACGCCGTGTCATGCATTGTCTTTTTTCAAAATATACTTCCATTTTCACAGGAAATTTTACATTTACATACAGTCTCTTTCAAAATAAATGCACTACGTCAGTCTTTTTCCTCCAACAACTACAGCACATGGTTGAGTTTAGGAAACAAAAGCATGTGGTTAGGTTCGGGAAAAAAGTACTGGGTTTGGCTTTATAATCTTACAGGACATGAACACTGCTCTCCTAGGTGAAAGTCAGTGATCGTGTTGCCTTAACTTTCGTTTTTGTCCCACAGCGTTTCCCCCTGACCTGACACCGCCAAGCACCGTTAAACTAGAATGACAAACGACCGTGTATCATGCCGATGTTAAAGGACAGCTTTTTTCGACAGTGTCTGACGCCACAAGTCACTGCAAAAGCGCCAGATTTCAACAACTTCGGAGTGAGACCAGGTTGGGTTTTCACAGGAAATGTAGTTTCTGCAGGTTACATGCACACACTCTTTTTCAGAATTATCTTTCAACGTTGGTAAAACACCTTGTTTTACATTTATTTCCTCAAGTTTAGGCAACAAAAGGCTGTGGTTAGGTTTAAAAATACACATCATGGCTTGGCTTAAAATAGGTATGTTACTGGTGTAACATAACTTAACGCAATGTACCACAAAGTGCTGCAACGTAACGTATCGGAACACAATGTCACGTCACGTCACATCACGTACATTACTACTACAACATGCTACACATACTAGCACACTACATTGTTATTAAAATGAATCCATTGACTGTTGGTTTCACAAGGGAAACAAACAGCAGGTTCCTGGATGAAAGTCCAGAGTTTGTTTGACCCATGCATCTCCCCTGTCACCCACCCCATACGCACTTTATCACTCTACTATGCAGCTGGTGTGAGTCATATCACTGCAAAGACTGCCTTTGTGCATCAGTATTTTAAGTGGACGTCAAACAACATTTAACTTCAGTTGTTGGCCTCTGCATCAACAACCGAGATAGCTCCCCCCAGCTTACAAAATTAGACAGAAGATCTGTGTCGCTGTGAGGTGTAGTTACATTTCTGGGGAGGTGCACATCAGGCTATGGCATAGGGTTGAGCCATAGGTACACTGTGATTTGACACAGAAGTATAAATCCTACATTATACAGATGTCGATTCAGCATTGTTGCTACCTCCCGTGGCGGCCTAAATGTAAGACCATTTTGTCCCCCTATTCTGTGATCGTACATTGTAAACAGCATGGTGAGGCGGCATAACAGCATGATATTCCCACCTTGAACAGGTAGTATTAAAGGGGCTTATGTCACCTATAGGAGGATCTGTCACTGATAGCAAGACTAACTTTAGCTTAGCATATTGGGTAGAAAACCCCAGTTCTCACATTACAGCTTTTCACAGAGGTTATAAAAGAGAGTCTGTCTGAGAAAATGTTTTGTGGAACCGAGGCCAGTAGAACAAAGGCTAGCTTGGAAAAGGGGTGAGACTTCTGCGCTCCATGCAAAACTGCCTTAAGATAAAGTTCTTAAAGTGGCTGTCAGATGCTGCACTGAAGTCAATAGTGAAACTCCCGCATGAGGTTCTTCAGTGCTTCCTTTTATTTCCCTCAGCCTGAGAAAAACAGCACTGTCCTGAAAGGAAGGAGATATTGCAGTCCCCACATGTCCTTTCTCCAGTAATATTTTAAAGATGACACTCAATTCAGGTGTCAGTTCCAACCATTGTCACTTCATTATATGGCAAGTTTTCTTTTAGCTGGCTTATTTCAGTGCTGTGGTTGTCTTTTCTCAACTCCTGATTCCTCTGCCACACTTGACCCCATGATGCATTTCCATTCCAAGGTCAGAGAGACGTGGTTATAAAAGAAAAGAAAAAAAAAAAACCACAACATTGTATTCAGATCCAGCTCTAATCTCCTTTCTCAAGATGACGGGGGGAAAGGATCACATATGACGGAAGAGTCTTTATAATGGATTGGAATATAAAAAAAGATGACGAGAGCCCACGCAATCACTCCACCCTCTGGTGCAAGAACTAAATCCCCAAAGGAAACTCCTCATAAACATTCGATTTGTTCAAGGCTGCTCAAAATGTGTTCAGTTTCTCATTTATTGTACCTTTGGTGCATATCCAGTGGAGCGCTGTGGTAGCATGTCGGCCAATCAAATAACCTGGAAACAGGTTTCCTGCTCCTGCCATGACTGCCATCATTTCCACCCTTCTGACAGGCCTTCCAATTCAATTCAGTTTTAATCTAGCTAAATTATACATTGAATTAATTGTATATTAATTTAATTTGATTTGGGTTTAATCAGAGGCATGATTTGTTTGTTTGGATCGGCAGGAAAGGTTCATAGAGAGGCTGGATTGTGGGATTTAAACGTCATGCTGGATGGTTACGTTTCATATCCCTCACTAAAGGGAGAAAAAATAAGGGATCAAGGGAATGTAAATGCTCCCTCACCTCATCTAAGCCAGAATGAAACTCCACTTTGGCTGCCATTTTCATCCACACATGTGGAGTTTTCAGGAAAGGGACTAGTGAAAAGAACACATTTGCCTTCACAAATTGCATGAAATCCTGCCCGGGATTTAGTGATAAGGGTTTGGGGCTTGAGGAGACACACACATTCTGTCAGGGAAGCTTTTGGTAGATGCCATTAAAGCATTTTTTTTATCCGCAGTAAAATAGTGACCTTGAGGAGGCAGTTGCCTAATTACCAAGGTTATAATATTCAGAACGATTAGAGTAATAGTGTTTTTTTTTTCTTTTTTTTTTTAGTTGTTTTTTTCTGGGTTAGATGCTGCGTCCTTGTTGCAGACAGACCGTAATGAGAATTGAAATGAGAGTGGATTGGACAGGAGGTATTGCATCACTGTCTGATGCGGAGACTTCAGTCGGTGCCAGTTAAAGCATGCAGGTTTGAAATGGGGATGCAGCTCATTTTAGTCGAGCTGCCTCTGCTTTTGGCTTTGTTCTGGCTTTGGGTAAACAGTAAACAGACCTCGCATGATCTGACTTTAAATGTTTGACGGTGTAATTATTTGCAAAAAAGGACTATTTGCAAAACTTAACTGAAGAATGTTACATTTTACTGTGACAAATTCTGGGGAGGAGAGCGGCCAGATGGACGAGGAGCAGAGCCGTGGATCTCACTGTAGCCGCGGCTCTGGGGGTCAATATTGCAAACAGTGTTTCGACTCCAACACAAATAATTTTGATCCTAGTGCTCCCACTGATCCAAACATTTACTTATCCAGATTTACTTCCAGTTATTGCCTGAAAAGACAAAGCAGGCCTTTGCCCAGCAGAGTGTGGATGCTGTTACTGGATGTGCCATGTGATTGGTGATTTAGCACTTGACATGCTTGTCTGTCAACCAGTTCTTGATGGTGTTCTAACGCTTTGTGCACCTACTGACACGAGTTTAAGATTCAGGTCAACGTTGAGACCTTTTTAACCTCTAATCAGCATAGATGTAGCACCGTGCAAGCACTGAGGTTTCCGACTTTAATTATGGACTATTATTATCATTGTGGTATGAACGCAGAGGTCACTGAATCTTTACAAATTGACCCTCACAACTCTGCTTTTGTTCTCAGCTTAGACTAATGTTCTTCTTGAGGTTTCAGAAGGAGGATAAATAAAGAGCAATGCATCTTTCACTCCTACATCTTACTATCATCTGTGTAGAAATGAGCAGACGCCACGATGAAAGGCTATTTATTGTCCATTAATAGATACTTCCAAGGGCACGCAGGCTGTTACAGGAAGACTCATCTGTCTTCATGGTTTTGGTTTGGTTTTCATATAGCACAGTGACGATGAACAGGATTGAAAAGAGAGATATAATACCATTGCATGCAATTAGATTCAGACCCATGCAAGAGCTGAAAATGGATGATTTCCCAGGGGGTTGTACTAATCCACTCAAGTGCCATGGCACCTTGTCATGCACTTCTTTAAACAAATCATATTTTTATCTTGGCGTAAGGTCACCCTATTTACATGCATTTCTGTGGCTGCCAAAATTATTAGTTGGCGTTACTTCTTAAAACACTGCAGCCTGTTCTTGGGAGCAATTTACCTTAACTGGGCATTCATAATGGATCCATTACACGTCTATAAATGTACTGTGCTTGTGAAACAACAGCACCACAGGACATCCATGTCAAGTCTCAAAATTGCATTGTGTTTGATGAATGCATGTAGCGAGACTCCATCATCAAGCAGCTGCTGGTGAAAATGAAAAGAGTGGCAACATTCATCAACACTTGCACATAAATTCAAGTGTGTAGTGTGTTTCATGACTAAATAGTAGACGCATAATCACGGACACCGTGGTAATAATGTGATCCATTGTAATAACACTGACGCTTACCATGTGTTAACCTCTGCTGATATGAGCTGTGTCAGTGGCCACATGGAGCTACTTGATTCTCATGTTTGCCCCACTTACTAAAGAAACCTGACTTTTGGGTCAAAGTATGAGCTGCTATAACTGGCCTATAATAGTTCATATAGACAAATGCTCTCATTATGAGGTTAAGAGGCTTGGCTTGCTGTGATATTTACCCGACTTGCACAGCGTTATGGTTAACCTACTTTTGCTCATTCAAAGAGGGAGGGGGTAGCTGGCAGCTGCTCTTCATACTTTTATGCCAGAGGACTGATCTATCTGTGGGTGAAACGCCACGATAGGTGGATAAGGATATTCTCTTAAATGCTTTATTTATGATGACAGAGCTTCATTTGAAAAGGGTATCAAAGTTGCATGAAAACAGCTTAACCTATGTGCCCTAACCAGAGTATGGCTAATCGCGAGATTATCTGCGGACACAAAGCTGCTGCTGGCGTGTGAGAGACTTTAAATTACCCAGTCTACCAGTTGCTGCAACCAGTGAACCTTTAATGCCTATTGCTGTCAGATTGCTCGGCTGATTTGTAACCAAAAGATGACCCAGAAAACTTCATTTCAGTCACAGCGCGACATGTTTAATGTTTTATTGACTGGGCTGCGTCGTGTAATGATAAAACTGTGGCTTACTCATCCCTGGCTAACAATATAAACATTCTTTCACAAGCGTTATAATTCACTGAAAACTGTAGCATATCAGTAGAATGGAAAAATCCATATGTAGCATGTTTAAACAGAGTAAGGATAAACAAATCAAAATAGCCAATTACTGCAAACGCTGCACTACAGCAGAAAGCTGTTTGTTGAGGCAGAGTGTTAAGGACAGTGGAAGAAAATGCAACTCAGGAATAATTTGGGTTTCAGCGCTAATTTAAGGGTTGAAAACTTCATGTCAAAATAATAATTAAAATCAATAAATTATTAGCGTTTGCCCATTTTCCCATAACAGCTCTGACACATCTATAATTTGCCTTCATTTGACATAAAATATGAAACATATCTGACACAGGTAGTCCATTCAAGTGAACTTTCATCTCTGTTTTATATCCATTTTCAGTGATGCTCTGACACCCTAGACTTAAAGGCTCTATACAGGCGTTTTCAGTTATTCTGCCGTATCAGACCTCTGTTGGATGTGAGGTCCCCAAACTCTCATGTACTAATAATCATAACGGTGTAAATTGACTGACCCTAACAGGTGCAATAAAGCAGGAGAGTGAGGGAGATGTCAGTGGAGCACTCGTCTGTACACACCCACACAGTCCTCAGGCGAGGTTTAATCAGCCAAAATGAGTGAAAACACCTGGGTGGACCACGGGTGCATAAGGGCTTTAATGTCAGTGGAAGTGCTGCAAAACAGCAAACTTTTAAATACAAGGAAAATCTACTTTACATCCTCTTCACAGCGTCCATATTGGCTTATTTTTGTCTTGTGGGTTTGATTTTCTGACAATATTTGTCACAAATGCAATGCTTTTTAAGAGCTGACACTCAAATCAAGGATTTTAGAGTGTCTTTGAATGCACCGAGAGAGCTTCAGTTTAGTCACAACTAAACCACAGCACAATGAGCAGTAAAAGTAAATACCTGTGCTGGTGTGACATTGTGGCTCCTCTATCCAAAGGATGTTTCAGCTCTCTACAAATTGATTTAAATAACAAATTGAAATGCATGGAAACTAATGGCTGCCTACTGCAAGTGGGAATCCACCGTCAGTATAAATCCTGCGTGCTGCATATACAGTAGCCTATATCAACATGTACACCCACACATACTGTACCTAATCACCCAGTCTTTGTCTGTTCATTCAGTGTGTATTTATTTGCACTAATTGTATAGTTTGAGACCAATTACACCTCTGAGTTGTATGTAGACATTTTATTTATTTATTTTATTTCATACTTGTGTAGGAGAGAACAGGCTTGGTCGTCACATTTTTTACTTTCATGGAACCCATTAAACACTGTATCTTTAATAGATTCCCTTTCAATGTGTAATAGAAGCCTAGACAGGATCAGAGTGACCAAGCTTATTCTGTTCAAAAGATATGGACTGTCAAATATGTCTTGTGCACTTGTGACTTCCATCCCCACCATGGAGTTGGTCGTCCCTGCGCTATCTTAACTGGTAGAAATAAAAAAATATTGGAGGCAATCTTAAAAATGAATTTAAACAGTTTAATTTCATTGAAATTCTTTGATGAAATGCAACAACATAAGCAGCTCGTGCATGAGGAGAACATAAGCAAGAAAATGATTCCTATAAGCGCAGTTTTTCATCCTTATATAACATTATAAAGACCCAGACAAAGAACAATACATGAGACCAACCATCATAAAAAGGAGAATGTGACTAGCAACTGCATAAAGCTAACGGCCACGTGTTGCAGCCTAGCTAAGCTCTAGCTGTCTAAACTAAAGCTCTCCCTTTATCAACCCCTCGAGGATGTTGCAATGTTGTGATCCCCGTGAATTCTGCAGGACCTTGCAATCATGTCTAATCACTGTAAGTTTACAGCAATTTTGACTATTTAAAACTGCTGACATTTAATTTCATTGTCTTTGTGTATTGATTCACTCAAGGTGAGGGGCAAGCAGAGCAAGAGGACAGTGACTCCCTGAGACGGTCCTGAATCTCTGTGTCAAACAGCAGCAACAGCTGATCATTGGCGATCAGCTGTTGCTGCCCCCTCCCCTTCCATCCATTCCCCTCTATCCTCACAAATAGGTCCTAATGCTGTGGTAAACACTGAATGCTCATAACAATAGGCGTCAAATCCGAGACAGCATCACAATTATTTGGGCAAATTTCATCTCCCCCTTGCAATTTAATTGCAAAAACCCCCAACAAAAAGGCGTAAAATATCGCAGCATGCATCATTTTTTTTTTTTTTTCTTTTAGAAAAGATGCTAGGAAATCAGACATTTCGGGCCACAACCATCACAAAAACAGCCTGCTTTGTACTTCTTAATGCTAATAATTGTTCTTTTTATATAATAATAATTCTTATAAGCCCACCTTGTAAAAGCCTAGAAGAGAATCAGAAGAGATGGATAGCTATATTTTGACCAACACGTTCTCACTCTGAAATTGTCCAAATCCGGCGCTCGGGCAGTGACTTGCAGCGTCAGACACTGACGTAATAAAGCCATCCTTTAACGTCTGCATGATACGCAACTGGTAGCAGATATAGTTTAACGGCATTTAGCGGCGTCAGGGGGAAACATGGCGAGACAAGAGCGAAAGACAAGGCGACAAAGGTCTGAGTAGGGTGGGTGGGATTTCACCCAGGGGAGCGGTGTTCACAGCTCACAAGATTATGAAGCCAAACCCTGTTCTTTTTTCCCACCACATGTTCTTGTTGCCTAAACCCAACCATGTGCGTTTATTGTTGAATGAAATAAAATCGTCAATTTGCGGTGTTGTACCGTCGTAGTGCTTTTATTTTGAAGAAGACGATGCATGAAACAGGCAGAACGTCAACAACCAATGCACTCAGGGTACCTTTCACGTCATATCTGGACGTGGAAAGTCCATGACCAAATGTCAATATGTGACAAGATATGCGAATGTGTTGTTTTGACATGAAAGCCCTCCGACCTTAATGCAAAGCATTAGCAGATATTTTTTAACAGCGCCCTCTTGGGAGTGAGATGTAATGAATGTGACAACCAACCCCGTCTTCCCCTACATAATAGTCCTGTCTTTGTCTTACCTTTATTTGTCGAGCTTTGTTGTCCTTGCTTCTGGCTGTTATCTTAAATTATGTGTAAGTACATTGAGATCATTAAAAAATGAGTCAGATTCCTTGTATGTGTACACATTCTTGGCCAATAAAAGTAATTCTCTTTCCTCTCTTCAAATACTTATATAGTTAATGTGCTAATGCATGCAAACTGTAAAAAAAAAAAAGGCCCAACTATCTCACACTGAAACCGCCTCCAACCAGGGTGGCTGCATTATTAACTGCAGAGTTAACACACAGTAAATGCTAATGAGAACTCCACTTTTACAGCTATAGAAGCTATACAGAAAGTCACGCTTAACAGTGAAGCTATGGAGAACTTTATGACATCCTTCACTTCACTGTTACCTTCACGGCTAGTGTGTAGACCCGCTGTGTCTGACAACCCCAAGGATGGCACACTTATGCCTGTATGACACTTAATCGGGCCACCGTACTCAACATCTACCATTTTCGTCAGACAGACAGGTTTCGCACTACACCAAACTGTGTATTGATTCAATAAACTGTCTATTGATTCTAAAAAGGCTGGGCATGTTCTATACTCCGACTCTCTCTGTCTAATGCTCCCTTTCTCTCTCTCTCCGTCTCACCTTTAAATTTTCCATCTTATTTGTGATGGCAGACAAAGCACTTAAAGGGTGAAGCTTTTTAGACTCAGGACTTTTGAGCAGATGACAGAGCGCATTAGCTTTTCCACTTTATGCAGATATTGGCCCACTTTGTCACTAAAAAGGCGTGTAGAGGACTATTTTTGCCCAATTCAAAGTGAGGAAAGTGTGTCATGACCCAGTAACACATAGTGAAACCTGTGTGAAGTCCTGCCGGATCGCTTCCCTTATGCTATATCCTTTCTTGGCGTTAAACATTAATCATGATTGACAGATTGGCGTGCATTTGAACTCCTCCCAGAGGAGAACGCCATAAGTAACACCTTTTTTAACAAGCGCTCCAAACGGAATGGCTGTGTAGTCTGGAATTTTCTGTCAGACGGGGTCAATAAAAGGGGTGTTAATTCCTGTGGGTCTGAATGAAAGCTAAATGCAGTCAACAGTGTCATACTCGGGAGGAGAACAATGTTTAAAGGACAGTATTTTGCAAAAGCCTCTCACACTGCCCTGTCAGGTCTGTCTGCAGTCACAAAGGGAAAATAAATGGTGAAAGTGCGGCTGCTTCAGCACATGCATATCTTACAGTGCTACTCTGAATCCAAATTAAGGAAATCATTGCCGAATAGTGGAAGATGGCATTTACATTTATTTCCATGTCACAGTGCTCTGTAGAAATTTAACAACACATTAATCAATTTGGTTAACTGTTTTTTCTCTGTGTGTTTTCAGGAGGGATTTTACAGTCATCTCCTTTGACCAGTTTACTCTTAGTTTAGACATTATAACAGCTCTCTTTTCTCTCTGAAAAAAAAACTGCTTTTACAAGTTTCCACCAACGCATGAGTATAAAAAGCTAAAACAAAGAGACAGTGCATAGGCTATATTTTAATATCACCAAATGGCATAGTGCTCAATAGTTGAACCAAAATCTTTCATGGTCAAAATAAGGATTATGTTCTCTCATGAGTTTAAAATTTGCTTCATAAAATCTGCTGTATGAGTGAACCAAATTTAGCAAAGTGACCTAAAAGGATTCTGAATCTGTGCACCGTGGTATTAAACTGTGAAACAGGTTTCAAGGTTTTTTAAAAATAGTTCCCTGATATTAAAAAGAGCGGTTGGACGATTTGGGAAATAAGTTTATTTGCCTTCATGCTGGGAGTTATATGAGAAGACTGATCCCTTTCATTTCTGTGCACTAAATATGAAGCTACAGTCAGCAGCCAGTTAGCTTAGGTTAGCATAAATACTGGAAACACAGGAACCAGTTAGCCTGACTGACTTCAGACGTAACTTAGGTTAGACTGTACTAACCAGCAGTGAATGAAAGGTAAAGGTCTCAGCTATAAATAAATGTGTTTTAATGTGCACAGATCTTTTTCTAAAAACAGGTATTTGTGATTAAAGTCATGTTGTGAATTTGTGCCAGCCAGCCCCATCATGGGGTCGGTTGCCACAATGTTAAAATGCTAAAGGCCAGGGGTGTCAAATATACGGCCCAGGGGCCAAAACTGGGCCACCAAAGGGTCCAATCTGGCCCATGTAATGACTTTGCTAAGTGTAAAATTTGCAGAGAAGTCATTCATTCCAGTTCCTCAATTAAACATACTGCTATTCCTGTTCCTATTTCTTCACAGAGGTGAATGGGAAGCCAGTTTGCTCGGGATGCTTTAGCGCTCAAGGAATATTATATTCAGCACCAATATCAAACTTGTTATGCCGACAACAACTTGCGAAGACAACTAAGAACAGGGAAGCTGAATGAAATGTTGGCAGGTTTGAGGAAACATAAGTCTGGTTTTAGTTTTAGCTGATAGATAAGCAGTGCAGCTGTGAAAGCTAGCTACCTCACTGCTAACAAAATAGCATCAGCACCAATGCTACACCCTGAGGGTGAGTTTGCCAAAAAACAGATACACTGTTGAAATTACACATATTTTTCTGTCATCCTTCAGCCGTCATCACAGGCTGTTCATCATTTGTTTTGTACATGGATTGTTCATTAATTGATTTCAGAAGCTACTTGTAACGTTACTTCTTTACGCTAAAAGAGAGGGAGACATTTGAAGGCTTTGTTATTTACAGGTTAATATGCAGTGGTTTTACTGGTGCCGCCCACTGGAGATCAAACTGGGCTGCATGTAGGTCATAAACTGAAATGAGTTTGACACCCCTGCTATAAGCTTTCATTTATTCATTATCCCAAACCGCTTCTCCAGGTACAGGGCAAAGGGGTGCTGGAGCCTATCCCAGCTGACATTGGGTGAGAGGCGGGGTACACCCTGGACAGGTTGCCAGACTATCTCAGGGCTGACATATAGACATAGACAACCATTCATGCACACATTCACTTACAGGGAATTTGGAGTCACCAGTTAACCTGCAGAGAAAACCCACACTGACACAGGAAGACCATGCAAACTCCACACAGAAGACCCTCAGGTGGCTGGTGGATTAGAACCCAGAACCCTCTTGCAGTGAGGCGACAATGCTAACCACCGCACCACCATTTAAAAAAATATATGCCTTGTTTTAAAATAAAAACATTTTTAAGCAGGAACAATGTCTAATCACTTTTGCCATTGACCATTACAAATAATAATGATTAACTAGCAATATTATATAAATATAGAATTGTTTTTAATCTTTCAAAATAGTTTGAATCTCTTAAAATAAAGTTAGAACTGCAACTCTTCATTTTACAATTGGTTTGAACACATGTCAGCCAACCCCAAAATCAGTGTGTCAGCCAACCCTGCTCACATTTCACCCAAATTTGTAATTGAATTATGTGAGCCAGCTTCCATCACTCATCACTGACTTTCAAACCTCAAATCAAAATGTAGCTTTGTCTGTTAACTAGGAGCAACCCATTCGCAATGTCTCTATTTTTACACTATGTTTAGTCCACAGGCAATTTTTTTTTACCTTTGATACTATAAAGCGAGGGAGTTCAAGTATCTCAAGGTCCTTTTCACGAGTGAGGGTAGAATGGAGTCGGATGGATCGGCAGTTTGGTACAGCGTCTGCAGTGATGTGGGCGCTGCGCCAGACCGTCGTGGTGAAGAGGGAGTTGAGCCAGAGGGCAAAGTTTTTGATTTACTGGTCCATCTATGTCCTAACCCTCACCTATGGTCATGAGCTAGAGACCGAAAGAATGAGATTGCAGATACAAGCGGCTGAAACGAGTTTCCCTCAAAGGGTGGCAGGGCTCAGCCTTAGAGATAGGGTGAGGAGCTCGGACATCTGAGGGAGCTCTCAGAAGAGCCGCTGCTACTTTGCCTTGACAGGGGTCAGTTGAGGTGCTTTCTGCATGTGATCAGGATGCCTCCTGGACTCCTTGCTTTAGAGGTGTTTCTGGCATGTCCAACTGGTAGGAGGCCCCCGGGGCAGACCCAGAACACGCTGGAGGGGTTACATATCTCATCTGGCCAGGGAACGCCTTGGGGGAGCTGAAAAGCGTTGCTAAGGAGAGGGGCATCTGGAATACTTTGCTTAGCCTGCTGCCCCTGCGACCCGGCTTCAGATAAGTGGTTGAAAATTGATGGATGGGTGCATACAATAAAACTGAAATGTTATCCTCACCAAAAAAGTTAGTGACTTTCAGATGTTTTAAAATAGCAGACGAGTGCAGGTCAAGAAAGCAAACATTTTGATGTTACATTTTTGTTTCTGTGACCTTCAAAGGAGTTGAAAAACGCTGTGTGCCAACCAACCCTGGTCTCCCCCTAACCTTTCATACACTTTGTTCTATATCAGAATTAAACAGATGAAACATAATGTTTCATTGTGTGAGCTTTAGAGGTGTTGGAAGGCAGATTTTTGTTACTTTCAGAACAGAGCCAGACTAGTTGTTTCCTCTTCCTGTTTCCAGTCTTTGTGTGCTAAGCTAAGCTAACTGGTTGCTGGCTATAGCTGCATATTTGCAATGACGAACACCTCACAAGAAAGAGAATATCACATGTTTCCAAAATGTCAAAGTATTATTTTAATCCACGTTTAAAACCAATGATAATGACAGCAAACTGCGAATCATAAAACCTATTAGTGTCATCTTTTGGCTCATGTCAAGGCATTTTGTCACTCGGTGGGACAACGTTGGTGAAAAAGGAGCATGACAAACGTTCACACCAGTTAAGTGTTTCTAGCACACTTCAAAGCCTGTCATTAAAAATAAATGCATGTGTTAATGAACTACTGAATGAACGAATGAATGAATTAACAGTGTGTATCATACAAAGTGATTCTCAAAGTAACACCTCTTTAACATTAAACTCAGAGGCGTCACATTTACATTACCTAATTGGGCTCAGTTTTTGCTATTTATGTGCACACGTTTGTTCTCTACGCTTAAAACAAACATGCAAATAAACCTAGAAGCAGCATTTTAATATTTTTGCCCTGAAGGCATGCACGCTGTGCTCAATGACATCTCTCGGTTAAAATGAAAACTACACTCTCAATAATGCTTATGTGTTGTGTTCGCTGTTGTTTCCCCACCAACAGTTCTCAGCCAAGTGGAACCATCTCCCATAGCATTTGGTGGAGGTGGAAGACAAGCTCTTAATCGGCTGTGTTATTGAATTATTGAATTAAAAGCTTAAGTACTCAGGGTGAGCATGTCAATTTTTCACAACTGAATGGTACACTGCTCATTCCATTTTCATCTGAATAGATCATTTGTGTATGTAAAATGTAGAAGAATGGAGGTATTACACAGATCTGTTTCATTGTCTGTAATTCCCTTTCACTGTGACTGTAATCATTCTGAGAGACAAGTCATATTCATTCAACACTGCATGTTAGTCCTTAATCTGCATTCAGCTCCCCTCAACAACATAGCACTTTTTTTTTTTCGTCAAGCATCTGTACTGTAGCACAGTGTTAATTAAGAAAGGGTTTGGTTCAAAGCAAATTCTGAATAATTATGGCAGAAGTGGAAGTTTAACCTGTGTTACTTTCTTATGATGTAAAACGGTGATATAGTGCTAAAAAAATTGAAGGTGTAAGTGTCGCAGCGAATGGTTCAACCCTTTTCTACTTGACATTCTGCTCACCTGTCTTCATCCCCCGTGTTCTGATACCCTGGGACTGATACAGATAAAATGATGTGATGTTTCTGTCTGTATTTCAATGGGATGAGTTGCTGTGACCCACGCAATCTCCCTCTCAAAGAGTATTTCAACTTATGCAGATGAGCTCATCAGAGCTGCCTGCTGAGATGAGACATCTAGGTCTGGAATTGTGTCAATACCAGCACCAAAACAAATGCAAATCAAAATCCAAATTAATGTGTTTTCCCTGAGGAGAAACTGAGTCGTACTTATAGTCAGCTCTCAGTAGATGACAGGATTCTGTTATCCAGAGCTCATGAAAAACAAGGCATTCTCAAACCGCTCACCGAGCCAGGGTACAAAAGTCAGTGTCTCCAGATGGAGAAACTAAACTAAACTAAGTAAAAAGAAACAGGAGGCTTTTTGTGATTGTTTTGCACATGAAAAACAGAAAACAGTTCTACATTTCCAGGATTCCTAAGTTTAGTGATCCATCTCGGTAAACATACATCCATGTTTATACTTAAACGTTCTATATAGATGTCAGGGAGATGTGGTGGATATACTGCAGGTTTTCTAAATAATATTACCCTGGTCACAGCGACGTTTATGCCCTCTGTCTGCTTGAATGAATAAGAAGCAGCCATGTTTAAAAAAAAAAAAAACAGGAGAGAAATGGATGGACTGCAGCAGTTTGGGCTGTTTAAATATGTCTGCAGACTGTGGCCTTCTGTCACGACAACCACCCTTTCTGCATTTGACTGAATAATAACAAGTGTACAATGCATACAATATAAACAGCACTTTCGCACATGCACTCTTGTAGATCAAAAAGGGAGCAAATGATGGACATCTGGAAATCTCTTCAGTGAAGATGTTCTATTTTTATTAGTTGTATAATTCTCTTTTTATTTACTTGTGATAACCTTTAATGCACTCTTTGTTCAATGCTTTGCGGCTGCGATGACCCACTTTCCCCCACAGTGATCATTAAAATTTTATATAATCCGTCAAAGAATTCATTGAGAAAAGTCTTCACTTGTAACCGCTAGTTGCAGCTGAAGGTTAAAGGGAAAGATCTGATTTTTTTGAAGTGGGGTTGTGTGAGGTACTTGTCCATTGCCAGTGTATTACATACAGAAGATGTCAGTAGGCATGCTCCTAGTTTTAAGAAGTACTGGCACTGAAGCCAGGCAATGTACTGCTGTGGATGGCGGCAGCAGCAAAATGTATTTTAGCCACTAATGCCCCGCCTAAAAAATTCTATAACAGTGTAAATGTACACTATGTTTAGAATATTTACTGCTCTACTTTGATGTCAGACAGCCCGTTCCAACAGGGAAGCTGTTAATGGCTTTAGTTCCCTATCTGTGCTCTTGTCAAAGTCACCAGACTTCATTGAGAAAAACAGTAATTTTGGCTCACTGATCACAGGAGCTGCTGGTCTACCGCTGCCTCGATCAGTTACTTTGTTTGTGCTATTGTGTGACTGCAATGAATCCAAATTAACCCTTTACAATGCCAAAGTCACACAATAACACAAACAAACAAAATAAGGGATCGAGGCAGCGGTAGACCAGCAGCTGCTGTGATCAGCAATATTAAATCACTATTTTTCTCAGTGGAGTCTGGCTTTGAGGAGAGCAATATAACAGCGTCAGTTCCTTGTTGCAAGTTGCTGTCTGACAGTAAGAAAAAGCAGTGAGAAAAATCTAAGTATAGCAAACCTTTTTTAGGTGGGTTTTGTTGTTGACCCCCCCCCCCCCCCCCACACACACACACACACACACACACACACACAGCAGCAGATTGCTTAGCTTCCATGTCTGCCTCCGCCTTTCAAATTGGAGGCATGCCGACTGACATCTATGTATTACACTTTCTATGGATAAGTACCTCATACAACCCCATTTGAAAAGATCTGAACTGTTCCTTTAAATTTTTTTTCAAATTAGACTCATTTCTCGTTATTGTCAGACACATTCATAAATAAACCTGTAATCACAAGGAGACATAAACTGACAGCAGTGACTTTCAGAGTACAAAAGCGTGAGCACTGTTTTCATCTTCACCTCATGATGCATACTGGTAATAAAAGCAGTGAGCAGAGGAAGTCAACTCATATTCCAGTGGGTGCACTAATACACAGTGCCTGCTTTTATTTGCGTTTTTGAATATAAATAGCTGTGTAAAATGTTGATTGTGATTTTTTTTTTTTTTTGAAGTTCCCCTAACTAGGATCTAGACTACTGCTAGATAACATGTGCTGGTATACAGTATATAGCTAAAGATGGCACGTTTGCAGAGTGCTTTTTGTCATGAACACGTATTAAGCACCTTGTAGACATAAATGCACTTCTCTCACCTAAAAACATGACAGCTTCAGAAGCTGTCGCCAGTCAAAAATAATTGCCTTCCATGCACACAGTGTATACAAATTTAATAAAATACACAACAAGTACAGTAGCCCACATTCACGTGTAAGCTCAGCTTATTTTCACATAAACTGCAGAGGACAACAATAAAATTACAAATACATTCTTAAAAAACTGTTTTTATAGGAACCTCAAATGGTTTTATGAAAAGGGACATTCCCTGTTGCACCACCATTAACAGTTCATAAGACACTTCACTTTTTGTATTTAACGTCACTGATATGTATTTCAGTTGCCTGTGATATTCAAAGAGATGTTCCTTATACACTAAATGGAGACAAGAAGCTTCACTGTACAAAAGCAGACAGGACTCAATAGCTTAACAGTAGCAATTTGTTCCACAGCCTCACAAAATTGGAGCTTGAAATGTGTAAAATACAGACATCTAAATTGACAGGTACAGTACACCATGGAAACACTTGTAGTCAGGTAAGCACTGATTCCCCCCCCGCCCCCCTCCCCAAACCTTCACAGCAGTCAAGGACACATATTTCACCTAAACACAACAAGTCACAAACTAAAAAAAAAAAAGAAAAGGAAAATAAAAAACAAAAAACAGACAAAGCAGATGGTTTTTGGTTATACAATGCGTGTCTGGACACCTTTGTGGGTCAAAATAAATCACATCTTGGTCATTAATCTGTGATATCATCATCACACCCCTGGCAGGCGAGAGCGAGCGGGATCACCTGCCCTGTCAGTTACCAGAGTCCCGCGGGTCGAGAGCACACTCTGACCCCCCACACTCCTGGCTGATGACAGAGCTGTGAATGAGGCTGCTTGACAGGGACTTGGGCCTGAGCTCGCAGGTCAGGTAGGAGGGCTCCTCCAATTCGGTGTGCAGCGGGGAGCACTGGCCATCTGGAGGGCCATAGGCACTGCTGTCTGAACCCCCCTCTCTCTCTTCTTTGGACTCTTGGTTGGCCAAGTCCATGGGCACACTACTCTTGGTGGGACTACTGGACGCAGATGGACTCTCCTGGAGCGGTGGGCTTAGTGCACGCTGCGATTTTAAGTAAGGTTTGACATTGGCCACAAGGATTGTGCTGTCCCGCTGTTCCTTTCCAAACGTGCTGAGGGTTTTTCTGCTGCTGCAGCTGATGGTGCCATAAATCTCTGTCTCTACCATGGCATCCATTCCCACAGGGATGAAAAGGTTGGTGCGATTATCGGCGCTGTCTGCTTGGCTTCCTACCCGTAACTTTGGCATCCAGCATCTGTCAGAATGTCCCAGTGCACGACATTCATCGGTGCAGTGGACTGATTTGTCTTGCTCTGCAAAAACAGTTAAACATTTGTTATTGGACCCTGCTGGGGTAAGAATAAACAACCTAGGAGAAAATGCAGATGACATTTTGAGGGATGAGCAACAATAATAAAACTCTCCAACAAACACTAATTCCACTACTATTCATAACATCCTACAAACAATAGTATCTCTATTGTTGTAAGGTATTTAGTATGCATCACTGATTTTTTTTTTAGAATAAAATAAGAACCAGCAGCTTGTTGCAGCAGCTACGGGTGCAAATTTAGCAATGTTGTTTTAATTTACTAAAGTACAGGCTTTTCTGTTCTGGACATCAGTCGCAAAGTGAACACATCATATATACGTCAGGCTGGTCAATGTAGCAAATGAGTAATTCAACCTATCCAAGAAACCTTTTCCCTCTGCTATTCTCAACAACCTGTGTAGGTGTTTCCTGGAAAATATCATCTGGTGCAGAGGAAGTGATGTGTTGTTCATTTACATTTCCAGCAGCAGAAGCAGTTAGTGTTGAAACACAGGAAAAAACAACAGTGAAATTTGCATGAGCAGTGATATTCACCATTTCTGATCACAAAGTGCAAACTCCCTAGTTAGAATGCTGTTAGTTAGAATATTGTGAGAGCTCATTATTTTAATTTTTGCATTTTTCAAAACCAAGATGACAGATGGGTGATAGTACAGAATTCATCAGTGTTAATTTTAGGTAGTCAGAAATTGGGTGAAAATCAGATCAATGTCTAAAATAAAAAAATTCAAGGTGAATAGGATCTTGAGATTCCATTTGTAGCACAAACACTCATTAGTTTGACCTTTGGTAATTTTTCTAATTACTTTGAGGGACTCTGGTGCATTCTCAGCAGCTCATTTGCATTTCCTGCCCATTTTTCATTTCACTTCTTATTAATGAACCTAAATTGTGACCTGTCCTTGCCCCAAGAGGACCTTGTTTACTATGAACAGTGGTCAACAGTTTCTTTTTGCAGCAAGAAACACACACTACTCTTAGATATGTGGAAAGTGATATGAATGGATTTAAAGCTGTCTAGCAGAATTTGGAAGGAGGACCACACCTTAACTAT
Organism: Cephalopholis sonnerati; assembly: GCA_019142605.1. Lineage (NCBI taxonomy): Eukaryota > Metazoa > Chordata > Actinopteri > Perciformes > Serranidae > Cephalopholis > Cephalopholis sonnerati. Next base: position 24,596,990 of record JAGQAX010000012.1, read on the forward strand.
GTCACTTCCTGCATAAATACCTGCCTAACCCACCCCTCCCATTCACACGCTTTTGTATTCTCCCCCCTCCCTCCCACCCCAGCTTTCTCTTCCTCTCTTTTACTGTCCTCTACATAGAGTCCTGAGGGGGTTTGTCGTGCCCAAGGCGCTATATAGAAATTTCCTGTCCAAGCTATCCCACAAAGTATTCAGCAAAGTGGATGAGCTACAAGCAGTCCAAACCTCGCACATCAGTCATGTTTGTCTTTAATTAAACACATCTTGTTGATGGTGTGGCCCTTGCTGGTAAAATGCTCCTCTGAATATGCTCGGTGCACATTGCCAAAAATGCAATATAAGCTTTGTAGCACCTGACTAGTGATAATTCCCTAAAAATGTAATATTGCCTGAAAATATGATAATATTTAAAGGTCCAGTGTGTAGGATTTAGGAGCATCCATTGGCAGAAATGATATATACTAATCATAACTATGTTTTCATTAGTTTATAATCACCTGAAAAAAAGAATTGTCCTGTTTTCGTTACCTTAGATTGAGCTGTTGTATGCCTTCATACTAAGTGGGTCCAGGCTGTCTGCTATGTTGTTCTACAGTAGCCCAGAATGGACAAACCAAACACTGGCTCTAGATAGGTCCATTCGCAGAGGACATCTCGGTTCTGAAACCTCACCACTAGACGTCACTAAATCACACACTGGACCTTTAACCTAAACAAAAATGTAATAAAACCCAATAATCTAATAACTTGGCAGATAATATAAAGTGTGCAGTTATAAATGTACTGAAAACACACACATTTTGACTTTTAAGTAAGGTGAATATCTGGTACAGGGCTGCATTTGTTAAGTGCTGTTTCCTGCTGTGGACTGAGTGACTGACGGACAGCTACTTGACAGAGACAGCAAACTGGCTCAACAACATGGCCAAACATGACTGTGTTAAACTGCGTGGACCTTGACCTAATGACTAAGAGAACACTGGACCTCATGGCTAGACCAGTAAGGAACTACTGCATTAAACTAAAATGCCTATCAATTGAAAACAAACCCACCCATACTCATGCTGAATGGTCGTTGTGCATTAGACCAGAGTAGATCTCAGATCAGACATTAGTCAGAGGATGACCAAAGCTGGGGTATTACGAATTTTATGTCATAGAACAAAACATAGATGTCTCAGAAGCTTGTCTAAACCACAGACCTCCTTTCAGACATCTAGCCAAAAACCTGTTCAAAAATCCCACTGACTTCAAGATGAGGGAACAGAACGCTAAAATGCTGAATCATTTGTGGGTTTTAGGACTCATCCATGCACCATTCTATTATACAAGGGATTAATCGAGGCAAAACAGTTGATTAAATGTCCATGAAACATTCTTTTTGGACTGATTTAACAGTGATTCTTATTGGATGAAGTGTCTCTTTTGCCTCGCTTGATCTTATTAAATTTCTGTGTAGGCAGAGGGGAGTTTACACATCCAAACAGCCTAATTAATACTAATAAATATCTTCTAAAAAAGGAGGTGGGTAGAGAAGAGTTTGGTTGTACTATTCCTTTGAATTTATTTGCTATTAATTAGAGATCTAGTATTGGCGACCTGTCATTACACCAATACAGCTTTCATATGTTTTTTGGGTTTGGGTTGGATACGTGATGTCACTTTAGTTTACGGAAAGTTCTTTTGTAATGTTATTATAAGATCCATCAGGACATTTAAAATGCATTGTTGGTCAAGTTATTACATCACTGGGTTCAGCGAAGTAGGTTTTGTTTCAACACTGGTGGGCACATTAAGTGGGGACCTCTGGGGCTGGAAAATGAAGCCAATGTGGAAGTGCGAAATACTGCAGTTCTTTGAATGACCGCTTGAGGCTGGCTCCAGAAGCCAGTCAATCCCCTTTGACCCCAATGTTACATGCCCAACTTTATAGCAGAAATAAACATGTTTACAGACTGGTACAAAAAAACAATTTTGGTCTCTATAGCTAATTTCAACATTTGCCATAACTGTGCAAGGAGAATTTTTTTTTATAACTCACCCATTTACATTTAATCAAGGTTTAAAGTTACATATATTTAAGTCTATGAGTCTATGAATCAGATCCATTCCTAACTCCTCCCCAGCTCCACCATCTCGTCCAAATACGGTCACTTCTGGCTCCAAAAAACAAGCTGGTGACAGCTGCAATGCCAAACTCGAGTCCAGAGAACAAATGGGTGACGTCACAACAGCTACATCAATTATTCTATACATTCTATGGTGGACAAATGAGGGTCCTCCTCCGTCAGAAAATGTTGAGCCTCAAACACTTAAATCCCCAAACTGGTGAATTTTTATTTTTATAGTGTTAAGATTTTAAAAGGGACGCTGAAGTTGCCAGCTTTCTCCTCAACAAGTAAGTCAACTGTACTGCCTAAATTAGCCTAAAGCTAACTTTTTTCATTTGGTTTCGTTAGACAGTGTTGCTCATTACCATAGGCAGCATAACAGTAGATCCTGCTAAAATACACCAGCCTTGCTGGTACAGAAGTGTGTGTTTACGTGGTTTCAGTAGCTTTCAAAGTCGCTTAAATGCCAGCTTATAAAGCCTTCCCACCGGCTTTTAGTCCGGCTTTACCGCGACTATGAAAGCTACTGAAACCACGTAAACATACAGTTCCACCAGAGGAGTATAACCGGATTTCACTGTATGTGTAGTGTCTGTGTTGTTATATGTGTACTTATTGGATAGCAGAGGATGACATGGTTTCATCAGTGTCGTCGAGGCTTTTTGATACATGGCGGCTACCGTTGTTGCAATACGTGTTTGAAAAAGTGAGGCGCTAGAGTGCACTATTCGTTTGAACGCGATACACGATTTCAACGTAAGATGGGAGTAATTCCTACACAATGTCCCTTTAATGGCTTTAATTTTGTCAATATAAAAGTTTTTTACTGGGGATGGGGGACAAGTGCACATGTTAAAAACTGACTTGAGATGTATCCTGTGCATCCCACAAGAAATCTACGCCTATGATTGGGTTTTATTACATTTTTGCTCAAGTTAAATGCATTTTTTACGGTTTACATTTTCAGGAAATTATTACATCACTGGGTGCAACAAGCTTTAAATATAGCCCATGTTGTACTTACTCAACATCGCTAGACTAACACTACTAGAAGAAGAATTTAAAATTGAAGGGTTGGTCATTTCTGTCGCTTGATGCAAAAAAACCACACAATCTTTCCTCCTTAACAACTTTTTGTTGATTGGAGTTGTTCCTTGATGATTTTGTAGTCGACTTCAGCTGCATTAGTTGATGCTGAGCACCAAGCCAAACGCCACGGGGCTGAACAACATGTGCGACTGACTGTGTATTAGTGTCAGCGGTAAAAACTGGAGCAATGGGTAAAGCTCTATCTTTGTGCCGTAACTCAGTCTTTTACATTTCACACCACATCTAACCCTGGTAGACATGAAATAAGCACACAGAGAGCGACGCACAGAATGAGCCAATTTTCACGGTGTTATGATGAAGAAGGTGTCATGTTTTTTTCTGTAGCCATTACACTATGCTATCAAATTAATTTGACAATGATGCATCGAGGTATTTTGCATGTGGAGTCATGAAGCAAAATGTCAAATGTGTCTTTGTAAATTGGTAGTAAATGACAGTCTACCTTCATTTGTTATACATGGGAGCAGAATTTCATTTGTAAAAGTAGAAATTTAATCTTCTTGTTGTTCTGATGACTGATTCAGCTTTACTCTAATAAATGTGTTTTCTTTGCTGTGATTGCCATGAAGTTGTAATGTCATCCTTTATGCTGGATATGCAAGCAAAATTGAAATAATGATCGCTGAATTGATCAGAATTTGACTCTTCATTTAGGTTTTCAACACCGTGATTCTTGTCAGACTGCAACTCTAAGAAATGAATGAATGATCCAGTGAAACTCAGACAAGATAACACACTCCACATCTGCAACATCTCCCACTCGATGTCGATGTCTCTCCCCGCAGGAACCAAATGTTCTTAGTAAAATATTATGACAGGAAATAGAAAAAGTTCTCACATCTACAGAAGCAGTCACACATTAACACTTCATATCCCTTCTCTCTCTCTCATAAATCTGTTTCCAAAAATTCCAACCAAAACATTAAACCTGTTTTTTTTTTTATAGGAATAATCACAATATTTCATCCAATCACAACATGGTCTGATACTCCACTGATCAGCTCAGCTTTGGTCTATAAATAAGGCGCCTCTATCTTGCTCACATGCCATTCTGTGATATCAAAGACAATGAACAAGTGACTAGCTGTGAATGAGGTACTTGATCTCATTTCCCTAACCCTGATGAGGACGAGAATATCAGCCTGGAACGAGGGAACGCTCCACATGACGAGAGTCTTCCTAGAAGAGGTGGGGAGCTCCTCTTGTTCAAAGGCAACAGTACCTTCCTCGCACAACCAGCCTCGGCCAGTTTGCTGGAGGAAGTTCTGACAAAAAAAAAAAAAAAAGATACTGTCTCTGTCTCTACAAGTCCCTCAAGAGATGTGAAAACCAGCACCATGTGCCACACATGCAAGGCGAGCTCATTTGCAAAGTGCCACCACTATCACATACTGCTGCTCAAGTCCATGAACACCCACGCACACACTTTCAGCCATAGGACAAAATGGAGCAGTTAATTATTCGATGACTGGACGGAGATTTAACATGCTAAATGGGGCTGTTAATTTTACACCATAACTGTTTTAGAGATTTAATAAAGAATGCTTACATTAAGAATGTTAAAGGAAAAGGCATTTCGACACTTCCTGCCAAAAAATATGTATCATATACGTCCTTAATGTCCCACAGGCCTTTCTCACTGCATTATGTGTTTTTATGTGCGTAGTAAATTGCTTTAGGATAATGGGTGTCTTTTCGTGTCATGCGATCTGAGTGTAGGTGGGGCTTTTTCCGGCAGGGACCCCCTAAGGCTGCATTCACACCAAATCAGGCGTTGCTGTGAAAATGTCACTCCTCCCATTCATTTGAATGTGAGTGGTATGTTTAGACTGTCATGTTGAGGGAAGCAGGGGATGCCAGAAAAAAATAAATAAATAAAAAATACATAGGCCTTCAATGGTGAAAAGTTGAACCGAAATTACATTTTGGGAAGGGTAATTCAGTGTCACGCTGCAGTGGCCAAACAAGGTAAGCAGTGAGCAGACAGACACACGCCCACAGTCAACAAGTACAAGTAATACAGTCTCTTTCTAGTGTTAAATATTATAGTGAGTAAAAGAAATAAAGTATGGTTAACAGCTCATGTGTACTATCCCACAAAGTAGAGCACTCCCTTTGTTTCTGTGCAAGCATGTGTATCTTTTGTGGCAGTAGAGACAGTAAAACCCCTGTTTCCACCGAGCAGTGCGGCACATTTCAGTTCGCTTTTTTCTGTTTCCACTGTGAAAAGTTGTGGATGGTACCAATGAATCACCCCTCTGTTGGGGTACCTAGCACACAGATCTGGTACTAAAAGGTGGAACTAAAAATACTGCAGTCCGTTGATTGGTAAAAGCAGACAGTCACTCTTCCTCTGAGTTGTGGCTGGTTTTATTAGTAGACTGTAACTATAAGATGAAAGGATGTTTTGCTGCCTCTTGCAGCAGCAAGAATAATTCACTGAGCCGACTGCAACTTTTAAGGTGGAACATTTACTTGTTATGTTGCTAAATGCATGAGTTAACTATATGAATCCATCAGCACACTTTAAATTTCACTGTGACAACTTTGACTATTACTTTAGTTTTTATTGTCTCTCCTGGATGACACTGACTTTTAGTAATGAGTGGATCTTCAAGCATTTAAATATATATAATTTTGACCAGATTATGTGAACTGCATATACTCTAATCCTCACTCAGAGGAAAAAAAAAAGCGGCTGTGGAGCGTAGTTCCTCTGGGCTGCAGGCAACACTAAACCCCTGAGCCTTGCCTGAAACAAACCCACTATTTTTAAATATCCCATGAAGAGAGACTCTCACTGCAGCCTGCTTTAAGTTTGTTCTGAAAATGTTGGTGTGAAACCCCGGTCTGTGGACGATAAACAAGGTGCAGACGGAGGATGGAGCAGTGAGTGACATTAACCCCGCCAACTTGAAAGAGTACTGTTTGCAGTGAAAACGCTAGGGTCTAGCTACCATGTCTGAAGGGTTACTTGCGGTTCCAAAGTTACCATACCGAAAGTGTTTGGTGGAAACGGGGCTTATCTTACAGCAGCCCAATGATAATCAAAACGAATCCTAACCAAACTGACCAAAGTGCCGCAACACCTGATTTGGTTTGAATGCATTCTAAAAATTTGGTATTTCACCCAGGAGTTGTGCCTTATGCCCTTATCAGACACTTGATGTACTTGATGGACATTGTCGTCTGCTCACATTGGTTCATCTCGTCTATTTGTGCATACGCTAGCAAAACTATAATCTCAAATATTGTTTATCAGACAAACTGTTGCCTTAAACCCACAGAAAACCTCACACCTAACTATAACTTCAAATAGAGATGATTTTTCATTTTTTTAATGATCAATTTAGGAAGATCCACTTAAATTTTTGCTCCTTGTCTGCTGCATTGCTGCAACAATGACCAGACTCCCCTGCAGATTTTAAAATGACTTCACCTACCTGACTGCTGATAAAGTCTCAAATTGACCATCATCACATTATACTGGAAATATGTACAACTAAATATATTGACATTTAGATGGACTAAATTATATCCAGTAACAAAAATCTACTCAGTTGAGGGGCTCTGTATTCTGATATCAATGTAGTATCTGTCATCACATCCAGCCCAAACAGGCTTTCAAGGCAGACTATCAGTTTCCAGGGTGTGATACAGATTATAGGAAAACATAAACAGTACTCTGTATGCCTTTGTAGCATGTATTATTCAGTCTAGTTTGCCACTCAGTCCAACTTCTCAATTTTGTCAAACCAAAATAATCCAGGATTTTTGTTCTGCATCCCCACAAAGGTGCACGCAGGTTATATCATGCTGTGTAAAGTAAAAACGTGCAGCAGTCAGAGCACAGGCTGGTGAGAGGGTCATGGAGCTCGCTGAAGCGTGCACTGCTGCATCCTGCAAAGCCACGCCCATCTGGGTGAAATACCAAGTTTTCAGGGAGTTGCATTAACCTGAGAAAGACTTTGCAGGTCAAAACATTGCAGCAATTTTTGAGAGATTGCAATTTTTCCACTGTTCAGAAAACCTCTCCCTTATGTATGCTGTTTTTGTTCTGTACTTCTCCCTCTCTCTCTGTGCACACTATTCACCTTCTTAGGTTTACATAAAGACACATGAAAAATAAATTTTATTTGTCGCGGACTAAAACCAGTTAGTCTGTACTGACCAAGAACACAACAGCTGCTTATTTAGCATAACATTATAAACCTTGGAACAGCCTTTATTAGGATCCTGCTTAAATAAATATTAAATAACATATTAATTATGCTTATTTATTCAGATCAAAGTGGTAAAATTACTGCTGGTGAATTAAAGTCAATTTCAAGGATCTGAAAAATAGCACTCTTAGTCAATGTGTTTGCTTTTACAGCTTTCACTTTATTACCTCTGCCAAGGAGGTCATGTTTTCAGTGTCGTTTGTGCATTTGTCTGTTAGTGTGTCTGTCTGTCAGCAGGATTATGGGAAAAACTACTGGCCTGATTTTTGTAAAACTTACTGGAAGGATGAACCATGGGCCAAGGAAGAAAGCATTAAATTTTGGAGCAGATCAGAATCACGGGGTGGATACACAAATTATTTTTCACTTTCGTTAGTATTGTGAGACAAAATATTTGGCCTTGGTGGATGCCTACACTCTCTGAGTGCCCTTCTAGTTTTAGGCAGTTTTGGAAAATCATACCTGTTTACACATATGAACTAAATACTGACTCTACTCTTTCAGTGCACTTTAACTGAATAGTGCTCTCTCTTTTGCAGTGTGTGACAGTCTGTTTATGTTGTTTGTATTTATTGTTGTAACTGTGTTTTTATGCTGCCCTCTTGGCCAGCTCCCTCGTAAAGATTTTAATCTCAATGAGACCTTTATCTGGTTAAATAAGGGAGATTGAAAGGAAATAATGTGAAAATGTCTAATTTTTAAGAAATGGTGCCCCCAAAGGACAGCCAGAGGGGGCCATGCCCGCCCTACTTAATTGGAGGCTGACATTACCGTCTTTCAGAGGCTGTTGCAGCCCTTTTTTTAAACTAGTGCTTAGGTAGTAGTATCTTTGACAACATATGGCATCCATTGATACCTTGTAGACATGGCTTGTTAGGAAGCGAGATAAATAACGCTCCAAAGTTATAGGCTGAATTTTGGTGAGGGTACAACTGACATAGCCATTTCCAAATGGATCCCGTGAACTCTTACGTCACGATATTGAAATGAAATTGGGTTCAATGGGTACCCACAAGTTTCCTTTAAACTTGAGATGGCTTATTCCCTGTAAATGTTTTGTTCCTTATAATAAGTTTACTCCTTCATATTAAAACTGCATATTTGTCTTTTTAAGGAACAGGGTGACCAGCCTGTTTGAAGAGCAATGAATCACCTAAAATGCATAATACATTAAAAGGATTGTTGTGGAACTCTAAATTTTAACTGTACCAACGTCAGTCTATACCAGCGCTGTCCAATATTTTTTGAATGGGAGCCAGATTAGATAATATGAAAATACCACGGGGCCAGCTGCTTCTCACATCATATCGGTTATTAAAAATAATGACACAAACTTTTTCATCTTTGAGTGAAAGAGAAGTCAACTTTCCACCTCTTCTAAAAGTGGCTCGCCCTTGACTTTACGCTTTTTTGCTATGGCCATGTCTGCTACCTAACAGGAAATATCTGGTGTTAGGCAATTATTTGTTTGCTTGTTTACCATCTGTCTAAGAAAACACATTAATTTTACCTGCGTAGTTCCTCCATGGTGCATGTCTACAAATTGTATCATAGTCCAGCCATTATGAGGTGAATGAGAAAAAAATGCAAAGTGACCTTGCTTGATTAAACCATATTATGTTAATCATAAATTATTTTGAAAGACAAGCCAAGGGCTGTTTAAAACTGATCTGCGGGCCATAATTGGACATGACTGGTCTATACACATGGCATTTCTCAACTCTCATATTGACATAGTTCTCTATATTCTTCAACAACATAATAGAAAGCCTGAAATTCAGTTATGGCTTTTGGTTTTGGAGTGCCACCCCAAGACTTTCAGTGGCCTCATCTGGCCATCCCATGAATCATTTCTGGGGTTGCCACTCAGTATAAATTGAGTTGATTAAAGGGTTGAAAACAAAATTAGATCACAATAATGATCACAATTTGTGCTTTTTAAAAATGTATATCGAGCAGGTCAGGTGCTAGCTCACCAACAGAGAATATGGAGTCTGTATTAAAGTAGCTGCAGTAAAGTTTGTCTTGATTGGCTACTAACCTCACTGCTAAGTTTGTGTTGCAGGAAACTATTACTGTGCCTATTTACACATAACTACACATTTATACAAGCCATTTTTACTGGCAGCTTTTTGAAATAAGTCTAATTTCAAGCCTGAATGCTGTGATTTTTTCCCCCTGTCATGTTACATATTATGTGAACTTACATTGTTGCATTCTTAGCATAGAGCATTCTGGTGCTATCTCTGTCAGGACTATGATCAAGAGAAAATACGCATTTGGGTTCAAAATGCATTTTACATCAAAAGGGAGAACTAAATGATGGCTTTGATTTGGCAAAACCGCAACACAGATCCTGCATATTATAACTGCTACGCTTTGAAGCAACTAGGTACACCCCAGATTACAGCTCTGTGCCCCATGATTTTGTGTTTCTGTCTTCTTTCTTTTTTTTTTTTTTTTTTTTACTAGCGCCATAGAGAAAAGTATTTTTTAGGCACGGATACACGAGGCCGGAACAATGAGCATAAGCAGGGAGAAGCAGGGAGATGCTGAATTCATTTCCATGGTACCTATCACCACCGCAGAGGAGCTAGCAGATGATGCTGATGCAAAGGGATGTATGTGCTTAGAAGGTTATGAAAAAAAACACAGTAAGGTATTTTTATCATTGTGCTATTTGTCTCGCTATACAACCGGGAGCAATTTAAGGATCATGTCTGCATGTTTACATAACATTTAATTCTTAATGCTTACAAGAGATTTTTCTCTTCCTGTCATATAATCGCACGCTTTAGTTTTTCCATAACACAATGTATCAAAAAAGCTATTAAATACAGTTACCAATATGGAATAAATACATGTATCACAGCACGGTTAGTAGCTTTATCATTTCTATTATTTAAAAACAATAATGCAGACGGAAGAGGATGAGGAAGTGAGGGTGCTTTCATCTATCACGCCTGGCATTGGCTTTCCATTTTCCATTTCATAACTGAATAAAAATGTGTTAAATAATAGCTCCAAAATGACACGAGTTATACAATGGCTTTATATAGTCCACTGCATTAACATAGCCGCATAATAGAATCATGACAAAGTGACAGAATAGCTGTGATCTTATGGGCAACTGTGAGAGGAACAATACCATGTTCTCAAAAACAAAGAAACTGCCTGCCCATTATAAATAGAATCAGAGAAAGCCTAGCAACATACCCACTGTGCATCTGGTGTCTGTGAGAGTGAATAAATATTCAGAGTGCATGATAGTGGAAGCTGCACAGGTGCATATATTACCTGTATCAAAGCAGCCAGGAGACTAGAGGGATGGTAAAGGTAAAGACATAAAAGCAATACTACTTAACCCACAAGCTTTTGTGTTGGTGCATTTGGAACTAAAATTCTGTGGTGTCTCCATTTTGGATAATAGTGCTATCTTGTCAGAATCTGCAAAACAGTGACTTTGTTGTTCAATAAATGTACCTGTGTATGTGTGTGTGTGTGTGCATGCGTGTGTGTGTGTGTGTGAGCGAGAGACAGAAGGAGTGTGTGGGTTGGAGGGTGATGTTTTTAGTGATCAGGTCTAAGGCATTATGCGTAATGTAGATCTTCCATCTTGTACTCAGCAGACAGTGACACCATTTAATGTTCAACTGACCAACCCCCGAGAGAGAGAACGCCATTTAATCTAACCATTAGTTTTGTTGTTTTTTTTAAACTACATTCCCCACATGCAAACAGGGAAGGCATTAGCAAAACCTATTAATATTAAAAGCAATGCCCCACTTCTTTGCATTTCTCTTATCTAACAAATGCAGGTCTATAAATTAACTGACATTCCCGTCAAGCGAGCGTCAGCGCCGCACATGTAAATATTCAGTCTTGCATGTACAAAACATCTCTTTCAATATCTGTCTATTTGATTGGCCTTAGAACTTGGGCTGAATCAGATTCAGAAATGTGCTGCAAAAAAAAAAAAAAAAGTGTGATTGAATTTACACCTCCCACAGAGTCAAGTTTGGTCTGCCATAATTCCTCATAGCGCACACTCACACAAATACACAAAAGTGAGACAGATAGAGAGAGAGAGATTCACACATCCTTTTGGCAGCCACAAGAGTGTTTCCATCTCTGCCCTCCTGAGCATGCCACAAACAAACAGTTCATAGCAATGTAAATGGTGTGGAAAGTACTGCATAGGGACCTGATGACCAGAGCCATTCTCTTGCAAGGCTCACACAAGGAAATGAGAAACACCACCACTTCGCTCAAGTCCCCCATTATCTTTTATCTCACCAGTGAGAGTTGCTTTCATATTTTCAGTTTATATCCGCAACAGCTAAATATATCAGTCCCTATCAGGTCAGCCAGGTTGCAACAGATTGACAATCATCTATGATTATACTCCTGGCAGTGCGGATCGTTTCAGATTTGCGAAATAAAATTTAACATTTCTATTTTCAGTTGCAAAGCAAAGCTCCTCTCAAAACAGTGTAACCGCGGCAAAACCGATAATAACTGAGAAAATCTTTCCCAGCAAAAGGTGGAAACACTCTGTCATGTTGCACCAGAAATACCTGTCATTTTGCGCTGCAAGTGTCTATCATGCTTTCTTGTCTCTGTCGTGTTATTCAAGACATTCATGCGGCGAATCTGTGTTCAAATAATGACGTGATCAAAAGAGACACAGACGGAGGTACACTTTGCCATGCATATGAGCTTGTTTGATGGCAAAATCAGACGCAAGATGTTTGAACATTTTCTACCTTCAGCCAATGGACTCTTTTATCCTTTTAAACTACCATCTACCTTCCACTCTGGTGCCTTCATGTCATCTTTGCAACACACCTCAGGCTGTCTGCAATGTAAAGCGGTACAAAGTAGCACTACCTGCGTCTAATAACACTGTGGATTTACATCTTCCTTGTTAAATGTTTATCTGAGTTGGCCGTACCCAGAGGCTGGTGGACCTCCACTTAAACACCAGCAAGCTGCATGTTCTCAGCGCATAACGTATAAACAATGTGAGGTACAAGAGTCAGTTAGGCATCTTCAAGATGTCAGGAAGAGAGTGCATCCACTCACCCTGCTCAAAAGGCTGGCCATTAACTGCTGTTGCTTTCATCTTGAGGGCCTCCCTAGCAGACGTGTCGCAGTGTGAGCCTTTATTAGTATCCTGGTCACTATCAGCCTGGTCACTATCACCATGGCCACTGTCTCGGAGGCTTGCTCGTTCTGCATCCTTAAATGTTGAGCTGCAGCAGAATGGAAGGAGGGAAAAAAAAAACATAAGTTACCATTACCTCTGCGTGAGCGCTTCTATTTGATAGCCATAGTCAGCTGGCTTGATACAAAGATGAAGAAGCTAAATGCACTGGTCAGGAGGCTTTTGGATAGAGCTCTTACCTTTGAACAAACGGCTGCCTGCTGCCAGCATAATTGGGCTCTGAGGGGAAATTTTCCGTCTAGAAATGAAAGGAAATAATATTTTGCATTGGTCATGTTAAAATTTTCATACGGTTTTCAACAATAGCCCGAGCAACATGACATTCAGACAGGAAAATAAATCTTTTCTATGTTTTTTTTTTTGTTTTTTTTTTTTTTTAGTCTTTATCAGAACACCTGAAAGATGTCAATGAAAGCCATAGAGCACCTGCCAGTGATGACGGCATGATAAGAACAAATTTCCATTGTGACCATATGTGCTGCTTTGGCAAGGCAAAGGAGAAAAGCATTAGCCACTGTCATCAGCATCCTTTTTCTCCTATCTTGAGAATAATGTGTTTGTGTTGATCACACCCACATACCCTAGTGACTGGTGACAGTGCCAGGCCTTGTCATCTGTGTTATCATCTCCAAATGAGACTGTCTGTGAGACTGTCCTAGATATTTACATCGTTTACAACAGATAATTCTGCTGTGCTAAACAGCACTACAAGCCCATGCTGTCAAATTAGCATGTTAGCTGGCTCGTGTATACAACCCTGCCATCTCTACAAGGCAAGGCTGGACCCTATTAATGGCCTTATCGTGCCAACTTTGGATGCGGATGGGTGGATCTGGCCCATATTTGCAGGGAGCGAAAAATGCGATTGTAAGGTTATGCTGTGTGCATCTAGCTGTCTGGTGCACATTGGTTCAGTAATGTGATCGGACAAGCTGCTCAAACACCTGTCCAATCCCACATTTCAGGCAGGGTTTTGTTTTCACTCTATAGCAGTGGATCTGGCAGGGTCACAGCAGCCTTGTTCAAGACTCACACTGTTTGCATGTCTAACTGCGAGGACTTTCTGATTATGCAGGCCACCTGTACCATTTTGCAAAAGTGGACTTACAATGGAGCAATTTTCTATAATGACTCTGATTTCTCAAATGCAAAAAGCAGAAAGTGTATTTAGTGAAATGCCATTAACAACACATGAATAAAATCCAGCACCAAGTTTCCATATCATGCAGAGAGTATTTCATATTGTCATAACAGGGAAAGAGAAGTGATAATAATGATGTCTGCTCACAGTGACAGAGTTTCTCTTTTTCGGTCGATTACTTTTCTTTTGTCAGATTTGTATGGCAAAGCAGCGGGTGCAGATAAGAGAGAATAAAAGGGAGATAAAGAATACAGTGCAGCATCCTCCTTACCTGTATCACTGACATCCTATTCGCTGGAGTGTCTGTGCTAAGCCCGGCAAAGCTGGAGTGGCAACCTGCCCTGGGGACTGTCAGGCTGTTTGGGGTGGTTTTCAGGTACATGACCTCTGACCTGGGCAGTGTGAGTGGCAGAGGGCTCTGGTAGTCAAAACATATTGGTGAAGTGATGAGAGAAGGACTGCTCACCACATTCATCCGGCTCGCAGAATCTCTCTCCTCCATCTCACTCTGCACCAGCATGATGTCACTCTTGTTGATCCTTTTCTTTTTGCCTTTCCCCACTGGAGGATTGGAGTACTCAGCCATGCGGCAGTTATAATTCCCAGTCTCCTTATCTTGATGTTTGGACTTGACAGCGATGGCGGTCATGACTGCTAAGAGCATGACAGAGATAATGCAGAGGGTAACTATGAGGGGCAGGGATACATCCCAGTGCTGCTGTTCCCCGCTCGCGCTGGAACCCCCTCCTGCTGCCGTTTCTGTGTTCGCCTTAATGATCAGCTTAGCCACGGCAGATAAGGGGGGCTTGCCATGGTCAGTTACCTTCACCACCAGCTCAACCACTGGGGCGACCTCTTCCCAAAGAGCATGAGCAGTTCGGACCTCCCCTCCCACCGGGTCCATCTCAAACAGGTGGTCGTCATTTCCCTCTGTGATCTCATAGGTCAAATGGCCACTCTCTCCGTGGTCATGGTCCACTGCTTTCACAGTAGCCACAATGTATCCAATACCTACATTTCTAGGCACTGGGATTTCAGCTGTATCATTCTGCAGCAGGGGTAAAATAATAACTGGGAGATTGTCGTTAACGTCAAGGACATTGACCCTGACTGTGGAAGTGCTCTCCATGTGAGGGGATCCTCCATCTTTAGCCTGAACTTTGAACTCAAAGGATTTTGTTTGTTCGTAATTGAACGAGCGTGAGGCATATATGGCTCCATTGGTGGGATTAACAGACACATAGGTGTACACTGAAACATCTCCTATATGTGACGGCAAAATGGAATACGACACAGTTCCATTTCGACCTACATCTGGGTCGTGGGCCAGAACGGAGCCCAAATACTCCCCTGGGATGTTGTTCTCAGGCACCTGTAGCACGTACACTGTCTTTGTAAAGCGCGGCGCATTGTCATTCTCATCCAAAATTTTCACAGTAAAGGACTTAGTGTAGTTCAAAGACGGGATCCCATTGTCTCTCGCCACTATAGTCACATTGTACTCATCTTTCATTTCCCTGTCCAGGGGTCTGTCTGTGAGCAGCGTATAAAAATTATCATTGTTTTCCTGCAGTCTGAAGGGTACATTTCCCAGCACCCTGCACTGAAGTTGGCCATTACGGCCCGAGTCTTTATCTGTCACTCTCACAAGCGCTATGACAGATTCTGGAGGTGCTGCCTCACTGATGGCTCCCTGCCGGACAGAGACAAAACTTATTATTGGCGAGTTGTCGTTTTTGTCAAGCACTTTGACAGTAATTTTACAGTGTCCTGGTATCGGGTTGGGCCCGAGATCCTTAGCCTGCACATCAAACTCTATGATTGGATTCTCTTCATAGTCAATTTCTCCCTGGACCTTGATGACGCCAGTATTGGGGTCAATGGAGAACAAATCTTGGATTCTCTCAGATGCATATCCAGTGAAGGAATAGACAACCTGCCCGTTGCTTCCCTCATCTTGGTCAGTGGCGTTTAAATCTATGAGCACTTTTCCAGGAGGCGAATTCTCCGTAATCTCAATCACATAAGAGGATTTTTCAAAAACGGGGCTATTGTCATTCGAATCAGTCACTCTGACGTTGATTTGCATGGAGCCTGATCTTGGATACTCCCCACCGTCAATTGCAGTGAGAAGGAGGGTGTGATGACTCTGATCCTCCCTATCCAGAGGTCTCTGAACCACCAGCTCTGGATATATAGTCCCATCACCCCTCACTTTTAAATCCAAAGAAAATGTATTGTAATCATCTCTGGTGACCTGATAGGTCTTTATCCCATTTTCCCCTGAATCTGAGTCATGTGCAATAGTCAGAGGGAAGCGTGTCCCAGCAGCTGCGTTCTCTGAAATATCAATATTAACATGATCTGAGGGGAAACTGGGCGAGTTGTCATTTATGTCCTGTATATCAATCTTGATCATGCATATTTCCTTGTCGTTGGCAAACACCTCCATGGAGAGCTGGCACTTTGGGTTGCGCCTGCATAACGTTTCTCTGTCAATCCTTTGTTTGGTGAAGATTAGTCCACTCTCTGGGTCAACATCCACCAGATGTGGAGCAGAATTCTCCAGTACTCTGAAGTTGGATTTTTTCCCCCTCTCCATGGTCCCATATCCGGCATCTTTTGCTATATTACCTATAACAGTGCCGGGTCCTTGCTCCTCCGGGACAGAATAATTGAGATTTTTCAATGTCAGGGCTTTAACCCACAGCAGAATGAAAATGGGTACAGAGAGACGCATCCCTTCAATTGGATATGCGGTAGTGGCAGACAGAAAAAAAAAAAATCCTCGTTGACTTTCAACCTGTTGATTACGGCAAACCTAGAGGACTAAACCCAAACCAGGCATGTGGTTTACGCCGATCCCACACTAATTAGGTATTAAATCGATCTGTGAATCCTTACTGGCTTTTTAATCTGTATTTTAACCTCTTTCACATGCCGCTCGGCTATGATGAACTCTTTCTGTAAACAAAGATGACCGCCCGACGACACCTAATGCATGAATAAAAGATCAAATTCAACATAGTGTACGTGAAATGCTTTGTTTTTCCTCACAGGAGAGGGGGGGGGGACTTAATGAATAATCGATGACTATAAAGTATTAATATTCCCTACTGCATCCAAGGTTAAAGCGTTTGAATCTCTGTGGTGAAGGTTAGACCGTAGCTTACAAAAGCGCATTGCCCTCATGCGACATCTACACCTAGGCTACAGCAAATACTGACATGCCCGTTCAAAATGCAGCATTGTCCGATGTTACCATTCACAATGCATTTACTTTTTCTCCTGTGCGGCACACTGTTGCATATGGGTTCTGCTCGCGTTGCATATACAGCCTGCCCATGCCACAAAGTAGAATAAAAGCAGGATATAGAGCTGTTAATCCCGTCCAACCTTTTGTGTTCCCGTCATTCAAGAGCATCTATAGCACGGCTGCGACTTTTGCCCGATGATTGTCCTATAATCAGTCCAGTAATCCCATAATCCAGTCCAATTGGACCCAGTGCTCTTGCATCCTTCATTCGGACAATGCTCATCTGCACTGCCCCTGTGAACGTTTGCCGGAGAAAAAACGCGAAAAAGAGGTGCTGGAAGATTTCAGATAATCAAAATTAATCGCTTTTTCCCTGCGCTCAGTTCTCTCCGCGTCAACTGTTGAAACCTGCTCCCTTCGCAGTGAGATCTGACCGGAATCCTCTCGACGCCTTTATAACAGACTCCAGTGTATTTCTTGCTGCATTTAACATAGTTTCTGATCGTCTTCCAGCAAATGAGTGAACAGTGACAGATCTTGCCTTGGGGGGGTTTCTCCAATAGGTCTGGCAAGATCGCATGAAGAAGGGCTGTTCTAGTGCTACGTGATTCATTTACTGATGTGCGCGCACAGAGCAGCAGCATCAGAGGGGAAACGTGCTGGTGGATGTTGCTCCTAATACATGTGGATGTGAACTAGGGATTATGAATAGATCGACGAAATGTGTCTGGATGGGATGTAGTGGAAAGCAGTGAGTGGTCATTCTCAGGGAGAAGTGGATCAGATGGGCAATGTGGTGTGGAAGATGTAAAATTAAAGAGGACAAAATTTTTTAAAGATTTACTGGGTTTCTTTTCTCCCCCTCAGAGAGCTGTGTTCTCAGTATCAATGGATATTCAGAACTAAAGATTCTTATCAATAATTGAGAACAATACAACCTGTCTCCTGTGTTGCACATTGTTATCATTAGTTTTGAGACAAATCCAGCCGCCAGATAAAATAAAAGGACAGACTGCGAGTGTTTTTGCAGGATAATCTCTGTAAAGGACATAAGAGAATTACTTATGCTTCTGAAAAAAAACAAGGCTTATTTCACAGCTCAAATATCACAGCTGTTGGTATAACCTGCCTTCTGCAGCTTTCACACTTGCCTTCAATAGCCTATCCACATCAATCTCATATCTCATATTGAAAAGATGGACTGACATTTAGTTCACTCAGCATTTCGACAATATGACATTTGCATTTTTATTCTCACTTGACCAGATCTCGGTGACGCGCAGGGGCTCCTTGGGGATGCAGGTACACACTACGAGAGTAATTCTGAGAGGAAGCTGTGTCAACATTAGGGCAAGCTCAGTGTGGCCTGGTTCCTCATTTAATTCCATGTTGCCCAGGATCTAAATCAACCTTGAGTTGTCCCTGAGTTCATTTCCATTGTCTGAAACATAGCTGCTTTCCTCCTCTGGGGAGCATCAACTTTGCCTGGCCAGGGTGCAGCCTGCATAAATTGGCCATTTCTGCAGGTAAGAGATAAGGACAACAAAGGGAAACTAATTATCATTCAGTCTATGTTAAAACCTGCAGGAAAGGACTGCTATTGACAATTGTGTCCACATTGTCACAGTCATTTAATACCATATCAATACCATACCATTTTAATATGATCTGAACTCCGAGTGAGAGGGTGGTTCATATCCATAATAAATAGGCCACATCCTAATGTGTGGCTTCGGCCGCCTTGTTTTTGCAGAAGCTGACGACTTTGTCATGGATAACTTTCTCTAATGAGACCACAGCACCTGCCCTGGAATGAACCGCCATCTCTGCTGCTTTGTTGGCAGTAAAAAGACACGGATGCATCAGTTGTTTCATGACGAATTGATTTTTACTTGAAAGCACATTATTATGTTGGTGTAAAATCCTACCTGTTGTAATTCCACAGAGGTTGAAATGACAAACAGTAGCTATGCTCATTTAAGCATACGTGCAGTATCTTGGCATCGCTTTCATGCGATTCACTTACCACTCCGCACAAGCATGATTAGAGGTGAGATTAAGTTGTTTATCATTCTGTTTTTGCGCCCGTTGCTGGTTGCACCACACCTCAAGCAGCACACTGGAATACTGATGGTGGTGAGTGGGAATGACGAACAGCACAAGTTGTTGGATTTTGCCGCAGAGTAAATGCATGAGAGCTCTGTTTGGAACAAATTTCTCCATGAGACATTGTGTAAACATGTGGATTTCACACCAAAAAGAGCATGGGTTTTTTTAACAGTTAAACAGGATCTTAAGAACATTATCTTAATCAGTCACAGAGAAAATAAAAGTTAAACATCATAACTTCCCCAAGATTGTCAGAGTAAACACCAGTCAGTTGAATGGGTGCTCATCTTACCACTATCACTATGATGAATAAACATTTCTCTCCATTTTTTTCTTGCCCACTATCATGTGTCCTCTACCCTGTAATAATGATCCATATCCCTGCATAATCCATGTGTCATGACTGCTCAGCAGAGTACCCAATTTAAGGGGTCAGTTCACTCTAGCCATGCATAACTCTTTAGTTCCATGTGTCAAGATTTGGAAAAATCCACCCCTGAAACTTCTGCAGCCCAGTACAGTGGAGGTAAATGGGATTTCAATTTTGCTGCTTGGAGAATTGAAGAAAAATATATTTCAAAAAAACATTAGCGCTGTGTTTTTTTGTAAACAGTTTCCCACTTACTCTGGATAATCGACAGAACTGATACTGCCCATACTTTTCGTGAGGTGTATTTACCTAGCAGAGAGTAGTTTAGATGAAATCTGTCCACAGAGGTCTGCGACTATATCCACAGTGACCAGGACATTGTTTCTAGAAAGCAGTCATTTTCCAGTGCTTTGAGCCCCCTAAAGAAAATGCATTTCTCTTCATTCTGACAGGGTGGCTGCAGAATGGGACATCTTAAAACTGCTGCAGATAAAACAGACACTCTTGGGTGTGGCTCGGAAGATTTAAACTGACAAAGGAAACACAAATCATTGTCTCACCTGGCATGATCCATGGAAAACCCCTATATATGCATGGCTCGATATTACCTCGGCGGCATTTTGGTGCAGTGGTCAGCATTGTTTTCTCACAGCAACATTCCTGGTTCCTGGTTCAAACTCAGGGTGGAGTGTTCGAAATCGGGGTGGTAGCGCTTCTGTGTGGAGTTTGCATGTTCTCCCTGTGTCAGCATGGGTTTTCTTTGGGTACTCCGGTTTCCTCCCACAGTCCAAAGACATGCAGTCTAAGTCAACTGGTGACTCTAAATTTGCCGTAGGTGTGAACGTGAGCTGTGAATGGTTGTCTGTCTCTGTGTGTCAGCCCTGCGATAGTCTGGTGTCCTATCCAGGGTGTACCCCGCCTCTCGGCCAAGATAGGCCCAACATGGGACTCCCAACAGGAAAGGCGGTTACAGAAAATGAATGAATACCACTAGGTGCTAACTACATTTTTTTTATGTGGTAGAGGAATGTCTTGTCATATCGTTTTTTCACCAATATTTGTCAGTGTTTGTGGTGCAAAATGTATGGTGATAAACAAATCCCACAAGAGATAAGACAACAAGTCATATATCCTACTAACAAGATCGTCAAACGTTAGCTTATTTTTCTGTGACAAAAACTACTAAAATCTTGTGGATTAGCCGCAGTGTCAATCCTGTTCGTAGAAATAGGCTGATAATATAAATTACATTTATAGAAAACTATGACTAATGGTGCAAGGCAGTGGTTCCCAACTGGTGGGTCCAAAAGTGGGTCACTAGCCCATTCTGAATGGACCGCATGTGACTCGCAAGCGTGTCACGTTTGTAAAAAAAAAACACCCTATATTTTTAAGTACAGTAAATTTCCAGCATAGAGCTTTATTTTGAAGTGCCGTTTTCTGCTGTAGAGTGAGTAAATAACAGACAGCTACTTGACAGAGACAGCAAACTAAGTCATGGCCAAACACAAGTCTGACGCTGAATGTAATAAACTGTGGGACCTCGAGCTAATGACTAAGGAGAAATCTGGACCCCTTGGCTGAACCAGCTGGGAACCGCTGGTGTAAGGTACATATCATGTTATCACATCACTGCTCACATTACACCAGCTAGAGCCCTTTGTTGCATGTTATTCCCTTTGCTTTCTCCCCTAACTGTCCCCACTGTCAACTTAAGAGTAAACGCAAACATGTCAAGAAAAAAAAACCTTGACGGTGGAGCTAAATATAGGTATAGGACAGATATATGTCATTTCTGTTTGTTTGTTTATTTTCTTTACACAGTATGACCAAACCTTGGCCTTCCACAAGTAGCCATTATTCCTGCATTTCTGTAGGTTGACATTTGTCATGTGGGTCTTCCACACAGAGGCAGAGAGGCAGGGTGCAACAAAAGGAGCCTCACACATCCCACAAGCCTTGTTATCATGATACATGTCGAATAAATTATTTTTTGTTACAGACCAGCTGTGGATTTGCATGTAAATGCAACTCCTCAAGGGGTCAATGTGCCAATTCTCCAACATTTCAATTCAGAATCAAAACTCAGGAGTCGAGCCTTGCTCTCCAGAGTGTAGGGGTTCATGAGGTGATGTTTTTGCATTAGATTTTTAGAGAAACTCT
This sequence comes from Cephalopholis sonnerati, assembly GCA_019142605.1. Lineage (NCBI taxonomy): Eukaryota > Metazoa > Chordata > Actinopteri > Perciformes > Serranidae > Cephalopholis > Cephalopholis sonnerati. Next base: position 24,618,697 of record JAGQAX010000012.1, read on the forward strand.
CTGGGGCTCCAATAGCTAAGTCAACCCTCTGCCAAATTCTCAAAACTGAAAGTCCGACTTGAAAGCGTTTTGGATTCTTATAGCCTCCAGTGGAGTTTCGGTTGGTGGTCGGTAAGATGGGTTTAATAAATTCTGAACCTGATCTGCATTTGGGGGGAGGAGGGAACTAAGACTGTGACTGTCTGCTGAGAATGTGCCTTTTAAAGGGTTTATACAAACATCCGCCCAAAAACTCTCAAATTACCTGCTCATCAATCAGTCTGGAAAACAAGCGTGTAATACGCTGCTCTGATCCAAACACAAAACACATTAGAATTGAAACGTGCACTCTCTGGAAGAGAATTCACATTCAATTCACATCAAACAGTTGAGACTGGAATCATGAATATAATTATGAGAAACAAGAAAACAAACATCATAACCTGCGATGAATCAACAGACAGTCCTTTGGGTTTCTGCCCTGACAGTAAATGACAGGCAGACTGAATACACTGTGATGTTCAGGGGGTCAGGGTTACAACAAGAGAGCTTCCTAATTGCTTTCAAACAAGCCAAAATGTCAGTAGGTCAATTTATGTTAAATAATATTACCTGCACTTTGTCATAGCTGCTGGCTTTGACTATTGTTCGCCACACATATTACAGCCTTGTTAATAAGTCAAACTAGTTAACACAATGCAAACAGTCAATTACAGGGAAATATTAATGTCTGCCTCTTGATAAGTTGCAAATGAGAGATGGTCACAATATTGTAACAGCGACAAAACACACATGCTTTGTAAATATTTCAGCCAATCCATACTACTTACCATTTAATCAAGTTGGTTTTATAAAAGAATCTGGATTTGTATTACAAATTAGTCTTCAGTAATTGTAAATAGCCTGAGCTGCTAAGACTACAGTATTGCAGTCATCAGGAAGAATCACCCGTCCAGAAATACATTGATTATTCATCTCAGTAATGACCCCGTGTCCTAACTTGTTAGACTTCAGTACTCTACAACCTGCCGTGTAGCTTCAGAGGCTCGACTTACAATTTGATGCTCAAATTTCAAAACAAGCTTTTAACACATGTTCACAATTACTGAGAGAGTCTTTATGTCTTTGATGATCATAGGAATATAATATAATATTTTAAGTTTGAAATTTTGAGTCAGGCTTTCAACAATGCTTGGCAGCTCAGTCGAGGTTTTTTTTTTTTTCCCTGTCTGACAAGCCTATTGTAATGTCTTCGACTCACAAGGACTCAGCACTTACCACAAACTATTCAACACCTTAAGATCTGTGCTGATACACCCTAAAGATAGGATACAATTGCTGGTACCCCCACCGGCCCCCCCAACGAAGATAATTGGAGGCAGATATTGCTGTCTGTATGTGGTGCACTCATTTTTTTTTAAGCTAAGGTAGTGGTTCCTTGTGAAACCAGACAGCCAAAGGCAACCACTGATACCATCCATGTCGGCACAGTTTGTCAAGAGGGGGGCTAAATGATGCTTTAAAGCTAGGCTAAATTTTGGTGAGGGAGCAACCGGCAGGCGATTTTCACAGGGGTCACTTGAACTCTCACCTCAAGATATCTGAATGAAAATGGGTTCTGTGGTTACCCGCGAGTCTCCCCTAGACCTGAAAAAGCTTATATCCAGTAAATGTGTCTTATAATCAATAAACTCCTTCAAATTATAGCTGTATATTTGTCTTTTTAAGAAATATATTTAAAATGGGGCTGTCAGATTATTAGTAACACTAGCTGTAAAATAAGACAACAAAGTATATCAGTGTGCATTTGCTTACTTCTCATATTGACATAGTTTTAAAACAGCACATTAGAATTCCTGAAAGTCAGTTTTGGCTTTTGGTTTTAGTGTCCCACCCCAAGATTCTCGGTGGCCCCTTCTGTCCACCTCTATGAAAAATATCTGGAGGTTATGGCCCTTTTTTTTTTTTTACCTTTGGCCATCTAGTCTACCTGGACTATTATGAGTCACCCTGCTTTTTCATTGTGTAAGATTTAAATGGGATTTAATAGTTTGACATTTTGACAGGAGCGAGAAGAAAAGATTGGTACGTCTCTCATGTCCGTGCATTAAGTATGCACCTGCAGCTGTGAAGTGATAACTTAGCTAAAAGACTGGAAATGGGGAAATAGCTACTGTGACTGTGTCCAAATTTCCAAAATATGCTCACCAGTGCCTTAAACCCTCACTGACTGATACAGTGTATTAAGTTTGTTTAATCTGTACGCAGTTATGTAAAATTGGTGGTTTTGGAAGGAGCTATGATGTCACAGCTTCTTTATCTGTCAACCCAGCACTTCTGTGCAGCGTCTTCAGTGGTTGCCTGGTAACCTCAAAGGTAGCCTAGGAAAAGTTACATTGTAAATCCCCATACGGCCTATTCTAATTTCCAACTCTTCAAATACTGGTAATCTTGGCATCAGATACCAACACGGTGAGGCACCTTTTTCAGAAGTACAATACGCACTGGGCAACAGCAGATATTGATGCAGCAGGCAACAACCAAGCTCATCAAATAGCCTCAAATCTGCATCAGACATGGATGCACAAAGGCACCTGTCGCAGCATTATTAAACGCCACCACAGACAGCAGTTTGTAACACTGCCAGCGACTACCGTAATAAAAAGAGTGAGAAGTCAGAGGGTGGGAGGGAGGGAAGGTGAATGGGTCAAACAAACTCCGGACTTTCACCCAGGAGCCCACTGGTTGTTTTCCGTGTGAAACCAAAAGTCAGTGAACTTGTTTTAATAACAACATGGCGTGCTAGTACGTGTAGTGATGCTACATGACGTTGGTAACAGCCAAACCATGATATTTTTTACTAAACCTAACCATGTGCTTTTGTTGCCTAAACTTAAGGAAATAAACCTAAAAAATGACTGTGTGCATGTAGCGAGCAGAAACTGTACATTTGCTGTGAAAACAAATATATTTTGAAAAGACACAATGCACGTAATGAGCATCGATTGACACGCTGTCCCAGAACGTCCAGATCTGACGCAAGAGGGTACCTTGCGCATCATATCTCGGCATTTAGGGCCAAAGACAAAGCGGCAGTATGGTGATATGTGATGAGTTGGGAAGAGAACGCATTGCATGACACCACAAATCGTCATTTTATATTTCTTTTTGTGTATAGATTAAACAATCAAGAGCTTTAGAGGTGCTAGTAGGCTGATGCTTAAGCTTTGGATGGATCTTAAGTGGCATTTGCACCAAACATTTTCAGCATAGTACCTCTAGAACCCTAACCCAACATGGTATGTAAACCATAGGTCTGTTTTGTGCTGTCACTGCAAACAGAACTGTAGACAGAGTGGTTACTGTATGTTGCGATGCAGAGGAACGTCTGCACCTAATTGATTGTTCAAGGAATGGGGGTATGGGCCGATATTTTTAGAAAAAAAAAAAAAAAACAGGCTGGAGTGTTGAGAGTTTCTGTCGCAATAGATTGGATATTTAAAAATAGAAGGTTTTGTGCACTGAGTCCTTGTTGAGCAAAAGTGAGGATTCTCTCTTAACCAATCAATGGGCTGCAGTGTCTCTAGCCTCACCATTTAGCATTGGATCAGTGTGCTTGGTACCTCAATAGAGGGGTGATGAAAAAACAGGGCGGAGTGGAGTGTTTCGATTGGTTCCATCCACAACTTTTGACAATGGAAACACAAAAATAATCTTTTTGATGTGTAAAAACAGAGCTGAATAGAGCTGGACTGCTGGGTGGAAACCAGGCTAAAGCTAGCTTTATTGCTAAGCTAAGCTAATTTCCCTTCTGCCCTCAGCTCCACACTCGGAGCACAAACATAAGAGTCGTATCTCATCTAACTCTCAGAACTAATCCTGTAAGAATTATATAAAGGAGAGAATAAAGCCTATCTATAATGGGATTTTGGGAGTACACAAGTTCAGAGTAAACTTAACAAAGACTTATGAATGTTTAAATCTATTTTCATCTCTTTTCTCCAACCCTGTGCTCTGTATCGAAGAGTGAGTTTGATCTGTGCCACAAAAGATCCATATATTATCAAGATAAATATAACATGTGTGCCAGTTTATTTTTGGGGGGCCTCTGTCTAAATTTCACCGAGCTGAATCTAGCGCACAGTCTCAGGAAGGTTGTGCCAGATGCCTCGTCTCACTCTTAGCTCAAGTGTCCCACATACAGTGTGAGAGAATTGCTGGTTACACTGCTCTTAGGACCGGCAGAGAAGCAGCAGGTTAGAAAAAAACACCTCCCAGGAGAAATGATTCAAGGTATTGGAGAGCCAGAGAGGCGAGTAAAGTGAATGCAATTTCAAAGGGGAAATAATGGAGGTCATGGTGTTTGATGTTCCTATGCTGGCCACGAAAATGACTTGGTTGATGATGGAATCAATCACACCTCCATGGCACTGAATGTTAATGAAGATATGTTTAGTTGTTTTTTTGCATTTTTAATAACAGTGTTAACATCAAACCTAGCCATCCATTCCTCCAGACAGAGTGAAGTGCAGTTATCTGCAGCCGTGCCGGGTGATATCAGCTGACTGAAGCAATAATATTTGAAATGTGACGGGTGGGTTTTTTTTGTTTTGTGTTTTTTTTTTTTTTGGTGCTGTTCTTCTCTTGTGTTTTTGTTGTGATGAGTGAACACAAGGTCAAAATGGAGTTTATCCTCTGATATCACCTGCCAGTCCAGACAAGAGAAATGCTCACTCAAGGTGACATTACTTTGGTGTCTGTACTCAGCATGCCACTACATCTTTCATTTCCTGTGAGCTAAAATTTACAACTTATCCTTTGACAGGAGGAGTAAACATCTCTAATATGACCCAGGCTGTGATCTTCCTGGGTAAACAAAAGAAAACCTGCCTCATTCTCCACGATCCCTGACAATCCCAAAGAAAACAATAAACAAAGCCCTTTTTTTGTTTTTATATATTTTAAATATTAGACATGAGTCAGAAGCCCTTGAAAAATGCCTTTTAAAAATTCAGGGTATTAAAGAAGTGTACAACAATACGATAAATTCATTATAAGATTTGTGATGTTGACAATGACTCAATTTCAGTATTCTGTGTGGGATTACTAGAAGGTGAGAGCCACAGAACGAGCGCCGCTTACATAATTAGATGGAAACAGTGATAATAGATAGATACAATAGCAGTGTGATTTAGGAGAGCTCATGACATTTCCTTATTCTTTCTGCAGTGGCACTTTATCTAAGGCCGGGGAAAGTTATTTAGTATGCAATGGATCAATCACCATCCTCAAAAAGTCATTTAAATTAACTTCTTGGGCAGATATCTATCCAGCAAAGTGGTCGACAGAGGGAAGGGACTATCAGAAAATTAAAAAAAGGACGCAACAGTTTTCTGTGTGAAATAGAAATGGAACAAAACTGAGCAAAGCATCGGCTACGCAAACATTCCAAGATGTTCCCTAACAGATTGCTTTTCTCCTTTTTTTGTCTTTGGGTGTTTTTCTTATCAAAAATTTAAACAATGAGGAGCAGACTTGTTCTCACATACACGGCTCATCATCCTCGTTCTGGCACATTCGCACACACTCAGATTGTGTCCTATAGCTTGCAACTGATACGGTGGTCATCAAAACCATGACAGCTAAATTCATTTTTCAGTGAAAACACTGTCCGGCTTATTAATACTTAATAAGAACTGAGGGTGAAACCTCTGTACTGAGTCCCCCTTTAAATTAAGAGGAGTCCAAAGTGAATGTTTGATTCTCACTAAATAAAAATAAGCCAATGGCCATGCAGTGCATGTCTAATTGCAGATGAAGCATCAAATTAAAATGTCAGGGACTAGTTGGAGAAGCAGTGGCTGCGGAGTTAGTGCATAAATTTATGTTTGAGATTATGCCATTTTCAAGGAAGGTGTAATTTGTGCAGCAGTATAACCGGAGCAACACCATGTTATTAGTTTCGACAATTCTCAGTCATGTTAATGTCGGGGAGGAAGGAAGACAGCATGCCACCTAGTGGGATGTGAATAACCCATATATCTCACCACCAATTAGTATTAGGCTGTACTGTAAAGTGACAGGAAACTAATTCATAAATACTGTAGCAACATGAAAGAGGAGGGAAGCCATCCAGAGAAGAAAAATAAACTGTCAGTCCCGTACAGATAGGGAAACATCAACGAAGCCTTTCCAATTACTTCAAGGTTAACTGTGAGCCACTAATAACTTCAGGGAACCGGAGAAACAAAACATTGTTAGCTAATTACATAAGCAAGTCATTTAGACTGATTGATGCAACATATTATTTTGTGCTCCCTCTCTCCTTCTCTCTTTCTCTCTTTCTCTCTCTGTCTCCCTAATTTCTCTCTTCCATATAGCACAGAAGCATAAAGCCTGTTTCCTTTGGCAGCTGTCTCTATGACGGCCCACACTGACACAATGAGACACTCTCCCAGCTCGGCAGTAAACCACAATCAACTGGTGAACAACTGGCGCAGATTTATCATCATCAGCTCAGGACCAAAGCTCTATGTGTGAACTGACACACTCCGCAGATAGAGAACTGCAGGCGCTGCCATTGCTGTTTAAGACAGAGGTCAAGCAGCCTGTTACTGAGGTGAGAAAGCAGCAGCCACTCCATGTGTACATTTATGCAGCGATAAACTGAATTAATATTCCTCTGGCTGTCAGCCTGATGAGATGAAGCATTCTGTTTTTCAATCGGTTTATATGGACGCCATATAACAAAGAGGCTTAAAGGGAGATCATTTATGTTTATTGTTATTTTTTGTTGCCTCCTCTGTCGCTGAGGTAACATTCAGAATACTCTGCTCGCTCATGCACGCAATGATATTTGTTATTTATAAAGAGGCATAATAACAGCTCATCCTGAATACAAGCTCAATCGGGATTTGAGCTTTTGTTGTACAGTATTGTAAATATGCTCAATAGGAATATGAATTGGTTATCCCAAGTGTTTCTATAGAATCATGAATATGATTTACAGAGAAGGCAAAAACTAGAATATTAATTTGCTCCTTGCCGTGTGTGGGTTTGGTTCTGTATAAGATAAAAGAGCAGAATGTGGGATTCGTGGCATTCAATGACTCGTTGAATGTGCCCCAGCTGAAAACGAGCACTCGATGGTCTGATTGCCGAAGCCCCTCGAAGTGTACCCGTCGCTTGTTTATTCACCAGACTTGAATGCAACACGTATAAACCCTCCAGATGCTGCAACCCTAGAGTGAAAAAATTTAAATTACTGGTGGCTCTTAATGAAATTATGTAAACAGCAACAACACTGCTGTGTGGTGAACTTATCACTGAAAGCACTAGTCATACAATGAGAGAACGCATCTGAGATAGCAGCCTGAATACAAAAGTACTGACACATTATTACATGTTACTGTTGAACACAGGCTTCGTGTGCAATGCTCCATTTAAAACTGACATTTTGTAATAGCACAGCAGCAGCTCATGAATTCCACCTCCCTGCTTCAGCAGTGACAGATCTTAAAGTTCTGATGAGCCAATCACAACAGCAGTAAGTTAAATATGCTGTTTAGTTTGATAAATCATATCCCTCCTTATCATGTTTTGGCCAGGCTGCTGTATGTAAAGCTGTGGCCTATAGGTGTAAATGATGTTTGGGTTGTAATGTTGTGAGGTTGCATAGCATGATGTTTCCCCCTAGTGGTATAAGAACTAAAATAGAGCAGATAGGCATTGCTCAATGTTGCTATAGGCTACATACAATATGTACTAATTAATCAGGCAGTAATGTTTTCTTAAATAACAAGTGAGAGTTCATGTAACTTTACTTCACCTGTGTGAATGTTTTCCTCACAGTTTGCACAATATTCTTCACATAAACGAAACATAATAAATGTTTGGAATGGATACTGTATAGTTGTACTTGTCTAATTAACCTGCTTTCCTTTATGTCACCTGTAGAATTAGGTCCAAATAATGAACAAGTATCAGCCTTTCTACTCGTCCAGGACTGTTTTGAACATTTATGAATTTAGGAAATACCTCCAATAATAATGTAAAAAAAAAAAAAAACAGCAGTGATTGATGAGGCGGCTGAAATGGCTAGAGGACTTCTACATCATATCATCTGACAACTCTTCCTTTGAAATGGGCTCTTTTTACTGTGATGAATTGATGTTAGTGTCTTACTACTTCTCTCTCTTTGTCATTATCTGTATCAGACTTTCGAGATACAAAAGAAATCTAGCACATCATATTAAAGCAGTAAATATATCAAATCAATCATTCAAACCCACACAGGCACAGATGTCTAGAGAGAATGTCACACTGCACCTCATTGTTCATTTAAAAAAAAAAACTTCATCTAAATCATTATTCACAAACGTGTGTGCTCGAAGGTCTACTATTAGTGGATTTTCAGAGAGAAGATGCAGAAACATAACTGTGTTTTATGTGTCTTTAATGTATTTTAAATGTCTATTCAGAGCTGGAACTGTTTCCGTATTTGTAATTAAGGAACATAACTACAACATGTTCAATTTTGCAATCACCAATTCCAAGTTTAGCTGCACTTTGCACTTTATTATCACACTATAATGTAATATTAACACATCACAGTGTTTTCAAAACAAAACACTTCAATTCCCCAGATTTCCATAAAAACATTACAGCTGAAAGAAAAATGCTTACATAAAGATCAAATTAGCACTTTATTTTGCAATCCATATTTTGAGTAGTTCTTAAAGTCTTTGACTGATTTTGAAAAGGTTTTTCGCAATTTGCCCAAGCCCTTAAATTATAGGTCTACTCCAATCTAGCTTTTGCAGATACTATAAATGCAACCAGACATTTCAAGTCTACAAGATAATGTATAACAGCAATATCACCAAAATACCAAAATGCATATGTGACAAGATAACTGCTCTACAGATAGAGCAATGCTATCCACAATCAAAATAATACCTTTGCTTAATTCAAGCAGACGCAGAAAGAGCAGCAGTGCAACTGAGGACAGCACTGTGTGACCACAGTCTGACGCTCTGACATGTGTAATACGGTGGGCAAACCATGACGCCCACTTGAACAGCTCTGTACTATCATAGGCACAAGCATATGGCATAACTTGGCATAAAGAGAAAACAATGTTCTCAGCTCAGATTAGAAAATGAGGATCCAAGTATTTATGGGGTGATTTGAGTAAGCAAGAAAACAGAGGAAACTATGTCCTTGATAGGTCAATTTTAGGTTTAAAGGAATAATTCCACATTTGGGGAATTAGCCTTATTTGCTTTCTTTCCGAGAGTAAGATGAGAAGATCAATACCACTCTCATGTCTGTCCTTCAATGAAGTCGGAGCCAGCAGCTGGTTAGCTTAATTTAGCATAGAGATTGGAAACAGGAGGAAACAGCTCGCCTAGCTCTGTTCAAAGGTAACAAATTTCACCTGAAAGCACCTTTAAAGCTCACTAATTACACGTTCCGTCCCGTTTGTTTAATCCAAACAAAATCCAGAGTGTAAAAACAACAATTGCTGTGCTGGGGGTAATGTGTGGTGAATTCCTGGAGTTTCAGCTGGCTGACTGGCAACTAAAGAAAACTCTTAAGCAAGGCTAGCTGTACCCTCCCTGTTTCCAGTCTTTATGCTAAGCTAACCAGCTGCTGGCCCAGCTTCATATTTGAATGGACAAATACGAGAGTGGTAACTACCAGCAAATATGGGTCGGACAGTGACGTCATGTCCCAGGCCAAAAATGATCCAAGTTGGACACCAAAAAATGTGATGCTGTTACAAGGCAGATGGCCGAATGGTGGCGTTGTTTCCATGTCCAGACCTTCTCTCACAAACCAGGAAATATTGATCATATTATTGTCATAATAAAAGCAAATGCACATATCTTTTTTATGCTGGTTGTTACCAGGCAGCCACACTTTAAGTCCACTCAACATCCAGTGACTACTATTACTCAAAGCCCATTTAAAGAAGGCATTTATGAAATCATCTGCATGTAAATCATATTCATGTCTCATCATTTTAAGCCTGTAGTGTATGTTAGAGGCAAAAGTCTTTATCTAAGTTGTCTTTGCACATGGGGAGGTAGCCTTTAGGGTCTTCTGCCATAAAGTCAGGTGATGTAGTATAAAAAGAGACAAGTCCACATAAATAGAAAGTTGTGGTGGATGAATGGATATTCTCCCTGTGTCAGTGTGGGTTTTCGCCGGGTACTCCGGCTTTCTCTCACAGGTGTCTTTGAGCCACCTACACTGTCCAAAGACACTGTAGGTTTTAATGTGAGCGTGTCTCTATGTGTCAGCCCTGTGATAGTCTGCCGTCCTGTCCAGAGTATACCCTGCCTCTCGCCAAATGTCACCTGGGAAAGGCTCCAGCACCCCGAAAATGAATGAATGAAATGAATGTTTCAATGTCCCTAGGACATTTAGGAAGGACGGCTAGCTGACAGCTGTCAGCACAATGTTCATTTTAACCATAACAGACAGGCTTTTCTCATGCACCGTATATACATATACCTACAAAAAGTAATGCACCACAACTCGTAACCCAGGTAATCATGAGCTATTAAATTATGTATAAACTATGTAATCAGGAAGGCTGCAATCACATAATCAATGCACTGATGGGTGTAAAGATGTAAGTGGTATCAAGAGTGAAAGTCCACTCAAGGAGGCAGATTGGTGTGGCGGATGGGTCAAACAAAGACAGGACTTTTCCCCAGGAGACTGATGTTAAGGACCGAGTGAAACACATGGAATCTGAGTTATTTTTAAGGGTACTTTGTCATCATGTTTCTTGTCCTAAATGTAGCCTACCTTACTTTACATTAAGTACATAATGTGGATGGTAGATGGATTTGCATTTGTATAGTTCCTTTCTAGTCTTCCAACCACTCAAACAATTTAACACTACATGTCACATTCAACCACTTACTCAGTGGTAGCTGAACCTACCATACAAGGTGCCACCTGCAACTCAGTTTAACTCATTCACACATACTCACACATCAAGAGCAATTTGGGGTTCAGCATCTTGCCTAAGGATACTTCAACATGCAGACTGGAGGAGCCAGGGATTGAATCACCAATCAAAGTGCGCATCTTCAGTTTTTCTTTTTTTCTAAACCTAACCAATGTAACCTTACATTAAGTATGTAATGTGACGACACCATTTGTGGGGCACTAATTCAGTAGATATCATACCAACTGTTGCATAAGGATAAGTTGCAACAGGACATTTTGATTGGACATTGAAACAGCTGTCTTTCAATGTCTCAGTGTGTTCTGGGTTGTATCCTCTTACAGAACTCTCCGCAAGAAATGTTATTTCCCATAATATCAAACTATTCCTTTAACATGTGTACTGGCCTGGACTGTCAATGATGTAACAGAAACCAAAATATAAACTTGCGTCTACATGTTTTCCTTTGTGATACACGCATATGTTGAGGTGACAAAAGACACAAGCGTAGATCCATCCAGTGGATAAGTTACAACAGTCTACCACATGATGTATGTTTAGACAGCAATTATACGGATGACAAAACCAAGTGATAGTATCCTGTAATTTCGTAGAAACTGTGGTTTTTACCTTCCTCAAGTTTCATGTTTTAACTATCTTAAAATATAAGATTCTGTTGTGGCAGTGAGCTTGGTTTGATATAACTTTATTGTAAATGAAGCAGACAACATCTTAATGGTGAATGAAATAGACACACAACTTCTCCTTCTAGACAAACTGTCAAGTGGAAAACAAATGGTGTTATTTTTTCACACACCAGCCCCACAATTCAAAGCATCCAAAAGTCAATATCCACACTTGGCAGTTGAGACAAAGATGAAGATGAGGCGCGAGTAGTACAAAACATTGCATCGTGGGATGGGCCTCAAGCGCCAAATGACATCGATTCAAAAAAGGCTCCATCTTTACACACTTGGTTCACTGGGGACTTAAAGTTGAGATGCTAAGAGGCCATAACAGCATAATCACAGCCGTACAGTTAGCCATTTGTCAAAAATAAACCTAACACCAAAAGGTGCGGAGGCTAAAAATGACGTGTGCAGATCTGACTCATTTGTCAGTGGACTACTGATGAGCTGAAAACCAGCTCTGAAACACTCATTTTCTATTACCTCCGGAGATTTCAAATGTGTTGTGAGAGCTGCTGCAGGACATTAATGTGAAGTCCATTTGGATAGGAATGAACACAGTGTCTGCCAGCAGTGACTTCTCAAACAGACACACATTTTATACCAAACTGTGCAGATGAATATACCTTGTGGCACAAATTGCCAGGTCAATGCACAACTATTTGACCTACAAGGAGCATATGAAGCAATGATGAAGGGAATCATATTGTATTGATTGATAAATGCATTTTCCCTCTCTCTACAATTGGCTATCTGTCAGACCAGTGCACATCACTGGGGGCACAAATATGACCTTCTTTCTTATTGCTTGCCTTTTGTACTGCATGGCCTTGAATCCTCAGCGGACTCTATGCCTAAAATAAAGTTAATAACTTTGCAATTTCCAAACCGCCGTGACTTTGCAGACTAAGAGTATTACATTTTAAAAAAGGGTGATCAGAACTACTTAAATAGGAAAAATTGTTTTTGAATGTCCTCTATTCATGAGGCATATTGTGGTAACGTGTCAGAACTCTGTTTAGTGCTTTACAGTTATGTAAAAAGGTATCTAATCCACTCTATTCCAGCTTTTATCACAGCTATCAAAAAAGCAGGTATTTATGCTTATGCAAATGAGCAATGCTCTTAGCCCCCCTTTTACCGCAGATGAACAGAAAACAGAAGAAAAAAAAAATAATGGCTCAGTCTGCCGTCAGCTTCCACTGATAGCTCTTCCTTGGCAGCAGTTTTGGAAACTATTTATTTTCTCTTCAGGACTGGCCCTTAGATAGCTATTATGTAGTTTGTAACAACCCTTTACTTCTGTCTCATTTGCTTTCATACATCAAAAGCTCATTTAGAGTGACCTTAAAAATAATGAGGACAAAATGCTGTGACAAACTTGTGTGTGAGCAGATAAAAAAAAAAAGAAAATCAGCAGGTATTTAATATTATTTAAAATGCATATTCTCAGTTAGCCTTTCAGTGACTCGACTTGAGAGCAGATTCTAAAATGTTGATGAAAAGCAATATTAAAGCGGGCCTGTACATTTGAAGTTGTTGATGAAAACCCATGCACCTCCCCATGGACATGGTCCCTTGATTGAGAGATGTATTTAATTGATTTTATCTTGCATAATTTAGTTAGACTTTCTGGTTTCTTGCATCTGTGTGTCCTGGATTTGCTAAAATTCTGTTTCTGCTCTATTTTGGGAGATGTATATAAGAAAAATAATGCAGATGTTGTATAATTTGTATGCTACAGCTACATATAACAGCTCAACAACTACTAGCTAGTATTCAGGCTGATGTTTGTAACTGTTGGTTGTGGTTTTTACACTCAATGTTTCATCAATAAATCATTTGGGACCAGCGACAGCTTGCACTTGCCCTACATATGGTTGAATTGAACTTAATAAAAGTGACCTGTTCTGCAAATAGGACAGTACAGCTAGGCAAACAAGTGCTTGATCAATGTCAGAGTACACAGAGGAAGAGTTACACGGGGAAACTGCATTTTATCCGGTGTATATTTTGTCCCATTTTAAGTCAACATACAAGAGCTAAACATCCGCCCCTCATAGCAACAAATGATTGTCAGGGATTTGCCAAGCAACCTAATACGTGCTGTACTGTGTTGTGTAAAGTGATGTAAATTATTTAGAAGAGTCGAAGCAGGTGTGACAGCACCGCGCATGATTTTGTGGGAATAATGGTTCATACTTTATTTTCCACTTGAGTACCGGCTCTACTCTCTCATTTGCATGCAAGAAACTCAACCGCGCAACCTAGGAGTCTTCAAAGCCAGTCTCCCAGGTAATGCAGCAGCTTGAGATTTTACATCTGATCATCGCTGACTGGAGTCTTGATCATGTAGATTCAAACTGGAGGGAGAGTTCTACATGTTTACCAATTCAGTGTGGAGTCTCAACTGGCAAGGGAGCGATATTTAATCTTCAAAATGCAATATTTCTCTGTTAAACTGATGCATTGTCTGATCTCTCTATTTTCGTTAAATTGTCACATTTGAGAAAATTGTTGAATAAATGACCTTTTTTTATTATTTCATTCACATTTTTATTGGAAAAAGAAACACCAGTGTGCATTAGAATACAGAATACTGAAATAAACTAACAGGAATAAACATAATATGTTTTATAATAATTCCTTTCTTCTAAAGAAATATATACACCTGTTGACTGCATAGCAACAGCCAGTTTTACAAATATTTACATGTCTTAGATACATCTCAGCTTTTTTAAAACATAGTTGCAACCTCTAATGCCGTGGCCACAGTTACAATATTTGAACCCTGGCTGTGAATGTCAGCATCTCCAACAGTGGTGTCACGCTGCTGCTGAGGGAAGTAAGAAGGCAGGGTTCCGGTTCTAGAGAAGGTCTGCATGCTGCTCCTTGATTTGGGCCGATTTGTGCCATAACCAGAGTCCTTCCAAAAGTGGGGAATAGCCATGGGGATTATTGAAGACCGGTACCGGGGAGAAGCCTATTGTGTATGCATTGTCTCTGGGGCCTCTAAAGCTCTGAGGTGGCACAGCACAGTACGTGCCTGGGCAATCCACAGACAGGCTGTTCGCAGCGCTGGATGAACCTGAAATAAAAGAGAAATAGATAAAATAAGGATGAGGAATTGGTGATGTAGGTATTACATTACCACCATATATCATTTATGTCATTCTGGGGAATATTTATGTTTAATTCAGTAGTGTGTGATGTCAAAACTTCCAAGTGGAAAACTCACTTTTTAGCCTTGGCTGGAAGGTACTGAAGTTCTTTTTGCCTCCGTCGCCACTGATATCAGAGTCACTGTCGTTAAAGTCACTGTCCCCTTTACCGCTGTCCTTCACGCTCAGCTGGTCGCTGTTGCCAATGCCACTGCAAATACAATCAACAGATACAGTATGAGCCACCACTGCACCGCATTAGCTTGATTATTGATATCTTGTTTTTTTCACACACACAGGGCCTGTCTCTCTCCAACCCATCTAACCTCATTCCACTGGAATGCCACAAGCAACAAAACACATGCACAGTGCATGTTAAGTATCCTCTGTGTACAGAAAGATTTGACTGTGAATAAAGCTTATCCTATCTGAGAAAAGAAATTACATGTAGTTGTCTTACCTCACTTGCAAGCAGTATTTGTCACCTTGCCACACAGATGTTGCTTGGAAATGCTTGGAGGGCAGGAACATCTAAGAGAACAAACACAAATGACAGCACAGAGCTTAGTTTCCATTTCTGGCACAAAGATCAAGGCAGCACTTGGGAACATCATATGCATATGAAAATAAAAGATGAAAAAAAAATTGCCTACTCTTGTAGTTGGCTCACCTTTGTCTCTGAGTCCCCACTCCTCTCCTCATACAGGCAGGAACCATCCAGAGAGGAGGAGGTTCTTTCGTGGAAGAAGCCTCGCTGGCCGGTGTATATGTTTGGTTCTGTTGAGCCCAGCATGGGCATGGGCCTGCCGTCAAAGAGGCTACGACACACTTCTCTCTTGGAGCCCCGGTTTCTCCCCCCACGGCTGAGTTTGCATGTCACAACAACAACCACTATTGCAATCAGCAACAATGCGCAGCCCCCGCTGAGCATAATAATGACAATTAGCGAGCCGTCCAAGCCGAAGCTTTCTTCATCACTTGACCGCAACACAATGACGACTTGGTCTTCGGAGGGCTGTGTGTCTGAGACGACAAACCTAATGGTGGCACTGCTGGAGAGCGGGGACCTGCCATTGTCGCTCACGGCGATTTTCAATTCCAGCACGTCTCCAATTTCAGATGTCAGCCATTGTTTTAAAGCAATTTCTCCAGTGTCTTTGTTTATTGCGAAAAGCTGTGGGTCACCTTGTACGATTTGGTAAGAGAGCTCGCCATTCACTCCCTCGTCCTCGTCCTCAGCTGAGATGCGAAGGGCAAGATAGCCAGCAGGTGCATTAAAAGGCAGAGGGATATCAGCAGAGTCATTTACAAGGACAGGAAAGGTGAAGTATGGATAATTGTCATTCAGATCCACAACTCTAATTCTAATTGTAGATGTGCTTGAAAGAGAGGGGAACCTCTGTCCTCAGCTTGGATGACCAGCTCAACCTGCTGCAGAGTCTCATAATCAAAAGACCTCAAAGAGTATAAAGACCCTGAGAGTGAATCCACAGAGACATAAGTGGACACTGGAGACCCTCCTGGCACCTCTGAATCTAAGAGTTTGTATGAGACTTTGGCATTCTTCCCCACATCAGGATCTCGGGCAACAACAGTGGTCACATATGAACCTGGGATGTTGTTTTCCAGCACTGAAACTTCATAAAGTGACTTACTGAAGAGAGGGGGGTTGTCATTCTCATCTGTAACACGGATGGTGTACTGCCTGACAGTTTTGAAGGGTGGGCTTCCCAGGTCCTCTGCAATGACTGTCAGGTTATACTCTGGGATCTTCTCTCTGTCTAAAGTAGTGCTGGTAACAATCATGAAGGAGTCCCCATATGCCTGCTGGAGGGTGAAATGCTCGTGCCCGAGCAGGCTGATGCGCACGTACCCGTTGGAGCCAGAGTCTCTGTCCGAGGTGCTGATCAGAGCCACGAAGCTCTCCGCAGCTGCAGCCTCAGTGATGTACGCGACCCCGTCACTGCTGGAAGTCATCGGTTTGATGCTGATCTCAGGTGCATTGTCATTCACGTCCACGATGTCGATCATAACTTTGCAGCTCGACGGAGCAGAGTTCGCGCCAGAGTCCGAGGCTCTGATGTGCAGCTCGTATGACTTCCTTTTCTCAAAGTCGACCAGCGCTTTCAAGGTCACGTCCCCGGAATAAGGGTCGATGTGGAAAATGCGTCCCGCTTCTGGTGACAGCTCGCCAGCAAACGCGTACGTCACCTCGCCGTTAACAGCCGTCGTCCGGGTCAAAAGCGTGCACTTTGAGGACCCGGTGACCCACCGGGGAGTCCTCGTTCAGCTCAACTTTCAGCGAGCTGTGCTCAAACGTCGGGCTGTTGTCATTAAAGTCCAGCACGCTGATGTTAACAATCATAGACCCGGACTTTGCAGGCTCTCCTCCGTCACTTGCAGTCACCTCGATTGTGTAGGAGTCCTCCACCTCCCTGTCGAGCTCCCTCACCAGCACCAGCTCTGCAAACTTCACTCCATCCTCCCGATCGCGCACTTCAATGGCAAAATGACTACAGGGAGAAATGTTGTAGCTCTGAATGTAGTTTTCACCCACGTCCTGGTCGAGAGCAATCTGCAGGGGGAATCTTGAGTCCAGCGGGACATTCTCCACTATCTCCAACTTTGTCTCGTTACGCGCAAAATAAGGAGCGTGATCGTTGATGTCTTTTACCTCGATCTCCACGTGGATGAGTTGAAACTTTTCTTTGGAGAAGGCCACCACGTCGAAGGTGATGAAGCAGCGGGGAGACCTGGGGCAGAGCTGCTCCCTGTCTATTGTCTCTGCAACACTCAGAAGTCCGTCAATCTCTCTCATTTCAATCACAGAGGAGTTGTTTTCTTGCATGAAGCGGAAAGATGTGTCGGGGTCATCAGCTGGATCAATCTTTAAATCTTGGGACAGGTTTCCAATCTCTGTCCCGGGCGCATCCTCTTCATAGGTGACATACCTTGTAGTTGTACACTGAGTATATTGTAAAAACAAAGACAGCACTAAGCACAGCACTGCAGTGTTGCAAAATGCCATGTTAAAGGGTTAAAAAGTGCTGCTCCAAAAAGTCATAAATGATGCAAATAGTCCACCTCTTGTGCTGTGACAGGTCGAGTCACAACTGTGTTAAACTCTGACTTTGCTGTGGGACTATAAGCCCCGGTATATGCAAATAGCCTGCCCCATCGACCAATGGCCTTTCAGTGGTCCACCAACAGGGGAACGTTTGGCTCTGCAGCAAACTGCTGGTCACTTTTGGGGAAGCAAATGGTTTATTGGATAAACTGATTGTGGAGCTTTAGCAGGGCTGATAACAATGTGACTTAAATAAATCTGCACATGGCCATTAATTAAGTGGCTAAATCACTTAGAGGACAGCAGGGCTATTTAATAAGACTATAGGTGCCATCATAGGGAGCTGAAATCTACCTGATGAAAGGACTGATTGGGTGTGTTAGTCAGTCACTTACTGGTAATTATGCAGAAGCCTGGGTGGAAGAGGAGGAGGATAAAAAAAGCTGGAGGAAAACTTCACATGTCCATTAAAATGTAATTAAAATAAATAAGTTGTAACAATTTAAAAGCACTCACAACATCAGAGACTTATGAGAAACATTGGTGTGCTAAAAATAGTTTTGTTTTGCTGTACTTAAAGAAAGAAAGGTATGAGTGGTAAAAAGCAGCAGTAGAAGAAGTTCTGACATTATTATTTTTTTAAGTTAAAGCACCAATACCACAATGTAGAAATACTCCTGCATAAAAAGTGTTATTTAAGCACAAGCAGGCTACAAGAATTATTAGCTTAATGTACTTAAAATATTAAAATAAAGGCACTAATAATGCATAATGACTGCTTTCAGAGTGCTGTATTATATATTACAATATTGAATTGTATCTATTAATACATAAGCAGCATTTAGTTGGTCGAGGTGGAGATATTGTGTGTATTGCTGGGTTGTTAAATCAGTAACAATGCATTATATTTTAACTTTATCATCTAATTAGTCACGAACTGTCAGATAAAACATGTTGGCATTGTACATTTCTGCAAACCACGGTTATATTGATCTAGAATCAGAAACACCGATATCAAGTGATGAATTCAAGGGCATCATAAAGAATGTGGTGACAGAGATATGTTCTTTTTTTTCTCGAGAGGCCACTATGTTTGAATAGTTATTGTTTTATTGTGGATTTTTTTGTATTATATATTGTATTTGTTGCATTTTAAATGTGTTTTGATTGGCTGCTACCTTCGCTGGGTCTCTTTTGGAAAATAGATTTTCAATCTCAATGGGACTTCCTGGTTAAATAAAGGGTTAATAAAAAAATAACTACTTGCATTTGCATGTTATAATGTAGTAGATATTTTACATTTTAAGAGCACTGTGGTTAACACACGGTTGGTACAAAAATCGCTTGGCTTGGGTTATGAAAGGATCATGTTATGGCGTAAAAGAACCTGGTTTGGGGGGCCATTGTCCCCGCAGGAAACACAGCAATGTCTCAATAAGAAAACAACCACTTTTCATGGCACTGTGTGTGCTGAAAAAACAGCAGTGGGTTGCTACAAAACACCCACGTTTGGTGCCTAAAAAGCCGCTGCAAACAGAGCAGTGACTCACTGAAACGCATTATTTGTTTGTTGGTCTTGAACAATGGTCTGCAGCGGTTTGCAGCTTGGCAGGCGTCTCGCCTCGGTGACACACATCCACCATCCCCTCCACTTGCGATTGACAGAGTCAGCTCATGTGTTCCATCACTTTGGAAACATCGATATAAGTATGAGACGTGCAGATGGAACATATTTGTGGTTTGCAGACACGCACAATGCCAACAGTTTCTCCTGGCAGCTGGGCCGCAGTGCAATAATTCCCTCTGAAATGTGAAGGAGTAGGAATATAATATGACATAAAATGGAAATAATCAAGCAGAAATACTTTACTAAAGTACTTTTACTTAGTTTCTTTCTACCACCAGGTAGGAAATGCAAAATAAAAAACTCAAGAAAACATCTAATAATGGAGGATCCCAGAGTTTGATGATCTGCAGTGGTTTGCAGCTTGGCAGGCGTCTCCACCATCCCCTCCACCTGCGGATGACAGAGTCAGCTCATGTGTTCCATCACTTTAGAAACACTGATATAAGTACGAAACGTGCAAATGGAGCATATTTGTGGTTTGCAGACACGTACAATGCCAACATTTTCCTTTAGCAGATGGGCTGCAGTGCGTAACTCCCTCTGAAATGTAGAAGAGTAGAAGTATAATATGACATAAAATGGAAAACTCAAGCAAAAATACCTAAAAAATACTTCAGTTAAGTACTTTTACTGACTTTCTTTCCTCCACTGGGTAGGAAATGCAAAATACAAAACTCAAGAAAACATCTAATAATGGAGGATCCCAGAGTTTGATGACTTTCATTGTTATTCATACATAACTATATATTATAATCACACAGTCCAATAAATATCCTCATCCTGACATTTCGCTTAATGAAACACAAACTATGAAGTCATAAATATTTATTTCTTTACTTTTTTTCCCCCTCACAATCATATCTATCCATTTTAAAACTGCCCATAAATAATTTACAAAGTAAGGAAAAGCAGAAATCATTCTTTCTGTTGTACAGCTGTAGACACCGTCTCATCTGTTCAAATAGCGGGGGAGGAATTTAAGTATAATGCGGTAAGGGAAACCCACAAAGCCAGACAAGTGTCATTTGATTAGTGTTGTGTTTTTGGACACCCACGATGTTAATTACACATAGAATATCAGTAGCTCTGTGTTAGAGGGAAAATCTGCCTGTATAATCAAGACCATCTGTATTGTAATAAACACTCAAATGCACTTAATTTACCCTTTTCAACAATAGTTCTAAAACAAGAGCCTTGGAAGTCAGAAGAACAAAGAAGTCAGGAGAATAAACTCCACTGAATGATTTTCCCTCCCACCTCAAATAACACACACACGCACACATACACTCACGCACCAGCAACAGCTCCCATAGTGATAACAAAAGAGCATGAGTCAACCAGACCTTTGTCAACCATATGGGTGATTAGCGTCTGCTGATTAAAAGGCGTCTATGGCCCTTCAAAGGGCTCTCGACACCTCACAAAAGTTTCAGTTAAATCTGTCTGAGCCCCCAAGTGGGCACATACAGGGAGGTGTGAAAAGGCACACAACAGCCACGGAGACCAGAGATC
The DNA here is from genome assembly GCA_019142605.1 of Cephalopholis sonnerati. Classification (NCBI taxonomy): domain Eukaryota; kingdom Metazoa; phylum Chordata; class Actinopteri; order Perciformes; family Serranidae; genus Cephalopholis; species Cephalopholis sonnerati. Next base: position 24,639,698 of record JAGQAX010000012.1, read on the forward strand.
GTTGTGATACTGTGTCAGCAAGAGGTGATAAGGAGCTCTGTTCTGCCATAATTAAAGTGTTACGCAAGCCCGATTTTGCTTACATATACTCAATAAATCACCACCCATCCATATATTTGCTGCCACATTTCTGGGCCAGGTCATGGTGTTAGCAAGCTAAGGAAGGTAGCCCAGATGTCCCTCTCCCCAGCAATGTTTTCCAGCTCCTCCTGAGGGATCTTGAGCTGCCAGATGAGAGATATAATCTCTCCAGCATGTTCTGGGTCTACTCCGGGGTCTCTCACCAGTTGGACATGCCCTGTAAAAAAAAGAGGAAGGTGCCCAGGAGGCGTTCTGACCAGATGCCCAAACCTCTTCAACTGGCTCTACTCAGAGCTCCCTCAAGATGTCTGAGCTCCTTGCACTATCTCTAAAGCCTATTTCCCACTGGACAAAAAACCCCACTAACGCCCACTAACATCTGGCTTTTGTCTTTAATGGGAAAGGTTATCGGTATTCATTCTGCGGTGGTCACGTGTATTTATTGGCTCCAGCTGCAAATGGCTTTGTTTGGCAGTGATTGAAACATGTCACCCGCGTGAAAGCATTAATTTCTGCCCCTTCTGCGGCGTGATGCAGTGATGTGCTGCCACAAATTCTGTCCCTCTGCATCCAAGCAGCGCTAGAACATTGTTCCAAATTAGTCTGCAGCGTCTCAGTGACAAGTGAGTGAGTAACAGATATAAAAAAAGAGGTAACAACCAATACATTTGCACTGGCCTCCTCCTGCTTTCTACTGTTAACTGACCCTGTTTTCCTATTTGTGAAGTCAAACATGACACACCAGAAAAAAAAACACAACAAAACAAAACAAAAAAAGCAAACTTGTGCAGAGCCCTGTACACAGCTCTGGTCTCCTAGCAATAAGAAACAAGTCTATCACCTATTTTAACAGATTTGGTTTATTACATTCCCTACTGTAATAAACCGGCATATACTCATTAATTTGGATGGAAAAAAGTGTGTGGTTTTACAAATGAGCCCAGACATCTTAAAGACTCACCAACTCATTTTGGCCATTTATTCCTTCTTTCATTACCCAAAGCTCAAACCATAGGTGAGTTGAAACTTCAACTTGTAAATCAAAAGCTTTGCCTTCTGGCTCAGCTCCCGCTTCACCTCAAAGGTCCGGCACAACACTCACATTACTGCTGACACCACACCAATTCTCCTGTCGATCTTACGCTCCATTTCACCCGAAGCTGCAGCTCTTCTAGTCTCCTGGTACCTCTCTGCTGCTCCAGGAAAGCCCTGGGCCATCCAAGTCTCCTTCTTCAGCTTAAAGGCCTCTTCAGCGGGTTTCTGGTGAGGTTGGAGCCACAACAGGCCCTTACGACCTTCTGACCACAACTCGGAGCAGCCGCCTCCGCAATGGGGGGCTTTGAACATGGCCCACACAGATTCTATGTCCCCAACGTCTCCTGGGATGCATGATAAATTCTTCCGGAGGCGGAGGATAGAGATACAGTGACCTTAGCCAGACATTGCCAGTTCATCCTCACTACATGTTCTATCTGATCCAACTAACCGCAAGGTGGTGAGCAGTCTCTTCACCCGAGTGCCCAAGACATATAGATACAGATCGGACCATACAAACACAAAGTTCATCATCGATTTTTGGCCTAAGGTGCTCCAGTACCAGCATGGTGTTTGTTATGGATTTTGAGGCCATGAGGAGTCAGGAGATAATAAAGAATTATTAACCAAATTAGTTGTTCTTGTACCAACATGGCATTTGTTAGGGCCAATCAATGGCTGGCAGAGAGATCAAATAAAAAAAAGCACAACTCAGGTTCAGACGGGGCCGGGCCACATTTAGTATATATAAATGTAAAAATTGATTTCCTTTTCAGATAATGGTGCCTGCTATATTCTTGGCAAGAACACCAGGCAGCATGAACACAAAACAATAACAAACTGTTAAAACACTTTGCAGCAGAGTAAGCCAATTTATAATGCATGCCATTGAAAGCTGCTGTGTTTATATATTGAACTTGGAACGTGCTTCAGTCGCACCACATTACAGCAGAAGTGTTAAGAGTTTGCTCACAAATCCACAAGGCGTCAAACCAACAAGTGTTTTTTGTTTTTTTTCTCCTGAATGCTGAGGTCTGTATTATGTTGCGAATCATGAAATCGAGTGTTATTCTGGGCTGTACGCTAAGCAGGCCAATATAATTTAAAATCGTTAGTCTTGGAAGTGCAGCAGCGTCGCGTCATCACATGTGGAGCTCAGTATTGAGTGAGGAATCTTCTGATGTTGCGTTAAGTGTAAACAAGAAATGTTGCCTCCATGTCTCATTATCTGCTCATTTCTTGTTTGCTTTTCGCTGTATATCTCTATTTTAATAAAAACAAGATCACGCTGAACATATGAACACTCAGCCGGGGGGGATCAAACATAAGATACTTTACTGCCATTACCAGACATACAAAGCCTTCAGCACAACAGGCCCATGCTGGTTGGGTGTTGAAATCCAGGATTTTGTGGCTATGAAGAGTCAGAAGGTAATGCAGAATTATTAGCCAAATTAGTTGTTTGCCACTAAGAGGATTATGCTTTAATCTTATCACGCACTTACCACTTTGTGTGGCAACGGTTTCAAGGTAACAGCTGAGCAGCTGTGGATGAAAATATTTCAGTCTAAAATTAAAGTGCAGACATAATGATTAAAACAGCTGCTTAACAGGTAGCCAGGTCTTGCTCATTTGTGATTTTCCCCATGTATCCTACATTGTGTTCGAGCTAACTGCCTCAATATCAAACACCGCCTACTCATGTCCCAAGTATTTTTCTGATCAATACATCACTACAAGGTCACCAGAGGCCTTAACCACAAACAAAGCCCGGCTAACACAGGAGTGATACTTGTTTGTCACTTAAGTCAGGTGATTAATGCAGATCACGGCTTGATTAAGACGTGTGTGGTGACAGTAAGAGCATTACAGCAGATTAATGGGTTTGGCCATCTGTTCCCTCACTGAGGTGATTTTAATTAATGGTAAGAATATTGTTAATCTTGCCTTGGCAGTCAACATAACAGTAATCACAATGATGGTCAGAAATCAGTCCGGTGTCAGCCGGGCTTTGACATCATTTGAAGGCCTTTTGAAGATTCTCCACCTCACACGCCACCAGGTAGGAAGGCAGGAAAAGCATTTGGTGACACTGGGAGCAGTAATCCTGGCATATGCCACTGGGAACAAATGTCTCAAAGGCCCACCTTTTGGATAACAGCCACCATGTCACCCACTGCTAGAAAATTGTCAGCCAGGTTTTTCTCATTTTCATAGTTTCCAGGTTTCCAGCTCTCAGTGAAGTACTTTTGAGATACAGTAAAGATGCTAAAAAAAGCTTTTATAAACATGCTATTTTTGATATGTTTATTGTTTTCAATTTTGCATGTTTTACAGTCTAATTTTGTCAGGCTTCCTGAGGTTACTGCGAGGATTTTTATAGCGATGTCAAAATATCTGGTTATAGTGATCAACAGGTGAACTGGGAGCGTTAGAGTTGTATCTGTGAGCTGTGGATCCATTCTGTCATGAAAAAAAATACACAAATATATCTGCAGATACACCACTGACACAGATACAGGCAGAGCCACATGCATACAGGTATGTACAGAGACAAAAAAGAGAATGAGCATTAGGCATAAACAAGCTATTATGCATAAAACATGACACAGAATAAAAGCAATAATCTGCTTTGTTTTCATATCCTGGCTCAAGTTGAAGGCAACAACAGATGCTGCGGTGTTACATATAACACCATTTACTGAAATGACAGTTGTGACAATCTAGTAATCACAGGTGTTGCAGGCTGTCACAAATACTGCATATACTATAGTTTAAATATTGGAGAAATTCACTCAGCTCAGGTCATTCCATTTGCATGATTGAAAGGTTTATACACTCTCCTGCTGTGCCAAAAGGATTTAAAGGGGAACACCATCAAAATTAAGAATTTTAATATGCTACTTCCATTACCTTGGAAAGTTTAAGTAATATTTGTGAACATGAGCTACTCTCTCTTAGAGCCAGAAACAAGAGAAATAAGTCTCAAACTTGTGATGTCATAGGTCTTGAGTTGATGGATTTTGTGGACCCACAGAATGTTTGTTTTCTTTTTTATACCCAAACAGGATTTATTCTATTGTCGTGTTCTCGGTTGTGAAACAGAAAATGTACCCATATACTCAGAACACTCCCCTGGGTGCTCTCAGTGTTATTTCTAACATGTTTTCCAATTCATTGTCAGTGGAGCAGCTCCAGAATTTACACCCGATGACATCACAAATTTGAATTTTAGCACTCTAGCTTTTGGATTTGGGAAAGAGTTGCTCATGCTTATTTTTGGACTGTCTTAGACCATAGAAATAGCATGTATGAATTTTAAAAATGGGCATAGTTCCCCTTTAAATGAATTTAAAAGAACCTATCCTCCTGAGACCCCGTGTCCTATTATGGGGACATTACTTTTTGGGTTTCCGGCACCTGTATTTTATTGTGCTTAACTTAGACCTGTTGTCCTCATTCAAAACAAGATGTCAGCCATCTCTGCCAAGTTAGGCTGCAGCTGATCCCGACACAAAAGTGGACCAGGTCCAAAACCTGATCAGATTTTATGGTTGAAATTAGGTTTATGTATGATTAGTAATATTTTTAGTTTGATATGGCAACAAATTTGACCAATTTTATCAACAGTAACAAGCTGAGACACTGTTTATTAGGAAGTACTCATCTTAGGTCATCGGGACTTTATTATCGTCTTGTTTGAGGTTGTTGGGACCAAATAGGTGTGACAGACTGTCTCTACAGACAAAAGGACATTTCTTGCTTGGAGTATGAAACAAGGACAATTCATCCAGAGTTACAAAACAACAACATTCAGACACTGAAATAAACATTTTTATACTTTTATACACACTGTGACTATTAAAAATAAACTCAACATCCTCGTATGAGGATGTCATTTTTTTCTAAAACTACTTCCAGTTTAGTTATACTTATCAGGTTCTCCTGATCCCAAACAGCTCGGAGACATTAAAAATGCGTACCAAACAGAAGCTGAGGTCTCAGGAGGATATGCACAAAGTTTGATTGACAATTCATCATACAACTATACATATGCAAATCTGTGGTATGTTATCTCAAAACTGTACAGCTCATCCATTTTAAAAACATACATTTTTATGTATTTCTTTCACTGTTTCAAATTTTCTATCGCAGGTTTTTCTGTTTCATATTATGTCTCTGACTTTCCAGCAAAACAGCGAGACAGATTCCTCCTATGTGCAAACCTACTTGGCAATAACACTGATTCTGATTCTGATTTAAACAATAAATACTCTGGTACCTGGCCATTTAATAATTTAAAGGCAATCCCTGCCGCTACATACCTAAATAGGCTCTGATAACAATACAACCTTGAAGCAAGATAGACTTGTATTCATGACGCAGCGTTTATTAAATTTAGATAGGCACTGACTTTTTTCCCTGCTAAGGCTGGAAAGCCATTTACAGGCTAGTCCCTTATCAGTTTCCTCATCTCACTTTAACCTTAGGTGCTCTAATAAACTGGGGGTATACATGTCACTGCTCTGGCCGTGAGGGTCATGTGGAGGGTTTAATCTCGGCCATTTGGGCTGTCTGAAAGGCAGATAAAACAAGATTATCCCGTGCTTGGTATTGGCCTTTGGTGAAACGAGAGGGTGGAAGCATGTGAAGCAGCAGCTGTGGAGGTGCCAAATGCTCAGACTGGCTAGTGGTCTCTGTTGCTTTTGGCACCTCCCGCGGCGCTACAGGCACAGATAACCCCCCAACCACAGCTCATCCTCACAGCTCTCCAACTGATTACAACTGGCCAAATGTTTAACATACTGTCCCTAATCACACTTCACATTCTGTCACAATATGCTCCTAAATAGCTTTTAGGGCCATATAAATCACATAGGTGCTTGTAGCTTTGATGTTATTAGGTCTAATTGTTTTTTTCTTCCTGTTAGTTCGCCTTAGCTCTGTAATGAATGCATTCAGATCATTTCAGGAGGGATGAAATCTGTTTTGCACAGCGTCTGAATTTAGGACATGTGAGGAGCAACTTAAAAAGATATATTTGTAAAACAAAGCTCAATTATGGAAATAAATGCATAACATAAGAAAATCATAAAACTGCCGTACTATTTTATGATAAATTAATTAGTCTATTAGGGCCAGGCATGAATAATACAGGGTTTCCCCGTAATAAGATCTCAGTGGACTCTACATGTTTTAAACAAATCCAGAACATTAATATGGATGCCGTGTAAACATGTTTCTAGGATTTTTTCATGTTGGCCACAAAAGGCTGAGTCTATTAAGAAATTTGGAAAGACAGATTTTGTTGTTTAAATCTCCTAAAAGCCGAGGCAGATCAAAAGAGGCATTAGTATTCAGAGACAAATCATGTTTGGCTGAGGTTCCTCTACCCCCACTCAACTCCAACCATTCCCCACTGTGTAACTAATGCTCGCTGCCTGAGAACGATTGGAACAACAGTTGCTAGCTGCACTTCATTATGCATAAGCATTTTTGAATAAGCTTTGACCATATGTATCATCAGGTATGCTACTGCTGCACACAAGACTATTTGTCATTATAATTTGAGCACAGAGCGAAAAAAACACGAAATCCTGTCTCACCGCCGTTAACAAAACACCCTGCTAAAGGTTCATAATGACAAACAAAGCAAAACAGGTTTTCAGAATTGAGGCCAGTCATTTCAAAATGGGGAGTCGACCCTTAAGGTTTGGATTAAAACCAGGGATGAGAGTGCCATCTACAGGTTGAAACTTTGCCATCAGATAGATGACTTGCAAGCAATAATAAATCCTGAAAGCATGTGCAGGTTTTCACAAAATACTCCTCACGCAGACACAGATCATTAACTCTTCCACTAATAAATGATGAATTAATGTTTGAGCCACCTGTTTGAGGGAACACGCAGTCCTGACAGAGGATCTAACAGGCTAATTAGAGCGCAGATGAGGAACCTCAAAATAGTGCAACAAACAATTGGATTCTACTGGAAATCAGCTCCCCTCCTCGGAGTGTGAAGTGCGGCCTTGGTGTGCGCTTTATACTTTGTGTTGGTAAAGGATCCACTGTGGTTTTCAATCCAATTATGATGACTACTTCACATTTCATGCTTCATATTGAATTTCACCGCCTTGAGCTACATGGATGAGGGCCCCAAAAGATCAGCAGGCCTGCACATTAACCTCCAGTGATACTCTCTGTGTGATGATTGCAGGCACATATTTGACTTGACATATCCCTATCCAACTTTCACTTTGATTTTCATTTTCCACGTCACTGCTGAACTGGTCAATGTAGATACACTGGCGCTGAAAATGTCCTTGTTTCAGTGTGTCTGTAGCGAGGATGTACACGCTTGCAATCCATATTCCCATGGCATGTTGGCTGTTACTATATCAGGTGAGGTAAATAAGAATTTGCTTGGTAGTCCAGGCTGTGAATAAATTTGATTCTCTCTTGGACGGTTATATTATTCAAAGCAGAGAAGATTAAGTACAGCCTCCTTGTATGTGTGTGGTGAGTGTGTGTGTTTATATGTACCTCTGTGTGTGTATGCATGTGTATGTCAATGCTAATTTGTGCCTTTTCAAGGACCAGGTCCCCTCTCCTCGTCTTCCTTGAATATATTTCACATCTCCATATTGCCATCCTAGGATGTCGCCTCCTTGAAGCAATTTCCTCTCAGCCATTATCTGATGGGTGAGAACCGTTTCCCATTGGCAGGTGCAGATGACACTTGGGCTGGGCAGGAGCTGGCTGTTAAACGTGGGACTGGCTCCTTACCAAGCTCCAGTCTGCCTGGTCCTGACAGCCCCCACAGGGCTGGCCACTGGGGGCGGACTGTTGGGCCAACTGGCCACTGAGGGGTGTAATCACTCCCTCTGACATATTTGGCACAAGCTATCCATTTGCTCCACAACAGAAAAGGCCTGTGTGAGCGTCTTGCTTAATCCTGTTAGGCCAGGAGATGGCAACATTGAGGTGGGAGATAAACATTAGAAACACTTCAACCCTGTAATGGTTCATATCATATGAGAGGCTAAAGAAAGCGAGGAAGGATGAAAGAGTCATGACAAAAACCTTGTGAAATAACACAGTCCAATCCGTGACAATAAAAGAGTGTTTCCACCTAATGGTCCTCTATTATACTGTAATGCTGCAGATGTTGTATGTTCACCTTGTGGGGAAAATGGTGTGTTAGCTGTTATTTTGCTCACAAACAGAACAAAGCAACAGGAAATACAGTGTGATATAAAATGTGATACAGTAACACCACAAAATATGAAGCCAGAATTATGGCAATAAGTAAAAAATGACACGTTATGGGCTTCACAAATATAGTATACAGCCTGTTGCAGGGGCTATTACATTTAATTGCATTATATTTAACAGTGGGTGGACACACACACACACACTGTGCATTCTGTATATTAAGAGCACACATTCACAGACAAGAGCTTCTTAGAATGAAAATGGCAGAATAGAGACAACACTGCCTTATTTTTCAGCCTTTACTCGTAAGAGTTTACAATTAAGAATGCAAAATTGCAACAAAGGCACTGAAAGGGATGCCTACGGTGTATAATGTGTGCGTGCATGTGCACAAGTGCATGAGTGGAGCAGAGAGATAGATTAATGTTGAGGGGCATCAGCTTAGAGGATGTTTTGTTTCCCCACTGTGTGCCGAGTGCAGAGGGGAGTTAAGGGATTCCAATCTGGTCGTCGAGTCCTGCGGTGCGAAGAATGTTTGGAGTGTGCTTGGTGATAGCGGACTCCATTACGGGGCTGAGTCTCAGGGTAGCCTGCCATTGTGCCGGCAAGCGAGGAGGTTAATCAGATCCCGGCTCCATTATGAATGCTTGCTATTTCTAAAGGGCTCTATGAATAGAATACTGTAAGCTCTCGTAAAAATGAATCTGGGCTCTGTGCTTTTACAGAACAAGGCCTGATAAAGAATAGTGTTGGTGTACATTTGAAGAGATTCCACATTCTCTAGAGCAAAACCAAATGAGTGTTTTATGGGGGCCTAGTTATTAATTATCTGAGATTAAGTAATACTCTCTCCAGCTCTGCAGCGATGTTTCCCATGTCTGCTTTGTTTGCTGTAAAGGGCAGATTATCTTAATTGATTTTTTAAAGTATTAAATTAAATTCATATTGTGAGTCAATGACATCTGCTTGCACAAATTGGCTAGTATGTTATCAGTCTCTCCTTATTAAACTGGGACACATTGCTAAATATACTTTTTAGGCTTTCTTTTGTTTAAGCTGATGATTTTATTTTTTATTTTTCACAAGTTATCCTTCCCTTTCCATGTCTTGTAGTAGCTCAATTAATAGCTGTGTTGAGGCTGGTACCAGGACCTTGGGATGAACCCTATTAACTTCGATTTCTACGTTTTACCCTTGACACCAGTGGTGCTGCCAAGGGGTGGCGGGGGCTGATACACTGCTGGCCCCCCCACTGGTGCCCCCTCACGAAATTAATCGAAAATAATTGGAGGCCTTTGTGTGGTGTTTTTAATATTGAGTTGACTTGTTCCCTGTAAATGTTTTGTTCCTCATAATCAATGTATTCCTTCAAATCAAAGGTCAAATATTTGTCTTTATATGGAAAAGGGCAACCAGCCTATATGAAGGACAATGTATCAACTAACACGTGTAAATACAGACACGTAACAGGATTGTTGCAAACTCAGAATGGTAACCATTCTGGTATTAGTCTATGCATATCAGATAATTAGTAATATTAACGATCAAATAAGAAATAGGTGTGTTTTCTTCAGTGTATAATCACCTGAAGATAAGAATCGTGCTTTCTTTGCCTCAGAATGAGACGTTTATATATACAGAGCGAGCATGTCCTTGCCATGTTGCACCACCATGTTTCTACAGTAGCCCAGAACAGACAGACCAAACTCTGGCTCTGGATGTTTTCACACTGGCCACTGTAGTTAGCAGCCACTACGCAAAGAGCAATGTCAGAAAACCACAGATTTTTTTAAGATGAAACTGCTTTATTCAGTGTTTTTACCGGTTTAAATCTGCTCTGTTTGTTTTGGAGAGAAAGAGATCTCGGCCGATAATAAGGTGAAAATCTGGTAAAAACCTCCTGAACATCTGTATCTTAAGTTATCAGAGTAAAAGGTGAGCAGACATTAGCAGGTGCTGGATTAGCAGCCTGTCTGTGATGTGCCGAACAGCACTGGGAAAACATTGATTTGTAACATGAAACTGCTTTACTCAGTGTTTTTAACAGATTTAATCACCTGGTTCGCTTGTTCTGGAGAGAGACCAACACATTCTCACTCCGACCTCGCCACATATCGACATTTGGTCGTGGACTTTCCATGTCCAGATATGACATCCAAGGTACCCGTGGTTGTTGATGTTCTGGGACACTGGGTCAAGTTATACCTGTTGCATGCATTGTCTTCTTTCAAAATACACTTCTGTTTTCTCAGGAAATTTACCTCACAGTCTCTTTCAAAATAAATGCACTAAGCAGCAAATTGAGTTTTTTTTCCTTCCATGTGCGTGGTTGGGTTTAGGAAAAAAGAACGGGGCTTGGCTTTATAATCTCCCAGGTGAAAGTCGTTAATTAACTCTCATAATGACATGGTTTTCAACTATCCTAAATACTACAACAGCAAAACAGAATCCCTGAAATTCAGTTCTGATTTTTGGTTTTGGTGTGCCACCCTGAGATTATCAGTGGCTCCATCTGGCCACCCCTGTGAAAACATTCTGGGGGCGCCACAGCTTGACACACAAACACACACATGTGGTAGACATAGTGTCATTGGACAGGTTTGGTTCCAGGGGGGTGGAATGCACTGTTTGATTTTCTTGGGCTGCTGTGAGCCAAACTCAACAGAACATCAGTAAAGGGAGGCACCTACTTGATAACACCACTGACATGCCTCTACTCAAACACTCAGCTGTAAATCTTTTAGATTAGGAGGCTGGTGAATGGTGCTGTCTGTCTGATGGCCCTGCAGATTTATGACAGTGTACCTGATGTCCTGTATGCTAAACATCTGAGGGTTCAAACCACTGAGGACTGCCAGGCTGGGCACTACTTCAATATTATGTCAATATTGTGGTATGAGACTAGAGTTTATCTTAGATTTTGGAACTATTGTCTCTTCCTGGTTTTAAAGGCTGTGTTACAGTAAAGTAATGCCATTTCCCAAACTTATCAGACTGTTCTAGCTGTTCTGTTATTTGACTGAACCCACTTAGTCACTGTATCCACATTCAGCCTTATTTCCAAGACATTATATTTATATACAACTCATTTGAAACAGCAAATGTGTTTTGAGGAAAATGTAATGCTGAGCAAATTATGCTTTCTGTTGACATAATGAGGAAATATTGCTGCTAACGTTGCTGGCAAGTCGCTAAAATGCTGATACTGAATGTAAAAGCAAAATGTTCACTGACAAAATAGGCAATCTTACAATACAGTATCCACTTGTAGTGACTACAGCAGTGTTTTTTATGACCTTTTTTATGGGTGGCATGGTGGAGCAGTGGTTAGCGTTGTTGTCTCACAGCAAGAGGGTTCCTGGTTCGAACCCATGTGGGTGGGGGAGCCCCTCTGTGCATGCTGCATGTTGTCCCCATGTCAGCATGGGTTTTCTGCAGGTACATATTAGGTTAACTGGTGATTCTAAATTGGCTCTAGGTGTGAATGTGAGCGTAAATGGTTGCCCTGCGATAGTCTGGCGACCTGTCCAGGGTGCACCCCGCCTCTCGCCCAATGTCAGTTGGAATAGGCTCCAGCTCTCCCCATGACCCTTAACAGGATAAGTGGCTACAGAAAATGAATGAACAAATGATTTCATTTTTAACCAAAATTATGATATTTCCCTAAACTTAACCATGGTGTTTTTGTTTCCTAAACCTAAGACAGGAGTCTGGACACAAACCCACAGTTCTGCAGGACATTGCCACCCAATGTCTTGCACTTTGTACACCCACCATCCTCCCCAGCTACATCCTTGCAAAGCCTGCTCAGTACATGAATGTAGTGTTTCATTATCTAAAAGAAATGTGGTCTCTGAATGTAATCCAGGCAGCGATTATGTTGCCACAACAATGTAATTTAGAGAGCTGTTTAGTAACATTAAAGTAATTTATAGAAGACAGGATTGCAACATTACTGATGTTTATTTATCAAAAATCCTATTGTGCAAATGTTTTGTGAAAGCACCAATAGTCAATCCTTTGTCATTGCAATATTGATATTGAGGTATTTGGCCAAAAATATCATTATTATTTTGATTTTCTCCACATTGCCCAGCCCGTGTATAAGGCCAGGCTTTCTGTTGTTTATTGCTTTTATCACTTTGTTTGTTTTTGTTCATTTTTTTCATTTTGTCTCCTGTCTTTTTGTCTTTTTCATTTGTCTGGCAAAGCACTTTAAAATACAATTTGAAGAGTGCACTATAAATAAAAGGGCATTATGAAGGCTACAATTACATAACGTGCTTTTGGGATGGAAAATATTTACCATGAATCACAATCCAACTCACAATGTAGCATGTCTGAGTGGAAAAGTGAACGGAGACGACAATAAGACACGACTTGTGGGAATAATACAAACAAGATTCAGCAGTCTGCCATCAAGACAACATACGCTAACTGTGATTTAGAGAGCAATAAACGTACGCCTAATAGGACAGTTCACATTTCACACAATTTGTAGAAAATCTAATTTCTTTGTGAAGGCACAGAAGCTAAAATTCAGCTAAGCTTTGCAGAACAACAGAGCACTTATATGGAAGGAAATGTGTTAACAGGCTAGACAGTCCTATTCTCAGCAAAGAGGTATTTAAGTACTGAAGATGAAGTGAGATGGAAAATCTCATTTCCATAACAGAACAGGGAAAACAGTCTGGCAGAAGGTGTTTTCTTTTTTTTACTCTCTTTTTTTTTTTTTTTTTTACTGTTGAATTGTCAGAGCAATCATGGTCGAGCCACAGCCAGGGCAGCAGACTAAAAGGAGTAGGGGTGGAGGATGGAGGGTGGGGGCTGCTGGGCGGGCGGGGGGGTTGAGCCCTCTTTCCCATAACACATACAAATGAACTTGAACAATCTCGTGCTTGCACATGCATACACACACACATAAACACACACACACACACACACACACACACACAGCAGTAGATGCACATAGATGCAGGGATGCACAAACAGTGCTTAGTCTCAGAGGAGCAGACAGTGAGCACATTATGCAAACAGAGGCTTTGTGTGTATGGCGCTGAACGTGCCTGTGTGTTGGAGAGAGAAATTAGACTGATTAAAAATCAGGGAAAAAATCACAAACTGTTAGATGGATCTCCTAGGGGCTAATTAGTATGTTGAATCTTGAGCCAAAAACACACTGTTTAACAAATCTGGAAATGTAGGTGTGCTCATGGTTTGTTTTCTGAACTCTGCTTTAAACGTTGGACGTGTTTACATTTGAAATGCAGACCTGCAGCATAACAGCAGTAGAAATGTGCATTTCGGCGCCATCGCTTTTTTTCCCTCTCCACACAATCAATTTCTGTTGCCTGCGCCGAAACTGAATGTGTAATGCAATGCTCCTGTGTACCTTTGGGCTATGAGTTTTAGGAGTTACTATGGTATGGAGTGAATCAGAGAGTACGGACAAAGAGCAGGAGTCAGTCAGACTGCAAGAGTGAGATCAACTTTCATGTTGAAACCCAGGTAACGGCGAGAGTACATCTTGGTGCTTCAGGAGCAGGAAATGAACTATTGTTAGCGTTTCCATTGTGAGTTATGTAATAGAACGGCGAGAGGAGCCTGCAGGAGCAAAATTGAAATGACCCCCCTCACAAAACAGAATAAATATTTAATTCAAGCCGAAGAATAGACTATCCCACAATGTTTTGTCCTTGACCAGAAGCAGAGCCCCGAAGATATTAGTTCAAGGGAGCGAACAATAATCAGCACACAAGCTGATTCTGTTCACCTTACAAAAGGGAAATCTGAACAGCTCCCTGCTCTTCAATCTATCATTTATAAACTTTAGATTTTTAATGCACCTGCTATCAGCACAGTCAGCCAGCCCATATGAATATATTCAACAACACACAGAGACAGTGAACAGAGGGAGATCTGTTTTATGTTTTGAGTACAGGCGGAATTCTAGTTTAATATTTAAACCTTTTTCTACAGTGGAGCTTTCAGTACACTACTCAGTGTGACTTGGCAGTCCCTCCTTGTACTCCTCATGTTAACAGAGCAATGGTGCCCAGTAGGTTGAATAGCCATGACATGACAATCAATTGCACAGACACATAAAGCGCAGATGAGAGAGGCTATCGACTTCCATGCATAATGCATTCAAATTCTGTTTCAATTATCCAGTGTTTTAGACTAGAAATGAAATGCATGTATGGTAGAATTTATAATACGCAGTCATTCTAGTTTTGCTGCAACAGATGCAGTGCAGATTTTACTCCAGTGACCCCGGCTATAGCTTGAGAGATGGCTCTACAGCAGGGCACATGACAGAATAAAAGTATACTGTATGTTTCAGAGTGCTATTAATTCTCCAGTGCTTTGGTGGAAGACTTGGTTTGTATTTCCAGAGAAAATCTGATGCTTGCAGTGAGTGATTTCATTGGCTGGCTCAATCTTTGCTGTGTGTGTGCGAGATGGAGTAGAGAGAGGGCTGAGGACCAAACCAGGGACATATGCCAGTACACAAGGCTGCTACAACAAAATGTTAGACTTAACCCAGCACAAGCAACAACATGTTTTTAGTTAGAAACAATTGAGGTGGAGGAGCAGTGATTTAAAGATCAGTAGCTTGAGCCTAATACAACTTAATCTAATACTTTCATTTATAACTGAATACAGCAATCAGATAGTCGAGTGAAGCGCTGTAACAAGCAGTTTTATTGATTAAATGAAGAGGAGAGAATCTGCAGGTTCTGCAAGAAACGAGGCAAAAAAAGAAAGAGAGATACTGACAGCAAGCGTGCCACAATGAATCAAAACACTCATCCCATGTGAGACCAAATTTACCACCTCACACTTCTCCTCAGTAAATGCCATGTGCCACGCCTAAATGGGGACTGTCCCCAGTGCACCCGCAGTCTGCCACCAGGAAACCCGACACAAGAGCCAGTCTTAAAATATTAAAAACCCACACTGCTAAAAAACAATCTAGGAGATAATAATCTGTGCTTGACTGGGAATAAAAGACAGTGACAGTTAGACAGGAGTACACCATAAAAGTAAATTATTTCACATGCCCTCTGGCTTGTACATACTGTCTGTTTCACAGATATTCACCCAGCCCGGGCAGCCACAGGTCTGCGAGTCCTAGGGGCACAGCAAATCACAAAACACTACAGAGAAAACAATCAACCAACCTGTGCTTTATATTTACAACATTTTAACAAATATTTCATGTCCTACCTTCTTAAAATACCCAGTTATTGAGATGCAGACCTGTCTGGTTTTTGCTGTTTTTAAATTGTTGCTATATGTTCCTCACGGCCTTCAAACGCATGGTTGTTATCAGCGTAAAAGATTTTTGTTTTTTATCATGGTAACCTGATCAAAGAAAGACTCACCTACGGGGCTTTACCTTCACTGTGTACTTGGTGCATTGTGTAAAACCAGCTTTCTTAAGGGGAATACAAAGGCTTGAATTCAATATTTAAACTTTGCATTCTGGATCAGTGGATAACACCCTGCAAAGCATTTCCCTTAACACAGTGAGCACCCTTCACAATCACTTTAAAGGATAAGTCCGGTATTTATTTATATTTGCGTTCAAAGGCATCGTACTGCGAAGGTTGTTTAGACTTTTGTGTGGTCAGCGACTGCGGGAGAATTCCTCCGAAGAGGAGGAGCGCACACAGCACTGTTGAGCCGGCACTTTCCCTGAGCTAAAGGACTACAACAACTACAGCCTTGTCGTAAACAACCCCCGTTCCATTTCCAGTGGTGGATTACTACCAACGGACAATGAGGCTTCCTATAGGAAATCAATGCATGGACAAAATGTCAAATAAATCATCACGGAAACCACAGTTTGCTACGGTGAGTTTCATGGGTTTGAAAATGAACGTTTAAGGTGGTTTTAGGACAGACTTACACATGGCCATAGACAGCATTGTTAAGCCAGGCAGGGGAAAGCCAAATTCTCTCAAATTGTCAGAGAAGGAGCAATCGTCAAGATTTTGGTCTTAACCACTCTATTTCATCATAAACAACCAGGAATGGGGCTCAAAGTGCAAAATACTGGACTTCTCCTTTAAGTTCATGAAATGAGGTCTGCTTCATCCTAACATTGCCTGTATAGCTGGCCCACTTGACCCTGTAGATTTTGGGTCGGTACACAACATATGATAACACAAATACAATACAAATAACATAGGATTTTCATATGCACCAACAGTGGTGTTCAGTCAGGCAGATAGTTTTGAGTTTTTCTGGACAGGTGTATAAATTAGCCAGATTTCCGTAGGCACTGTCTCTGGAAAGACATTAGAAAAGAAAGACAGACATAGAATTTGGAGAAATAGAATTTTTTATAATGTGATTTTTCACCGATGTGAGCGCCACCAGTGAAAATTCAGCCGAGCTCCATTTAATCAGTGTGGAGGCAGAGATTTCAGCGATGGATGTTTCCAAACTTTGGCAAATGAAACCAAATCTGTCTGCACGGCTAGACTGGCAATTAAACATCAAGTTTGGTGACAGCTGGTATTGTTTTCACCATGTGTGTTTGTGTGTGTGTTTAATCATGGAAAAATGTGGACTCTATTGGGTCCTGGAGACACCCAATAGGGTCATGGGGAAAACGACAGAAGCAGCACTTTGCCTTGTCAACCAGTCTGTGGACAGATGTTGTCACTGCGATAGGTTACAACGGTGCAAGATTCAGTCACGAAACTTTACAGTTGAGATCAAAATAAAGGCTGAGTTTGATAATGGTTGTGGTGCAAACAGGGGGGCTGGAAGTTTAGAACATTGGCAAACATTTTTGCCATCATATCATGGTTTGGCTTAAAATACATGTTTGTAATTGACCATTTGCTAGGTCCTGCCCCCAAACACAAACTGGTCAATCATAACGTAGCATCAGGCCATCTCAGACCAGGGTCCAACAGGGCCTCTTGGGTGTCTCTCTGGAGCTTGTAGCAATCTTTATTTATGCTCCGACAATTTTTCGGAGCATCAAGAAATGTTGCTGCCTGCAAAGGGGTGCTTCAATGCATTGGTATCTAATACCTAGGGTCACTGACCAAGTGTTTGGTATGTGATGAGTTGTGAGCCAGACTGGGTTAAAAAGCCTGATGTAGCTAATTCCTCTGTAAAATTTTCCTCAGTTTTTGTACAAGCACTATTAAAAGCACATCAAAGAGCCACACTGTACTGGATGGAGTGCTCCTTTATTGCAACAGACGTACATTAATTTTGAGTTAATGCTAAATTGCCCTTAATACTTGCAAGCGTACCAAAGCTGTGGATGCAAATAGTCCCCAACGTATCTACACTTTATTGTGGTTTGAACAAAGTTGCTAAAAACTACATTGATCAGTTGTTTAGGTAAATTATTTGGCTATAATGTTGACCTGTTTATGAATATTTCCGTGCTCTGGGCTGAGTACTACAGACACAGTTGAGAGAAAGACTGAAGCACTGTTGTTTTTGGTCTTTTCATGGGATATGTTGACAAAGAAAGTTTTTTTTGTCATGATTTTTGGTGAAGTAATCCTTTACAGTGCCACACAATCCCTTCAGTTCAAGTTTGGCAACAAGTATTCTTTGTAGGAATACTCAAGGCAGATTTCTCTACTGTTGTTCCCTACCTGAGCACTGCCACAGTCTGTCACTGCAAAAATCAAGCAGAGAACTCTCTTGTCAGCCTAAATCACTTTCTCTGATGCTCCCTCATGTTCAGCGTCTCTCTCTCTTGGCTCCATGTTTCCATACAAACTGCTGTGCACAGCTAGATACAATGGAATCTGTGTGGTTTGCTTAGGCTATGTGGACACACTGTCAGAAGTGCCGTGTTGAATCAAACTGACAATTCAGACTTACAAAAAAATACCCCAAGATTTTGTGGATAAAGGACTGATCGTCTTCAAATACTAGTTGGTGTAAGTGTTGATAAAGCACTCTAACCAGGCTGGAGGAATGGTTGTATAAACTCATATCTGTGTGCCCTCCAATGTTTTCCCTCGTAGCTTTTTGAAGAGCACGCAAATCTTCTCAACACCACAAGACATTTCAAATAAATTCTTCATTGGCCTGTCAAAATGCTTTTCCTCTCCCTTCAACACCAGCAAGAGACTACCGTGATCTACTATGAAATGGCCTCATTGTGCAGGGCATCAAGGATTTCTACGGCTCCATCTCCGGGTGTGCTCTGAACTGTGAATTTCAGATTCAGACAGCCCAAGGCCCAAGGCCATGAGCCGCTAGCGCTGCTGAAGCACTCTGTTGCTTCACACATCTGAAATTGGCTGACATGTTTAAGTTTGCCGCACCTTTGCTCAATCTTTGTGTGATTGCTCTCTGGAAACCATGCAAAGCCAAGTGACTCAAGACCTACATGTGTCAGGGCAATGAAGTTCTCCCTTCTCTAATTTTAGTCTGCATTTCCAGAACTGCCATATACGCACATTTTGATGAGATTTATGGTACATACAGAAGGGCTGTTAGACACATCAGCATGTAACGTGGTAATCTGAGGGAGGATATTTGACAGATAGTTTTCCATTCGCTCTCAGTATCCCATGGTGCTTTAATCCCTTAATATCTTACCAATAACTATTAAGGATTTAATGTCACTCGTACTCTGTCGGGGTCTGGCTTGATTCTCTCTCAGTTTTCCCTGAACCCAGGACACAGCTGAGACTGACTGAGCCCATAAAATCTTTAAAGTCTCCACTCATGGGTCACAGAATCAGCCTTGCAGAGACAGGATGTTCAGAAGCTGTATAACAGGAAGTCAAGGTGACCGTTTCGACATATCCATGTCAAGTTAGCCTTCTTTGACTCTCTTCTGTGTGAATATGAGAATAGGACAAGAGGTAATATTCAACTGTCATATTGTAGAGTACAGTAGAAGGGCACTCAGACAGCGCAGACCTCCACCAAGGCCAACAGTCCAGTCTCCTATGATACGTAAATCTGCAAGCGCCTCCACTACATGTCCGGATATATTTCAAAAACTATTAGAATTATGTCAAACAAGTCCTTGAAATTCATGACTGCTTTCTGTATGAGGGAAGCACATTGACCAGTTGTATATCAATTACTCACCACGTGTTACATTGAATTTGTGAAGAAAACTTTGTTTTTCTCCCGTGTCACAGTTAACAGACAATCCAAATAAGGCAAACATTTTTCATGAATTGAAGCAATAGGGACCACATTCAACAACAGCTATATCACAACATCCATTTCCAACCTCTCTCACAACTTGTGCTGTATAATCCAATTCTTATTTATTGAGTTGTTTGCTCAGTAATTCACATGTATTTTCACCAAAAAAAATTTGATTTACTTCCGCTAACAAGTAGCGCTCCCCAAGCGTGCCTATGTGCGCCGCTTAAGTAGAGTTCAAACCAAGCACGCTGCCTGAAGGTGCATGAGACTGATTGTACTGACGTGTTTTATATTGTAACGTATCACAAAAATGCACAGGTTTGGGAAGTACTGAGCATACGACTTTGTAAATGAGTTGTGTGAGAGTTTGTAAATAGATGTTTTGTTATAGTTTTGCCGCCTTCAAATGCAGTGTCCATTTACTTCAAATCATGAAGAATATTTGCCTTTTTTGGATTCTTTGCTAACTGTGGAAGCACACAAGAAACAAAAAAATGTTTTCCTCATATATTCAACCAACCATCTCTCAAACCCAACTCATCAAATACTGACACTTGGACAGTGGCCCTCCACGCCAAATACAGAAGCACAGAGGCACCCTTTAGCGGCAGTATAAGATGCACCAGGTGGCTGCGTTTTTTTATGGCCAAGAATACTACAAGTACCATAGTATTAAGAGCGAGAAACTCCAGACTTTTACCTGGGAGACTGCTCTTCATGTTCCACGTAAAACCAAAAATCAGTGGAGTTATTTTATTAACAATGTAGTGTGCTAGTATTTGTAGTGTAAGGCAGGTTTCTCTCTCGTGTCTTACCTATGAAGTAAAAGCACAGGGACAGCTTCTCTGGGTAACTTGATCCATTTTAATGTCCGATAAAGGACACTGAACTGAACATCGACAACAGTAGTGGCATCTAACATTTTATATATATATATATCACTCGGCCAAACTTAATCATATCTCTCATTACCTGCATGCAAGGTGTGCAATATTAAATAGTTCCAAATCACATTATCATAAAGAGCAAAATAAAATATGTAAACAATATAAGAATGTAGTGAATATTAAATTATGTAGATACAAAATTATGAACATAATAATAAAATAAAAACAAGACAATCCTCTGGATACGTCATCACGTAAATAAATCTCATCTTACATTCTTCCCTTCTTCAGATGAAATGTCATCATTTCAAAGTTAATGAAATGTTAGTGATGTATGTCATATGATGTTACATTATGTTAGTAGCAAGCATACTTATTATAAGCCAAACCATGATGGGCTTTTTATTTTAAACCTAGCCATGTACTTTTGTTGCCTAAACCGAAGGAAGTAAACCTTAAAACAGAGTTTTTTTTACCACCATTCTAAGTTTATGTTGCATGTACCAAACCTGAATTTACACACCGTCCTTGAGGGTTCAAAACTGACACAAGAGGGGTACCTAGAGTTTGATGTGTAGGGCCACTCATCTTTGATGTTTGACAAGATTGGAGTGAGAATGTATTGATTCACCCAGCCATGGCATCCAGATTTCTCCTTAGTCATCAGTTCAAGGTCCACACAGTTTGATATATTCAGCATCATACTTGAGTTCGGCCATTTCTTGGAGCTAGTTTGCTGTCTCTGTCGAGTAGCTGTCCGTTAGTCACTCACTCTACAGCAGAAAACGGCACTTCAAAATAAAAGCTCTGTGCCAGAATTCACTGTATTTAAAAATAATGTGTTTTTTTTTTAGAAACTTGACATGTTTGCAAGTCACTTGTGGTCCATTCAGAATGGACCCGTGATCCATTTTTGGACCATGACCCACCAGTTGGGAACCACTGCCTTATAACAACTACATGTGTAGGCTACTCCAGAGGATTACTGGTACCCGTGAATGTGGATTGTAACATGGAGTCAATGCATTTCTACAATTGGCTGTTTTATCCATATTAAACTTATTACCATCTACTGGATTTTATTTCCAAGGACAAGTGACCGATCTCGCAATGTTAACAAAAGTGAAAAATAACTCGTGTACCTGCCCTTTGATTTGGATCTGCTCCAAATTTTAATGGGCTCTTTGTTGGCCAATGCTACAAGCTTCCACCAAGTGTCATGAAAATCGTGCCAGTGGTTTTTCCAGAATAGTGCTAACAAACCAATAAACAGACCAAACTGAAAACCTCCCTGGTGGAAGTAATGAAAGAAAAGAAATGACCTTAATATTGTCTGGAATAAAGAGTTTCAAAATTCACTTTGTTAGAGCTGCCACTGAATGAAGCTCTGTCATCCAAATTGTTTGTCTTCCAGCTCAGACTAAAGCCAGCCACAGTGTGAAAAAATGTAGATCACACCAGCTGAGATAGATGAAAAAAATAAAAACTCCACATTTTAGGTCTCCTCAAAAATCCCGCAGTTAATTTTTCATGGCCGTACCTTTTAAGAGACATGTCAGTTTGATTTAATGTTCAGCTGACAGTTATTGGTTTTTGGTGTTTACCTCTTATCACTTCAGAAACTGGGGAGGCCAATTTATACTCTGGATGCACATAAAGCGGCATCAAAAATTAAGATCTTGACGCCCTGGAAACATTATAAAAGCTTTCTATAATGCAGCTGTGTGTGTAATTGTGTTGTGCTCTTTGTGTGTGTGTGTGCTGAGAGGATGGCAGGCGTTTGAAATTTTATCAGCATTTCCTGTATTCTGTGTTTAGACTGACATATCCCCACATACTGTAAAGACATTTCTAATGCTCCCCTTTTTTCCTCCCGCTGCCTCATCTTCAGCTCCGCTCTCTCACACACTGGACACTTTGCAGCCGAGTGATGGAAGTGCAAGCTGGATGTTGTTGTTTTTTATACTCCCATTACTGATGCCCAGAGTTTGCCTTTGTCAAGTTAGAAGTTTGCTTAATAAACAACCGAGCTGCAATAAGTGTTCATTGACACATGTGCTGGCGCGTTTGATAACGAAAATCTTTAAAGGGGGGCTTACAGTGAAGAAATTGTCTCAAGTGGTTCAAAGGATTTGAAGTGGAAGAAGAGAGGATTGATGTTTGCGCTGCAAGCCCCTGAGTAGAACTGGCCCAAGGTCTAATCAGAGACCAACAACACACCCCTCCCCAGCCTCCACCCCTCCCTCCACGCAGCCATAGGATTTTCTCTCACTATTCAAGGGCTGATAGATGAGCCTCTCTTTGTATTTCAGCCATGCACTTTCTTAAATCTGAAAAGCCAATTCATCTTGGGCAAACGCAAGAGGAGGAGGGAGTAAACGAAAAACTTCAAAAGTCATTTTTTCACTCCTTGCCAGCGCTCAAGTGTCATTCACGAGCTCTCTAAGCACTTTGTCTCTCCTTCATTAATTGTCCCAGCGCTTCACCCACGTCACGTGCCTTGACTACAACCGAAAGCTGAGGAGATCTTAACTCGGCTATTCCCCTCTGTCTTGTTCTCCATGTTGATAAGTTGACAATAGATACGGAGCAGTCTGCATGGACTGTTTCATTGGGGGAAAGATATCACACAAAAAGGAGGGAATGTGTTTATGTTTCCTGATGGACTGGATTAATCTTTGCTTTTCAGGTACAGTGCTTTTCAGACATTCGGGCAAAGTAGTTTATCTACGCTTGCTGTCAAATAGAATTCAAGCATTTAGTGGGCCAGACAAATAACCAGTGTAATAAATCATCCTTTTTGTGTAGTAGGGCATCAGAAAGGCTGCTGTGCGGACAGGCTGTTTGAAGTTTAGGCACTTTCATTACACACATGTCAACAACATGTACAAAGTTTAATGGTCCTGTAGTGAACTCTGGGGCGATTTTTTTTTTTACACTTCCAGTGGCAAAATGAAAGCTTATTTTTCCAAGAAGATTATTTTTCAGGCAGCAGCACAATGTACACCACAGTATTTCTTTTTTAAATCCCACAGTGTTTCACTGAGCCCATGTGTTGAGAGAGAAACGGTGTCATGTTTAATTAGCAAATTCTCACAGTGAATGTGGACACCTTGTTGACACATCCATTCCACATGAGCTATTGCTGATTCCTTTGAATGCAATTTACATAATTATACCTCATCCAGTCCTGTCGAGCACATGCCTCAAACACCATGTTGCTCCCAGCAAAACAGCACGAGGAGAAACAGCCATATTAACGCTTGTGGCAAGAAAACATAAATGTTGAAGCCGCCGCCGCCTCCTCCATCTGCATTGTATGAGACATGATGGTCTCGCTGCATTTACAGATATGACCCCCAACCCCCCATATGTGCACACACAAACACACACACACACACAAACATAACACCGCCTCCTCTTAAAACATACACACAAAGAAAGAAAATCTCACTGGCTGCGAAAGATGACCTACATTTCTACAACGCTTTGCACTTACTGTACATATTTAAGTTGATCTGGCTCCAATATGCAAAACCCATAGTGTACCACCTCATTCCAAAACATAAATTCTAATTTACATGCACAATATTGCAAAACGAGACTCACCACCAGTGAGTCCATAAGCTCTGTGGTAACATTCAAAGTCAAACAACACCCATCTTCCCCAAAGAACAATGAAGCATGACAGTCTGAATTGCCAGAACGTACTGTCAGAGGGCTCCTCCAAAGCTCTCAGCATCGAATTTCCCTCTGAATCTTGTCTTGCTCATCTAATAACTTTGTTTATGTCTGCTATGGGACATGTCTGGAGAGACACCTTGAACACTGGGATACAGCTCTCAGTCCAAACATAAAGAGAGAAATGAAATATTCACCCGCCTGATTGTCTCCAAACTCCAGGAGAAGAATCAATAAAACATAACATTGGCTTCTTTCTGAGTTTAAGACTTCCGATGGGGTTTGAAACCCCCATGTGACATCGGAGGCTTTACTCTCGCATATGAAAACACCAGAGTTTTATTTTGATGTTTGAATTAATCAGCAGAGAGCATCTACAGAACAAAAAGATCTGATGTTGCCTGTGGGATCTGCGGCCATCTGAGATTTCACAGTCTGTATTTAAAAGCATGTTTTGAAGAATGCATTTCAACAGCCCATAATAAGCTAAGACGATCCATAGTGCCTCTCGTATCTGGTCTACAAAACTCAGCCAATCTTTTTTTCCTTATGTACCACATATTTTTAATGTCCTGATCTATCGCCTTGGTGAGTAAAACTGACTTCAAAGACTCGTGTTGAAAATGAGTGTTGACTCAATAACCTCCCTGCATGGTGTGTTTAAAACCCACTTTCATGTGAAGGTTAAGCTCCTGTGAAGTGTGTCACTTGTGCCAATACAATGGGGCAATTATGCGGACCGGGTCAACATATGTACCAATGGAACACAAAGGACACAGCTAAATAGGAGGGGACTGTGACCCCATTACCGTGTTATCTCAGAGGTAAAAGAAATCCTTTCAGCCCCAACTCTATAAATAACAGTTTAACAAAGACAGAAGACAACAACACCCTGGCTTTGTTCACACAGGCATGAACTGCATAAATAGCTACTGTGAAATGTCTTGATATCTTTTCTGTTAAAGGGATTATTTGGGACTTTAGAAATTACTTGCTTTATTGCTTGGAGTTAGATAAAAAGATCAATACTGCTCTTATATGTACACTAAATAAGAAGCTACAGCCAGGAGCTGGTTAGCTTAGCTTAGCATTACAGACTGGAAACAGAGGGAAACAGCTAGCCTGGATCTGTCCAAAGTAAATAAATTCACCTAACAGCCCCTCTAAAGCTCACCATGTTTTACTTGTTTGTTTAATCCATACAAAAAACTAAATGCTAGCTGGTTCTCTCTGTTTCCAGTCTTTGTGCTAAGCTAAGCTAAGATAAACTAAGCTAAGCAGCTGCAGGTTTGACAGTGGTATCTCATCTGGCTCTCTTCAAGAGAGTGAGTAAGTATTTCCTAAAATGTCAAATGATTCCCTTAACATAAAATAATTAAAGCTAGAATTTTGCTTCTTCTGCAATTAATGTAACGCTTCATGATGGGGTGTGTTGTTTGTGCACTGGAGCACACCTATAAGGCGCGCTCATGCATGTACAGACTCGTTTTGAAGGTTATGTAACCACTGTTCCTACAGTGGCATGTTTATGTATATACATTAGTCAACTATGTCTATAAAATAAAATGATGCCTTTTCATCTGTAGTTAACAGTAAGCAGCTATTGTCTGAGAAAAAAATTAATTCAATTCATTGTGCTGCTCAAACCCTTCCAGCTGCAGCTACCGCCAGCTTTTAAGGTGAAATGTCCTCTTGCATGTTCCTCAGTGTATGAGCTGACATCATGAATCAACCATTTATTCAGTTTCGTAACTGCTTATCCTCTTGAGGGCCGTGGGGGGGGCTGGAGCCTATCCCAGCTGACACTGGGTGAGAGGCAGGGGTACACCCTGGACAGGCCGCCAGACTATCACAGGGCTGACACATAGAGACAGACAACCATTCACACTCACATTCACACCTACGGACAATAAAGAGTCACCATTTACACTATCCCCAATCTGCATGTCTTTGGACTGTGGGAGGAAGCTGGAGTACCCATAGAAAACCCATGCTGACATAGGGAGAACGTGCAAACACCACACAGAAGGTTTTTTTTATTGGTTTTCTTGCATGACATACGCTTTAGTGATGATTGGATCTGCAAGAGCTTGAAAAATTTAGGCCTGTATGAATTTCAACCTTGACTATGTGAAACGTTAATATTTTATTTCCTCACTTGGAGAAAACAAAATGGTGAAGCATCCTGCAGCACTACACCCTTTGTTCTATGTAAACAAGACCTGAAAATTGTTGTGCTCTGCCCAATAGCAGATCTTCCTATAGGTGACGTAGGTCACCGGCGAAGGCAACACCTAGAGGGGGGCGCCAAATTAGGTAAAAATGATCAAAACATCTAATGCTAAGGGCCGGCTTGTATTAGGGGCCCCACATCTAGTCGAGGCAATGCAGTTCACCTTTATGTGTTCATCACATGAGAGGCGGCTGTGGCTCAGAGGTAGAGCAGGTCGTCCTCTAATTGAAAGATTGGCATTTCTATCTCTGGCTCCTTCAGGTCCGCATGCTGAAGTGCGGTAGCCTCGGCCACCAGTGTGTGAATGTGTGTGTGTAAATGGGTGATTGTGACATGTAGTGTTAAAGCGCTTTGAGTGCTTGGAAGACTAGAGAGGCTCTATACAACATGCAAGAGTATTGATGGGTATGCTGGACTGTATGTGGACAGCATTTGAGTAAGAGAAAATGAGAAGGTCAGGGCCATCTGGGACGCAATATGAAAAGAAAAGGGGAAGACATTTGCACATACTTTCTTTTACTGTTTATTTACTATCATTGTCTGTTAGCTGTAGTTTGTACCTATTTCTTATTAGCTTCTGTTCCTGTTTGTAATAAATACAGTGAGTATAAAGATAATAATAACAATTATTATTGCTATAATTATTGTAATATTTTGTGGAGGGGTGGGGGGTGAGGGGGCCAAGTAGGGGGAGCTTGCCTAGGGCCCAAAATGTGCTGGTTCCAGCACTGATTCTGTCCTCGTTACACTGTTAATTGGACTAGCTGGCTGTTTTCTCCTGTTCCCAGTGTTTGTGCTAAGCTAAGCTAACCAGCTGCTGGTGGTAGCCTCATATTTAGCGTACACATATGAGAGTATTATCAATCGTCTTATTTATCTTTCAGCAAGAAAGCAAATAAACACATTTCCCAAAATGTCAAATGATGCCTGCAACAATTTCTACTAAGCAGAAAGTACACTTGATTCATCTGTAACATACAATTAAGTATACATTTTGCTTAAAAGTATTCACTAATAGCTTTTGCTGATACGTCAGAAAGCCCACTTTGACTAAAATGTAACTCGAATGCCACATTTTAAGGTCAAGTTGAACATGCATAGAAACACAAAGAAGAGAAGGAGAGAGGGAGACAGACATACAGAGAGACGGAAGAGAGTCTGGCTTCTCAGAGGCATAGAATATTGAGTTCTTTAAGGCAAGCGATCTCCCACTAGAGCAATATTCGGTTGAGCTGAGCTGTACCACAGTATAATTTGCCTCTGATTTCTAATCTTTGTAAAAGAATGCGAGGCTAAGTGCCTTCCACAAATGCAGACTATCATGGCATTTCTTCAGGCACATTATGGACCAGAGTGATTAGAGAACTTAAAATGCAAAGGCATCCCTTGAAACTGAATGCATTTACAATCCCATTAAATATGGAATTGTGTCTGTGGGCCAACAGTAAATTTGAAATATCTTTCCCTGCAACAGTTTTTTTTTCCTCTCATACATTTTCCGTTTGCCGCTTGCTTCCTTCGCTCTGTTGGCGAATCTGTTTGAGGCTGTGAATAATTTGCCAGTAACTTTCATGGAAATAGCGACACTCGACACAATTATATAACATTAATCATGAAAATGCTATCACGATCTTCCATCAGCATCATGCAGACATTTTTTATGACTGATGGTTTTGACAGTTGGTTGCTTTCACCCTGAATAAAAAACAGTTACAGAAATTGCTACAAAGATATAAAATCAAATATTAATAAGAAATGCAGCTTGAATTCAGAGCCTGGGATGCAGCATTAAGTCTTTCTGTGGAAGTGACCTTGAGCTCATGTATTAGAATATAGTTTGGGTTGTTTTTTTTTTAAGTATCAAATTCTGCTCTCTGCTATTTTCATTTTCAACAGTAGAGCACTGCCTATCTGAAAGTCAGACATGCACGCAGCTTGAATCTCTGACAGGTCATAATGAGCAGAAAATCCATCGCTGCAAAAACATTCAATACATTTTATGTTTTTCGATCACAACATAATACAATTGAATGTAATATGTAAATAGAGCTACAGCCAACTGTGGAATTTGCACACCACAATGAAAGCAACCATCTGCTAAATAACCTTCTCAACCATAAACAACCATTTACTTATCATAAATTCACATAAACTCCTCCGCGTCCCAGTTCAAACTAATGCTGTATTGTGGTATAATAATCCATCTATCACAACAGCCATTTGACCTGGTTTAATGTAATCCAAAGAGAGTCGCCCACACTGAATCTATGATCACCTCTGTTCTCATTAAAGTAAAAATCAGCCTACGTAACATGTGGCTGTAAATTACGCTGAAAGAAAAAAACAAGTGTTTATCAAACTGTTTAATGAACCGTCCTCAATGGTTTCCACTCATTTCTTTTCTGCATTAAAAGTGCATTATGCTTTTGTTTTGCCACTTCAGCACTGGGTCTAATCTACACTATCAGCTGTATAAATTTGTCTGGGTATGACTAGACCTTGGGATGTTATCATAGATATGCAAAAATGTCTTCTGTATTCATTATTTTGATAAAGATAATGGTAAACCAGCTTTCTGCTGCAATATATATGTACATATATATGTATATGTGTGTGTATGTGTGTTTGTTTGTTTGTTTTACTTGGGCTGTGACTATATTCACACAAAGCTGATAGCATGTCAGCAAACACTTACCTACACACATGGATGGATTACAAAATGGGCCTGCCTGGCACTGGCCCAGGGGCCCAAAGTGTCAGGGTCCTTCCTGGCCTTCATCTGTAAAATGTCACTCAAATTAACATGTACTGACCAGCAAGCCTCAAAATGACTACAAACAGACACAAACAGATGACAAAGAGACACAAAATGGCTACAAATAAACACAAAGGGATCACAGAGAGATGCCAGGGAACTGCAAAGAGACACAAAATAACTACAATAAGGGGCCAAACAACCACAGACACAAAATAACAACAACAAAAAAACATATACCCCCAAATAAACACAAAATAATCTCAAGGAGACACAATCGGCCATGAGGAGATGAATCAAAATCAACACAAAATTACCCTGAAGACAATAAAACGATTAAATTCGACACAAAATTACCTTGAAGAGAAACAAAATGACCAAATCAACACAAAATTACCACAAACAGACAAAAAACAACTACAAAGAGAAACAAAATGCCCTCAAGGAGACACAAAATGACTTCATAGAGACAAAAAATTACCTCGAAGAGACACAAAGCGACCAAAATCTACACAAAATGTGCTCAGAGAGACAAAACGACCAAAATCAGCAAAAAATTATCTCGGAGAGAAACAAAACAACCAAAATTGACACTAAATTACCACAAACAGACAAAAAACAACTACAAAAAGAAACAAAATGCCCTCAAGGAGACACAAAATGACATCATAGAGACACAAAATGACCTTGAAGAGACACAAAACAACCAAAATCGACACAAAATTACCTCAAGGAGAAACAAAATGACCAAATCGATACAAAATTACCTCGAAGAGACAAAAAAACAACTACAAAGAGAAACAAAATGCCCTCAAGGAGACACAAAATGACCCTGAAGAGACACAAAACGACCAAAATCTGCACAAAATTACCTCAGAGAGAAACAAAACGACCAAAATCGACACAAAATTACCTGAAGGAGAAACGAAATGACCAAATCGATACAAAATTACCTCGAAGAGACAAAAAACAACTATATAGAGAAACAAAATGCCCTGAAGGAGACACAAAATGACTACATAGAGACACAAAATGAACACAAAGAGAAACAAAATGACCAAATTGATACAAAATTACCTCGAAGAGACAAAAAAACAACTACAAAGAGAAACAAAATGCCCTCAAGGACACACAAAATGACTACATAGAGACACAAAATGAACACAAAGAGAAACAAAATGACCAAACTGATACAAAATTACCTCGAAGAGACAAAAAACAGCTACAAAGAGAAACAAAATGCCCCCAAGGCCACACAAAATGGCTTCATAGAGACACAAAATTACCACAAAGAGAAACAAAACAACCAAAACTGACACAAAATTACCTCAAAGAGATGCAAAACAACCAAAAGAGAATTACCTCAAGAAGAACTGACCTGACTAGAGACTCAAAACAACAACAGAAAAGAGGCAAAACCATCACAAAGTCTGTTTGTCTTGCTCCTATGTCTTAGAGGTGGTGGGGCTTTTTACATGTCTTTGCCCAGGGGCTAATTATATCATAATCCGTCCATGTCTACTGACAGTACACACCCAGCAGATATGCAGCAGTATTAACCTTTTTAGCTCTGTTTTGGGCTCCACCAACTCCTAAAAAGAATATCTGGAAGTTATGCTGCTAAATGCTCTGCCATGCTCAGCAGCTAGTTGCTAACTGTGTCTCTGCTGTTTGGTTTTGCTCTAAATAGCCACCTGCTGTTGCTGGAAACAACAAAACACTGCATAAAGCTGATGGGACTGGAGAGTCAGGTGATAAATCCTCTGTCTTGTCACTAGTAGCAACACCTTCTACACTGCACATGGTCACTTAATTCATTGTTACTATTAAAATACTGATATATGCAGCTTTTATTGAAACCTGGTATTCTCATAAAATCCCCCTGAGTGTGCAGTTCACTCTGCCATTTTTCCACAATTTAATCCTCAGTGGAGCACCTCCAAATTTAGCCTCTTAATGACAGCACAAGTTAAGGAAAACATCACACATGGACCCGGGTGAGAACTGGGACCCTCACAGAAACACAAACTCAGTGACAGGAAGAATGAATATTTTAACTCGAGACTGACTGTATTATATGCTGGGCGCTTAAAAATATACCTAGCGCTATTCGGCATTGGAAGAAACTGATTTGAGGATGAGACAAAAACAGGTGACAGCAAATTTCAGGCATTTCAGCAGGAGGCCTGAATGAATGTATTGTACATTCCTCGATTTTTTTCAAATGTGAAGATGCTAGACTAAGCTTGTAGGAAGTTTCACATTCCCTGTCAACATATCTTAACCTCTGCGAGCTGCAGTACATATATGTGAGTAACTCATTTTAAAATCAGGCAACTTGCTTGGGTCCATTTTTTGAGTGAATAATTTTACTACATGTTTCAAGAAATGTTGGCAGTCTTTCTGTAAATCTGATTAAATGATAAGAAAAATTGATTATTGTATGTATTTGAGAGCAATTTTAATATATTACCTTATTCCAAAACATGGTCTAAATAGAGTTGCCTTGCAAATGTGATAGTCCCTGCTTCAAGAAACAATCTGTCACAGTTGTTCTGTCCATTAGTTGGAAAGCTCACACTGTAAAATTGCCCACCTACCTTTGTTGTTAACTGCAGCCCTTTTCTCTTTCAATGTGTCTCTGCGGGCTTTTCACAATGTTTCAGATCATTATAGCTATATTGTTAGCGTTGTCTTTCGGATTATTGTTAGTGCTCCAACCGCAGCACGCTGTGGACTCTATGGCTGACTAACAAATCGTTCTGAGCAGAATACACACAAACTGTCAACCTCTCCACGCCACATTAAGATATACGGTAGATGGAGAAGTTAGAAGTAAATAGTGGCTTCGATCCAGATGCTGGGTTAGTAGAACGGTTATACTCTGGGTGTCGAAATAATCCGATGTAGTCTTCACAGCAGCACAACAAAGAAGTGCAAAAACATATAATTATACTGGAGGGGGAAAAACATCACTATCAAATCTGATAAGCTCCACTAGAGACTGGACAGAACATCTGAAAAGAAGGGATGGGCATGCACACATATTTAGTGGAAACCAAGTCAGTTCCTTGGCGAAGATTTACAGATTTTTTTTTCAATATCTCTGCTTAAATTTAGTTCACACTACAAATTCCAGGTACCATGTTTGAAATTTTTGGAAATGGGCTCGGCAAGTGTTGACACACACCTGTGCCAAGATACAACAGAACGGGAACATGTGTTGTATTCCAAAACAGTAGTCCAATGAGCCAGAGAACCATTAACTGCAGTTTGAGGCTGAATGGTGTTGTTGTATTGTGTCCAGCTTTGCCACATAAGAACATGTAGGTCCATAGAGTTCACAACATGGCCAAAAATGTGTGGACACGATGAGATTTTGGAACCTGGCTGCAGAGATTTGCTCCTTATTAGCCACAAAAGCATTTTTTGTCAGATTGCGTCACTTCTGGTGTGTGGCGGCATGATGGTGCAGTATCGCCCCACAGCAAGAGGGTTCCCGGTTTGAACCCAGGGTGTGTAGAGTCTGCATGTTCTCCCTGTGTCAGCGTGGGTTTTCTCTGGGTACTCCAGCTTCCTCCCACAGTCCAAAGACATGCACTTCAGGTAAATTGGTGACTCTAAATTGGTGTGAATGTGAGCATGAATGGCTATGTATGTATTAATTGCCTGCTTTTTACATGTCCTACTTTGCAGGATGCTGCCCTACTCCTCTAAGCTTTTTATCCTGTTTAGCTGTTCATGTTTTGCTTTCTCTGGCTCTACTTTTATATACTGTGTGTTTTATTTGTTGTTGTAATAGCCAATTTAACATCAGACCGAAGGACAACAGTTGAATATTAGCCTTTTGGTTAGCACTGGCACATTTACAGTGATGTTGATCAATGCGCACTGTCCCTGAGAATAAAAGAATGAATAAAAAAATAAATTAATTAGTGAGGTCCAACACTGATGTTAGGTGATAAGACTTTGGTAGCAGTTGTCATCCAATTAAACCTAGAGCTTTTGGATGGGGCTGAGTTCAGGGCTCCATATTAAACTCTGAAAACCATTTCTGAATGGACTTTGTCATGTTGAAACAGGAAGTCTCTGCCAGAAAGTTGGATGCATTCTGCTGTTTTGAATCTATCTGTATGATGTGTCACTGTATGTTAAAGGGGAACTACGCCCATTTTCAAACCTCAAGCATGTTATTCTTGTGGTCTAAGACAGTCAAACAACATCAGTAAACATGATCCAAAACCAAGAGTGCTATAATTCAAATTTGTGGTATCATCGAGTTTAAGTCTGGAGCTGCTCCATAGACCAAGTCACAATGTTACAATAACTTCCAAGTAGAAAGTTCTCACGTTGCAAACATAAAATCAAACAGTGTGAAGCAAATATTGCCTCAGCTAGTGAGTTCTGAGCCACCTAAAAAAGGCCAACCTAAAAAATTTGTATCATTTTAAGTGTACGCTATATTTGGAATATTTTCACCACTTCACCTTGCTCTCAGACAGCCTTATTCAACAGGGAATTATATTATATCAGAGCCACCAGACTCCACCAACAAAAACAACACAGTCTCACTCTGACCTTGTCACATATCGATGTTTGGTCATGGACCTTCCATGTCCACATACGACGTAAAAGGTTCCCTGGGTGCATTGGTTGTTGACGTTCTGGGACACTGTGTCAAGTTCAGCCTGTTACATGGATTGTCTTCTTTCAAAATGCACTTCTGTTTTCACAGGAAATTTATCATTTACATTAAGTCGCTTACATAATAAACGCACTACGTCAGTCCAACAACACAAATTGACTTTTTTTTTCCTCCAACAACTAATGCACGTGGTTAGGTTTAGGAAAAAAAAGAACAGGGTTTAGTTTCATAAAACCACTCTCCCGGGTGAAAGTCAGTGTTTGTTGTGGAAAGATGTTCTAGATGGCACTGAGAGCTGAATATACGGGTACATTTTCTGTTTTAGAGGTGAGAACACTACAATAGAATGAAGCTCATTTAGTTATAAAAAGGGAACAAACATTCAGTGAGTCTACAAAATCAGGCTCCCATTCACCGTCTATGGAGCCGCTCCAGAGTTTACAGCTTGATGACATCACAAGTTTGGGACTTACCTCTCTGGTTTCTGGCTTTGAGAGAGAGTAGCTCATGTTCACAAATATTGATTGAACCTTCCTATGCCTGGGAAATAACGTGTTGGAATTCCTAACTAAGGTGGTGTTCCCCTTTAAGATTTCCCTCACCTGTAACTAAAGAGCCAAAACAGCCCGAAAATCCAAAGTGCACAAAAGTACTACACATGGACAGGGCTGTTCACATACCTTTAGTCTTCCTGCTAACATGTAAAGGTGCAGAACTAAATCCTCATCACAGTGTTTACAATCTAATGTGATTTGAAATTCAAAGCAGTTGGACATTATGTTTTCAGAGTGGGAGGTTTTATAGTCAAAACCCAGGAGATAAGCCTGTATAAGTAGCTTACAAATCCCATAAACCAGGAGAAAGGAAAGATGTATGGTCTAAAGTGTGATTGAAAAGATAAACAACCTCTTGATCTCATATAGGAGAACATTTTCTCAGGGAGACTCTTGACAGCATCCCTTTATTTATTGGTTGTTTTTACATGCAGGCTACAAAGTGAGATAATACACACCATGTTTTTAAGTAAAAGCAACTATTGGTATATCAAGTGATCGATGTGGCATCACTGCTCCCTTAGAAGGGCTGTGGATGCTTTTAATAATCAAGCTGCTCTCAGATGAGCTGCACCCTCCCTGAACAAAACATAGCTCACAAAAAAAACAAAAAAAACAATTGAGCTGGCCTTTGCAGTGCACGCGCGCGCGCACACACCTACACGTGCCAATAGACAATGAAGTAAACATCAAAAGAAGAAGAAATAGGCTTTTGCTAAATAAAACCATCACTCGGTAATGGCTGTAAAAAGACGATAAACAGTGCAGGGACTATCTTCAAGCAGTGCCATATCTTTTTGCCCTTTTCTTCTATTTTGCAACTTCCTTCAGTGTACACTCTCCAAAACAGGCTTAGAGCTTCTCCTTTTTTTTCACAAGGGGGTATTTTTAATTCTAAAGCGAGGGATTGGTCACACTTCGTCTCATTAGCATGAGGAGCTGTATAAACCCCGCCACTGCAGAATTTTGAGCTGTGTTGAAGGCGAGGCAACAAGCGTATCTGACTGGCTGCGCGCGCGGAGCGAGTAACTTTCACTTCCAGCACAGTTCAGTTCATAAAAGCGGGAGCTGTATGGAGAGCTCACTCCAGAGGTGAACTGGTCTCATCTGTTCAGCACACAATGAGGCTGCTTACCGAGGGAAAGATTACTACGAAGATGATACGGGGCAAATGTATAACTTATTGGCACCGGTGGATTTTTATATTCTCAATCCATCAGTTTTTATTTGCCTCACTGGCTCAGTCCGAGGGAAATACTATTCGATACCAGACCAATGAGGAGGACGCACCAGGTACAGTCATCGGAAACCTTGCCAAGGACATGTCCTTGAGTCTGTCTCATTCCTCCAAGACCAATTTCAGGATGATGAAACAATTCAATGATTCATTCATCAGGGTAAGAGAAAGCGACGGGGAACTCACTGTCGGGGAACGAATTGACAGGGAGAGAATCTGCAGACACACTCTACAGTGTCTCATCACTTTTGACGTGGTAAATTTCTCTAAAGACCGCTACAAATTGATTCACGCCGAGGTGGAAATAAAGGACATTAATGACAACTCTCCGGAGTTTCCAAACAAGGAATCTATAGTGGAGATCTCCGAGAACGCAGCAGTGGGCTCCCGCATCCCTTTAGACCCAGCTGCAGACGCAGATGTGGGGTCAAACTACATCCAAAGCTATCAAATTTCTGTCAACAGTCATTTCACCATTGATGTGCTCCTGAGAGCCGATGGGGTTAAATATGCGGAATTGGTGCTAATGAAAGAGCTAGACAGGGAGACTCAGTCATCATACACTGTGGAGCTGGTCGCCACAGACGGAGGGAACCCTTACAGATCAGGGTCAACAAAGATAACTATTAAAGTGACTGACTTTAATGACAATAGTCCCGTTTTTGACCAGAATAGTTTCTCAGTCAGTTTGCCAGAGGACGCACCGGTCGGCGCTGTTATACTGGACTTAAACGCAGTTGATGCTGATGAGGGTTTGAACGGAGAGGTCGTCTACGGGTTCGGGAAACAGGTTTCTCATGAGATCCGAGAACTTTTCCAAGTGGATAATAAATCAGGTCGCCTGACGCTCAGGAGCCCTGTGGATTTTGAGGACAAAAGCACATATGAGCTAGATGTGCAGGCGACCGATCTGGGACCCAACCCGACCCCCTCCGTGTGCAAAATCATAATTCACGTCACAGACATTAATGACAATGCCCCAGAAATTAGCATCACCCCGATGACCTCCATCACGACGGGCATTGCATACATCAGCGAGGCGGCAGACAAGGACAGTCTGGTGGCGCTGATCAGCACCTTGGACAGAGACTCGGGTGTGAACAGCCAGGTCCACTGCACACTGTACGGCCACGACCACTTTAAACTCCGGCAGGCGTACGAGGACAGCTACATGATAGTTACAGCAGCAGTCCTAGACAGGGAGAGGATTAGTGAGTATAACTTGACGGTCATGGCTGAGGATTTTGGGTCACCTCCGCTGAGAAAGATCACCCAGTACACCATTAGACTCAGCGACGAGAATGACAACGCCCCTCACTTTACCAAAGCTGTCTATGAAGTTTCAGTGGTGGAAAACAACGCCCCGGGCGCTTACATCACCACAGTTGAGGCCAGCGACGCGGATCTGGGCAATAATGGCAAAATCACTTACAGACTTGTGGACAGTGTTATCATGGGCTCCCCAGTGAACACCTTTGTGTCTCTCAATGCAGTGTCTGGCTCCATATATGCACTGAGGAGTTTTAATTATGAAGTGATGAAACTGCTAGACATACACATCCAAGCGAGTGACGGGGGGTCACCACAGCTGCAGAGCACAGCTGTCATCAGACTAAAAATAGTTGATCAGAATGACAACCAACCTTCTATCATCGAGCCACCCCTTTACAAAGGATCTGCTGAGGTTTTCCTGCCCAAAGATGCACCTGCAGGTTATGTGGTAACCCAGATAAAGGCCACAGATGCTGATGAAGGCATAAATGCACAGCTGTCCTATAAAATCACCGAGGGGGGACACCTGGGTTTCTCTATCAACAAAGACACAGGGAAGGTGCACGTGAGCAGACAGCTGACGTATGATCTCACAGACAATGTCAAAGTCACAGTGTCGGTCAGTGACAATGGATCCCCGGCGCTCACATCCACAGCCATTATACACTTCAGCTTCATAGAAGGAACTCTACCCAGTATGCCTTCTTTGGCTCAAAATGGCAGCGAGGAGCTCTTTGAATGGGACATGTCCATTGCCATAATCATTGTCCTGGCAGGGAGCTGCTCTCTCCTCCTGCTGGCTATCATTCTCATCACAACCATTTGCAGCCGCCGGAAAAAAGAGACAAGGGAGGGAGGGTATGATGAAAAAGAAGACATACCAAATGTGGAGAAAGTGGAAAGTGGTCATGTTGATTCATTGATTGCCAACCACAAAGGGAAAGTGTTTGATGCCCATCCATTTCCAGAGAAACCTCCGTTGGCCAGCAGCAACACAACAGAGACCGGCTGTGAGGATGGCAGGCAGACAGCAGGCATCTTTGAGTCAAACAGCAGGGTGATGGAGGGTAAATTGAAGGTAAGTCATTATTTTTCAGAGATGTTGAAAGTTTGCGCCGACTTTGTTCGTCTTTTGAATCTCGACTCACAATCTGTGTTGAATGTGTTTGTGTCTTCGCAGGGTTACTCCACGCTGCCGGGATATGGGAAAGAGACAGTCAGACCAATAACAATATGGAAGGGTAATTCATTCACGACAATCTCAGCAAGAGATCCGCACATCAGTGGCAAGGACAGTGGGAAAGGGGACAGTGACTTCAATGACAGTGATTCTGACATAAGTGGAGATGTGCACAAAAAAGAATCGCCGCCTACAAACAGTGAGTGTCACGAAAACACTAAGAAATAACAGTAAACAGGGCCAGACCTAGCACATTTGGGGCCCTGGGCCAGCTGCTATTGGTCCCCCCCTCCCCCTTTTCTTTATTTTTGGTACTGCGCCTTGGATGGCTTTGGCCTTTTCAGGATGGTAATCCTACTACAGATCTTACATTAGATCTTTAGATCATTATTTCCTTATGTTCGATTTGTTTTCATAAAAAAAAATACATAAATAATTAGGTGGGGGTGGATTTTGGCACCCCACCTCTGAGTGGCAATGAGAAATTTCAATTCAATTCAATTCAACTAGATGACAGGATGTAAATTGAATCAAATGAGAGGATATAAAGGTGAATTCAAAGCTGTGTTGTGACTTGCATTCCCTTTTACCTCACATAGTGTGGTTTATATTTTAACCTAAGCCATGTACCAGACTGTACCCCAGTTACAACAATGTGTTTTCTGATACACTGGACACATTATGATAGATGTTACCTGGGCTCACTGAGGTCTTTCAACACCAAAACACCCTCAACCGGGTAAGCCAGCAAATGTATCATACTACACTCTGACAGCACTGCCTTTTTCCACAGGTCTCTGGGCATGTACAAGCGAGTGCAAAGTGTTGGGACACTCAGACCGATGCTGGAGCCCTTCGGCTACAAGGCCCAACACGAGCATGGCCTGCGGACCGCATCTGTCAACATTCAACAAGACAGCTTCACTTCCCCGGAACACCGGAAGGGAAAACTACTATCCAGCTCACATACCCAAAACCAACGGTCTGCAAAGCGTGTACGAAAAAGTCCAACATCAGGAATTTGATTATATTCTCGTCGGCCCTCCGACGCCGGCCAGAATACAGGAAACAGACGAGATGTCAATTCCAGAGTACACAAACTCTTAAAGATAAAAAAAAAAGTCATCAAAAGGGATCCTGTCTTTATACTGTACAGTGCTTTTATCTTAATTGACTCTATGTTGGATTGTTGCAGTGTTTTGTAGTATGTCATGTGTCTTTTGGCTCATATACGACTGTTCATTGTATCATGTGTAATATGCAAGATTTTGTACATTAATAATATATTTTTCATAATGATTCAATGTAAAAAAGACTTTTATTATGAATTTTCAAGAGCATGTGTTACTATTTAAGGGGCATGACCTATGGACATTTCGGCTGAAAGGGGCCTTTCTGCTGTGGAAAACAATCAATATGAAAGATTACCATGTTTGTGGTAGATTTTGTCACATTGTTGCACAAATAAAACAGTTAAAAGCTAAATTGTTTTGCTGTTATAAGGCAGTTTAAAAATTGAGCTATATCTGGGCTTACAGGACTCAAATGTAATCTTATAGGAAGAGTACAACCTATTGTCCCGAGGAAATATTCAGAAAAGCACACAGAATAACCTCAATTAGCCAACTGAATGCATTTCATTTGCCTTAAGGGCTTATAAGCTGCAATAAATAAAATGTGGTCCTCCAACGATCACAGTTAAATTGACAGAAAGCATAAGCCAATGTCATATTCTTTTCATAGTACATAATGTAGTTACTGGGCTGCCTCAATTTGCATGTAAATACTGCATTGCTGATCAAATGCTCCTACAATTACATATTTTTTCGAAGGTCAAAGAATCCCCTCACCTTTTCTGATTGCCTCCCAGCTTACCAATTATCCAAAAATGTGGTTCAATCTGTTTCCAAGCAACAGCAGCACTGCACATTTGAATCTCGTTTCTTACTGTGTTTCTTCTTTTTAAGTTATGATAAGGAGCGAGTAACCTTGACCACAAAACTACCTTTCTCCCATTGTCAGAATCTGAAAATTAATAATTAAGCAAAGGTTATGTCTGTGTGTGTGTCTCTGATTGCGTGTGGCATTGCAAGTCAGTGCTGTCTTGTAGCATATTGTAGGAATATAAAGACCTATGAGCACTCGCTTCTGCATACAAGTTTGACTACAGGGAGTGCAATCTGTTCTTTACACACCTGTAACCAGAGAAAAACTGCAGGAGATTTGTAGTATTTGTATACATTTATAGCATAATTGAAAGAGGTGGGTGATTAAATGAAAGGCATAAATGATACCTTGCTCATATATAAGTATGTTGACAGAGCAGTAAACAGCCTCTCTACCACCTTTTACATCAATGCCTGTATTTAGTTTGGTACCACAGGATGGCCACCTCGCTTTAGGCGAACTGGACCTACAGGTAACATTCAGACGAAGAATTTAGCTCAAAGAATTTATATTGACTGTGCGTCATTCACACTCAAATGTCAGAAAGCCTCCTGGTGGATAACCTGATTCTCTGAAGAGAAGCAACAGTATTAGAGAGGGAATTATAGAGGACATCATGAGAGAGCCTGTGGAAAAAATCCAAAATACCACTCATGGATCTGGCTGTTTTGAACACTGCACGCCTCCGGTAAGACAGGCTTAATAAGTTTTTGATTAGAAATATAATTGACATCCATGACATGTAAATAAAACTCTCCACTCTGCAAACTCTTAAGGTTTCCAGGAACGTTAGTTGTTGTTGTTTAGTGTGCGTCATTGACTTACTTTGCATCTTCTGAACTTCGTGAAGGAACAAAGCAGCACACCGACCTGTGCTGCGGGCAGTCGCCTCCTGAGATTTGGAGCCGTGGCTCTTATTGTTGGTGCAGTGTTGATGTTGTGTGCATCCGTGGCTGCTCTCTACCTGTGGAAAGTCAGCGATAAAAATGTAAGTGTCGACTGAGGATTATGCTGTAGTTATTACAGTGCCCCTTCAATAACAGATAGTGAATGCAAGGATGCTTTGGGATGCTTTTAGTGGGAAATGGATCCAAAGTAGATCCTCTGATGATAAAAACATTTTTATCATAGGCATTATTGTACAAGAGGTATTTATGGTAATGACTGAGATACCCTATCAGTAATCATATTCATCATCACAATTCAGACTGCGCAATTGCATCTTTAATTTTCTAACAAACAACATGAATTGTTCCTGTTGCTCTACTCCATCTTATATAAAATACCATAATGTTTATGTGTCCTATTGAGCTCACCTGTAGTGCAAACATTCCCATCAAGGTCTGTAACAGCATCTCCTGTGGTGCTTTGCTCAGCTCTCAGTGTGCTTAAAATACACGGGATTTCTGTAAGAGAAGCAACACATATAATTACTGTGCAGGGGGATTGGATGAAGCTTGTTTTTCTGCATCTATTGTGTTTGCTACAGTGTGATTTACATAACTTGACTAATCAGTCACTTTAACGTTCCACCTTGAATGTTGCCAGGTTTATAATGTTCGTTACAGCATGAACATCAATGGGGAGGTGAGGCAGGGCTCCGTGGAAATTGATTCAGACAACAACCTGCAGAGATTTAAAACCAGGGAGTGGAGCTGAGGAAGCTGTGGAGATTCATGACTTTCAAATTGTGAGTGAGTTTGTCCTTGTTCTCTCTTCCTGAGGTAGTTCAGCTGAGACTTTCTGTGTGCTTAGCAAAGTAGCAAAGCTGTGAGTGTAAACATGGCATCTCTGTGATTTGGTGCAGGGAATAACCGGAATCCGCTTCTTTGGAGGAGACAAGTGCTATATAAAATCCCAAATCAAAGCCAGCCTTCCCCACATGGGAGCTCACAACAAAGAGTCGCTGATGTTTGACCTGGTATATGCACACTACTTGATACAGAACGTTGCAAATTGGAAAAAGAAAACGAAATGACTTTAAAGCAAGCACAGCTTCTGCTCATTTCTTTTGCAATCTTTAGTAATTCAAGGGCATTATCTTTTTCTTCTTGCCAGACAGATGAAGACATTCCAGTGAGGTTTGATGAGAGGTTCGTCATATGGGTTTCTGCGGAGCAGCCGCTGAAGGACACCAGCTTTCTG
Organism: Cephalopholis sonnerati; assembly: GCA_019142605.1. NCBI lineage: Eukaryota > Metazoa > Chordata > Actinopteri > Perciformes > Serranidae > Cephalopholis > Cephalopholis sonnerati. Next base: position 24,681,725 of record JAGQAX010000012.1, read on the forward strand.
AGTGACAAAATTCTGGGTCTTTGCAGGGAACTTCCCATTTACTGGCTCCAACCTATCTATCCTAAAGGTTACCCTCTCCTTTCTATCTATTATTGTAAGCACTGATTCGCTCTATCCCTCCAAAATCATCCTGTTATCACAGAGAATGGTCTATTCCTTTTGAATTATTGCACATTCTTTCTCAGTTTACTCAAAGCATGGTTGTGATTGCCCTGCTTTTCTGCTGACACACTTGTAAAATGTACAGCCTTGTCTGAGAAGTTGGTGAAACACTTGAAACATTTTGAACATACTCTACATTTAGAGTACACCAAAAAAGGCTCCGGTCCTGTATTAAAAAAGAATGATCTTGAAATATGCAAGACTGCTTGAAATCACTGCTGCTAATTTAATTATTCAGGACAACTGAGACAGCCCCAGCTATGTAGGATTGAGCTCTGAGGACATGTATGGCGTCTTGTGGATGTTGACCCAATACTCTTGCCTCTCGTGGCTGCTGTAACAGATGGGGAGAGGAGAAAGAGAGACACACAGCGAGCCAAACGGCAGTTTAACATAGAAGAGTTTGAGGCAGCTGCTGAGGAGAAGGACCCGGTGAGTCACGCAGAAGACGACACCTCCAGAGTCGTGGAGGAAGAGGAGGGGGCGCAGTCTGCTGCGGGGTCAGCATACAATCCCGAAAACCCCTATCATGTGAGTACCAACTTCATCAACAACACTGTTTATGATAAACACGGCTCCAGAGCTGGTGAATTTTTGATTAACTATCAAGAGGCACATACTGAGCCCCGAAGCAACCCTCAAAGTAACATTAGGAACTGAAGTTTCTCTGTTTTGTCAACACTTTTTCAGATGACTTCACTACACCAGGCATAAGATGCCAGCCTTGTTAAAAAATGTATTTTTACAGAAATAGAAGTGCATAGTGTGGGAATGCGTTAACCTGGATTAAGCGCCTCTGCCAGCTGATATACTGCCGCTGCTGTTGAGTAGGTATCATATTAGTGGCTATGATTACAGGTCACTAGGGTAACAGCTGCAATTCCAAGTTGATGAACTTATGAACTGAAGTGAAAATTCCCATCGGTTATAAAAATTCATGCTGCCTAAGAGAAGTGAAGTCACATGATCAGGGGGATGAGAAGTTTTTGAAAACATCTGAATTGCAAATGAGTATAGATTTATGTATAAAAAAAAGATTGCTCTTCAAATTAACATTGCTTCAAAACTGCAGCGCAGCGGAGGGGCCGGAGAGGAAGGAGCCATGACCTTTGACACCATGTTAGACCACCAGGGGATCTGCTGCTCAGAATGCCAACGCAGCTACACTCACTGTCAGAGAATATGCGAGCCTCTGCGTGGCTACTGGCCCTGGCCCTACAACTACAGAGGATGCCAGGTAGCTTGCAGAGTCATTATGCCCTGTCGCTGGTGGGTGGCACGCATTTTAGGTGTTGTGTAAGAAAGCACGCTACACTTGTGAGATAACATATCATCTTCTGTTTCTTTTCCCCAAAGACCCCTGAGGTCTCTAAACTTTCAGCTTCTATGCAGTTATTCATGCAGATATTTATTTCCTGAGCTTGACTGTAAATAGTACCAGAACGCTGTTAGCATTCAATGCAGATCATGATGTATGATTATCTATACTATAATACCCACAGTAGACTGTAGGGCTGTATGTATCACAATACAGGGGGTACGATTAGTTTGTTGCTACATATAGTGACACTGTAAGCAAGGTGATATATTGTGCTTTCTTAAATCTGTTTTTAGGAAAATTTCCATATAAAAAACAGACCACCAAATGAACAGTGGGATCTGTACTTGCATTCATCACAGTCCCTGCAACATTCAACATCATAGCACTATTTTTTGTGGAATCAGAGCAAAAGAATTTCAGCTAGCTTTGTATCAAGACAATGTGGGTAGTGAGTGCAAATGAAGAGCGGTAAACTTCCCTCCATCATACCAGTGCCCATATCGGCAAATTTGCGAATCCTAGGATGTTGAAGGAATGACCTGCCCTAGTCTCCCTATGATTGGCTAGTACTCTTTGCTGTAATGTTTAGGCAAATGAAGTCAGATTGGTTAAGGTTAGGGTAAGAATGTCAGAGTAAGCTAGTCAGAGGCAGAATGAGGCAGGCCGTTCCTTCACCATCCTAGGATTCACAAATTTGCACCCAGATCTCCCTGCTCCTCTCAGGTTGCTAGCTGGAACCAAAGATAAACATTGTACTGTATTTTTGGATTTTCATATGCACGCCATTACATCCATGGCCACCACTACAGACACAAAGAAATATACAAGGGGATCAAGACAGAGACCCGCCTGAAACTCAGACTGAACTCACGCTCAAACGGTAAAACTAAGGAGGGCTGATCAAATATAAACCAAGATTCTGTTACTGTGTTGCCTATTTTTAGTCTAAAATGTCCCAGAAACATATTTTAGGGGACTGTTTGGGTGTAATATGAGAATTTGTGATCAGGAAGTTGGTGCCATATTGTTTCCTGTATTGTAAAAACAAAGGCTGAAAAAGATCAAACAGTCAAACTAAGCAGTGTTGATCTAATATGAACCAAGATTATGTTACTGCTTTGCCTATTTCTCAGCTAAAATGTTTTTGGAAACATATTTTAGCTTACTGTTAAATTGATATTTGAGATTATATGTTCCCTGCTGCCTGCCATATTGTTTCCTCGAGAAAACCATCACCCATCAGCGGTAGTTTTTATAGAGTCCACCAGGAATGAGTCCTAAAATCTGGAAATGAGTTAGCATTTCACAACCCAGTCTCACTGTGAAGACATCAAAATTTAGCACTTGTGTAGTGATTTGCAGCGTCAGATACTGACGACAAAAACGGGCTTTAACATCAGCATGATACATGGCTTGTTGCCGTTATATTTTAGCAACACTCAGCGGCATCAGAGAGAAACGTGGCTGGACAAGAACGAAAGTTAGGGTGGCCAACAAACACTGACCCTTTGGATTATAAAGCCAAACCCTGTTCCTATTTCCTAAACTAACCATGTGTGTTAGCTGTTGAAGGGAAAAAAACGTCAATTGACGTAGTGTGTTTATTATGATGACTATAAATACGGTAAATTTCTTGTGAAAACGGAAGTGTATTTTTGTACTTCAAAAACCAGCGCACCCAGGGTACTTTGCACATCATATCTAGACGTGGAAAGTCCATGACCAAACGTCAATATGTGAGGCGTTCGGAGTGAGAGTGTGTTGCATTTTTACTCTTGGTTCCATTGTCTCAAAGTCGATGTTTTCTTTTGGATGGATTTTTGGTTAGATGCCTGAAAGGGAACCAATGCAATACTTACTTCCGCGTCAGCCTACAGAAAAAACATCATCCCTGGTGGACTCGATTTGTCGCCCGAGGGGCAGTGCATTCTGGTAATTATAGGTTTTCTACCTCTTGAGCAACATTAAATGCCATATTCTTTTTCTTCTCTTTTCTCTGGTCACATGCACCAGTTTTCAAGACCATATTTCCAGCAGTGAAATAATTCTTTAACATGTGCCTACATCAGTAAAAAATAAAGAAAGAAATACATTAAAGTGCTGGCAGGATTTTTCAGGTTGTGAAATTAAGGAACTAAAAAGTGTAACAATTCAAAATTATTATCATTTTTCAGAACTGATACAGTGCTTCAAAATATAATGTCCTGATATGTCAGTGTGTCAGTATTTCCCTACACCCCTATTATACTGTAGATATTATACTATAATTCTCATCCAGATACAAATATTTAATAGGTGCTTTCTCTTTGTAGTCTACTCCTTTACATACAGTAAAACTGGAATACATAAATGTCATTTTGCTATTTGCAGCAACAGACTCACAAATGAGCACATTCATTTTTGCATCATGTAATACCAAAGCTTAATGTGCTGTACTATGTTTAATGGAAGGTATGGGACTGAATCCAGAGGCTCAGCAGATCATGTACCTTTTCTGACTGAGTAGGCTTCAATAAATTCTAATTACAGTATATGCTGGCTTTGATGTCGATGTTTTTTTGTGTCACATCTTGTTTCCATGGTTCCACTGGGTGCTTTTCTGATAAAACTGAAGTGACAGCAATGGTTGCCATAACTTCCATTCACAGCTCAGAATCAGTTTGAGGGCAATGCAATTTGTGCACACTGACATCTGCATTGGTGTGAACTAATGTGAGATGAGTGTCATGGCAATGATGGAAAATATTTCCATAAAAGTGACATATTTATTAAATAAATAAATCTATATTTTTTTCTATGAAAAGAGAGGAGTGTGGATGCTAAGCCACCAAATAACATGATCATAGAGACAGGCTTTTTTGTACAGCTGTTATTGGGGCTTGTGGTGTAGGCTATTCTGAATACCTCAAAATCAAAAGAAATCAGATTACGATCTCTAAAGCCATATGCCAACTTTCTAAATAATTGAAAGGAGCCATGTTGCGATCAAGACGATTTCACAGAGGGTGATCCAGGCACATCAAATTACAACAGATGTGAAATTGCACCATATCTGCCACTAAAGCCGCATTGAAACTCTGAAGCAGTGTGAGCAAACAACACAAAGAGATGCTTGTCTCTTTGCTTGGAGATCTTTCCTGGTTTTCATGGGGGTAGAGGTGCTTATCACATCTGCAGTGCTGATAAGACGGCCTCTGTGCTTCCGTAGGCTATATAATATTAATCCCTCTCCCACGTCTGCAGATGCACTTAAAGGAAGGTGACAAGCATGACATATCCAGGACCTCCTGATGGCTCGTGCTCTGGAGTGCAGCCGCTAAAAGAGCCCCAAGTACCCTCAAGTGATGTAAATTTGCAGGGGGAGTCCAATTTCCATCACAGCACTGTCACTGCCATGGTCATTAAACTAAATCATCCCGCTGTGTGTCACACAGCTCCCATTTTAAAGTCCCTTCAATAATGGAGTTATACTTGGACTGCAGATTGCAGCACAACAGTGAATGTCTGACCTGACAGCAGCTGTAAAAGCACCCTGCACAATATTTCATCTTTAGAAATCACAGACAGACAGCGCATATGTGGACGTAAGAGATACCTTGAAATTATGAATTAATTGAGATGCCTTTTTTTGTATCTCAGCTGCACCATCTGTGGTTCAACGGGACTCCACTGTAATCTCTAAAGTTAGTAACTGCAGCTGAAATTTAAATATGATGTGTTATGTGCCTGTTGCTGTCGGCGGTTTCCTTGGGTTTCACTCAGAATTTGTTGATACAGCAACACAAGACAAAGAGCTCTGAGTCTAAGCTAGACAAAAGGAGATGAAAAACACAAAGCAAAAAGCAAAAAAAAAAAAAAAAAAAAAACATATCACCACAAGCAACAACTCAAAATGGCATTTAAACTGAGAAAAAATACATAGCTCAGAACAACAGCAGTTTTGTTATCCTGAGGCCCTGTTTTTAAAAAAACTTGTTTCCTTTTGCCATTCCTCTCCTAAGAAGAGAAATGTACCCCCATTGAGTAGAAAAGACGAATGTGTTGGAGAGCAGCTTCAGTGTGTGAGACAGTGGTGTCTTTTTGTTTGTCTCCCCTCTGGAGCCAAGCTTACCCTGGGAGCCCTGCAGGCCAGGGAACAAACAGAGCTTTGTGAGCACTGACCCACTGTGCCCAGCAGCCAGACTGCAAACCTCCACTCTTGTGCTAATAGGAAACCACAGAAGAGGAGTCCGCCGCAGCCGAGGGAGGGGAGCTTTCTCGCATCCACCTGTGCTTTCATCATTGCCCATCAAAACAAGCACAGTCAGGCAGGGGTCTGTGGTACTCCGGTGACCACTGAATCAAAAGCTTTTTCACCAACATCCTCTTGGCACCAACACTCAGCACAACACATTTGGGGTACCTTAGCTGCTGATTTATTTTGCGGCATGGATTTGTGCTAATCAAGCTCATGCACTCACTCGAGCTGCCCATAAATACGTCAATAGCCTGTCATAAATTTGCCCGTTGTTGCCCAAGAGGCATTAGAAGTGTGAATAGAAGTGTGAAGTGAACCACTCTGGTAAACGTGTCCTACATTTGATTGCATGTTTTTCCATTACATCCAGACATGAATGAAATAAACAGTAGTGACAGTCCATTTTGCACCTTAACCAGAACACAGAAACCCTTTTAGGCTAGCTCATTATGTTTTTCTGCAAGAAAGCACTGCAATACGTTTATAGATGCTGGCGTTGTGAAGAACCTGTAACCCCGCAGTTTTGCACCGGCAATAACAACCCAGGCACCCAACATTTGTCTTTTCTTTTCTCCTGAATGGCCAGAAATAACATGGCTGGGTGAGAAGGAGGAGGAGGGGGGTGCTGGTACAAGGCTTAAATGCTTTTTAATCCCATGGTTGAGTGACCACTTGCAGCTCTGCCCAGTAGTCTGACTCTGCCTGCCATTTGCAGGTCTCTCTGAAGTTTCCTTGCCATTGGCTGGAGTGTCCGCTTGACTCCCTCTCCCTCTCTCTGTATCTCCCTCTCTGTATCTTTCTCTCACCCTCCTACTTAGTATGCAAGCCCCTAATGGCCATTAATTAAATGCCTGCTGGTATTGTGTAAGGAAGTCTGTCTTGTTTATTTCGCCGAGTTAAAACTGTAAATATTGTCTATAGACCTACCTGCATTCAGTGAATAACACTTTATGAAACATTATAGCAATTCTCCCGGGTGACTCAATTACTCTGCACACACTGCAGGGATTTTTTTTCTGTGTATTGCACTTGGTTGCATGGTGTCCTTGTTACACTCAAATAGAGAACCTGTAGTGTGGTGTAGGTCTAAATTGGACACAGTGCTGGAATTTGCACCATTGTTTTCTTGGGGACACACTGTATATGTGACAGTTAGTGCGGTGGAGGCATCCAGCCTGCAGTGAATGTCAAGAGTTCCTCACAAGAGGTGGACAGTTATCTTTACAACACAGCAGGCATGGGCTCTCTCAGAGGACGCTGTATAACCAACAATGTAAATTATGCTTCCTCACCCATATCATCATGTGTGTTTCTTTTTACTCAGACTGTTAAATTTGATTTAAAAAGCCATGCCACGCCTGATGGGATCAATATTAAAAGAATCTCTATCAAAATATGGCATTTGTGAAGACTTCAGTCACCGTAGGATGTACCCCAGAACGTACACGTCCTCTGGTGGGGTGCTTAAAAAGAGCTATAGATAGCTCAAAGCAGAATCAAATCAAGACTTCACATCTACAAACTGTAAGGGAAAAAAAAACGGCTCCTCCACAAAGCAATGTCAAGAGGCTTGCCACATGAAAGCAGAAGTTGTCCAAAGAGTTGTGGGAAGTACTGACAAAGTTTATGAGGAAAAAAGTAAATGTGTTTTTAATCCTCAGCAGCACGTGCAACAATGAGGGAGCCTGAGCCCTTAGATATGCCACCCCGGGGGCAGGCTCTATACTTAAGGCTTACAACAGCCTCATTATCTCCCTCAACTCACATCAGATCCTAGCAGCAGTTTGTCACAGGCAGGCTCCTCTCTGCCAGTAGGCATCAGACCAATCCTCCTGCAACACTACTGTACATAATTGCCATATGGACAGCATTTTGAGCCAGACTGAAGACTAAAAAGCCCTCCAGGCAGATTCCCCAGATAACTAAATGAATATTTTATCTCATTTCCATCTAATTTGCACCACATTATTATACAGAACTGAAATTTTTAATTAATTGATAGAACAGATCAAACACAGGTTTACACTTTGATTTTCGGGAGCTGTTATTTTGATAATTTGCATGACTTTTTTCCCATGCCAAGCTTTTTAATCTCCCAGAATTTCAGCATCTCTATATAGAAACACTATAATAAAACATACTGCAAATTAATAACTGTCAGCGCACATGAAATGCTTGTCTTGGTTGTGTGAGCAGTTCCAGTGAGAAGTCCTTTTACCTGCCACCCCACTGATTAATTAATTTCACACTGTTTAATTAAATCCACAGTCTGGGGAGTCTGGGCAGCACCGTGGGGAGCCCTATCTGAGCCTTGTGTGTACAGAGATTACTAAAGAAGGTCTCAGACACCACGCTCTCTCGCTGATGTTGACACTGACGTCACCCTTCTCTGGATACCGGAGCATGATTGTGTCAGTGTCAGCTGGCAGTTGTGAGCTTTAACTGCTGGGGATATGATAGCGCTGCAGCATTTGTTGATTATCTGCTGGCATTTACATTAACTAAGGAGACTGGAGCATTTGACAGCATTTGACTCGAATTAGTATTTGACAGATGAAGTCTGCTGCTGCAGTATGCACACCTTGGATTTCCATTAAGTCATTTAACTGTACAAATAACATTAAAGCCGTCTAAAGAGCTGGAAAAAATGTATATGAAATTTTAATAAAGAGTCTAAAAAACACAAAATTAAAAGAAATAGGAGAACCAAACAGGACAGATTCCAAAATATGTACATACATATACATAAATGGACCCTGTTGTACGAGATAAAAAAAAAGTGCAAATTGGCTTTAGTGCAAATGAGCATATTGAACTCCCATATCCTGTCCAACACGGCTGTATCCAACAGTCAAAGCCTGAGAGACACAGAGACACTGTCTCTCTTATGTCAGAACAGAGAGAGGTGCACAAGTGTGCAGCGCAGCAGGCAATATGACTGTGTGGGCTGGAAAGCACGCATGTTACTCTCTCTGTTCTCTTGAAACATATTTTTGGCATCTCTAATCACAAACACATTCCGAGTCAGATGGCTCAAATTTGCCTTTACAGTACAACTTTGAAATAATTTGATTCGTGGCTAAATATACAGTTTTGATATATGCACACACTAATATTTGAAAGGATTACATTAATTCTTTCTAATCTGTCATAATAACAAACCTAAACCTGATTCTTACTGTCGTTTGCTCAATCTAGCGTTTGTATGTGGAGGAAAGCAAAGATAATCGATTAGGTACATAAAGATGGCAGCCTGCTGGTTTGATGTGATGTGATGTGGAACCAGTGTTTCCTTGTGCTCTCTATTTGATGTGCCAAGAGCTATTAGAGCACAAACACTTTGCACAATGGCACTCGTATGAAAAAGTGTAGATATAAAACCAAATTGCCATTTTTATATATGTGGTTTCATTTTAAATTATAAAGTTTAACTGCGTTTATTAAAATCCTTAATTGAAAAACGAAAGTATAGGGTTTAAATAAGGGGTTTTTGTGATCACTGTTTTATTGACACTATTCATTCAATACAGGTATATTACTGGTACAAAGTAGCTATCTAATGGTGTGAACAGCCCCTCTCTCCCACCCACACCCACCCACATAATGCCCTTCCGAACACCCCTTAAACCCCCCACAGTGTCTATTCAAATTAAACACATCACACTTTACTAGTGGAGCACTGATTCCTGAGGCACTGAGATTATTAGGGTTGGAAATCTATGATGCTGCATCTCTCCAAAAAGCTGAGAGTTGAGGACTTTGCTTTGTTGATCCTTGCTGTGGATAGTTCAAGCATCACTATATCATGAAAAGAGGCTAACCACTGACGAATTCTAAGCGAGTGAGGAGGAAGCCAGCGTTGGGCTATCATTTCTTGGCTGCGGTTAAGTCAGCAAGCCAGATTTTCCCTCTGCTTTTCAAACAAGTTTAATTTTGAATCATCATTAACTAAGAGAACAATTGGGTCTGTAGGGATTTGATGCCCAGTCTTGCTGTTTTAACCCAAAATTCATACGTATCTTTACATTCCCAGACCATGTGTAGGAGAGTTCTTATTTTTTCCAGGCTGGCAGAAGGAGCAGTAAGAGTTAAGAGTAGCTCTAGTGATGTACTTCCTCTGAGGAGTCCAATATGTCTTATGCCATATGCTGAAATGGATGAACTGGAGGTTTGGGTACTTTGAAGTTTTAAAAATATTGTTCGAAACTGCATTCCAATCAATTGTGTTTTCCTCAGAGGTTAGAAATTTCTCCCATTTTCTAACCATCAAAAGCACTCCTACAAATGCATCTGTTAGATTGGCATAGATCCTAGACACCACTCCTCAGAAGGGGGAATCAGAGATCCAATTAATGACCGGGTGTGCCTCAAGACCTTTTCCCTGTGGGGCTCCATAACATTTAAAGGTTCTGTATGTAACTTTCAGAAAATCTTTGTTGGTGACACCTCTCTCTGAGGCTGTTAAGTGACCTGCAGTCAGCATCCTGTTGATACTGGAATACTTTATGTTCCCAGATTTCATTTGGACTGTTGGCTTCGTGATAGCAACTAGCTTGTCATTTGCAAATTAGTTCATCAGCTGACGTTACAAAGCAACCAACAGCAGATCCATGCAGCATAGCTTTACACTGAGCTGGCTATAACCCAAGTTTAAGTTATCATTGGCTGCCCAGTTAGCTGTAACTTAGCTTTGCTGCATGGATCTGGCATGAGTTGCTGTGTAGCTGATAAAGTAATTTGCAAACGAGCCCCAGGAGGCTGGATTAATTAGCTGTCATTATCCACTCAATGCTATTGTGCTACATTTGGTAGCAACTTGCCCGTATAACATAAGCCAATGAAAGCTAACATTAGCCCAATAAAACTGTAATATCACAATATATTTCACATCTCAGTTTCCTCAGGGATTGTTTTTTGCACCAGGAGCACTGAATTTATGTTATGGGGCACTGAATTTGATGAATTTACTGTTTATCAGACCACAAATGAGACAAGAATTAGCTAGCAAACACTACAATATTTCCACTTCACTCCCCGCCAATCAGAGATTACTGTAAGCAGAGGAACGCTGATAGGCAGCTCTGGAGGTGGACCTCAGTCAGCATCTGAAACAGCTCAAATTCAGCCACCGCAAACCTCAGTAAGCCTCTGTAAGTGAAGGCCCACTGCTGCGCTGCCTTTGCAAAATGTATAATGGAAACACAGCATGTGTGGACTCTGTGTTTTAGTGGGTGCAAGTCATTCATTGACTTTGGTGGACTCCATTTCTGAGCTAAGATAAGCTACTGTTGCGCACTGTAGCACTGTAGCAAAGCATAAGAAAGACGCTGTTGGGAGAAGTTTGCCTTGAGGACTGTCTGCCAGGAAAGGATTTCTTATTGAAGATTCATCACATCCTTTGGATAGTCCCAGAAATTCAGCCCAAGTCCTTTCATAGAAATCAATCCATATCATAACGTTATAACAGGTAACCAAGAAAGTCGAGGAAGGTGTCAGTTTTTAAGTTATGTTACAATCTGTTTACCCATTGGCAATAAAAAAGCAATTAATACATGTAAAAAAAAAACCTATATACAGAACCTTTAAGAGCAGAGCATAAACATAGAAAAAAGAAAAAGGTCTATTGGATGTCAAAACAGACTCTTAGGTCCTCGAAGGTTAAAAGCCCTTTTGATGTTGTACATGTAGTAAATAAGGTTGTTTTTTTATATGTCACATGTGCTTAAAAATTTTTGTTACTATAATTACATCCAGTACTTTATGAAAAGTTTAATTAGCTTTGGAAAATATCACAAGGTCATGTTCTTATCACACGTCTCTGTAAGCATCACAAACATCACAAGCATTCACACGCTTTTATTCAAACAAACAACTGAATCTTCAAACAGTTGAGGGCTGTGCTCTTTACTTAGACAAGATAAACTTTTAATAGGCATTCCGGCGCACAGTATCAAGACAGTTTTGCAGACTGATACAGCATTAGCTGGAAGAACAGCGCTCTATTTGTGCTTGCCTTGTCCTGTGACAGGAAGACCTATCAGGTGCTCATCTCTACCCCCCCCACTCCCCCACCCCCCAACATCCCCCCCTCCCATCCCTCTCTCCTCCTGACCTCATTCTGTCATCTTCGTTTTCCTTCTTCCCCACTCTCAGGTCTTTTATAAAGTGTCTCCATGCATTACACATTTAACAATGCATTAAAAATAGGCCACCATCAATCAGTCATTCAGTGGCAGAGACAGAATCTACTTGTGGCACCAATTTGATTTGTTTCTCAAGGTTCAAGAACGAAAGCAACGCTATAAACTCTTTGTGCACAAGAAACTTAACAGAGATGAAAACATGCATTTTATGTGCTAATAATACACCGTACCCCATAAAACCCCACCGTAATAATTTTGAATTCCCATTTGCCTGATTTCATATGGCACAGTGTCTTTCCAGAATCCAGAAACAGAATCAGAATAATACATATGCAGGCGGTAAGCCGTGACAAGATTTCTGTTGATGGCTGCCAGGTTAACATCGTGCCCAAAACAGTGATTTGAGAACTGTGATGCATGATACAGGATAGGTACTAGGTAAAATCTGATGTAATGGTTGGGAGTGAGTCAAGCCCCGAGGGCAAATAGTCTGAACAGTCTGACTCCAGGTTGCTCATACCAAAGCAGATGTTCAACTGACGACAGCAGTACAAAAGACAGTGCTTCATGTTATTCACAAGGTATTTTATATTATTAGGACGGCGTGTCATGGTTGCTGAGCTACCGATACAGCTGCTTTGGTATCAGCTTTGATAGCCATATATATATTTAATAAAGAAAGAATAAAGAACTCACAAAGTGTTTTCACAGAGTTTTGTTAACACAGTAAGGTGTTCTCCTACTCAGGTGGAGGTGTCTGCTTGTGAGCTTTGATGTTGCTGCTCTGCTCTGAGACTTGATCCTGCGTTCTGGACTTGAAAACAGACTGCACCTCGTCATGGGTAACAGCTTGAAGAGGTAGACACCAACTGCACAGACATGCCTGAAGGACCACACACACACACAAAAAAGACATTTGGTCAGAGAACAACAAACATTTACCATCAGCTTTACGTGATGAAAACAGCACATTATGAAGTTTATCTGTGTGTGGAGTGCAATCTGAGTGGAATGCATTTGTATGTCTTTGAATAATGACCTACAGTAAAAGCCTTGTTGCTTTAGTGAAGAATTCAGAGAGGGTATAACAGAAAGCTGTTGTGCTTTATTTCTCTGTGTAGAGACATTTGTTGAGAGCAATCTCGAGTCTGGATTGTCTTTTAATTAAAGAAAAGGGATATATTAAAAAGGGAAAACGCATTCATAAAATATAAATAAATAAATAAATGTGATATAAAACCATTATTGCAGGGGGAGAGTAGTTCTTCATGCGCTGTGGTGCGCACAAACTCAATGACGGCCCAAACAAATCAAAGTATGTTTTAGACATGTCCTTCTGAGCTAGTAATACAATAAAGGCTTTTAAAGAAATTTTCCCTTGAAAATTGCCTTGAAGTCATGTTTTCTTCTTCCCCATAACACATCACTCTGATTCAGTGACAAACTGTCTGGTAGATTGCCAAGTGTCTGTTTTTTTTTTTCTTCTTCAGACGATGTTTTTCCAGACCATTTTCACTTATTACCCCCTCGGGTCATTGCTCGCTTCGGTCTGGCCATTTTACAGACATGACTCCATATGTCCTTGATGACACATATGATAGCTCATCCAATGAGGATCACAATGCTTTCACCCCCACTAGATTTGTCTAAAAGTGAATAGTGCCCTACTTAGGAAAAACTGGGGAAAAAAAACAAAGAGTGCATGACAGTATCCTACCTTGAAACATCTTTTAAATCTCTTGCTGACGATGTACAAAGCAATAGGGTTGATGCATGAGTTGAGTGATGCCATATTAATGCCAAAATAGTCCAGGACAAGAAAGACACTGAAAAAGGATGGTAGATATTTGTTAGACAGAGGGCACAGACCAGGTAATAAACAATGAAAAAAAAGGTACGAAATTCTTAATGCTCACCTCAGTAGCTGACACCTGTTCGGGTCTTTTTCATCATATATGGTTAATTTCAAGATCCTGCTCAGGTATAGTGGCAACCAGCAAAGAGCAAACACAATCACCAGGCAGAAGACGGTTTTTGCGACTTCTCGTCTCTTAAAAAGGAGAGATTTGAACAATGTTAGAGATGATGTTGCACCAAAATATGAGAAATGGGTTACAAATTGTGCTTCAAGTAATACCACACCCATAAAATAATCGTTTGTGTGCAAGTGTTACATTGAATTAAAGGAGAAAACTGTTTTTCTAGCATGCCTCGACAGTGAACAAAGAATCCAGAAGCTTCTTAATGACTATAACAGCAGTAAAACTATATCAAAACATCCATTTACAAACTCTTGCAGTATAATCCAAGCCTTATTTCCCATGCACTATAGCTAAAATCTCAATGTTTAAAACACCTATGCATCAGAGTTGCATGCCTGGGCTAGCGCATGCAATTACACTCTGTTTAGTCATTCCAGTGAGCAGAGCTGAAGCACACGTGCTTGCCCAGGTGTGCTACTCATCCGTGCGTGCTACTGTTGATGCATAAGTGTTTTAAACAGTAAGGTTTTAGTGAAATGCTTGTGTTCAGGAAGTGCTCAGCATACAAGTGGATAAATGAGACTTGGATAATACTGCACGAGATGTGTGAGAATTTGTAAGTGAATGTTTTGATATAGTTTTGCTGTTGATACACGTGGCCCCTTCTACTGAAATTCATCAACAATTTTCTGTTTGGGATTCTTTGTTCACTGTAGAAGCATGCTATAAAAACAAAGTTTTCTTCACAAATTCAACGTAACACAGGGTGACTAATTGATATACAAATTATCATTTTGTGGGTGAAGTATTCCTTTAAAACCAATTACCTGCTTGGTGTGGTCGCTTAATGTATTCTCAGTATTTCGCAGCATTTTCCTGGTCATCAGTGTGTAAAAGATGGCGGTCCAAGCCAGTGGCATGCAAAAGTAGAATCCAAAGAGCCACCAGTCCTTTACTGATTTATAAAACTGTTGATTAAACATGACAGAAGCCCACAGTCAGTCAGTGCAGCAGATGACATGATGATCCCTGGTTGCTATGTTACGGCATGTATAAAACAATATCTGACAGACACTTATATAGGTTCACACGGACGTCTATAAGAACGTGTGGGCATCTGTTGGACGAAGTTTTAAGTAATATATGAGAGACATTATTCATTTCATTTCCTGCCAGCACTTAGAAATATTGCTGTATGTTAGATATTAAAAGACAAATCAAACACATGTTGATCTGTTTGTTTTATCCTGTTGCATTGGCCGGTGACTATTACAGTACCTGCATGAACGGCGAGGTTTGCATGGGATGAAGCAGACATATTCTCAGATGCTTGTCTTTATAGTCCATTGTTATCATATCAAAGCCGACAACTTCAGGCACAGCCAGCAGGATAGAAATAACCCATATCAGAGTTATTTCGATTGCTGTCCACAATGAAACCCCAATGCCTTTGATTCGATTCCAGGATACTACAGCCCGGTATCTGCAAAATCAATGGGAAAATGTTATGGCTTGGGGGACTTTTTGTCTGAAATAATAATACTTTTTTTTTTCAGTTAAAGAACATTTCAAGGGCTAATACTAAACAAACCTATCTGCATGATGAAATACAGATAGCAGCCAGCAAACACTGTTTTCTTGTAGGGCACAGGACAGTGCTGCTTATCTCCGTACCTGTCAACACTCAAAGCACATAAGCTCAACACAGTAATTCCAACAGAGGTTTTCTGTATGAAGGGGACGAGTTTGCACAGCACCAAACCGAACGGCCAATCTTCTGCCATGAGCTGAGGAAAAAAAACAACAGAACATTTTCAGTGAAAAAGAGAAACCCACCCACAATCAATTGAAGGTGAGATTGAAGTTTTAAAAATGGATAAAAAGAGCAGAGGACAGGATAGGGTGCAACAATGTTTTCTCATTGTAATTGTAACACAGCGCGAGGTGAACAACTCACCCTGTATGCGTTGATTGGAATGTCTATCACAATGTGGATTAGATCCCCCAGAGCAAGACTCGCAATGAGAATGTTTGGGCCACTTCTCATGCATTTGTTTACATATATGATTTTCAGTAAGGCTGAATTTCCCACTATTCCAGCAACAAAAACAACAACAGAGACCACGGTATGGACATATTTGAAGGCAACTCTGATTCCAGCTGACTCCAGGCACATAGGAGGGTGTGGTGTTTTCGGTCTGGCTACTTGGGGTGGATGAATTGAGCTGTTGGATTTCTGTTTTTCCAGTATTAAAAGACCAGGGGAGGCCGTTTGAGAGAGTTCAATTACAGGGAACGGCTCTGAATGCTGATTACTGGCCTCTCCTCCGATGAGAATATTTCCCAAACAAAGAACGAGAGCAACGGTCCACATTGTTGATGATTTCCTCAAAAGGCCCTGAAATGTTTTCGCCAGCACTGGAGTGAAAATGAGAGTGAAAATAATTAGCGCAGCATCTCAGCCTTGAGATTTGCATCAAAGCATTTAGGTGAGGTAAAGGATTCGTTTAATTCACTGATCAAAAGGCAACAATAAAAAGAAAACAGCACTGATACAATATGATACACTGAATTATGCCAGCTTACCTTCAGATGCACACACATAAACTCTGCATGAAATGAGTCTCTAATACCTAAAGAATAGGCTGTATATTCAACACAAAGCACTGCTATACTACTACTGTGTTGTGGCGCCTGCTATAAATGTTAAAACCCTGCAGAGGGAAATCAGGGTTTTATAGACTAAGGTATTGTTGTCAGCGTTACTCATCGATCTGTCAGTAGTGACTGTAATTACTTCCCTTGATGCATCATCCTCAATGAAAGGATGGCATTGAAGTGTACTGTCTGTTATCACAGAGTGAGATCATTTTATAGGCTTCAGTAGGGATATTATGTTACCGTTGTTTCCTACTCTAAAAAGTTGGTCGTTATCTTGTTTGACATAAAACTTCTACACATAATCTTAACAACCTAATTGGCGGAAAAAATGTTGGCAGTGTATGTTTCTTTAAGCCGCAGATATGTTTAATTTGTAGCTACTTTTATATATGTTGAAACTTATCATTTCTTTTTTATGTTTCAATTTTATGCTGTGGTTTTGTTTAGGCACATAAACAACTTGGTTAGGCTCAGGAAACATTATGTTTTGGCTTAAAATACCCAGTTTTAGTTGCCTTTTTTACCTTTGTTTGTCCAGCTTTGTTGTCCCTGTTCCTAAAGCACCATGCCATTGTTCCCACGGCTCAAAATTCCAAAGCCCCTGAAAGATGCCCCAATGGACTGACAGCCTGTTTCAGCCTGTTACAGCCCATTATACTAAAAACAAACATCCATTGCTCCCATGTCCCGTTTATTCAAAAATACACATTCTCTGCAGTTAGTTTGAGTTTCCCTGCAGCATTTGAGCCGATCACAGATGACTGTACCAATTCGTTAAGGTATTTCACAGCCACCGAACCTTGATGTGTTTCTCCAACCCATCCCTGCTTTTCCAGCAGCTTTTGTGCTACCAAACATGAGTGTTTTACGCCAAAACATATTCTTTTCCGAACCATGACCAAGCACACCATCAACATAGTATTGCTGAGAAACAAAAAATTACTTTAATATAGGCTGAAACTTTAACATTTCTTTTTTTACATTTCAATTTTTAATTTTATGCTGTAACACAGTGCTTTTGTGCAGGCACAAAAACAACTTAGTACACATTCTCTGCATTTACGTTCAGTTTCCCAGCAGCATTTGAGCCACCGATAACGGACATTTGTACCAATCCGTTGTCGTTATTCCTAGTGGTGTGTGTTTCACCAACCTATCCCTGCTTTTCCAGCAGCTTTTGAGCAACCAACCATCAGTGTTTTACGCCAAAATGTGACCTTTTAAAGTGTTTTTTGTGCCTAAATTCTAACCACACCATCACCACAGTATTGTAGAGAAACAAAACGTTTCAACACATCCGCTACAAAATAATGTACAAATGTCATTTACAGAAACAAACAATGCAAACATTTTTTCTTGTGATTGGGTTGTCTAATGACAGAGAGTGTGCATTTTCAAAGAAATTGGACTTCAGAGCAATGAACAGCTGCTGCAGAAATGGGCTTCAGTCAAATTCCTTGTATGTGCACACATACTTGCCAATAAAGGTGAGTCTGATTCACAAACACGGCTGGAAATGTCCAGACATCTTGTTAAAAAATATACTGTGTTGTTGCCACAAACATAGCTGGCAATGTCACTGGCCTCCAACACTGTTCTGTAGCATGGCAGCTGTCATGCGTAGTCTCATACCATTCACCATCCCATCCTCTTCCTGATAAGAAACTAATATACAATGTTACTTTAGAAATGTTGATATGATGCGCATGAAATGTACAAATGAAACATATCCCTGGTTTGCAGAAACCCATGCCAACATTTTACCATGACGACTGGGCTGATCTTAAAGTAAAATGTCTATTTTAGTGAAGACAAGATTTTTTTGTTTTGCTGGAAGCCACAGAGACTCTATCACTAAACTTAGAAGTCATCATTAGTGAATGTAATGGGAACAGAAAAACTGTCTTCTGCAACTATATGACATTTTGGATGTACATGAGTTTGATGCAAAACTACTGCCGGGCAACTGCACTTGAACAATAACAAAAAATGATACAAATGGAACCGTGCAATATTCAGAGACGGTCCTCTAGAGATTTTCCTTCAGATGACATATCACGTTTTTTTTTTGTTTTTTTTTAATATGAGTCAGTCTCCATCCTACCAGAGAGATTCTGCCTCTGCATCTCCTGAGAGTCCCAAAGAAGGTGACTTCTCCCCTCGACAGCTTTATGACAACCTGAAGAGCCTGGAGGAGCATGAGACATGTGACGACCAGAAAGATCCCGTTGTTAACATCATACCCGACAACTACTCCAGCTCTCTTTTGAACGCTCAAATCTGTGCTCCGCTAGCGGCAAATGACCTTGGGAAACTTTGTGCTGGCATGCTTCCACAAGAACAACCGATTAAGAAAAGTGAGTTGGATTTGAAAAAAGTATGACAACTGTTCGCAGCCAGGCTGTATATGTACTCTATATTTTTACAACTCTGTTTTTTCCATATAGGCCAACGGAGAGCACCAAGATGCCTCAGTACATCATCGCCTATAAAAAAGGAGCCGTAAGGAACATTTTTAATTTATAATACACAACAATAACATTCATATAACATTCCCTTAAGGATTTGTTGTCTTTTTTAGTGACCCTATCACTGACCTGCATTGTTACACTTTAAAATCCTGTGGAATTTTTGTTACTTTTTGATCCAATATGCTGTAAAATTGATCAGAAACCAGTTTGTGATGCTTAACCTTTGCTCCAATATGATGTTCCTTTATGGTCATATAATGACATTTTACTGGTCAGGCAGGTCAGAGTGGTTAAAAAGCTTTTCAGCCTGAAAAAAAAAAATGAGCAAAGCACTGCCACTGCTATCTGATGTACGTGTAGTGCTCCCTAAAGCCACCATTACAACAGTGGCGTGGTCGATGTGAGTGCAGTTTCTCTTGAATACATGGATGGTTGAGTTTATTACAGTTGGATAAAGGTGGTCTAAGATGTGGATATCATTCAGTCTCAAAAAACTCTGAAGATGGGTTATGATATTGACTTAAAGTAGTTGCGTAATTTCTATCCCTGCTTGCAT
The DNA here is from genome assembly GCA_019142605.1 of Cephalopholis sonnerati. NCBI lineage: Eukaryota > Metazoa > Chordata > Actinopteri > Perciformes > Serranidae > Cephalopholis > Cephalopholis sonnerati. Next base: position 24,701,258 of record JAGQAX010000012.1, read on the forward strand.
TAGGTGAGTGGTACCATCCTAGAACAGGCCACCAGTATATGGAAATGTTTGATATATGTTTTTACTTATACTGTTTTTATACCTATACATTTAGTCATATCAATTTTATTGTCTTTACTTCCTCTATGTTCATGTCCTTTGGCCTTATTCCCTCATTTTATCTGCCTTGTCTGGTTTTATTTTCTTTTGTAAAGCACTTTGTAACATTGTTAAGGAAAGTGCGACATAAATCAAGTTTATTATTATTATATTATTATATCAGGGCGACAATGAGGCCTTAAAGGTCCACTAAATGTATCTCCCTCAACTTTAGTCTCTCAGGCAGGCAGCTATACCCATGGGTGGATTATTGAATGGGCCTACCAGGCACAAGCCCAGGGGTCCTGAGTGTCAGGGGGCCCCTGGTGATCACTTGCAAAATGTCAAATTATCATGTACCAACTGAGAAGAGACTCAAAGTGAACACACAGAGAGACGAAGAATGACAAAAAAAGAAAGAAAATTAGCAAAAAGAGACACAGAACCACCATAATGTCTGTGTGTCTTCTTTCTATGTTGGTATGGTGGTGGGGCCCTTTGCATATCTGTGCTCAGGGGCCCGCAGCTATACCACCACCTGTATGCTACCAAGCTGGTACCAAATAAAGCTGGTGAAAAGTGTCAACAAGTACCAGCTAGACTTCCTCTTAAGAGTTGAAACTACTGAAATATTACTTCAAATGACTCAAAATTGTTGCTAATGTTGCTCCATGTCTGCTGAATGTGTAAAGAAGCAACTGGCAAAACAACTTTATGAGATGATGCTATGTCAGATGTGTCTTTTGTAGCTTGTTGAGGGGTTCCTCTGCCCCCAAGAGGACAAAAATCAATTACTGTAGCTCTAAGATGAATAGAGTCGTTGTGGTGAAGCATTCTTAGTCTTCTGTCTCTGCTCTTCTGTGCAGTCTGGTCTCACCAGAGTTCACGGAGGTACTCACGCTGGATGGAAGATTCATTACTTTAGCGAGCGCTCAGACCCAGACAGATTGGGAGTGGGTGGAGCAGAGCCTCTCTTTCAGCTGTCAAGGTAAGCCATGTCATCAGTTTGGGTGCGAAGGGGTCACCTGTTCCTGCCCCCTCTTGCCTCTCATGACTCAGACATCTGTCAAATTCCCAATTATTTCTCTCTTGCGCAGTTCAAAAGGAAATTGAAGATCCCCAGTTGTTGCAGACAGAGGTGGTGAGCGTGGACACTGTTGCTGATGATTCAGAGGTAACCTGCTCTTGCCAAAACGTGGGCTTTATGCATAGTCAAGTGAAGTCACTTTTCTTCATACGGCACAAAATGTGGTCGTAGAAGTACTGAACTAAAATATACTTCTGAGGTACTTGTACTTTACTTGAATAATTAAATTTTATGCTACTTTATACTTAAAAATATTGTGCAAATATTGTATATTTTATGCCACTGTGTTTATTTAAAGGCTTTAATCACTTTAGTCACTTTGTAGATTCAAATTATTAATTCATAATATAATCAAGGAATAAATGATGTGTTATTAAAGACTGAGGTACCCAGCAGAATATAATTAGCTAACTAGGAAAATGAGTCCATATTAACATTAAAGTGATGCTTATAAATTGGTCTATCATAACACACATTATTCTGAAATGGGTCCTTCTGCATAATGAGTACTTTTAGTTTTGGTACTTCAGGTATATTTTAATGGTAATACTTTAGTAGGGTACTACATAAAATTTTTAATTTTTTTTTTTTTTTACCATGGCATTTCTATTTTAAGTCAAGGATGGAAAGACTACTGACTCCAGTGAAGGTACTGTTACTTAAGAATTTTTATTCAAGTAAAAGAAGCTACTCTGAGTCAAAGTTACTGCACGTTTTCATCCATTCAGATGGCACTTTGCAGCCTACGCATATACAATTGGTCATCAGTTAAAAATATACAACTTCTGTCTTCAGTGTGGCCTCACTAGAGTAACACAATCAATAGCAAACAAAACGGTGTAGGCATCATCTCTCTGTCCCACTGCACTCCTCAGAGTTTTCAGATATGTTGAGCTGAAAGAGGCTCTGCAGTCTGGCACAGCAGAAAAGCCTCACTGAAGGTAAAAGTCCCTCAGTGATTGCAGAAGTACTCACTGGAGGATCCATTACACAATCACGTTAGCATTTAGCATGGTAGCCACAACTAGCCCGCACCTGTTGGTGCTATAACGTCACTTGTGTGTTTGATTTGGATCATCCTTGCAAGTTGGTTTCATTGAATCAGTGATTATTTGAGGTAACTGTGACATACAACTTTTTGTAAACTATCCTGAATAACAATAATGCTAACCATACCCAATGATCACATGACCCTTAATTTTATTAGAAAAGCCTGTTACAATATCCTAGAGCCTACAGTGACTTCATCATATGCCTTGTTTTGTCCTTAAACCAACATTTACACACCCCAAAATATTACATTTATTATCATGTAGGCTAAAACCAAGGAAAGCAGCATACCGAGACATTTTAAATAACCTGTTAATATCACATTTTGGCATTTTTGCTTGACAAAAATGAAATAAACCATCAATTATCAAAATAGTAGCCTATTTATTTCAGTTAAATAATTGGTGCAGCTTTAATTTTATTACATTGTTGTGCATTTATGCAGGATAACTGTTAGCCCCGGCTGGGTGCGACTGCTGTACTGCAACCCTCACACCTTTTGACACTTGGATAATAAATGAACACACTGAACTCTTTTCCTTTTCTTTCCTTTCCGCTTTTATGTTTGCTACGAAGCTGCTCAAAATGTCCCTGACAATGACCATATACATTTTGAGGTACTTTCACTGTACATTAAGTACAGGGACACTCAACCTGAATTATATTCAAACACCTTCAAAATGCCCTCATTTTTACATTCTCAAAATAAATAACTAGATGTTTTTTTCTTCAGAGGTTTTGCTTAAATTTTCAGCGTAGTCCTGTTCTGAATGACCATGACCATGAAAAAGGTGACGTTATTTCACTGTATAGTTTTGGGGAAGGTTAAAGGACAATCTCTCAAAAAGTACATTGTAACACAGAATTCTTATCTTTATTCTTGTTATTATTATACTTAAGAACAAGTGCTAATATGAATACATATTATATGAATATCAGTCCTATTCAGGACAACCCCGACTATGATTCTTAAATATCTGAGGTAATTTTATCATCTCACTCTAAACTAAATTGAAAAGTTGGCAGCCTTGGTACAGAAAATGACTTTGCTACAGTAACAAGAGTGAATATCATTCATGACTTTCACCCCTGCTCTAAAGTAAAAGATCAGAGTTCCTCTGCGACTACCTCCAAAATCACAAATTTGTCTCTACAAAGGCATTACAATATGTGCAACATACAGATTGAAAAGTCCTTCAAGACCAATTTGCAAAGCCAATTTTATACATGACGGCTGTATCTAGCTTGCACCCAGCAGTCTGAACAAGTCTTGGTTTCTTGTATTCACATCAGGAGCCAGAGGATGTAAAGATGCCAGAGACGGAGCATAAAATACCTTGTGTGGGTCCGCCTCGTCTCATAGCATACAAACCAGAGCCAAAACAAACTCCTCACGTTGAAAAGGTACCGTTGACTGTAGTCCTGTATCTCTATATTGCCCATAGTGCCTGGAAATGACAGTGATGGCCTTTTTCATTTTCCCACAGTAATAGCAGCGAGTGGAGGCTATAATATCAGAGGTGGAGAGGTGATTGTGAGTGTGTTTTTTGCTGCACTGTAGGTTCCAGAGGTTGAATCTAAACAGGATGTGCTTCTTGCTCAGTGCGACTATTGCCAGCAGCTCTGTCAGCCCTTCGTACACAGTGAACTGCTGGAAAATGAAACAGACTTTGAGAGGGTGAGTGTAGCTGGTTTACCTCCGACGGCAAATTGAAAATAAATTCATCAGAAATAATGACTGTTCAGATAACCTTGACAAAATCATCTCCATTTGTGGTGGGAAAGGGTTCACAGTCGAGGAGCACTGCAAGTAGAGAGAAAAAGAAATCTGTATTGTTGTAAATTTTCTTTTATTCAGCTTCTTTGTTGCGAGCAAGCTAAACAAATGAGGGAGCTTATAATGGGAGAGAAAGAGAAATTGGCACAGAAGGAGTCAGATAGGAAGATTGATGTGAACCTGCATGGCCCCACCATGAGTGAGGAGAAGGGGGAGGCTGCTAAAGAGCGAGCAAAGGAGAAGTGAGTAACATGCCCTGTTGCCTTCTGCATTTAATTTATATGTTTGCGTGGAAGGCAGCCAAGAACATACATGTACCTGCATTGTATTGTATATATATGTTGATATTGATTGTGCTATATTGCCTGCCACAAAAGAGCTCTATTTCTCTTAGCAGCCTGAAATATGACGTGTCATCTGAATTTGTATCTCATGCCCTTCAGGCTCTGGCATTGTATAGTACATTTCTCCCACTTCTGCGAAAAATGATTTCAATTTCTAATGTAGGTTGAGACTCTTGCAGCTCAAGAGAAAACCCAAAAAAGACAACTTGAATATGGAATTAGGTAAGTATGCAACCTGGGGCCTTAGTCTAGACAAATTAGTACAAATGATGAAGATATGAGGTGCGCAGTCTTTCATGCTCCTCATTGAGAAAATATCAATAAATGGATACTCTCCTTTTTCTGCTCAGGTTGTATTGAGATCAAACATAAGACCACCTACAGGCTGTCAGAAGAGATTCCCTGCATCAATGTTGAGCCTCCCATCCCTCAGATAGATATCAAAAATACTACAGACTTGTTTATTCTACAAGAAGAGACAGATGGTGAGCCAAAGGTATGTTTGGGTGTAGTATGCTCTCATAATGACATTGCTGTTACAGTGACATTCCCTAAACCACAATTAGTGTTTTATTATGAATAATTTTACCCTAAATGTAATAAATAACTTGACTATTTTGCCTCACAGCTCAAGAAAGTCGTTAAAAAGTTCTACAAAACTGGGAAAAGTTTCCTCACCTTATGTCCAGATGGAACGGGTAATGTTTTGTATCCTTTTAAGAAGTGCACGAAGTGGAGGATCAAGGACTAGGTCGGAGAACTTAATGAGAGGGCACACATTTGTTCCCTTTGATAAAAGGTTTGCACAGTGTTAATGTTCCTTAACACACAAAGTTATCCTTCTGGGAAAGCAGCCATTATAATATCCTCCTCAGAAGCTGCTGACTTCACTTACATAATCTTGGAGGACAAGGACGTGGCGCCCAGCATCAAAGGCTTTTTCACAAATAAAGGCCACGCCACATGCTATCATCCCAATGGAATGATGTGGTAATTGTTACTCCATAATAACTGCTATTAAAATCATTAAAACGGTGCTCTTACTAAAATAAGGCCTTGAAAGAATTTTGGGAAATATGCTGGTTCGCTTTCTGGCGGAGAGTTTGATGAGAAGACAGATACCACTCTGGATTCTGCACAGTATACAACGGTACAAACAGGAGCTGGTTAGCTTAGCATAAAGACTGGAAAGTAGCAAAATCCGCCTGCAAGCACTCCAATAGTTACATCGTGTTTGTGTGATCCTTACAAAACCAAAGTGTATTAAACTAATGGATGTGGTCACCCATTTTTGAGTTTGGCATTTCAGCCGTCAGCGTCTTGAATAATCGGAGCTAGAAGTGATCATATTTGGACGGTTGGTGGAGCTGTGGAGGAGCAAGAATTGGATCTGAGGGAGAGTCCAATAACACTATCCACAGACAGCCCATCACTCAAAGCAGCTACGTCCTAATCATGCATAACTTAAAGCCTTAAAGGGCCAGACACACCCGATTGACGTCAAAGAACTAGCAGCGACAAAGGCCTACTGTTGTGTCACCTCATGTCGCCCATGCCTTGACCAAAAAGGTCTAGACCAACAGGACGGATTCAAGATGCTAGTAAGCCAATTAGCACAATACCAACACATGTTGAAAAAACAAAAGATATTTAACATGTGCTAGTGAACATTACAAACAGTTATCAATTATTTCTGCAGAGGACCTCAATGGCTAAAACAAAAAAATCTTACCTAATATAACAAGTTTGTTTTGATCTCACTCCCTCTTGTGTTTAGCTGTTTGTTTGCTTTCCTCACTTCCGTTTTCCTTCTTGAGCACTCAGCTGAACTGCCAATCTAGACGGGCTCTGCCTCCTGCGACAGCGGTTCCACATGCTGAATCAGCCAAAAAAAGCTGACAATGTCCGACTAGCGCTAACTGTGCGGGACACACTGTCAATACAAGGGTGACAGACACTGACATCAATGGCCTGACATTAACTGACATCTGACCGTCGGCTTGGTGTGTCAGGGCCCTGAGGAAACTCCCTTCATACAGCTATTAAGACCAAAACTGTTTTTAGCCACTTGGTAAAAATGCCAATTTGTAGTAGGTTTTGTGTTAGAATATTTCTTGACTGAAAGCAGTTGCTAGGTAATCAAAGATTCCAGAAGTTACTGGTCCTGGAAATAAGAGATCTGGTACATAACTCTCCATAAAACATCAAATTGCCATTTTTATTCTCTGTTTTTTGTCTGTATTAATCAAATTGGATGTGACATGTTAATTAGTGAGGTGTCATGTTCAGAACTTAAGGCACAGGCTAGCTGTTTCCCTCTGCTTCCAGTCTCTATGCTAGCTAAGCTAACTAGCATCTGGCTGCATATTATATTTCACAGACACTTATGAGAATGGTAGTGTATTCCCAAAATGTCAAACCTTAATTTAATCAGTCAATAGGAATCTAATATAAATATTATTAGATGACCCAGTCTTAACTCCATCTCTTGTATCATGGACACCAAACAGTTAAGACCTCTTAGGTTTCTAAAATTACTTTTTGACCAGAAATACTTTTTTGATTAACCTGCTGCCCTCATGCTACAGGTCAGGATGTGTGTATTGCTAATCTCTGTGGTGTGTCTGAAGGTTGAATCTGACCCCTGTTGGAGGTCTCCTCTTCAGTGAGACAGGAGCTTTGAGGAGACGCTGGAATTGGTTGTACCGTGACCCGCATGTACGTAACCTTCCCTTCAAGCCTCTAACCTTTGCCCTGGGCCCACACATCAGTGTGCGCATACACTCACAAGAACGCATGTACATCACCTTCGCACACCAGCAAAACAACGTGCGCTTCAATGTGGGGTCAAAGCTGAAGGTAAGTCATGATAATCGCACTATAAATGCCCATACAGTGATTTACTGTCTTTCTATTTTAACTTACACATGGAAAATATAGGAGCCTCCATGTCAAACTCTACGCATCCAATAAACAGTCATTAATGATTTGCAATATCTGCACAGAATTTTTTTTCTTTTTTGAAAGGGGGCAACTTATTTTTCTTTTAATGCAGCTCATTTATCCAGAGAGCCGTGACAAGCCGGGGCAAGACGTTCTGGAGAGATATATCCAAACGAAGAGCTCAGAGATTTACTCTCTCCTTGGCCGGATGCAGACCTGCATGTCCCACCGCTCTGCAAGCCTGAGCAACATTAAGCCACATTACCGTTTCATTGCCCAGACGCAGCGGCTTAGCAGACAAATGGAAGAGAAGAAGTCACCCGAAAAGATAAAGGCCGATGTAAATTAAGAGAGAAATACAGAATTGGCAAAAGCTGATATCATTTATGGCTGTGTTACAGTTTATAGCCTTCTATTATTTAGAACCTCTTGAGTATATGGTGGTTATATTCATTCATGGTTACATTCAGACTGTAAAGCTTGAGCTCTGTAGACAAAGATTTGTAGAAGATTGGGTCAATTGGTTTGGAGAGAATAAAAACTCTTAGGGAAGATGCCAAGGTTGTTTAGTGAAAGAGAATAGCTACACCACAGAACTGAATGATGACCGAAATCCAATTAAATATCTCTCTTAACAGCGAGACCAAGACCTTCACCATACCAGAAAGCCAAAATTTCCATTTTTTCTTTACAGAGGTTTTTGTCCTTGATTTTCCAAATAGAAAAATAAAATATAATTTGTACATACAGTCATCTACTTTAGTGCACAAACAGGTCAGCAAGATCAGGAAACAAAAAAACCATGACCACACATACTTTTAAATCTGTCCCTCTCCTCCTCGTCTCTGTCCTCCAAGTTGAAAAACACTTTTCATTACATCTAACTGATGTTTCCTCAGCATTAACTGAATCCACCAAATGGTGGTATTATTAACTGGTCATCTGCCTGTCTGCATGTTATGTTACTGTATTACAATATAATAACCTTTCAGTCAGACATGTCTCCAATACCAAACCTAGTAGAGTGTCACAAGAATAAGTCCTAAAACTTGGATAGAAGTTAGCATTTTCGCACTTCCAATTCCCTTGTCTCGAAGTCATTGTTTTTTTCTTAAATGGAGGTTTTGGTTAGGTGCCTGAAATAAGGTCTGTGGTTAACACAAGCTTAAGAGACTTTCAGGTTTAGCTCTACGGCATAAAATACATCAGTAAATATCCCTCTCATAAACTTTAAAGCCTTTACGTGCCTTAAAAAAAGATGGTTGCTAACTAGAGGCTAAATGAGACTACAGACAACATCACACCCAACATGTTGTGGTGGCAATGTTTTAGTCATGTGACCATGGTAGAGTTTGTTTATAGCCTAACATTAGCTTTCTACCTCTGATAATTACATTTGAAAGGTTTCCTATGGGTCCCTTGAGTAAAATGGAATAGATTTTTTTAATTTATTTAATGTTTATTTAATGTTCAGATAATGTAAATCACATGCATTAAAGAACAGTGCTTTATGATGTAAAGCTTCCCATTATACCAACCCATTTCTCACTCCAAAGTTGTCGAAATCCGGTGCTTGGGCAGTGACTTGCGGCGTCAGACACTGATGGAAAAGCCATCCTTAAACATTAGCATAACACATGTTTAATGGCACTTGGCAGCATCAGGGGGAAATGCGACAGAGCATGAACGAAAGTTAAAGCGATGAAAGTCTGAGTAGGGAGGGTGGTGGGGTGGTGGGGTGGTGGATGGGTCCAACAAACACAGACTTTCACCTGGGAGAGCCGTGTTCCTGTCCCATGTGATTCTAAAGCCAAACCTTGTTCTTTTTTTCCTAAACCAAACCATGTGTGTTCAAGTAAATTTGTTGTGTTTTACCAGTGTAGCACGTTTATTTTGAAAGAGACTGTATGTAAATGGTAAATTTCCTGTGAAAACAGGAGTGTATTTTGAAAGAAGACAATGCATGTAACAGGCATAACTTGACACAGCGTTCCAGAACATCAACATCCAACGCACCCAGGGTTCCTTTCATGTCGTATCTGGACCTTTTACAGTCTATGATCTGGACACAGAAAGTCCATGACCAAATGTCGATATGTGAAGGTCAGAGTGAGAATGTGTTGAATAAACAGATTTTAAGGGGTACTATGCTCTCCATCTATTGCAATTTCTTTTTATATTGTATGCAGATCTTTTAATAAATGCAATAATTTCCTAAACGACCCAAATACCTGATAGACTTTTTTCTTTTTTCTTTTTTCTTTTCTAGAGCTGACATGATATCAAATTTTCACCACAATTATATTGGCCAAGAGACTTAAAGATAACCCTAATATCTTTAGAAAATGTATTATTATTATTATTAGTAGTAGTAGTAATAATAATAACAATAATAAGAGTCGAATTCATCTTTCACATTATTTTGTGTTTTGTCTCCTTTTTTTGCCAGAAGAATTACATTCAAAATTACAAGCACATGTATGTGGAGAGAGTCTGTAAATATAACTGCACAAAAAATTACAAAAAGAGCAATTATACTTAATGGATAGTGCAAAGTGCCAATACCAGTATATTGCCACACGCCTGTCCTCTACCAAAGATTTAGGGCTTTTATGGCATTATCTAGTTAACAATCAAGATGAAGTAAAGGCTTTGAGAGACAGAGAATGACCCCAGGACTGTGATAAATAAACCATGTTTGTAGCATTCCTTATTAAAATGTAACAGATACATCACGCTGAACATCACATAGGCTTTTAACTCACCATATTCATGTCATGTCAAAAGTTACCTACAGTGCATGTAGAATGAAAAGAAGCACATCTATGTTTCAACATGCATTTTTTAATTCGCTTGTAGCTGATGGTAACATTATTTTTAATCTACTATAACCAGTCTAGCTTTCTGGTTCAATTGCAGACTACTGTAATGATTTATTTCCATTATCTAGTTACTATATATGGCCCACTGAAGACTGTTAATTAGTGTTATTCCCAGACCTCTAAATTATTGAGCTCATATGGCAACTGGATGTGGGTACGTGGCTGATTTACACATAAGATTTTTACAGCAATAGCAGATGGTGAACACGCTTCAGAGATATTAATATTCTCTTTCTCTCCTTTTCTCTTACCTTTCTCAAAGTCAGATTTATACTTGCTGCAGTATGATAATTCAGTATGATAGTCAATCAGTATGATCATTCAATTTGTGACAAATAAAAGAAATTGTAAGCACATTACTAGTTTACAATAGAAGTGAAATAAATCCTTAAAAACACAGGCAGTGTAATGTTCTGAAAACAGACCACTATGTCATGTCACTTGAGACAGTATTGCACCATTAGTTTGCGTGGGTACTGTATATGGCTGGCCTCATTATTTTGAGCTGAATTGCTCTTATATAGTTTTTATTTTTATTTCTATTCTGATTTATATTTGATTGACTTCTAATTATTTATTTTACACTATTTATTTGTTATTATTTCTGACCTTGAACTGCTGGAGCACCTGGATTCCAACAAAAGGCTTATCTTATCTTACCTTATCTTATCTTATCTTATCTTGAACAACCGAATGCAATGTAACAGTGAGAGCTGTAGAAGAAAAGAGATCAAATAAGAGAAGAGGCGTATTTTGAAGAACCTCAGTGCAGTTTTCTCTCCTTTTCTCTCCCATTTCTGTTAATGATTCTACCATAGAAACAGTTGCTTATTGTTCTGTGGTTGCTATGGAACACTAGCAACAAACATTCTGTATCTGATCCAAAATGTTTTTTTTCCTTTAATTCATTTATTTGTGGTTTGTCTGCTCACCTGTGTTTCACAGCGAGTCAAGGATATCAAGGAGACGCAGATTCAAACAGTTGACTCTCCAGGCAAATCAACAGAGATGGATTCGGCAACAAACCCTGGACTCGTAAACAAACAGAGGTTTGGAGTGAAATGCCACAAATTGACTTTAGTCACAGTTTCATTAACAGCTAAGCAGCAGCAACCAATGGAGAGCCGAGACAGAAAACAGAAATCTTGCTTACATGGGATATTTTCTCACCTTTTAAAGTATGATGAAAGAAAAATTGCACATGTATCCACTTTAGACCTGCTTCAAACATAAAGTTAAATCAGCAACTATCTGATTCAAACTAAAAAAAACATCATGCTTCTCATACAGTTGCTAGGATCATTGCAAGGTGCTTGTATTGGGTTGTTTAACATTGTGTAGATGCTCCATAGTGATGGCAAATACATAGTAAATTAGGGATCCCCCCCTATGGAGTCTAGATGGTGATGGTGGTGATGAGTTGAGATGAAGAGGGAGCTAAGGATCTGGATGTGAAGAGGAGTGGGCTTTTAATGGACTTGTCCTGGCTCTGGGTAAGGTGACTGGAGGTGAATGGGGTGGAGGAGGGCGTGACGATTCCACCTAAAATGACAGATGACAGGAGCAGAGAGGAGAACAGATTTAAAGTTTGGCAGTGACTGAAGGAGACTGTGGCAAAGTTTGATTGGCTAACCAGGAGAGGGAATTGGTGGAAGCTGTGGTAGTGGGCTAGAGAGATAACTCTGAATGGATATGGCATAAAGACAGTCTTCCTGACTGAACTTACACTAAGCTTTATTTGGGCTTATTAAACTGATAATAAGAACTGGGGCTTTACTAGGCTACAGGAAAATATCCTAACTGCTCGGAAAAATTCCTTCTTTGTATTTCAGAAGCAATCCTAAACTTGTGGCAGAGTCCTATCCTATCTCGGACCCCCTACGTTATCTTAAGAAATCCTAACTATAACTTAAAGTTTGATCCTTCATCCTGTCATAACTCCGCCCATGTTTAGAATGTACTCATGACCTGTATCTTTGGCTATTCGAGATGGACAAGCCACAAAATTGCCGATCCTCAAATGCAATTGGCTTGCTAATTTGCTGTAATAAACATAAAAGACAGGAGTTCATTTTTAGCTCTGAGGACTTAGAGGCGCTGATCATGTCAGTGGATGAGATGAAACTCCAGCTTTTTGGGAAATTAGTTGTTGTTTGTTTATTTGTTTTAAAGCATCATCACACGATTTGTGTGGCCTTTCAATCATTATATTTCGGTCTAAGCCATCCTAACTTGGGGCTCCTACCTTGGAAATCTCTAAATTAGGACAGTTCTGTAATAGATAGTAACAACTTATAAAACAAAGTAATACCTGTCTTTTATACTGTACAAAATATGATGATTTAAGAGAGTTAATGTTCTGTGAAATGGCTCGTCTAAACTCTGACATTTTCTGGTGTTCAGATTACCAAAAGCAAGAATGGTTATTTGATTTTGATGCTTTTAAGTTTGCCAATTTTGTCACAAAAACCTGAAAAGAAGGCAAGACAGTTTGTTTAAATAATACTTATTCAGATTTTTCAACACAGCAAATGCCTTTGTGAGTGATCTTTGATTGCTTAGCTTCATTTTGCATTTTCTTTCTTTTTAATGTTTAAATATATGTATGCTGGACTCTGATCCCGGCTTGTTTTGATTTTGTCGTGTCATGTAAGCCTATGTGGGCTGAGCATAATTGTTTGCATGACACAGTAATAAAAAAAAAATCATTCATTCATCATTCATTCAGTTAAATTCCTCTCCTAAGATAAGATTTTTTTTCTCTAAATGCAGTAAGGAAACGTGTTTCTGTAATATGAAAAATCCTAGATGTCATCCTAAACTGAGATAAGATAGGATTTCAGACCTAGAAAGTTTCTGTAATGAGGCTCCTGCATGGTTCCAGTGTAAGCTCACCTGAATATCTGACGATCCATGCGTTTGACAGGAGAGTTGTCACCAGAATCAGCCTTGGCACACAGACTGACTGGAGACATGAGGAGGAGCGCAGTCAAGGTAGAGTTTCTTCACACTTCATGCTAATTATGAATCTCTGACCTTGGTTGGTAAATGGGCAGGAACGTCTGAGATATATATTTTTTTCTTTTTGCATTTGCAGACTATAAATACCCGAACCAAGAAATATCAAAAGATCCTTACAAGAATGTGGGGTTGACATCTGAGCGGATGAGTGTGTTAAGGTGGGGTAAATACCCAGAGGATGGTCGACAAACGCGCAATAAGGTATTCTTGCTTTAAACCCCCCCCCCGCCTCTCTCCCAACTGTAGTGATGGTGTCCTTGACAAAGTAAAAGCTTTGCTAGGACACTCAGTAGTAGAGGTTTCTCTGAACTTGACTCTTTATGTCATTAAACTAACATTTGAAATGCACTTTGTAGAGAGACCTCAGACAAATGGTGAATAGATGCAGTTAGCATATGAGATCTTTTGTGTGTTTTAGATTTAATTTTACTGTTGCCAAAGAAATACTGAAGTTTTCATAGCCTTGTCTATCCTTGTCACAGTGTAAGTTTTATCTTGTGAAAGATGATATGACATGGTATCCAGAGATATGGTTTTGATTTATTCATGAAGCGCAAGTTAAAGACCTCAAAGAAGTTAATAAATTATGAAGTGTCTTTGTTTTTTCTCCTCAGAGCGTTCCTAAAAACATGAAGTCTGAGTTGGAGATATCCCCAGATAATGAAGTGTTGGATTCGCTCAGCGAGGAAACTCCCCAAACTCCCGCAGCCTGCCAAGGAGAAACTGAGGAGTCTTTAACTAATCTGGACAAGGTATGGAGGAAAATGCCACTTTTAAACTGCTCCTTTTCCCGTCCTCGTATAAATATGAATTCATTTATGGAACATGCAATTAGTCTGCGTTTGTCTCGTATCAAAACTTGCCTGTCACCGCTGCTGCTTGTTTCAAAACATGCCAGACTGCTACATGCTTTTTGAGTACCTCATTAACTGGAATATTTGGATACTATGTATTTGTGACAGTGTCTTTTTGAGAAAGAAAATACAATTTAAAAAAAAAGAAAAAGAAATAAGTGCCTACGCCAACACTGTTTTCAGATCTCATCCTCAAGTGGATCAGACTCATCAGAGGAGTTGCTACAGACTGTGTTGAACATTTGCTGTGAGCACTGCCAGCAGCTGAAGAAACCCCCAGTGACCGATGATCAGATAGCCAACAGTGTTGACCGAAAAAAGGTGAGAAAGCGAGTGTGTAGCTAACACTGCTGTTGATATGGTGACACCCTCGTGTTAAATAAAAACTGATGGAACGGAAAAAAGTGTGACTTTGCTCATTTTGTTAAATGAAGAATTACATTTAAGTGTCAGCGTGTGCAGCCTGCACTAGAGATGATTATGGAAGCAAATAATGTAGCCATGATCATTTGAATCTTATGAGCAGCCTAACAGTTGAAATGACACTAACGGTGTAGCATTTAAAGGTATACAATTCAGGAAATACACTCGCCAATGAAAGTTAAAGTGAAAACCAATCCCAGATTCACTCTTATTTGGTGTATTGCCTTGCTATATTTGCATTTCTTTTCAGCACTGCATCTCTTTAGTGCGTGCTGCCTATGGTCTGGCACCTGGTTGCCACTTTTTTATAAAGCCCTGTCCTCACCTGAGCGTTGTGAGGATTCATACCCATAAACAACTCGTGCACAGAAAATAAAATAAAATAAGAAAATCCAAAGAAACTATAAAACCTAACCTTTACAGTTTCCTTAAGAAAATCCAGGCAGAGAGTCCCTGCAGACAAATACACCGCCACACACTCAGAGTGGGTCATTTGTAATGGCAGAAAGGGAATACTACTGTGTGTGTCCATATATTGTGTTTTCAGAAAATCCTACATAGTTTGTTGTTAACTGTTTTACAACAAAGACCATCGGAATTTAAGTGGCTTGAACTTCCATCTCTGACATTTCTAGGTAATTGCAGGTAGTGTTTTTGGCCGTGCTAACAGTCTGTCAACAACTTTGGTCCACACCACACATAGGAGAAGTTTGCATCCAGGCCTTTCTACCAGAGAGTCCTTTATGGCATTTTAACCCAAACCATTATATTTTTCCTAAGAAAAGGCTTCCTAGGAGAAAGCTTGCTGATGTTAGCATTTAGCTCCAAACACAGCTGTGCCCAAGTACCAGCCCAGCTGCGTTTGAAGCTGCTAGCTGTAGACTGAAGATGTCCAATCAGTGGCTCAAGTTACAGGATATGTAATCAAGCCTGAATGGATCAGATGTTCTTTCAGTTAGGGGTGGGCATTGCACAAAATTTGATCCAATAGCAAAAAATACAGGGGCCAGAATCACTGATATTGATCCTGATACTCATACCTTTTATTATTAAAAGTGGCTCATGTAATTTCATGTCACGAAAAACTTGATAACTTTCATATGTAGGGGAGAGCACTGTGTCATGACTTATGAGGTTAATACTCTGCTAAGGTAACAGCTAATGATGACCAATTTGAATTTAAAAATCTAACATTAACCGACGCTGAAGATCCAATTTGACTAAAATGTTAATTTCACGACAATATACCTGGATATTTATTGCCTGAGCCTCTCTGAAACGACTTTGCCAGTGAACTCTGTCTCTGTGTCAGGCGTGTGGAAGCGGAGGAATTTCCCTCCACCTCCCGTCTTCTGTGTTGCAGCTCCATGTTCTCTTTCTTGTGGTTTTTTCCTCTTTCGTTCAGCCATCACTGCGATTATTTGCTGGATTAAAGTAGTCAGGTTGTGTGCTGCGAGTGCGTGATTCATATGTTGCTTATGCGTGTTGTTTTAGTGTACACGGCACGACAACAGCAGTGGAGAAGCAAAGAGTACATGCACTGGGTGTATTCAAGACAACGGGAAATTGTTTACATGCTGTTTTACTCTTGAAATACAAATCGGTACAATGTAGAAGAGAGGAACTGATCCCTATCGATCCAAGTAGTGCTTGAATTGATCCTCAAAACAAAAACCTTTGGTATTATTTTTGCTATCAATCAGCCCGCCCCTACTTTCAGTTGTACTGTGTGACCTGAGCATCAGACACAAGGAGAAAAGCCTTAGCAGCACTTTAAAGTGATTTTTTAAACTTGTATTTTGCGTCTGAAATGAGCAAATCCATTCTGAGCAACCTGATTATTTGACTTCATTTAGATTCTTAGATCACAACTTGACTCATTCAGCAACTTGAATAACTTTCCGTCTGAATTTGTGAACTTTCTGTTTGAGGTTTCTGCCTCTTGAAAGCTTTTCCTCGCCGTCGCCACCACCAAATGCTCGCTCATGGGGGAATTGTTGGGTCTCAGTAAATTAAATTAAAGGGTATGGTACTGGGCCTGCTGCTATAAGAAGTGTCCTAATGTAACTTTTGTTATGAAAAATTGACTTAATAAAATCAAGTATTTTCAAGAACCACTAGAAATGAGCTACATTTTAATAAAACCACGTGGTAAGTAATTGTTTACATTAAGTATACAGTAATGGATAGATTTTTTTAATTAGGCTATTATTTGCTTCCATATAGATAAGTAAAATAAATATGAATTTCAAATTTTGTAGCATTTCTACATTCACATGAGCCATTTTTCTCTCTTTGTGTCAGTTTTTCTGCTGCGAGAAGGCATGGAAATCATCAGAGATGTTGCTGAAGGGTGCAGCGGTTATCACTAAAGAAACCGTGACTGATAGGGACCCGGCGATGCGGAAAGATCAAAGGTCAGGATCGCTCTCGTCCATTATAGGCTTCCACCATTAAATGGTTTTCAAATTAAATTTCTATGCCATTGAATCTCTGTTGCTACATTTTCCATGACACACCACAGGTTGAAAGGTTTGGAATTTGAAAGCTCCGATCGTCAGACCCCTAAAGCAGGTTACACACACTACACACACACACATGCATACCGTCTGCCACAGACAGATATTTCATGCAGATTCAATTTACTTATCTTTCCTTCTTGTTCATCCATGGCATAACACCTTTAACTACATTACAGGACACAGACAAGTTTATAACACCCCATACAATCGACTCCGCAGCAAAGCTTGGACTTCATGCCCTAATATAGAAGTAACGGATTTTAAAAATACGTTCTCTTTTAATGGAGCAAACGCTGCACAGAAGGTATTGTCATATGTTGAAATCACTGTTCAATTCCCTATCATGACTACAGCTGAGAGCATTGAAGCCTACACAAATGAACAAATCTGTTTGGTTCAACAGAGGACGACACCACTTGTCAAACACTACAACAACGGTAAAACATTTATTGTGATTTTCCCAGATGGAACTGGGCATGTGTGGTATCCTTTACAGTGAATCTAACTGACAATTTTCTGATATTATATGATAAATACTTCTTCTTTTTAACCCTTTAAGATCACATCCCCAGTCATATTGTGCACCTATTTATTAATATGCCAAAAATACAAACACAATACAAACATTTCTTTGTATTCTTATATCAAAATTCAATCATGTTTTCTTCCTGTAAAACAAAACAGAGTGCTGCAGAGATTACATTTTTTTTTTTATAGGCCGCCCTGGATGTTACCGTTGCCCTGGTTTCCTTGACAAAAAGCCAATTAAATTTTCCCCTTGGATTTTATATTATTGCAGAAAACAAGCTCTGTGGCAAACAGAAGTTTATGATACTTACATGTTTTGTTCAGCAAGATATTTACAAATTAGCACTACTTTTATGATTTTTGAAGCCTAAATTCAATTTCCAGAAGTAAAATTTAACATTATATAGGCTGTAAACAAACTATACTATTAGTACACTACTTAGCATCACCACCACAGCAACAAGGCTGTGCTCGGCATGATGACGTTCTGTAGTCTCATTTAGCCATTTGTTAGCAACTGCCCTTTTAAAGACATGTAAAAGCTTCACAATTCACAAGTGGGGTATTTACTGACGTATTTTATGCCATAGTGCAAAAAGTGAGTCTCTTAAGCTTATTTTAACCACAGACCTTATTTCAGGCATCTAACTAAAATCCCCTTGATGTAGCGGGCAGTACCTCTTTAATATTTGATTGTTCACCTTAATCACGTGTAAAAGCTATCCATCAGGAAGGCTTGCTGTTCTTCTGTGTGCTGCACAGTCAGCAGACTGGTGCTGTGTGATGGTCCTGGAGGACAAACATCTGCAGCCTCAGATTCAGGCAGTTTTCACCAGCAGAGGACAGGGTACCTGTTATCATAACAATGGCTGTATTTGGTATGATTATTTTTCCGGTATATTTAACATCTTATTTCATAAATAGAACTAAGATAAAATGAGCACAATGCTGAGTAAATAAAATCGGTTTCATTATCTCCAGGTCTCTGCAGAAGCAATTCAAGTTTATTTTAGTTATCGGCAAATTTGGCAGCAGACAGAAATGACCTGTCTGGGTGAGAGAATAAATCCCCTTAAGGGCTTATTGTTCACATGCTGCTCGTCTTTATTAGGGTGAATCTGACTCCATGTGGAGGCACCTACTGCAATGACACAGGAGAATTGAAGAAACACTGGAGCTGGCAGGGAAATAAGAATCACACTCATGCTCCGCCCTACCAGCCCCTCAACCTGACACTGAGCCCTAACCTCAACATCCGCATCCAATCCCAGGAGCACATCTGCCTCACTTTCACCTCTGGTGAACGCTGTGCACGGCTTAATGTAGGGGCAAAACTGAAAGTAAGCTATTGTGGCTTGTGGTATTAATATTCACTTGTAGCAAAAACAGAAATACAAGGGATGAGAAAGCAGACCCGATTTTAGGCCAAATAATTGATTCTGCTTTATTTTATATTTCCTTGCTGTCGCAGCCGAATCAAGGCAAAAGCCTAACGCTGCCGGGGCCTGACATGCTTCAGAGCTATCTGCAGCAGAAGAGTGCAGAGATCAATGTCCTGCTCCAGAACATCCAGTCCCTCATCACCTATCAAAAGACTGTCAGTCCACGGAAGGTCAAGCCCCAGCAAAGGCTCATCACACAGATGGAAAGACGGCGGCTGCCAATGAAACAGCAACAGTCTGCCAAGAAGACCCCCTAAAGCCGACGATGTCCTTGAGTGGCAGTTTCTCATTTCTGTGAAGTGACTCATGCTGTGACGTCCAGAGAATTTGAATTCAATGACAAAGTGCTTTCTCGCAATAAAAACAAAGAACATCATTAACTTTTTTTTTTTAATCAGAATGTTCATAAATAGTATAACTGTACACATCATTTTACATGAGACACATGAAAGCAAATGTCACATTGCCAGTGTCCTGTTACTTTTGTTACTCTGCGACAGACCACTAGAAAACACACCCATAAATCATACAGTGCAAAACTGCCAAGGTCAACGGTCCATTATTTTGCCAGAGTAAAAGCATATTAGTTGTAATCAACCTATGTATAAAAGGAAAAGTATAAAACATAAGATTTCATTGTATTTTTTTTACATATTTGCAACAGAATAACAAAAACATTCACGAGAAGAACGTGGAAGAATCTTTAAGAAAACATCGGGCGAGTAAAGAACAGCTGAGTGGATTTTTTGCTATGATCAGAGCGGAAACCTGTCAGACCTAGGGCTGGGTATCAATACCTTTAAACTAACAACTGAAAAAACACAGTACCAAGAAGTACAGAAACTTCTCCAGTCAAACAATACCTGCATTTCTGTACTGAGATCTGGAAAAAAACATGACTACTTGTATGGGTTTGTTCGCAACCAATTACCACAAGCATTCGCAATGTAATGCCACCAACCTGTTTGAAAGTATGGATGTAAATAAATAATTTAAACACTTTCGAAAGGTATTTGTGAACAAATTACTTGGATTAGGGATGCACCAACTGTAAAATTCTGGGCTGACAGCAATGTTTAAAGTAACAATTTGGCCATCAGTTGCAATTTTTGTTGTTGTGGTTCATTTCATTTTTGTTGTTATTTATTCCCCCTTTTGTTTTAGGGAAACAAAGAAATCTTTAATATAAAAAAATAACTGAACTGTTTTAAAGTCTTTAAGCCCTTCATTACACTATCTTTAACTGAGCACAAATTCAATCATACAAATGTATGAAACAACCTTTAATATGACCTTTAACATTGTAAAACTATAGGCTATTATATAGAATTCCCTCTCTAATATCTATTTTAGATTGCTGTGAAAACATCAACAAATTACTCATTCCGACAACTGAATTTATTCAAGTTTGTCGCCCAAAATTACATTTTATAAGACTGCACTGAACACATCATGACAGCTTTATAATTTACCTTCGCCCAATACTAGTTTTTACTGAATAGAGCTTGAACGCATCATAATGCAACTCAAGTGAACCTCCATCAGCGGTCAGTTCCGGCCACCAAGGTTAACTAGCTCTCCTCCTGCTGATTTCAAGATGAACTTGTTGTTCACTATGTGGCATTAGAGTGCGTCCCGAGGCTTCAGTAGTGAGTTCACTACGTCCTTTCGTCCCAGTGGCGTCCCTGGAAAGATCTCTGCTTGTCCCAAACATGTTTTCTATTGTCCCCGTGACGCTGTTAGTCATGGAGCCCTGCTTTTTAGCCTTTACAAAATTGATGTGACACAACAGAAAAAAATCGGCCACTCCCATTGGTGAATGTCATCTTATTTGCCGAGAAGTCGATGGCAGTCAAAAAGGTGAATGTCGGCCAATAACGATGTTCGGCCCATAATCGGTGCATCCCTAATGTGGATGGGGAGGAGTGGTGGTGGCATTTTTTGCAGGTGAATGCTTCCATTCACAAGATGGGCATTGAATGAAGTAAAAAAAGGTATCAGATGAAGTACTCTTTTGGTTTCAGTATGACTTTAAGGGTACTGGTATTGGTATTGTGATTTTTTTAAATGACACCCAGCCCTAATTGGACCTGAGCGTCCTGCAGCACATCAGGCCACCATAGAGTTCGACTGAATGTTACAAAGGCTGTTACATTTTTAAAATAGAGGAATAAAATATTTTGCAGCATTTTCTCTTATTATCCTTCCAAACCCATCGAGGGATTTTAGTCATCTGAATGCAAGCCCCCTTACTGGCCATTAGCTACCTGGCTGATGAACAACCCTTTAGTGCCTCTATTTGCACACCCAAAAGTGTCCTTGTCTGAACACTCTTAATACAATTCACCCCCCCCCCCCCCCCCCCCCCACCCTCACATAGTGTGCAAATTATTTTTATTCAAAACAATTTGGTGTTAAGAGAGATGCAACTGTGATCACAAATCCACCCTTGTCAAAATGGATTTCGCCTACATGAAAACAACCCTAACCACGACACCACCTTCAATTTAAGTCAAACATGATCAACTCAGTACCCAAAATAATACCCTCCACTTCCCAGTTTGTCACGGACTTCAAGATGAATACCTGAACCTCAACATACTTGTAGCTACTTGAGCCTCCGTTGGAGAATCTTTGGCCTTGTGCAGGATTTTTTTTTTACTTCGCCATCAGTTCAGCGCTCCCAGTCAAGCTTCCAGCTCAGGTGCAGCTGGTCATCTCGCATACTCAGCCTCACAGCTCCTGGTCATGGTCGGAGTTGCAACATCCCATTGCTATCCAGGGGGTGTTTCACAAGCACTGCCACACCGAACTTGGACATTACTTATTCACAGACAGCAGCAGGTTAATCTGAAAGAGAGCCGTAAAAAAAGATGAGTGCTCACCGTGACTTAGCTTGGCATACGTTATCTAACGTTTTCTCCACTTGAGTTGCTCTCAGCAGTTTTGGGATGTTGCAGTAGTATTATAAAAAACTATGTCAGGTGCCTTTGGGCAGTGCTAATTCCACAGAACTTTACCTGCTCCATCGATGGACACGCGATGATTTGAAGGTCTTCTCCGCTGTATTCCTCCTGAAGCAAGGCATGCAGTCTTTGGAATACCTGCTGGATGTTATTCTGTGGGAAAAAGCCATCCTATTACTGAGTGCTGGAGGGAAATTAATACTACATTTCCATCTGGCCTACGTCCCCTCACTATCTTGTTTCCATGTCAACCGCAGAATTTTGTTTCCCTCTTATTCAGCTTCACCTGGCACCTTGATGAACAGTACACAGGCAGCACAAAGATTTCTCTATTAGAGTTCAATCACACTGATAATTTATAGTTAAAGGCACATTTTCAGAGGCAAATTTAAACAAGAAGGTCAGCCTGAGACTAAATTTGAACACAGGTTGATATCTATATCTCTCCAAAAACTGACTGGCAAGGCTTTTACTACAGTGACTAAGCGTTGCTAATGAATAAATCTAAGTCATTAATGATCTCTGATGCTGAGAGAGGTTTGTTTACATGGTTATGCAGGCACACATCACTGCACAATAAACCTATAATTTCAATATCTATGAGGGCAGAGGGAAAAAAAAATATGCACTCCTCAGTGATACATGTTAATAACCTCTAATTTACATTGTTACAGAAAATTACTAATGTGACCTTCGAGTGCAAGTGTATGCTATCCTTGCTTTGTAAATACAGTGTGAAAGAATTCTTGCTTTAACAATGGCTTGCAAAGAAACCAACTCTTGCAGCACATGCTACATCCTCGCGTTTCTGCCACCCACCCGGACAGGCTTGAAAAGGATGAACTCCGTGTCTCTATTGGCTAAGTACAAGGACATGCTCTGTAAAGTGCTTGGCAGCTTGCTCTTCATCACCCGGTAGGTAGCCATCACTATATCGTTGATCTTTGCTGAAAAGAGAGAAAAAAAAAGAACTGAGGAAAAGCTAAAAAAAAAAAAAAACATTGACATGCCCTCTAGCATGCGCTATACAAGTTTTGATGAATTACAGTATGATGCCAGTGGCGTTTCCTGAGACAAATCTTACCTGGCTGCGCCCAAGGTTGCTGAGACAGACTGTACGTGGGACCACCTTGGATAGCCATAGTTTTAAGAGCTGCAACCTGAGTGCAGACGCAGTCACAACATTAGAGTTTGAAAAGACTTCATTTGAGCTGGTGTTACTATAAGCCATACAAACAAGCACAAAGAAGCCGTGATGCCAAATTGGCCAATTCAACTCAGTCCTGAATTAGACAAAGAGTAGTATTTACTTAAATTATAATCGAAAACTGAGTGAGGCGGGTGGAAAAAAAAGACTGGCAGCAAATTATTGCAGCACAATTGCATTGCAATGACAGATTTCAGAACACAATGAAATATCAAAACACATGCATATACACGCGCACTAATATCTCGCAACAGAATTAAATACCCCAGATGAAAAACATCCATTTTATCTTCAGTTGTCAGTAACGTACCGAGACCTTCAGTGATCAGTGAATAAGCAATTGATTTTTAAAAAAGGTTTTTAAAAGGTAAAAGCTGAAAAAAAATGAAGGTCAGGATGAGCCGTCGCTGCCTGAGGCGAAGTCTGCCTTCTAACTGCTCTAACAGTTACCTTGGTGAGAAACTCCTCAAGGTTCCCCACAAAGATCTGAGTCTGCTGCTGGATGAACTGCTCACAGCTGAACTTCAGGTGTCGGTCCACGTCCTTCTTAGAGTCAATGTAGTGCTCCTTTATCTCTGGTGTTCCCTGGGGGCCACAGAGACGAAGGGTTTAGCACTATCAAGTGGCGTTTCCCTTAGGCAGGGTGCTATCAAAGTGCATAAAGTGTATGGTAGGTTTAATAAAACAGGCAAAAAAAAAATAAAAAAAATAAAAACACTACCTCCAACAGGAATTCAAGTATGGCGTTGTGACTGTTAAGTCGGAAGAATTTGGGAACAGCCTTAGGGTTCAGGATTTTGAAGGCAGCATCTTCACACAAAGCAGAGAGATTAAATCTGAGCTGGTGTAGAATTAGAGTGCCCTCTAGTGCTATAAATTTAATATGACCTTGACTGAGATGATGACGATAGGAGGAGCGAATCTGCCCTGTGAGCCATCGGTTAATGTACATTATGGTGTTGGATTACACTGTAATTTCCACATTAATTGTTGCCACCGGTGCATGTGATAGGCACAAGTTGCTTAATGAGCATGAGAATGTAATGACTGGCTTTATGGAGCTGAACACCAATGTTCCCTCCACCTTTAATTATCTTACCTCGCGTTTTCTTCAGGTCCAGTGAGATTTCCTTGATGGCAAAATCGGTGTGAAATGGGGCAATCTGTTCACGCACTATCAGCAGGTGCTTGATCAGGAAAAGTTGCCCGTCTATTTGCGTCTACAGAAAGTGATAGCACACTGTTAAATCCACACTGCAGGCTGCCAACACAAAAGGGCATCTGCTGACTACCCGAGCTACAGAGAACATAAAAAGCACAAGGCTTGGAGACGATAAGGGAATATGTCTAATTGATAACTGCTGATTAACCATAGCTGGAAAGGGACATATAACTGTGACAAAAAAGGCAGCTGAAACCATTTATTGCTCAGCTAGCGACTAAAACATTGGAAAAAGACATCATCAACACGGGGTGCGAACACGTCCTCTGAGATTGATGCTGCTGCTTTAATTTGAAGTGTTAGGTTGAAACGGGCCAGTTAGCACAGATAGACAGCAAATTTGAAGGTGAGAGAAGCCCATAAATAAAGGATGGTCTGCTGAACACTCTGTGGAGCATAATAAAGCACCCATTAAAATAAACTTTAAATTACATCCCAGCTGCTTTAGTTAAGGATCCTGTAGCCGGAAGGAATTTGAATAACAGAGCACATTTTATCTCAGAGGGAACTGATCTTATTTACTATGTCAAAAGAAAGGCACATTTCCAGCTATTTTTAAAATAATAAAAACCTGAAAAGTTCAGTAGAAATACAAAACCATACTCCGCTCTTAACCATGTGTGCCAACCTTGTTTTTAAGGATGATATCTGAAGCTTTAAGCAGGGACTGGATGCAGGCAGATAAGGCTTCTTGAGATAAACCCTGGAAGACTGCTCTCTGGAAAAAGACCAAGTCACAGTGAAAATCGCAGGAGTAAGAAATGCAGAAGTTGAAGAACTACGTATCACACATCCTGCCATGTTTTAGAAGATTATAAATTAGCGACCAAAAAAAAAAAAAAAGGAATGCTCACATCTATGCATCTGTAGAGCTTGGACAGACAAACCAGCGTTCGTCTGACAGTAGGGTACCACATGCCGTGCAGATCAGCGGGAGAGACCGATGTCTGTAGGCGTGATGCTTCTACATTCCCTGCATGAATTGTACAAAGGAAGAAGAGCCATCAGGCAACAACAACACCAAAAGTTGTAAAAAAAAAAAAAAAGCTAATGTCACAATCTGGAAGCACAGACCAGCATTACTGTTTCTTCTACCATCAGGATCCTCAAGCTGAACATCAGAAAACATGGACTCTTGAGACATCTGCTTCATCTGCTCCTCCTTCAAGCTCTGAGCAATCCTCTATTGGCAAGAGTTAAAAGATGGAAAGTGTTACATTCTTCTTTTTTGCAATTTGCTTCAACAACAGGTTTTTTATGGCTAAATTAACAGAAAATTAAATTCAACTTGTAAAACTTCCTTTGCTTCAATAGAAAGTATGCTGGGAGAAAACAGTGGACACACAGCAAATTAAAAAGCTCTGAAACAATAGCAAAGACTCAAAGGCATATATAAAATACATGTGCAGACATTCACAAGCCAGAGACCTTACAGTGCTTACAATTCATTTAAGTCATCTTATAATTTTAATACAGTTTTGCTTGTATTTTAAAAGCCATTATATTAGGCTCTGGGAACTTTTGCTAGGCTTTCTCCCTGTTTTTGACACAACAATGAATCCAAAAAATAATCTACATTCTGCAGTCATACCTTCATCCATGTTGCAGAAAGTCGACTTAGTAGAAGCTGAACTGATTACAATTTGTAGAGCTTTTGTCTCTGAAGGTGTTAAAAAACACACAAGATTTACCTCCATCATCTCCAGTTTCTCAGGATAAGCCAGATCCCCTGGAGCTGGCTTGTAGCCGGTGATGTCAGTCTGGATGTAAATGTGAGTCCTGTAGACCAGCCTCTCCTGGACATCCTCCAACATCTGCTTCACCACTGCATCAAAGGCGCCCAACTGAGAGGCTTCACAAAAGATCAGAGATCAGTTAACGGCTGAATCTATATCAAAATCACAACAGTCCTATATGGTCTTAAAGTGGAAACAGACAACTTTTAAAGTTCCCTCCACTAGATTTTTCAAGTGGTATTATTGTTGCCGCCACTGTCACAAAAACAGCTGGATCACTTTCCATTTTTCTTAGAGCCTAGCAACCACCATAATTTCCACAGTTACTTCAGTTGTTCCACTGTTCGCCATTTCCGCAGACTGTAACTGAAAAGAAATTACACTGATACAGCGAAAACAAAAGTGAAATCCTCCCTGTTTAGGATGCACATCGAGCTGTCATTTTCCCTGGAGGTTATACCCAGAGTGGCAGCTGGAAGTGCGTAGTGAAAGCAAGGCTTACAGGGAACTAGTCTAAATGCTGGTGCCATTATACTACAGCCATAACATTGTGCAATCAACATTTACTTTATAATGATTTGTTTAAGCTAAAAAACGTGTCTATTTCCACTTTAAGTATAAAGTTGTATCGACATGATGATGTATTCTGGATGGGAAATCAGAACGGTTGAATGAGAGGTGAAAGCAGAAAGCTACGTACTGTACCAGGAAGTCTTTATGTTTCAAAGAAAAAGAATGACATCTCCTTGTTTTTTTCCCCTAAGTTTAAACTTTCACTGGAGTTCTTGTTCTTAGATATCAACCTACTAAAGTGGATTACCTTAGACAGAGATTTTGATGTGAAAATGGCTACTGTTCTCAAGTTTGTACGGTAAATATGTACCTAATGCCAGCAGCCTGCTAGCTCAGCTTGGCATAAAGACTGAAAACAGGAGAAAACAGTTAGCCTGACACTCCCTACCAGCACCTCTAAGGCTCAACAATTAAAGGTCCAATGTATAGGATTTAGTGACATCTAGTGGTGAGGATGCAGAACTAAAACTTCTCCCATTTGCCAAGCATGACGGAGAACTAAAAAAGCAAAGCAAAAGCGCAAAACATGAATGGTCCCATCTAGAGCCAGTGTTTTATTCGTCTATTCTGGACTATGCAGATATCAACGGCTCATTCTAAGGTAACAAAAACATATTTCTTAGTTCCAGAATTCTGAAAATTTTATGCCATTTTTAACAATAGATGCCTCTAAATCCTACACACACACACACTGCACCTTTAACATGTTGCATCTCATTTGTTTAATCCATACAAAAACTGAAAAGTAAAAACTACAAATCACTGTTTTCCAGAGAGTTATGCCAGACTATTTCTTGGGAGTAGTAACCTCCTGGAGTCTCCACTAGCTGCAGGGCAACTGGTCCCTAGACCAAGAAGTAGTCCGGTGCATGACCCCATGTAAAATACTTGGGTTTTTGTACGCATTATACACATGAAGTGATAACAGGCAAAGAATTTAGATGAATTTATTCCAAAGAGCACTTCAACAACCTCTGCAAAAAGTCATAGTGTCCAAACTTTTCTACGGTAATATATCACTTTCAAAACTCCAGCTGAGCTGTATCTTTGTAACTCAACATTTAACACCCCATGTGACAAGTGAGAGGCTTTGAGGAGAACAAAAGCGCTAACCTACCATTGTTATGAACATGGTCTTCCAGCATCTCATTCTTGAGGATGCTGCAGAGCTCAGACAGGGTTTCCAGGTGGATGATGTGGATGATTAGAGGCCGGAGGACATCATACAGGGACAAACATAACTTCTCCAGCAGCTCGCTGTCAGAGATTAAACACCATTTAATTGCTTTGTTCAACAGAGAGAGGTCTAAAATTACACTTCAAGCTCATTTCAAGTTTTGACTTTTTCCTTCAAGTTAAGGAATAAAGTGATGACTAAAAATAATTATGCAAACTGTTAAAAACGTTTCTGCTCTTAAATAGTCATACAAATTGTCTACCCATGCTGCGTAAATTGGTGTTTCAAACACTAAAAATGTCAAGCAAAACTCGTTGCATTTTGAAGCGTCACGCCTTAAACAAACACTTCCTGCTTGCATGTGTGCGTGCAACAAGATAATGGCTCTCTGTGTGTTCACTGATCATGTTACCACCGAGGCAGGTGCTACTCACTCTAGTTTAGGCGTAGGTTTAGAGAAGAACTCATTGTACAGTTGGTGTTCATCCTGGCAGACGTGAACCATAAAGGCACAGCCACTGCGAACCTGCACAAATACACATAACGATCACCCGCTGCAGTGCCTTCCAATACTTTGCTTTGGCTCCACTTCAAATAAGCAAACACATCCTCCCACATAAATGATCCAGGCACCTATTACAGCAATCATTAACAAGATGCATAACCTTTCAAGTTTCATTAAAAGAAAAATCTCGGACAGGTGGCGCGGCTGTTATGACGTTTGTTGTATGAAATTCTGACCTTTAATTATAGCATCCCCATCAAGCCAATTAGTGAAGTGTTTTTAAATGCCACAACAGCGTCAAAATACATAGTCCGTCCGGGTGCCAAAATTATCTCTAAAGTATCAAATTAGAATAGAAATATTTTACCATGAATTACTGCGCCAACCTTAAGGTCAGTTAAATTTTTAAACAGTAGAGGAATGCGGCGCAATAGTCGCTGCTTTATAGATGAGCTAGCACAGAGTATACAAACAACACTCTGCACAGTAATTCACTTGTGAAACAAAACAAGAGTAAGCTTTGGATGCCTGCTGTGCAGAGTCTCATTCATCATGTGCACAGCTTTGTGTCTGCACCACACACTCCAGAAAATATCCCAGAGGGACCATACTGTGCATTCTTTGCAAGCTCAAATGTCACCTTACTCTATCTAAAGGGCAGTTCTGCTTTGAACAAGTCATGCCTTACCAGAGCACAGTGGTCTTTGCTGTTTTGGTTGGTCAGGTCAGTAATGGTGGATGTAATGCTGGGACTGAGGAGCAGCTCTCTCTGGTCAAGGTAGCACTGATGGATCTCATCTAGGAGCTGATGGTATCTGCTCACATCAGTACAAGGAGAGACAATTTAATTTAGCACAAGAACTGTGGAAAACAAATCTATAGGAAATTGCTGCTGCTTTATTCAGGAGAAATGCTAATACTCACTCTGGAATCTTCTCTGCTCGCTGTTCTATTTGTTCAATCAGTGACTGAAAGAAGAGGAGGGTGTCTTTTTATTACAGGAGATGATCCATGCATAGTTTTGGTGGGTAATAAAAACATGATACTCACTCTGACTTTAGGTGCAGCAGCTCTATACTTAACATAGTAAAGTGTAAAGGCATTGTCTGCGTTGGTCAGGCCCATTGGATCCTGGGGGAGACATAAAATTTTCAATCAGGTATTTAGGGGACAAACCACCTGTGCTACCAGCCCTGACTAAAGCACAGACTGAACTAGTGGTAACAGGTTTTACAGTAGCAGCCAGGCTTATTCTACACAACTGGAAGTACTACAAAGACCAGAGTTTACAGAGTGGCCTTAACTCATGACAGAGACTGCTGCCAAATATGATCGCCAGGGAACATAACATCCCGAGCAACAGTAGCTGAATATGTATTTCTCTTGTGTGTGTCTCCTTTTGTATAATTCTGGCCCCCCCTGTCAAAATTCGGAGGTTTATGCAGGTCTAATAAAGAGCTCTTAATGAATTCTCTATTTCCTTGGCAGCAGTTTGTGGAGTTTTTGACACGGTATGAACAACCGATCAGTCGAGCCAATCAGAGCTAATCAAGTCAGATCGATGGATGAGAGGAGCAGCTACTGCAGAATCGAGTGAATGCAGACTTTTAGACCCAGTGCAAGGGATGGTTAAGTTTCACTTTCACTGCACCAGGTGTTCTGCTGCTCCTCCAGTGCCCTGACTACACTCTACGCTCCACGGGTGTGGTGCAATGAATAGTTGGAATATATGTACCGTATACTGTTTGGTATATATATTCCAACTGTGCTCCTAATGAACGATCCAGCTCCAAAATCAATCAAAATCAATACGTGGCCGCCACAAATAAGTGAAAGTGACAGTGGGTACAACTACTGAGGCCCAATACAAAACATGAATGGCCTATATCCAGTGTTTAATTTGTCTACTTTGGCTACTGTAGAGCAACATGGTGGACTCCATGGAAGAGGACATGCTCTGTATGTAGATATAAATGGCTCTTTTCAAGGTAATGAAAACAAAACGGCTCTTATTTTCAAGAGATTATACACTAATGAAAACATAGTTAGAATTATTATATGCCATTTCTGCCAATAGATGCCCCTATATGCCTTTTAAGTTGGTTGTTTTTTCTTTAAATCACATCTGTATCATCTGCATGTTTGTATTAAGTAATTATGATAAAATAAAGCAAATTTACATGACAAAGAAATAAAGTATTAATACTGGGCTAAGCACATACAGTATGAATGTCTCCACATATCATTGCTGACTGTGTAGGAGTAAAAAATGTGACTTTTCCTTACCCTTTTTGTTAGCTGGCTTGTGAGATTCTGCATAGTGTTCACAATGTGGATCTTCATGAAATGCATAGCTTTAGAAAGACATTGTTTAAACTTGGCCAGATAAACTGGATAGTCCTTGAAATTGGGCTGCAATTGATACGAGAAAAGATAGTGTTAGACAGCTTTAATTATGATCACATATCATATGCTGCAATGCATCGATCATGCAGTTAAAACATGTCAACGTTATATTGTAAAAGTCTTGGTTTAAAACATACCACTAGTGTATGCACACAGAAGGCATTCAAACATATTCACTGCACTGCTTAAAATCATGGCTCTAGTGTTAAAAATTCTATCACTGGTAGTCAAATGAGATCTGCAGACAGCTGAAATTTTGTCGAGAGCGCAAGCTACTTACATGTGAAGAAACATATTCAATGCAGTCATCCAATTTTGACAGCATTGGAATAAAGCCTTCACTATTTACAGACAAGGTTGGTGAGTTCAGTTTCTGCAAAGACAAAGAAAAGCAAGGTTCGAAGTAATTCCAAACATAAACAATCATAATCTTCTTGTTTTATACTCAAACCTTTTTTTTTCATTTGGCAAAGTCATCACTGCCAGAAATGTGTTGTTTTTACCTTGGAACCGAGCCAAAGCAAAATCTCCAAAACCAGTTTAACAGATTTTACTTCAATATTCAAAACATTTAGGAGATTAAATTAAATTGAATGAGTACATTTTATCAAACGTTTTAGAAATAATTAAGTAGCAAATGTAGCTGACATCCAAGGTCTTAAGAATAATGTTTTAAATCTGGGATGTAACTGCTGATCTTTAATAATAATTAGGTTAATATCTAATCAGCAGTTAATTAACCAGCACATTATCAAATGATTAAGGATGTAGAAAACAGCCTACCGTATTTATGTTTTCTAACTCGTTAAAGTACGACAGTTTCTGCTGTATGCTCTCCGCCAGGTCAACAAGCTCTGACTGCAAAGAGAGAAAACAACAAACCACAGTTGACACAATGCGACATGACAGTTTAATTTCAGCTCAGTTCAAGTTCAGTTCAGCTCAACTTCCTCGAATGGTCCAATCTACATATATTTGTGAACATAAGCAGCTATCTGCAAGGGGGAAAAAAGAACAAAACGGCAGCGCGAAGATATTAAATATGCCACAGAAAGAATGAGCAGCAGACTGATTTTTTTTTTGTTTCTTGACCTGCAGGATGTTTGCTAGCAATCTTATATTCTGACAAGCTTTTATTTATGTCACGCTGTTGTGAACAAGACAGTGTACGGTATTTCCAGTCATCTCCGGTGACTCCTTAGGGTGTTACTACAGTTGCTTTTATACAATTCAGAGCAGCTCCAGATTTAAGATCATACAGACAGCTGATTCTGCAGTTTCTGAGTCTGAGAGTGACATTCATGTTTGCAAATACCAAATACTCAGCCTGTTCAGGACTGTAGAAAATATATATATTCAGTGACATTACAACTTAAACACACTCCACTGATCAAGTCTCAGTGATCCACTTATCATGTGGCTTGGATTAACAGATGAATAGAGCACTTACCTGCTCTTTGAGCAGCTGTTCACAGGCCTCGTGCAGGGTGCCAGTCTTATTGGACACAAACAGATACTGTTTCTGAAGGGAGTCCAAGTGCTCCAGAGCAGCACTGACATCCTTCAGGATAGCATCGCATTGTTCCTGGTAGCAGTTTAGATCATCTCTGGTTTTTCTGAAGGGAAAGCAGACATATTATCTAATGTGTGTGCTTACCCTAAGACAAGATGATGCAGTGAAGCTACCCACTGGTTTGCAGGGCGATTGGACAATGTTTTCACACTGAGCAGAAAATTGATGTGTTCTTGTTGCACTTCTGACCAATCCTTTAACAGAGATGTCACAGCAGGTGTGTGCCACAAGGGTTGCTCTTAGCCCCAACAAAACGTCGCAAAAAGTTTATTTAAACAGACACAGTGGTGTGTTGAACACCCTGTTGTGTAATGTAAGTACACAGCATTTATACGGCGGTGTTTAACTCAGTTTAATTCAAAGGGGCTTTATTGCCACTGGAAATATACATTTATACTGCCAAAGCAAGTGTGAAACGATAAACTAAAACTGAATGTACAATAAGTAAAGAATATGGTTTATATACAAGTCTCGGGCACACACACCAAACAAGAGAAAAAGTACGTGAACACACCATTGCACATCATTTTGTGGAAACATGCCATCCAACCTGGAGACTGTAGCTGACAGTGCACTCTGTTTTCAGACTGAATGTTCCCCAGGTGTCAAAGGCAAAACGCCAGCTGTAACATCCCTAATTGGTGTGTAGCTAAAAAAGTATAGCCCACAGAGAAGAATAGCGACAGATTTCTGCTTTGCTTTTGTTAATTTAGTCCTACTCTGAGGACCTGAGATCTGTCATAACTGTGGCCACTTTAAAAGCAAACATCAAACTTCTCTGTTGGCTCAAGATTAGTTACTGTGTGCCTGTGCCTGTGGTGTATTACTGTACCTAGCCTGACAAACAGACTGAATTACCAGAGATAATCTGAGATACATGCAGCGATTCAGGAGTCTGAGACCAGGCTAATTTGTGATAAGTGGGGTGGATGTGGGTTTTAGGATGTGTGTGATGATAAAGCATTATCATGTATAGAATATTGAGTTCATTAAATTTTATGAAATGTTGCTGCCAACTGCAAATAACAATGATTTGGCTTGTACAATTGGTTTGTTTTTTATAAACCTTTTCAAGAAGCTTTACTCTTAGCCTGCCCTCATGTAAACAAGCATATAGCCTATACATTCAGTGTGACATCACAGTGTAGGTAAAGCACTTTAACATTTATGCACCTGTATTTTGAACTCTCATCCTGGTCCATGTTTCCCTGTAACTTGGCAAACCAGGCAAAAAACTGCAACACAAAATGAACATGTATTAATACCACGCATCTCATCATGATAAAGCATATCTGACTGGGTATAGTAGTGTTTACTGCTGACATGACAGTCACCTGCTGTGCTGTTTCTATCCTGTCATTCTCCATGTCAAGCATCTGAAATCCCTTTAGCAGGACGTCTTCTGTAGACTGGGGCACAGTCGCTGTGAAGGGGGACTGCAAGGACCGCGACGAAAGGCTGCACAAGTCCTCGATGGGCAGCTGCAAAACAAAGCAAGGCTCTCAGTGTCAAAACAAACCCACCAAGCCTCCATATGAAGCTAGCTGGACGGCTTGACGTGGCGGAGTGCAAGTGCAAGCCCACTAGTTAGCCTACAAGCTAACATTCAGTGATATAGGGGCTTAAATATCATGTTTATACGACAGAGAGATGAGCTAAGTTCATACAGAGGCAACTTCAGGTGTTAGTTAACCGAACTGACGTTTACAAAGTAAGTTAGCATCCTTGTTAGCTAGCTAGCTGGCTCCGGAGTCACAGCTCACCTCTGACGGGATAGCGAGCGTTTCAGCCGCGGCTCGGATCTCCAGCACCGCGTCCATTTGTTTCTCCGTGAGGGGAGCCATGGCATCGGTGCGGCGATCCCATAACGATAGTTTCTCCCTGGTTTCTTTATCTGTGAGGTCCAGCAGGGACTGATCGGTGGACGCCATCGTCACTTGGACAGCACCAACGTCAGCAGCAACACGCAGGTACTTCCTGTTCCGGGAGCGTGGGCGGGGCTTAGGGAAGTGGCTGAAATGTCACGTCTGAAAAATAGTTTAACTTAATCAAGGATATTTTAATATTTGTATTTTTCTTAGTAATCGTTTTCTGTCCCCAAAAATAACAGGAGCTGCTGTGTGTGTTTAGCGTTTATTATATCCCGAGTCTTGCCACAACTTTATGTCTGACACTTTGTTTGGTTTTCACACTATTTTTATTTTATTTTATTTTATTTTATTTTATTTTATTTTATTTTATTTCTTATTTTGTTTTATCCTATGTTATTTTTATTTTGTTTTTTTTTTATTTAATTTTATTTTATTTTTTCAAATTTTATTTTATTTTAATTAATTCATTTATTTATTTATTTATTTTCCCAGTCTCATGTTGGGTTGACTTTGTGTGTTGTGTCTATTATTTTCATTTCTTTTCTGTGATTATTATTACTGTTATTAGTATATGTAGCCTACGTTGGTTGTAGCACATTCATATCAGATCAGATCGGTCAGTTCGAAAGAAACAACCAATGAATAAATACATTTACTGGTGTAAACTGTGAATAAACTAATCTTTATTTATTTTAATTTTGCACAATAGTATCTTGGTAAGTTATTCACCTCACATAAGCCTTAATTTGATTGATCCGGAACAAGTATCGAGTTATTCTGTGTGTCCTTTGTGGTAAGATTGCCTCATATAGGGGAGAACAGGTAGGCCTATGTTTGTAATACTTTTTATCAGCACCTATAACTGGCTGAGTTTTTTTCTTTTTTTTTCCTAATTTTTATTTATTTATTTGTTTATTTTAATTATTCATTCATTCTTATTTATTCATCTATTTATTGTTACAGCTCTCAAATTTTGACACAAAGTACCCTTACTTGTCTGCTACAAATACCAATGTTCTAACTTCTCCAACTACATCACAGAATTCATTAAATAATATCAGATATGAGGACTGTTATAACCTGTCCCACTACCAGGGGTCAGGTTGTAACAATAATAGCGAAGAATTAAAAAATACAAAATTCTGAAAATACACAAACATTAGGTAAATAACTTAGATAAGGAGTATTCTTTGGGGACAGACCTTACTGTCTTTCCCTGCCTCACCTCAATGCTGACTTCAGTATGTCTGCACACACACCCCGTCACTTTTCTCACTTACTCTCCTGGCATGCTAAAAAAAGGAGTGAGACTGATTAAGAAAATGTGTTTCGTTGTCATTAGGCTTAGTTTTAACACCTTTAAAATTCTGTTAAAAAACATCCTGCCAGCCAGTGTTTGGCTAGCTGTAGCTGCCTTGTGATTTGAAATGAGCCAAGATAAATTGCCTTATATTTTACCTAACACACAACCCTCTAATTTAATACATAATTCTAATTTCAACAGTATCAGCACAAATGAAAGTATAAACTTAGTCCAAAAATACCTTCATACCTTAAAATCAGTGTTTTGGCTGTTAAATCTGCACACTTCTTCACACGTCTATGAAATGTCACATGCAAGGACAAGAAGGAATTGGTCATATAACAAATGTATTAAATGACTCACAGGTCATCCCTGCTTGATGAAAGTGGTGCTGTTACAACCATCCCGTTGTTACAACCATACCCGGCCTCCCCTATCACCTGGGCTGGATGACAGACTGTTGCATCATTTCAGTCCTTTTCTTTTGCAGCAGGGACCAGGGAAATACAATCCCGTTCCTGTATGTCAGTGGTTCTCATACTTTCTCTGACATGCCCCCCCTTGAGATGCCCCCCAATCCCACAATTTTTTATCAGTCACTAACGGGAAGCAGCCAGTTGAAGAGGATCTATGTTAAATTTTAGTGAAATAAAGTCAGCATGATAACATCAGCAAACTCTTGTTTATTTTCCCTACAGTAATTCATACTCATTCAACTTTGTTTCACTCCATATTTGCCTCTGGTTATTCATGCCCCACCTGCAGCGGCTCGATGCCCCCCCAAAGGGGGCCCGCGGCACAGTTTGAGAACCATTGCTCTAGGTACTGCACTGCACTGTATACAGATGAATGAGAATAAAGTCTCTCATATCTCTTATTTTATCTTATCTGAAGCCCACTATATCATTATTACAGCGCTAACACCACAAAAGCAAAAGACCAACGTGATAAATGGACTTTCTGGGTGGGACAGATATGGCCTCTAGCAGCACAACGATTTATCACAGAAAATACAAATCCAGCAGGTGGAGCCCCGGGGCACATTTTTAATCCTTCAAATTGAGATTTTCAGACCTTGTTCATTATGTCTGCAAATTGGTTTCTTTTCTCCGAGCACTCATTCAGAGAAAAGCACTTGATCAGACTTTTTGTAAGTGTTGCAGTCGCACGCGCAAAGACAGTTTGTCTTATCCCCCAAAATACAAAGCCTTGACTTTAATGTCTGCCAACTCTACCATGCCTGTCTTTGTTTAGGCATGTAGAAGACAAAGCACAGGAAAACAAAAAAACAGTGGCTTTGTTTAGATGTGTTCTTAACCACACTTTTTTTGCTATCTCATAGGAAAAGCAGACACTGGATAAATATGTTTACGGTTTGTTTTTTTTTGTTTGTGTCAATATACTGAGTAATGAAATCATTGCAAACACCTCACATCACTGGCTCATTGTCTTGAGAAAAAAAACATTTAGATTTGATAACTTTTCTGCACAATTCTCTGTGTGTGATAAACTGGTACCAAACAAATAGGCTTCATAATTTTGTTTGTCACTATGATGCTGTGGTCTTGAGGCACTTTCAATCAACTGGGCTGGAAATTAATTTATGCACACCGACATTTTATTACTTGATTATAATTTTAAAAAATAGTTTTAATCTTTTAACAAAATATTTACTTTATGTAACTGACAAATTTGTAATTTAAATCACTCTGAAAATAAGTTTTTCTCACTTAAAGAGCTAAAATCGTAGACAAACCAGAAGTATGCAGCGATCAATTATGAATATACAAATGGCTTTAGGTATTTCTTAACAAACAAAAATATACACGTCTCAAAATATACCAAAATCCTGACGGCATGACATGGAGGAGTTAGTGTTCACGTATTACAGCTTTGTCTGCAGGGTGTCTCATGGGGAGGTCACACAGAGTTCAGACTTTTTTTTTTCCTCCTGTCTACTTTAGTTGAAAGGGGATGCTGCAGAATTCAAGCCACGCTACTCCAGAACAAAAAGCGATGTCAGAGCATATCTTGTCAAAAGTTGTATTTTGGCTCAGTGTGGGTCGCAGTGAGTCCTGTAAAGCAAGACTGACACTTTTCTCTGGTGGTGACGGCGTTGTTTTCTTTTCTCTGGGGTGTTGTGGGAGCTTGTTCGAGCTTTAATGAGAGATCAAGTACAAATGAGTGTAAACAACAAGCGTAAACAATTAAATTATCATCATACTGAGACACATTTTTAGCGTGCAGTAAAACGAGGAGGACAAATCACAAACGTAATCCAATGAAGTCACTTTTATTATGTCTTGTCAAACTTAAATGTGAAAATTGTGATGAATGATCTCATAACGCTGAACTGCACTCGCACATCTGCAGATAATAAATATTTGAAAGTTGCTTAAATGACTGATTTCACATTAGCGTGAAACTGTTGTTAATTTTTGTTATCTGATCTATTTAAGTGCTTTGTTCCTCACAAAACAATGACAAGGAGACATTGCATTAGGGTACAAGTGGCTTAGAAATACATTTTATAGTGACAACTTCTCAAAGTGCTATGGTTTAAAACATCTTTCAAAAACATGGCATTTAAAGTAGCCAATTATACAACCTTCCAGAAACATTACAGTCAAAGAGTCTGCTTTTTACTTGCACCTAAAGGTTTATCATCATCCTTAACACATGAATGTAAAAATGTGTAATATGAACTTAAAAAAAAAAACGGAAGCCTATTTGAAATGAATTTCAAACTGAAAGCAAACCCTCAAACCATCCAGCAGTGTAATGTACATATGTGCAAAGCAAAGAAATACATCTACAGATGCTTATAAATCATTTCTTAAATAATTCCAATTAATTTCAACAAAGGCTTGATTAGGAATATACACCTGTGCTATCAAGTGCATCTCGTTGGGTTATTGTTTTTACTTTGTCAACAGTGTGCGGGCATCACAGTCAATGAGGCGCAGGCAGTCTGGTCTCTTTTTGGGTACACAAAGGAAATCCAGCAGGACAGGTTTTGTCAGTTGTTGTAGTCTGTCCCCTCTAAGTGATCTGGGATGGGCAGTCCTGTGAGGACAGTTAAACACCTGTTCCACACGTTGAACACGGGGCAGACTGGCTGAGCAAAGGCGATATCAAATGTGTGCAAGTGCTGAGAGCCGACGGCGTCGTAGAAAGACAGAGACCCAGAGTCATAGTCCAACAGTACTCCGAGACGACGCAGGTGGGGTGATGGCTCGATGGGCATCTCCTTGCTGTTGTGACGCACCACCCAAGAGTTATTGCATCGGGACAGTACCCAGGAGGCAGAGTTCTTTCCGACCCACTCGTGTTTTGGTGCTGACTTGTATGCAATGCCCACTGCAAACCTGGAAAAAAAACAGTGAGATTTCATGAATATAACAATACATTAACAAGACTGAAGTCACGCTAGCAGCTCTGGAAGGCTCTGCTTCTGGAGGTTCAAACTCATCTCAGTGCAAGGGCCACATGCAGCCCAATTTGATCTCAACTGGGCCGGACCAATAAAACCACTGCATAATGACCTATAAATAACAATACCTTCCATTTTTTTCCACTTTTCCTTTCCTTTAGCGCATGCAAGTAAATTCTGAAAATGTTCATCCATTTATAAGCCAGACAATGAACAGCCTGAGGTGTCTGAAGAAAAATAAGTGCAGTTTCAACATTATGTCTGTTTTTCCACATCACTCACTGTCATTACATGTGCATTTTTCCATACATTTCCACTCCTGTGTAGTAATGCTGACATCACCACACCAGACTTAAGTAGAAGCTACTGAGAAAGCAGGTTCAGTTATCTCCTGCCTTACAAGCCATTTACAAATCAAAAGTTTTGGCAGTAGAGTTCCACTAGTATTGTTTTAAAATAGAATTCTGATACGGATTCTTTTGTACTAAAACTGCTCATTGACAATGTTTCGGATCGTTTCCAATAGCTTTGAATATGAGTACAATAAGTATTCGTTGTTTTTTCAGAGAGCTGTACTCTGGTCAGGGTGAGAAATTATCTGAAGGAGCATTTTAAATGAAGTAGGCTTATCACTGTTTAATTTGCTCCTGAAACCTGACACCTCTTAGCCTTCACAAGTGCATCAATATTAGGTGTGCAAAGTCATCCAGTGGGTCAGATTGGACAGTTAGGTGGGTCAGTTCTGGCCTGTGTGCTGCATATGTGACACCCTTGAGCTAAATGCTACGGTCAGCATGTTAAAATGGTCACAAAGCAAACGTTTACATACTGATGTTTAACAGGTGTGATGTTTACAATGCTTACCATCTTAGACTAGCATATAGACTGTATGAAAAAGATGGACAACATGACAACTCTTCATAAGTGAGGCCAAAACATCTCACTCGCCCTCTGGTGGTCATTAACCCTGCACCGTCCATGTTAATGGATGGGATATTGCCCAAACTAAAAACTCAAAATATGTGTCAAATAAACAAATAATAACAATAATAAAGATGGTTTCTGTCATTTTAGGTAGCTCTTATCACACTGATGTATACTGCACAGCCTCTTGCTCTCAATGACATCAACAGTGTAAGATGGGAGCGGCATGTGTTAGCATGTCAACATTTGCTCATACCGAGCACTAAACACACAAAGTACATCTAAAGCTGTGACTGTTATTATTTTTGCAGGTATTTGGTCATAAACCAGAAATAATGGACAAATTTAGATTTTTTTCTTAACTTAACGGACCCTTTAAGTTATTACAATTCATTCTGTGGGGAAAATTAATGTCTGACTTTGTACCAAATTTCAGAGAAATCACTCAGATAGTTGCCAAGACATCTCACCCAGAACTACAAATGTAGTGGCACTGGGGAAAAGCCAGAGAGTTACAAAAGGCATTAGGATTCATACTCTGGGGACCACAAATGTGTGTACAAAATTAAATGGAGTAAAAGTTCTCCTCTAGCATGGCTGAAAATAGTTAAATGTGTTTACCATGTGCTTCCTCCGATCAGAGCTTCCCAGTAATGGCGACCGCTGTCGATGTAGACATTTCCTGTGACACCGTAGCTGCTGTGGCTGGAGAAGCGGTCCTGACTGTGGCTCTTCTTGGACGACGTTTCATCCCTCTCCACTGTCAAGTTGTCATGGGAAATCCTCAGCTTCCTGTGAGCCTGACTTTGGGTCCAACTTGAATGGTTGACCTTAAAGAAAGGGGGAAAAAATGCTAGTTTGTGACAAGCATTACAACTCTCATGGAAAATGGATTATGAAATACATTCTTGACATACTGTTGGTTTTGAGTTTCCCTGGTTCACTGCTGCGGTTTCCAGCCTGGTTTATGGCCTTCACTATAAAGATGTACTTGGTGCCACACTGGAGCCCGTGCACGGTGTAGTGATTCTGCTTAATGTTTGGTACAATCATCCAGCTGTCAGCAGAGTTACACAAACCTGCAGCACGGATAAACAGAGAGTCATTGACAAAAAACAAACCAATTCATCAAGAAAACTGCTGTTGAGCTGTTGTCTCATTCAGTGTTTGACATCAGCTGGACAGTACATGCAGCGTTTCAATCTATAGCTGCTATTTTTACTCATTATATATGGTCGCATTACCGCTCATCCAAGTGTGCTTGAGCACTGAGGCAGATGAGAATAAATTGCTTGATTGAGCATGTTGTGACCTTGTTAGAGCAATCAATTCAAACAGTCTGCTGCTCATTTCAACCCACAGATAATATCAAGCTTATGATGTGCATCTGGATGTAAATCCAGTTTGACTGAGCTGTTATTTTTCCCCCAAAATCCCTTCCTAGAAACTGCAAAAATTGCAGTGTATTTTGGTAACATCTCATTACCCATAAGAGCCAGGACAGAGCTCTCCTCCTCTCCTGCTGCTACAATACAATACAATATTATGTTTGGATATCGTAACATAGCCCCAAAACAATTTAAAGTCCTTGAGTGAAATCCCTTTTAAATCCCTCCATCATTGTCATGTTTCCACCACAGACATTATACTGCGCTCCCACCAGAGAGCTGCATATAAACTTACTGACAACGTTAGATTGGCTGGTGAAGATGGCGTACTGAAGTTCATACGATACAACAGAGAATTCATCATCTGATGTCCAGTGAACTGTGATCGTGTCGTACGAAGCTGTACATAATTCCTCGCGGATTACTGGTGGATTTGGTGCTGCAATCAGAAAACAAAAGACAAAATGTTTTTCTGAGACAGTAATGAAAGCTGAGTGGACTCCATTCTGCTCACAACAACATTAAAAACAGCCCTCGGAATATGATGCGGAGACCAGTGGTGGTAAATGGCACTATCCATTTGTGTCTTTTTATTCTGACAAGTGTAATTAAGCTGGGCTGCAGTTCTCCCAGCTATTACAGCGCCAGCCCCCATGCAGAGTTAAATTTACGCTGCACAACGGGCGCAGAGCATAAACAATCAAACCTGTTCCATTCAGCAGAAAAATAAACTCTAACTGTAGCCTAACATTTGGGAGCTTTTCATTTTTCTGTCACTCAAAGGGACACAGCTGAAATATGAGTCTCTGCTTCTATCCATGCCAAAACCTTTAAACTGTATAAATCTATAATTGAAGGACAAGGTGAGGATAATTTTAAATGCACTGTTTGCATAAAAGAAACCAAAAAAATCATCTAGTTTCTGTGTGAGTGAAATTTCCCAAACACTGAAATGTCACTAAACTCATCTGGCAGGCTGCACACACATCCAGTGACTGCTTTGTGCCATCTTGCGGTGCCAACATTACTGCTGTGAAAAGTTGCAGTGTCTGCTGCTGCCTGCTGACAGTGACAGCAGCAAAGGTTGTCCCTTTTCTAAATTATCTACGCTAATTTAAGACAAACTTTGGCATATAATGGCAACATCAACTGGTTAAAATAATCACCTCTAATGCACACAGAGATGCCAGTGTTTCAGTTTAACAACCATGCAATGGTGCCTGTAAACATTTTTCTACAGGGTTGGCGAGATGGGGCTTCTGAAAATCTTGGGACGGCACACAAAAACTATAAGCTGAATTTCAGGCATTCAAATATACTGTTGAAGTATGTAGGCTCGTTGAAATTTAGAAGGTAGCAAAATTTTACAGTGTTTTGTGATGTTCATGTTTTGCCTTTTATTTTATGTTGTGCTGCGTTTGCTGACAAACAGGGTGTAAACCATGGATGTATTAAGAGACCTGGATACAGCATTGTTGGCAGGGTCCCGTTCATCCCTATGAAAAATAGTGAGTTGTGCATGAAGCCAATGAAAAGCTCTATTTCTGTGTTATGAAATTACCCATATGATCTGCGCTGCTTCTACATCATTGAGCCTATAAAGCAGGTGCAGGAGACTTATGGCTGGCGATCATGGCTGAGCGGCCAACATCCACTATCCCTGCGGCTGACTTCCAGTTTAGCGCCCCACTAACTTGAATGGAGATAAAATAATTCAATCTTTTCAAATGTTATTGGACCAAATGGATCGAATCTTCATAGTGGAATGTGCCATTTCGCAGGGGTTGTGACACTCAAAAAAATGTATCCACTGATTCATAGACATCTTTTTTCTAACGTAATGGGAAGATCTTTTTGGGCCCAGTGGCATCATGTGTCGGACCCTTTAAATTGCAGTACCACTGTTTGGCCACTATGAAAATTGGCTTCAAAGCCTGATGTACTTCCTGGAGGCCTGGGGTAAACATGCAAAAAATACTGCCCACTGCCCTCCCACTGGATAGCTCAGCTCTGCGCACCAGGTAGGAGCCACTTACTTACAGTACAGTCAAACATGCACATATTAGGGAGACACTGCTACAGTAAGGAGGGCTTGTTTACCTTTGGTACTTCCCTGGATTCTTCATAAAAGCTTATATTAATTTGGCTTTGTGCAAAAGAACAAAAAAAACATAATGTGTGCTTACTTGATCCCACTCACCTGTGAGGTAATCCAAGCTTTCTAGCATTTTCTTTTCCCTTGTGAAGTCCAAAGCAAAAGTATCAAAGGTGTCATTCAGGTTAATTTCTGGTAACAGGATCTGAGAGGAAGCCGTTGCCATAGAAACTCTGTAATAAAAAGGCACATTATTCACAGCTTAAATACACCATATATGTTGTCTGTTCATAGTGTTAGCTTTCCTTGCTACCTCACCTTTCACAGGTGCTTTTAGCCGTTTGGAGGAAGCGAGCGTGGTCCGTCTCCTTCAGAGTTTGGTCGGCCTGAGCGATGAGGGAGGAGGACCGTTCGATGCACTGTTTGCAGCTGGCTATCTGCTGGGCTAGTTTCCTCAGCCGCACAGTCTGGGCAGAAAAAAAAGAACATGTTGATCAATGAAAAGGATGTTAAATAACCCACCATTGTGCTACTTACTGTATGAAGCACCAACCTGCCAGATGCTAGATCTGATTTTACATCGCCAATTAAAACATCCTACAGGAGAAAATCTGATTTACACCTGCGACAACTTGATTTTTCAGTTGTGTAAAACCCACAAGACTTTGAGCTTCAACCTGTTCTACAAGCTACACTGGCACGAGAAGTGCATTTACAAAACATCCCCCATAACACTGCCATAGCAACAAGACCCTCCTATCACACATCTATGCCTTTTTGGCTTAGTGGTAGAAAGCGACCTCAGAACCTGACACGAGGCACGGGGTGAGGAAGGAAAGAGTCCTCCTCCAGAGAGGGCCATCACAGGAAGCAGGGCTCATCTTACTTTGACACTGAGCATGGCACAGCATGCCACTGCCTCTCAAATGGCATCTAACATGGGAAAAGGAAGGGAAACGATTCAAGAGGCACAGCATAAGCATATTAAATGTATGGACTCTGTGCCAGAAATACTCCTGAGCTGAGGGCTGAAGCTGGAGACAAAAACACAGCAATAAACTCTGCAGTCTGGTGAGTATCTCAGTTCAAGTACCTTGTTATAAGTATACAAAGCACATAAAAGAATTCATCAAAACAGATCTAAGGACATGTTACCCTGTCTGAGCTTTAAGGTCAGGAAGAGGAAGAGCGATTTTAAATAAGCTGAGATGTCAGAAAGCTTTCTCTGAAATTTCATGCTTAGGTTACCCAGGGTAACAAAGGCAAGAAAAAAATAACCAAAAAGCACAAATACCTCCAGAACAGCGGTAAGTGTCATTACATGAGCTGTGTTTTTCAAAGATCTCCAGGTATTTATTTTGAGGGAAATTGGATGCTTAGCTCTGTGACTCGAATATACATGAGAGGCACGAAGCAGGGCTAATAGGGGACACAGAAAATGTAGTGTAACAGTAGCACAAGAAGGGAGGAGGAATTAAGTTAGTGAATTTACCTCAGTAATGTCAGTTACACAGTGTACACAAAAGTTTGCTGACATTAACCACCATAATAAGCATCTGTGCATATCAGACCAAGTACAGCTGTAGCAGCAAAACTCTTAAAGGG
The DNA here is from genome assembly GCA_019142605.1 of Cephalopholis sonnerati. NCBI lineage: Eukaryota > Metazoa > Chordata > Actinopteri > Perciformes > Serranidae > Cephalopholis > Cephalopholis sonnerati. The sequence goes on from JAGQAX010000012.1 coordinate 24,746,193, forward strand.
ACAATACAGCCCAAAATCAAAAATATATATTTTTGCTTTTATCTGTGGAGTTGTGTATCGGTCTAAATTGTTTTGGTGTGAGCTGCAGAGTGTTGGAAAAATTGGCTGTAGAGATGTCTGCCTTCTCTTTAGTATAATAGAACTAGATGGCACTCAGCTTGTGGTGCTCAAAGTACCAAAAAAGCACATTTGAAAAACTCAACAGCAATGTCTTTTTCCAGAAATCATGACCTGGTTACTGAAGATAATCAACAGACCTTGCTGTGAGCAACTACACCCAAACTACACCTGCCAATTATATCAGTGCACAAAGGAAGTGTGCATTTACTGCTAGCTCACCTAGCACCACTGACATTTCAGCTGCCACTAATATTTACATCACATGCTGTCTTCTGCGCAGTGATACTGTTGGTGAGTGTAGTTCAAGAAAATGACTCCTACATGAAACTGCTCACATCAAGGTCTGTAGATTATCTTGAGTGACCAGGTCATGACTTCCGGAAAGGGGTGTTCTGAGCGCCACAAGTCGAGTGCCATCTATTTATATTACATTCAAGGAAAGGTAGACATCTCTACAGCCAGTATCTGCAACATTTGGCAACTCACACCAACACAATCTAGATTAATAAATATCACTACAGGTAACAGCCAAAATAAATATTTTTGTTTTGGGGTGAACTGTCCCTTTAAGGTACTCAACTCAGTTAAAGCTTGTTTTATTGCTTATGGATTAAACATTTCCTTTGTAAGAAGAAAAATGTGTCACTGATTCTTTCAATAGTGACACAGTCTCATGTTTAAAAATAACACCTTGAGGAGTGTTTTACCCAACAACAATGATTTGTTACTGCTGTATTCTAATAAAGAACATGTTGAGCTGTAAGCTAGCTTGTCAGCCGTGCGGGGAGGCAAGGTTATCACCACGCACAAGGTGATAAACACACAAACAAAGGTTATCGAGACACTAAAGGTGATAAACAGTACCTTTCCCTCCTTTATCTTGGTAGCAATGACTTGTCTTCGCTGCTGTATGATATTAATCAGCAGGTCACACTCCTCCAGCAGCTTGTTCTCTTGTCGCGTTGCATTTACCTAAACGGGACAGAAGCATAGATAAGAGACAGCCAATAGCGGAAGCCTATTTGTAATTCATTTGCTTTGACAAAATGTTTTGCTGCATAACTGCGGCTTCATTTGATTAAATCATTTTTAAATACATTATTAACAGGGCATTCATTTTACGCAAGGGCCATGTGATAGGGAAACTACATTAGAGGATATTTCTGCCTTCTCGTGTTGAGCAAGACGGAGTAGCAATCAGTTGGCCTTGTGTAGTTTATCTTTTTATCCCGAAACACATGCATGATCACAGCTATTGTTATAAACATGTGCACAGTACAATATATCATGCCCAGGCTTTATTCGAGGACACATATAATATCAGCTTCATATGTTCATTGCCGAGTCCTTGCTTACATATTTGGCCTGCACTTGCTCTGAAAATACGTAATTTGCAGCAAACTGCTTGCATATTACAGAAATTATTGATCTACACACTAATGAGCACTTAATCTTGTTGACATGATGAAAAGCCACTCTCAGATACAGTACTTCATCACTGTGCTAATAATTTAATGAGTTGTTGCCCATGATGTGCCGCAGAAGCAAGGAGCCCGCACCTGAAAGCGAACAGATAAACAACCCTCACCTCCACATGTTGGCAGGTTTGGATAAGTTTGCCCATCAGACTTTCCAACTCACTGGTCCTCTTGATTAGACTGCTGAGGTTGGAATCCAAAGCTTGCTGCAAAACAAAATTGAAAATGAGTATTTCATTACACACTGTCCCCCTCATCAAACTGTAAGCAGCTGAATAAATCTTGGAGGAGAGTTAGGTGAATGGGAACATAAGGGCTGTATCTGGCTGGTGTGTAATGGACACAGGAGGGGACACACAAGGCTGCCGCTGGATATGACTGGCCACATTTGGGCTCCGATCAGCGTACAGCCCGCAGTCCTCCCTGTGTGCCAGAGATCCCATCATACTGCCTGCTGAGGCCACGGAGCTTAGCGGAGCATCTGCCAGTGATTTGGACAACTAAACCCCGGCTGTGTTAATCACTGACTCAGATCAAAGGCTTATGTTTCAAGCTTAATCTCTTACTGTAATTGGGTAGCATGATGACTGTGTACTGTGGTAGTGGTACAAAACATCTTCTGAAGTTAAGTATTATTCTTCTTAAATAGAAGATTAATGCATATTTACATTGTGCTATCAATGAGTGTAATAAAAACAACAGTGTAGTCCCGCCAAAATCCAAAAACAGGTGTGGAAAATGCCGCAACTCAAAAATTGATTGACAGGAGTCAAAAACAGAGTCTTATGTTTGACGCTGTAAGAGGCTTGTTTCAGTCTAGTCGCCAGAATGAAATGTTGGCATTGTACGTTTCCTCAAACCAAGGATATGTTACATTTGTACGTTTCATGCGTATCATATCAACTTTTCTAAACGGACGTAGCTCAGATTACATGAATATGAGCTGGGTTTCTCATCAGGAGGAGGAGGGGATGGTAGATGGCTGCCAAGCAGCAGACACCAGCAAACCATTGTTCAAGACCAACAAACAAAAGCAGGTGTTTTTAATGAGATTTCGGGACGTCTCCAGCTGTGACTGTGGTGGCAAAACCAGGTATTTTTCAATTAAATGTTGGGACAATTCCAGCCATTTTTGTGGTGACGTGCTCGGTATTTTCTAACGTGACATTGGGACATTTCCAGCCATCTTTGTGGTGACAAAACTAGGTATTCTTAAACAAGATGTTGGGACAATTCCAACCATTTTTGTGGTGACATTCGCGGTATTTTTTAATGAGATGTTTGGATATTTCTAATTGGATTTGTGGCAACAAACCCCAGTACATATTAACAAGATGTCTGGACATGGTGAAAACCTGGTAGTTCAACAAGACAGGACATTTCCAATCATGTTTAGGGCAAAAAATTGTAATTTTTAACAAGATGTCAGGACATTTCCAGCCATGTCGGTGGCAACAAAACCAGGTATATCTTAAGGAGACACTGGGACATTTCCAGCCGTGTTTGTGATGACATAACCTGGTACTTTTTTAATGAGACACTAGGACATTTCCAGCCATGTTTGTAGTGTTGAAACCTGGTAGTTTAACAAGATGTCAGGACATTTCCAGCCATGTTTATGGCAAAAAAATTGTATTTTTTAGCGATATGTCAGGACATTTCTAGCCATGTTGGTGGCAACCAAACCAGGTATATCTTAAGGAGACACAGGGACATTTCCAGCCGTGTTTGTGGTGACATAACCTTGTAATCTTTAATGTAACACTGGGACATTTACAGCCGGTATTGTGGTGACAAAACCTGATGGTTTAAAGCGTTGGGACATTTCCAGCCATGTTGGTGATGCAAAAAACAGGAATTTTTACATAACACATCAAGACATTTTCAGCTGTTTTGTGAAGACCAAACCTAGTAGATTAGGCCAAAACATCCTAACTCTAACCAATTGGTTTTCGTGCCTATATGTAACCACAAGCTAAGCAACTACTGAAACTATTGAAAACGAAAACATACAGAAATGTAGAGTTTCGACTGCTACATATGAAATGTACAAATGTAACATCAATGCCAACATTTATTCTGGTGACTGGGTTGCAGGCTTTAACCTACAATTAAAAGTCTTTAAAATCACTTAACTGTTGTCTGTGAAGTTTACATTGTAAATGGTAAAGAGCCAAACATGGATTAAGTATTCAATTCATCAGCAAATGTTTCATAAATACCAAAAATGCAATTTGTGAGCATCATGCTTGATTTCCCTTGATGAAAAACAACATAATGCAGATACTCAAAAGAAGAGAACAAACTTTCAAGAAAGGACTGTAAAGGTTTAAGGCTTGTAGCAAATAGTGAGTAGACCTCTTTCAGGTCAGAAGATGTCTCACATTGTGATTTCATAAGGTGGGTGCGTCACAGTGTACTAAAATAGCAGAGGCTTTATTTTACCACTCTCACAACTATGATTTATTTATATTGAAGAGAAGGTGATGAAAGCCTTTTCAGATGCTGAGCTAAGGGTACAGGTAAGTTCAAAACTTTTAAAATGGATGCATGAAACATAACATATTAATCAAACTGCTGTTGAATACAGCCAAATGTATACAGTCAAAACTCTCCCCCAACAATTTTGCTGTGTATATGACAAGTTCTCACATGAAGCCAAACAGAGAGAGGGAGAGCAAATGGAAAAGGCGGCAAGCGTGAGAGACATTGTGGTGTACTGTATTTCTCAAAAATATGGCTTCTCCTGCAACATTAATACTCCTCATGTGTTTAGACAGCTCGCTCTAATGGAGGTCTCTTTCCTAGAGTCATTTAAAGCTGATGAGAGGAAAGAATAGCAGCTTCCTCTTGTGTGTGAATGCTTCTGGTCCCACACCTTTACTTTGGCCAGTCTCTCTTCCTTCCTCTCAAAGTCCTGACAGGTCACTGACAGGACTCGGGAGTTTTATCCTGTGTCAACATTAGAAATTATATCCATTGTCAAAGTCTGTCACTTCATCCTGTGAATCTGATCCTGTGCCGCGTTACATCTGAGGTTTTTACTTTGTTGGAGGGCTGTTTAAGCTTTAATCGATTCACAGGCACATATGGGAGCATATTTTAGTGTACAAATATACACCATTATCTAGCATCTGTTGACTTAACTCTACTAGGTGCACTTCATTAAAGGCCCAAGTAGTATTTTCTATGTACAGTATATTATAGGTATATGCACAAATACTCACTTGTACGATCAAATGTGATCCGATACAACTCTGGAGTGAATTCTACTTTTACAAAGGTTATAATTTTTCAGTTTCTGTTGACACTGTCAGAAAGGTAATAACTGTATTTATCCTTATTGTTAAGGTCATAGCAGGTGGTGGTGATATACAGGGCTGTATTATATTGAAAGGTGTTTCTGATGTTCTGTCCCTCACATGTGCGTTAATGGGGTGCACACACCATTTGGAACAGCTCTCAATATAATGCAGTCCACTACAACCTCTAAAATAAACATGTAGTTGTTGACTCAGAGGTAGAGCAGGTCATCCACCAAAGCGGATCAGCGGTTCAGTCCCTGGCTCCTCCGGTCTGCATGTCAAATTATCCTTGGGCAAGATACCGAACCCCAAATTGCTCCCGATGGCTGTTCCACGGGTGTGTGAGCACATGTGAATGGTTACTGAGTAGCAGGTGACACTATGTGTGGTAGCCCAAGCCACCAGTGTATGAATGTGTGTGTGAATAGGTGAATGTGACATAGTGTAAAAGCTCTTTGAGTGGTTGGAAGACTGGAAAGGTGCTATACAAGTGCAGTCCATTTAATATCACTCTTGACAGTGTCAATCGAAACTGAACATTATTCATTATTCATCTTTGAAGGCTGAATTTACGGCAGAGCTGTTGTAATGGATCACATAGGAGAGTACAAGTGTGCCTAATGAATCAGGATTTTGTTGCGTATTTCAATATAAAACACTCACAATAAATTGATCACGATGAACTTCCATTATTAGGATAATCAAAAATACCATGCACAGCAGGGCCTAAAGAGTTAGTTGTTGGGCAACTAACAATACATTCTTAAAAATTAATGGCTAACTTTCACTTAGCGGCTTCAGTTTCAGGTTTCTTAGGTTCTCCTATTGTGTCACACCTCACTGGGATACGGAGTCATCGTTAATATCATTAGTAACACGTGTGTATTACCTAAGACAACAAGTCAAAATGTCTGCTGTGGTAGAGGACTGTTAAAAGTAAGTCAAAGTGGGATTGAAAGCAGTTTCCAAACCTGAATTTAGGTTGTGGTTCCCCACCTTTCAATTACAATAAAATCGCAGATTGTGGCTAAAGAACCATCATAGTGTGTGTTTACTGTATGTCTCTAAAACCTCTTTATAAAGTGGCATGCACAATATGCTATGAAATGTATAAATGCAACAGACAGCCTGAGGTTTTTCCTGAACATGCAGTGGCCAAAATGTTACTAACAATTTCCCCCACTGCATGTTGGGATATTCTCCAGCCACTCCTCTGACCCTAAGTAGAAATAAATTGACATAAACAATGTATGACGGATAGATAATAACAGCAATGATACCAGACCTGGATCATGTCACATAATGCGAAAAACCAGACTGAAGGAATTACTGCATTATACATGCTTGTACACACATACACACACACTCACGCCAATGTCACAACAACCCTGGGAATTTCTGAGAAATGTGAGGCGCTGTGGCTGTAAACATGTGTTTGGAAAAACCAGCAACTATGAACAAGCTCAGCTGCACGGCACCTGGGTCCTGTCTCTGCGTGCCACGAGCAAAAAAAAACCAATTTCTCTCTAAGATGGGAATTGCTGTTTCCTCTTCTGTCACTGGAGGCTTCTAACAATGCAGCTGAGTGCACGTAATGTGAGGTCAACAAGATACAAAGACAAATAAAAACATGAATTGGTAGAAATATATCCCATAATTGCATCAAGCAGCTGAGGATATTATAGAGGGGAGAAAACAGATCATAGCCGGTAAGACTTTAAGAAGATAAAGGATAAAGGACTTTAAGCCCAACACCCCACTGTATTTAACCACTTGGGGAAGAGAAACATCTTCACTGAATAATGAAAACACAAAGCAGTATACTACAATTTTCACATAATAAACACTAAAGCTGCATTACTAGGTGGCTGACCAGTTGCAATTGTGTTGCTTTTCAAAGGATAAAGCCCTTTGAAAAGCAACACTCAGGTTTTTCTCCATAAAATCAACCTGTCCCTGAATGTGGAATTAAAGAAATGATGCTGGTCACCTGGTCTGCCTCCTGGTGTGAATGACCACGCCCCACCACACTGAGAAAGCGGCCAGGCGATTTCTGCACAATGACAGCATGATCAAACAAAGGAGACAGGTTAAGACTGGTCCTTTTGACCTATCTTGCCAAAAAAAAATGTTGCAAAAGACTGCTTGCATCCCAGTTGCACTGTAACCAAGGCAAGCATTGTGAAAGAAAGGAACGGGCGCACAAAAGGGTTTCGAGTGTTACTTGTGATACAGTAAACCCCCCCCCCTTTTGTGAGTCATGCATAGACACTGTGAGTGTGGGTGAAAACAAAGCAGACCTTCATTTTTATTTCATGCAGTGGATGCCATGCAATTCTCAGGATACACTCCAGGATGAACTCTGAGAGGAGTAAAAAGCTCAGTACAGCTGAGCGAAAGAGTCCTAAACTAGTAGTTTAGAGTTTATCTTGCTTAAATTTAGTCACATACAGTGGGTCAAAGCTATGCTATTTCCATGTCAATTCACAATATATCTCTGCTGCATGATTGCCTTGTTGTGGACTATAAGATGATCCCCTGAGGTCACTGCAGACATGATAGAGACCAACACTGTGGTGACAAAGCACTGACCCGCTAAGCCAAATTCTCACTCTTATGATAGAAGCTGATTCATGTTCAAAATGAAAGGAATGCAGAGCCACCTTTTTATATGCTCCAGCTAACAGCATCTTCTCATGCCTTATTGATATCAGCCCATCTGCCTAAAGTGAGCTGTTCCACTTAACCTAAAAACTGTGAAAGCAGTCTCTTGCATTGAGTGTAATTCCAGTTAAGACTGGTCAAGAGGGACAACCTCCAACTTACTTCATCTATTTTTCTAAGGCTTATGATGCATTTGTGAAAGAATAGGGCTGACAATATTCTGTTTTTTGTGAGCAAATCCCATGAAAAGACCAAATCATGCCCCAAGCCCATATTGAATGGGTAAAGAACAAGTCACGAATAATATAGTTTCATTTTTTAAAAAGTCAAGATACCTTCCTTAAAGGGTAACTTTGGTATTTTTCAGGCTGGACCCTATTTTCCCTCGTTTTTATGTCTAAGTGACTAATGGGAACAACAGTGTCTGAAATTGGTCCAGTATGAGCGACAGGGCTGCAGCCAGCAACCACAAAACAGGCTGCAGTGTAACCACTCGAGACATTGGAGCCCTTAATTTACGTCCACTAAAAGTGCTTGTTTTTGCCACTGACAGGCTCGGACTATTTTTCTAAGTGTCTAATAAAAGGAAGGGATCCCTATAGAGATAGACCTTTTTGTAAAAGAGTAAGATCTTTTTTGTTTAACCAGACACAGCCCTAAAATCACTATTGCCAAATCCACCAGGCTCCGTTTAAATAAACAGTAATTTTATCACTGTATAACACACTTCATTTAAAGTTACCAGAAAAAAAAAAAAACATACAACAGCTGTCCTGGTTTGTCTTTCCACTCTTTAAACAATCACAAACTCTGGTTTGGGCAAAATAAACATTTAATTTATGTGAAAATATGCTGACTCTATACACACAGTTTTCCCCCACTGCTTCTGATGTCCGACCTTCCTCTCATCCCTGTCTCGATATTTTCACGTCTAACTGTTGTCAGACACTTACAATGCCAATCTGAGCCTGTTAGTGGCCAAAACAAGAACTTTTAGTGGACTGAAAATGCGAACATGCCCTTAACGGTTACACTGCAGCCTGTTTCATAGGCTGCTAGCTGTAGCCCTCTCGCTCAATACAGGACCAGTTTCAAAAATCACTGTTCCCATCAGTCAATTAGACACAGAAACATGGGAAAATAGGATCCAGTTAAAAAAAAACACAGATGTTACCCTTTAAATAACTGTAGTTTTTAGCAAACGTTACTTAAACAGAAGATACAGTGTCTCTGTCTCAGCCACAGATCTGTTACAGCAGTCACGAGTATTAACGGCAGAGGGGACTGACCTAAAATAAAGTGCCCATGTTCATCATCATGAGGGAGCATGTCAGTCAGTGCAATGGTGTGGCTCTTTTATGTGGTTTTGGATAGCAACTGAGGTCTATGGGACAGATGAATAAGCTTTATCAGGCACAGACTTGCTTAAAGGATCAATCATGGTTGGTTTTGGTCTTTTTATGGGATTTGTTGACAATAAGAAAAACTCAGAATATCATCAGACACACTTATTATTGTAGAATCTATTGTTTAGCAGTAGGAAGCTAACAGTACACTATGTGTGAAGTGCCACTCAAGATCTGCTGTAAGACGACATTTGCTTCACATTTGATTAACAGTAACAAACACATGTGCATCTTACTTGCTATAACAGTATTAACTTATTTGTAGTTTCAAGGAAGGATTAATACATTTATCAAGTAGCAGATTATCTGCATTATTCACACAGTATTTCACAGAGAGGTGTGATTTAGTGCATTCTAAAGAAAATAATCGCTTCGGATTCTATTAGCATTTTATCTAATCCAAATCCAGTTATCAAATTAATTTGGACTGGGAACTGGATCGAAACATGGAACCAGCGCTTGAAACCCAGTCCTACAAAATAATGGTTCAGGGTTCAGAATTAAGACCAAAAACATCATAATTGCAACTTTGTGTTATTTGCTGATAAACTAGTTCATCTCAGTGTTTCTACATTTCTACATCACTAAAATCTGCTCAAAAGCTCACTTGGAAAATTTGAATTTAACAAGTCTATTAGTCTATTAATGCCTTGTGTATCTGTCGTACTGTAAAAGATAAAAAGAGACTTTGAGAAAAATCTAGCACGCTGGTTCTGTGGGACTACAATCAGTAGGGACAGTTTACTTCAGTGCATCATAAATCTCCAAGCATTCCTCAAACTACAAATCATTTCTTACCTTGAGTTTGTCATATCGGTCACTGAGGGCCGCCACGTGATGGTCCCGGTGTCGGCCAACCAGCTTACACAATGCACAGATCAACTGTTCATCTGTCACACAGTACATGTTGACCTTCTCGTCCTCATGCTCCAGACACATCAGCCCACGCAGATGGGAGTCCAGTAAGGGCTCGATTAGACGGTGGCCCGTGAAAGGCTTCTTGTTAGGGTGGGTGGCCTTGAGACACTCGTCGCAGTACGACACCTCACAGGTGACGCAGGTCTTCACTGCGTCCTGCGGAGGGTCCTGCTCACAGAACTGGCACTGCACCCGGTCACCGGGAGAAGTCATGGCTTTGCTGTCGGGGGCTGCTCTCTCGCGCCGAGTCTCGTTAGGAGAGTTAGGTCCGCTTAGAGAAGCCTTCTGGTAGCGGTCAATGATATTCTGTAAAGTAACGTTGCGTTTGAGTCCCTCTAGGCCCCTCTGGTTGAGGGTGATGACATAGCGACAGGTTGGACACTGAAAGGCGCTGATGGACTGAATTGGCTCGCTGGGCGTGCAGTGTGAGACCAGGATGCGATGGGCACAGTTGAAACAAAGGCTGTGAGCACAGGGCAAGAGCAGCGGGTCCTCAAAGAGCTCCAGACAGATTGGGCAGGTCAGTTCCGACTCCAGTGTTTCCATCTTCAGGCGAAACTAAATGAGGTCGTCAGCGAAATCCAGGGAAGCTGATGAGCTATCTGTAAAGATGACACAGACGTGAATTAGAAAATGAAAGCTATAAAAACAGTTTAAACATGGGAGGTTGGAGACACTCTTTGAATAGGAGGTAATGGGATGCCTTCAATCTGCAACTATTACAATGATCAAGGTAATCTTTTAAGAAAAGTTTCAGCTTTTATTCATCTCTTGTGATAGTAAATTGAATATCTTTGAATTTGGGACTGCTAAGACATCCTCTTTGTCTGAGAGTCTATGCACCGAACAATTAATCAAGAAAATAATTAACAGATTATGTGATAGTGAAAATAATCCTTGTTTAGGTTGTGACATGAACTTGAAAAATAAAAACGTGAATAAAAAAGACCATGCATATTCTGTCTCTTGTTATTATAAGTACTTATGATAATAAGCACAAAATTATTCCTATCTCGAGTTTTCCATTGCAAACTGAATATAAAAACATGAATACAAATATTACTGTGTGCAAATATTTGTGAGAGATATCTGATTATGGAAATGAAGCCAACTGGGACAATAAAACAAGCAAGCAGGAGAACACTCCAACAGAAACATGTGTCTGCATGGTATACATATATCAGACTTCTGTATGGTCTGTTTGGCTGAACTTACAACTTCAAGAATGCAGCAGCGGCTAATTTTAATTTGGCACAGGAATAGTCTAGCCTATCCCCATGTGTTCCTCTCTATACTGTAGTCCGCAGGCCAGCGGGCCAGTGAGGACTGACAGCTCAGCCAAGCAGAAGTGTATTGGCCTGCTTGCTGATGGCTGGGGCTCCACACTATCACAGACACTAAGCCTTTGTTCCCGGCCAGTCAGACACCCCAGCTGCGAGTGGACAGACTGTGCTCACAGCGTCTCTCTCTATGTGAACTCTCTACCTCCACTCATTATGTGTGAAGAAGGCAAAAGCTCATTATCAGGACAGTCGGGCACAAGTAGCCTTTTGAAGTTGTGAGGATACAGCAATTACCTCTGAGCCACAGACCTGGGTTTGTTCTTTCCATTCTATTCAAATCTTCACAGACACGCAGCTATCCCGCTGCACTGTACAAAACAAGAGGCGATTGTTGCACTTGTCTCTTGTGACTGTGATGCATCTGTGGGCCTTTGTTTCTTTGCAATTTTGTTCTTTAAAGACAAAGCGGCGAATGCAGGTGTCTAGAAGTTAGGATCAAACACAACCTCTTCACTATGCAAAGCCTTCAGTCTTAAACAAAATATGCTGAACATCAAGCCTTTTGACACAGACATTGTTTGAAAGCTGGTGTTTTATCATTCATTAACATATTCTCTTGAAAAATTCAGACACTGTTTGCAATCAATAATTAATTCATGCATATATAAGGAGCTCAAAACTTAGCTAATGTCAGCTGAGTACACAAACTGTGGCACACAAAACTTCTGAAACACTTGTCCAATACTTTATCGATCCGTCTGACCTGACTTTACTTACACACATCACAGCGTTTTTAGCCGTTACTGTACTCGTCAAACAGGTTAAGTTGTTATTTCAACCAGGCTGTCCTCAATACAAAATGAATACAGAGCTTTGTATGGCAAACACAATGCAAAAAAAGCTGATCCTCTGATGTCATCGCCTGTGATATAAAATACCCTCAAGTTCCAAAAAGCCTGTAAAACAACACTGTGGCAAAGAGCCACCGTAAACTGCATTACAGCCCCAAGTACATTACGCACTCCTGAAAGCTCTCCCATTCATACACAGTTTACTTTACCCACCGATGGATTTCGCCCCACTTTGCAATGCCGAGACATTTCTGCTGAAGGAAAACTTCTGACCTAAATCATAAAAACATATCTAAGACACCAAATGCACCGGCCATAAACCCCAGCATGCTGTAGAGATGGGCGTCCATACGGCACAAGTCTTCACAGCCCCAGTAATCCTGCAGCAGAGCTGTCATTAAGCAAGAGATTGAGCAAGAGGTAGAAAGCACAACAGGAAAAGTTGCCCGACAATTCCAGGAAAGCCAGCTCCACCTACAGCTGGAGCGCTGGCCAGTACTGGAAGAAGAGAGAGAGAGAGCAGACAACAGCAAGAGTGAGAGAGAGAGAGAGAAAGAGCGGAGGCACGGGGTTGTGCCGAGCCCCAGCCCATGCCCTCACAGGCAGGTTAGTGTCCTCTCAGCCCTGCCCATTCAGAAATTCAAAGCGTCAGGATCAGTTTCAGGTTTCCTTGTGTGACCATCCCCTCCAGCTTCAAGCAGCACAATGCTGGGGATTGGAACTTTTCTTGGCTATGCCACCAGGGACTCAAAGAGAAAAGCTGAAGACACAAACACAACTGAGAGGCAGCCAAAGGGGCAGCAGGTATCATCTGTAACGTGGGACAGAGGTCTGCGACTCACTCAGCGTCGCACAACAAGATGACGTGGAATAAAAGAATTTCTGTGTCTCTGGTGGCTTGTTATATGTAATACGCTTCATGAGTACCACAATTCAGAAAACCACATAGCTCTACAGATGTTAAGATAACAGCAAAGTGAAACTACATCTGCTTTATAAAATCACCGTTCAACTTCCTGACAGCAACAAATGAAAGTCTCTGAGCATCCTCTGTGACGGATAAGACTACAAATGAAGACAGACACTGCGAAACATCATCTGCGACGTACAAGTCTGTCCCAGTTGGCCCTCATGTGGGAATCACCGAGGTACCATCTGCTTACCATGTGCCTGTATTGCCAGACACACCCCCGCTGTGCTCCATTTGAATTCTCCTGTCATTCAAAAGGAGTCCCCAGAGTGGCTGTCCTCTCTGAGAGACAGATACACTGTAAATATTAAAGACGAGCTAAAGTTCAGACAAAGCGATGGGTGTGGAGCTACATTGCTCAGGGAGATGCACATGGGAATGTGACAGGTTTCTTCTATAATATGGTCTCCAACTGGGATGGAATTTAGTTTTGTAAGATCAGCAAAAGGACTTGAGGGGAACCAGATATAAAGACGTTTGTTATTTAAAAACATGAAACTCCTGGTTCTTCTTCTCCTCTCTGCTTCCTCTTTTTTTTTTTTACATTTAAACACAACGTAGACACATAACCAGTGTATTAGGATGGCAGCATACCTCAATACCGATAGGCATTTCATAGATATACTGTGGCAATATAACAGTTCTTGCATTCAGAGGCAACAGTCACATCAGTGAAGAGCTGTGATGCAGCCTTTAAGACAAGATGGTGCAGAGGATTGAACCCTTAGTGCTGTGCTCTCTGGTACTTTTTCTGTTTTTGTTTATTTGTTCAGTTTTTAGCTCTCACTTACTGGTCACATTCATCTATGTTGTCCTTGTTCTTAGCTGTTGTCTAAGTACATTGAAAGCAATGACTAAATTGCTTGTGTGTGTACACACACTTGGCCAGTAAAGGTCATCCTGATTCTGAAAAGCTATATCATGGCTTACAGTATATAATACCCCGAATCAAATATAAAAGAAAAAGGAAAGAAAAAAAAAACAATCACAAACTAGAGGCCATTTTGCAATGGGATTAATCAAGACATGATACAGCAATCAAAGACTTAAAATGAATGTGGGCCAGGGCGTAAAGTGGGGGGGGTGAACCTTTCCTACTTCTAACCTCCTTGCTTGGACCACACTCATCTTTGAACTTGACCCTTATTTTGATCCCAGCTACACACCTGTAAGGTTTTTTGACTGCAACCTGCACAGTTGTGACACTATCATGTTGATAAAACCTGTCCATAGACAGACAGACATATGAATGGTGCATTTCATTAGCACTGGGAAGTCAGATTTCCGACTCAGAAAGTCTAAGAAACCTCACCTCAATCCAATACAGCTGCTCCATGCATCAACGATAGTTAAAGCTGCAGAAATATACTGTTTATTAGCACTTGCGCAAAATACAGTGTAATCCATAGTTATCAACCGGAATTGCTAACAATGGCTAACCAGGCTAACACTGGCATTGCTAACAACATCTTGGTTTCCCGACTTCTTGTAACTTGGGTATAAACTCGTTCAAAGCTACGACCTCCGACTTCTGAGGTAAATGGAACGCAGCAAAACACTTGGCAAAGAACTCAAAACCACTTCGGTGTTAGCTCCCGCTGTAACTGGTGTCACCAGAACCACACTGCACCATGGTGACCCCAGCAGATGAAAAATAAAGCCAACACAGAAGTGCCAAAAACTGCAGTTCTTTGAACAGCCACATGAGGCTGGCTCTAGAAGCCAGTCAATCCCCATGGACGCCCATGTTAAAGTGCCCAACTTAACAGCAGAAATAAACATGTTTACAGCCTGGTACATAAACAGATTTGGACTCTATAGCTAATTTCCCCCTTTGAGACAACTGTACGGGGGTTACGGTCACTTCTAACTCCAAATAACCAAGATAGCAACAGGCAAAATGTTGAATTTGGGGACTTAAAACAGGAGTCCACAAACCAATGGGTGATGTCACGGTAGCTACGTCCATTACTCATACAGTCTATGGGTGACACACACAGACCCACAAGGTAAAAACACTACCAGCGAACACTTCATAAATTTACATGATAAAGTGTGTTCATACTTTGACAGCCATGCTTGCTATGGGCAAATAGTTAGAGGAATAATCTGTGTAAATGTCCTCCTTTTAGAATACAAATTGCATTTACATTCAATTGCAGTTTGTCGTAGTATTATGCTAAAAGATGCTTAATGCTTAACAGTAGCACATATGACAGGTGTGAGACATATGCTCCTAACTGTGTGGCGCTTTGTCAAATGATGAACTTGAGCACCGACTTAACATTTGGAGTTTTATTTGATTAGGAAGTAATGGCTCATTTAGAGATGAAACAATTACATCGTCTCAGATAGGAAGACAATTTCCTGCTCAAGCACTTTCTAATCCTTTTGGTTATGGTCTTTTATCACCTTTAATGATGGCTCTGAACCATGTAGCCTATTCAGCGACTGAGCGAGTGTGATTGCTCTTTGTCTTCTTTCCTGGGGCAGACACCTAACATATTTATCTGTAATCCTGTCTTCACAGCGTGGCTGTGACCAATGTGTGGCCTGTTGCTGCTCCCTAAAGCAGCCAACTCAGCAGCGGCCCACTCAGGCCTAATGTGATTTACAGCTGTGGCAGCAGAAGCCAGCTGATTAGACTGACAAATCTACCTGATCTGCAGCTGCACACATTACTGAGATTAGCTGCATGAAGTCTGGCCCTGACCAACATCCATTATCACTGATATTTGTGGAGGGCAAGTTAATTACAAAAACATTTAGGCTACTGTATTTAGAACTCATCTGTCAAACACTGTCACATGTGCACTCATCTGGCAAACTGATGTTAGCAGACATAAAATTGTTATGAAAGTAAAAGATGACTCAAATCTACTTTCCATTAAGAGGCTCAAGCTTCCACCACGAGTGAGCAGGGTGGTTTATAATGAAGCTCTAGATGAGGGAATGGCTCTAAAAATCTATAATGCACATAATGTTTGGAGCTAATGAGTTTCATACAGACTGAGGAGTTGAAATAGAGGTCTAAAGGTCAGCTGAACAAGCTCTGTTTTCCCTCGTCTTTCATTTCTCTGTGTGCTTACTGTCTGTGCTGCTGCTGCACAGGTCATCCTGGTCAGCATCACAAAGTTGCACCAAACTCTCATTTCCTCTCCGCGGCTTGGCAGGTGGCATCGGCGGGAAAACACTGCATCCTTTCCACAACCACAGGAACTTTACAGAATGTGACTTTCCAAGCATGCGGCTGCAGCCTGCTGCTCATTAAGTCCAAACAGGAGACATGTCTCACTGAGGCTGAGCGCAGAACTATGGTGGAGAAGTGGTTCATTAACATTAAAACAACACAAACCAGCTCTTAGTAAATTTATCCGTCTTACCTCGTGTGTGGAGCAGCGATTTGTAAACGTCATACAGCAGCAAGACGGATAGTTTATTGCAGGGGAAGACATTCAAAGAGCGACATCGTGTGGCTGATTTATAAATTACAGCAAAAAAGTTGATCTTTAAGGACATTTTTTACAATAAAAATATTCCTAAATTACATAGTGGCATTTTATAATAGTAATAATAATAATAATAATAATAATAAACAAACTATAATTAAATTAAATTAAACATTACTATTTTATATAAAAAACAATTTGAACTTGAAGTATTATTGTTATTATTATTATTATTATTGTTGTTGTTGTTGTTGTTGTTGTTGTTATACTATAAATTAAAGAAAATAAAAATGCTTTCATAAAATATTAATTCAGTCCAGTTGTACTATGTTTATATTTTTTCCATTTATTTTTTGCAAGCAAACTAGTTGCCACAATAATAATAATAATAATAATAATAATAATAATAATAATAAACAAACTATAATTAAATCAAATTAAACATTACTATTTTATATAAAAAATAATTTGAACTAATTATACCATGTTTATATTTCTTCCAGTTCTACAAGTATTATTATTATTATTATTATTATTATTATTGTTGTTGTTGTTGTTGTTATACCATAAATTAAAGAAAATAAAAATGCTTTCATAAAATATTAATTCAGTCCAGTTGTACTATGTTTATATTTTTTCCATTTATTTTTTGCAAGCAAACTAGTTGCCACAATAATAATAATAATAATAATAATAATAATAATAATAATAACAATAATAATAATAATATTTTTTAAATTATTTATCATATTTATTTTTTTTTAGAATTATTTGGTATTTTTTTAGTAAATAATTATCAATATTTATTCTTGTTTACCGTTTACAGTCAATCATCACTCATGTACAATATCACTATATACCAAACTGTGCAATATCTATACTTCCTGCATGCAATAATGTGAGGTCAGGCATTCAGCATGTCTATTTATCATATTTTGCTTTTTTTTCTTTCTTTCTTTTTTTTTTTTAGTGTTTACATTAGCCTATTATATAGCTTTTTCTTTTTTTATTGATGGTTTCTTGATTTGCACTATCCCCTTTGCTGCTGTAATGATGTGGGACTCACAAAGGATTATCTTATTTTATCATATCTTATCTCATCTCATCTTGACAACAATTATATCAACAATAATAACCTTTAATATTCACAGATCTAGCCTTCAGTGAATCTGATCTCTCCCTGCACTTAAACCAATGCAACTGTTCCTCATAAAGACCTCCACATGTGTTGCCATGGTGACAGCTTGATATCTATTTGTCACACTCGCGATCAAAGGCGGCGCACTCTGGTGGGAAGATGTCTAACATTCCTCCTCACAGGAACAAGATAAGTTACTAATTAATAAGGGAAACCACAGACCCAACAGCAATGCCCCAGTTTTACTCTTCATTAGCTTCATGTAAAACGACTCCCATGCATGTAGGCCTGTCACAAACTGTGTCCAGATGTATCGCCAGAGCATATGTGCATGTAGCAGGGGGGAAAAGTCAGTATCTTTTATCTTATCAGCGGAGAAAAAGGTATTCTGTAGGTCATGAGGCCACCAGATTATGGATGAAAGGCTGGGTTTATCTCCCTCGGTGCTGCTGAGAGCTCTCTGTTTGAGCAAAGGTAATAAAAAACTTTTAAGATGACTGAGAAAAGGAGAAGGAGATCCAGAAATAATATTAAAAGGTACACTCAAGTGATCGCTCTTGCAAATGATATTAAATTCTTTTAGATAGAGCCTGTGCAGATGCATATACTTAAAGAAAGTCTACACTGAATAGCTGCTTTGACACTGGAAACCTACTTCAGCTACTCCCACTCTCTTTGACGCTTTTTAATCACAAAATTCCCCTCGGCCTTCTCACTTAGTCATCTTATCCCTCAAGTATTATCCACAGTTCAAAACATGAAGGAATCTGTGAACACAACAAGGCCAAACAACCTCAGCACTTGCACAGAGCTCTGCCCGGAGGCTTGGAAACATATGATGACTCAATGTTTTGGTAGCACAACACAGAGGAGCAGTAACATATAACGCAGACTGAGTTAAGAATGACCTTCTGACTTACCCGCCACATGATTACATCCAAGAGAGGAAAGAGCCACCTTTAAAGTCAGTCACTGTTGATATTTGGGCTCTGCCAAAGCTGATCTAGTGCAGCGGTGTGAACTTTGAGGAGAGTGACTCGTCTCTCCTGCTCTCTGTGAGTTTCTGACCCTCTAACCCTATCCTCTAAGCCCACAGAAAACCAGTAGGAGGATCGAAACTTTCCACCCTTTTCACTCCTCTCACTGAGGACTGTACCTATCCCATGTACACACAGTGGGCTGAAAATTGTTGCAATGGCCAATCACACAAAAGGGGCAGGACTTCTGCTGGTTTGGTCTATCACTGGAGGCTATCAGAGCATGGAGTGTTGCCATAACTCTCAACAAAGCTTTTTTTGTCATCCTCACCTAAACATCATCCAAATAGCTGAAGCTGCACACCAGAAAAACAACATTCGGTGCATTAATAAGACACTGTCTCTTGATTTTTGCATAATCTGCATGATGACATTTACAAGTAATATCAACCGTGTTCAGGCAAAATCTGGACTGCCAGAGCTGGAAATGTGTTTCATGCTTAAGGCAAGATTCCACACAGCCAAATGAAATAGTGCAGAAGCAAACACAGTAATCAATGATGATTGTACTTTCCAGGAAGGACAGTGACACTTTGTGTCCGAGTCCCAGTGCCAGCGCTAACATGGATGAACAATATATTAACAGACAATCGAGTGTTTTTCTCACAAAGCCATATTCTGCTGGCAGTTGTCACGCTCATTAGCACAGATGGCGATCAAGCACACCACATTTAGTTGGGCACTACATTCATTCAGCGACCTTATTTCTTAAAGCAATCACAACCCTTTTGTTTTTCCATGTGAATACATCCACTGAAATGGAAACACGCAGGAATGTATTGTGGTTTTGTGACAGTTGACTTAGGAACCATTGAAAGTTGTCTCACATTGTTGGCGTCTGTTCGCCGCTCTTTGGCTACGTGGAAAATGTTCCCAACACAAACATGTGCTGACTGACACCGCTGGCGTCCACACAGTGTTGCTAATCACATAAAGTTTGATCAGTTTCTCAGTTCTGGATTTGGGCCCGCGTTCACTGTTTAAACGTGAGGTTTGAGGTATTTAGTTAGAGGCCATTGCCTCAAACGACCTTGTCAGCAACATCAAGTCAGTGTTTTTGATACAGTATCTCTGTGTAAAGCAAATGTTTATGCTATGTGGTAAAACCACAGCGCATAAGGCATGGATTGATTCAGATTAGTTAAAACCCAAAGCCCCCGCCAGGACTCCTTGTGTTTCAGGATAGCCTGCAGGGTTCAATAAAGTTTTAAAGAAACATGAGAACAATGAAAACAAAAGTTAGAGTTGAAGCTACTTAAGGCAGATAATGACTTGTAGTAACATAAACCTATTAAAATCTTGTGAGACCCGATGCAAATGCAAAAGTTTCAGCAGTATGTGCAGTGAAGCCTGAAGAAAATCAATAAACTTAGTTGCAGAGAAAATTCATTAGAAAGAAACAGACTTTAGCTGCAAAATCATTACTCATATTTTGTTTTCATTGTGCTCTTTCTTTAAATCCAAGAATAATTTCAACGACATACAGACAAAAACTTGCAGAATACTGCAAAGCATGTTTATTTTAGCACACCAAAAGTTTCTCAAAGCCTCACTTAAAAGTCAGACAGAGACCTTAAGGGGACCTTTAAAGTGTCACCCATTGAAATACAGATGATCCCTTACCTCGCAGTCTGTTAGTCAGTCAACCAGACAGTCCATAGTCCGGGTGACAGATGAATACAGAAATAAAGCCCAGGAAGAGATTTTTCTAAAAACACCGGCTTTCCTCAGAAGCCTCACTTTAGCTCCTACTCTCTGTCTGGGCTCTGCTGCTTCGTCTGTCTCACCGCTATCTCTGAAATTCTCCTCACACAACCCCTTCTTCTCTAATCCTCTCTAAAGGAAGCCGAAACTGCTCCAAATGGTTCAACCAGGCGCCGACTTCTCAGGCTTTTTCCTTCTTTGTATTATTTTGTTGGCTGGGATCATTAACTTAGTCCCATGAGAACATAAGGAGGTAAATAACCCCCCTCCTTCCTGTGGGAGGCTGTCAATCACAACTGATGATGAGGTGGTGAGGGGGGGGTGCCTTTAGCAGCCAAGGAGGCACTCCTGATTGGCCACCAGGGAACAGAGGTGCCCTGCATGACAAATCGGAGCACTGGGATGGATGGGCCTTGGAGAGATGCTCAGCTGAGGTTGTGTGCACATTTATAATAGACTTTTTATGCAGCTCGCTCATTTACATGTCATTCAAAAGAAAATAAAGCAATGGAAATGAGTGAGTAATCAAAGCTGACATAGAAAATGTCTATTTAACACAGCCGAATTAATGAAAGTGGCATTTATGTTGTACACGACTATCTATCTAAATGTTAGGGTCGACATGAAGAATCACGAGATCTTTAAATGACTCTTCGGTACAGTCTGGACACACACAGTAGGGGGACTGGGAGGAGAGCATAAAGCTTCCGTTGCCATGGCGGTGTGGCGAGAGCAACGATGCATCTTGGCGCTGGAGCCAAATGCCACTCTAATCTTTTCATTGGCAAACCTTCAGCTCTCTCTTCACAGCTTGTTTGTTTCTCAGTCAAGCCTACTGCTGTCTGTCACTCTTCAGTTCCCTCCAACATCCCATGCCAGTCTGAAGTCTGCTGCTGTTTGTAAGGAGAAGAAATGTGTAAAGACACTGTTAGCGCGGAGACAATACCTGAGAGGGGTCACTCTGCTCCCAGTGACCACCACTAAACTCTCAGTCTGACAAGTAAGGAGAGACAATAGATAAAATGGGCATGACTTCCATTCATTCTGCACACATTACCCACACACTAATGGATTTGTAAACAGCACAGCACACATCCATTTCCTATGTAAAACACAGACACGGCAATGCTGCATTATTCTCACATCAGTCCTCAGATGAACGCCAGCTCTCTTGTAATTTACAACAGCAAGAAAATCTACAAGACAGTCTTATTGCCAGTGCCCAAGGCCACACACTGCTACGTATCCATAAATTGCCTGTGAAATAATGACTTTCGCTACATCCCTCTCTCACACTAAGATTCATTTCAGTGCAATAAAGTGCCATAAAACTCATGACATTTACATGGACTGTGGAGTCCCACTGACATTTGAGGCCAGTGCTTTTTAAAGGTGAAAATGGTTTTTGCCACTCCAGGGTCAATTCAAAGTCACGCCCCCTTTCTGAACTGCAATAAACATTAAGTGGAAAAATGTCTGTTTCTGTTTTAACCATTCCAAAAAAGAAAGAGGAATTGTCTGGGCTGCGGTTTAAGCAACTGTTCCCACTTCACCCACTGGAAATTCAACCTGATCCTTGATCCAGGCTAACACACACAGTTTCTGTGGCTTTCAGTCCGGAAACTGAACGGAAAAACATTTATTTTTGTGTATTTATGTGCCTCATTATCAATTTGACTTCCACAAATCAAAAGAAATGTGATATATTGTTTAAACCCAAACATGTTACATCTGCTTTTTCATAATGTATCAACTTTGACAAAAGACAAATTGACCATCCCATCTTAACTAATTCATAAAACAGACACAATTTAATCCAGTCCAGAGGTTAGCAAGCTGACAATAACAATTATATTGTCTGTTTATGTACTTGTATAAGTGGCAATCAAGATGCTGATGTTCTTGGTGTAATCCTAGCAAAATGACTCCCAGAAAATATGCTGAAATACGCTGTACATATATTTTCTTATCAATAAGTAACAGCACTGTCGGAATAATTATTCAAAACAAATGAATATTCATCCCCACTAAATAAGGCCATTTGCTGCCTGAGGCAGTTCTCTTGGTGGCGGTTGGCACATCAAGCTGTATTAATTGGACAAAGACCTGAAAAGGGCCAAAAAAAAAGCCCTCCTGAAGGAGCAGATAAGAAGTTGGAACAAAATAGGCTGTGAAATCTGACGTTACGTAAACTTTGATGGGTGAAAAAGAAACAGGATTTCTCTCAGGGAGGAGACGTTTGTAAGCTACGTCATCATGTTAGAAGGTTATGCTTCACCTTGGAGCTCAGCAACGAGCAAGTGCAATCTCAATTTGCACTGAACAAAGAAACACTGGAATCATAAGATTCTACACCTTTTACAGAAAAGAGAACATAAGGCAACACTTTCATGCTGGACAAGAGGCACATTTAATCAGCAGGAGGACAGAGTGGTCAAAACAACTTCACCAGGATTGCTCACTAAAGCAAATCACAACTTTTCCATTCAATTCAGCAGCCAAAACAAAAGGCAGTTCGCCTGACTTACGTGCTATTGTCCAGTGTGATCCTCTAAAACGCAGCAAGAAAATGCAACTCCCTCTAACAGCCCGGCATGCTGGTTCAGTAGCACATGGATGAGAGACTAAACAAAACATACAGTAGCATCCTGGCTTGTCTCTTTCCACACTCCCTCCCTCAGTTGCTCCCCACCCTGCCCCAGCTCCAGCCGTATGCTCATGCGAGCGTAAAGCATGCCCAGGAAGCGTCACTTCCACTGGGTCATTTCATGGATATTGTCTCCATTAATGCTCGAGTCCATCAACCCCCCCTTTCCACTCTGGGGTTGAGCTCTTGCCCCTGGCTCCCCACCCTCTCAGCAAAAAGACAAAGATGTAGCAAATGGAGAGACAAAAGGGGGGTTGCATGAACCTTTGGGGAGCACATTTTGATGAGTTTCTGACTACACCACCAGGCCCCGAACAGATGGGATCAGTCTCCAGGGCTCTGCTGCATGGTTGCATTTAATACACAGCTCCATACATCCTCACAATAAATGTTGTATTGTGCTGCTCGCTAAACGGCACTCATCAGATCACAGACCACATACAAGGCAACACAAAGCCGAATATCTTTATCATGTTATGTTTGCTATTAAGCCCTCAGAAACTACTCTAATTAAAGCATGCGCCTAATTGAGTTAGCACATGCGTTGGCATCAATATTGTCTTTTTGAACGCTGATCTAAGCAGCAATGATTGTTTTCCTAACTAGGACGGTCCAAAACAGCCACTCCTCGCTTTGCCAGTAAACAATAAGATGAAAGCGTAGTCTGTCCTCAGCATGGCAAAGGTTCAAGATTTTAATTGCTTTCATCCCCAAGGCATGCGGCCCATAACTAAGCAACACACAATCAATCCAAACATCAAGCAAATAAATGAACGCCAAGCCAATTAACACTTCCTGCAATTTATCTTTAAACTTTCAGCAGACGTGTTATGTGGTGCAGTTTAAGAGAAAAATCGCACCCTTTTAATTGTTAAAGCTATCTATCAAACAGACATGCTGACGTGTAGAAAATATCTGCTGTGCACACCACTGCAGCCGACGTCTACATGCATTTAGCGTGGTTTAACATATAGGACTGCTGTGAGCATTGACCTGGAATTGATTCGTTTCCTCTGAGCATGTTGCGATTATATCAGTGCTGCATTTATGGTTTTGCCAACAGAATCAATTATCAGCCTCTTCTCTAATCTGGTTTAGCAAACACATAAAAGCTATGACTGAATTTAGTATAAATGACTTCTATTCAGTGGTGTGAGAGGTATTCAGACCCTTTACTGAAAGTACTGTGAAAACACTCCTCTACAAGTAAAAGTCCTGCATTTAAAACTACTTAAGTAAGAATTATAAGCAAAATGTAGAAAAGGTATAAAAAGCAAATGGCAATTTTTAGAGTTTTATTAAGTTTTTGGATTAATATTACTGTTGCATTAATGTGTATGTTGCACCTTATTGTTGTAGATGTTTAAGACTGTGCGTATTTTAACACCTTAACCTCTTGAGACCCCAGCTTTTGTTTGGTATGCATTTTTATTTGGGAACGTAGGACCTGAGAAGTCTAAAATACTAAGCATTGTCTTTGATAAGGAAGTAGTTTTTGGAAAAAAGATGTCCTCATATGTGGACAATGGGTTTATTTTATATTTTAAGTGTAACTGTATATAACTGTATTTTGCATAAACAAAATTACAAACAATGCAACAATTGTTTCATGTGTTGTAACTGTAAGAGTTAGAGGTCACTGTTAAGGTCTAAAACTATTCAATACTGGTCATTTCAATGCCTAAACATTGCAACATGCAACATATCTAAAAGCCTTGTGATTTGTTCGTTTTGTAACTCTGTATTAAATTTTCCCCTCTCTGTACTTCAGTCTATAAATGTCCTTTTTGTCTGTGGGAACAGTCTGTCACACCTTGTTAGCCTGTGTAAAATGCTGGGATAATACAATAATTTAGTCCCAGTGTCCTCAAATAAGTATTTCATAATAAAGCTTGTTACTGTTGCTAAAATTGGTCAAATTTGTGTGCCTGTATGTGCTACAAACATTACTTAGCACAAATAAACCAGTTTCAACCATAAAATTTGATTAGGTTTTGTACCTTGTCCACTTTTGTGTCAGGATCAGCTGTAGATTGAGCATAAAAGTGTCCACAAACGAGGACAGCAGGTCTAAATAAGCAGAATGAAGCATAAGGTGCAGGAAACCCAAAATGTAATGTCCTCACATGACTCTAAGGAGGTTAATATACTGTTAGATAATTCAATTTACAACAATGCATCATATTCTATGAGATCATCATATGTATGTAACATCACTGTCCTGTACGAACCACAAATCTTTAAAAAGTCAGCTTTTCATGGTGTCAGAAAAGCAGCTCTGTTTGTAGCTTTGTGATGATGCATTTTCCAGCTAATCCAAGAGGGGTTTTTAAAGAATTTATTAAGCTTAAGAAGTGGGATATTTTCTCAACACAAACAGGAACACTTTGTCCTTCAGTTTATCACAAACATTCAACATCAACACATCTGGGGATACATGGATTTTACCGGACAAGAGGGGGATGAAAAACTATAATCGAAAAGGTAACTAAAGCTGTCAGACAAATGTAGAGGTGTGAAGAGTATAGCATCTACTTTAAATGAAATGGAAATATTCAAGTAGAAGTGCTTCAGATTTGTACTGAAGTGCAGGACTTGAGTAAACTCCACCGCAGTTATTTTGCCTTAACATTTTTTAAATGTAGATGTACATTTTGATGGTTCAGGGATGCCATGGGTGAAAGAAGCTGCTGAGCTTAGTCTTGTTGAGAGGCAAAGTTTAAAATGAACAGTCAAATATTATGGAAGTAGATTGCACTCGACTTGTGGTGCTCAAAGCGTCAAAAAATACATTTGAAAAACTCAACAGCAATGTCTCTTCACAGAAATCGTGACCCAGTTACTCAAGATAATCCACAGACCTAGTATCAAATAGTAACTATTTCTCTCTAGCGAACTGCACCCAGCGAGCGTATTATCGCACAGAAAGAAGCACTCATCTCCTGCTAGCTCGCCTAGTACCACTGGGCTAGCATTACAGCTCATTCAGGGAGGACGCAATTAGTGTTAATACCTCATGCCATCACATGCACAAGCCTCTTGTTCTTTAGTCCATTAGCACTTGTTTCTGCACTGTGTTACAGTTGGCGGGTGTAGTTTGGTGTAAAAAAAAAAAAAATCCTACATGAGACTGTTTACAACAAGGTCTTGATTTTTTTTGTTTGTTTGTGCTATTTAGTTCTATTATATTGGAGAGAAGGCAGACATCTCTACATCTCTATGGCCAACACTCTACAGCTCACACCAAAATGATCTATAGCACTAGAGGTAAGAGGAAAAAAATGTATTGATTATAGGGTGAACTGTCCCTTTAAAGATACATGATTAACAATTATTTTAAACATTAATTTAAACTGATATACTATTTGTTGTAGTACTGGTTTATTATCTCCTGTCATGGAATAAAAATAAAGTTACAATATAAGGATTCTGGAAAAACATCAAGAGTAAAAAGAAAGGCCAAAGGAAACTTTAAAACATCACCAACCAAGAAAAACAGTTATACTATGTGGTTAAAAGCAACACAATGAAATACTGCCCTGTCTGGTGTTTTCCCATTGAATCAAACAGTGAAGGAGCTTTTGGGAAAGTAAGGTCATGTGTTATGTTTAGTCCACACCACAGCCCTGTTGCCTGAAAGTCTTGGCTTTTATTTTTTTCCTGAAAAAATGAATCCTTCTGAAAGGGTGCGGTGAACGCCTGCTACATTCTTTGCTGCTTGGAGAAGTCTGTAATTGCTTCCAGCTTCTGAGAAATCTACTGGAGAAAACTAGTGTCACGTCTTTATCAAGAATCTACCTTCATCAACAACACTGGACTTATCTTATCAGAGATGGTGCGAGTGAAGCACTCGATCATTCTCCCGTCTACAAACCTAAACCCCAAACCCCAAACCCCCAAGTCCCATATATATATATATATATATATATATATATATATATATATATATATATATATATATATATATATATATATATATGGTGTTTTTTATACAAGTAGCACTAGCAGTTAAAGGGACAGTGTGTAAGATTTAGGGGGATTTAGTGGCATCCTGCAGTGAGGATTGCAGTCCCTAGTGGTTGAAGCTTCCCTCAGTGAGAATTACGAAAGGGTTCATTGTTCAGGAGGTTTCCTACCAGGAGCTGAATTATCTGCAGAGGTCTTTTCCTCCCCAAAACAAATCATTTCCCTTAGTGGAAACAAAGCTTTTATTTACTTTTATTTCACATATAAGAAACAATAAATTGTGAAGACAATAAAGCCTCCACAAAAATAGCATTTTAAGTCTTGTGTGTGATTTATCCTGAGAAGAGGAAATCTCAGCTCATCACTAGGCTAATTAATACAATGTAAAATGCCATAGACTTGTGCTAATAACATTAGTATGTTATATTTGTTTGGAAAATGTGCTTAGTAGACAGTTGTTTTGTTGGTGAACCTTGTGAGTTGTAATAGAACGAATTTTGTTACGTTATCTTTGTTAAATGTGCTCTTCATCCCTGGCTTCAAATGAGTAAAGGAAAAGTCCACTAGCTGCTATGCTAATTTATACAATGTAAAATGCCATAGGCTTGTGCTAAAAACATTAGCATGTTGTATTTGTGGGGAAAACGTGTCCAGCAAACCACAAGTGCTTTGTCTGTGAGTGATGCAAGTTTTAGTGAAGCCGAGTTGTGTACTTGTGATTGATATTGTCACTATTAAGCTATGTTTATGTGTGTTTTGAATCAACAAAACTTAACAGCACTTCACAGAAATCCCCTGGAGATGTAACTGCAGAGTGACACAGACACACTGCCGCACAAGTATAAATGCTCACAACAGTGCAGGCTACGACGTAGGCTCTCAGCACAAGTATAAATCCTGCTTTAAGATCAGACTGTCAGAGGAGTTTTACTGGAAGCTGAATTATCTGCAGAGGTCTGTTCCTCTCCAAACCAAACAGTCTCTGTAATTTAAACCAGTAAGAAACACTGTCTAAAGTGGTTTAAGATTTTAAAAAACAGTTTTTTTCCAATTCTTCTCTTGCTGACACAAAAACATGAATGGCCTTATCTAAAGCCACTGTTTGATTTGTCTGCTCTAGGCTACTGTAGAAACATTGCAGTGCAACATGGATGAGGAGTTGCTTCATATGTACATATAAACGGCTCATTCTGAGGTATGAAAACACAACAATTCTTATTTTCAGGTAATTATGCGCTAAAGAAAATGCACTTATATTCCATTTCTTCCAACAAAAGGCCCTAAATCCTACACACTCCATCTTTATAGACATTACTAATCTCATATATGGGACGTATAAAGCTTTAAAAACAACGGTGCTGTCATATTGCAGTCAGAGGGACTGAGTCACTACACAATACACTCCTTCACCAAGAAATGCTGAAGGAGGTCTGAACATCTGCTGTGGTGTGCTGTGTTCATGTGTCCAATGAGACAGTCAGAGCCAAAGGCAGAAGCCCAGCTGTTCGGATTTGGGTCAGCTGCATCCGGGCCAAGGGATGCTTTCAAAACACTATCCGCACAGGAAAAGACATTTCTGACAGCGTTGTCACTGTTGCAGTTAGCATTATCGCTGATAACCACCAGTGTTTAAACCTGATGGATTCAAGAGGTCTGTCTCTGCTGTCTTGCAAATGCTCTTCAGGTTAAGAGGCAGTCAGAGAGATCGGTTTTCTGCCTGTGCTGTGAGCCTTGGCTCAGCGTGGCCCTACTAAATATCCTCACTTCATCTACATGTCAACAAAACATTCCTTCAAGACAGACTAGGACACATTCCTCATATCTTGGCCCGTGACGCACATTCTCTGGAGTTTAAAATGGATTAAACATTTACTTTTCCTGCAGTGGTATAGCTGATAAAAGAATATTCTTGAGTCAGTGAGTCCACACACACACACACACTCACACACTCATATACAAGTACCCTATTTCCATCCACACTCATTGGCTCTGACAATGAGACTGAACCAGCATTGGCTCTCTCCCTGTCACAACAAGCAGGCCCAGAGAACTCACAGCTGCTGGTGGAGCTGGCACTGCTGACCTGACGGAGACAGTTTTGTTTATCACTTGGCATAAAGATCGAAGAAGCAGAGCTTTGTAATGAGAGCATGTGCGAGATGTGAAAGATAGATCACCGCACATTCAAAGCACTCAAGGAAATAATAATATACTCGAAATGAACTGTCTTTCGCCTTATGATCCGAAAAAAGGATTCTTGGATGAGTTCAATACCAAAGGCACAAAAGATTGATACGAAGAAAGAGTGCTTTACTTTGACTCTCTTAAAACAGAGGGAAGGAGGGAGTTTCAGAGCAATAGCAGAACCAGATGCTTGCATGAGGGAAAGTACTGAAAACCAAAATGAATTCACCAGAGTTCCCTATCCACAGTTATTTGGCACAATTACGCATTCTGTTCTCTCTTAGAACAACATGCCATTGCTTCAGCTCTCACCAAAACAAAAGTTGAAAAACATACGCTTTCTTGTGAAAATACATGAAACTGAAAATCTTGGACAACAAAAGCAAGACAACAAATTCTTCCCTGCGCAAAGGAAACGTTATATTTATTTTTGCCAGTTCAGTAATTTGCCAGCAGTTGTTTTATGAGGAAGCTGATATCAGTGTTTTCAACTGTCAGCAGATGTGATGCATGTGCACACAAGACTGAACTTGTTTTTATCCATCTCACCTCTAAATTAGAATTCTCATTGAGAAACACATAAGCAGTGCTGTTTCTCACACAAACCTGGCTGTTCACTCTTGTGCATTCATGCATGTGTGTATCTAATATATTCCTGACTGTGCAGACTGCAGTATGTTGATTCATGTGGGAGAAATCAGCATCCAAGTATTAGAGATAACGTGAAGTGATTGATGTGCAATGCTGTAAATTATTTTACATCTACTTCAAGAGGAATACAGCAAAAACTTTATGCATTAAGACTCAGGCCATCGCTTTTTCTGACTCAACACAAAAGTGCTGGTAGTTCCCTCAAGTGCCCCACTGCTCAGTCTGAGATGATTAGCATTGCTACTCTGGGCAACAGAGACAAAATTTACAACCTAGCCCTCATTAAACTGCCTTAACCCGATGCTACTAAGTGTTTTTTTTATCAGATCTTACCTGCTTCCCCATGGCTGCGACGGTATGTGTCTCTCCCTGGTGAATAAATACTAGGCTAATACAGAGTATGACTTTTAGGCAGCTGGTACTTCCCCTGAGGTAAAACAGACAGGAGACAGGAGGTTGAAGGTGTTCTGTCTGCACGTACACTCCCCTTCATTGGGGTGTGTACACACACATACCTCGCTGACATACACACTGCTTCTCATCTGCTCTACAGGTTCACACAGGAGCATGGAAATCTCCCGAGAAGAGTACTTAACCCTTGCACATGCTGGCATTGAGTGGAATAATAAAGCAAGACATTCATTATCTCAGAACATTAGCATAAAAATCAGACAAAAAGTTGTGAAAATTCCTCGCACCAGTATCACTGGCACTGCGACACTGGTAATGAGTAGCTTTCCAGATTTTCTGCAGGTTAGAGAAAGAAAAACTGGTGAAAGAGTGTGTCTGGACCTGGTTCTGATATACTGTAAGTCAGCGTCAGATAATAGGGATAAAGGGCTTTTCTTGGTCACTGCAGGCGGCTCCATCGAGTTACCAAGCGGAGAGAAAGAAGGATCAAGCAAAAGGATCCACAGCAGCCAGCAGGCTGAAAGCAGCAAAGAGGGGGAAAAAAACTCTCTATTAAGCAAGAGAGAATTGGTTTTCTCCACCCTAATGAGAATTCATCCTGTGAGATAGATGAGTCAGTCTGAAAACACAATTCCACACTTGCAATAATGAGATCATATTTGAGGAATTGGGTGTACATCCCTCAAGTGAGAGAAAAAAAGTCAAGGTTAGCAAGAATTTCAGCAAGGCCCTAACCTTACAGTGAGAAATTTCCCCTTTTCAACTCCTAATGAAATTAAATCACTGAGTATGAGCATTTATAATGTCTATGTGTAACAAAACTGTGCTGTGAGGCTGTAATGGTCAACACATCAAACACTGCAAAGAAAAAATCCTTGTGAGATTGGGTCTGGCTGAGCAATATCCAGGACACACAGTCAAAACAATACTGAAGAATGAATTAGAAAAGCTTCTTTATTTAAAACTAGAATCACTGTCTTGTGATTGAATTTCTCTGTCAACCAGTCACACTGCAGTTTACACTCATGTCTGTCCAGACTCATATGTAGCCATGACAGCTGACAATGCTTCAAATATGGATGTTGCTGCAAAGTCGCCAAAAACTTTAACACTTTTCTCCTTCTGTTCCTTAGTTATAGTGTGTTAATGGACAGAAAAGTGTTTTTGCAGAACATTATGATGTCACAGTGAAGTTGACCTTTGACCTTTCAGATATAAAATGACATCATTTCATCCTATCAAACACATAATTAGCATACACATTTTTGAATTATGGCAAAAAAAACTGTTTTGGGAGGTTGCAATAAGCTTGACCTTTGACCACCAAAATCTAATTAGTTCATCATTGAGTCCAAGTGAACGTTTGTGCCAAATGTGAAGAAATTCCCTTGAGACGTTCTTGAGATATTGCATTCACAAGAATGAGACGGACATGCCAACAACCTGAAAACACATTGCCTCCAGCCACTGCTGTCACTAGTGAGGAGGCATAAAAGAGAATATTGAAGGAGGTGCATGATAAACTTGTACATCAAGTGCCAAAGCTCTTGGGAAAGGATGTTGCCAAGTACACTGAAAAAACACCTGCTCTGCACAGCCAGACGTCCTCTCTGATTTCATATATATTTAATAAAAGCAGGTGATTTTATATATTATATTAGAGCAGGTAATTGAACAAGTGAACATCAAAGGTGAACTTTTTACTGAACTGATACACAATGTGGTCTCATATGTTCAATTTGTGATGTCCCTGACCATCACTTCAGTGTCAGTCTGGTGTGTGGTTCCAGGAAAAAAAATGCTGCTGAAGGTGTGCAGGTGAGCTTCAAGTCCAACAAAATGAGCTAAAGCAAAATACACTTCACCACTTTGTGAGAAGTTCTCCATGAGGTGAACAGATCACAGACAGGTTCAAGTGCCTCTCACCTTGTTCGCCCCCGTCGCAGCGTAGGAATCCTTTTGAATGTGATCAACGTTTTGCGGTGTGTGGCAGAAGCCTTAAAACTTATCACTGGGTGACAAAGCAGAGTGAACCATGCTGGTAGCAATTATGGCAAATGTCTAAATACAAGGCAGCTAAAATCCAGGCTGAAAACTGCTTATCTAGAAACCAAACCCTTGAATAGCGCTGCACTTTTGGCCAGCTTTACCTCAGTGTTGGGGGCGGCCTGATAGCCAAGCGTTAGGCAACCTGCGGCTCCAGAGCCACATGCGGCACTTTAGCCCTTTTCCAGTGGCTTTAGCAAAACATTACCAGTGTATGGAAATGAAAAACTGTATCTTTTTTCATCTTAATTAATATTTTGTCGAAGCTCTAGCGAACGTGCAGCCAGGAAGACAATACCTTTTATCCTCAGGCTGTAAGTTTCTGTCTCACCCTGCCATTCACTCCTTGCACATATGCTCACTCACTGTCTCTAGTTGTCATTGTCTGGGTCTGTCAACTGAGTCATCAGTTGATTCACAATCAACTAATAGCACAGCATCATCTTACTGCTCCTTATTTTAGATATGATTCTTTCTCTGCCATAAGTCTTTATTGCTGCCGTCATGCGTGCCCTCCATCTCCCCGTCACCACCAAGTCTTTAGAGATTCATCATCCTCATCTGCCGTCAGCAGCCTCAGAGTCATCAGCCACCACCACCACCGCCACCAGTATCTGGACTCCGAGGGGTGATTTATCTAGCTGCTGCTCAGATGTCCAATCGATCACAAAATATCTCCCTCTGGTGTTTAAGCGCTAAAGACTTCTGTTAAATCTAAATCAGCGCAAATCATCTGTTAATCTGTACACTCATATTCTGTATTAAAAATTATCTGTATTTCATTCTTCTGTCTCTCCTTATTGAACTAAAATTTGCACCATACCTCTATGGCCAGGGGCCTTTTATCTAAATTATGCTGAACCGTAATATCGATGGATAGTCTTGAGTCTTATTAGCTAGGATAATCCAAAAGAGGAAAAGAATTTAATAGCATGTGGATAGATTCATTTGCTTTCACCTCAAAGTAGCAAATAATAATGAATAACCTACTTAGGCCTGTTAGTATTGATAGGCTTATTTAGTTACCTTCAATACAAGGCTCAAATATATTTTTTGGCTCCAGACAGATTTTTCTGGGGGCCAAATATGGCTCTTCTGGTAGTAAATAAAAGTGGTAAAAGTAAAACAGTTCCCACATAACACTATGTCTCCTTTTGGATTCCAACTTTTGTTGAATGTCAAACTTACCTCTTTCCCCACTTGATTCATGTTTCATTCATCTACTTTGGGAGTTGTTTGGATTGTATTTTGAGTCTTTATACAGTCTAAATTATTCAAGGGAAAAGGTGGCATCCTCATGCAGCCTCTCTTTTTATGACTGAGAGAGTTTGCCTCAGCTCTCAAGATGGAGGGCTATGACTTCATATCAGGAAGGGGGAAAAAAAGTTGGGGATTAGAGGGACTTTTTACACACCTGTTATGGCGGGATGATTACACCTTTACAGCGTGATTCATTTGACTACATGGAGTTTGATGACTTCAGCAAATTTCCAGCCAAGCTAACCCCCAACATCAAGCTCAGGCGGCAGACGTCTAATCAGTCAGACTGGAAGTTTGGGTGTGCAAAGATTTGGCACATTTACTGTCAATATACAGCATCAAGTCTTGTGTCATAGAGGACCGAGAGTCTTAAAAGTAGACGTTTACTGTTGGGAATATTTTTTCTCATAAAATAATATTAGATGAGAGCGGTATAGGAAGATACAAACAGTGCTGTGCATCTCTTCTTCGCATATGACATTTTGTTTTATCCAGATAATATACAGAATTGAGGCTGTCGCTGCTGAGATTGATGGAACAATGGAACATTTTCTGTTCATTTGCTTTGAAGATCACAACAAATGTGCTGCTGCGACTACAGAGAAGACTGTCAGCATCCACTTTGGCCTTCTGGGAACAAAACAGACAGAAAGAAAGCTTTGGAAAGATCCCAGAAGGCCACAGCACTATTCACAAGCCACTTACAAATCTGAAGCATGCGCTCAATTCTGTTAAAATTAATTTCATGCTTTTGGTGCCAGAAATGCAATGAGGATTTCCATTCAAATTCAAATAAAGATGAAATCAATAAACCAAAACACTTTGTGATTCTTGATTATTTATGCGCGCCCCTTTGATGCCGTGTTCAGTCACAATGTTCACCACGTTGCTCTTGAGTTTGACCTTCTCTGTTAAAAGAGGTATGTGTCTTTGTATTAATAAGCTGCCTTGATACTTGAACTCTCTGTTACGCTGAAAAGTCAATGTTCATCAACGGCTACTCAATAACAGCTAACACTTGATAAAGTAAAAGACAGCTTTTAAATCCTGTGCTCCTTAAACCTGGAATGAACTTCTATTCATTTTTTAGAATTGGATGGTTGATTATTACTCCTGAATTTAATTTAAATTTAATGCTTGGTTTTGACTGTCTTTGGTTTCCCTTTCAAACTGTTGAGCTACCATTTAA
This sequence comes from Cephalopholis sonnerati, assembly GCA_019142605.1. Lineage (NCBI taxonomy): Eukaryota > Metazoa > Chordata > Actinopteri > Perciformes > Serranidae > Cephalopholis > Cephalopholis sonnerati. The sequence continues at coordinate 24,780,870 of JAGQAX010000012.1, forward strand.
TTACAGTAACTCCAACGACTAGCTCAATTGCCCTTCATTGCCTTTTTGAGTTTTTTTTTTTCCGGCTGCCAATACTTGTTAATATTGTGTGTTTTTTTGTTGTTTTTTTTTGTGTGTGTGTGTGTTTTCAGCGTGTTCTCTGAGTACTACGTAAAGAAGACAGAAGGATACACAGCGGCTTTCAGAGATGTGAGAAACCACAGTATACAAGTATGCCGACAAAGTTAAAATCACTTGAACGAGATGGTTTCTATTGTATTTCTAAGACCCTATTTACACCTGGTATTAATGTGCATTTTGGGTGATTGATCACAAGCGGACAGCTCTAAGTGTGTCTGTTCACACCTGGCATTAGAATGTGTCTCTACCAGTGTTGGGCAATAACGCAATCATAATATTCAGTCATAATATTACAGTTACCCCAAAACCAAACAACTGTACTGTTGTTATCATCTCACTACTGACTTAAAATAGTACACTTACATCAGTGGATTTATTTTAGTAATCGTTGTGCTGCACATGCACATCACAAAGCAGAAAGCTAGTTTGGAAGATGAAAACACTTAACCTGAAGCGGCTAGAAATATTCCCATTACATTAATTTTGTCAGCTGGAAAGATGACAAGAGCACTGTTGCTACAGGTGCTGGTACTAAAACTCTTTCCACTGCAGAAAGTCCGCGGAGGTTGGCTGTAGCCTTACACCGGCTAAACAACCAAAAGTGGATTTAAAACATGCGACAGGCTACAAAGAGCTGATGATGCTTGGGGCTGGATAGGTGGTGGATAAAATGTTGCTCCACGATTGACTCTCTGTCTTTGAGTACAGAAAGTAAAAAATAAATTTGCAAGCTATCTAGCTTTAGCAATTATGAATTTTGTGGGGTGTAACAGAAAAGTGATATAATGAGGAGAGTAACGAATTATTGTTGGTCAGGAGTAATGAGGAAAGATTTAATATTACTTATGAAAAGATTAACAAGTTATGACTAATGCATTTTTGGAGTAACAAGCCTAACACTGGTCTCCACGTGTCCTGAGTAACCACGTGTGATCGCACCTTTATATGCAAATAAACACGTACATGAGAAGAAGAAGACATGTCTGCACGGACTTATTCCGGATCGAAATGCAACCATCGCCAGCTTTCAGATTGTACGGGCACGCAGAGATCTTACAGTTGGGGAAGCAACTTTGAAAGCATACAGTAGCTTTGCAGGATACTTCAAGTGCAGCATTCCTTTTTTATGGTCCAAATATGTTTGTAGTTTCCGTTATCTATTTAAAAAATGGCAAAAAAAAACACACAACAACTTAAATATATGATATAATATGCAAAGATAAATATAGTTGAACTAAAAGGCTACAGCGAAATGTAGTTAAACTACTAGTTTAATCAGGTGTAGTTCACTACTTCCCAACGCTGGCTGGCTGTCAGTTGAGTAAGCGGTGCTTCAGTGTAGCACAGGACACATGAGCTTACACACTGCTGAAAGAATGTGGCCATATGCGGCCCAGACCACTTCCGAATGTTCTCTGAATGATCAGATCTCAAGATGCATTAGGGACACTTTAGGTGCACTGACACCTGTAATTAGAGCTTTCAACTTGTGATTCAATCACCCAAGACACACTAGCTTTAAACAGGGCCCATATTTCTCCTCAATGACTTTCACATAAGTGCAGTGCATGTCTGCATCATATGTGTTTGTAGTGTGGAAACTGTGGAGGTAAGTAAAGCAGGATAAAAACCAAGGAGAATAAAAGAATGACAAGTATGACGCAGCATATTATGGGAATCTGCTAAATCAGCATGCCTCTGAAAACATAAAACCAAAAGGTCAGTCAAAACCCAGACAGCTAGAAAGAAAAATATGCCGGCAGGAAACTGGAGGACACGGTGGGGAAAAGGTTTGGAGAGAGATCTTCCACTGCTGCTCGCTGTCTTCATCAGGACAATAGTGTGAAATCTTACAGGTGCTGATTAAAGTCTTTTTCTCTCTCACGGGAACGGAGCCATATTGCCAAAGTGTTTGTGTGTTTGCATTTTAAGTCTTAAAACTGTTTCATTTTTGAAGTCACTCTGGGATAATTACCCAGGTCGATCCTCTGCTTAATTATTAACTGCTGGCACTTTCTTTGAAGCACAAAAAAACATGATTATATGTCTGAGGCTTGATTTAATGCTACGTGTCTTCTGAGCAGCAGCTTCTTTTGCAACCAGAGCACATAGGGGAATTACATGGAATTTTAACACATGTTGCCTACAGCAAGCTGAGTTTCTCTCCAAGAACTTGAATATTTTCTGGTAATGATCGCTTGTATCTTGCTAGAAAATATATAAACAGAGCAGAGAGTTGCAAAAGGCGTTTTTATTTATATTATTAGCCTCCACCCTTTTGTCTGATATGTCCTGTAATATGGAACTCAATTCAATTCACACTTAAACTTGACACTGTTATCCAAACCCAACAGATAACACATACCTCACAGACATCTAATGTGCTAAGTGACTGCTTGATAAAAGAGATAATAATAATATCAGATAGAATTGGTATGTGTTCATAGCTGTCCCATAAAACAGGCTTGATAACAGCGAGCTTTGGAGGTAAACATCTGGATTCCTTAATTCCTGGTTTTGGAGTCATTGCTTCAGCCACTTTATTCTCTGTTTGTTGCGCAAGTTTGAAGGCTGAACCAAAGTGCCTGTTGAAAACTCCCTTCTGGTGGCTGACGGCCCTGAAGTGTGCTGCTAACACAAGTTAAACAGCGAATCATTCACAGCCCAGCCTGCCAAAGAACTGACACATTAAAGTTGACCCAACTTGATCCCCTGTCCCCCTCCGATACACACCCTGCATCCCAACTGAATTGCTGTGCTGTATTGTGTGGACTCAAGGAGAGAAGGGGAAAACATTTCTGGCAATAATCACACTCAAAGCCACGGTGTATTTAGGACAGCACAACCACATGCGCGCCCACTAACGCACTGTGTTTCATAGCCTACGTGTACACCGAACACAAACTTCAAAATGAACAAATTCAACATGTTTTCTAATGTGTTTTGGGGTACAATGTACGCCTTGTTCCAAAATGAGAAATATTTATCAGATTTATCCCAATTGGAGCATGAGGCAGAGCAGATGGGGTAAATGAAATAAGCTTTTGGGGCAGCTCTGGTGTTGCTTCACTGAGATAGAAAACAAGCGAGAGGAGCAAATGTTTCTCAGTATACTGGCCTGATAATCTGCAAACAGATATAAATAAATCGATTTGGAAAGCCTTGAAATTAAATTAAAAATTAAAGAAATCTAACTAGAAAGCGCTACTTCAAATGCCCCCCTCTGAAGAAGAGAGGGGAAGTGTTGCTCAGAATGCAAATCCAGTCAAAAATTGCACCAACTTGCTTAAACTTGTCTTATCAGCGAAACACTCGGTATCTAAAACTTCCCATTTTGTTCATAAAGTGTTGAACTGGACTAAGCCGAGAGGCTTAATGCAATCACCACTAATCCTTTAATCTTGAACATTACTTTTTTCTTGAAATAAACTTCATTACCCAGTCATGACCATGACTCCTATAAGCCACAGTTATTGACATTTTGGTCCTGTGTCACTCTTGCATTCATTAACAGTCTGCTGACTATTGTGTTGCACATTTTTCCATTAGTGAAATGATGGGCATTGTGTTGATTCATTACTGTCACATACTGTCGTTGCCCTATGCTGTCCTTCACTACTAAAGGCTTCAGCTAGTACATTTTCAGACACAATAGAGGACAAGTGGAATCATAAATCAGCACAGAATAGCCTCTTGTTTCAACATTTAAAAATGTAAATGCAGCACATTAACTTAAATTTGATGCAACAGTGATTGATGGCAAGAATTGTATTTGATTAAAAGGCACACTCCCTGACTGTTATGAAGTTCATTTAAAGGCAAATTACTGGAAAACAGGCAGTTTATAGCAGCATATTAAAGGGATAATTTGCAGATTTTCAACCAGCTTTGTATCATAATAATGTAAGCAGTATGTGTAAATGAGCTTTGGTAAACTTCCCTCCATCTTACCAGCAGCCCAGACCTCCCTGCTCATCTCTCTCTTGCTGGCTCTAGGGCTTTTGCTCGAATTAGAGATGATACTTCCAGATTTTCGTGTGCCCGCCACCACCTTAGACTGTATATAAAGATGGTCAACGCGTCTCCACCAGGCCCCCAGAAGTGTGACGGGCTTTGAACTCTTGAGTCCATCATGTGATGCCAATGGGCCCTTGGTCTGATAACATTTGGAAAGTCTCGAAGGGCCGCAACATTTACTTATTTTCTCACCATTGAAGTCAGCGGAGTGCTACAGTGGAAGTAGCAGGCTCAGCTAGCAGAGGTCTGCACCTACTCTGTAGGCCCAATGATGCAAAATGGCGCCGATAATCTGGGTGTTTTCATACCATGGAAATAGAGCTTTTTTGGCTTCAACATTATCATCAAACTGTAAAACTAGGCAGTGCTGATCACTTAAAGATTCTGTCACTGTATTGCCTATTTCTTGCTTAGTATTTTAGTGCACTGTTTAGTTGTAATACAAGAGTGGGCGCCATACTGCTTCCTGTGTTCAATCAAACAAAAAAACTAAGCAGTGCTGATCAAATATGAACCAAGATTCTGTCACTGTGTTGCCTGTTTCTCGCCTCAGATGTTTTCAGAAACAAATTTTAGCTCATAGTTCACCTAAAATTCAGACTGTTTGTTACCAGCCGGCTGCCATATTGTTTCCTGTAGAAAAACAGCTGGAGCATTAATTGGTCCAGTGTGGCACAATGCATTCTGTCACTTGTAGGTTTTCTACCTCCTGAGCAAATGCAATGCCATAGCCCCTTTTCTCAGTTTTCTCTGGTCATGTAGCAACAAATACAAAATAATTTGCATATTTTTACTGCATAGACAGCCCAGATTCATGAAAAGACCATCTTTCCAGCAGTGAAATACTCTTGCCATAGCCAACACCTTAATAAGCTCCTCTGAGCTCTATGTTTTTCCTTTGTTGAGATTTGTGTATCCATCTCGACCTTGAAACACCAGGGGCAGAGCTCTCTTGTTTCTGGACATTCAGCCTCGTTCTGGTTGTGACCTTCCTCTGTCCTCCCTGCAGCTGCTCCTGATGCCAGTGAGCGGACTCAGACAGGATGGACCCCCTGTTGGGAACAGTTGCAGCTCTCTGCCAGAGGATCAACTTACATCCATCAGTGCTGCAAAGATAAGATGTGAAATTAAATATTTGATCTGGATTGTTTGCTTTGGGGAGGCAGGTCACAAATGAAGAAGAAAGAAAAAAAGCATCTCCGGGCTGTTTTTTTTTCTCCAGTGCATGGCCTGTTAGTGGTTACTGACATTGAATGGAATAGTGTTAGAGCTACATTTGCGGTGCAGATGCAAAAGTGTAGGCAAACGGTTGTGATTCTGTGTAAAACACATCCAGACATCCTGTTCTGTCTCTTTGGTCTCGTCAGAATAGGATTGTGCGGTGGCCAAATGCAGCTTGGCTCACACAGCTGTGGAGACAGATATGGCCTAGAAAGTTTAACCACAAATCTTGGTGTTGAGGAAATCCCCAGGCTTTGCTTAACGCGGGAAGAGTTTATTATCAGGGCGAGGACATTTATTGTCACAACATAATGAGATTACTTACTTTAAAACACAAATTTATAACACAATCTATTAAATTACACAATTTCAGTAATCTCAATAGTTTTTCATCACTTTGAGGCAACTAAATATAACACTGTACCCGCAAATATGCGTTCCAAGAGTTTTATATACTATCTGTAATCTGTACCAGATTTCAATGGCAGCCATTTTCCACATAATGACATACTTACTTCTTGCAATTCCAGTACTTTGAAAGTTTATTTAGTGGTAAATGTTACTGTTATCGTCTCAGCTCAGATCTCTTATTTTCATTCACATAAAGCAAGATTGCAGTTGATAAGAGAAAATGTACTCTTCCAGGATAGCGATACAAGATAAGAGTGTAAAATTAGATCTTTACAAACATATAAAAAGCCATCATCCACAACACATAATCACCAGCATTCCTATCATGGTGGGAAAAGGTGTCTAATAGGAAAGAAACTTCGATAATAGCTGCTCAATGCGTAATGAGTCATTAGAACCCACTGGGTAGCCACAGTGCTCAAGATTACAGCTTGAAAAGGGGACAGAAAAATATTTCCTGGTCTTATGCTTCCCTCTTGTGGCCAGTTTAGGTAACTGTTTCATTGTCTTCTGGATTACAGGTCAGAGCAGGCATTCTTTATTTGCTCGGGGACCATTTTTACTAAATGACAGAAGTCCATGGGACGCTTAATAAACACACATTAATTATTAATTTAAAAATAATTAACCCAGAATTCTGTCGCGTGGTCCATGGGATCTCCCCTGGCACTTCTTTTTGTTAAAAAAAAGCCCTATTTTCATGTTCTGATGATCTCTGGCACCTTATTCATATTCAAAGTACATAAGAAAGTCAAACAAACAGAACTTTATGAACTGATTTATTTTCATTGTGAATTAGAAAATGGTCGTGGGCCATCTGAGACCGTAGCATGGGCCAGATTTGGCCTGCAGGCCACAAGGACATTATCACTGATTCTGACGTTCTTACAATAAAGTATGTTTTAAGTATAATTAAGTTATAAATAACCATTAAATTTTAACCTCATGCTGATTCCTAACTGACCTCCTAAGGGAAAGCACCAGAAAACATGGCTCCTTAAAGGAGTGCAATATGCACCCTAATGACTTCTACATTCATTTTCTACATTGGTGGTAATATATTTTAATTTGTAAGCCATGGCCACTTCTAAATAGTACAGATATCATGACATAATGCTAATAAAACTACAAGTAATGGCAACAAGTAGTGTAGAAATGTACTTAAAGATGTACTTAAAGTCATTTACACAATGCCCACCTGAAGGTGCAGATGAATATGTACATTATGAGTGACATTGCAGACGTATGTGAGTGTTAATATGGACACTGTCTGCATTAATTAAGTATATCTTACATGAAGCTTGTAACATAACTCATTGTTACCGTAGCTACAGTAGATATCAAGGTACTAAAACAATATTACGACACAAGCATTTATATTTTTACATTCAACATTAAAAAACATCCATGGCTTCAAAATAAACGCTGATATCATTCAAGTCTAATGACGACATTCAAGTCTAAATACTACAATAGTTTTCGATGGTTGTGTTGCAAATAATCTTCACGTGTTAATGGCTACAACACATTAAAATAAACCACAGAAATAGAATGTACAAAATTATATTTTATAACATATATATGCAACAAAACTAATATTTATACAATTAAACACATTTGCAAAATAAGAACACATTCAAGATAATGGCTGGTGTAAAGTCTCTTGGCCCCTTTCTCTTAAAGTTATCTTCAGTTCAGTAAAGTGAAAGGGGGCATCACACCAAGGTTTCAGGCAGTGCATCTGCATTTTCTTTTGACAGTATATTCCATATATGCCACCTCTCCGGCTGCCAGTTTGGTGTACCAGGGTCCTTTTCTTGTCCAGGCCCAGAGGCATCTGCAGTATCTACAGTCTGGGGGGCGGGGCTTTGCTGGGACTGCTGTGAGGTTTGGGGGTCAGGCTGATACGTAAAGAGGGAGGGCGTGGAGTAAGAAATATGGGTGTCCCTCAGCTGTCCAGAGTAGTGAAGGGGAGACAAACCATCTGTCCTGACCTTTAGTAATGGACAAGCAGGGTGTCCTGTCCTTTCTGCTAAGTTGTCCGAGCTAAGTGCTCCTGATTGGCTGCCCAGTCCCTGATGTAATGATGATTGAGGCTGTCTCTGTCCTCTTTGGTCATGAGGACCACTGCTGCTGCGAGTCACCGGGAGGTGTGGCTTGAATCCCAGCACACCCAATGAGGTTTGTGTTGGTCTGATGGGCAGCTTGTTGTTACCTTGGTGACTGCTCAGCCCCTCCGACGATCCATACGACTCACATTCCGACACGTCTCCGAGGGAGCCTGGGAGAAACTACTAATTAGCATCGAGCATTCATTACATATCTCAAGACCATCTGCAGCAGCATGTACAGGGGGTTTTATTACCAGTGATACGGTGGCCAGTAAACTCCTTGTTGAACAGTTCATGCCAGGTGTCCCAGAAATGATCAGCTGAGGCCTCTAACAGGAACAAAAGCACAAAGAGGATTACTTACTTTGGTTTAATCAAGCAATATATCAACATAAAATCTTTTTTAGGGAAGCTTCTGTTCCCCTACCCCTGACTTAATGCATTCAGGTCTCTCTCATCTGTTTTCAAAGGCTAAAACATCATATTAAATTGTACTTTTTTTTCAGCCATAGTCTAAAGATAAATCACTATCTACTACTGTGGTGCTTGTAAAATTTGGGAACCATGCCATTTTAACAAAGATAAAAAAGATTTTTAAAGACTCAGAGTTGGCACAGTGATGTTGGCACTCATCATGAACATATCTAAAGTCTCGACCACTGAGGTGCTGTTACAGCCTCATGGGAGCTACTGTTTTTGAAGGCTTAACAAATAATAGGTCTTTTATCTTTATTTAAAATCACATCATACCAAGCACAAGAGACACTGCTCTGTCAATACTTTATTGCCTTTATATACAGTATATCTACAACATATAGTTTCCCTGTTACCTGTTGTGCTATTTATCTGTCTAGATTGTTTTGGTGCTGTTTTATGCTTTGCTAAGCTAACTATTCGCTAAACATACAAATGTGTGAGTGGTATCAATCTTCTCATCTACACATTAGAAATAAAGCAAATATTTCACATTGTCAAAAATTCTTTTAAATTATATTTTATAAGACTAAAGTATATGTTGCAGTGCTTTTAGTTCACCTTTATCTGTAGAAAGTGTAGGAGAAATGCTGCCAGATCCCTCTTTAGAATGACTGCTGAGTTTGTACGACCCAGACAGTCTGGTGATCCTGTCTGAGGGCGGACTGCCGTCCTCTGGGTATTTACACAGTAGACGATCTGACAGGACAGGAGAGTTGTTGTCATAGGGAGACACCTCCCCGCTAGATACTTTGATGGAGTCATTGGATAAGCATCTGTCGGTCAGAGGGAAGGTCTCTCCTGCTCCGTCTCCGCTGCAGAAACAAAGAACACACGATAAAGATTATAAATACAATAAAAACGTATTCCTCATTTTGACCCTTTGGAGGCTTGGCCTGAGGGACAGCACACACACACACACACAAACAATGGACAAAAGGTGGAAGCTTACGAGTACTGAGAGGCCTTCCTCCGCAGTAAGTAATCCACAACATCAGGATCAGTTTCTTGCACGCTCATCAGCACCTCATTCTGCAGGTCTGCAGGGACCTGCGAGAATCAAAACACAGTCTTAATGAAACTCTTAACAGTTGGATAACACTTGTAAAAGTGTTATCCATTTGTTACATTCATTTCACTGCGCCTTAACAATTAATCACACTTGAAAACAACCAAACAATGACATCACGGTACACAATGCTCCATAATACTTACATATTGTCTCTGAACTATACAAATAACAGCAGTTGTTTTTGTTTTTTAAGTTCACCCCATTCAGTGAATTGCTCTTTTGTACCAATATTTTTATGTTGCCTATATTAACACAGTGTCTGTAATTCAAAAAGCTACAGAGACAACATGTTGTTTGTATGGTATGAGGCAAAAATAATTAACGGCAGTTGAGAAAAGCAGAACTAATGACGCAGAGCAAATGTCTAATGGGCTTTTTTTTTGCCCTCTGGCTTCCTTAACAGATCATTTTCAAATCCTCCAATTAAATGCATCTGCGCTTAAGTTTCTGGTGAAAAGCTGAAAACATTATACAGATGAGCATTTTGCCCTCGCTCCCAGTCGTTGTCTATAAACTAAACAGAAGCTGAAATGACACTTATTAACCCCTCCAGCGAGGCTTCTCATTTGCCATGCACTAAAAAGAGTATTCTCCAAACTGAAGCTCACAAGGTTCAGGAGCAAAGAAAACTAATTGCATGCATTTGTGTTTTACTGTGACACTACTCTGTTTTATAGGTGACTGTAAAAGTTTAGTCCTTCTCAGAGCCTGTAAAGCTAATGTTTACATTTCATTAGGTGGATCCTCTCTACTAAGCTTAGGAATCACCCCCAAAAGAAGACCTTAGTAAGACCTTGAGATTGTTTGATGAAGCCCAGGGCTGTCTTAAACTGTCTTAAACATGCCTTACAGTTTGCAGTTAAGGATGGCTTACCATAAACAGCGTTTCATATGAACTGATCATCCGCTGAACAACGCTGATGATGGCTGTGCTTTCCTCTGCACGGGCGAAACTCTCAACCGCAAACTCTTTGTCTGAGTTTTTTTGTTTGTGCAAGAGGTTGGGTCCAAAGATGGTTGCTAAATTGAGTGGTGGCATCTTGTTTCCTGTCATCTAAATGAAACAGAGGACAGAATTAATTTTCAGGACAGTCAACTTAACATTAACACGGTCAGACAGTGTCACTGGTTTTTTGATATAGTTCACAACAGTTCTTCAGCTAAAACTAGTAGAGTTATTGCAGTAGAGTGCAGATCTCCGCCAGGCAACCAAGCTGCCTAGGCTGATCACAGACACTGTGGACAACTCATTTATTTTTGCTGCAGCGCATTACACAAAGCAAGTGGAGTATTTCTGCTAACAGGCACTGTATTTGTAATTCATTAATTCATTTTCTATACCCTGGACAGGTCATCAGACTATCACAGGGCTGAAACACAGAGACAGACAACCATTCACGCTCACATTCACACCTATGATCAATTTAGAGTCACCAATTAACCTGCATGTCTTTGGACTGTGGGAGGAAGCCAGAGTATCTGGAGAAAACCCACGCTGACATGGGGACAATGCTTACCACTGCACCACCGTGCCCTATATATATCATTCATACATTCATTTATTCATTTTTGTATTTGTAATATAGATACAAAATAATTATGAGGATAATTATATTTTCAATAATTAGAACCCAGTCACAAATCTTCTTTCCATGTCGTTCATAACTGGATTTAATCTGCAGAAGCTTCTGTTCAAAATGTGATCAAACTTTTCTATAGACGACAGTTTTCGAGCTATGACGAAGGACAAAATGTGTCCTGCAACAGATGGTAGAGCTTGTTGTTTTTAACTGAGCTGATTTCTGTGAAACTTACACCCCCTGCTGGCCAGTTGAGAGAAATGAGGAGTCAGCAGTTAATGATATAAAACAGTCAATAACACAACAATTGTGATTCACCGCAACCAAGAGAGGTTCTTGAGAATACATTCATAAATGTGCACACAAAATATTACACAGAAGGCCCAGTAGTTTGCAAGATTAGTTGCTGAGAGAAGGATACACACACACACATGCACACACACACGCACGACCAAACGCACGATCCCCCTCAGGCTGGCGAAGATAATAATGATGTAAAAGTGCCATCAGCTCTTTTACATGGTAAAATATGAGACTTTTATTCAAATTTCTACAATTTTTAACCAATATTCTTCAGGTTAAAGCAAAACTAATCTGAGGCAGAAGCTTTTCCAGTAACCCTCTAACATCATGGCCAAATCATTATCTACAATTACCCATATTTGACCTCTGCAATTACAAGAAATGTTTTCCAGACTGAAATGATTTATATGAAAGTTAAAAATGGAGCTAACCTACCCTTGATTTTCTTTTCATCTGCCCTGGTGCTTACACACGAGAATGAAAACTCTTGGATGCATAGAGTAATAATGGTATTAAGGCGCTTTTGTTGTAGACGAGTCGTCCTTGGCACCCTGGAAATATTGGGGATGTGCAGCTAACACAGCACTGCCACCATAAATGAGGCTGGCTCTGCCTTCTTTTGTTCAAAGAGACCAAGCAGACTTCATGTTCACAGTTAGAGTATGTATGCTCTAGGACCAAGGCCAAGAATAAACAGGTTTTACACAATTTATCTCCATTGTGACAATTAAAAGTTGAAAAATTAAGATTAATATGAGAAGATGATCATTACACCAAAAGGGCCCTTAGGCCCAGACTGCCTTCATGGGGTAGGAAATGTATAGGTGCAAATATGTAGCTGTTAAAATGAACTGTTTCCAACTAGTGTTGCAATTTACTTACACTTCTTGCGATGATAAAAAAACAGTATGATGTATGAAGAATCAAAGCAACAGTGTCATGTGGATAGCGTTGGTCGTGCATCATTTAATCAAGATACCCACAATGGATCATCATGCATAATGCGCTGCACTTTGGCACATCACTTTCTTCAAATTAGAGGCTGCAGGTGTAACAAACATCTGTCTGACTGCTTTCTGATGGCTGCTGGGATTCATCACAATCACATTAAACTTGTAAGCAGTTTATTTACGTTTTTTGGTGACGGCTGCCCATTTTCCAAACACAGTTTTTTGCTCTTGTAGGTGGAGTGTCAGAACAAGTGTCAGAATGTGTGACGTACTGTCAACAGAGCTGGTCCGGAGACATTTAATCCCAATGCAATACCTAAATCTCAACACCTTGTCTTTAGCGCTGCAGTAAACAATTATTTAAATTCAAATACTGATTAATCTGCTCATTATTTTCTCGATTAATTGATCTGTCAATAAAATAAAAAAATGGTGGAACAAGTGTGTGTAATCTTCAACTGGTAGGTTTTATCAGACCAACAATCCAAAAGCTATTCTGTTTATTATTATGTATGACAAAGAACAGCACATTTAAAGGCATGAAACCAGCCAATATTTGACTTTCTGCATAAAAAAAAAAATCACAAAACTATTGTTAAATTATCAAAATGGTTCCTAATAAATGTTCTGTCTATCAACTAATGGATCAATCGACTAGTTGTTGCAGCTATTCTTGTTTTCTGCTACCTTGTGTGTATGCAAGTCTCATCTAGTCAGGCCACAAAACAGGGCATGTACAGTTTCCTTACCTCCTGTCCATCATTGTCCAGGCTGTCTTCAGCATGTGCAGCCACTGTGGACAACAAGCAGAGAAGGCGCTGCAGCGTGTCGCTGTTACAGGGAGGAAGCAGAAATATCAGGAGCTGGATGGCGCTCTCTTGGTCTGAATAATCCAGCACTGCAGGAAAAAAAAATGCCATCACATCAAAAAAAAATGATCAACCACCTTCACCACAAGCATGGTGACTTGTTATTTTATGTTTTGCTCATGTGTATGTGTGTGTGTGTGTGTGCTCCTCACGTGTTGTGTTGATGAAGGCAGAGTAGAGTTCTTTAGTCAGCAGTGGATCAGGCATGCCTCTGAGGAACTCTTTCAGCAATGCAGCTACATCGTGAATACTGTGCTCCTCGTCCAAATGTACCTCCCAGCCCTGGTCGAACTCCTTGCGAAGCTGGATGAAAAATTGGGACGTTAATTACTGCAAAAACGTTGCTCATGATACAGTTTACTTCCAGGGTTCCTGCACATTATCCATTTTAAAATCACATACATTTCCAGGCTTAAATTGCCAGACTTCTCGGTAGATTTGTCAGAGCATATTTGACATCTGAGAACAAATAGCTAGATGTTTGGTTGTAAAATCCAACTGTCAACATGTGTGTTACTTTCTGAGTATAAATGCTATGGTGCCAAACAATTGTTGTTGCCAAATAATTGCCAGAAGATTGTAACTAGGTCATAGAAATCAATCAACACCATTCATCTCCTCCCAAAGAGGATGTAAACTAACAAGTGCTGCCTATGCTTATATTATTTTCCCTTCACATGTAATAATAACAATAATAATAATAATATATCATTCTTCCCCCTGACATTTTCACAGCGTCTGTGCAGCCTTGTTTATTCACTGTCTCACTGTCTCCATAGAAACTATGATGAATGCAGCCAAAGGTATCATTTCCTGACGCCAGTCACCTCCAAAGTCTGGTCTGGGGGCCAATTGTGGCCCACAGACCACTTTCTAAACAGCCCTTGGCTTGTTTTTGAAAATATTTACTATATGATTAACACGATATTGGTTAATCAAGCATGATCACTTTGAAATTTTTTTATTCACCTCACGATGGCGGGACAATCAAACTGTTTGTAGACACACCAAGTGGGAACTACACAGGCGGAACTAATGTGTTTTCATTAACAGAATGCAAACAAGCAAATGAACTATGACTTCATACCAAATATTTCCTGCTTGAGTGCAGACAAGGACACAGTAAAGACACGTTAAGTCAACATCAAGGGTCGCCACTTTCAGGAGCAACTGAAAGTCGAATATTTTCTCTTAAAGACGAAATGGTTGTGTTGGTGTCGTTTGTTTGTGATGTTTTAAAGAATAACCCATACGTGGGAGTAATAACTGTCTGTTGAGTTTTTCTAAGACACTGGAAGACAACAAAGGCCCTGGAATTGAAAGAATGGGTTAATGCAATGGTGGAAATAGCACCTTATGAATGTACGCTCAGTAGAATAAATGGCGATCAGGAAAGAGGACGGATCTCCTTAGGACGGTTATGGACTCATATCAAAATGGAAGATAAGCCTACATGATTATGAACTTGCTCTGTGATTAGTGACCCTGTAGAGTGATGTATGAGGACATGTGTGACATGTTTCTGTTGTTGGTTTGCTTTCCTCTCTTTCCTTCTAGATTTACTTGTTAATTTTTCTTTAAGTACTGGAGTCCACCTCCATATTATAAAAAAATATGTCTGCCATGTACTGAGCCTCTCAAACCAATAAACTTAAATTATATATAAAAAAATAACCCATATGATGCAAGAAGCAGCTGGCCCCCAGGTATTGTCACGTTATCTAATCTGGCCCCCATTCAAAAAAGTTAGGACACCCCTGCGTTACGCATAAACAATAGTCTGTGTACTTCTCTGATAACTACATCATTGCATGACTCATAAATGTTCAGACAAGCTTAATATGTGGTTATTGCGGATGCCGTTTACATAGTTGTTGCCACATTTTCTTTTAAACTAATTTGGTTGCAGATGAACACAGTTATAAGGCACTTGGGGCGGAGCAGTTTTCAGGCTGCGTCATACAGGCGTAGAGGCCGCTCTGCATAAAAGTGTGCATTCACTAATACGCCATACTTCTTGCCTTGCTTTCGACAGCATGGCCCACACTCCGACACACAGTGGTAAACATTTTAGCTGCTCCAAACACCATGAAAAACATCCCTGCTTGTATGATCAAATTATTTTTAAGACAGCCTGAATTTTATAATTTAGAAAACAGAACAAAGGCAATAGTCTATAAACACAAATATTTTTCCATGCAGTCTTATTTTCATACACATCCAGACCTGGCAAATACTAAAATCAAGCTCTATACTTTTCCAGACTGTGTAGGAACCCTGTATTTGCATGCAAAGGTGTGTCAAAGCTAACTAGCTGAACTTGTACCTGTCGAACTCGCTTCTTAGAACTCCCAATACGGAAAATTCCAACCGTCTGCAGACCTGTAAGCGAAGATAAAGATTAATATTGTGACTAATATTCAGCCTTAAAGACATTCAAATTGTATGATTCATGGGGTTATGATTAAACTAGATTTGTTACTGACTCATAAGTAACCGCAGGGATGAGCTAGACATACCACATGCTACCCACTGCTTCACTTCACTTTTCAACTTTGATAATGTGTACCGTATTTTTCCAGGTGCTGGCAGCAGAGATCCACTACCCTGGGCACCTGCCTGTAGATAGGGTTAAGGCTGAGCTTTTTGTCGTGGCACTTCTTCCTGCTGCCAGCTGCCTCCACTGGCAGAGAGAGCTGAAGGGCCTCCAAGAGCCGGGACTGGTTATCATCAAGATCAGTGATGCAATCCACAGATACTCCGCCCTGTCAAGCAGATGGGCGACAACCGTACAGAGACTGTTGTGAGTGCAGTTATTTAATAGCTATCCAAAAAGGTTACAAATTCCCAGAGAAATCTAGTGTGCAAGTGTAATCACACAGATTTCCTTCCGCTCTACAACAGCGTGTAAGCTTTATCGACAGAAAAGCCTACCCTCCTGCGTGTCCGTGGGGCTGCTTCTGGCGTGCTGAGCAGAGGTGATTCATTAGGCGTCTCCGAAGTGGAGCTGAGGGACGAGTTGCTGCTGGAGAGCTCCTTGTTGCCCCTTTTGAAGCTGGAGTTGAAGTGGAGGAAGGATAGCATCAATTCAGTGGGGTCACTGTGCTCCTCCCGCGGGGGATCGTGCCGCTGCTTGTGTGTGCGGTCGTTGGAAATGACCTGCGACAGCGGTATGCCAAACACCTGGGGCATAGTCTCTGTGTGCGGGGGAAGGGCAAGACAGGGAGACTTAAAGTTCATGATGTTGGCTCCAAGTCAACTAAGAGATGTTGAATTCGATTTCAGATGTGTCAGTCATTTCAGCATATCATGCATGTTAACCTTTGGAGCTTCTATTTTCTGCGGAGAGCGCCTCAAACTGTTCAGTGTTTAAACTCATTCTTTATATTCAAACTTTATCTTTTAAATAAAGGCTGCTGAAAATAGATGTGACAAGCAAAATGCCGAGAACAGAGTTCTGCAGTGCGCACTCAATATTCAGAGTCGGAGAGCACATACTTTCTGAAGTGCCTTTGTAAACAAAGGGGGAAAAGAGGAAAGAGGGGGCTGGCCATGCCGGAGGATAGGCTGTAATGAATGAGCCACCACTTAAGATTGTTTTTGTTATTTCCCTCGACTGCCGGGCTGACAGAGAACATCGCTTTGGTGCCAGATTGTTGCAGCAGGCAGGGGCGGCGCAGCAGGTTGAAGATCACAGCTCCCTCAGAGACTTCTTTACTGTACTGTAGATTCTGATCACTCGGTGCTTCACGGGTATAAACAGCTGAGAATGCCTGCTTCAGTGAGTCTATACAGCTTCAGCCAAAAGGATCAAAGAGTATCTTTTCAAGTGTTGGAGGCTGACTAGATTAGAAACTGGAGTGGAATAAAATGACAGTGGCTCTCCCACAGACCTAAAAAAGAACTGTTTATCTTCACTGGTTTGGAAAGAGCAACAATAACAAAACTGAGGGAGTCAGAAATGCTTATCTAAAGGCAATTTGCAAGGGAGAGCACTAACAGTCCCCTGAAAGTACAGACTATCACTGCATCCCCATTACCTTTGTCTTTACTCTTCTCTTTAGATAATGAATCCAACTTCCGCCGAAGTGACTTCTTGTACTTATGGCCATCTGAAAAGAGGCAGAGGTGTTAAAGTTAAATAAGGAACCAGGGTTAAAATGCTCCTGCTCTTGCTCGCTCCTCTTGGTATTCAATGGCTCATTTTCTAAATGGTTACACAGTTTAAAAGAGCCAATACACACACACAAACTGCTCATAAACTGTCAAGACAGTGTGGAGTTTGATCTTGATTCACAACCGCTACACAGGTGTACAACTGCTCTTTCATTGTCATAGACATCATATATTTCAAACATTCATTTCCTTTGAGAATGCTACTGGTGTCAGATGTGAACATGAATAGGAGTGGATTACAAGGAAAAACTACAAAACCAGAATACATGACTTAGAGTGCTTTCAGACCTAGAGTTGTCTTGCTTTGGTCTGAATCAGGGACTAATTTTGTTACAAAGCTGCATAGTTGCCTAGAGTTGGTTCGTGTTCACGCAGCAGAATTTACAAGCAGACCAGATAAAATGCCTTGTGTGAGAAAGCTGCTCTTGATTGGTCAGAATTTCCATGCGGGAAAAATCCAGGAAGTAAACAAAACTTAAGGCTGTGTTCACCCCTGCCCAAATGAACCGCACGTAATAGGGGGCAAACAAACTTGAGTTTGAGTTTAGTCAGTCATGAGCACGTCACCCTCAGACAGAAAGGAACATAATTGTTTGCATGCAAAATAAAGAGAATGAAAAACACCTTCTGCCATTTTGCTGGTGTGCATGTGTTTCAGAAGACCATACTTTTGTTCGGGACAGAACAAGGAAGAAGACTATTAGTGTGAGTGTGTGTTTTAATACATTTAGGGATGGTGATGTGGCAGCCCAGGTCACGATCCCGAAGCAATCTCCTGAAGGCCACTTCTTGGAGATGAACCCTCTCCAGTTCTGAGAGGCTTTGCAGGGGGACGGGCTTCAGGCCAACGCTACGTCCTGACACGCTGTTCCAGGTGAAGTCACCCTGAGGACACACACACACACACACACACATCAGATACATCTATCATTGCTGCCATCTTCTAATTACATGACCAACCACACCCTCTACAGACCCTCAGTTCATATGAGCAAACAAATACCTTTGCTTCTGCTCATCTGCTGTGTCCTATGATAAAAACTGTCAGCTTAACACTGCACTGTCTGAACAGTATTACCTTCCTGATGTTAGCATGCAGCATTTGTGCTGCACAAATGTGTTGTTCTGATTGTAGAGGCGATAATTGTGACTTGTTAACATTCGCAATACAGCCCGAAGGCCTTCTGTGTCCCACAATTGGGCTGGTTGTATTACCAGAGAAAGCAGCAAGAATACTGATTATGCAGATTATCCCATTTTAGTAGCAAAAATACGCTTATAAATAATGCAAGCACACTTTACCATAAAATCTTAAATGTAAAATATCTCATCTTAATTCTGTCCCTGCTGCACTCAAAGTGCATGACTATGCATATTATTTGGGTGCACACTCCGCTGATTTATGAATAATTTAACATCAATCTAAATCAAAACATTTAATAAAAAATGCTTTATTGGCAAACACTGCTACAGATGAGCCATTCTGAAGATTTAGTACTGTAGTAATGACGGGGCAAATAATCTGATCTGAAATCCTCAACCTTTGAGCATCTCCATGCTGGAGATTACAGTGCTTTGATCCAGTACGGTCAAGCCAATCATATGAGCCATGTTCTAAAGAGGCTTAGTAACTCATTATCAGGATAAGGCTTACACTAAAGTGGCTCTCTCCCATTAAATGAGAATTAGGACTGTGCTACAGTAGTACACTATTTTTTAGTACACATCCAGCATGACAAAGTACAGTATAAATATGACAAAATATTTGGCTAAATGTTGACTGTACAAAAGCAGTGGTCACTGACCTGTACCTGATTTGTATTAGGGAACCAAGTAGGCAAATAATCAGCATAAGATTGGAAATGACTGTCTACTGTTGGGACTGTGAGCATGAGAATAATGCCTTAACTGCACAAAAACATGATTTGGAGGCAGACACAATGCATTACAGACATGAAAATAAGTTTAGTAAAAGTTGACTGCACATAGTTATAGCAATATATACATAATGTAACTCTACAGCAGATCTTTGTTCTCATTTTTGAAAATATTGAATATACAGCGTGGCTTCTTTTCAGTCCAGTTCAATTTTATTCAGCTGTAGAGCTTCAACTAACAGTTGGGCTTACCAACGATCACAAACCTTAAAGGTCTACTGTGCAGGATTTAGGAGCATCTATTGGCAGAAATGGTATATAATATCCACAATAAATCTGTTTTCATTAGTTTATAGCTGTCTGAAAATAAGAACTGTTGCGTTTCCGATACCTTACAATGAGCCATTTACATCTACATATGGATTGGTTCCGCATCCACTGAGTCCGCCATGTTGTTCTACAGTAGCCCAGAACGGACAACCCAAACACTGGCTCTATATAGGGATATCTGCATTTGCACGTCGGCCACCATAGTTGTCTTACAGGCTTAGCACACAGGAGAGGTTTCAGTTCTGCAACCTCACTGCTAAATGCCACTGAATCCTACACACTGGACATTTTAAGATACTCAATTTACTGTCAGTGAGACAAAAGAAAGCAGGAAATCCTCACAATTTAGGAGCTGGAACTAGGAAAGATTTTAACTGACAAGTGACTTTTACAATTCAACAATAATGACTGCCACTATCCTCTTAGCTGAAGACCTGGGGCCTGCACCACAAAGCTAGATTAGTGGGTAAGCCAGCTATCTTTGGGTTTAACTTGGGTTTTCCTGTTATCACAAAGCTGGCTCAATGGGTACATCACCATGGTAACCCATGCTGTTCGGCTAACCTGCTCCAGAGAAGGTCAACTTTTGATGATTAGATCAAAACCTGAGAACAGCCTGACCACTGGAAAACTCCCACATTGTTCTTCTGCTTTTAATAAACTTTAGGATGCTTTAATGTGGATGTGCATCATATAGGGGCACCATCTTGTGAGGTACGTGCTCTGTTATTTCTGTTACCAAAATGTCTGTCAAAAAACAGGACAGTTTACAATATCCAGGTATGTGAGTGGAGGTAGTGCATCAGGGTCATGTGGATCTATGTTATTTATCATGATTAGTTCATCCAAATACCATTGTTTGACCACCTTAGCAGGCAAAGGTAACAGCATCATCCTAACAAGATGACGCCCCTGTCAAAAACGTATCACACCATGATGTCGACTTCACATTCTCTGTTACACAGCATACATGATGATTGCAGCAGCAGCTTTAGTTGTGCAAAGATGCTGGATATCCAGACAGTGTTGATACATTACTCTTAACAGCTTTTTTTGGTATGTTTATTAAACAGATTTTAAAGCAAGTAATACATAATGCAGGATTTTTCTAGAATGTGAATTTTCATCCCATAAAAAAATATATATATAAAGAAATAACACATCCAATCACCCCAAAATCACCTGTGTCATCCTTGTGGGTACAAATAAAATAAAATAAAGTAAGAATAAACATTAAAAGTAAGAATGCGGGGATAAGAAAAGTTATTGAGCAAATTAATTGTCTATCTGAGTTAGAGAGTTAATATCAGAGAGATAGGTGTCCCAAGTTTTGTGGAACCTTTTCACAAAACATCTGTGTACTTGATTTTTTCTAGGTGGAGAAAAGACATTAAATCTTTTACCCAAGAAGTTGTGCCAGGGGATTTAAGACTCCTCCACTGTAGCAATATGCATTGTTTGGCTATGAGGGTCACAAACGCAACAAAATTAGCCTGCCCTCAAGGGGACACACCAAAGATAGCAGTTAGGGGACATGGGTTTAGGCGAATCTTAAGAACATGCGACCAAAAGGAGTTAAGCTTTGGGCGAGAGAAGAATGTGACTCTTAACTTTTAATGTGCATCATATATTTATAACAGGGTGTTAATCATCAGACAAAAGAGCAAAAACTTCTCACTCTATACTACAGATGTGCCTAATAACTTCATACTAATTTAAAGCTTTAGTCTAACTTTTTATATTTGTAAATTATTTCTATTTCTGCAGCTTCTTATTACAGCTTTAAATAAACTGAAACTGCGACAGGTCTGCCAGATGGGGAACTGGATGGCAGGGCACACAAACACAGCATAAATCTGTCACAGCAGTCGGCATATTCTGTTATCCCTCTCTGTATTTCTCATGTTTTGCCTCAGTTGCATCATTTAAGCATGGCGACGCATGATCAGGACAAAAGCCTCAGTAAGCACCATCTACAGCCAAGATTTTTAAATACAGTTACAGCGTTTACTGAATGCCACTCTCTCTGTTGCAATTCAGTGAAATGATTTAGGAACAAGTGCAACAGCAAAATACAGTCATGGTTGCATTCATCTACCCATTTTGTCCAGACATTCCTCTTGTGTGACTATATGGGAGTGGAAAATTTCTCCCCTATCTGATGATGGGTGAGCTGAGTTCCCACAGTTTCTCACTGTCAGTGAAGTGACGTTCTCAAATGAAAGCTACCATGCGCTTTTTCTGTGGAATTCAAAGTGTTGTGTACATCATTTTGATGCAATACCCCTTTAGCTATTCTATAATAATAGGTTTGATTGCATCATGTACAGACATGACTTTTGGGTGCCATCATATAGGTACAAAAGTGAAACTCACTCTTCCACAATTTCTTCTTATTACAGTATTTAGAAATAATAACCTTTGACTTGTGGATGTCTTTTTGCTAACACAGCTTTTTTTAGTATATATATACAGATTTTTTTGGTCAGATTTGTTGCACTAAAAAAAGTCAAAGAAGCAGTCATTGTCACAGCTGGATGAAGTCACTCTGTCTTATCGCACTGAGCTCAGGATTACAACAGTCACTGTCTGCCAGTTCTTTATACATTAGAATAAAAATACATGATTTGTCTACACCGTCATAAGCCATCTGACTTAACAGACAGGGGTCTTGTGTTTGTTCCTTTAATGCTCGCTTTTGTCTGTACTCATCTATTTTTATACTGTTACAACAAAGCCAGCAATAACATAGCAAATCTATTGTAATATATGAAAGTATAATTTATCTAAACCCTCCCCTGTACCAGTAGAAACACAACAAGGTGCATTTTCTTTGGTTGTGCAGTGCTCTAACTTTAATTCAAGGCCTTGCTGAAACACAACGCTTTTGTGATCGCTCCCTGGAATACAATGAGAGGAAACTTGCAAGGTGGTTCATACAATATAGCGAGATTGAAAACTCAGATTACACTAATCGACCGCGCTTGAACAAGGTCCAGTGAGGTGATGTATATCCCTCAATTCTCAGGAAGCCATTCAATGGGGAATAGTGGGAAAAGTTTTCCACAAGGCCGCTTTACACTTTCAGTTTACACTTAATTCATTGATTTTTTTTTTAACAAAAATTGCATTTGATCACAGGTGGGGCTTTTTACAAATATAGCCTGTGTGTAACAGTGTTGACAAAAGCAAAGTAAAAACTGGGTTGTCCTTGAAAGCTTGGAAGTGACCACCAAAACACAAAAAGTGCTGCAATTACTCACTTCCTGTGATTCTTAAAATAAGTAGCCTAAATAAATAAATGTGCCCTAATGTACTGGGCACACTCCAAACTGTATAAAGGCAAGGATATTCTACTATTTTTTTCTTTTGCTTTCAAGGTTAATAAGAACAAGTAGGGATAACACATCCTATATATGAGGTGAGAAAAATGGAGATGCATGTAGCATGCAGAAACAAAGGAAGGCTCAATGTACAACTCAGATGAGCATGGCTCACTGAATTAAAGAAAGATATTCAGTCATAACACAACACTTGTAAGTAAGTTAAACATTTCTTTCATGCATTTCTAGGGCGTTTCAATACTTTTCAAGCTCAATAATGTCCTTATGTAATGTTATGTTATGTTATTCCTCCACATTTGTAAACAATTAGGATACTGGAAAGTCTCCAGGAAGACAACAAATCCACACTGTAGAGTCACTGAGACAAACCAACAACAGCAGCTACTCACATTACAGACGATGCTTCGCTCCAGAGGAGGATCCCCCATTACAGAGACTCGGGTCGCCACGGACGACACGTCACCCCTCACACTTGCAGACCACCACTTAATGCCACATTAACCGACGCCATTTGCCGCTCAGTAAACGCACCCACATAAATACAGTCCACGTGCTCGCAGCCTGGCTCTCAGACCTCAGCCAACGTGCAGTTAAAAAGGGAACAAGTTCAGAGACTGATTTACATCACGGTGACGGACGCAGCACCGCTGATAAATGGATTGGGAGGGGTTGAGGGACGGGTCAGTGCGCTCAGTGTCCGCGCACAAGTTGACAACAGAAACCCCTTCAGAGGAGGCAAACAGGACATACTCACCTGGAGGTTAGGTAACATTACACAGTCACACAGGGTTCAGTCATGCTGAAATGGACTGGGAGTGTCACACAGTGAGGCTGAAACTTTACAAATGTGTTTGGACATTTCTCTGAGTGGCTTTGAATGGCTTTTGCCTCCTGGAGTGCTGGAATGAGGTTGTAAATGCAACATGATGATAAACAGGAAGCAGCATGTCTGACAGAAACAAACCATTCTGAAGGCGATGTTGGGTGGAGACATCCTCATTTACTTTAAGAGCTCTTTAGGCTGCAGCAGTGTCTTTGGTAATACTTGAAAACAGTAATGCTCAACAGTGAAGCTGCAAAAACAGTATACATGTTTCAGCTAATATTAGTAGGGGAGACCGGGGCTGGTTGTCCCTATAGTTGCCAGTGGGGTTTCAGGAGAAAAAATGTTTAAAAAATGTGTAACTTTGTAGTTTTTTAAGACAAAAACAACAAATAAATGAATACCACCTCTATAATAGTAGCCTACTAATCAATACCCTTGTGTTACCATGAATTTGAACCAGGTGATTGTTTGAACTATCTCTGTAATGAAAGTAAAATAAAGGAATTTACAGTTCTGAAAAAATCTAGTCTTTATTAAAGCCGTTGTTTCATAACAATTCATTATGAATAAAACATTTAATGAAACAGTGAGACTGGAACAGATTAATCACCGTCACAACTGGACCAGGAACTTCTGTTAAAATGTCAAACAGCTTAGGTTGAAGTATGTAACTGTTTAGATACAACGTTGTTTTCTAATGAGACTAAAGTAGCAATAGTGTGTGTGTATAATCAAAAACAGATGAGAGCACATGGGCTATAATATGATTGCCATGCTGTCTTTCTGAACTGTCACACATGTGACAACCAACCCCAGAGCAGTGAGACAACCATCCCCAGCTGTCAAACATGTTAAGCTAGCTACCATATGGCTTTAGCTTGCCAGCTAAAAGTTGACTCAAATCACAGCTATTACCTTTGAATTTTTAATAAGTGTTTGATTTTTAAATGACTCATAACCTACATGCTTTTATACAAAAACAACACTGACATGAAAAATTACTCTGACTCATACAAATTACAAAATATCCACGTGACGACCAACCCCGGTCTCCCCTATACTACTAGCTAAATGTTTTAGAGAACTGATCACAGATGGATGATGATTTAAGATTCAAAATTCCAGACTTTTATCAGTAATTTGCTCAGGTACAAGTGTAAAGGGCATTGGAATTCTTGTGCAGATCTGTCTGGCCATTCTCCTCTGACCTCTGACCTCTGACATCGACAAGGCATTTTCTTCCAGAGAACTGCCGCTCACTGGATATTTTCTCTTTGTCTTTTTACCATCCTCTGTAAACCCTAGAGATGTTTATGCGTGAAAATCCTAGTAGATCAGCAGTTTCTGAAATACCCAGACCAGCCCGTCTGGCACCAACAACCATACCACATTCAAAGTTACTTAAATCACCTTTCTTCCTCATTCTGATGCTTGGTTTAAATTTCGGCAGGTCGTCTTGACCATGTCTACATGCCTAAACACATTGAGTTGCTGCCATGTGATTGGCTGATTAGCTATTTGGGTTAATGTGCAGTTAAACAGGTGTACCTAATAAAGTGACCGGTGAGTGAAAAGGGTAAATACAGATCAGAAATTGAGAAAGAAAGACAAATAAAACCAAATTCCACATAATTTATCTTTTATGTTATTACATTGGTTCTACTAAATATCTAAAGCACATGGGAAATCTCTGGCACAGCAGCTGGGGCAGGTGCTGCCTGCGTCTTAATATCATATTATCATATCATATTGTGAGAGGACCAACAGCTGCATCAGCCTGCAGATGGGATTAAATACCCATTCTGCTGTCTACAATTAGATTACTTTACAATTTGTAGTCAAAACATCTATCAAATTCATGTCCGGTTGTTCTGGAAATCACTTTTTCCTTTAAAAAAAGATTTTGGTGAGTTGTCTAAATGGTTTCCAGTGCTTCTCTAAGGTACTGAAAGTACAATGCTTAAGAGCACACTGATAGAGAATAGATTTTAGTGAGTCACTTAAGTCAAAACATTCTTATTAGTACCTGCCTTATTTAACTTTGATTGAAGGAGCCCTACTTTCAGCACTGTCTGAGTCACCAAATGTAACATTTTCCGGATAAGGATTTTAATTGAAATGCACTTCCTCTTGCAGTTAACAAAGTTTATTTCCTTTCATGAAATTTAAGTGGCTTTGAGAGAGAGAAGTTTTCGGTTTCCTCCGAGCTCTTTGTCCTGCAGGCAGTGTCTCCTCCATGGCGCTCAGAGGAATGCAGATGACATTCCTTCTAAACAATCCAACAGAACAGTACTCTCAAACTTTTCTTTCTCTGCATCATCAAATTATTCCACTGATATATTCAAGGAGCCACGGGACACGTCATGTTTTTTCAGTTTGAAATTTAATATATGCCACCTGTATGGTTAAGTGAAAGAAAAGCTGTCAAAGTAAATGTAAAAAAATACACTACAATACTGTTTCCATGTGCCACAGAGAGATGAATTCAGCTTCCTCCACCCTGACATGAAGGGAATGAGAATAAGATTAAAATGGCATTTGAAATATGTGGTCAAAATCCAGTGCTCATCACAACAAAAGCTAATGTTGAGGTAACATACCACACTGTATGTGCAATGTTAAAACTGCAGTGACATGATAGGCCATGTACATTTTATAAAACTTACAATTGGAAGTAAGACTGTTGCTCAATACAAGATGAGTGCACACATGTATGGACACTACAGTACCTTCAGTTTACTCTTAATCTGTGTCCCACTGATTAATGTCCTCATTTGGTCACTGCATTACTGCAACAGAATGACGAATGGCTCCCTCTAAAGGCTTTAGAAGTCCCTGCAATTTACTAGCTTCCTGAGCAAATGGAGATATATTCTATAGTTGCATATCTAATCTGACATTTTAGAGTGACCTACAAAGTTATTTCTCTAAAGGCTTGTGCAATTTCATCACACACTGCCTGGGGTTCTTTCAAAATCACCATGTTCCACAGACGAGATTTCATGTGGAGAAAAAAGACATTGAATGACAGTTAATAAGTTCGTTTTTTCACATAAAGGATTTTACCAAAAGGCAATATTTTGCAATATCTCTCAAGGTCTTCATATCCAAAGGCGGGCACAATAACAGCCCAAAATTAAACACAAAATGAGCTTAAATAACTCCTTAACATGACTGTAACCAATGCAAGGCACTTATGTGGATCAGAGGCAGGATCCAGCAGTCATATTAAACAGTAATTGACTTGCAGTGGGGCAGTCATGCTGACTGTCATGATATTCAAAGGCGTCCAAAACACTTTCAGATCAGCTCTACAGTGTAATTTTCAGGCTAGATGTATCAGTGAAATTCAAATGCCTAAACTTAATATTGATGTGCATATTGTTAAGGCTGCCTTAAAAGACTTGAAGCTCATACGTCAGTTTCTGTAACTTCTCTCCAAACCAAAAGAATCCATAACGATCTAATAAAATAAAATTTACTGCTCAATGTTCTGTCCTTTATCCCACTGCATGTTTGTTACAATTCGGGCCTAAAGCAATGTGTTCCTATAAACATCTGGCTCTTATTTGATAGCAAATTATATTGTTGACTGTGATAATAGATTGTATACAAAGATGAATGACTCCACTTCCTCCCACTGAACAAAAATGAAGCCAACAGTATCCTGGGTCAATCACAGCTGTCAACCATGACGTCACTCCCCCTTTTATAGCACCAAATAAAAAATTAAAAATACTTATGAGAAAAACAAACATTTGGAGATACATCAGTACAGTAAGAACTACCTGAAATGACAGAAACTTTATTTGAGGTGTACCTTGATTTTTTAGTTTGGCCCATGTCCCATCCGCTTACATGGAGGAGGTGGGGATTACGACCTATACTGCAGCCAGCCACTAGGGGGAGATTTAGATGTTTTGGCTTCACTTTTGGGGAGCTATAATGCCATTCATCTTCATACCCTCCTAAGACCCTGTGTCTTCATATGAGGACATTACATTTTGGGTTTACTGGACCCTCTACTTCATTCTTCATTTGTGGACACTTTTTAGTGCCATCTAGTGGTAGTAGGAGCACAATACACTAATCCATGTAAAAACAAGATGGCAGCCATCTCTGCTGAGTCAGTCTGCAGCCGACCCTGACACAAAAGTGGACGAGGTCCAAAACCTGATCACATTTAATGGTTGAAACTTGTTTACTTAGGATAAATAACATATGTAGTTATATATGCCTTAGAAATGTGACCAATTTTAGCAACAGTTACAAGCTAAGACACTGTTAATTAGAAGTACTCGTATGAAGACATTTTGAAGACATCACGAATATTCAACTCCTTAAAGGACAACAGAACTATATTATCGTTGACTATATTTAATTTTTTTATACATATCAGGTCCTACTGATCCCAAATAGCTAGGAGAAATTAGAAAAGTATACCAAACAAAAGTTCGGGTTTTAAGAGGTTAAACCGTCTACGGCTGAATCCAAATGTCCGGACTTCACTACCTTTGTGGACTCACGGACTTTGCGGGCCTTTCCCAAGAAGTCTCAGAGTGGGCAGGGTTGTCCAAATCCATAATTTATCCAGTCCACAAGGGGGCTCAAGCGGACTTTCTCTCAGATTTCCAGAGAGTCCGCTTGGGGACAGACTTCAATAGACTTAATTGATTCAATTAAGACATTGTAGTTTTTTTTTAAATAATCGATTAAAAAAAAACAAAAATTATGAATGAAACAGTTACTGTATCCTATTAAAACACAAATTGAATCATGTAGGTCAGAAATAATATTCAACCACACTATGATACAGAAAAAATGTTGAAATATAGACTATAAAGGTCATCAAAATGTATTTTATTATGCAGCCTAACCCTATAGGCTGCACAGTGTATTACCAAATAATGACACTAGGAATTTGTCTGAAAACCAACAAAAGACGGTCTTCCAAATGTATTTAGTCATAAATATTTCTGTATTTAATTGTTTCTTTTTTATTGCTTCAACTTTATCAGATACACTTTATTTGAATGTGTGTAGCTAATACAATGTACAGAAATGTATTTGGTTCAATAACAAAAAAAAAAAACCTATACATCTTCTGGGACAGATGAGCAGACACTGTCCATCAACTTGTGTGAGGAATGTGACAGCAGCGATCACCTTGTACATGACTGTAGTTGCAGTTTGGACGTTTCCAGTGAGACAGACTTGAGACCTGTCTATCAGTGGATAGCAGTCTCTGCCCTCGCAGACTTAATGTGACGACACTGAACACGTTATAGTAAAGGGTGGACATTTGGATTCAGCCTATGAGTGCCAAACTGGGTAAGAATAAAGACACTTTTCTTATATAATAACTAAACCCAGGACTGATCATACATCTTTACTCTATATTATGTCATCACTTTCTGACAGGGGCGGAGACACATACTGCTGTTGAGGTTTGGAATACCCTTTACTTAGCTGATCATATATACCAGGTATTATTTGATTGAATTAATATAAAGCAATGATTTACCACCCGTGTTTGCATCTGACCCACCGTTTATTTGCCCTCTTATCAGATACAAACTTGATGCTACGGTGCTACAGTCTGAAGCCAGCAGGTTTCGTTCCATGCCATGCAAACGGACAGTCTCCTGTGGGAGGAAATATGTGCCCGAGGGACCGTAGCCAAGGATCAGGTCATGCTGCTCTACTGTGAGAAATAAGAGTTGAAGCTTTGTTCATGTAAACCAGATGTCTCTGCTT
Organism: Cephalopholis sonnerati; assembly: GCA_019142605.1. Classification (NCBI taxonomy): domain Eukaryota; kingdom Metazoa; phylum Chordata; class Actinopteri; order Perciformes; family Serranidae; genus Cephalopholis; species Cephalopholis sonnerati. Next base: position 24,810,308 of record JAGQAX010000012.1, read on the forward strand.
TCCATCTCAGCTCAGACTACCGAGACCCCGAGCGAGTACACCTCTAATAGAACAGAGCAGTGTTCAACCTATGGAAAGTACAAGGTCACGTATAACATAGATCAAAAATACCTCTCTGACACTCCAATTTAAACAAGGGAGAGGATGTGTCTTTGTGCCAGGGTCATGCTGCAAGATGTTACTGCTTGGTGATCATTTGAATCATCACAGATATATAACAGAGCATACCCTAGGCTAGACATCAGACCTTGATTTAGGATACAAATGCATTGCAGTGATGGATTTCTATCGATTACAGACTCATTTTTAGCCTAGCATAGCGTGCTGATGGGATTTACACTCTGCTAAGCACAATACACATACACTGGATGGCATTCAAGAAACTAAATACAGTAACTTTTTTCTTTTTTACAAGCTGGAGTTACAAGACATATAGAACATCTCATAAAAGGAGAGTCTTGCAGAGCTGGGGCTGTTATTGGGCGGAGGTGCAGCAGTGTTTTGTGCAAAAGAGGGGAAACATTGTCAGACTGACTTCACTAATGTTGTTGCGACGGTATCTTAGATACTTCTGTCCCCGAATGAACTGCTGCTTGGCTATTTGCACACCCAGAAAATGTGACTTTCATTACGGGCTCAGAGTTGGGGTTTGCATATAGTAAGACACGTACTTACTGTCAGTTTAAGCCGACAGCTTGGTCATGTGAGTCTCCAGGAAGGATCTCACACCTCAGACCTGAGCTCAGCTGGCTGGAGTTCTTCTCGCTGGCATGTCGGCGCAACAGAAATGAAGTAGTAGAGCTGTACTGTCTGCTAATACCCCAAAAGGTAAAGAGTGGTGCAGGAATGAGTCTTAAAATCCGAAAATGGATTAGCTTTTTAGCACTTCCGGCTCCCTCGTCATGAAGTCAGTGGGTTTTTGGTTAGATTCCCGAATTAAGGCCTGTGGTTCACACAAGCTTAGGAGAGTTTTATGTCTTTTTCTACGTCATAAAAGACGTCACTCTGGAATTCTGAAGCTTTGACGTGTCTTAAACGTTGCAAGCAATTGACTAAATGAGGCCACAGAAGTTGTCAGGGATATAAAACATCATCACACCGAACAACAAGCTTAATGGTGGTGACTTTGAAGTCATGTGACTGTAGCCAGATGTTAGCTTTTTACATCTGGCAATTGCATTCATGCTTTGAAAATGACAAAAGTGGTGTTCATTTGTAAAGATTATCTTGCTGCACAAAACCACAATGCTTATTTTCTTTAATGACCCAAAATCCAGTGGAAAACCTGTTGGTTATTTGTCAAGGGAACCAGGGTGATGCTAAAGTCTGAGTTGGCCCACAAAAAAAAGTCATCACCGCAGCACTCTATTACTGGTGAAAAAATAATAATCAGTGACTAATGAGGATATCTATAACAACTCAATTTTCACAGTGTGTCTGAGGTTGTTATCTGCAGTGGAGGCAATATTTTCCAACTTAACAATGCTTGGCAAAAACTAGGCTGTAGTGCAGCTCTCTGAGCGTAATGGTGTAGGCAGCACGCAAGCACTCCCCAAAGTCATAAATCACATTAAATATCCTCCCTGACACTGAGCTGTCTCCAATATTAATCAGCTTCATTCAGATTTACTGTGATTACATTTTTTAAGGGCCCTGGCTGTAGGATACGGCTTCTCATTGAGGACTGTAAGAGCGACCAGATACCTGGTATTCATTACAAGCCTATTATAATGTCAAGTCCGTAATACGTTTCCATTATACTAAACACACAGTGTTACCATGAGGACCAATTTAGGCACAGCAGTCAGCAGTACAGATCAGCTCAAATTGTGAACATGTGACACTGCGAGCACTATAAATCTTTTTGTCTTTAACAAAAGCAAATAGAAATTGTAATGGATTTTAAATATTTATATCTTCTTTATGTTAATTAAATGACATAGTAAGGCATCTCCACATGGAGACCAGCCATCTTTTTCCATGTGTCCAGACCTTAACATGCAGGAATAACTCAGGTGATTTGCTCCTTTGGTGTATACAGAGGTATACAGAGGCTACTGCAACAGAAACTGCATGGTGTGGTGGTCATGTGTTCATTTCTGAGGCTACTTATGAATAAATACATCAATAAATCTATAACACTTTAAACATCAAAAGGCAAGTAAATGGAAACAGTGTTATAGAGAAAAGTTTTAAGGGGGAATGATCATAAAAATGTGTGTATTCAGGCCAGTTAGGAATTAAATAAAAGGAATAATCCTGTTCTGAGGGCGACACACATATTAACAATGCACACATTTGATAATTTGGGATGCTTTCATCATACTGCTGTTGGCCACATTTGTACTATTGTCATACTGAAAGCTTCCCTGCACAGGAAATTATTAAATCGACACCCATCACAGCCTCTTCCATAACTTTTCCACAACTCCACCTTAAATGTCACACTATGATGGCACAAAATAACATTTTTGGGAGCTGAGTCTAAGGAGACACTTGCCGCATGTGACAAACTTTTCCAGTCACACCTCTTTCAACATCAGCAAGTTGGCACATGCAAAGGCTCCGGCTGACATCATTTCAGCAAAAGGAATGAGTTGAATCATTTTGGGTGTCCAGTGACGCAGCTGTAAAACTACAGTGCATCACTGCTCTGCACATAAAGCTTGTTTGTTTGTCATAGTCTAGTCATGGAGTTGATGTTGCAATAGTGGGAGACAAGGATTTCCGGTTGATCCCTTTTCCCGTTTGAGAAAATAAAAGAGTAATTGCCTTGTACCAAATGTGCAGTAAAAAGTTTCAAAATATGTTTACTTGTTACTTAATATGATCCTTTAGGGAATAACAGCCACTTCCGGAGTGTGGGTGCAGGGTTTCTATAATTGTGCAAGTTCTGTTCACTTCTTAAGCCTTAATTCGTGCAAGTATTGTAGTACTCCATGCGCAATTGCAAAATAAAACAGCATTTGAAACGTGATATGAATGAATCACATCTTGAGACAAGTTTTGGGGACACTTGCGACCCCCTCTGTTTGTTTAAATCTTATTAGATCCATCAGCATCATTACAATAATCTAACACCAATGACGTTTGTAACCCGATAAAGTATCAGGACGCAAGTTCATTTGGACATCTTTTTGGTAACACTGGGTTTCTGGGTGCTTTCCAGCCAATCAGATCTGACACCAGCTACAATCACCTGCACCTTAAAGCTGTCACTGACCTTATACGATGTCTCCTCAGCCTCGGTACCATAATGTCTCATCAACGCCGGGTCCAAGCTCCTGGTCTGCCTCAGCCTCCGCTTGGAAATAGTTTTGGGGCTTAGCGAACATGAGAAAACAGTGCTTAACAATCCTTGAGCGGCCATATCTCCTTTAGCTGGTCAAACTGTGATTAAAGACGTGTTAAAGAGAGTCATATCTCTGCTGCAAGTCCGGACGGAACGAAGGAGCAGCCCCGTTTCGCGGCAGCAGCTCCAGCTGCGGGTCCCCAGCGCGTCACCATGATTATGAAACCCGCGCGCGGAGTCCCTGGTCACCCCCCTCTCCCCTTCCACCTCCCACACGCTCTGACTCAGTACTTCCTCCTTTCATGATTTTAATAACGACAAAAATGCTCGTTAATTCCCCCCTAAACACCAAAACAAACAATGAAGCATGCGCTGAGACCTTAGGGGCAAAAGCTCCTTTATTTGTGCGTAGGTGTGGCACAGTGTGTGCGTGTTTACGCGCGAGTCCTGCTGTTAAATTAAAAAGGTGAATTATTATGCTGTGTAAAAACAAAGGTAATTCAGCTTTCAAGTATGACTCATGCAGTTTATGAAAAAAAAAAAACAGTAAATAATGACTCACCAGGAACAAACAAAATTTTCTACTGGGTTTACAGCTGCAGGCTGGATTTATTTGTTTACTGAGATTTAACCACTCAAAAGTCATTATCCCTTTATACTTGAAACAAGACAGTGCAAACTTGAATCTAAATCTAAATATATGAAATAATTTTCTACATTTATTATCCTAATCACCGTAATTAAATGATTTAATACTCAAACTTTAAAAATGGCACAAATTGAGGAGTTAATATTGTGACAAAGATGCATATTGCCTCTCAGACACCAGTGGTATTGTGTTTATCATGCTGCTGCTGCTTTTTGTAATGTGGTGATATGACATTATCAGTTTCAGTTTAAGGCAGGGGTGTCAAACATATGGCCCAGGGGCCAGAACCAGCCCGCCAGTGGGTCCAATCTGGCCCTCTAGATGACTTTGCACACCTGTTGATGCACGTGTGAACGCTGAGAGGTTTCAGGAACAGATACTTCCTGTAAAATACTTCCGCTCTGGCCAGAGTACAGCGTTCTGAAATAACAATGAATACTTACTGTGGTCATATTTAAAGATATTGAACATTGTGCAAAATATCGTACCAACCAGCAGCTTCAGTAGAAAAGAATCTGTAGCAGACTTCTATCTTAAAACAGTATTAGTGGAACCCTGCTGCTGAGGCATTGACAAAACTTCAGTTTGTAAGGCAGGGGATGATTTCACCTGCTTCTTCAGTAGCTTCCACTTTACTGGAAAACCATGAAAAAAGTCACATGTAATGAAAGTGAGTAGTAGGCTGACTGAAAGTGGAAAAACTGAGACATGCTGTTGAATTTGCACATATTTTTCGTTCTTGTTTGTTTGGTAAACGGATGAATGTTTACAGAATGAAAGAAACATTTGAAGGGGTTGATATTTATAGGTTATCATGCAGTGGATTCAGTTGTCCGGCCCAGTTGAGATCAAATTGAGCTGTATGTAGCCCCTGAACTAAAACAAGTTTGACACCCCTGGTTTAAGGTATAACTGGGTTGGTGTTTAAACTGATGTTTATAGTAGTAAATAGTGATATAGTGTCTTGCACATGTTAGATACTGCATATCAAGTCCTCACTCATCACTGTATGCTTTATTCCAGGGACGGTTGGCCATCTTTGACCTCTCATGGGCTCAGTCACTGGTATTTGTTCATTTATAAAGCCATACTGGGCAAATTCCCTTCGTACATTTGTACTTTGAACAGAGATCTGACTGTAGCTGTAGTCTCAGATCTCAAGACTTAGTTTTGTTGTCTGTTCCTAGTGCTCGGACTGAGCTGGGAAAGAAAGCTTTTATGTGCTCTGCTCCTCTCACTTGGAATAACCTTCAAAAAGAGTTGAAACTACGTGAATTGATCTCTCTGCTTGACTTTAAAGCTCTCATAAGAGCAAGGATGAATGAGTCGTTGGTTCTTGTCCTTGTGTGTAGGTGTCCTAGTAATTTTACATGATACTGTATATCTTCTCTTTTTTATTGCGTTGTTTTTTGGCTGTATTTTATTTTATTTTTTTGTATGCTGCTGTCTTGGTCAGGACTCTCTTGGAAAAGAAATTGGAAAAAAAAATTAATAAAATATATATTTATTTATTTTCTTTAAAAAGGTTGATTTGCAAGGATTCACAGCATCTGAATTTCTGGAGCATTGTCAGAACCTGAATGCATCAAATAAGCGTAAACTAAAACTACTAAAATTAACCTTTTAAATCATCTAATTTGGCGCTCACTTGTGTTGACTCTTATGAGACCCTCATAATGACAGAAACATTAAACAGACCATGCCCAAATTCACAGTTCTCTCTTGACCGCACTGCATTTTTTCCTCACCGTAAGGCAGTTGAGATACTTGGCATGTGGTGCCCTGGGAACTGACTCTTCCTGTGGGAGCCCTGGGGAAGGGACCTGTGTGATAACATGACATGTGAACCAGCACTGTATGGCCACGATAAGGATTCATCAGATACCAGAGTCTACCAAACAGACAGGGGAAGTGGTGATAAGAGGGCGGCTTTGCGTTTGATCCACTTATTTGGTGGTGGCGAGGTTGGAGTTAGACTCCGAGCAGATTCTCATCAGACTTCCCGTTAGGTCATTTCTCAGTGGCGCGAGTGCAGCCTTGGGATCTTACATCTACGCACCATGTAAAGGATTTCAGAGTAACGTTCGGCCCACACAGGGTCATGTATGTGGGCTTTTGGAACACCTCTCAGAGTAGTGTTTGGTTTCAGATACTTGGATTTTATCCATTGCTAATGGAACGTTAAATGTAACTCATATTTCTGGATGTAGTTGATGATTGCTCTCTTGATCATCTTAACAGCTTTCCAAGAGGCAGAGTTTTACAGTAGGAAGATAATGAGCAGTACAATGAGCAGCCTGCTGGCAGGGATGCTGTTAAGGCAGCTGTCTCACTGGAGCCATATAGGTTTCAGGGGATATATGTGGGAGGTAATTTTACAAGTGATTTATTAGGTCAATACTTGAGTGCCGTTAGATTTAGAAGAGAATAATGAAGCAAAACAGCCTCTGCTGGAGCAACTAGATCTTCTATGTGATACTAATACTTGTGATGAAAACATGACTGCCACAGTGTTTGTTTACAGAAGGTGAAAATTGATTTTAAAGGAGAGGTAATGTAAATATTAGATACTTTAAATCATTTCTGAACATTTAGCACACTGGGGACTGACCACATCGTGTACAGTCATCATTTATGAGAGGTTGTACTTAAAGCTATAGTTGGCAACTTTTATAAAAATTACTTTTTGTCATATTTTGCTGAAACTGCCTCTATATCCACACAGTGGTACAAATATTTTCATAAACATATTTTAGTGTACTGTTTAGCTGTAAAATGAGACTGTTTTTTTAGCCGATGGGTGGTGCTTGGTGTGACTGTTTCCAACATGGCAGCTGGGTCACAAACTTACTCATTTTACAGCAAAACGTTTTCTTATTTCTTGCCTCAAATGTTTTCAGAAGCATATTTTAGTGTACTGTTTAGCTGTAAAATGAGACAGCTTGTCCAACTGGTGGGCAGTGCTTGGTGTGACTGTTTCCAACATGGCAGCTGGATCACAAACTTTTTCATTTTACAGCTAAACATTTTCTTATTTCTTGCTTCAAATGTTTTCAGAAACATATTTTAGTGTACTGTTTAGCTGTAAAATGAGAACGTTCGTGACCCAGCCACCATGTTGGAAACAGTCACCCCCCACCAGCCCGATGAACTGTCTCATTTTACAGCTAAACTGTACAAGAAATATATGGTCTATCAGTTATAGTTAATAACCAATACCTACGGTAACTTCAGAAAGAAAGATAAATAATAAGGAGAAGAATCAAGAGCCATACAAAATGTCTCCTTCAACAGGGGAACAGCTTTTACACAACTACTATATAGCCTAATTGTACTTTCTTTATACATTTTCTTGAACTGAAAAATATTTAGACAATCCTTGAAATCATCCTGTAGAGAATTCCACTTTGTGTGGATGTTGTGACAGATTTAGCAAATATGACAAAAATTAATTCAATAAAAGTTACTTACAATAGCTTCAGGGCTGATTTCAGAAGGACATTAAAAGCAGGGTCCCCACCTGTTCTTGAAATCCTTTACAGTGTGTGAAATTTCAGGGGGAAAAAAGGCCTTGAAAGGTTTTTAAAAACCGACGTGTCATTGAAAGTGCTTGAATTTACATATTTTGTGCAAGAATAGGAAATTAATTTCTTTTGATATTGTCTGCTACCGCTGTAACACAGCACAATTAAGAAGTGTCCACACATTCAAGCCTCTCTCTTTTCAACAGTTGTCTGTGAGCCTGCCAGCTCTCATAAAAAACAAGTGTCATGACAGTAGTTTAACCCTGATCTGTGTTCCAAACTATGCCATGCTGGGTCCTTGTATTTGAATTTGGGCCTTGAAAATCCTGCAAAGCCCTTGAATTTGATGTTAAAGAATGAGTGGCGACCTTGTTAAAGGAATACACTGACTCTGACTTTGTGAGTAGTTGACAGGCTGTGAAAGATTGTATGAGTCATGGCATATGCTGAAAGAAAGTATCCTCCTTTTGCTAATAACTGACCACTTGACACTAAGCCACTAGATGGCAGTAGTACACCTGCATTGCTCTTTAAGCACCACCTGAATCAGATATGTAGTGCTAATGACTGATCTGGAGAATTTACCTGGGTTGTTGCCATGACCAGATTAAGCTACTTGGGGGCCTTGGAGCAAAAAATTAGGCTCCTATTAACCCCTATTTAGCCCCTTCCCTGTTCCTCCCCTGTGCACTGTGAACAGTAGTTCTGTGCAAGAATATTACAGCCTGAGGTTTGCTGTGTTAATTTGATTAAAGCAAAATTAAATTAGTAAGTGCATGCATCATAAAGTAAAAGATTTTGACAGCTCCTGAAAATCAGGTAATATAGCAAGACCCACTTTAAGGCCTTTCTCATGTGAGTGAATATAGTTTAGAGGTGCATCTGATAGTCCCAGATTCCCAAACAACATTACAATTAATCCTGTTGCCACAAACCAACAGCTTTTTGGGCACTTGGGGATTTTTGGGCTTTACACAGGATTTAAAGACACAATGAAAGCAATAGCTGCACAATACAGTGTAATCCAATACAATAGGAGCAATTTCTACCATTGTGAGGCTCATATTACCTTGACTTGTGTTCACTGTACTTACTGTGACAAATGCAGTGATTCAACATGTTTGAGGCACTGGTTTGTGGAGTTAGATTGCATTTGTGGACAAAGTAGCACGAACAAAAAAATCCACCGGTACAATCTAATCAACACTTTTCACACAGTACTTTTTTCTTTTACTACAGGCATCATATTTAATTACATTTTACTGTAGATGATAACACTGTGAATTAGAAATGAAGCTCGCAATGCCATCAAAACAAATATCTTTCTTTGTGCAAGTCAGTCTGCAACCATTTTAAAACCAAGAATAGTCTTGAAGTCTCATGTGTAGCTACTACGCAACATGCCATAGTCAAATATGGTCAAGAAAAATGTGAATGAAGGAGTATTGCATTATTAGCCTAGCTTAACTGAGCTAGATCAAATGCAGTGCCTCCTCTCTGTCACTTGTCTGTGCTGGTGAACTGTCATGCACAGATTTAGGGCAAGCAGCCCATGGCATCATAGTGTTATGAACCTTTAATGATTCACATTAAAGAGCAAATCTGTCCTAGTGGGCCACCAAAACAGAGCGAGTCGGCGCCTTTGGAAATGTTGCGTTTGCTATTCTGTTTATGACACCTATTTCTTTCTCATTAGTGCCCAGATATTGAGAAACAACTCTAATAAGCTGAAAAGTAAATGGCTGGGTTCTGACTCCAATTGAAGCTACACAGGAGGATCTTTTTTAAAATGGCTGTGATGTAGGCGGGAGATACAACTCGATTGCATCATGCTGCTGTATGTCTCCTTTTCTATATTTAAGGTGTCAACAAAATGGTAGGCTTCACTTTAACGCAGCTGAGATGCAAAATATTTACTCAGTGAGTCATCACAGGCATCCCATAATTTTCAGGAGATTGTACAGTCTGAGACTCAAACATGTGTATGGTTCATGTGCATGCCTCCCCGGCGGAGATGCATTCGGTGCAGAAGTGAAAAACATTGCATTTGTCTTTTGAAATCTGAGATGTTAAGACAAAACACAATTTCCAGTCCCTTCAGTAGAGTGCAGCTCTATCAGATTGGTGACTGCTTCTATTACTCCGATTACCATCGCGCATTTGATAGCACATCTTCTCCACACTGAAGGGGGGAAAAATGGGAGTAATGGTGAGAGGAAAATGCAATCTAGATGTCAGACAAGCACTTGATTAACCACTTACAGAAACAGTCTCTGCGTCAGGGCAAGGCCATGCCATCTCACATTTCCACTCAGCCTGATCCTTCAAACATTACTGGCCACAAGGTATTGATTTTTCACTCTTCTCAATATCCCCTTGCCGTTAATAGAATTTACACCAGACTATCAATGTTTCAAGGAGGCCTCCCCTCCCCTTACAGTACTGCCGGGATCTTCTAACCCACAAAGAGGGCACACTCGACGCTTGCCCTCCATTAGCTCCAGTTGTGAGTATCTACCTGAGAGAGAAGACATGGAAATTGACAAAACAGGCAAAAATGAAATTTGCGTTAGCAGCAGTTTGGACAAAAACCAAGAGCAGCAGAGGTGAGTCTGTGGCTGTTTCACTTCTTTATTTTCCCACAAATGTCAAAATGATTGACGGCAGAGACGTTCAATGATGAGCAATTTACGATACTTAGGACTGAAACGTGCTGGTCCCCCACCCATCTGCATTATATCTTACAGGAGTTGGTGACAAATCTAATCTATAACTGCACCAGTATGGACTGTAAATTCTGTCTTTAAGTTCAAGCTGAAAAAGGTTATGTTTCATTAAAGCTATAAAAAAGCATTTGAGAAGACATTTAGTTTGTGTAAGACTGAGGTATAAAAACTAAACTATGAGTTTAAAAAATAATACAGTTAAAAATAAATATATATTTTAAGACTGGGGCATAAACGCTAATAAAATTAACATACTTCTGTTAAATGATTCCTTTGTAAAATTATAGTTTTCCTCAGTATTAATAGATGGCTGAAATCTGTAATAATTTTCCATTCTACCATGATCACATACAAAAACCAATTATCTTCCATATCGTCAGGCTAATAATTATCGTAATCCATGGCATTACAAATGATGCGTGTTCTCACAGATGCTGGCTGATGGGCTTGGAGCCCAGCCTGCGGCAACGCAGTGCTTCTGATTCAAGTGACAACGTCGGCTTGGTGACCTTAGCAGCTTTCCATGGGCACATTGATTTTTCTCCCACATTACAGATAATTGCTGGATGCTGTGAAATCTATCCTCTCGGGCCAGCAGGGAGGAGCTTCTGCAGTGTGTTGACACGAGAGTAGCTATCTGATTTGAGGAATGTGATATCCTGCAATCTCATTGACTGCGATTGACTCTTCTGTGTACTTCCTGTCTATGCTATGAGTATATTTAACAGCTTATCAGGAGAGTTGTTTTCATGCCTGTTGGCGTTGGTAGTATTCTATTTTCCCGACAGTTAATTGTTACTGAGATGAATGATATTCTGAACATGTTTCAATAAATAGTGCACTTTCATGTTAATGTCTGATTTAAATAGCAAGAACACCTTTCAGACTTTAATGAGAGCAATGGCTTTGTCCAGCTCCTTTAATGGCTGTGCAGCTTGCTTAATTAATTATGATTAATGACCTATTTGGCGTTCTTTTGTGATGGCAAAAAAAAGATAATTATCCCAATTCAGATTTGTAGCCAAATAGTGTAAATCACATTATTGGAATGAATGCAGCTGACGGCTTTTACAAACACATCCGTAACCTTTTGTGAGGGCCGAGCAGTAGCTCTTATTATATTAATATGAGTTTTCCTGTTCTGCATGGAGCGACTCTCATCATTTTATGCAAATGACTGCATCTACTGTTTGTTCTGCTCCATAAAGTAATGAAAAAGTCACTTCCTTCCTGTTATTATGTGAGGCACATATTTGCTTTGATGGAGTGAAAATGAACTTGTATCTTTTGCATGTGGAAGTGACTGCATTTTTTCACTTTTGCTTGTTTGTTTGGTTCAGCCATTATTTATTGGTTATTTTGGAGCGTCGGGATGTTTTTGTTACATTTGCCCCTAAGTGTGCTTTACTAATTGATCAGAAATTCAGAACTGCGTGTTGCCGTCGTATAAGCTGTCAGAGCAATTTTGCAAAGAAGCATGCAGCGTCACATTGTTCTAAAGAAACAAATGAGCCATCCACCCACGCCCAGTGAACAGCACATTAAATCAGATGAGTCTCAGAACACACACCGCCTATCATCACCATCATAAATCATCACTGTTTTGACCCCAAGACAACATGCTAAATGTGATTCTCGGTCTCGTACACAGTGCTGGGTTATTGCACTGTGAACATCCCCCTGTCCCCCACTCTAAGTGGTGCGACCTGTGTGTCACGGAAAAACAGGCCACTGATGCAGCGCGCTGTGGCCCAGGGGCGAGTGTTGGGCCACATGATTGGATGGATTCATGTGCAGTATTTATCTCGCAGAAAAGTCTGCTTTTGTCTGCTTTAACCTCACACAGCGCTGCACTGTGGCCATATGGCCGTGCACAGCTTCTGTATACGCATAAAGAGAAACAGTGTGTGCAATTTGCACAGGTGCACAAATTACTGAAACAACAGCACCTTACCGTGCATACTATATTTAGCAAGAAATGTTCCAGTAACAAACATTGTTTGTTATATAGGAAGCTGAACTTTGAGTTGTCGTAGCCTGCTGTGTGTACATGGCATGGGATGTGTTATGCAAGCAGTTCTATTTGCTTGCAGAGGCAAAGACACGTGCCTCGGTTCATAACTAATGGAAGACTGTGTATGCCATTCATGCATCAGAGAGTCTGCATGGTATAATCCAGCGTGAACAGTCATGATGTTAAAATGCTGTGGCTTTACAGGAGAATGCCATAAAAAAGGGCTTAAATAGTAAATATACTGTATTTATTAGATTAGAAAATACAATATGACAAGCTGCATTATGTGACAACGCATGCCTGTGAAAGACATTGAAGATATGATAATAAAATGATACCTGATGCTACTATATAACATTTAGGTTAAGGTCTAATTCTGTGGTTTATATAGGATTTAGGTTTGGCTCTGTTAAGGGTGACAGTTGGCAGGCAGAGTTTGGATTACGGTTGAAGCTTAATTTTTAAGCTCTCATGGATGATAAAACACATGGCATTTCCAAACGCATCACACAGGGATCAGATTAATATTTCAGATACTGCAATTTGCTTGTGTGCGGAAATGTTGTAAATAAAACCATCAAGATAAAACACTACTGGTGCTTGTTTCGGCTGCTAGAAACACTCAAACATGTTTCAACTCTCCTGCTATGACGATGAAATATGAAATATGAAAAAAACACCACAGGTGAATTTCATCAAAACCGAACATGTCTTGCACGAGAGCCTTGCTCATTGAGGCGGCCTTAACCAGCACAGCAACCCATTGGAGTCCAGCTGTTCAGCATTGATCCCTCTGTGTTTTCTGATGCACTGGCCCGGAATGTGATGTTATTTCATTACTGAGGCAGAGGCGACAAGCTCGGTCTCCTCCCCCAGGGCACCGGCCACTCACTTGGACAGGGGGAACTGTATGTAATCATAACTGAACGGCGGCTTAGTCAGACAAGCTCAGTTGCCTATGGAAAGTCCAAATCGAGCAGGGAGAAACTTTAGAGTCAGGAGGAAAGACGGGAACACGCATCAGTGAAGGAGGCTTGAAAGGCCTGGACAGGAAAAAACAGAAACAAGTACTGCATTAAAAGACCTGTCATCAGCAATGGACCCAGACGACAATGAACTCGGCATCTTCACTGTCATTCAGTGAGTAGTGTGCTGCGGATTGGTGTTCTGTGCTTACTTTATAACTCAGTCAGAGCTGATTACTCACAACTGTCATATCTCTACGGACGAGTGTGCTGATGGTTGTTATTGCACTAAAAGCTTTGATTGTTAAGGCCATATATGTAATAGATGATAACAGAGACATTTTACTTTTTCACTTCAGCCTAACATCAATCATTTTGATGAGAATTAACGACTGACTCAATTAATGCTTTTGGAAAATTGATTTTGTGTTTGTTGTTGTGATCTGGACTAACAGCACCCAACTTATTCTTTCCCGCTGCATCGCAGTAATGATGTATTGTGTGTTCCTGTGGGATTGGCAAGGTTTTTCTTTGAGATTCACAGCCTTCTTCAAAATAATTGGTGTTTGCAACTTTTACAAGAAGTCTTTCTTTTATATCTTGTCCCTGTTTCTGAGTGACAGTAACACGCTGAAAACAATGTATAGTTACAGTCTTTTTTCACAGACATCATAGGAGAAGCACAGCTGTAATTAATAAGCGATGACGGCTGTGTTCCATTTAGATGTGCCAGTTTAGGGATGCTGCTGTTGTGCATGCTGACTCACCACGGCTGGGTATTGGGAATCGATTCCTTTGAGGTATCAAACAAAATAAGCCAGCGCCAAAAAGTATTAAAACATCTCCAGTCAAACAATTCCTGCATCCGATCCTTTTTGCATCAGGGGTCTGATCCCGGACCAGATCAGCAAACTTTCTGTTGCTGTCATTCCAGAGCTGAACGGTCAGTTCAATGTCTGCCTGGTTAGCACAAGCTAACAGCAACAGCTAACATATAACACTAAAATGTTAACTGGTCCAAACACCGAAACAGCTCAATTCTGTCAATAACCGTTTGGTAACGTTAGCCGCTGGTGACGTACCCTATAGTGAAATGCACCTGATTGGATTGATGTGCTAGTTGGGTGGTTCTGGATCTACGCTCACCATTTCAAACGGGAAACAACATGAGGTCCTGCTCATGAACTTTCTGTTGTCCCAGATCTATTTCTGAAAACATTTGAGGTTAGAAATATAAAATGCCACAGCTGAATCTTGTTTTATTTCAGAACTACATCACCTAGTCTGAGTGCTGAGTCCACATTTCGTGAGCCAGCCGCATCGCATTGGACGGAGTCATTTGCATTACGTTGAATCTAGTCTACTTTATGTAAATACAGACCAGCGATGCACCGCAACCATCCCCCAAGCATGCCGCAGCACTCCCACCATGCACTGCCTCTCCTGCTCTCCATAGGAAATAAATAGGCAGCATTTAGATGCCCTCCGTTGCCAGATCTGGTGGAAATGCGTCATTAGCTCTTTCACTGTGTGTGCAGCCGGGCAGATTCTCATAACTGTCCCCAGTGCTGACCTCAAACTCTGCAGCAGCTACAACCCATACAGTCTATGGTGGGGTTAAGTCAAGCGTGGTGTGTTTGACGAAGTTACAATGTGTGCCTAGATGTCACCATAAGTTCAAAAGCATAGCCATACTACACGCCACTACATTGACATTATGGGGATCGAAATAAGTACATTACTGGAATTGGCATCACCTTAACAGCACTGGTTTTGGTACTAGTACTGTAATTTTTAAATGATACCCAGCCCTGTCACTCACTGGCTTGGACCAGGGCAATAAATAACACTATTAGTAACACCTGTGTTTATCCTGCTATGACAAGTCAAAATGTCTGCTGTGAAGGATGTGGGCGTGTTTTGATAGAGCAACAGTTTGCATATAGGTCGATTATTCAGACATGTAGCAAGTTAGTAGTCAGATGCATAATGTTCATAAGAATCTAACTAAAATGGTAGGAGTCTTTGTCTGTCTGTTTATATGTCTGTCCTTCAGTTTTCTCAACAACCATTTACCCAATCGACTTCACACATGGTGGGTGTATTGCTGGGGACATAAGGAAGTGTTGTGTTGAGTGCGAGCTCTTGAGATCTACAGGACATGTTTATTAGGAGTGCATTATGTACACACTGTGTAGTGTATTGACAGGGGACCTCTATTAATTATTACACCGCCAAACAGCATGCTGGGTGCAGCTCACTCTCTGTCTCTCGCTACAGTACATTCAAGAACAGATGTATAAAGAGAGCCAGAGAGGTTACATTGTAGTAAACCTAAACAAATTAAGCAAATGTGATGAAGCTTTTTGCACCCAAATGATGCGTATACTCTAGCGCTGCTAGAGGGCCGAACTATGAGCCTGTTCAGACTTGGTATTAACATCTGTCGTTGATGATCCAATCATAAGTTGACAGCTGTGTCCTGTGTCCTCTCAACACTATATGTAAAGACCAAGTGTGTTGGTTTTATTTCACCGGCAGGACGTTTTTCACGCTATATGCACACTTAGAGCTGTGACTATTTAAAATGGGTCAGATCTTATTTAATTGCAGAGCTGCACACAGGACATTGATTTGTTCAGCCTGCTCTTTGCTCTGCTTGCTCTGTTTATCAAGAGACAAGTGCACCCTGCGGTACGGCCACCTCCCCCGTGCCAGGAGACCACTGCTGTGGGAGTGTGAGTTCCACTCTAGGGACAGTTGGTGAGAGTCCACCCACACACGCAGCGACAGCACTATCTGTTAGCGTCACACGGCTAACGCTACCTTAACATTATTAGACGTAAAGCCGTTTTGGTGTTGGTGAGGGTTTGTTGGGACCTTTAAACTCCTGTTGCTGTGTTAGCTCATGCTAACAGGGCAGACGGTTTGAGTTAAGGGTTTAAGTTGGATAAGGATGGATATCAGCTTAGTAGATGGTTCTTCAGTGTGGCTCAGGACACATTATACTGCTGAAAGAGACCGGCAATGTGGTCTGAGCGATTAGATGCATTGAGAAAGCATTGAGTGTATTCCCAGCTGTTTACATATGATCTGATCACCCAAGATGCATGTTAAAAGCAGGTGTGAACAGGGCCTTTATCACTGCAGGTGTATTGCTCAGAACCAAAGGAAGCGCATTTTCAAGTGTAAACATGGGAGGCCAAACATGGGCCTGTTCCAAATAGGCGTGTTTTGAACAGACACTTCACTAGTGTCAACAAAATGTGGACAGTTTATAGAGCCATTTATAGACAGACTGGCTAATGTCCATGGTGTAGCCTGCCTCCTGCCCAGTACATGCTGGGAGAGGCGACCCTGAGAAGGTAGAGGATAAATGGATGAATGAAAATACCAAACATGACCTGCCAATGACCCACATGAACATGTCTGATAACCCGCACAGGCACACAACACCTGCAGGTGTCGAGCATCTCGGCAGTATCCCCATTATGTTGCTTTATTCACTCCCCACAGAATAGGCTACAGCCTCCCAGTATTACTTTGAACTTTATCAGCAGATGTAGTGAAACTGGCAAACCAAATCCGTAATCTTTTCAAAGCATAGCATAACTCAGCCAGGTAACACTTCACTTCTTATCCCAATTAGTCACACCACTGAATATTCATGGCAAAACAGCGTTCAGATCTTTAAACTCTCTACTAAAGGCTGTTTAATTCACTGAATAAATCAGCCGCGGCACAGGCATAATTAGTGTCGCACTAACAGATCAGGAAAGTTAAGGTACCGAGGTGGCTCATAAGCAGATGCAGGTCGACAAACACACCCAAACAAAATGCTGGGGATGACACAGTTAAGTGTGGTTTTGAGGGTAGTTTGCTGTTGTGGCGGCTGACACATCTGGTTGAGGGCCACTAATGCTAAGTTGGGATCAGAGGGCAGTGAAAGCTACAAAGTCACATTACTGTACTGCACGCTGAAGTCTATAATGCTGCTCAATCTGCAGTGTAACACTCAACATGAAAACATGATCTCACAGTGCCATTCTGTGGACACTCCCTGATGAAATCTAGTGTTCTGGTGCTTTATAGCACTGAGCGCACATTTGTGCCCTTGCTATCCAGCGTGGTTAGCAATTTATGCAAAGTGGTTCTGCTCGGCTTATTTTAGCTTTTAAAGGCAAGCAACGTGATCCAAAAGGCAGGACGTGCAAAATTTGAGCACTGCTGGGCTTTAAGTGGCCAAGTGTGCCAGAATGACTGAAATCAGCTGTTTTAAAAGGGACTCAGAGCGAGAGAGGAGAGTTAGGGATCAGCGGGGCAGCTGGGTTTTATCGGTCAAAGCTTCAGCCATAGTCTCCTTAGATCACGCTTCTGTCTGACCCTAATATCCTCTGCCACTCATGTTGGCCTCTGGGCCGCAAGCCCAAATGGACAAACATAACTGTCCAGAATACGCTGAGTCTCTCAATCCCCAGCCACAGGACACCACGGTTGCATTTGAAGCAAATTGTCAGACATGTTCTCCTCGCTCATCAGTTGCACCCTTGATGTCTTGTGTGTACTCCACACAAAAAAAAGACTGCCTGTTCCCTTCCAAAGATGTATCATCAGCTAAACTGTTGTGTTTCAGAATGTGATTAACACAATGATTCACAGCACTTCCTTTTTTGTTGTTGTTATTTTTTGGAACAATTGGATCGACCCCTCTCTTCGCAGGTTCAGGGATTTTAAGTAAAACATTCTAATCTGTCACAGACAATCGCGAGCTTCACCTTTTTACCCATCTAGTTGCATCTTTTCTACGGCAGCAAACAAATCTGAGCCTGAGTGGAAGTGACAACATTCTTTATTGCATGTATCACTCTCAGCAAAGGCACACTGACTCACCCTGCAGAGCCTTACAAGTTGTGGCATTTTAATATAGGATGGTTGCTACTCGAGTGTGGAAGCAGTGACAAATCGTAGGCTTGAAATTCCCCAACTAGTATTTGTATTCCATGTATTTATTTATCCATTACTAGCTGACATTCTTTATTGATTAGTGTTTATTATTCTGTCAAGCTCCCAGCAGAGATTCACACTGAATTTAAATCGGCAGGGGAATATGTCATCTTAACCCCTTTAAGTTGGATTATTTTGACTATACCGTAATACATAAATGAATAAGTGGAATATTGCTTTTGTTTCCACAGTTTATTGACTTTTAGAGCTACAGTTATTGACAGTAAATAGCTGTATTCAAACAGCTTTGTCGAGCCGAGTGTTTTCTGTAGGCGCATCACAGATCAGGATAACAGAGCGAATAGTCTGTATCGCTGTGAGATGTTCCTTTTTTTATCGGAACTGTCTGAGCCACATGAAGAAGTATCAAACCTCCGTGGATCAGAGACAAGGCTAATTGGCTCTTGGTGGTTTTCGACAGAGGTGCCTCGTCTGTGGTGTTTGATTTATGACGGGGGATTCTTCGTCTTTGGGATAATTCTTCATCGGGAGATGGGGGCTGAAATCAGGAGTTACCTTTTGCGGAATTACGTCAATTTTTACGGCTCTCCTGCTCATTTATCAGTTTACCATCATTTTGAAACACACACTGAAATTGCCCTGCATCTCAAACTAGATGGAGAAAGATATGAAAATTTATGGAGATGTATTTTGATCTAAAAAATATCACAAGAGGAAATTAGATGCTTGAAGCATCTATTAACATGCAGCTGACTACTTGAAGCCCTATGAATCACAACAGCCCTCATCTTCTCCCCTCTGGACTTTGATTAATCACACAAACTGTTCGTATTATCTACTATGGAATCCCATTCTGCATATGGCAACCTAACAGTCCTGATCTCCCTTTGACACCATTGCATCAGCTCTGTGTATGTTTGTGTTGGGTGGATTGCTAAAATGTTTGGAGGCCTCTCATGAATGGCCTCATTGAGAGCAAGCATTTAGCAGCTGAACTGTTCTGAAAGGTCAAAACAAATGCAGTGTACAGTATGGGCATCCTAATGTGCAGCTGTGAGGCAGAGACCTCAGCTGGGGAGGGGGACACATTAGGTCCTCCTGTCCCTCCAGCTGCTCCTCTGTTGCTTTTGCACTCGCATTATGAGCACATCATGCAGTGAGTCTCCGTCATGTCACCTCTCGCATCCTTGTCAACCTTTCCCTGCTTTCTGGAGACACACCACACGGTTGAGGATTGATGAGGCTCACCTTTGGGGAATTCTTAGAAGCTGGCTGCATCCTTTAGTAGTAATTCTTGTGGCCCTTGCTACCATACACACACTCAACATCCTCTCACATTCCTCTCGCTTCCACTCTCATCTCCCACCACCATCACCACCACCCCTGTCCCTCCCTCCCTCTCTGTGCTCCTGGCTCTGGCTCTCTCTGCCTCTCTCTAAAGCTGTTGTTACTGTGCGGCTCCCGCACATCATTCCACCGCGATGGAAATTAAATGAAGGTGGCTTAACGCAGCTAACAGAGGCATGCTTTGAAGGATGTAACCGGGGGAAGCTGCTCTGCCAGATCCTTTTCCATGGGCTGTGGATTTGCGCTGCTGAGGCGAGGACACAGCAATCACTCAGCCATGCAGAAGCCCAGACAACAGGACTAATCTCTCCACCTGACTTGTGGAAGCTCCACTTTTTTTTCTGAATTATTTATTCCTCGCTGCCAAAGACAGTGCGGGACAATGGAGCCGGAGTGAAGTAGATGGTAAATTTGTAGCTTTGACTGCAGTCTGCAGCACATATGGATGTGTTCAGCTTTGTGAAGATGCCAAAGCTGTCAGGGTGAGTCCGATGGATGCTGCTGTGTGTATATGCCCGTACGTGTGTTTGCCTGCTCGTTCTCTAGTAGGTGGTGTTTTGTATGTTTGTATAGGCACGATTAAGAGAGTGACACAGGAGTCACATGTGGAATGGGGCTGATTAAAAATGCTGAGTTATTGATTGCTCAAGAGAGCAAGTTGTGCAGTCATGTATGATGTGAAATGAATGAGCAAGTGCGGTAGATGGGAGTGGGGGGTGGATGCTGAAGCTGCTGCGGTTCATGTATCTAAACTGTCTGAATCTAAGTTCAGAAATTTCTTATATTGCTGACAGTAATCATGTTTTGTTGCTTTATGTGGTGCTGATGAAACCATACATGTTCTGAGACACTACAAAGATTTCAGAGGGTTCGGATTTTAAATCACTTCAGCTGAAGGGCCACGGGTAACGACTACCAATTCACAGCAGAGTTGTATGTCATTTTCAACCATCATATTTTTGGTAATATAATATAAACATATATTCTTTACAGCTGAGAAAGATCTGTCTTTGGTCATTAGAATCATTAAATATCCATGGTCGTTCACGTAAGTGGTCAAGTTCACAAAGCTATGGCCAGAACAGGAGGATGGAAAATTTTAGATGATGTAGGGGAGTTGAAAGCTCAATTTTTTACAATAAAATAAAAAATATACCACATTGTAGCTTACATTCTTGTTCTTATTCGTTTTATTTGGCAAATATCAGTTTGACAAAACTGAAAATGATGTTAGTTTGTCTTTCAAGAAGTGACGGCAAGTATGTGAAGTATACGTTAAACTGACAGTCTCGAGGAATTCATTCATTGCCAGGGCGCACACCTCACCTTATGCACCCATGGGTCTGCTAGATTGAGTTGATCTGCCCCAGTGGACAGTAATCCTCCTAGGGGATTTGGCTCCATCAGAAACACTACAGACCACTGGTGGTGGGAACAGCTGATCATAAATGGGAATAATTAAATCAGATACTGTATGTGCCCCAAGAATGCACATTGAGTGCATTTCATTTCACTTATGAGTCATCACCAGACGGCACTGGCATTTCTTTTTCCATTAGTTCTTTTTTAAAAGACAGAAAGAAGAAAACATACAGCAATTTGCTGCAGTGTTGAGGCATAATAATACACCTCGATATTTATCTTTTCCTGTTGTATGCAAATCACAGCTTTCTGTTTTTTTACCACTCCTGCAGGAAAGCAGGCAGGTAGCAGGGATTTTCCATCAGATGATAGGACCGTTGTTTTCCAGTTAGTGTCCCTCCCCGGCAGCATTTATAATGCGGCTCCCAGTGGACCACCAACGTCACTGCATCCTGTCACTGTTAATAATGCCACACAATGCTTCCCCTGATAATGAGTTACCACTGCTACACTGGCATTTTTTTTTTTTGTTTTCTCCCTCTCAGCTGCCAGCAAGTATTTAAGTCAGCAGGATGCTGTTTTGCTAAGGCTACAGAGAAACCCACTGTATGTATTTAAAGATGTACAAGAAAGGGAACGTTTTCCTCATTGTCTCTCGCTCCTGCCTCGCAACGCCTCCAGACGTGTCTGCTGTCAGAAACAAAAGCATGCTCTTGCTTTCATTTTCTTCATTCTTTGTTGTGTTTAAATCAAGCAAACATTTTCTCATGTTTGATGTTCTTGCGTCGAAAGACAGCTAAGTCTCACCCTCTGTCATCTTGTATCTAAAAAAGCAAGTTTAAGCCTTTTGACCAAAGTTGTTAAAGCCACTCTAATTTGATCTTTCCATATGGAACTTTGCCTTAACTTGGCTCTTAGTGCTCTTACACTTTTAATACATCCTGTGGGTGTTATAAATGGTTTGTCAGCAGCAGCACTGTGGAGATAATGAGCATGAACATCACGCATTTATGTAGAAAGTGACAATTACCACTCACAGTGATTGCCTGACTCAATAGGGTTGCTAAAATGTGCGTACAGTGATTGCTTAGCATGCTTGCACTGCTTGCATCCAAAAAAAGGTCTAGATTGTTTATTATTGTGTGATGCAACTAATTTTAGTCATGCTTATGTAAAAGAGACATGTGTTCATTTAATGTGAGTGGAAATGCTTTTGCCTCAACATGAATTACATGGAAGAGTTAAAGCTCATTAAGCTGGACTGCGTGACTTCATCCCTGGTTGTGTTTGTCTAAAAAGAATCTATTATGTGCACCATTGTTCGACATGTTTTGACGGCAAACTTTTTGCACAGGAAATCACTGGTCTGGACACAAATTGATTAGCCTAAATGTTCATCAGAGTACACAGAGTCCAAAAGATCTGTCATTCTTAGCTGTTCACATCAGAAGCTCTCAGGGACGAGTAGATCAGAAATGGCTCAGGGTCAGGAATGGGAGCCAGCTGGCTGTTGCACGAGGTCTCAGGCAACCATTTATTTCGTCCTGTCCTTTAGAGCTTTTAGCATAAAAGCAGCGAGTAGCACAATGAGGTGAAGGAGGAGAATCCAAGTCTAGTTCAGTGCCCACAGGGTAAGTTCATCACTATATTTGGTTGATGTTCTACATAGGGCACTGAGGAGCAAAGGAAGCCTGGGGAAAATACAGAGTAATAATGGAAATGAAATTTCTTCAGTTTTGTGTCTATTTTTTTAATAAACCTATCAATGCAATGTCCATAGATCAAGGTGAGTGGTGTAGTCTACTTAGATATGTGTGTGTGCAATCTTACACATTCATTTCTGCAAGCATGTTGCAGCAGGTTACATTTCTAGGTCTCGTGTTGTAGCCCTTTAATGGTGTTTTGCTGTTTAACAGGTAAACAAGATTCACTGAGGTTCCCTTACTCACTGTAAAATAGCAGGAGGATCATAGTGGGTGGCCTGTTTCCCAGATGCTGTTTTATTCCCACCCAGAGGAGATTAACTAACCAAAAACCTTTCTATATAGAGGCACCAGAGAGCTGCTTCAGGATAGTGCCGTTGCCCATGGCAACAATATCAGTGCTTCCAAAGACAAACACAGAAATACAATATTCAGTTGGAGTAATAGGGAAAATAGACACTCTTATTCTCAAGTGAGTGTTGGTACTAATTCTAGTCACCCAGGCTGTGTGATTTGGGTGTGAAAATGGTTTCTTGCATATCAGGAAGATATCAGGAAAAAGGCACAGTGTTTCCGTCTCTGATTTGATGTATAAGGCACAGAATGGTTGAGAACAGCAGCATGAAATTGAGCAATTTTGTGTAACTACATGGTCAGCGATATTTTTTAAACCACTAACAGCTAAGTATAAATAGCAGTGCACAATATAAATAGCATTTCGGAGCGTGTTCTACAGCGCTGCCACATTGACCAAAAGATTGGTGGTTGGAGAAGTCAAGCAGAGGGCAGATGTTTTCTGAAACAAAAGGCTGCGCATTTGTGCCCTCAACAGGATGGAGTCTGAAAAGGAGTGGAGGAATAAGACCTTTAATCAGATAGGTTCCTCTCTGTCTGAGCCACTTCTCTGCTCCGCTCCACTCCCCACCCTCCTCCCAGGAGATGGTCATCTCATCTGCTGTCTCTCCACAGATTTCATATCCAAACAGAATCACATTAGCGGTCTATCTCTGCATAAATGTCTCTGTTTAACTCGAGAGCACAGAAAAAAAGCAGCGTCATGGCTTCCTCGCCTTGTCTCTGAAGTCATACTTGAAACACTTCACACCCTGTCACACGAGGGGAGGAAAATACTTTTTATTTTTATTCGACATAGCGAAGAGTTAGGTGTATGTTCAGTGGCTGGTAAGGACGTAGACAGGCGAAAAGATTATCACTGATTTTATATCCACGGCATTCAGTGTAGAGCATTCAAGAAATTCATAATGATTTTAACATTCTAGCAGGGCATGACAGCTTTAGTCAGCGTCTCCTTAGATGTAAATAGAATTTCTTTAAAACTACCAGTGATATTATGGCCTTGTGGTTTATTAACTGTGTGTCTCTGTGTGTATTTATGCAGCACACACTGTGCTGAATATCCTTCAAATATAAGGAAATAGCTTGGTAATACTTCATTCAGGGTGTCTGCAGGTCCTTGCAAACATGATCTAATTTCATTTATCCATCTTCTGCGGCAAAGTCCACATTTCTGATGTTACAAATCTTTAAACCTAGGGGAGAGCGGGGCACAACCTAACGCAGGGTAAACTGTAACACAGACTTGTTAAGTGGTTACACAGGGTCAATCTTTTTGTGCTTCCAGCCAGTTGACCAAAATACTGCCAAACAGAAAATTCCACAGAGATTGGACGTGTTTTAGCGGAGTTCAGTAACAAAGAGTGTTTTCAGCCGGTTTAAGTGAATTTCTTTGTCATACTTGTTTGTCGATTACTGAGCTGTCTTTGTGAGTCACTGAATCCAACCAGATATCATCTTGATAACTGTCTTCTTGCCTAAAACACAGCACTGTATTAAACTCTGTAACCAACTCCCAGGTGTTAGCTAGGCTCTGTTAGGCGTGGTGTTACAACAAAGCCACCTATAGCGGCCTAGCTGCTTATGAATAGTTCGAACTTATGTATGAGATATACTGTACTTCGTATTTTTAATTTGTGAGGTATCTTATTTGCACAGTTTCACAGGCTTGTCAATATTCATGCATGAAATACTCATATTTTGACGTGGATCTAGGTCACCCAGTGTATGTACATCTATCAGTCCAACCATTGAATATAAAAGGTAGACTAACAGATGGATGGACACCTATCCTTCCCCTGATGTAGATGGAGAGATCGGTATCTACATCTATCTATCAATCTATCACAGATGAAAAGAGAACAATATATAATATCCACACATACTGTGTGTTGCTCTTTCCATTCATGAAGCATCACAGATGTTTGGATATCTATCATAGATCCATAAACAGTATCAACCTGTAGTATATAGGTAGAATTGTATTGAATTAATTGACTTTCTTCAGCCTGTTACAATTAACCCCATCCATGCTGTACGTTCACAATTTCACTTCCGCCACTTCTCGGTGTAATTGTAGAGGAGGGTAAGTTCAATAAAAAAACAACTGCACATTTGTAGCAGAGATGTGCATGTTGTTAGAATAAAACTAAAAAATAATTAATCTCAAACAGTTTTAAAAACATTTAGCCAAAACTAAAATGAGTTAGGTTGTGTCCCGCTCTCCTCTACCACTGAACACACCACTGCCTTTTTCATTTTTTGTAGATTAACCCAACTCACTCCAATAGCTTGAATAAGACAAAGATTTGTCCAAAAATTAGTCTTAAAAAGTATTTAATTTGAGCATCTGATACCTGTAGACATCCTGTTAGAGCCAATGAGACTAGATTCCTGTATTCAATCACACACCAAACTGGCTGCACTGGAAGAGAACAATGTAATGTTTGATTGAGTAAGGCATATATTAAGGACAACTGAAATCAATATCTGAACCTGTCTGGGATATTTCCCTGTCTCTTGCCCGGTGCATGCTGGGAAAGCCACGAGAACCAATAGGGAGATGCAGAGTTTGTCCCTCTGTCAATTAGCACGTAAATGTCACTAAAAATGTTGCTACTGCGTGCAAATGGGAGTCATTGACGCAAACTCTTCTCCGAGGAAATAACTTTCTGAATCACTCATGAAAAATTACACTTGTTAAATTCTCAATATGCATAATGGCGGGCATGTGGCACCAGAGTGCGGTTTCGTATAGCCGGCCCTCATGGAGATTGTCCGTGTAAATTATTCAGACTAACTTGAGTGTCTGTGTGTTGTAATGTGCTCTTCTTAGCTGCAGCTTGTCTATAATGCATAGTTACTCCCTACATTAGCAGGATTTTAGCCTGCATAACACACCAGAATGCTTCTTCCACAACTAGCTTGTATTCAGAGAGATGAAAGCGAAAGTGAACTACTGTGATAAAGCAAGGATCACATTGTTCATGCAATTTTTATGAAGGACTGAAAAGTGATCTTTCTCCATCTCGCAGACAGTAAAATTAAACTCATTATCTTCCAAAGTTTAGTTACTGATTAATCTGGATGGTGGACTCTTGCCATAGTTCATCTCAACAAAGATATCAAGATAAATGCGCAAAAGATGAAATTGTGTTGTAGTCCTCTTATTGAGATGATGAAACCTTGATGTTTGTTGTTGTTGCAGCAAAGGCTTTCATCCAGTGGCAGTGTCCTTTACTGATTTTTATAAACCATGAGTCACTTCTCCTTTTGTTGGTAATGTCTAAAGATTGTGTTTTGCTTTCTACTTAATGTTGGAGTAAGCAGAACTCAAACAGATACACAAAGAAGTCACTATGTCGTTTCAGTGTAATTCGTCCTGAAAGAAATTACATTTGCTTCCAACTTCTTTCTCTAATCGTCCTCCCTTTGACTCTTGGGTAACTGTTCATGAATTGTGCAGCATGGCTTGCCCACTTGGCGTTCGATTACTTAGTCCGATGTGACTGTGCAGGCATCATTTATTAATGCTAGCCGAGGAAGATCAGTTTCACTGTCCACCAGTGGGTGAACCTTTTCAGCCTCTCTGTAAGCCGGAGTGCTGCGACTCAATGGCATAATGCACCTCCCGTCTGCAGACAAAAGAAATCAAAGATCACAGTATCTATGACTGTGCCGTTAATACAGAGACATTTTGGCTGCGAGACAAAAAATGGATTTTGGGGAACAGTTTTTCAGTTCAGAAGCATATATCGAAGGCACAGCGTCTGAAACTGTAAGTACAATAAGCTTTATTGTGTTGTAGACCTTTGGTGAAATGTCACTGCCAAAGGTGTAATCCTGCAGAAATACTAACATTAGAGAATGATATTCATGTGCTACGATTCTTTGACCTTTTACGCGTTACATCTCTTGACTTAAATGTGCAAATCTGCCACATCAAACCCTGCTTGTGTTAACATGGCTGTTAGCTTTATCCCAGAGGCTAAAATGGAGGGTACACACACAAGTAGGACTCGTCAATGAGGTGAACATGGCTCCAAAAGTGTCAGACACTATCCAGTTGTGTGCACACACATCATTTGAGCTGCAGGAAATGTGTTCTAAATATACACCATGGAGGCCTGCTCCCAGCTAATGTACTATGGGTCAAATAAATCCATATCCATGTGGAAACCCTAATATCCCTCAAACACACCACTGTATTGGCCCAGCTTCAATGTAGTGCACAAAAGAAAAGCACCATTTTCAGCCACATGTTTTTTATGAATTAGTTATGACTTAATGCATCCAGTTGCACTTAGGTGTGTTTTGTTGATTAGCTGAAGTGACCCCAGAATACACTCCAGCTTAGGTTGCATTATTTTGCAGCCAAGTGCTCAACTCTTTCGCTGAATGGCTTCAGAGTATTCCGCAAACTTTCTCTCAGCTTATACATCGTGTTGATGAGTTGGCGATATTTTATTCATACCTCATGAAACGGGCACGTGCGCCCATGCAGACAGTCATGGGCACACCCACACTAACACACACATGCTCTCATGCAGATACAAGCACCCTGCACACGATTTATTATCATCGGTACAGTAACTGGGGAAACATTTAGAGGGAAAGAAAGAGGAGCTTTGAATAATGAATGTGAAGAGCCCTGTTACACGGCAGACAAGCCTTTGAAGTGACATAACTTACTGCCACCGCTTTCATAGCATCACCAGTGTGCAGACACAAAGACAGAGATAAAGGGAAGACAAGGAGGGGGGTTTGCAGACAAAAAGACACATGAAAACATTTTAACCAATTACAGTTCTGTCTGAATACCTCTGCCAACTTGTAGCACGGGGGAAAAAGGCGACGGGGAATTGTTTCGTCGGTGGAATCAGGAAATCAGCTGAAATTTAGATTTAGATACACACGATCTTTCACACAATAGACCGAAATTAATTATTTTGTGAACGTTGGTCGTAACTGGTTCTATTCTCTGATAAAGTTTATCGAGTCATCTTGGCATTGAGCAAATCAAATAGCCAATTTATAAGAAAATTCCCCTGGGCTTCTTTTATAAAGAATGTGCTGACATCTAGAAATAAAACCAATTTCATGCCTCTCAAAGCACAAGAGTGAGGCATGACAACTCCGCCTGTGTGTCTAGCTTACGTAATTAATTTGATTTGTAGTCACTGAGTGAACTGTGGCTATGGAACATTGTTTATCACGCTGGAATCAGACAATTCTCTTATCACTTGGGTTGAATCAGCCCACAACTCATTTATTTGTATTATGAGTTAAGTATCTCCACGATAAATGTTATTTTGAAATACTTTTGGAATCAGATTAACTGATTTATCGTATAACTTTGGCGATCTATGCTTGATTTCTCATCCCTTTTTTCCTCTGCAGCCACAGGACCAAATCCTCAGGCTGGCCGCCCCCTTCAGGGACCTGGAGCGCTTCGCAAGGACCCCCCAATGGATGGGACATGGGCACCAATAGAGAGGGGCGTGACTGCTACATCAAGTAAGTGCCCTGTGTTTAAAGAAACAGAGGGGGAGCTCTCTCTTGTCCCAGATGTTTCAGACGCTTTGCCAACCTGTGATTATTCCAGCCACGTCACTGCCTCCACACTGTCTCCATCTGTGCGTTCAGAATACTGATTCTCTGTTCCCTCCACTGCTGCGCACACTCTGCCCCTGCCTACTCTCACTCTATCTCACACTCTCGCACACCCACAACACTCCTCATGCAGTCTCCCAAATGCAGAAGAGGGCTTTTGAGAGTGTGTGTGTGTGTGTGTGTACGCTGCCGCCGAGGAAGAAATTCACCTGTGCAGGGGGAGTTGTTTTGATCTGAGAGGTCTGCACGTTCCCCCAGAGGATGCTGGGCTATAGTGTCATCAGCGTAATTGATCCGTCGTAATTGGCACTTGTGGATATCTGTGCAGGCAGGTAAAAAGAAATTCTGCACTCTTTGTGTGTTTGTGTGCACATGTGAAAATGTAACAAGTAGGTGTTTGCTTCTTTTATCTGTTGTTTTGATTCATCTGGGCTTTTTTCCAGCGATGTGTAATATGCATTCATACTAGATCTAAAAATATTGCTGCATTCATGAACCCCTGTGCATACTAGATTCTGACTGCCTTTGCTAAACGTTTGTGCCCTTCATTTGCTCACAAGACTGTCACTTCTTCTTTTCATTTAACATTATTATGCAACAACGTGCAGAGTAGTATTTGTGCCCTGGATGCATCACCCTAATGCATAAAATTCTTTGTGTTTGCGTGGTGTATGAAATAGGAGGTGAGCACTTGTCACACATGGGTTATAGCATGAGAAGCGTGATGTCAGAGGAGTTATATAAGAAGTAAGGAGCAGTGAAAGTGCTGGATGCAGAGTGTGTCTGCATGAGGCAGATCATGGAGGCTGTTTTGGCTCCAGCTTTGGCTTTCTAAATTTGAGGAAGACTCATGAATAATCAAATGTCCGTTTCTGTGACTGTCCATGGCCATCTGAGTTTGTCAAGGCTCCAGGGGGGGGTGATACTAAATTGTTGTATTTCTCAGTGGAACACATGTCTAGTCGGCGTGACAGGAGCACATGAATTAAGCATTAGCTATTTAATATTTACACTGTGAGACACGGTATTTAACATAGATGTAATGTAGTTTAGAGACTGCTGTGACTTTAACAGAGAGAGATGAATATCACTGGGAAAAATGACAGACTTTTTCTTCTTGAGCAGGAGCAGGATGGCAATTTCTTTTCACAGTACACAAAGATGTCAAAGTGAAATGAACAGTGGTTCCATCAGAATTTAAACTGACTTCATTAAACCACATTTAATAGACAAAGCTACATTTCCATTTGGGAGGTTTATAAAAATTCACAGCAGCCAGCTCCCCTAAAAGGAGGAGTGACACAGCAAAAAAAAAAAAGCAATGCCAATACAAACTGACTGTGATTGCATAATTTAAAAAAAAGGTTGCGTTCCAAGCAGGACAAATATAACAGCCTCAGCACCAACAAGTTGTGAGTCGTGTCAAAGCAGCCTTTCAGAACAAGAGTAACAGGATATTGCTTTTGGTAATGAGCTTACTCCACTTTGTCCAAAATATGCTTTAAGAAAAAAAAAGAGTAAAAATAGTCTTTGTACTCTGAAAGTCAGGCCGGCATTTCTTGCGACTCATTTTTTGTTCATCTTGTTAACTGTATAGCTCACAGTGTGACTTCTGACTGCTGTATAGAGCGTTGTGGAGCTACAGCTAATGAGTATGATTAGGGACCATTAGATGCATGGCTGTCTGCACAATGGGAATCCAGCCATGTTTAGCAGGTGGCCGTGCAGGGGAGGAGACAGTACTCTTCCTGAATGCACAGGTCCATATGGTTTAGATTTGTGCACAATCTGTTGAGTTTGTCATTCTAAAGAGATAAAACTGACACATAAATCCAAACTAAACGTGTCTTAGAAGGACCTTCAAAAACGTTAAATGATAGAGTTCACTGCGTGGTAATTGTTGTTATGAGTTGTTGTGTAATGGCTGTCAAAACACTGAAACACATTTTAATGCTGGGGTGACAAGGATGAGGACAATGTGTGTCATTTTAAGAGGAATTAGAATCATTTATATTTAAAGAAACCGAGAGGGGGAAACAGAGAAAAGATAAATGCTTAGCGTGTCTTTATATGAAGGCTTCACTATGCTACTGACTTAATTATGCACTTGAATATTTAATTATAATCAGATATTTAACTGATACATGTGGAAAACACTTTGGTTGAAAATGCCTGTTGCATTTCAATGATGCAATTAAAAAGCAATATGAAAAAACGGTTACTAAATGCAACAATTAATAATCTGTTTGATACGCTGGCCTCTCGCTTCAACTGGCATAATGACCAATGCTGAAACCAATGTTTAAAATAACAATTCGGCTGATACCGATGTTTTGTTTGCTGTGATTGTGTCATTATTGTTCTTTATTCCCCCTTTTGTGCCAGGGAAACAAATAAATATTTAATATAAAAAAATAACTGAACTGTTTTAGTCCTTTATTATACTATCTTTGAATGAGCACAAATTCAATCAGACTAATTTATAATACAGACATTAACAAAACCTTTTTTTCACATGAAAAATATTTTAAATAACTCCTTCAAAAGCCACTTTTCTGTATATATCTTAGTTCCCTCTTTAATATCTAAGCATGTTTTATATTGCTGTGAAAACATCAACAATTTCCTCCTTTAAACAACTGTATTTATTTAAGTTGCTTGCCAAAACTACATTTTATATGATTATGTTTGAACACATCATGGGTTATACATGAGAGCTTGAACGTATCATAATGTAACTCACTGTAACCTCTGTTAGCTGTTAGCTGTTAACAGCTAACGTTAACTAGCTCTCCTCTTGCAGCGGTCAATACGATTTTGTTTTTTATCATGTAGCATCATCAGGGAAAAAATAGAGGATTACTGCCTCCTTTCGTCACGAAGGCATCTTGGGGAAGATCTCTGTTCATTGCAAACACGTTCTCTGTTGTCCCCAGGACAATGGGATGCCGTTACTTTTGAGCCCTGCTTTGTAGCCTGCACAGAAGTGATGTGATACACCAGAAGAACATCGGCCACTTAATCGTGCATCCCTAGCCGCCATGTTGCCAGGCTGGGTGTGAAAGTACTGATAAGGGTGTATTATAAGTATTTGCCCACCCTCCATTATTATCTGGAAATCCTCTGGATCCCTATAATTTTATACTGACATTATATGAGAAAGATATCCAATAGTAAAGTCAAAAACAGTAATTTTGTGAATATTATGATACAATGTGATACGATACGATATGATACAATATGATAAGGTATCATACGATATCATACGATACACTTTATTGTCCCCGTAGGGAAATTCGTCTTGGACTCAGGAGCTGCACAAGTATTACTGCGTTACAGTAATAGTCCAGGAGAAATGCAGCATTCACCATAAAAACATGAAAACACATACTACACATAACAGTATTGCACATCAGCTATTTATGTCATTCATGTATTATACAGGCCTGAAATTGTAAAGTTAAACTTACGCTTAGGCCTAGTTTTCACTGGTTTATTTATTTATTTACTGAGTCT
Source organism: Cephalopholis sonnerati (assembly GCA_019142605.1). Lineage (NCBI taxonomy): Eukaryota > Metazoa > Chordata > Actinopteri > Perciformes > Serranidae > Cephalopholis > Cephalopholis sonnerati. The sequence goes on from JAGQAX010000012.1 coordinate 24,842,338, forward strand.
GTACATGTTAATAGTGTTTCCCACCCTCATGTTGTTAAGCAGTCCTGTTCAATAATACAACACATCATCTGTCGCTTTCATGTCAGAGGAATATGATAACACATTGCAGGGCTAATTGTTATTTTTACCCATGGGAATTTTTTAAGTAAGCCGCCGAAGGAAACTTATCATATTTGAACTTATTTGACACAAACCAGTTTTCTTATTTTTAGCATGATTGAATGAGTGTTTTCTCCATGGATGACCTCAGGGACAGCCCACTCAGCTCATTATTTTCAATTAGCTCCACCTTTTTAGTCTTGCTACCTGCCTGCCCGTACCACTGTACCGCACCACCGTGAAACTAGAGGCTTCTGTGTTCATTTGATCAACTAATCAGTTCATTTTTAAATGGATGTTGAGATGGATGAAAATTGTTTTTAAACAGCTTTGAAATGTAATTCTTTGTTACTCCATTTTAGTAGTCTGTTGTACTTTGATTCACCTTAGATTTTTTTACTCTGTTTAGTCCATACTTTTAGGATACTGCTCTGCAATGTCTTTTTTCACGCCTAGTGTGTGTGTGTCAGTGGTGGAGGAAGTATTCAGATCCTAAAGTACTAATACTAATAATGTTCCTTGAGTAAAAGTATATGCATTTTAGGAAAATGTACTTAGAACTATTAAAAGCAAAATTACTCAGTACAGAAAAATGGCTTGTATAACTGTTCTACTATCATAAAAGTATGATTTTACTGGTGTAGTTGGTTGAGGTAAAGCTCATTTTGACTTGTCAACTGCAACTAATAATTATTTTAAATATGGATTAATCTGCAGATTATTTTCTATATTGACTGATCAACTGTTTAATTTGTAAATAGTAAGAAAGAATAGTTTGTTTTGTGTATAAATATCTTAATTTTTAAAGTAACTAGTGCCTAAAGCTGTAATAAAAATGTAGCATAGTAAAATGTACAATATTTTCCTCTGAAATGTAATGGAGTAGAAGTAGAAGTAGAAAAATTGTATAAAAAGAAGAGTCAAGCAAAGCGCAAGAACCTCAAACTTGTACTAAAGTACAGTGCTTGAGTAAATGTTCTTAGTTATATTCCAGCACTGGTGTATGCGTTGGAGGTGAGAATGAGATGTGTGAGTTAATGTGGCACACTTCCAGCATTTTGTGACACCGATTCAGTGGTTAAAACACTTGAAAGAATCTAGTGATAAGGTTAATGTGTTTTACTTTTAGCCTCTTGGTAGCCATTTTGAAAAGCCTCCTTCACAGATATCTACAATAGATGAAAGCACAAAGACTGTTTTATGTATTTGTAGAATTACTGGTTGACTAAGTGTGCCAAGTATCATTATTTTATTATGAAGACTGAAGTTTGTTTGTTCATTTGTTTGTTTTGCAATCTTATCTCTTTAAATTAATTTTTAAGAAATGGTTCTGAAGAAAAATTGGTCCAAAAACGGTATATATAAGCAGTATAAAGTCAAATGTATCTGCCAACAACAGCCTCACGCACTGCATCCACTTCAACATTTGTATGCAGGACAGAGAGAAGATGCTGTTTTATCTCGTAATTACACCTTAATGCAGATGTGTTACCAAACTCACCGATGAAAGACTTGGGGCTGTTTAAATTTTAATTGAAACAAAGAGGATAATATCTTAATTGCAAATACATGTATTATGACCTCCGCGTAATACTCACGCAGCACATATTATGTTAGCTCGTATGTATTATCGTTTAAATTGAATCAGGAGTGCATTACTTTTGAGGCATTTGTTTAATTGCCATTGAAAACAAGATTGGCTGCTCCTGCCACCATCCATGTGCCAGCGGGTCAGATTTAGCACAGTATCTGCTGGATCCTTGTAGAACACAAAGACACATTTCTTACTGTTAAAAGAGATGCTCTTTATCATTGAGATGTTTTTGTTACTTTTTAAAAGTAGCTCTCAAGGACATTCAGGACATACATATAGCAGCAAACAATATTGCCATGTAAAGATTAAGTGTAGTAATGGTGTCTTGAGCAAAGAATGAAGTCACATCACCTCTGTGTGTGTTGTGATCTCAACGTATCTTTTTGTTGTTGTGGTCGAAGGTCTGGCCACTAGGCTTATGCCTGGTTCACACTGCATAATATCAGCTCGATTATGGCCCAACGCAGCATTGTACGGTTTCGCCTTGGATCATGAATGACAATAAGTGTCGTAAGCGATAATCCATCGTTACATCTCGTGTAGTGTGTCATAGTAGACGTCAACCGACACCATGTCTGGGATGCCTCACAACATCCTGACAGAAAGTCTAGCATGTTTGATTTTCTTTTTTCATTCACGACTTCTCCGATCACAACCGTCACTTGGACCTGTAGAAAACAAAGCGATCTCCTGCCGTGGACAACTGTATGACAACAATACCCCAGCCTTGTAGATTTCCTCTAAGGATGTCACCACACAGAGTAAAAAGCGAGGCCAAGTTGCGGCACGCTTTTATGACTTCACAATTGCCTAATCTGACATAATGATTGTTGGAACCGACAAAAATGTCATGTAGTGTGAACCCGGCATTACGCAGCATATGTTTTTCCATACCTTAATACCTGACCTTTCACCAGGGTGTGTGGTAAATGACAGTGTTGCTGTGTGGCGCCATCTTCCCTTGCAACCTCGCTACATTCCACAAGCTCTCTTAAGCCCCCTTCCCTCCGCACAAAAACCTGCTAACACCTGCTAACATCTGGCTGTTTAATGTAATGGGAAAGGTTGCAATCGGTATTCACACTTTATCAGCTCCAGCTCCATTTGCTATTGACGGAAACACAACACCTGGATGAACATGCTAATTTTAGCTCCTTTAACAGCATGATGCAATAATGCACCACCACAAAATACCATCCGTCTCCACCCAAGCAGCGCTTATATATCGATCCAAATTAGTCTGCTCTGGGTTTGAAAGAGAAGCTAAACACTATAAAGCTTTCACAGGCCGCCATGCTGCTTTCTATCATTTATTTACCTGTTTTCCAGCCTGTCCATGACGTCGAACGAGACACACCAAAAAAAAAAAAAGACATACATACAGAGAGGCATACTCATCTGCTGCAGAACCATGTACACAGCTGTGGTCTGGTAGCAATGGAGAAGGAGTCTATTGCCTATTTTTAGCAGGTTGTCCCGTGTTTAGAAAAACCCATGTACACAAGTTAATTTTGGTAGAAAAGGGGTATTAGCTACACCCTCTGAACTCAGCCCTTTCACTGAACTACTAGCGTCATTGCCTTTTTAAGTCATTGAAAAAGACACTTCATTCAAACAAAATAAAACTCACTAGTTAGTCGAGTAGTTAGTCCATTGTTCCAACAATAGCCAACACTGGTTTAGTCAAAATGAACTCTTATTTTGCTGAGTTAGATATTAAAATGTGCTGTTTTTTTCTCTGTGGTCTCTCTCTGCTACCACTGGCTGAGTGTTCACAGTCCTGTAACGTTATCTCCACCACTAGCAGTTGCTTCTCAGCTCAGCTGCCTGTTCCACCAGACTGACCTCTGCTGGTGCGAGCTGTGCACTACATATAATCCACCCTCAATACAGCCTCTCAGTATGAGTTTAATGGAATGATGGGCTTCAGTATTTTTGACTGTATTGAAAATACCCTGGTATACTCATGATAGAACATCGTAACAGCTCTTCAGATTAAAAGGAAATATTTGTATCTTCAGCTGATGAAAGATGGAAAATGATGTTATTGTTCTACCTTCTATAGATGACTGTACCTCCTATTATGTCAGCCTATCAAACATCAGACTCTCTTTCAGCTTGAACTGACAGTGGCGTAGGTTTGTACTGTTTGACATAAGCTGTAGAATAAGATTTAGATGGTTAATTTTAAGGCTCAGCAAAGTCTGTTCCCCGCTGTGTGCTGTAGACCTCTTAACCCCACTCCAAACAATAAAGTCCCCATTTTACTAGAACAGGCTAGTAAAGTCAATGTTTACAGATGGGCTGTAACATCTATCTTACTTTGTCTCATATTCTTTTGGATATAGGGTTACTTAAGGGCTGAGCTTTTGATTTATACATAAAACATGTCTTTTATTTTGAGTCTTAGTTCTCTGTGAAGGTGAAGCATCGGAGACATCGGGTTCAGTTCTAGTTCAGGACTGATATCGTCACAGAGAAAACAAAGGTTGAAAAAGCTGGTGTAAGCGCTCTTCCCACTTCCTGTTGTTTTTCGTTATCTGTTTAGCAGCTGCACTTTACATCCTAATGCCAGATCACATGCTCAAGTTTTTTTTTTTTTTTCTGGTGTGTGGCTCCGGGAGAGAATTGTTGAATCCCCCTTGAAAATCTCAGTTGACAATCACTCAGCTTTGAACATCTTGTAGAACATGTTTTTTCGTAGTATCAGGATTGCGATTGACAGATCTCTCTGTGTCTTTTTGCCATGAAAGATTAATTGTCAGTATTTAGTGGTGAATAGTACATGTGTCAAGAATAACTGTGAATTACACACTGTCTGCCCACGGCTTTAATTAACCAACATTGTTGGCACCATACGGAGCTGCTGCTGCTGCCTTTGCAGCCAGAGAAAGTGGAGGAACACTGTAAAAACTCGGATCACAGAACATGTATAAGCTACATACAGTTTGTGCATCGTCTTTTGGGCTCGGGAAGGAATAATAAGTGCGTTGCAAGGACGAAGAAAACTGCATTGATCAGGGTATCTGAAGAAAATCATTAAGTATGGTACAAACTGTACAGTTGGTTTGCAGCCAGCTATTGAAGGCAGGATTCTCACAGTCATCGAGATAGCAAATCTCAAACTCAGGGAGTCGGGAGGTTTCAGCAGCAAGACACTCCACATCATACCTGTGGTGTGCCAAGGCAAGAGCCTATTCTATAACAGCTAACAGTGTGAGTACTACAGAAAACTGTAACTGCTCCTTGGTAAATCACACAGTGGATATCTGCAATGTGAGAATACAAACATTGGAGCTTCATTACCATCGCCCACATGTTCTATTTTTGCAGCATTGCACTAGGTCTTTATTTCAAGACAATATCTTGCATTTTGTTTTTAAGACTTATTTTTGAATGTGATTCTTTTTTATTGGTTATATTATTTTTTTTGTTTTAGAGCTGCAACTATCAGTTAATTTCATTTTCGATTAATTTGCCCATTATTTTCTCGGTAAATAGCAAAGTATTTGGTCTTTAAAATGTCAGAAAATTGTCACAAATATCCATCAAAAGTGCCCAGAGCCCTGGATGATGTCTTCAAATGTCTTAATTTGTCCAACCCACAGTCCAAAGCCAGTTGATAAATAATAGAGACAAGAAACAAATCTTCACAGTGAATAAGTTTTACACATGTTTGGAGTTTTTGCTTTAAATGTGATTTATAAACATGTACACTAATATTCCACTACTATTTGGAATGTGAAAATATTCTGAATTTGATATGGGTCATATAAACAACACATTCCATTTGAATATTCAGAATCAGGCCTTTTTCCATATTAAGTGTTTTCTGATTGAAACATGTGAGATATGCTGTTATTATTCAGATTATTCAGGAGCATTCTTTCTTCCATTCATTCTTCCAACCAACTCGCCAACAGTTTTCTAAGGCCATTAGGTAGAGACGCATGTCTGAAAGAAAATCCCACATCTGGTCAGACGAAGAAGCACGCCTACTTTTAAATATTATGAAAGACTTACATGTTAACAGGTTTTCGAATATGCAAATATCGCAACACCAGTCTTTTCAAGAAGGTGTTTTTTGGGGATGAAAGATGAAGGCTATGTTTGAATGGTGGAAAATTTTGAAAACATCCTGGCACAAGCGACCACTTTTCCATATTTTGACATGACAAATGACACATTAGGGCACGTTAATCAGAATGTCTGCAACTGTTCATTTGTGCCAGTATTCAAAATCAAATCTATCACTCATGATCAAATACGCTTTCAGTACAGCAAATGTTGGCAATACCATTTAAAATTATTTTATGATTAAAGTTTATGAAGGTGAACATTTTTACATTTCTGTATTCCCTGATACACTCACAGTGGCTTGACAACACCACGTACAAAACCAGTGCTTTACTATATAACAAAATAACCAGTAGTGATGACTAAAACAGGAAATATCCTTTTTATTCTCTCCACAGCCACGTCTCCCAGAGCAGCTCCCTGGAGGAGGTTCGTCTGGACGGGGACAAGTTTGTGCCACCAGCGCCCCGAAAGGTGGAGATGAGACGAGACCCAGTGCTTGGCTTTGGATTCGTGGCAGGCAGTGAGAAACCTGTGGTGGTCCGCTCAGTCACACCAGGTAAAGAGCCCCAGCTGTACAGCGAGCTCTAATACAACAGTGACTCATCCGATCTATGGCCATTATCAACACATTCCCCGAAGCAGATGAAATCCTCCTAAAAAGTAGCCAGGAAGGAGCCAGTCAGCCTGTAGTTTACATTGATGATTCATTGATTTTAACAGTGCTCAATGAGTAAGCATTCATTAGAGCCTCGAGCCACAAGACAGGAAACCAAGAAAATCAAGACTAATGGCACGACTGTGCACAATTTGTACCACTTAAAGATCCCCTCCACTAAAAATTGTGTTTTTTTAAATGTTTACGTCTCCTAAAATGTCTGACCTCGACTAAACCGACTTGTATCTGTGCAACGTTTGTTACCAGAGAGGAGTTTCACATTCCTCTCATGAGGTGGGCGATGTCTGTGCACTTTGCTAAAATCTTAGCCAGGGCAAACTAGATTAGGAACGTCACAAATTTGACAGCCAATTGCTGTCTACTATGGGAAACACATATCCATAGGGGAGCAGATTTCAACACAACACCGGCAAAGAAACCCTAAACCTCCAGCACAGAGCAGACTTGTCAGTACAGAGAGCAGAGATTGCATTAGCATAGTTAAAGCCTTAAAAGCAAACACAGTACAGGGTGCAGTTTTTGGATGTAAACCAAGCCCTGGAGCTTCCTTCCACTATCTACTAAAAACCCCATCATAGCAGATATCAATGCATGTTTCACAACAACTAATGTCAGCCACTGCCAGTTAGCCTACAAGCTAACAAACAACATAAACAACTAAAATATGCTAACTACACTTACCATAATGATACGTCTGCTGTTCACCGGTTTGGTGCACAACAGACACAACGAGAGGCACCGGATGTGACCGAGCTAAAGACTGCAGTCAAGCCAGCAGCCACTAAAGTTGGAGTACACACTTATTCTGACCTTTATCTAACAGTTATTATACATATAATTACTTTATTTTATTGTGCAATAATTGGTGCAATTATTCAACTGTGCAATATTCTTTACACCTCTTGAATGTACATAATTATTCAACATACAGTGCACATTATTGTGCATACTTCTTATGTTTATTATTATTCTTGTCTTTATTCTACTGATGTATATATTGTAATAACCACTGTAGCACAATAGATATTTTATATGATTGAATGTAACACTATTTTATACAGTGTAATGTAGCACAGTGCACATATTTGTATATTTGACACACTTACAGGCTCAGCACAGTGAAGATATATATTTTATTCGTACTGTCTTAGTACTAGTGTTAACATTGTGGCATGATGCACATTTTTATTTCTATTTTATTGAATTGTATTGTTTTATATTTACATACTTGTATTTCATACTCGTATTCTTACTTATCATAATTCACTATTCTTTACATCGGAGCGACTGTAATGGATCACAATTTCCCCTCAGTGAATTAATAAAGTATTTCTGATACTGATTTTATTGTAAATGCATTGAAATGGCCCAGGATACACACATGACTACATCGTCTTTTCAATAAGGTATTAGCAAAGTATATGAAAAATACATATGTGGAAATAAGATTAATTGGTATTAAACATGTTAGCTGTGTTCCTGATCAATCAGAAATAAGAAATCCCACCAAATTGTGAGGGAAATTACTGTATTCTTTTATTTTTTACAGACTGTAAAGCTATTTTTACTGTATCAGTTTGAAATATTGCCTATTAAGTTCCACATTTGTACTTCGAAATTATTACATTTCTAAAAACTTGAGGTGTTGTTGACATTGCATGTATCTTAGACCTAACTTTCAAATAAAACCAGCAAAAGTCATAGTGTTTCTTACCTAACAGCCATTATATGCTAGTTTTATGTATATAGTTATACGTAATTAAATTACAAAATAAATGTAACTGTCATTAGTTACAGTTACTGAGAGAAAATATGCAGTTACATTAAAGTTACTTATCAAAATGTTGGTGTTTACAAAGGGGTTACATCCAATTATATTCCTTTCAATTAAAAGTTTAAACGTAGAATATAATATTTATTGTGTTGCTTTGCATCTTTTCGCCGTCCAGGAATTACTATTTTTGGGATATTCTATTTCCAGATATTTTCTGGTTTATTACCCAGTTTAAAACATTTGTTAGAAGAATGATCAAAAAGAAATCAGATGTAATAAGTTACACTACTTTGATAGAGTAATTAAATTGAAATTAAAGTTAAATTACATATTACATTTTCAACAGCGTAGCTAGTAATCTGTATCCTATTCCATTTCAAAAGTAACCTTCCCAGCAATGTATTCTCACCACTCCTTTCAAGATGGTTATAGGGAATCACTGTAAACATGTAGGCTAAATCTTTCAGAGAACGCCAGCCTTCTTGATGTGCACTGCTCTTAAATCGGTCAGCCTAGAGCTAGTAGCGCTGTGCCAGAGAAACCAGAGGCCAGATTCAGATTTTCTCAGTGAGGGAGAAAGAGCAGATCTGCATCTGGCCCCTTTTTAATTTTATTTATTTATTTTTTACTTGTTATGTGGGAAAATCATGTTAAACTAAATATTAATCACAGCAGAGTATTTTTAAAAACTCTTTTGGTGTGTGCTGGCAGGGGGTCCATCAGAAGGCAAGCTGATCCCAGGAGACGAGATCATCATGATAAATGATGAGCCAGTCAGTTCGGCACCCAGGGAGAGGGTTATTGACCTTGTCAGGTATGACAACACACTCAGGTGAGATGCCATTTGCCTGCTGTTGAACCTGCTGTTGATAATTGTACAGTGCTTATAAAAAGTATTCACCCTTCTTAGACATTTTCATGTGTTATTGACTCACAGCATTGAATCAAAGTAGATTTTTATGGTTTTTTTACACTGATCAACAGAAAAAAATGTCACAGTTAGCTTCTGCACTGTGGCGTGTTTCCTAGTGAGATGGAATATTTGATTGGTGTACAGTTAAAAGAGAGATTTAAATCAAATCCTTCACATTTGACTTGTCAACTAAAAGTGGGCGGGCTTAGTTAGTGCTATACAGAGCTACAGTGGACAGCTGTAGCTCCGTATCAGGAGGACGATGAGGGGGAGATGAATGAATAAATTAGATTAATGAATAAATGAATTAGACCTCTGACACATTGATTTGGTTTGATGGTTGAAAAGTGGGTGTGTCATAACAGCGAGGCCCTGATGGTGTTAGCCGACAGGATAACTGTATCCATCAGGAAGAGAGACGAAGCACATTGTATGCTCCATGTAACGTTAGTTGCTGAAGTAGTTTAGTGTGAATTGCCTTGCACATAGTCTGTAGCTGACACAGGTATCACTTTCTTCAAGTGATTAAATTATAGCCAGAAGGCTTGTAACCACAGCATTTTGGGTAAACAAAGACACACCGAGGTAGCGTGCTGTTGCTAGTTAGCTAACTTAATCTTAGCTCTGTGTTGCTAAAAGTTGCAGACTGATTGATGGTTGGATGTCATGACGTTATATACCCTTATTAGTCCTGGGAGGGGAAATTCCAAGTTTTCACTCTGTTTTACATACACACACAAGCCTGAAAATACCCACACACATGCACAAAGAGGGCCTATACATGCATCAAATGGAGAGATGTCAGTGAGGGAGCTGCCCATGGGGTTTGGTGCCTTGCTCAAGGATACCTTGGCAGTGCCCAGGAGCTGAAGTGACACCTCTCCAGCTACGCTCCATATTTTGGTCTGGTTGGGGACTGGAACCAGTGACCCTCTGGTTCTCAAACCAAGTCCCTATGGACTGAGCTACTGCTGCCGATTATTAATTGAAACTGCATAGTACCAGCTTATATAAGCACATATCATATTTTGTTTTAGAAGGAAGAAAACAGGGTCGGATTTTGACATAAAAATAACCCTTGAAAGAAAATGATTTTAAAAACATTTTTCAGGCACATATTGTTTAATGGACATTCCGCTAAGCCCCGCCTCTTTGGGATGGCCCTTCAAGCTGTCAGAGTAAGCATGGAGCCCACACTGTAACTAATTGCACTCCTTGAAGAAATATGATTATTATATTATTAGTACATTTCTTTAAAAATTAAATAATGATTTCAGAGAGAAGCAGACAGAGGGGTCTAAGGGGGCTAACCCTGCACTTTTCAGGGTTTGATTTTGGTTTTGGAACAGGGAGGTATCATTAATACACGACGTGCCCCAGGCACAACATTTAGCTCCAAATCCACAAAACCAGCCTGAAAATGAAGGAAATCTGAAACAGCTGCATTAGAATCAATGGAGCACAGCTGTGTTGTTGTCGGACCCTGGTCTGAGCCGGCCTGATGCTACGTTATGATTGGCCAGTCTGCATCTGGGGGTGGGAATTAGCAAAAGGTCAATTGGTGCACAAAATGTTTGGGGATGTGATCTTAAAGTGTTAAAAATGCCTTTTTCATTTTATCTTGACTTCAATGTCACAGTGAAAATATATGAATCATCAATGGTGCAGTCAGCTGGTTTTAGAAGTAACATAATTAGCTAAACCTGTGCAGTCAAGAGGTTTCAATCAAGTGTATTATAAATATACACAGAGAGTGCACCATGACAACAAAGGACCAAACCAAGCAGCTCAATGAGCAGGTGATTAAAAAGCACAAATGAGGAGATGCATTATAGTGTCAAAAAGGGCACAGTAAATCAACTGTGATTCAATGCTGTGAATAATAAAACATGAAATCTTCCATAGGAGGTAAATACTTTAGTTAATTTTCATAAACAGTGTAAATAATTAAACTACCTCTCGCAGCTTACTATTTATGGACATACTATAGACATTTTTCTAGACTAAGCAATTTTTTAAATTTGTATTTTTATTTTGAAATACTATAAAACAAATATTTCACCTGGGATCAGATACATTATTGTAGCCACCTGCTCCATTCACCACAATTTAGCTGTATGCTGGTGTTGATGTTTTTTCATGCGTCTCATTAAATTAATATCACTGACACAGCTGAGTGGCTGGCTGTGAGCGTTTGGTCCTCATATGACCTGTGCGGCAGTCTGTAAACAGTACATTAGCACGGAGAAAAGTGCCCCTGTGGCCACTCCTTCACTGCTCCTGTGGCCTTGAATGGGCTCGGTCTCTGCAGTAAAACTCTGCACTGTGGAGGCAAGACAGGGCTGCCAGGAGCATCACCGGGACACAATGTTCCTCGTGCTACTGTCCGCCTAAAAATAACAATAACTGGAAGAAAACTGAAGTATTTCCAGATTTCCCCTAAACACATCTCATCAGTTGTTTTGTTTTGTTCCAGTCTTTCATAAAAAATTATTATTTATTTTTTGTGTGCGTGTGTGTCTTACAGGAGCTGCAAGGAGTCCATATTGTTGAGCGTTGTTCAGCCGTACCCAGTAAGTCTCTCCGTCCTCTATGAATGAAACAGAGTACATTCCATTAGGCTGTTTGTGTGTTTGGAGCTGATTATTTTGTTGACTCCATGAAAGCAAGTCATTAATCATGCCATATGTTTGTGCTGGCACTGAATCAGTTATGCCTTAGCTGAGTGTTACAGCCCCGCTAACTCAAAGGGAGACCAATCACTGCAGTCTTTCCAAGTCTTCTCATGTTGTAGCGTCAGATCCTCTCAAGACCTCAAACGAACCTGCCACATCAACATTTACTAGAGTCACGGAGCGCCAGATGGTTGTGAACACACAGCGCCAGGAGCATATATTCGGCCTTTGTTTACAGTTCAAGTAATAAGTCAGTGGAAATGTGAATTATGCTTGAATTCACTCCAAAAATAGATCAAATCATGAGTGCGTGCTCACAGAAACCAACATATATGCCATCTGATAATTCTCTGTACATCCTGACAGTAATTATGGTGTTTGAAAGATGTCATGTATAAATAAATTCATTCACTGTGCATTTCAGTTAATCATTTTGTTCAGATTACTAGGCGTTACTCTGCAGTGTCAATGGCCCTCATTTATCAATCTATCTTGCAAAGCAGTGCAGATCAGAGTGCAGAAATCATCTCATCTTTGGGTTTGCGTGTGATTCATGAAACGTTCTTATCCTGCCAATTAAAGCGTAGGAATGATCAGATGTTGATAAATGTGGAGGCTGAAAACAGTTGTCATTTACATATCCTGCCTCAACATAATCTGGGTTTGCTACATGTAAAGATATAATACAGCCAAAAGGAGAAAGTAGCAAAAGCTAGCTAAGGTAGTCATGGAAATGCTGAAACCCCGGGTCCAATTTAGCCAGTAGGTTTTATTTGGCAGCTTGAAAAGTGGCTAAAACAGTATAAAAGACACACACATCCCAACGTCCACTGGAGTGGGTGCTGGATCAAAGAAATGTCTGGCTACGTAAAAAACAAATAAGTCCGCACACCAAGTAGCTACTTGGGCTTCTTGAGCTACTTATTTGTTTTTACTTAGCCTGAAAAGTGGCATTACAGGAAGTAAAAAAACAAATGCAGCATCGAAGAAATCACTGCTGTGGTCAACAGCGTTGCAGTGAACAATCACCCTCTAGCTTGAAATGTTTGATAGAGACATCCATGATATGTACCAGCCTACAGTTTACACATGGTAATAGTATAGGGTATATATTATATAATATTGACCTTGTTATAATATTTATATAAAAGCTTATAGTTGATCCAGATAGAGGAGCACATGGTCACGTGTTATCAAGTATGCTTCCATTTTGGGTACAACAGGTGGTCGAGGAGACATGTATCTGAGCCATACACCGGTAAAAATTAAATCACCAAGCCTACTAGTATTAAAATAATTACATTGTTGCAGGGTTTATATATTTCTTTTTATGCTTTTTCTTAAAAAAAAGAAAAGTTTCAGATAGAGCAGAGCACCACTGGTGTTCATCTCTGGTTAGCCTGGAGTCAGTCCCACAGAGCCAGGCCAACTGCAAGCTGTGACAGAGGTCGCACTTCCATATGGCAATTACACATTTTTAAGTGATTAAATATGTGGCTGCAAATAATTAGATGTCAGAATAGAGTCTAATAACAATGCTCCACCTCAGCCAGATTCACTATGCTGCATCGCAAGTCCACACAGACTTAAACTTGCGAACATGAGCCGAGATAACATTGATAAATGCTGAGCTTTGCGTGGAAATGACTGTAAGCCCACTTTGGTGTCATATGTTCGTTTCACAAATGAGAGCCATTGACACACAGGCAGTCGAGGGTGTTCTCTCACAGAGCCTCCCTTATTGTATCAGCACTGAGTAGAGAAATGGGAGGTTGTCATGTTTCAAGAAGGGAACATGCCCTTGAATTGTGTGCAGCTGAAAAAATACATGACTCATCTCTAAAGCAACTGATTGTCCTTTAAATCTGTTTTTTTTTCTTCTTCTTCTTCTTTCCCTCTAAAAGTCACCCAAATCGGCATTCATCAGCGCAGCCAAAAAGGCCAAGTTAAAGACTAATCCTGTTAAAGTTCGCTTCGCTGAAGAGGTCATCATCAATGGCCAGGTCCCCGTAAGTCACACTAGACACTGATTCATTCTGTGCACATCAAGGGTCTGAACAGGGGACGACAGCGACCGACTTGAACTCTAAAAGCAGGCGTAGAGCAGAGTGAAAATATCAGAAATCGCTAATGGTAAAATGGAGACATGCATGAGCAAGAACTACACCTCCTCCACTTTCTTCTTTTCATCACTGGGATGAAATTAAGAGCGCGGGGGTATGACTGACAGAGAAAGGGGGACACTTACAGAGAGCTTCCATGGTTTGGTAGATGTTTTCTAGAGAGCAACCGTAAAGAAAGGAGACTATTAGGCTGTCATGTCCTCTAAGCAAAAAGGACAGCATCGTACATAAAACCAGAGTGATTATTGAAGAGATGCATCGTTGTGTTACTTTGTAGTATCTTCACTACCAGTTTACCTTGATGAAAAAATGTCATGTAAATAAAATCAAATGCGAAAACATACATGTTTGGCATTTTGGTAAATATGCTAATTTGCTTTCCATGAGAAAATCTCATACTCTCATTCTTGCCTGACAGATTTGTCAACTTGTTACACTCTGTTTCCATTTTCAATCTGACATTGCCTCCACTGGAACCAATTTATGTGGGGGAAGGGAACTGGACTCACGCTAACCAGTCACTAGAGACTAACATCTTCGCATCAATCTAAGGTCTCTTTAAAGGGCAGGTCCACCTGCATTATTTTCTGTGTTTTTCAAATGGAAACTCCCACAAGGCCATTTTAAAAAAGTGGTGTCATAGGTTACAGCACTGACAATAACACACACTAATTAACAGATGAGAGGCAGTAGTAACCAGTAACTCATGTGTTCTGCGCTGTAAAATTACTGTTTCTGTGAAAGGATGGGGGCAGCAGCCAGTGTACATTATGTTCTGATTTTTTTTTTACCACTTTACCTTGCTGTCAGGCAGCCCTTTCTGAGGGAAACCTTAGCCATTATATGGCCCTCTTCAAAGCCACCAGACTCCACTGACAGAACAGTAATTTTACCTCACAGCACATGGGAGTTGCCAATCTTTAACCCACCCAATCTTTTAGTTCATTTGTGTTGTTGTGTGACTTTCAGAAACAAACTAACGTGGTGTCCAAGGCATTGTGGGTTTATAAGAAGCAACAAAATCTTGCAGAAATCTGTCAGGACAAGTCAGAAACAGTTTTAAGGGGGGTTTGGGTAAATAGCATGTGACAATAAAACTTTGACCAACATTTGAATTTAGGGTTTGAATACATCAGGAACACTATTGGATAGGAATAGAATGACATAAAACATTAAATGAATAAATAAATAAATGGAGCTACCCTATGTCCACACTGACACAGTATGCCAATGTGGCCAACATACTGGTTTTGTCAGGTTTTAAGAATGGAGTGACACGAGCAAAGTAAAAACAAACTGCAGTGTTGGACAATTTTGTAAAGCAGTGGCTCCTAACTCTCGGGTCGCGGTCCAAAAGTGGGTCGCAGGTCCATTCTGAATGGACCACAAGTGACTTGCAAACATGTCAAGTTTGTAAAAAACACACTTTATTTTGAAGTATAGTGAATTTTCGGCACACAACTTTTATTTTGAAGTGCCATTTCCTGCTGTTGAGTGAGTGACTACTTGACAGAGACAACAAACTAGCTTGGCGACATGACCAAACATAAGTATGACGTTTAATTTATTAAACTGTGTGGGCCTTTAACTGATGACAAAGTTGGAAGCCACTGTTGTAAAGAACAGTTAACTCCAACTTGACAACAGTGTTAACCCCGCCCCTAGTGCTGATTGGCTAATCTTTAGTCCTCAAGCAGTGTTCATTGGGTCGATTGCTTTTTCAACTAAGATACGGCTATTTAACGTCACAATGTCAAACGAATCAGTCAATTCGGTGGGGTAAGCAAATTCAAAGGTCTGTACCGAGGCAACTCTAATACAGTATCTGTATCTGTTAAATACGAGGCTGCAGTCATGAGGAGCTTATCGTCGCATTAATAACAAGAAGCAGGGTAAACAACTTGCCTGGATCTGTCCAACAGTAAAACAAAAATCTGTCTACCAGCACCTTTTAAAGCTCACTAACTATATGATTTGCTAAATCCGCATATAAATGTGTTAAAAAGACACACTGGTTTAACAGGGGGGACATGTGCCTAACTATTTCTTGTCTGGGTGCATTAATTTCCCTGAGATATGATGTGTCAATTAGTGAGCTTTAAAGGTGCTGGTAGGCATATTCTGTCACACACAGAGCCCTGCTACAAGTTTAGATACTGAGATAAGTGAAGTGTCTCCTGGTTGTTGCTTCATTATTACCATACACATATAGGAGTGTATCAATCCTATCATTCCAGCAAGAAAGCAAATAAGTGTATTTCCCCAAAATGTGGAAACTATTTCTTTCATTTCCCTCTGAGTTACTTCCACATTGAGTTCTTGAATGTGCAATAATTTTCTCCCAGGGGTCTTCCAATTACAGAAATTTCCCCCCATGAACTTTAACTGCAGTGTATAAACATCTTTCAATTAAAAAAGCAAGAGTTGTTAATCAAAAGATTCTTATTCCATCCTCAGGAAACAGTGAAGGACAACTCCCTTCTCTTTATGCCAAATGTTCTGAAGGTGTACCTGGAGAACGGGCAAACTAAATCATTTAAATTTGACAGCAGCACATCCATTAAGGTAGGTGCCGGAAAGAACCTCGCTTCACTATGAAATGCAGTAGCATTATCCAAAGTGATGCTCAGTTTAAATGTTGAATGTTATTCACAGTTGCACCGCACATTATAAAGTGCAAACTCCTCTCTTCATTATGGCCTTCGGGACCTCATCTGAGCTGAAATAATGATTCAAACAAAAAGCATTTTGAACCTAATAAACTGTAGCAGGGAGAATTTGGTCAGCAGATCACATTTCCTTTTTTTTCTATTGCAGTTGATACTGTATGTTCAGTTCGTGTTTTTGCGTGTGTTAAGCAGTGAAAATGATTTATGGTTTTGGCACTGAGCTGTGCATGAGCAGGCTGCTGAATCTGCACGGTTCTCATTTTGTATTAACTATGACTTTGTCTCCGTGAAAGGACGTCATCTTGACCCTGCAAGAGAAGCTATCCATTAAGAGCATCGAGCACTTCTCTCTGATGCTGGAGCAAAGAGCTGAGGGGTCTGCCAGCAAACTCATGCTCCTGCATGAGCAGGAGATGCTAACTCAGGTAACACAGCTCTCTTTGGTGCTACTAAATAGGAAAGAGAAGGTTAAATAATAGACATGGTGACAAAACAGAGGGACGATACCACCCTTTGTTTTGTATTCATGTTGTAGTGCAACAGGAGCAAAACTGCAGGGTCTTTAGTTTATAAAATGTCTAAAGGAATAGTTCGACATTTTTGGAAGCATACTTGTTCAAGGTTAAAGAAGATCAATACATCGCTAATAGTCCATCACTCTACACTACACTTTGGTTTTTATATAAATTAAAAGGAAGACATAAAGCATGTTAAGGGGCTGGTAGGTGGATTTCTTTATCTTTGAACAGAGCCAGGCCAGCTATTTCCCTGTTTCCAGTCTTTTAAGAGTCTCCTGGCAGCTGCATATTTAACAGACAGGTAGAGAGTGTTATCGATCATCTCATCTAACTCTAGGCAAGAAACCGAATAAGGTTATTTCCCTGAATGTCTAACTATTCCTTGAATCACTGTCAAAATTGTGTATTAATCCTGACTTAAATCAACATCAAATGTTGCCTACAATGCACTGTTCCTGTTTGCAGACACACAGACAACACTTGACTAATGGGACCCTCATTATCCTCTGACTTTGTGCTCTAGGTGACACAGAGGCCAGGGTCACACAAAATGAAGTGCTTTTTCCGCATCACTTTTGTCCCAAAGGATCCCGTGGACCTGCTTAGGAGAGACGCAGTAGCATTTGAGTACCTCTATGTTCAGGTGATTATCAGCAGATACCGATAACACTTAAAGGGACAGTTTATCCCCAGATCAAAAATACATACTTTATCTTTTACCTGTAGTGCTGTTTATCCGTGTAGATTGCTTTGGTGCGAGTTAGAGTGCTAGAGATATCGGCTGCACAGATGTCTGCCTTCTCTTGAATATGTTAGACCTAGATGGCACTCAGCTTGTGGTGCTCAAAGTGCCAAAAAATACATTTGAAAAGCTCAACAGCAGTGTGTCTTTTCTGAAATCATGGCCTAGTTACTCAAGGTAATACACAGACCTCGTTGTGGGCAGTTTCATGTAGGAACTACTTTCTTTCTACTGAACATAGCGTAGAGGGACGAGAGGCTCTTGCTCCTGACAGCATGATGTAAACATTAATGGCGTCCTCCTCCGTTGAGTTGTAACATCAGCTAGCTCAGTGAGGCTAGGTGCTAGCAGTAGATGCACGCTTCCTTGTACATGATAATACGGTTGTTGAGTGTAGCTTGGAAGAAAGAAAATAGTTCCTACATGAAACTGCTCACGAAAATGTTTGTGGATTATCTTGAGAAACTGGGTCATGATTTCTGGAAAGAGACATTGCCGTTAAGTTTTTCAAATGTATTTTTTTGGCGCTTTGAGCACCACAAGCTGAGTGCCATTTAGTTCCATTATATTTAAGAGAAAACAGACATCTGTACAGCTGATATTGCTATCACTTGGCAGCTCACGAAAAACAATCTAGAGTAGTAAGTAGCATTACAAGTAAGAGGAAAACTATGTATTTTTGATTTTGGGATGAACTGTCCCTTTAACACAGGCCACTTAGTTAATGGCGAAAGTTTAAAGAATCACAATATGCTAATCTGAAAACACCTCAGAACTAGGGTATAGTTGACACTTTAATGTGTGGTAATTGCCTCAGCTAACACATGGTAGCTGTAGGTGTGTTGTTGTCTTGCATTTCGTGATAAGAAGTGTAACTGTAGTGTAACCTCTTCCTGTCCTGTCCCTCTCCGGCTCCTCCAGAGCTGTAATGATGTGGTATTGGAGAGATTTGGGTCAGAGCTGAAATACGACACGGCGCTCCATCTGGCTGCCCTGCAAATGTATATTCTAACCATCAATACCAAGCAGTCCCAGAAAGTTTCCCTCAAGTATATTGAGTAAGTAGATTGGATTTCATACTGCGCCATGCAGGCTGAAATCTAACTGTAGAGTTATTTTGTTGTTTTATTAATAAGTCCAGAATGCTCTCAGACAATAAAACAATAATGATCTCACTAGTATTGTTCTACTGCAGCAGCAGCAGATACATCCCTGCTGGTTAGTTAATGATTCTGATTGTACCCTGTCAGTTAATCAATGTACCACCTCTGGGTGAAGTAAATCGATCACCGCTCAAGAGTGATGACTTGACTGTTTGTCATAGTGATCGAGTGACCTTCTCTAATCTTTATGAATTGTGGCTCTGCAGGAAGGAGTGGGGTCTGGCGTTGTTCCTGCCTCCTGCTGTGCTGTCTAGCATGAAAGAGAAGAACATCAAAAAAGCCCTCACTCACATCCTCAAAACCAACCAGAACCTGGTGCCGCCTGGTAAAAAGGTAGAGTGAGCCACCTTTTTTCCTTTGCCTCTCTTCATCTCTCTCTCTCTCTCTTTGCCTTTCACTGAATCTGAAAAGACTCTTTACCACCACCTAGTGGTGAAGTTGGTGGAGTAATCAAAAATAATGATGCTGGGTGCTTGCTGCTTTAATGGATAATGTTGCACCCTTTTTATAAGACTCAACTGAGCATTACATCCTGCTGTAAATACCTTTATTTAAATAATTCCAGCATGTATTTCATCCTATGTGTCTTTTTCGTCTCTACTCACAGCTGACTGCCCTGCAGGCAAAGGTCCATTATCTGAAGTATCTCAGTGATTTGAGGCTGTATGGAGGACGGGTGTTTAAATCCACACTAATTGTGAGTCAAACCATCTTCTCACATTATATACAGCTAGTGTGTGACACAAAAACATACCGTGTTCATTTGCATGCAAAAGTTATATCTCTCTCTTCCCTTTTACAGCAAGGCGAGAAGCACACGGAAGTGACATTGCTGGTGGGGCCCAAATATGGCATCAGCCATGTGATTAACACCAAAACAAACCTGGTCGCACTACTGGCTGATTTCAGTCACGTCAACCGCATTGAGATGTACACAGAGGATGAGAACAGGGTTAGAGTGGAACTACACGTTCTGGACGTAAAGGTTAACAAACCCTCTAATTTTTACAAAATAAAGGCATGTGCTGACTTTCTATAATGTCCCCCAAACAACAGCAAGTCTGCTCAGCAGTCATTTTAATTGCATTCTGCAGACCTGCTTTCCCATTTATTTTGTGCTCATTGTCATTTGCTTATCTGCCTCTTTCACAGCCCATCACTCTCTTAATGGAGTCTGTTGATGCAATGAATCTGGCCTGTTTGACTGCTGGCTACTACAGATTACTGGTGGACTCTCGGCGCTCCATCTTCAATGTGGCCAAAAACACAGATACAAGTATGCCTGGCATGATCACAGGATGACTCATCAGAATGTGCTGTGTTTAAATAAACCACTTTCATCTTTTGGTTCCTCTTTGCAGGCCATGCAGCAAGAGTGAAGCAGACTTACCAGGCCATCGAGTGTACATACAGCACACCCCATAAAGGATTTGAAGACAGAAACAACCAGAGGTGCAGCCAAGAGTATTCTGACCAGGAATGCGAATACCTCGACCACGGGAGACTGGAAGGCCAGCCAGTCTACATAACCGAGATCCACCAGCCCCAGCACTCAATGCACATGGCAGAGAGAGCGGAGTGCTGCAGAATCCCTTGCTCCCAAACTTACCTCAACCTCCCTAGGCCCAAACCCCAAGACTCCTCCAGGAGTGCAAAGGTCTCCTTCATATTTGGAGATCCTCCCTTAGACAGTGTAAACCCCCAAAATCTGGGCTACCAGAGACTGATGGACGAGGGCCCAGAGATTCTAGACAATCACAGCCACATGTACAGGCGTCTCGAAGAGGACTATAAGATGATGGATGCCATAGAAGATGGGGATGAGTATCAGTACTCTACCAAAATCTTCGGTCCTGGTGAATGCATCGAGGAGCCGCTGCTGCACGATATTTGCTACGCGGAGACAACAGATGACGCAGAGGACGAGGACGACATCAGTTGTGAAGAGGACATGGTGATGAGTGACATTGACAAGCCCATGTTACTCTCACTCTCAGGGTCCAGCGATGACATCATCGACTTGACCTCCCTCCCTCCCCCGCCGGAGGGTAATGACGAGGAGGACAATGACGTACTGCTGCACTCTCTTAACCTGGCCATCGCTGCTCCTCCTCCCGGCTTCAGGGACAGCTCGGACGAGGAAGAGCAGCAGGGGGCTGGGACTCGGGCCCAGGGGGCTTGCAATGATATCCCGGTGTCTCTCATAGATTCAGTGCCCACCCTCGGCGCAGAGGGCCACGGGGAGCCTCTAAACGATGCAGTGGTGTCCACCTTACAGGCACTCGAGGCCCTCGCTGCATCTGAGGAACAGAGTCCAGCACAGTCAGAGAGTAGCACAGGTTCTCCTTACACTATTGTAACATTCATTCATTAACACCACACATGTTCCAGCCATTCACTTTTGATTTGTTGTTGTTGATTTTTTTTTCAATAAAGCCCATTTTGTTCTATGTTTCCATTTGTGTGAGTATTTCTTCATTCATTTCAGCATATGTGTTCATTGCATTCATTTTGTCAAGATTTGTTGTTGTTTTGTGTATCATTTTGTTTGTTTTCACAATGGCACCCTGAACAATGTCAAATGTTGCTTATATAGAAAAAATGAAAATTATTAATAGCCAATATTATGCAAATTTTAAGTCTCTGAACATTTATCAATATTTTATAATGCCATAATGTTTATTGTCTGTGTTTTTCTTAAGTAATCATTCACTCATTTTCTCCCCTACACACCGAATTACATTCTCATTACCATTAACTATCTTTGACTCATTACCTAATCTGTGATATTGCTCATGTGCCTCAGATGAAGTTGTTAATGAAGTGTTTGTCTTTCTGTGGCACACAGGTGTAGAAATATCACGAGCATTTAGTCCTGAGTCCTCAGATTCTGGCAACGAGACAAATTCCTCTGAGATGACAGAGAGCTCCGAGCTGGCCACTGCTCAAAGACACTCAGAGAGCCACCTGAGGATGCACGCGGCCATGACAGAAGGGTACCATGCTGTGAACGAGGAAAAGGCAGAGGCCACTGCATCTAGTGATGGCGGCGCGGGAGCTATGCAGTACAACCCCCAGGAGCATCAGGATGAGGAGGCAAAATCATCTGCTGTCGCCTCCTCCCAGATTTTTCACTCAGATGGTGGTGAGATGGAGCCAGAGACAATGGAAATAAAATCAGTCAGTGAATACTTCACTAAGATGCACATAGGCTCAGTAATGAGCAGGCAGAGAGGGAAACAGAGGGAGGCAGAGAGCAGAATCCAGGGAGAGACCTGTGAATCCTCTGACAGATCTCACATGACTTCTCACGACTCAGCTAGAGAGGAGCCCCCTCATCTTGTTGGGAAGTATAACGCTTTCACTGTGAGAGATTCTTACTACATGAATCAACTTGATCTGGGGCGAACTCACTTTAAAGATAGGCATCAAAAATGGCAGCAGAGAGCGCCCGCAAACAAAATGGCAGAAAATCTCTCTCCAGAATGTGTGAATGACTCACAGGCTTCCCACGCAGACAGGTTGACAGTCAAGGGAGAGAAACAGGACTCAGATGAAAGGAGCCAACAGTTAAATGCCCATCTCCAATCTCCATCTAAAGGGCCCATCCTCGCAGAGGGAGACGGCGCTTCACAGGACAATGAGCAGCAGCAAATTAAGATTCCACCATCAGAGCAAGACGTCACAAGGTTATACGAATGCCACGTGAGCAAGCGCATGTCATCGATACAGAGTGAAGGAGTTCATTCTCTGCAGAGCTCACAATGTTCCTCTATAGATGCCGGTTGTAGCACAGGCAGCAGCAGCTGCGTCACTCCCATGGATTCTCCCCTTTGTGCCACAGACAATATGCATGTACTGTCAGAGTCCTCGCTCAAGGGGCTGAGTTATGTTACTGCCGAGGAGAAAGCTTATGGGCCCCAAGGTCAGGGGAGGATTGGCCATCCCATGGATCCCACCCTGCTGAGGAAGATCCATGCAGCTACTAGTGCCGAGCCCGGGTTCGGGATTACACGGGATGGCAGTCACCGAATGCCCAAGATAAAAGAAACCACAGGTAAAACTAAACAGGAAGGTGCTCTGTCTTATCTATGTCTGTGTGAGTGCATGAAACGGACAAAAGGGAAATTTAAAGTCAAACATTGACTAGGGCAAGAATATATTTTTAAATAGTCAGTTCATTTTATCATCTACCTCGTGGTACCTAGTCATCAATATGTTTCCTGGAAAACATGACTAAAAGTCTAGAGTAATACTACTGTTACAGCTCTGTGAGGCTGTACTCTACTAGATACTGTACAGGATGCCAATGCCGACCTGCTAACATACTCAGAAATGGCAACGCTAACATCCTGAGGTTAAGCCATAGACTGTATAAAAATATGGACAATGCATCTCCATTTACTCCCACTGTTCAAAAATGGAGCCAAACTCCCCAGTTATGGCCATCGCTATCTTGCGCTGGTGACATCATTTGGAGCCAGAGTGTGCGTAGTAGCTGTCTTGAGTTCCTGGCCATACATCCATCCAACCAATTGATTACAAGCAAAACCCTTTTTATAGCATCAAATAACTAATTAAAACCAATCAGAAAAACAAACATGTCAGTGAAGCCCATGACCAATCCATTAACATGGAAGGGACAGAGTTTATGATACTGCAGCCAGCCACCAGGGGGCGATAAAGATGTTTTGGCTTCACTTTTAGGGTGCTGTCATGCCGTCCATCTTTATATACAGTCTATAGGTTAAGCAGGTGTAATTTAAAATTAATGTAAAACTTATTTATACTTTGTTTCCCCTTCTTGTAAGAGTAATTTCATGAACACTGTTGACGCGAGGTGAGCTTGCCACATCGCTCTCTTGAAGTCCTCCCGTGCAAACGTTTTGCTTTTAATCGCTCCTCTTAATGCCGACACTTTTCTTGTATGCTTCTTAGGATTTTCTGCCACAGCTCCCATCACTCTTAGCTGCCACTCTGTCGCTATGGTCTCTTCTCCCATTACTGCCCCATTTAGCTCTGGCTGGTTGATGTAAAATGCATCGTTTCCACTGCGCCAGCAAGGGAAAGTTGCCACAGACACCACAGCCACAGTATACTGTGTAATACAGAGAGCTTCTTCTGGCAGTTATAGGCTTAATTAGCATCGCTTGAACTCATTTGGCGAGGGCTTGAATGTAACAGACGTTCATTTATGTCTAAAAGTCCCACACTCCAGCTTTAAAATGTCACTTTTGTTTTTTGTCCATCTATTTGACCCATCAAGAATTCAGATTTATTTTTAATAAGAATGCAAATTCAGGCAAAGATGCATATCGTATAGTGCGTATAAGTACGGTATGTAAGTGTAACAAATGAGAAACCGTTGAGATGAATACGTACTGTTGGAGAGATGCTTAACAGTTCTCTTTGTTTTCCTACTACCCCTAGTGTAGCTTGCACACAGCTGAAGAAGGTTGGGGAAGAGTCATCTTTAGCTCTCTGTAATGAGACCAGTACCACCACCACAACCACGTCACCATCATCATTAAGAAGTAGCACAGAGCCCAGCGGGCTAACACAGGCCAGACCCGAGCCCGACCCACATGCCCTGGCTTTCCCCTCAAGCGGATCTTCATGTGACCCTAAAACAAGCAGCCTCAGGAAGCCACGCAGGGATCGGATGCTCAGGAGGAGCTGGAGCACCATAATGCCAGGTTCCAGGAGCTTAGAAGCACTGTTAGAGAAGACCAAAGCCACACTTACAAGGAAGAGTGGTGGTCAGAATTTCCAGTCTCAAGATCCCCTTAAAGTGCAGAGGATATTCTCTGCCAAAACCCTGCCCAAGAGTTTGTCCCAGGGTTCAGTCGCCTCTAATTCATCTGATGGAAGGCTGCAAAAAGGAGCCGCCTTGTTGCTGCCAGAGTCAACAGCACCAAGACTGGATGTAGGTACGTGGAGGTGCCGTGGGCCGTTCAGTCACTGCTTCCTGCGGAGAAAGAAAAACGCTGATGGTGACAATAAAGACAGAGAGTTGCCCTCACGTGCTCTGTTCTCTATCAGCTCGGTTTCTTTCAGTCGCGCGGGAAACACAGTCTTGAAAGCTGACCATAAATCTGAGCAGAGTAACATGGCCGCAGCTACGAATGACATGAGCCTCAAAGCGAGGCTAGCTCGTGTAAATTCAATGAAGGGAAAAACCTACAGCCTTCACACAGGGTTCGCACTTGCACGCAAGGATGCCTTAGAGATGGTCGGTGTGTTGCGTTCCAGCGTCGGCCACATGTGCAGAGGTGAGAATCGCGAGGTCAACGAGGCTGACATGGATACGTTCTCCCAGCTGCTTTTCATGCAGGCCAAAGTGCTGGGCAGGGCCTGCAGTCAGATGAGTGCAGAGTACAGCAGCCCAGAGGAATTACTGCTCACTCTGACGCACAGCTTCCACACACTCTGCTGCCTGACGCAAGCCTGCATGTCACTCGTGGAAGGCCTGAGCACCGAGAGGGAGCGGCGCGAGGTGGTAGCCAAGGTGGATGAGGTCGTCATGAACTATGTGTGTCTGCTGAAAGCTGCGGAGGCAGCTTCGGGAAGCTCCCCCAGTGACCAAAGTGTGAATGCATTGACACATCACTCTGCCACCATGTCTGCTATTATAAACGCACTAACTCACTCACTGAAAACACTGCTCAACAAATAAACTGTTGTTATTTTGTCCTGATTATTGATTTTAAAGCCATACATAAGAGACATGGGTTTAACAACCAATGTGAACTGCTGTGAAAAAAAAAACTTGCCTTGTGTATACAATATTTTATTATGTAAAGTAAAAATAAAATATGAATCAATAAAGTTTTAAATAGATTATTAAGGCCTCTATAAGGAAGCATATGACCCTCCTCTCAAGTATATTATCTAATATTATATTATAGGGATTATTTTAATGACTTATTGGTTATATTAGAGGTTTAACATGTAGATTATTACAACCTTATTAGTACCTTGTTTATAAATTGTACGAATATATATTATGTTGGAGAAATGCATACACTATATACAGCTCTAGACAAATCATTGCACAGGACAAGACGTGATCAAACAAGTAACTCATATGACTTTTTCATTTGCTGATTTCACCTTAATTTAAAGAATACTTTACACATGAACACTGAGTACTTTCCTGTTATTTTTTTGTCGACATCATTAAAAAGATTAAAACTTTTAAAAATTCTTCTCAAATTATTTTTGTCTGTGTTTTAATAATCAAAAGTATGGTTCCGTTTATTACCAGCCTCCCATTTACTTGGCTACTACATTTTTTATTTAGTTTCGCTGTGCTATATGCAAATACGAGATCATTAACACTCTTTCCTGTTGATCTCTGAAGCATTAAAAACAGAATAACAGAAGGACTTTTTTTAAATTTCACAAGTTTGCTCAAAATTGCATTATTCATACAGGAAAGTTGCTTGACCCGTGTTTAGTTTTATAACTGTGTTTAATAATTCAGGATTTCACCATTTACTCAAGCCTGAGTGGTGGTAATGCTTTTTGCATTAATGATGATGATGGCCCATTTCACTAAGGGGACGGGAGAGAGTGTTTGCATACTGTTGTGTGTGAGAGTAGTCAAGCACATGTTGCGTGATGCTCATGCATCTGAGAGCCTACACCCGTGCTAGCACCTCTGTGAGGCTGTACTTTAAGTAGCAGGTATTGTTTACCATGTCCACCATCTTAGTTCAGTTTGTTGGCATGCTAACACTTGCTAAAGAGCACAGAACACAAAGTACAACTGAGGGTGATGGAAATGTCGTTAGGTTTGCAGGGCCTTAACCGAAGTCTTGGACAAATTCAAATATTGCCCTGATGAGCGCTAAATGGAATATAAGACAATCACAAACGTTATTATGATTTATCCTCTGGGGACCATGAATGTCCCAAAACTTTTTTCCAGTGCAATCCATCTTACAGAGTGCTTCAGTGATAACGTTTTTGTAGGCCAACGCGGAGGTTAGCATCGCCGTGGTCTCCTCATCAAAGAGCCTATGGGCTATTTCCACTGGATTTTGGGATTCTGGGAACAAACATTTATGATACTTACAAGATAATCACCACAAATGAACACCACTTTTATGATATTTGCAGTCTAAATGCATTGCTTTTAGTAAAAAACTATCATTAGGCTATGTGCAAACTACACCACAGTTGCATGACTTAACATCCCTACCACAATGAGGCTGCAAAGCCGTGTACAGTGTGAAGATATTTTAAAGTTCCATTTAGCCACTTTTTAGCAATGCCATTTTTAAGACACAAAAGCTTCAGAATTCTTAAGGGTATTAACTGACAGATTTTATGGCATGGAACTAAAACGTGGGAGCCTCTAAATCTTAACCACAGCCCTTATTTCAGGCTGGGAGTACTAAAATGACTCATTTCTGGAGCACACCTAGACCAAGGCAGTGGAACGACCTACAGTACGACAGACTGATATTGCCATCCTTGGCAGTGTTGTGCAAGTTACTAAAAAATAACCTGCAAATTATTGCATATAATAGTAGATACCAGGGAGAGTAACTTTCGCTTTACTTTTAAATATCTGCTTCAATTCCTTTATTAATGCACAGAGCTATATAATTCAGTGTTACTGTGGCAAAGTGCGATACAAGACAAGTGTAAAATTTTATCTATAGTTGTACCCATCATCACTGTGAAGAAAAGTAAGTGGGGGGAACAAGAGAACACAATATATATTTAAAGATCTATTGAACGTAACCGCACGAGGCCTTCAAATCGAGATGCAACAGTCAGTTTTTAGTACTCTTTTGGCAGAGTAAAATAAAATGACAACTCTTTCTCAGCTTATCAAGATACGCCAAATGAAATAAAACTGATTGGTTATACACAAAAACATAAACACAGAGGTGTATCCTTCCTTTACTGGCCTTTGTGTACAGTTACAGTTTATTGCTGATTGATTGTTTGATTCACACCATTCATTGGGCTGTGGCAAAGATAGGTGACTAGCAATGCACCGGTCAACCAGTGGCTACTGCAGTGTTCTGAATAACATTACATTACTAATAACTCATTGAAACATTTTGTGCAATCGTCCAACTTCCACCTTCTCTTCCCTTTCCCTTTGTTTCTCTCTCTGTGGCTATCAAACACACACACAAGAGGTAGGGAATTAACGCTGCTCACCTGATTCGCTTATCACTATGGGTGACGTTAGATCATAACTGGGAAAAAATCCAGTGAATAGGGCTGTGTTTGTGTGCTATGATCAAGACAAAAATGAGCCTACATAAATTTCAGTGATTATAATTGCATTATTTATTTGAAAAAGCAATTAGTTACATGTCTATTTACTGCAAGAAGTGGTGGAATAACAGTAACACATTACTCCCAACACTGATACTAAGAGCCCTGAGGCTAGCATGGCTAAAAAGCTCCTTTGTCATCTAAAAGGGGTTGGCCAGGTGGATGCTTTTTATAATACAACAGTGTATATTCCTGCATTGTTTTTCTCAGATAAAGGACCAAACATAAATACTGTGTGGACAGATCACGAGTTAGAGTGAATGTTACTCAGCCACAAAGCAGCCAAAGCTTGAGGAAGAAGATTCTGCCTGGTGTCAAAATAGCGTGTTCACATGTAAACTGGTAAAGCAAAACCCAAGCACTGGTTTCACTTTCCCCTGCAGTCTGATCAGAAATGAAACAGCTTTCTCTGTTAGCAGTTACCAAATAACCACAGCTCCTCCAGCTGTGCTGTCACACTGTTCTGTGAGAGCAACAGACTATTATCCTTGACCCTTCTATTCAAAAGGAAACCTCTTTGTAGTCATTTCAGGATAAACCACATGTTTGCACCATTATGTAACAAACACAATCAGTAAACAGTTATCAAGCACACAATATAAAAGATGGAAGATTTGGATATGTGTGGTTTGAGGCAATAGGGAAGTGATGCTGGCTAATTATACAGACGAGGGGCTAACCCTGCCACCTGTTACTTTCATGTCATCACCTTCGAGTTGATCATCAATGTTACACTTCTTTCAGTACTCGATCCAGCTTGACAACAGGACTCATAGCAGGACCTCTTCTCACGTGAACGATGTTCTTCCACCAGGTGAGTGTCTGTTATCTTTGTTGATATACTGTATTTTATTAGAATTGTATTTAGAAGTACTGAAATGGCAGACTGGCTCTGATTAGAAAGGCTGTAAACAATAAAATTAAATGATAGCTTGTATCAGTTCCTAGTTGTATTATGAGATAGCATTTTCTGTACATACCTTACTCAAAATGTTGATTTTAGCATGTGATTCTTGCATTATGTATTGTCTTAGTAATTGTAGTATCAGTTTTCCAGCTGCACACATTTCTCAGTAAACGGCCTGTGTTTCTGTACAGATTTATGTGCCGATCCTGGGCCTGTGGTGTTGCCTCTCCACATCAACAGCTAGCGTTTCCTACCCCAAAACCCTGCCATGTGATGTCAGCGAGGCCAACAACGGGAGCACGGTGCTGGTAGACTGCACTGCGAGGAGCCTCAAAGACATCCCCCTTGGCATTCCTGGAGACACTACCAATCTGACGCTCACCATCAACCACATTCCTAAGTTAAACTCCACCTCCTTTCGCAGTCTGGAGAACTTGACTGAGATTGACATGAGGTGCAACTGTGTGCCCATTAAAATTGGGCCCAAGGACCACATGTGCAATGTGAGTGTGATAATAGAGGAAAACACCTTTACCAGCCTGAGGAACCTGCGATCACTGTATCTAGATGGTAATCAGCTCCCTAGTATACCAAAAGGCCTGCCTCCAAATCTGATCCTGCTGAGTTTGGAAGTGAATCACATCTATAACATTTCTAAAGCAAACCTCTCTGACATCAGAAATATTGAGGTGCTTTACCTCGGTCAAAACTGCTATTACCGTAACCCATGTGATAATAACTATACAATAGAGGACGATGCATTTTTACAGCTGAACAATTTAAAACTGTTGAGTCTTAAATCAAACAACTTATCCTTTATTCCACATCAGCTTCCCACAAGTCTGAAGGAACTGTACCTTTACAACAACAAAATTGAAGAAGTTACTGACGAGGATTTCAAGAACTTAACTAACCTTGAGATTCTAGATATTAGCGGAAACTGTCCCAGATGTTACAACGCTCCTTTCCCATGCATCCCGTGCCCAAATGATTCCCCTCTGAAAATCAGCAAGGATGCTTTTAAAATGTTGACAAAACTTCAGACGCTTCGCCTGCACAGCAACTCCCTGACACATGTGCTGCCTAAATGGTTTGCCAGCATGTCAGAGCTGAGAGTTCTCGATCTCTCGTCAAACTTTTTAGCAACAGATATAGGAACCACACACTTCCCACAATTCCTGGGCAAACTGGAAGAACTGGATCTTTCATTTAACTATGAGCTTCAGAGGTACCCTTACACATTGAGGCTGAGCTGCAATTTCTCCTTACTCAAATCCCTTCGAATACTCAGACTAAAAGGCTATGTGTTTCAGCAGCTAAAGCCAGAGAGCATTGCTCCTTTGATAAATCTCACAAAGCTGGAGGTTGTAGATCTGGGGACAAACTTTATTAAAATGGCAAACCTCAGTATTCTGATGGAGTTAAAGAGCTTTAAAATAATCAGCCTGTCTGACAACAAAATATCGTCCCCCTCTGACGGCCAAGACCCTGTTGGTTTCTCTGGGGGAGAGCCCTTGAACTGGTCTCCCATGTCGGCTGCAGATCAGTACGGAAATAAGGAAGTAAGAGAGATTCACTACTTCA
This sequence comes from Cephalopholis sonnerati, assembly GCA_019142605.1. Taxonomy (NCBI): domain Eukaryota; kingdom Metazoa; phylum Chordata; class Actinopteri; order Perciformes; family Serranidae; genus Cephalopholis; species Cephalopholis sonnerati. Next base: position 24,873,158 of record JAGQAX010000012.1, read on the forward strand.
GATATGATGAATATGCACGCAGCTGCAAATACAAAGACAAAGAGCTTGGAATTGTCACATCCTTTGTCAACAAGAAATGCAGTAAGTTTGGAAAAACCCTGGATGTGAGCAGAAACAACATATTCTTCTTGCATTCGAGATTTTTAAATCTCACAGAGCTGAGATGCCTCAATCTGTCTGGAAATGCAATGAGCCAAAGTCTTAATGGCTCTGAATTTACTTATCTGACTAATTTACAGTATTTAGACTTCTCCTGGAATCGGCTGGACCTGCTCTACTCAACTGCGTTTCAAGAGCTGAAAAATCTAGTTGTCTTGGATATCAGTAACAACAATCATTACTTTGAGTCCGAGGGCTTGACTCACATGCTTAACTTCACTAGCAATTTGAAAAAGCTCAAGATATTGAGCATGAACCACAACAAGATCTCTACTTCCACTAACACAGAGCTGGAGAGTCAGTCTCTAGAGAGGTTAGAGTTCAGAGATAACCGCTTAGATATGTTGTGGAGAGATGGGGACACCAGGTATGTCAATTATTTTAAGAAATTAATTAATCTGTCTGTCCTCGACATCTCTCATAACAACCTCAATTTCATTCCGCCGGGAGTGTTCAGCGGTCTGCCGGACAAACTGTCTGAGCTCTACATCAAAAACAACAAACTAAAAGATGGATCCTTTGATTGGAAGAAACTACAGCTTATACAGTCTTTAGAGGTCTTAGATCTCAGTGGCAACATCTTAACTACTGTTCCACCTATGCTCTCAACAAGCTGTCCCAAATCTCTCAAAAAGCTCCTTTTACAGAGAAACCAGATTGCTAAACTCACACCAGATTTCCTTAAGGATGCCTTCCACTTAAAATATCTTGATCTTAGTTTTAATCACATACAACACATTGTCAGCTCTAACTTTCCAGATGATGTCATAGATCAGATGGACACGCTGCTTCTGCACAACAACCCATTCTTGTGCACTTGCAACGCCACTTGGTTTATCAAGTGGCTCAACAGGACCACAGTGACCATCCCTAAACTGGCCACGGATGTTACTTGCGCTAGTCCAGAGGCGCAAAAAGGTCATCCTGTAATCTCGGTGGACCTGTTGGCCTGCCAGTACAACTACCTGTCAATCATCCTCTACACCCTCATGACTTCCCTCGTCCTCAGCTTCCTCACCCTGTCAATCTCCAGCCATCTCTTCCTGTGGGACGTCTGGTACATCTACCACTTCTGCAGGGCAAAGCTCAAAGGTTACGGCCGCCTGTACTCCCAAAGCTCGGCCTATGATGCCTTTGTGATATACGACAAGGAGGATGCTGCGGTGTCAGAGTGGGTGATGAAGGAAATGTGCCCTCATCTTGAGGACAACGGAGACCGTCGGCTCACGCTGTGTTTAGAGGAACGGGACTGGATTCCCGGATGCCCCCTGATTGACAACCTCTCCAAGAGCATCCACAACAGCAAGAGAACCGTGTTCATTCTCACAAACAGATATCTCAAAAGTGGCAACTTCAAGACGGCTTTCTACATGGCCCATCAAAGACTAATGGATGAAAAAGATGACGTCATCGTATTGATCTTCTTAGAGAAAGTACCTTGCAATTCAAAGTACCTGAGATTACGGAAGAGGCTGTATAAGCGCTCTGTGCTGGATTGGCCAACAAACCCTCAAGCCCAGTTGTACTTCTGGTTCAGCCTAAGAAGTGTATTAGCAACTGAGAGTCACAAACAATACAACAACCTCTTCAAAGAAACACTGTAAAAACAATTTACTGTCATAGTTAGTTCCTCCTTTCTTTATCACTGCTCTAAATGTACTTCTGCATGTGAATAACGATGTGTGAACTTTGAACAACCCATTTAAATGTAAGAAAGAGAATATTGTTGTAATTTTTATGACTTATTGTGTGCTGATTTTAAATCCCCTGTTTACTGTCACTCAGTAGGGAACTGGCTGCCACTCTTTGCCATCTCCACAGAGAATTAGAGTTTGTCTCAGATGGCAACAAAACTGCCAACATATCATGAAAAAGGGAAGTGAAAAAGATGCGCTTCTTCAATTCACATGCTACTTCTGTCCCAGAGCCTTGTTATGAGAAGTTTATTGCAGTTTGTTGCTTTCGTTGGACTCCAGCAACAGGGGGAACATTTTTAAAAGTTTGCTGTATTTTCAAGATTAAGAACACAGAGATTGAGTAGGGGGGGGGTATTTTGACTTGTGGTGACTTGTCAAAACTCAAGCCACGGATTATTTTTTGCATATACTCCATTTTCAGTTTTACCTGAAGGCAAAGTTCCATAAAAGCCACCTCTTTTTCAAGGTTGTCATTGAAGGATTATAACGAATCAACACAGTGCTTGCACAATGGTGAGTTTTATTGATACACGTTTCTCTGTGCATTTTAATCTTTGCTCTATGTATGACAGAGATTACATTTATCTACTTAAAATTAAATGTTTTACTCATCAGACTTCTTCATCACCATGTGTTACCTGCGTGTGCTTTCTGATTGGGTGTGTTTGTAATATAATCTGTGATGATTTTGTGCTTCCTTAATGAACTTTGCAGCACATGTACTACTTGGTGTAACTGTGTACATTTGTTTGACTTTGAAAATTTGCTGAAAACTGTTGTACGTTCTTAAGTAAATACAGTACATTAAAGTTTACCCCAGTGTTACCATAAATATGTATTTTTTAATTTTTATTTTTGTTTTTAATTCAGTTTAGTTTCAGTAAGTTTCCAGAGTGGGTTTGCTTGTTTCAGTTTAGTTGTTGCTGTTTAATAATGTTAAGTTTTAGTTTAATTTTTATTATTAATATTTATTAGATTTGACTGAATTGAAAAAGACTAAATCTAAAGACATTTCCTGCGTATTTTTATTTTATTTATATGAGTTTTGTAAGTACACAATATTTATATTTTTCACTTTTATTTCAGTTAAAATGTTTATCATACCTAGTTTGAGTTTAGTTTTAGTTAACTATAATGACCTTGGTTTAGTCACAAAGAAACAGTATCGCTATAAAGAGTCAGTACTACCTGTCATTTTTAGAGAGTAACAGTTACAGCGGTCTGTCGGTGGGCAAGACAAACTCATGCTGTGAGTGTGCAGCCAAACATTGCTCGAACCCACAAAGCCATATTTTAAATTCCAAATTGTCAGGCTGGCATCTTGTTTAAATTGTCTACAATAGTTCATAAGACATTTCAAATATTTCCATTTGATGAAAAAGCTGCAGCAATATTTCAGTCACTCACTGTGAAACAACTTTAACAGCCCGTGTAGGTAAATGAAGGGAAAACAGTTGTTAGCTTTTTGAAGGTAGAAATAACTTACTTTAAAAAAATGATGTGCAATAAAACACACCTTTGTGTAGGTCAACACACTCAGGGGTTTTATGGCTACAGCTTTACTTGGTCTGATATGACCAGTAGCTAATGGTGGTTAATACTGATTAGACACATATTGTTGTGTATCAGACATTGCTGAGTCAATTTACTTTATGACTTTATGACTTTCCCTATACCTGTGCTACTGTTGCAGTAGCATTAAAGGGGAACTACACCCATATTTTAAAATTAATTTGTTATTCCTATGGTCTAGGGCATTAAAAAAATATTGGTTAAAATGAACAACTCTCTTCCAAATTAAAAAACTAGAGTGCCAAAACTCAAATTTCCGATGTCATAGTATATAAAGTGTAGAGCTGCTCTATAGACAATGAATTGGAAAAGATGTTACAGATGACACTGGAAGCACCCGGAGGATTTGGGTGTATGGGTACATTTTCTGTCTCACAGCTGAGAACGCTACAATAGCATGAAGCTCATTTGGGTATAAAAAAAGACAACAAACATTCTGCAGGTCCACCAAATCAGGCTCCCATTCATAATCTATGGAGCAGCTCTAGGCATTACCTGATGACATTACAAGTTTGAGACTTCCTTGACTTTGAGAGAGCGTAGCTCATCTTCACAAATATTGATTGAACTTTTCTAGGCCATGGAAATAAAACATCTGAATTCGTCATTCAGGTGGTGTTCCCCTTTAAGTATTCAATAACTGTTGTTGAGCAACAGTTACATAGTCTGGTGGTAAGGAGTTAACAGAATTCATAATTCAAAATACCCAGGGCAGTTATTCCAGATGAGTGATATTTAACCCGCTGTGCTGCCACCTACTGGATACAAGAGGTACCATTCTGACAAGCAAGATTCAGTCCTTGAAGGATAGGTTTGCAGTGTGTGAAGTCTGTCCTAAAACATTAGGTGCACATATGAACACTGAGACAGGTTTTGGTTGCTGTAGTCAGTCACTCTGACCGTGGTTTGAAAGGGTAAGTTTGTTGTTCTCCAACCTGAATTCACACATTTTTGTGTCCAACACAACAGTTTTGTAAATTGGTGCAGAACTGAGCGAGCAATGTTGGGCAGGTTGCTTGTGAAATTTAACAGGGTAACTATTTAGAAATACTTCATCAAAGTCATGTTAAGAATTACATTTGATTACTTATCTAACAAATGTTTTAAACTGGGCAATAAAGCTCAAAAATGTCCGCAACATATGCCGAAAGAAGGCATTCTGGCATGCCAAAAAGATGCAAAGAAACAGGATGAATGTTATATTACACAAATAAACATTTTACTGATGAAAAGAATATAATCAAATGTAACACCTTGGTAATCACCAACATCTTGATTAGTAACTGTAATTTAATTACTTTTTTCTCAGTACTTGTAACTGTTTACAATTACATTTATTTTGTAATTTAATTATTATGTTAAATCATATATTACTATCATACAACCAGGTGTAAGTACTTAGGTATTCCCCAACACTGCGAGTGAGGCTGCTGCAGCCAGCACCAGCACAGCACGCTGCACTGTAAACACTTGAGGTCTGTTTGCACCATCTATTTATGTCCACAGTAATATTAGCATTTATACAGGGTGTCTACAGGTATCAGACACTTACATTAAATACTTTTTTGAGATGTTTTAAGTTAATTTTCAACCAAATTTAAGACTTTTGGACAAATCATCTTTTTCTTGTTTAAGCATTAGAAGTATATGTATTATAAGTATATGTGGTCCAGTGTAGAGGAAGATTTTACGCAGGAATATGGTCATTGGAGGGAGTTAGATTTATCTACACTGTGCAAATAGGTGGGTGCAAATAAAGTAAAAGGTTCAGTGTTAGGTTTAAAGATTTGTAACATTAGAGACGCATACTTTCATGCAGAAAAGTTTGACTCATTTTGAAAAAAGGAAATTAAAAGATGGATAAATTAAATTAGATGAAATGATTATGGCAATTATTATCTCACAAATTCAAATTGAGGACTATTTAAAGACTTTTAAGAGTTGGTGATTGATGGAAACAGTGGAAAGATGAACCAAGACGGTTTTGCTGAGTTTTATTTGTTTTTGTAGACTCTGAATGACGTGCGTTTCACAATGATAAAATCACTGTTTATCTAAATGGAGTCGAGTGAGTTTGGCAACAGCCATTTCAGGGCTATTTCTGGTCAAAGGGATCTTACTTAAACAAAAAGGTCAACCTCTGAAGGATCCTTTCCATAATGCTGTCGGACACTTAGAATAATAATCTGAACTTGTAAGTGGCGAAAACAAGCACTGCACTTACACTGCAGCCTCTTTCGCTGGTAGCTCTCTCGCTCAAAACTGGACCAATTTCAAAAATTGTCGTCACCATTAGTCACTCAGACACAAAAACATGGTAAAAAAGAGTCCAGGTTGAAAAATACTAAACTTATTCTGTTAATATAACACAGAATTCATTATGTGCTGTATGATGCACTATATAAATCCTCTATTCGTGACATAACATGACACTGACTATAAGTTAAAGTTGCTGCATTTAACTAACTCTGTTGTTTATCCACAGACTGTCACATGTTGGATGCACTTGCTGCTGCTCTGTCTGTGTTGCCACCATGAGATCCAGCCTGCTGCATGCAAACCTCTGTGGATGACTCCACAGTTCCCTTGTGATGTCACATCCTACAATACCTCTCAGGTCCTGTTTGACTGTAGAGGGCGTCGTTCTGTATCGCGTACCTCTCGGGATAACCAGTAATGCAACCGAGCTCAACTTATCAGAAAATTTCATCAAGAACATTTCAGCTGATTCATTTTCCAACCTGCCGAATCTGACCCTACTCAATCTCAGCTGGGTAAACAAGAACAAAGCAGTGATCATTGATGCGAACGCTTTCAAAAATCTGACAAAATTACATGAGCTATGGCTGACTGGCAACTGTCTGAATGAAATTCCCAGGAACCTCCCTCTCAGCCTGGAAATCCTTGATCTGAGCAATAACCACATTATGTTTTTGGATACCGGGAGCCTTACTGGCTTAACAAACGTGACAGAATTATGGTTATCCAGAAACTGCTACATGTGGAATCCTTGTGGGAGGCCTGTTACAATTATGGAAGACAGTTTTGCAGTCATGACCAAACTGCAGACTCTGGACTTGTCCTTCAACAACTTAACTCACGTTCCCAAAGGACTACCCCAATCACTGAGCGTGTTAATCCTGGCTTCTAACTTCATACAGTACATATCTGAACATGATTTTCTTAGACTACAAAATTTAACAGTCCTAAAAATACAAGGGAACTGTCAAAGATGCCATAATGCTCCATATCCCTGTGTTCCTTGCCAAAATGGTTCTCTTGCAATCCATCCTGAAGCATTTCATAGTCTAACACAGCTCGAGACACTGAACCTGGGAGGAAACTCACTGGACCACGTGGATCCCTCCTGGTTTGAGAGGCTGAACAAGCTTAAACAACTGTTCCTGTCATTTAACTTCTTGCTAAAAGAAATTACTACAGGAGGAACATTCCTGAGGTATCTTCCAAAGTTAGAAAGAATGGATCTCTCTTTCAACTTTGCTCTGAAGTACTACCCAACGACAGTAAATCTTTCAAAAGAGTTTTCAAATCTTGTGTCACTCAGAACTTTGCATATGGAGGGTTTGGTCTTCCAGACTATTGCACCAGGCACGCTCAAACCTCTGTACGAGCTCAAAAATCTGTCTGCCTTGAACTTAGGGACTAATTTCATTATTCACTCCGATTCCACCATATTCAGCAAGTTCCTGAACCTGAAAATGATATACCTCGCAGAAAACAGGCTGTATCCCATTCCAGTGAAAAGTCCCCCATACCTAAGTAATGGATACAATCAGAGGTCGGACCTATCTATTGCGCCGCTCATGAGACCCCATCCGAAAGATTTCCTTTATGAGCTGTCACGTGGCCTCATCAAGCAGGAGTGCTTTGAGTCTGGACGAGTGCTAATCCTCAGCTCGAATAATCTGTTTTTCATTTCTCCAAAGCAATTCGAGGGCTATGGAAATATTGCATGTCTCAACCTGTCAGGAAATGGATTTTCAGCGGCACTTAATGGAACAGAGTTCTCCTCACTGCCTAATCTGACATACCTGGACCTGTCATTCAATAAGATTGATCTGGCCTACGGAAATGCCTTCAAAGAACTACAGAAACTAGAAGTTCTAGACCTCAGTAACAACCCTCACTACTTTAAAGCGTTTGGGGTGACGCATAATTTAAATTTCACAAGAAATCTGCCTGCTCTGAGGGTGCTGAATATGAGTCATAACTCCATTGACACATTGACGACAAAACAGATGTACAGCAAATCATTATCAGAACTTCAGTTTACGAATAATTATCTTGGGACTCTTTGGAAAGAAAGGGATGGTTCTTATACGACGCTTTTTACTCATCTTACTAATTTGACAATTTTAGATATATCCCACAACAGCATTACAAAGATTCCAGAAAAAGTTTATGAACATTTGCCACGTAACCTCACTAAACTACGCATAAGTCACAACTCACTTACCGATTTCAAATGGGACAAACTCCAGCGTTTCCATCACCTTCAAATTTTAGACCTGAGCTTCAATTCCTTATCTAACGTGACGGGTATAAACTCAAATATCACCCTCACTTTGACTTTTCTTGACCTGAGTCACAATCACATTTTCCACTTGGACAGTGGTTTTCTAAAGGGTGCAAAAAGCCTCACGACCCTTAGCCTTAACAACAACAAACTGACCATCATCAATCAATCCACCTTTCTACCAAGACCTGAGTCTCTTCAGACTTTGTTCTTGCAGAGAAATCCATTCCAGTGTACCTGTGATTCATTAGAATTCATTCTGTGGTTTGGAAAAAATGGCTTAAAGATTCCTAGACTGACCACCGAGGTGACGTGCGCTACCCCAACCAATGAGAAGGGCAAAGTTTTGATCTACTTCCACATTAACCAGTGTGTAAATGACAGTGAGGCGTTCTTGAGCTACATTCTAACAAATCTCTTTATTATTGTTTTTATGTTTGTGGCAACAGTTTCTCACTTATTTTACTGGGACGCCTCCTACGTCCTACACTATATGAAAGCTAAGCTAAAGGGATACAGATCCTTGAACTCAGCAGATGGTGTTTATGATGTCTTTGTGACTTACGACACCAGAGATCCACATGTCTCTGAGTGGGTGATGAGGAATCTGCGTGTGAAACTAGAAGAAGAAGGAGAGAAGCATCTTCCTCTGTGTTTGGAGGAGAGGGATTGGCCCCCTGGAGTCCCCCTGGTGGAAAACCTCGCTCAGAGCATCCGATACAGTCGCAAGACCCTGTTCGTTTTAACAGAGGGCTACGTTAAGACGGGGGTGTTCAAGCTGGCGATTTATCTGGCCCACCAAAGACTGCTCGATGAAAACGTGGATGTGATCGTGCTGCTGATGCTGGAGCCCGTCCTGCAGCACTCTCACTTCCTGCGCCTGAGGAGGAGGCTGTGCGGGGAGAGTGTTGTGGAGTGGCCCAGAACAGCTGCTGCAGAGCCCTGGTTTTGGCAAAACCTGAGGAATGTGGTCAGAGTGGACAACCAGGTGATGTACAACAAGACGTACTCAAAGTACTTCAGCAGCAAGTGAACCCTGACAGTGACTTTAAACTGCTGACTAATATGTGGAAAATAATATTACAGCTTTTATCACTTAGCCTGGGGCAAATAAAGACAAATAAAGAAGACAAATAAAGACATTAACCCTCTATGGTGCCGTGTTGCCTCTCAGTAACATCCATTATGTTACTTATGTTACATATCCACAATACTTCCTTAGTTATGCTGCCATGCTCTTAAAAAGGTGCCCCCAAGGAAACTAATAGCACTGTCACTATCACATGACTCTCTATAGGCCCATGTTAAGTCCCTTTTTTTCCAGCATCTCTCTTCACAGAAATGGTCTGAAAACATCTTTTTCTCCTATCTTACCATCAGAAAACAACTTGATTCACAATAATAAATGACTGGTTTAATATTTAATTGTTTAATGTGCTTTATTTCATAATTAAATAACAGAAAATTCTTAAAATGCAAATGTTGTCTTGAAGTAACACTGTTTGTTTAAGAATTGTGTATTTAGGTTAATATATTGTTCAAATGCATAATAGTCATCATAATTTTCCTTTTTATCTCAACAAATGAACATAGATATGTTTAGTAATGTTCAGTAAAGTTCAGGCTGTGACACTGTATAGTTAAGACTGCATTTTGTGAATCCAGACTGTTTGCTTGCATTGTACACATACTTTTCTTCCATTCACAGAATAAACACAGTATTATTCTATGACTCTTTAAAGAAGAAGAGCGTAAAAAACATGCTCCCACTTGATGCTAGTAAGGATGAATTAAGATTTTAAAGTGAGGAAATAAAGAAGCTGCTATCAACCCAGCAGCTACATAACAAATGGTGGCAGAAAGACACATATCAGTGAACAAGCATTTAAATGTAAAAATAATAATAATAATAAAATCATACACTGAAATTTAACAAACTATCTTGTTTTGAGGAGGGTTATATGATAGTTTGGTTTCTGTAAAGTTTGCTGAAATATGCTGACACTCTTTAATACATTCATTCATATTGGTTGCTCCACAGTTGCACAATGTTGTCTAATGGTATCGCTCAGACAAACAAACTTAATTAGAAATAATTTTTTTTTATTTTTTTTATTTTTTAATTTCAAATGGCATGAATTTTAATCCTGCATTAATCCTGCTACTTTAATCTTAAAGATTTTTGAATATTTTCCATGAGTACTGTATAAGCATATTAAAATGTAAACTATTTTGTTGCTTTAACATAACCATAACATACCCGAAAGTCTAAATTTATTTAAATTACGTTTACTCGGTCTATTGCATTGGGGGAAAACTCTACTTTGACTACTTTATTTATTTTATTATATTTTATTTTATTGTTGTACCAACTGGCATCATAATGCCTACCAAAGAGGGATTTTTTAAACAATGATACTGAATGTCTTGTAAATTATTTTTCTAACATTAAAATATGTAAATACATAAATCCATTCAATGTATGTGCCATTTGTAGAAATGTTTCAGTCTGTTACCTGGCCTCCTCCTAACCCAGACAATATATTTAAGGTCAGAATAAAATGTGATGCACACACTCCTTTAAGTGTTCATTTCTATTCTTTTAGACTACATAATCAAAGAATCAACACAAAAACTGTTGAACCAAAACTGAGCAATTATTTCAACTCTAAAACCACACTGGGTGTTTATTTATCACCTGCAGATCACCATTTACACTTCCTGGTTATGACTTTGTTTGACCATAAGGTGTCGCCCCCTGACACAGTTTTAACATGGCGCTTTGTGCAAGTTGAACCTAAAGCAGTCTACTCATATCTCACTCGTAAATCACTCTGATGCTGCATTTTTTGCCTGCTATTTGGCACGAACTAACACCTGGAACCGCTGTGATGATATACAATCCTTCTTTAAAGACGAGAGAAACCCGATACAGTGATGTCACTCAGATATTCAGGTGGTCTCGGTTAGTTTTCCTTGAATAAAAGCGCAGACGTGGCTTAATGTTAAACACAGTTAATGCACATTAAGGGTTAGATATTTCCCAGTCTTAAGGGATTTATTACAGTTTTGTACAAAAGCAGTCTTCGGAGGCAGTGGGCGTGACGTCAGATGAATATTTGCATACTGCGCAGTATTTATGGTGTGATTGACGCTGCAGCCATCACTCTGCTCCTGCGCCATCCAGACGTGCATCGTGTTAGTTCCTCTGACTAAAACGCAGGTGAGTGTTTACTTCATCATGTTTGTTGGGGGCCTGGTTTTATCTAAGATTTACCGATTAACTGTTTTATGTAGTTTATTGGTTTCTCCTCGTCGTCGCACAGTGTCCTGGCTCATTATCAGACTGTCAGCTGCGCATGGTGTGTTTAATAACTGCTGGAATTAATCGGAAAATACCGTTTTGCATGTTTTAGTGAGGAAATGCAACAGAATAATTAAAATGCGTTCTGTCATGCAGTCTATAAGGCCAAACAAATGCTGCATACTGTGTCAGGAAGTTGGATAATGTGTGCTTGGTTTAACACGTTAAACCTAACATTCAGTTAATGTGCCCTGCCTTCTTTTTTTTTTTTTAAGTCTGCTTTATTGGTCAGAGGGGGTTTGCTGTGGTTGAAGGCAGTCTGCTCATGTAGATTGCATTAGAGGGCGGTGGCCCCTCAGCTGCACACGTTCACTAACTGACACAAAGCGTTTCTCAAGTCAGCCGCTGATAAACACAAGCACATGCAGCGTGCTTTTGAATGAACTGCATTGTCTGTCTCAGCCCCAGTTGTCTCTACACGAGGCAGATCGTGTTAATAGCCCTTCAAGATCTTTTCATTCTGACTTAACTAGGCTGTCTACATGCCCAGGTGTGTTCTGATTGAACCCAGTTGAATGGCAGCATAATTCAAGGTATCTTCTGTTTCAGAGCCACCGCAGCCATGTCTGACAAACCTGACGTCTCAGAGGTCACTACCTTTGACAAGACAAAGCTGAAGAAGACCGAAACTCAAGAGAAAAACCCACTGCCAACCAAAGAAAGTATGTGTTCTACCTAATGATCTTGATCCTGAACATTTAGTTGCTGTTAACAACTTTGGGAACTTATTTTTCCTTTTCTCTTGCAGCCATCGAACAGGAGAAGTCTGCATAATGGAGAGCAGTCTGTCTGTGCACTGTACATTCCACAAGCCTTGCCTTTTTCAACCTATTCAAACATGTACTCAGAGTTGAGGTACTTACTAATTGACAAAACGATGACTGTAAAACCACCACACCCCTCACTCGCCTTGATACCCCCCTCCCTGTACAGTAAGAGTGCGGCCTGATGTCGGCGTGGGTTCCTGGTCATCTGTTGCTGTGGAAGCATCTCCAGTGTGGCGTCTTAAGAGCAGACGTGTCATGAAACAGCTGAGGGCCTTACACTTTGATCTGTAACCCTACTCTGGCCACTTGTGAATGTTCACATAGCAAGCAGTGTGTTTTGTATCAAAATCTGGAATGCACAAGTTTGTTAAATATGCAAAATAAAAAATGTAAACTGACGTGACTATGTCCTCGTGGTTTTACACTGTAGGATTTTTCATACCACTCATCCTGGGCTATGTCGCCAAAACGCACCAAGCAGTGGCGTGGTCACGGAAAGCGGGCCACATAATTTTGCGGTAAAGTGCAGCCAAACTAAAAGTTGGATAGCTCTTCCCGCCTGAAATGTGTACACGTCTCCTGGCTGCAAAAAACTAATTGTGGCGAACCACACTTCATAGCTGCTTGGTGTGTTTTCGGCGCAAGAACCACTTTGAGTCACAAACTGGTCATGAATTTGTGTTTTAATCTCAACTAGCTGTGACAGCATGGGAGCACTTTGTAGGCGTTGCATCTGTCTTTAGTGCCAGCACAGTGAAGTTAGCAACTGACCTAAAAAGCACTGACACTCTCTGCTGCTAATGCATGGACAGCTCACTCCATTTTCAAACTGCACTCCCACAGCAAATGCAGTGGAATATTTGAGTTAAAATGACATGTATCCTGACAGAATTTAAGCTCTGGTCTCAGCTGCTTGTGCACTTGAAGGTTAAGATGTTAAAGAAAATCCAGGAGTCACAGTACAACCTGTAATTACCAATGTAAGGGGAAAATATACATCCTTACAGAGCAAATAACATTTTCATGACACACAGTTCAGTTTTGGTGGCTATTGTCTTTAACAGATGTTTGCCACACAACACAGATATGACTGACACCTGCCAGTAGCATGACTCGCATCCTGGAATGACTAAACAAATATAAAATCTAATCTACTCTAAGATATTTTGATTCCAGAGGCACACCTATCCTTGCAACATGCTTAGGAAAAAATAAAAATTCTTAAAGCTTTCGCAACCCACCCTCACTTTAAAAGGACCACCCTTGCAGTCCTGTCTAAACCTGTACAGTGCACTCCAAGGTTCCTTCCCTGCAGCTGCACAACCAAGCCTGAGCTGGACTACATCCTCGGTCCCTCCCCACTCTGCCTCCAGCTGTAGCTACAGCAGCTTAGCACTGTGAGAATTTCCCCTGCCCGACTAGACGAGTCGCATCTTGTCAGATGAGCCTCATGTGTTGGATTTGGGCTTAGTATTGTGTCTCAATTTCACAGTATGACTATGTTGCATTAATGGATCAAACTGATTAACCCTTTAGCCAGTTAGATTTTAATCAACAGCTGCTGAATTCAGAATTGCTTAATATAAATGTTGTGAGGATAACACAGCATAACCTTATGGTAGGCTATGTTAGAAAAACCGAATTACAGTGAGATTTACCTGTGTGATGACAAGTGGGTGTCCCCTATTGCCCTATGCTGTAATCACACATGACAGATACACACTGATCCTGAACTAGGTTGAGGCTGATTGTTGCAACTGTCCTGAGGTCATGTGTGCTCATATACATAAAAGACAGGAGCAGTATAGCTTTAGCTGCTGAGTTCAGCCTCTCTTTTGTGTTGTGAAGTTTATAATTAAAATACAGATAATATAGTAAATGTCAAAAAAAAAAAAAAAAAAAGGATTTTTAATTTAATTAAAACAAATGTGCCCACTGTGATCATAACACACTGCAGTGGAGTGAGCAACACTTAGTGAGTGCTTCAGTTAACAAAAGCCTCAGCGTTGGTGACCTCACCGAATGTGTAAACCACTGCAGTGACGAGGCTGCACTGTTTGGAGGCTGTCACCAAGAAAAAGTATAATTAACCATCTATTTACAGAAGACGAAAAAAAAGAACCTGTTCTACCTCATTCTGCTGCACAGGGACACAGCTGTATTTCATGAGGGGAGTGAGATTACGTAACCCTAATGTCTATAGACTATAACAGCTGTGCTGTAACAACAACAATAGGCTCTGCCGAGGGATTGGCACACATTCACGTTCATCCTCTTTCCCGTAAGGTCGCGTTTAATCTAAGGTCATTTTTATTATGGGAAAAAGGTCACGTTAGTTTTTTGTTCTCTTTGCCCTTTTAAGAAGCAGCAAAATGCCACAAATTTTACACATCTGTGATGCCAGCGCCCCCTCCCCCCCAAGTCCTCTCCCATCCTTATGTGCAGTTTTGCCACACAACAGCTCCTCAGTGTCCTATAACAATGTGTGCTTTGGGGAAAACAGTAGCCAATAATACACGTTACAAGACACTGCTATCTCCTGTTACACTCTGTCCACGCTTTGTTGAACTGATAAATGATATAATTATATAGCCTGAGGATAATTTAATCTAACAACCTTACTACGTAAATGCAGCTAAAGGGCTCAGCGTCTTGCCCGCGGACACGTAAAGGGAAGACATGTTGGAAAAATTAAACGTGATCCCGTTTGGGTGGGGAGCAGAGCGTAAATATGTAGATATGCTGTATTGAGTAACCCTGTTTTTACTGATGCTGCTTATGTGGGTCTCCTCAGTCAAGACCTGATAACTGTCCATGAAAAAGGGATGCAAATGACAGTGAAATGACACTAAGGGCTGATTGTGGTGAACTTGGCTTGAGGCACCAAGAGGCCATCTGCCAGTGTTGTGACGGGCACCCTCTGGACCGGCTGTGGCGCGGACTGACTGCAGCCCATTACCAAGAACACAGATGCCTCTGAGACTGCCTATGGCTACACACGTAATGTGCTTTGAGACTGAAACAGCACTGGGAATGCTGCTCCCCAAAGGGCTTTCTACTGTATATCAACAACCACGCTGTAGTGTTATTTTTGCCTGAGTGGCTGAGAAATAGCCTAATTGATTTGTAGTGTGACATGCAGGATGGTAAAGCGTAAACAAACACGAGACTGATATGTGGTAAAAACAAATGTACTGTTAAGTGCAGGTATATTTTAGGATCCTACATGACAGTAAATCTTAATGGCTATAAAACATAGTATAAGGAAGGTTTGAGGGTAAACAACAAAAAATACAATAAAGATATTTACTGATATCGTCTCATATTGACCGCAGGTCACTGAATCGAATCAAACTGAAATCGTATCATGGCAGACTTTGTGATATCAGCATATATTGTGTCATTGGTTGTGCAGTGGTTAGCACTGTCGCCTGTTAGCATGTTCTCCCCATGTCAGCATGGGTTTGCTTCGGGTACTCCAGCTTCCTCCCACAGTCCAAAGACATGCAGGTTAACTGGTGACTCTAAAGTGGTCGCAGGTGTGAATGTGAGTGTGAATGGTTGTCTGTCTCTATGTGTCAGCCCAGTGATAGTCTGGCGACCTGTCCAGGGTGTACCCCGCCTCTTGCCCAATGTCCGCTGGGTTAGGCTCCAGCCCCCCCCCACGACTCCTGACAGGATACAGTATCCTATCATGATTAAACTTGTAATTTACAACCTCAGTAAACATCTTTTGATAGTAGCATAGACTGTGTAAAATATTTGACATGGCTACTGTGATGTCACCCATTTGTTTGCGGCCTGCTTGACTGAAGCTTTGAGTTCAGCATTTTAGCCTGTCGCCATCTTGTTTGTTTTTTTTTTGAGCATTCGGGCATTTTAACATGGCGGTCTATGAGGATTGACTGGCTTCTGGAGCTAGCCCCAAGTGGCTATTCAAGGAACTACAGTTTTTGGCACTAAATCGTTCACTTCATGTTACCTAAGCACTTCATGCTTAGGTAACAGCAGCAAATCCCTCGCATTGTCTTTTCTTTTTTACAGGAAATGCTAAAGGGGCAAAAACAATGCTTGTTCCTACATGTTATTGTTTTCACATGCAGGAAGACGTGACAGGATCTCACAGCTGCAGCACAATGAAACTCATCTCTGTGTCTCTGCTCCTTCCTTATGTTCAGCCTAAAACCTGAATGCCCGGTCCATGATTCTTGCGCTCTGTTTCCATGGTAGCAGACAGGAGATTTTAGCTTTACACACGTTTTCACATGATCAGAGAGACTGCAGTGTTGTTCAGGGTCTAAATCCATTTAAGTAAGCCAGCAATTGTTTACTAGATCTCTAAATCTGTGCAAGTAGTAGTGATCTCAGAGGTTGAGCCTCCACTCCTTTTTTGACACAGTGTGGTGGTTTTGCTATACATATAGCATTTTATTGTTTTAATCATTAAGGTTCCTTTATAATGCTTACACATTTTTTTGGCTAAACATTCTGTTCTTCCATCTCTTTACACCGATCTAAAAAAAGCCCAGCAGTCCTAAGGGTTTTATCTAGATGTGTTATCAATTAAAGTGGAATGTTGTTGTTGAAACATGTTCATCCATGAAAATAAAGTGTTGTGGACTTACTATCTAGAAATAGCTGTTACATGAAGTGAAACACTCTCGACACTATCTGAGAAAAATGTCTACCTGCCCAAGCATGTTTTTTATGTTAAGACACAGCTTTGGCTTTTTTCAGGAAGTATGAAGTTGAAGCTGAAGTATGCTGCGTGGTGTAAAGGTTGAGCAATGTTCACCTTAGCCAATATGTTGTGGCCTAATGGAACACCTAATGCATTGTAGTAAATAACTCACAGTCCCAGCTTGCTCGTTACAGCCAGCCAGAAGTTTATGGTTGTGTATGCCACCAGTTAAAATGGCCAAAACATTTCCTGAATTATTTAAGAGATTCTTTAAAGGTATACTCTGCAGGATTGTCGGTAACTGTTTGTACGTATGCTTGCCAGCGAAAACTGAAATTAAAAGCGGACCCCAGATTCACTCACATTTGGCATTCGCCTTGCCATATTTGTTTTTTTCAGCGCTGCGTCTTTCTTGATCACTACCTTTTCATAAAGCCCCGACCTCACCTGAGAGCTGTGGGGGCCACACATCCATAAACAAGGATGAAAATAAGGAAATACAGGCAGAGAGCAGAGTCTCTGCGGAGAAATATACACACTTCTAGTGGGTCACAAGTGACGATTGAGAAGGATTACGTAAATGTGTCTGTAAATTGTATTTTTAGGAAAATCCTGCATTGTACATCTTAAAAAAAAGCTTACACTGAGCACTGTTTCACTTTTTCATTACTGTAATGTTGATTTTTGTTGTTTTTTTGTTACATTTCAGTCCACAGGGATACTTCTTTACTAAAAACATAATGTAAGACCTAATATAACTAATTAAAATGTTTATTTAATGAATCCTAATATGGCTGTGTGCTGTTTTGCCACAGAATAACAGCAGAATACCGCTGAGTCATCACAAATATTCACAGATAAATTAGGTAGAAGAACAATATGGAATGTTATAGGCAGTAAACTAAATAATCTTATACTGTCAAAATATATATAAAATTATAATAAACATAGCTCAGTTATGGTAAATTTGTGTATTTATTTATATGAGGAAGGTTACTCCTTTTTCACAATTCACCGTAGGTGTGATAAAAAGCTGAAGCTGGGGTGAAAATACTGTTCATTCATCCGTATAGGGAGGTTCAGCGTCTTTATGTTCCTATTTCAGAGTGAACCAAGAAAGGGACAATTCATCTTTGTCTTCATTATCATACCCACGGTGGGAAAAAAGCAGTGCTGCTATTGTGTGATAGGTAGACACAAAAGCTGAGGGTGTGAGCTGGCCAATCCAGTGACACACCATAATGGTTGCTATGTGTGACAAAGAAACTCCCAGAAACGTGCCTTGTGCTATACTTGAGATTTGTGGCTCGGGGGGGAGATTATCCATCTATCTGGCTAAAAATCTGATCACTTAACAGAGTCAGACAAATATTTATCTGTGTGCAGATTTTGATAGGAATCTGTGGAAAAGCTAAGGAGCTACTGAAAACTGAGTCCAGCTATTTGAGACCTCATCAACAGAGCAAATACAAAAGCAGAGTAAATACAAAGAGTTACCTGACCTGTTTCTTATTCTCTGAGGGATGTTAACCTTTAGTTAGAGTTATGAACAGCAAACCCCAACTTAGCAGAGAATGCACCTTGCATTTATGGTGTCAGCTCTACAAAATTACAGGGCAAGGGTGGCAGCTAAAAAGGATTCGTGGGTAATTATGTGAAACATAGTACTCCCTGACTAAAGTTGAAGCAGATAAAGCAGATTGAAGAAAATTCAATGCACGGAAAATGTGAATTATAAAACCTCATCACAAATTCTGGGAACAGTTAAAAAGCAACAGACGGAGGGCTGTTTTCTTAATGATATAACAAAAACAGTATTGACTGTAGAGCAAAAAATAAACAGGAGGCTGACAAAATAATGCAGAAACATTCAAATCCAGAAGTATCTCCATCGCAATCACAAACACCTGATTAGGAAGAAAACATTGGTCACAAAAACCGCAAAATAAATGATCATACCAACCAACAGTCTTGAAAAACCATCACAATGTGTGCAAAACACAAACAAACCGAACTGAAAAAGAGGAACAAGGTGAAGTTGAAACTAGCCTGCAGGCAGTCGTCTGGATTTAAGAGAAACTGAGGCCATGAGGCCATATTCCTCAAACACAACCCCATCTGTCCAAGACAAGTCTGAGTATACATAAACATTACAACATTATTTATTATTTTAACTGTTATAATCTCCATTAACTGAGTTGAAAATGTTGTTTCAAAGCTTTCTCTACACTGCAAAGCAAGCAGCTCCTGAAATAAATGGAAAAAATGGCTTAATTATTCACACATATTAATGTCTTATTTCAGAACAACTAGTTCTTCCTCTATGACACAGGTTAGAGATCAACAGCCATACAAGGAAGTAAGAAAGATTACGGGGTTAGTTACACAAAAGCAGTGTTGGGCGGTAGCGTCGCTACAAATAGTGTCGTTAGTGACTAACTACATTGTTCGATAACTTGGCAGTAGCGTCACTATTTCCTGAATAAAACAGCTTTTCAATAGCTTAACTGCTTTACTGATCAAGTGGCGTGGTAGCGACCGCTCAAGCTCTTTTTTCCGAGGCCAAACCCTGCGGCACCAAAACATCCCCGCAGCACAGGCATGTTCTGTTGAGTGTGGAGGAGTGAATGTGAAACATGTTCACACAACTGAGCAGGCCGCATGACCCAAGGCCCTTTCTGAAAGTTGGTACCTGGTCCTCCCCCTAGCTACGTCCACTGGAACTGGTTAATGTTCAAACCAAATATTTTTTGAGGAAAATGAGGCAAGCAATTTTCTTCCAAGAGCAGCTTGAAATATTTATTTGTGAGATTAGTGATTTTATTTTTTGAAATTACAGTGAATCTTTTGTTATGCTGCATGGCTTGACCTCTATTATCATTATCACTATGTGAAGTTGGTTTAACTACCGGTAAGTAGCTTCTCATGTAGCTAAGTACTTTTGCTGTGTCTGTGTAACTTAGCTTACTACATTTTCCTGGGTGGTAGCTTTTGTGTACTGAAGCTTCATTTATTGCTGAGTAACTCGTAGCTTAGCTCGCTTCAATATCCATGTAGCTTGCCCATCACTGCACAAAGGCTACCGAATTCCATGAGGAAGAGCTTACTACTTCTTTGCTTGCTGAACTACTTTTTTTTCAATCTGGTTAGCTAGGCAGATGTGTCCTGAGTGCACTGGCGGAGACGCAGTGTGCTGTGATTCAATGTGACATGTGCATGCAACCTTTCAGCTGCAAGAGTCACCCTGGTGAGCTCAGTAGCTCACCAGCTGTGAGCTTGAAAACCTAAATGCCCCCTTTCAGCACCAGTGTCCTCATGTACTTACAGTATATGTTTACGAGCAGAAAGAATTCACATTGTTACATGCTATAATTTCAGTGCTGCAAGAACAAGGTGAGGTTTTAAGCTCGCATGGAAACAGTGATCATGTGTGGCAAAGAGACAGGAAGTGAGAGGAATGAGTGTGAAGTGAGACGCCAGTTTGCATGTGTTTAAAGGAAGAGGTGGAGATAGTGTGGCAGTCATCATATGATGTGAGCACTGGAAGTGAATGTTTTAGGTCGACAGGGCAAAAACAGTAGCAACACTGCATTTAATTAGCCAGTTGAGAGATTTATCTGGCCTCTTCAGCCATCAGTTGATATTGACTGATCCATCTTCAGGTATATTTTATACAGAACTATGGTCAGTCTGGCGATTAATCTACAAATTAAATAATGTTAACATTACTTAAAGATGAGGGAAATTTAATGTGTTTCAAAAGTAGAACTGACTAATTCACACACTGAGGTGTATATGCAGAAGTTTAGACGGTAGCAAACCTCCTGGCTCAGATGATGAGTAAGTAGTCCTTTCATTGGCCATGTGGGCCGCACAGCCCCATTTAAATGAATGAACATGACCTCTACTGCATGGATGGATTACTGAATAGGCCTATCAGGCACAGGCCCATGGGCCCAAAGTGTCAGGGGCCCCCTTGCCTTCACCTGCAATATGTCACACAAATGAACAGGTACTGACCAGGGAGAGACTCAGGGTGACCACAAAGAGATGCAAAGGCATTGCAAAGAGATATAAAATAACTACAAAAAGAGGCAAAACAACCAAAAGGAGACAAAAAAATGACTGTAAAGAGACAAAACATGACAAAAAAATGACCTCAAAGACCCTCATAATTATTACAAAAAGACAGAAAATGACACCAAAAGGGCTACAAAATACATAAAATGACCTCAGAGACACTAAATATCAACATAAAAAAACATAAAATGACCTCAACGAGACACAAAACAACTACAAAGAGACACAAAACAACAAAAAGATGCATAAGAACTGCAAAGAGAGGCAACAGAAACAACACTATCAACATAAAAGGCAAAACCTTCACAAAGTCTGTTTGTCTTGCTCCTTTGTACAAGAGGTGGTGGGGCCTTTTGCATATTTGTGCCCAGGGGCCAATTATCTTAATACCTACCCATGTTTTACAGTGGCACACAGTTATGAAGGCAATAGGCAGATGAATCAAGAGATGAAACCGGGGCTTTTTGTTTATATCTCACTGCTTTTATTTAGTGCAGATGTCTCTTCTGTGGTGTCGTTTTTGACCATCCCTTTGTTTACCACATTTGTTTGTAATGGTTTATGCCTTGTCACAGTTGCAGGTCTGAGAAATGCTGCAGGAAACAAAGTAGTTTCCTTCTGAGAAAAGAAAAAGAAAAGAAGTGCCACACTGTCTGTCCAGAGTGCAGACTAAAGTTTGAATTGCAACATGTTAATTGAGACCTCTACCCTCCTGAAGAAAGGACCTCTGTAAATGCTAACCACTTGGAAAGAACCTGACAAACAGCCAGCTTTGTTTTTCACTGTCAGATATTGTCTTTGTAACCATATCAAAGATTTCTGGCAATGTTTCTCATGAATGATAGGGCAGGGCATTTATACTGCTTTGTTGTGATTGTTGTTATTGGACACAAAAAAGCAAAGCTCCACTAATGATGCTGCTCTCCAGTTAAGTCTTTTTGGCTTGTGTACATCATACCAGAGCAGGATATTGCTCTTGACAAATCCTTAAAGCTACATAATGTGTCAACTTCTCTTCCTTCCACTTATGAAATCACACTAATGTTTCTCTAACTCACAGTAAGGCTTTCCTGGCTGCTTGTTACAGTGTCTGCACATGATTAGCATTTCTCTGAGATGATATATAACAATTTTCAAGGCACTTGTTGTGTTGGTATTTGATACTGGTCATGTGCTTGGTAACTTTTATTTAAGTACTTGCTGAGATTGTCACTACATTTACACAGCACTAGATGAGATAGATAATCTGTGGGAAAAAAAAATCTAATCCTCTGCTTCCTCTATTGCCTCATTGTGCTTCCAATGCCACGTAAACAAAAACAACCAGTCAGAGTAGACTCTAATGCAGCTGTCAATCATGTCAATCACTGCTTTTGGACTGCGGTCAGACCAGTCCACCAGGAAGTGCCCTGGGCTTTGAAGCCAATTTTAAACAGTACAAGTACACTGTCAGTGTGGCCCAAAAAGATGTTTTTTGCCTATTTACATACTATTTACATACTTCATGCCTATTTACTGTAAATCAGAAATGAATTTCTATGAGGGTCGCAACCACTGCAAAATGACTCATGTTACTATCGAGATTTCATCCATTCGGATAGGAAGGATATATCCAGGATGTCAACTGACTCAGCAGCAACAACAGGCTAAAAAGACAAAGATAGTTAGAAGCTAAAGCCGAACTATAGGCCACAGATCACAGTGTAAAAATGAATCTCTGCATCATTTCCAACCTCTCCAGGTAATGAGTATCATTATACACAACGTGCCCCAGGCACAACATTTAGCTTGAAAGCGGAAGTGTGGTGCGCCTGCTCTATGAGGCACACGGTGCATGAGCAAAGCTGATCATGCTAGTAACGTTTTACATGGCAGCTGAGCCATTTTGGCTTCAAACGCCACTGAGCAACTTTTATTGGAATGAACAGAGCCCCACATTTAACACTGTATCCAGGTCTCTTTATACATCCATGGGTCAAGCCATCAAACTAGGCAGAGCTGATCAAATATGAAGTAAGATTATGCTACTGCATTGCCTGCTTCTCACCTGAAATGTTTTAAGAAACATGTTTTAGTACACTGTTTAATTGTAAAAAGTGTAACTTTAAGATGACAAAAAACCTGATCATCATCACTCCTCAGTACAGCAATGTTATCATGCCCTGAGAGTTTATCTCCTTCACATGATCTGACCTTGTGCGATCTACACAGCTGCTGTATATTACAGAAGCTTGTTTGTGAATTTGTCTGAAGACAGCTTCAAAGGTGTGTAACAGGATGTGGTTAGAGAGCTGCAGCGCTGTATTGTAGAAGCAAAACTCCACTGTGCTGGTGGACTGACAGCATTCTGACATGGTGTTTAACTAAAACTTAACATTCTGTCATTCTTGTTTGTAAGAAAGTCACGAAGAGATGAAGAACTTGTTGATCATTTTACACATAAATTAACTAATGATGTATGTAAAATGTGTTGGTAAGCAAGTTTTACATGTGCTCAGCAGGTCAGTGAAGATTCCTGTATTCTGCTAACCTTAGGCGTAGGTAAATAAGGAGGTGCATGTAGGGTACTTAGTCGCTTGCAATTATGACATCAGGATGTTATTGTGCATGCCAAGATTTTCACTGCTTCTGAGGAACATTTTGTGCAAATTTCACAATGTACAGGAGAGCATGATGTATGTGTCAGTAAAAGCTGCACGTTATACTTGTGAGCTGTGAAACTGTGGTGCAGGTTTGTATATTTTATGAAATGCTCATAAATTTTGTTTTATCTAACATGTATGCAACTGTGAGTCAAGCATGTGTTTAGTTTGTTAGTGTTGTCAAAGCATGTACAGTGACTGAATGAATTATTTTCAATGTTTGTTTGCTTTTGAATCTTTTACTACTATGCACCACGGTCCAGGGTGGGTTATCTGAGAGTGTATCTTCTGACAGACACACACTAAACCTGGTGGAGGATTCAGACAGCTTGTTGAGAACTGTCTGAGGAATGTGCTTAGCTATCAGTGTTTTAAAAGCCCTGGCCAGATATAGCGTGTCTTGACTGGATGTGCAAAATATTGGCCAAATGAAGGGATTTACAAGTTGGTCCTTGGTATAGGCTTGCAGCTATTTTTGATAGTATCATTAAAGCACACAATGTCCTATTACATCTAATTCTCTACCCATGTTTGCAGTAGTCTAAAAAGCTTTGTGTGAAACAATGTGAATAAAAGAATGGTATTCAGATCGGGTCTGAGAACATTAATTAATGTGGAAAGCACTTGGAGATGTGTGTGTGTATATGTGTGTGTAGGCCTACAGCTCAAACTAGGTCCGTGGAAGCCATCAAAACAAAGCCTGGCTCAGAGTTTAAAACTGTAACTTCCTACTTCTGCTATTTGACATTTTCTCTCTTCCTTCTGTGGCTGGCTGTTTCCACGTCATGCTGTGCACTGCTGCAGAGGAACCTGTAGGTGTTCATAAGCCTCATTCCTGTCTGTACAGGTCTAAAACATTATGCAAAGATGAAGCAAGCCGAATGTGCATGTTATGTTACATAATTGTTCAGGAGTGAATCGTACCAACACACAGTATGTATGCATATAAACAAAACATATATATGTTCCACTTACATCCTACAGTTTAATAATATATTGTAGACAACCCCAAACAGTTAATTACTGCAGTCTAAAATGCCATGCCTGTAGAGACTTGTTTTTATCCCTGTATTTTGTGCGTCCCTGCAGCAATAGATACAAAGCTCACTTAAACTAGAAACAGGAAATGAAATCTGGTTGTTTTCGTTGTGCTGATGCGCCACGCAAGTCTGTAATAACAGCACAGCCATTTTAAAATATATTGTCAGGAGCTTATAATCCCTAAAATAGTGCAGGGCACATTAAAACTCTTGTGCACACACATGGTCAGAGTTAAAAGTGATACTGCAGCATGTCTTATCCTGTTAGGCATGCAGTTTACACAATCGCTGCACTAAGGTGAGGTGGGTTCTCTTCTTCTGGTACATAGTTGTGTAATTATACCCAGCACGGACCTGCACAGTTAAGAACAGCTTTAAACTCTGACCTTTGGGGTCCTGCCACATTAAAACGTTAAATGGTAAATTAAGCTACTGCAGACATCAAAGAACAATTCAACCTGTGGCTACAGTATAGATCAGTATCACTGTGACAGGAGGCACAGGAACATGTTCCTTTAATTGTAGCGTTGATAATAGCAGCATGGGAAAAGTATGTTTTGTATTACACTTAGAAAAGATACACAACCTGGCAATATCCCCAGAACTAATTGAGCAAATTATGGCTTTAACTACAAAAGCAGAATACAGAGAACATAACGGGCAAAGCAAGGCCGAGTGTTATCGATAAAAAAAAAGGGGAAAAGATTAGGACCTTAGATATTGTTAAGTGGTGTCACTTGTGTAAGAACATTTTTTTCAGTTCAACTTCATTTCAAAAGGAGGTTAATGAAAGAGGCTGTGTGAAGGGGATGCAGATTTAGATAGAGTCATCTGACAGGAAGAGCAAAGGGGAAGTCCCCCATTAGCTAACCACAGATTTGAAGAAATGCAAGTCAAAAATCACACTGCAAGATCTGTGGATCCACAGTAAATGTGGTGATGGGTTAATGGTGTGTCAGGTTTAGTCAGGATCCTCTGAGGAGAATGAATCAGAGGAGAACATTGTGTTGACTTGTTTAGATTATTCAAAAGTCAGCGTTAATGCAGCAGACAAAGGCTGGTCTCCTCCTCTAATACAGGAAGACTGTGGCCCAACTCCAGCAAAGCCACTGGTGTAATGTTACTTCTGTGAAGCTATATCATCAGCTCTGCAGTGTCTGCAGAGTGGCCAACATACAGTAAGGGCTTTGTTTGAGACTGTGACAGATTTAATGGGCCACTGTAACGTCTCTGCCCAGGCGAGCCCTTTAATAAATAATGGTGAGCTACACATCAACCCTCTTGAGATGTCTGGTGCTTCCACCCTCACAGCATGGTACAACTGCTGCATTATTAATGAGAGGGGAGTGGGAGGTGTCCAGCTGAGGCCAGAGCATGCGTTTAGTCCGTCACGCTCGTCATGTTGAGGGACTAAATTGTCTGTGTGATCTTGCAGACAGCCTGAATCTCCTGTGGTCTCTCTCTCTCTGGTGGCACTGTGTTCAGCAGCAGCCTGTCGTTGTGTAATATGTCGCAGATGTTCCAGGAGAAGAACCTGGACTTATAAGATCTACTTGTTGTGAATGACAGGTGGTTTCTGTTGAGTCAGATACAGGATAAAGCCACACAATTACAACTACAAGTACGAAAATGAAATAAGAATAAAGTGGCAGCCTCGGGGGCTCACAAATGAAGTCAACAAGGAAGTGCCAAAAATTGCAGTTCCTCAAACAGCCACTTTAGACTGGTTCCAAAAACAGGTCAATCCCCATAGACACTCACGTTAAAATACCTGACAGCAGCAATAATTATGTTAACAGCCAGGTACAAAAACCGGTTTTGGTCTCTTTGGCTAATTTCCCTGCTCATGAAAGCTTTACATAGGATGAATTTTTGGATTACTCACTGGTTTACACTTTATTAATGCCTAAAGCGATGCATAATGAAGGGTGCGGCCACTTCAAGTGACAGATGGGTGCTTTTCAATGACAAGTCATTACAACAAATTAGCCATGGTGGAACCCCAGATTAACAGAGTGTAGGTGTAGCTGTCACTATTTTGGTGGGTTTTCAGTAAGTGAAAGTTAATTGGTCATTTTGGTACTAAAAAGACCCTCTATGGAGTTGGATGTCCAGTTTTTCCAGTATACACATTTTGCTTTAATAGCTTTAAACCTGGTTTTTGGTAGCAACAATTAGCATTAGCATTACCACAATGAATCATAGCTGTAAATGCACCTGTGCTAACCAAGCTAGCATCTGAGTTAGGGTTATCCCCACCCTCTCGTCCAAATGTGGTCATTCAAAAAATCCAAGATGGCAACAAAGTGGCGAACTCAAAGTGGGTGATGTAATATTAGCAACGGCCATTATTTTATACAGTTGATGTCTTGAACACATGATTTGATGTGTCTCTTTTCCACTTTTACACACGGAAGCATTAAGTCAATATTATTTGCAATCACTTGTTTCATTCTCTGTCTTAACAAACTTTCAAATTTAACATAAGACAGATGGGCATGCAGAATACTCCAGTCAGAGCTGTACACACCCAGTCAAAAAGATTTCTCAAGGTCACATCTATTATTGAAGGGGGAAGTCATGGCTCCCTCCCTGCACTGTTGCGCAGATCTTTCTGGAGTAACACACCATTGATCAGGTTTTGATGGTTTTAGAAAGACTACACTGCAACGTTACAGAAAATGTCTTATTTTGGAGACTGAAACTTTGAAGCCAGATCATCATTTTGTCTGATAGTTAACCAGCTTTTAATGAAAAAGCACAAATGATGGTTGAGCCTCTTTGAATGTGACTATTATATAAACTTTAGTCAAATCCAGACAGCAGTGTTTGATGTATCTGAACACATTACCTCAAATAGTGTACCACAATATCTTTGATGATCAGTGGCCCATTTTCACATAAGTCAATGTTCACTGCAGTGCATTCATTGCTCATGTCATCTCCCACTCAGGGCAGGATGTGGTTGTGTACACACATCACTTTCAAAATAACTACTCAACAGTCTTGTCTCTCCTTTTATAGTAAAAGCCTTGCTCAATGGTGCCAGGGGCCACAGCGTAGGACGCTGAGTACATATATATGAGTCCCAACATGGGGGCCACTGATGCCCTTAAAAGAAAATCATCCATCTTGCAGGGGGGGATAGCTGATGTTACTAGAGTCTGCTGATCCCAGTTTCATCTGCATTATCAAATTATAACTTGATCGACTCATGTCTGCAAGCTTGGAGTTGATGTAAGTGAGAGGAGAGTACTGGCCTGAGTGAATGCCAGGAAGTGGGGAGGCACATTTCCTGAAGGTTAGCAATGCCTCAACTAAGTGCTGTACCACTTCCAGCCAGTTTTACAACATAAAGACACAAAGAAAACATATATTTCAAGTCAAGTCAACACATGAAAAACAGCAAGTGTGAGTTAAGTCAGATCTAAAAATACACTTTAAACTAACCCTTTGCTGCTTCACTAACAGCAAAGTAGACCGCTGACCCATCAGTAACCACTTCTCTTTATAATGTGCCTCAACCTGTGCTCTTTTACAGGATATGATGCAGCTTATTTCAGTCGACACAAAGTATACACAGACAGACAGACAGAGACCTCTGGTGATGCAGAAGAGACAAAGCACATAACATTCCCACCGCTGGTAAAATTCCACTCACAAACAGCTAAGATTTCTGTTCAGGTCTGTGCAGAACACAATAAACCACATATCAATCACACACAGTGAAGTGGTATGCATAGCCTGTGGAGAACTAAGCAACTGTGCAATCCAGATGATAGAACAGTTGGATCTTATCATTTTGAGAATGAAAATCAAATTAAATGTAGATTATGGGCATGGTATGTAGCAACACATGGCCTTTTGTCTACCTCTTTGCTCTTTATGTGTTGGCAAGTGTTGAACTACGTCCCCCCCTCCTGGAAGAAAATGCAATTGAAGAAAGATAAAGAAAGTCGCATCTCTGTGGTCCTTAAGGGAGACATTATTTACACCAGACATAAAGTAAACTCCAAAATTATACAACAAAAATAGTAAATGGTTAACTATACATACTTGTAATGTTTAAAAGTAACTTTTTAAAATACTAGCACTAAGAGCACAGCCAAATTTGCCAGGCCAGGCTCATTAAAACTCAGTTATATCCAACACATACTTCAGCCAAGAATATTTTTAAAGGTCATACTTGCTAACCTGAGAAGCCAATAAGCTGTACAGAAATCCAGTTTGATGAAAGTTGGAGCCAGGATCTAAATTCCATGGCTTTCTCCTGGACAGAAGATGGTGCTGTTGTCATGAGCATAATAGCTTCAGCAGGTTCACCAGACACCTAGCACAGAGCCCACAGTGGCGCCAACACAGAAGTATCAAGACAGCAGCTCTAATGTATAGTATGCATGACCCACATGCTTGAGATGTCAGTCATACAGAGTCAGGTTGCAGACGAGAAGCAGAAATTGTGTGGGTTATTCTGTAGCACAGGAGCTCTTCCTAGGGTTGCCAGAGGTGGTAAAGAAATAAAGCATGTAATAAAAAATGAGGACAAAAAGTGCTACATATGATGCTTTAAAACAGTGGCTGTGAATAACGTCATGCACTGTGCAGTAATCAAACAATTATGTTCTTGTTTAATGCAATAACACAGGCCAATAACTGAAGCTGTGCAGAAAACCACACAGCAAGCCACTGTAATAACATGACTTTTTTTTTCCATTTCCTACATTATCAGTCTATCACATTCCATAATGTTAGCCGTGAGCCAAAATCAACCCGCTATTTGCCATGGAAGAATTCAGATTATTGCCACTCCCACATAATTCATTAGACAAGAACATTACGTGTGTAAACCTGTCTGAAAAAAAGGACAATACAGTTTTTACATGTATAGTGAAAGTTAGATTTTTGTTGTTGTCTAAAACATTCTCAAACTTCTTGCTTTTGTGAAATTGTGACCAACTAAGCTCCCCAAAAGTAGTATGGTAATGGCTAAGAAAGTAAAACTACCTGCATGAAGTTACAGAAAGACTGTGGTCATGATGACAACTAAACTATACAGTTAAAGGGACAGTTCACCCCAAAATCAAAAATACATATTTTGCCTCTTACTTGTAGTGCTATTTATCAATTTAGATTGTTTTGGTGTGAGTTGCAAAGTGTTGGAGATATCGGCCAAAGAGATGTCTGCCTTCTTTCCAAGATAATGAATTAGGTGGCACTCAGCTTATATGTGTATGAAAAACTCAACAGTAATGTCACTTTCCAGAAAATGTGACCTGATTACTCAAGATAATCCACAGACCTTGTTTATTTGTTTATAGAGTTAGCTATAGGCTAATTTTCATCTGTAGCCCCTGGGCAGGAAACAGAGAATAATTTCTCTGCTAAAAGACACTGTTACATAAAAAACACAATTACAAAATACAACACATTCATGACACAACAGGCTTCAGCAATAACAACAGCAAGACAACACAACATCACATCATCGCAACAATAACAGCATTATTGTATTCAAGAGAGGGCAGCCATCTCTATGGCTGATATCTCCAACACTCACGCCAAAACTATGTAGGTGGATAAATGGCACCACAGGTAAGATGAAAAACATGTATTTTTGATTTTGGGATGAACTGTCTCTTTAAGCTATGGTGAATGAAAGACTTTGGTTAAGGTTCAGGTTACTGGGGTTTGTTCAAATATTTGCTCCCTTATTAACAGATATTACATACTTTCTGCCAACACCACCACACAGCGCTGCATATTTGTGGCAACCGCTGCCTGCTCCCCAGCAACCACACTTCCTCAACCTCCCAAGCGTCCTCCTGGATTAGCGTTTAGGAATTGCTGCATGTGGATTCTGCAATATGAGTTGAGGTTCATCTTAATTGTCGTTGTGAACCCCTTGCTTTTTCAAGAAGTGTTTCTGAGCTCAGAATCCATGCCACATTTGTTTTGGAGAATCACAAGAGCAGAGCTACGCCAAACTCAAATGTGTATTATTTTTTCAATAAATGGATGCTACAACGGGAGTGTCCAGAATGAATTTGTTTAAGCCTCACGTTGTTCAAACAAAATGACATATAACCAACAATTAACAGGGTAAAACATTTCTGCTTCCTGACATGAGTGCTGAATGTCTGGCAAAATAATCACAGACTTGTATTGTTGAACTCAACAACAGTGTTTAACTGCTGACCTCCTTCTCATCTAAAGCTGTGTCCCCTGCAGTTTTCAGGTCATTATTTTGAGCCTCTTTGGACAATGTGGCTGGTGGTCAGATATGCAGTGTGTAGATTAATTCTGTAAAAAAAGATCACTTCTGTCATGGGAGAAGCATTTCAACAACAACAACAAACAGTAAACTAACACAGAAACATCACCTGTCCATTTGTAAGGGTACAGAGGATCAGGACCAGATGTTGGAGCTGACTTTGAAAGGGTGAAAACTCATTAAACACTTTTATGGCTGGACTCAGAATTAGCATGTGTGAGAGAGCAACGCTTTATGTGCTACCTGGGAGTAAGACATCAAAGCGTGCTGCAGCTGCTAATGACAGGCCTATGCATGTCTGAGTTCCACAATTAGCTAATACAGCTTATCATCCCCTCCAAAAATACGGCAGATCATTAAACAAAAACTGCATGTGAAGCTCAAGTTATCCCAGAAAAAAACAAGACCAACAAGTTCACCATTTGTACAACAGTGCGATTTTTCCTAGTGGTGATCCACAGGAAGAGTTTCGTTTGGTCTTGTATAGAATTTCAGTGAAGAGAGAAGCACCCCTAAACCCAATCCCCACCCCCATTATAAACCCACTCCTACCTCCAAAAGTCACAACCTATCCCTCACAGTGCAGTGTCATTTCACAGAGTGTCAACCCACCTCTGGAATTTCAGAGAGGGAAGAAGAGGAAGCAAATTATGGGACCTAGAGTAGAGCCGCAGCACTGAAGAGAGTGAGAGAGACAGATTTTTTTTCCCCCTGGAGGAGACTTTGACTTTGTGCTCTGGAAATCCGGCGTGCCTTGTGTGAAGGCTCTAATAAGACCTGTTCCTGTCTAAGCATTTTAATGAGCGTAAGCCCTCAGGAGGAATAGTCGGAACTCAGAGAAACCTAAGTCAGCCCCGTGGGAAGCAAAGCTCTCTGGCTGCTCACGGTCACAGACATGCAGCCATTCACCTTGGTCGGTGCTCTTTTCCTCGTGCTCCACATCTCCTCTGGTAGTGCAGAAGCCCATAGGTAAGTCAATGAGCCACAGCAACAGAGTGTTTGATGTTTTATGGTGTGTTTCTACTCTGAGACCTGCAGCAGGTGTAAATTTTACTTGGATATTTACTCAGTCAAGAATTAAGAATATCTTCCAGTATAATGTCAAACAGATTTCTGTGTAAAAAAAACAAAAGTGCCACCGACAGCACTAGCTAATATACTATGTGGCCCACTTCCTGTTGCCAAAAAAAGGAATTACAACCATTTTAACTGCCAGTTCCTCCACATGCTTTGACTTTAGTGGAGCTTAACAAGTAACACGAACCCCAGCATTTGACACTGAATTATGTTCTTTAAATCTTTACAGGGAAAACTGTTGTTTCGATGGCATGTACACACTGCTGACCCTGCCAGCAGAGGACTATGACAGCTATGATAGTGTGTCAGCTAAAAGCGGCATAGCAACTGTTAATAACTGAAGAGCACCTGTCACACTTAGGAGCCCCTCTCCTGGGGGCTATTCTGGTGGATTTCAATCAAGTCTCAGATTGCTCCAGTCCCACTGGAGCCGAGGCTGCTTATAGGATGCTACTACCCCTGCGACATGTAAACATCTGGGATATTAGTGTGTGGCATGGAGCTCAATGAGGAACTACACCCATTTTTCAAATTTCATTCACCTTATCCCTAATTATCATGAATAACTCTTCGAAATCCAAAAACTAGAGTGCTAAAACTCAAACTTGTCATGTCACTAAGTATAAAAGCCTGGAGCTGCTCTATAGACAATGAATTGGAAAGATGTTACAGATGACAATGAGTGCACCCAGGGGAATCTTCTGAGTATATGGGTACATTTTCTGTTTCAGAACTGAGAAGCTCATTTTGGTGTAAAACACGAAACAAACATTCTGTTAGTCTACAAAATCAGGCTCCCATTCATTGTCTATGAAGCAGCTCCAGACTTTATACCATATGACATCACACGTTTGAAACTTATTTCTCTGGTTTCTGGCTTTGAGAGAGAGTAGCTCATGTTCACAAACATTCATTGAACTTCCCTAGGCCATAGAAATAACATTTCTATATTTCTTTATTTAGGTGGTGTTCCCCTTTAAGAGTAGAGATAATAAAGCCCAAAGCTTTCAAGTCAGATTTCGATGTGTGAGATTCTGCTATGAATTTACTTAACTTAAATGACATCTTAACACCTTAATTTAATTTACAGGTTAAAAATAGACGCATGGAATATAATCTATACATACTGCAGGTTATTTTGAAAGCAACGCTGACTTGCTGACCGCAACTGAGAATAACTTTACAGTAGATTCTCATCCGCCTCCGGAAATTGGAGACGTGTATGAAGATCAAGGTACACTACAAAAGGAGGACATATGTTTGTTCATAAGGTATCAGTGTGCACTGCAGGAAGTGTCTGATTAGTGTGCTTTTCTCCATCTGTAGTCTACATCCTGTCAGCTGGCTGTTGCTCCACAGGGAGCCGACTTTTATCACTAAGCAAGACTGCAAGAGGACACTTTATTTAGGTTGTTTGTTTTTTCACACAACTAACATTGGGACCAAAATAAGAAGAAGAGGAGGGCTGGAATCTACAATTTGGAGAGCTTAATGAGACTGTGGATGTGTTGGGATCATTTGTATTATATATACATTTGTCATTTAAATAAAGTTATTGTGATAAGGTTTTGCTTAAAGGCCAAGGTTGCAATCTGATGTTCCATGCATTAATCAGGGTGGGCTATAAATTTTGCTGAGACAGTGAAAT
This sequence comes from Cephalopholis sonnerati, assembly GCA_019142605.1. NCBI lineage: Eukaryota > Metazoa > Chordata > Actinopteri > Perciformes > Serranidae > Cephalopholis > Cephalopholis sonnerati. The sequence continues at coordinate 24,906,693 of JAGQAX010000012.1, forward strand.
TACACAGCTTACTGTACCTTCTGCTCCTCTCGTTCTACAAAGGCACTACCGACAAGTCCTTACTGGAAGCCAACCAGGTGTATGTCGCTATGGCAGGAGGCTGGAGTGTTGCTACGGCTGGAAGAAAAACAGTAAAGGACAGTGTGAGGGTAAGGGAAGTCCAGATTGATTTAAAGACTTGTTTACATATATAAAGATGAATGATACATTTCATACATATCTTATTCATTTAATATCCAGCGACAGGTTACACATAATGCTTTTTTAATGAGCCAAATAAATGTAGTATCAAATTTACTGCTGCAACACACAGCGTCCTAACGATTGTTATTCTTTTCATGAAAGATACAGTCCTAACCAAGAAAATGTGGAGGAAATTACAGTCTAGATTGAAAAACCGTGCCTGCATAATAGAGATGTGTGGTTTTACTATGAACCATTATTCTCAAACCACTGATATTTCTGGTGGTATTCTCTTCATGTTAAATGTTTTACCAGCTCAGTGTGACCACGGCTGCAAGCATGGAGAGTGTGTTGGCCCCAACAAATGCAAGTGTTTTCCAGGATACACCGGAAAGACATGTAACCAAGGTGGGCAGCTGGGGTCTGGGATATATGGGTCAAACTGGGTACAGGATAATCTAATTTCCAGCTGATGACTGGCTTTAGTAGCTAATTTTAGGTATGTTTGACATTTGCTTGTGTTTCAATAAAAGCATCTCAGTTCAAATGTGCATTTTTAAGGTTTTCTGGTTTTAGAAAAGAAGGTGTTGTGGGTAAAATGTGGGCGACTCTTATTTCTAGATCTGAATGAGTGTGGCCTGAAACCTCGTCCCTGCGAGCATCGCTGTATGAACACCTATGGAAGTTACAAGTGCTACTGTCTCAATGGTTACACCTTAATGCCTGATGGATCTTGTGCAAGTGAGTCCCATCGCGTTACTATCCATACATACCCTCAGTGGAAACACACACAAAAAAATCAAAGTTGCTAAGTTTGACTTTTTGTAAATGTGTGTTTTTTGTGTTTGTGTTCATGCATGTAGATTCCAGGACATGCTCTATTGCTCACTGTCAGTACGGTTGTGAGGAAGTTCAGGGGGAGATTCGCTGCCTCTGCCCATCTGCAGGGCTGCAACTGGGGCAAGATGGGAGGACTTGTGTAGGTGAGCAATCACACGCGCACACACACGCAATTACAAACACAGTGATTAAACTTTTTTAGCATAGCAGGAAAACCTATGTCAGATCCGATGCACAACTACAGACAGGCCTCAGCAAGATGTAAGGAGAGTGAAAAATCAGAGGGAGCATTAGCCCTTATCTAAATAATGAATACAGACTAAGAAAAAAAAAGTATTGACTTTGGCTTGTGTCTGTCTTATGGATTGGGAGTTTTTTCATAGTGGAACAATTCTGTACAGTTTCTATTATGTGGCTTTTGCATGCTTGGCTTGTATATCAGATGGATGCAATTAAGTTATATTTCTTCCCACAAAACTGCTTGAGCTGTGACAGAGCCAGTCTGGCATACTGATCACACAGGGGAAGTAATATAATAGTTCTGGAGCATTAAACTTCAGGATTACCATGGATTCGACACACTCCGAAATAGAGGTACAGCAAAAGTACACTTTCACCCTGAAAATTTACCAGAAAGTACATTTTTTCCAGATGTAATGTAGTAAAACAGACAAATAATAGAACCTCAAGAGACACATGCATATCTACTGTTTCAACCATAAAAATAGAAAGTAGTTTCTAACCATTTAAAGTACAAATTTAAGCCTGACCTAAACATACAGTAGCAACCTTTGCTGTACTATAGACCCCTAACTGACTGCAGGTCGTGGCATATAAGTAAAATTACATAAAGATACGACTGAATGAAAATATCAAGGTAAATTAGAGCCAGCGGCACCTTCCCTACTTCTGGTGTCCTTGCTCGAACTACACCCATCTTCGAAATTGGCCTTCATTTTGATCTCTATCTTGCACAGTTGCGACAGGTGACTACTACAATTATTTGGTACTATATCATGTTCAAAAGCATTACTAATATAATGTGGGTGTAACCATTAGCTTAAAAACCTTCTGTACACCTTTCCTCCTGTGTTAAGTAGTTCATTGCATCCACAACATCAATAGCTCAGCTACCCACTCAGTGGAAACACTGCTTCCAGCCTGGCCAGGCGCCACTTCAAACATCATTTAGCAGTGATGCTAATGGGAAGCCAGTGAGGGATCATGTTTATGATCACTGGGATAGAGTGATGTACTTAGTACATCCATAATGGGGAAGCTCCCTACTGGCAGATAAAGAGGAGCAGCTGATGACTCCATGTGAATCAGAGGAATCACACAGTTATCTATGAAAATTGTTAGCAGGAGGTGTCAAGAAACTTAATGTGACATGTTGTTTAAAAGTGACGTGATATTTTAAAGTTGTCAATTCAAACTAGACAAATATAATAACAAAGCATCTTGATTTCCTCCCTTTGTTGTTTCCCTTCAGATATTGATGAATGTGTAACTGGGAGGAACCTCTGCCCATACAACAGACAATGTGTAAACACCTTCGGCAGCTACTTGTGCAAGTGCCAGGATGGCTACGACCTGAAATATGTTGACGGAAAATATGACTGTGTAGGTAAGGTATTCAAGTTTATTACGCGGAAACATTTGCAATCAATTCTGCTCCTAAAGGTACAAATAGGCTTCTTCCAATTCCAGACAGTGATGAGTGTGCAGCCGGCACCCACAAGTGCAGCCACCATGCTGTCTGTGTGAACACTCAAGGCTCCTACAAGTGCAGGTGCAAGTCTGGCTTCAGAGGCAATGGCTTTGAATGCTCTGGTGAGATCCATAAACAGCAACAAAGAATCGTGACTAATGAGTTTTAGGGATGCCTTTTGATATGTAACAAAGCTTAACAAATAAAGCCATTCATAATAGATTTAAGGAACTCCAGTAGCAAGCCTTTCCCAGATGAGAGTAGTCAGATAGGTCAAGAGCAGTTTTACATCCACATATTTCATTTGGACTCCATAAACATCAGCAAACAACAGTCCTGCCAAGGCTAGCTTCCTGCTTTCAGACTCCACTCCTCTTTACAGATGTTAGAAAGACAGATCCACAGATTGAAAACACACCTGTGTAAATATAAGTTTGTGCAGTAGCCAGCACTCTGAAGAAAAAGGAGAAAGACAGGTTGTGTTGTACTCTTTAAACCAGCATGCGTAGATGAAACAGGTGAAGCTTCATGTTGCCAAATGACATAAAAAGAACAGGCTAGGGGTTTCAGCACAAGTGACAGATGCCTTTATGTTTTATAGTCAAGCCGTTTTATCAGAGGTCGTGGGATGGAGACAAAGGCAGTGCAGATGATTTCCTCAATGGTGAGACTGTGCAGATTCCAAGACTCTGCTTCCGTTGTTCACTCCCTGCACTGCAACCCCATTCATTCCCTCCTCTTGCCTCCTACTTTTAAGAACACCTCTCCAAACCCTCTCCCTTGCTCATGGCTGGAAATGTTGAACGTCCTCCACATGCACAGCTTGATATGAGACGTGGAATCCTCAGCATGACCCTTCAAATACAGAACTTGTGTGATAAAATGCTTGTGCACTTCAAACACTAATTTAAGTCATGTGCAATGAATGCCACTGTCATGCATCACCTGCATGCAGTAGGACAAGAGCAGCAGCTGCAAAATACATGACAGCAAATGCATCTGCATCCTGGTAAACTGCTGTCTTTCCCATTCATGATTGCGCTTCCACATGTCTGATCTGATTCCTCTTCCTGCCTGCAGCCATCCCAGACTCCCAAGTGAGGACCAGGATTCTGGGAGGTACGCTGGGCAACGAGGACATCAAAAACGTTATCCCCGAACCAGTCGCAACGCCGCCTCCTAAGCTCCGCGAGCAGCCTTTTGACTATGATGGGGAGGTCTATGTTGGCCCCCAGACTGAGCTGGGACCGGAGGATGCATTTCCTGAGGAAGAAGAGGAGGAGGAGGAAGAGGAGGAAGAGGAAGACAACCAGCTCAATCCAAGAGGAGATGTTTTCAGTAAGTGCCCTTTTATTTGGCTCCTTTGCAGTAATTCTGGGTGGTCCACAATGCATTAACCATACACAGACTAAACAAACTCAGTTTCTATAAAGACTTTGTTCTTGTGTCCAAGCAGCATCTGAATACAATTAGCTATTTTTCAATAAATAGCATGTCAAGTCTAAGACCTTCAAGTCTTGACCTCAGGCTGTATAATTCTTCTTGGAAGGTTTGATGTTACTAATAATGGAAAAACATATTTGTTGACTCTTTTTAGTGAACATCATGCTAAGACACATTGAATCCGATTAGTCCAAGATGTCCCAGTTATTTCCACAAAGAACCACAAGATCTGTCGCTGTCATGTCCTGCAGCATTGTAAATATAGTCACCAACTCTAAGATCACGTTAACTTTAGGGGGCTGTTCCATGCCGTGTTTTTTATACAATCAAATCCATTGCTGTCAATGTAGATGCACCGAAGGCACGAGAGCGATGCTGTTGCAGCTTGCAAGCGTTCTAAAGAGCCTGTTTTTCAGGGTGCAATGGCTGTGCCCTGACACCTCTACCTAACTGGATGCAACGCGAACAAGCAAGAAAATCCAATTGTTTCAGTTGTAAGTGTTATACCCTAGGCGACTAGATGTGCTTGAGTTTCCTGAAGAAGTTTCGCCTCTCATCCAAGAGGCTGCTTCAGTTCTTCAAGAAACTCAAGCAAGTCCAGCTGCCTACGACATAGCACTTATGATTACTATGACCTGGATGACTGAGACTCTTCACCGACAATTGTTTCAGTGTTTCCCAATAAAGTTGTCCTAACCTGCTCTGTGTATCAATGAACAAGCTAGCCGATGTTGCACTTGTGTGCAAAAATGCTCGCATTGGCTCTGTTTTGGTGAAGCTTTGTGCACCTCCAACCTATTTTCAGAGCATTAGTGGAAGCTTTCCTTAGGCTTGCTCAGGGCTTGATAGGCCCCCTGAATGTTGATGTCGCTTGTAGTATATCTGGACATTTTTTGCGCTCCATCCACCAGAGTTCAATTGCTCACTGTATGTCAGGAAGAAGTGTGATTTAAACAATGCTCAACTTTAGGAATGCAGCATTGCACACCACATGTTATGTGACAAGGAACAATCAATCACGGCCTGAAAATATAGTTTCTTCCTTCCCTATATATCAGTCTACGACAGGCACATCCGAAGTCTGGCCCAGGGGCCAATCGTGGCCTGCTGACTGACTTTAAACAGCTCACAGCTCACCGTTCATAATATACTATATGTGGCCTACCACATAATATTGGTTTATCAGTCAGGATCACTTTGCATTGCTGGCTGGACTATCATATAGTTTGTAGACATTTTCACATTACTGAATCTGGCCCCATTCAAAAAAGTTTGGACACCCCTGGTCTACTGTAACTATGGAGGAGAAGTTGATCATTTAGTGCAGGGCTACCCAGAGCTGTACGATCTGTCCCACAGACAATATTTTAATACACACTTAAAAAAACAATGCCTGGAAGAAGATCAGCTATGAACTCAGGAGTTCTGATATGTAGGTTATGGTCGTGTAGCAACGTCAGGTGCAGATTAGTAACCAGTGCCCTACCTTGTGTTTTACAGGTGGTATAAGTTGCGTCATGTCTCGACTCTAAACTGACATTTTTTAACTATTTTCATGATATCAATCCATTGGCTACAACAAATAAAAATATCAATATCACAAGAAGAACCCTGCAATGTAAAATAAAGACATTATCTAATTCAGTCTAATTGATTATGAGACATGACAGCGTCTAGCATGTCATTCATACCTGAGCTTGTGTGGATATATGCACAATCTGGCAACACATCCAGACACTTTCATCTGATAAAGAAAGAAGAGTGGGCAGTGTGGTTGTGAAGTGGTATGGTATGCACCTCAATAAGAAACCCCATACATGAGGTTACCTTTCACCACTAATCTTGATCTTCATGGAAACACCCAAGCCTGTGTAAGAACTCAGATAGCAAGAGGAGACAGGCCCCAAGACATCCATCACCTCCAGGGAGGAATTTTACTCTGTCGGCATGTGAGAGCCCAGGGATACAACTCATCCTGCTTCCCATCTCCTGGGAGGAGGGCGAGGAAGGGAGGGAGGTTACTAAGCCTCCAAGCCTTTTATTATGTTTTCCCCAAAACAGCTGTTGTGCAAACAGACTTGACTCCTAGTAGGAAAGTCTGTCATCAGCACTTTAGACCTCTCTAACACTAGCCCACTCTGGGTGAGCAGGTTCAGTAACCCCAGCTGTCACTCTTCTGACTCTCTAAGGCTGCTTGCCATGGGGGTGGTTTGCTGCAAGAGCTTTAAAATACTTGGGGGGGCTGTATCCTAAAGTTGTAGTTACATCTCAAGACATGAGTGACAGCAGGGCAGGTCTACACCTGTTGGTTAACAGGCTCTTTCTGACTTTTGTTTCATTGTGGAAAATCTCTTTGCTGTATAATTTTGGAATGTTTTTTTATTCATCGCATATTTGCAGAGGAATTCGTAGACAAAAAGTTCCTTGTCACCTTTATGAATCAAAATATAAAGGGCAGATTTAATAAGATTTTGTAAGAGTGTAAATGTGATACAGTTGTGACTGCTTTTACTCATTTACTGATGATCACATTTAGCTGGATATTATATACTCAGCTGCCAATTTATTAGGTACACCTTGCTAAAAAGAATGCAGTCCTGCAATAAATCCTAGCTTTAATCATGCTCAAAGTAAACATTAAAACCTTTCTGAAAATAGGATTTATTGTAGGATCGTTGTAAGCAATAAGCTAGGTGTACCTAATAAATTCTTGCCAATTTATTAGGTACACCTTGCTAAAAAGAATGCAATCCTGCAATAAATCCTAGCTTTAATCATGTTCAAAGTAAACATTAAAACCTTTCTGAAAGTAGGATTTATTGTAGGATTGTTGTAAGCAATAAGCTAGGTGTACCTAATAAATTGGCAAGAGGGTGTATATTTAGCTGAAGATTCATAAATTCTCACTGATTTTTCTCCTTTAATCTCTAAACACAGTATCAGAGGACTTTGAATCAGTGTTCGGCCCAGCCACAGAAGTCAAAGAAATCGAAATTACACCAGTCCAGGAAGGTATACAAATATCTCTTTATGGGACATACTGTTATACAGTGACTGTTTATGTGACTAATATGCCAATGTGCTCCTGTTGTTTTACCCTCTAGAGTTTATCATGGATTGCAACTTTGATCAGGGAGCATGTGAGTGGGTCCAAGACAAGGCTGATGACATGGACTGGAGCGTAGCCTACCATAATGGTAACATATGCATGAATATGTTATATGTTTGTTTGTTTTACAGGTTAAATAAGATTGATTTAGTTTTGTGCATTTACATGCATTCAGTAATAAGTGCTACAAACTCTTGCAGATGCTGAGTACTACATGGCCATGAGTGGGCTTCTAGGGGAGCTGAACGATATCGCCAAGCTGAAGTTGCTTCTCAGTGATCGGGCCCAGCAGGGCAGCTTCTGCCTCACCTTTGACTACCGTGTGGTGGGCCAAAATGTGGGAACGCTCAGGGTGCTGCTGGATAACAATGCTTACCCAGTCTGGGAGCAGAGCCGAAGCAGAGACCAGGGGTGGCAGACAGAGCTCCTCACTGTGGCCTGGAAAGAGGAGGCACCAGAATCTGTGAGTCATTTTGTTGTTTTTCAAGACATATTATTGATAAATGATTGTCAAACCAGAGCTGTAACAATGAAGAATAATATGAGCCAAAGGAGTTTGAACAGCACAAATGTTGTATTATAAGTCTATGCTGTGATTATGTGACTAAATATGTTGACATTTGGTTCACAGTATGTTTGAAATGTTTGGAGGTTAACCCCCATTTTGTTCACTCACTGCTGGTATCTACAACTTAAAAATGCAATGGTACCTTTAAATGTCTTTCAGATCATCTTTGAAGCTCAGCATGGGAAAGATATTGGAGGAGAGATTGGGCTGGACAATGTTGTGCTGACCTCAGGGCCCTGTCAAGAGGATGTCAGTCCTTTCGTTTAAGAAGAATCATCACCCACAGTTTACAATTTGAAAATCTGCTCTAACTGATACATGTGAAATATTCCTGTTTCCTTTCCGTGTGGTCTGGAGTTTCTCAATGTTTCCTCATGGCTTAGCCACAAGACAGCCACATAAAGATACAACAGCATGGTCTCAATGGAAGATTATGTACGATCAGTGCATGCATGTTTACTTGATCACCAGGCTGCTACATCAACTCAACCTGCTTCTATCTTGATTTTCAAAATGGTCTCATGATACAAATAACTCAGATCTCAGGAATAGGTGGAAATGCAAACTTTGTGTGTAAGTTAGATGTAACAGTATTGTGCTTAGTCCTTTGTCGTGATTGCTGAAGTTAACTGAAAATAATCTACCACATATAATGTGAATTCTTAGGGTGAATTATATCTGACATTCAATCTTAGATTAACAACTTTTTTGAAGGCTGGTTAGTTTAAATGATAAACAGTGCATAAAAGAGCTGCTGTAAATTTTGCTTTCATATTATGTTGTACTATTACATTAAATCTGTTTTTTTTTTCTAACTCTGTCTCGCATTCCTTTTTACACTTGGATGCCTAATCTTTACCACATCAGTTGCTGTAGCTTTCTATGAACATAAATCTATCATCACCTACCTGGTATTGAAGTGAATGTATTATAAGCCAGTGTTACAGTGAGGACAAAATATGACAAAGACTGGAGATAATGTTAGGGAATTCACTCTGCTGAATAAAGAAATGTCGCCACAAATGAGCTGTAAATTTATGGATGCCAGGGTTGGGATTTTACCACAGAAAATTGATTTGTGGCAGTCTCTGACAACCAAGGACTCAGCTGGTGAGAGGATTACAGCACATGTTTGGCTGGCATCCTGTTTGTGGTCAATAATGTTGCTGTCTGAAAGCTTGTGTGTGCTCTAAGTAGTAGTGTAAATCCAGTTCTGGTGTATCCGTGCTTTACTTGATTAGTTTTGCTGCTACTTTATGTCAGAAGGACATATTGTAGTTTTTCCTACATTAGCATTAGAATGTTGTTTACTCTTTATTGCTTCGGTAAAAATAATGGTTATTCAACTAACAAAAATGAAGGTAATCCAACAGGTATATTCTGCGTAAAAAAGCCACAATTGCTTTGGACAGTTGACCTTATTTTAACATTAGTTATGTACATTTTGTTGCAAGCATTGTTGTAGACTTTTTGAGTATTTAATGCTATCTAGTGTGAAATTCCTTTCATAGCTTCAGTGGACATTTAGATATGGTTACAGTGCATGGATATATGGTGCAACAAGTATGCTAGCTAGCGTTAGCTTGCTTATAACGTTTATGTTAACGCACTGCATCCAGCTTTTTAGGCGAGGTCCAGTATATTTTGTCTGTATGCAGTAAGGATGCTGGAGGATAACAGCTAATCAAGCTAAATGTCGCTCTCTGGTGGCTCAGTATGACTAATACAAAGAAGTTAAAGATGTTACCGGTGGAGAGACCCTGGAGCTAAACTGTCAGCTGACGCTAGTTAATGGTTATGCCTTTGTTGTAAAAGTGTCTTAATGATGACTGATCTTTTAAGTAAGAAAGATATCATGTGTTTTCTGCGAACAGTATTTTAAGTAGAAGTTGAAAGGGCCTAAAACCTTACCTCAGCGCTCGTTGGTTGTTTGACAGACAAGATCACATGATCCGAGGCTGCCCATGTATCGTTAGCTTGTTAGCAGCTAGCTGCGTTAGCACGGAGCCTCAGGGGTTCACCCACCAGGAAACAGTGCGACCTGACGTTAGCTCGAGCCACGCCAAGGCGAGGAGCTGTCAAACATATGTATTAATATTATTTTAGTTATTTCCTGTTTTGTTTCTCGCTGAGTCAGCGGCTGTGTGGCCCAAACTATAAGGTACGTTACTAGCAACCTCGCCTGTAAGTAAACCTGAGCTAACGAGTGTTATCTGTTTCATTTACCTAACTCCAGCTGTGTTCCCTTGTTTTCCTTTTTTATGTTAGCCTAGCTAAGCTAACATGTAGCTACCCACAGTTCAGATTCTGCTCTACTAGCGTGCTAGCATGTTATTGCAATTAGTTTGATAATGTGTACGTTATGTGTCACAAGCTAAATTTTTAGCTATAGCTCGAGTGCTCAGTGTTTTGAACGTTTGGTTGCAGTTCATGCTTTATTGCAATGGAGCTTCTTAGCTAGAATTGCTGTCCTTGGCCATCTGTTAATGAGGAAACTGCTATGTTACAGCTGGTTGAACGTTACCTGTATGGCTGCCCACATCAACATTAAACATATGAGCATGTGACCAAAGACCAGCGTCTACAGCACATGATCTGGACAAGTGGAGGAGGCCAAAATCAATCGGGTGAGGCAGAAAAGGCCTCAAAACATGTACCAAAGACTGTGTGTCTGCAGGAATATGTGTTATATGCAATATGTCAAAATGATATACTGTTGCACAGGTAGTAAAAATATATATTTTTGCATTTCTCCAATAGGTAAATTATTGCAAAGTGGTTGATCAGGAGTAAAAAGCCATGACAACAAAGACATCCCTGCTTAAAGTCATTCTACTGGGTGATGGTGGTGTAGGAAAAAGCTCCATCATGAATCGTTATGTCACCAACAAGTTTGATGCACACCTTTTCCACACCATTGGCGTGGAGTTCCTCAACAAGGAACTGGAAGTAGATGGCCACCAAGTTACCCTACAGATCTGGGACACTGCTGGCCAGGAGCGCTTCCGCAGCCTGAGGACTCCTTTCTATCGTGGCTCTGACTGCTGCCTGCTCACCTTCAGCGTAGATGACAACCAGAGTTTTCTCAACTTAGGCAACTGGAAGAAGGAGTTCATCTACTACGCAGATGTCAAGGAGCCAGAGAAGTTTCCATTTGTAGTCTTGGGCAACAAACTGGACGTGACAGAAAGGCAGGTCTCTTCTGAGGAGGCTCGGCAGTGGTGCCAGGAGAACGGCGACTACCCATATTATGAGACCAGTGCAAAGGATGCCACCAATGTAGCGGTGGCCTTTGAGGAGGCAGTGCGTAGAGTGTTGGCACTGGATGAAAGAACGGACCACCTCATCCCCACAGACACAGTCAAGCTCCACAGAAAGCCACGCTCTGCTGCCACTTGCTGTTCATAACATCCAGGAGCTATGACTAACATTAATTTGCTGGTATGCCTGTTATGTGATGAGGCTGTAGGTTTACAATGCTGTAGTAACATCTTATTTAAACAAATTATGCTACTGGCTTTATGATTTATTTTACTGTTGAAGGTTGGATAATACTACTAGTCGGTTTTCTGTTTAAAAGGAAAAAGGGGAAACACTAAACTCATCCCAGCAGAATTACAAACAGACAGGAAGTCACTGAATCATTCACTCAGCTCCACCACAGTTCAAAGGTCAGGCTTTGGAAGGGTAGCAGAAAAGAAGCTATATTTTGTGTTGGCCCAAGACTACCTATGGGGAACTAAAAGTCTGTCTCGAAGGAGCAGAAGCAATTTACTAGAAAAGTTTCACTTCCCTCTCAAATGACAAAACGTTCCGTTCTTTCATTTAGGCAAATGTTCTTAAAACATGTACTATCTTGGGAGTGCAGTCATCATAGGTTTCTGAACCTCACTCCTAAATGTAATAATGCAGAGAGAGTGATGGCCTATTTATTTCTGCTCAGAAAATAACTGCATAATGAATTTATACAGCCCAATAACCTTATTTCTGAGAATTATGAAGTAGCTAAGGCACTACAATGTGTAACTAACAAATCGAAGCTTGTCGTGATTATTGCACCTTTAGGTCTTATTTGTGCACATTCTGCTTAGTGAGTAGATTTTGTGCTGGAAGCACTGAGGGGCAAGATCCCCAACAGAGAATAAATATTAAAGCAAAGTTAACATGCATGGCTTATGGTGTATTTAAGTTTCTGGAAACTTTTGTATTTTGTAAACCGTTTTTACCTTAAAAATCACCGAATCAATATTGCCATGAGGAAAGTGTAATGAAATAGCAGTGCTGATTGAGTAAACTGTTTTTCCTCATTGTTGGGTTTATTGTTTTAAATAATGATATCTGAAGCACTCTATTAACATTTTTTATACTTGCAGTTGAAAGTCCTTCCCCATAGCTTAATATTTAAAATGGTGAACAACTAATTTACCTTTGTTTTTCATTCTCATATTCAAAGCTGTACTACTGGTATGCCAAATGATAAATAAACCCCCTGAGAATTGTCTCTTAAAGCATATTTTGTGACCTGAAAACTGATACGTTGGTTTATTGTCCCAAGGTTTGAACTCAACTGAATGTTACCATTTTGGCGTGCTCTCTAACCACTGCAATTTAATGCCTAAATGCCTATAAATAGGGAACACAAAGTACCTATGTTAAGGCACAAGATTGTGTCTGTTTTCTTGTATTAATAAGCACTCTTGTGGTAAGTTGACTTGACTAACTTAATGCCTTAAAGTCTAATGTCCACAGGCGACATACAGTTGCCACACTCACAGCTCATCCCATGGAAAATATAAAAAAACAAACATCTTAAAAGCTTCATCAGACAAGAAAATGTTTTATAGAAAAAATGTTGAATACATTTTACATTTGTGAAACAGAAAAAGAGGACATAGACATCAAATGTGTGTGTTAGGTATACACTATATACACAACAAATAGACAAGATGCAGTAAAATTCATATGCATGTGAAGTGACTAACTCAGGAGATGTTTCTTTCCGAGAAACTGAACTTTCCTCTCAAAAGCTGTCGAGCGGATTGGTGCATTGATTTCATAGAATGGATTCATTGCAAACTGGAAGAAAGAAAAAATACAGAATTAAATCAAACACAGAAGGAAGAAAATAGAACAAATGTTACCCCATGCACTTATTCTAATCATATGGAAGACAACTTACCTTAATGTATAAATCATACACATCATTAAAAAAGTTTTTGATTCCGTCTTCTTGTCGCACATCATGCAGCATGATGAATCTTATATGTATGGCAAATAATTAAAGAAAATTGCAGAAACTGCACAGAATAACACAACAATGTGACTGACCTCTAACAAAATAAACAACATTATACTGCAAACTAAACTGTAAAATAATGGCAGAAGGGCTTCAGCTAACAATTATTTTTTTTTAAAATTAATTCTGTAATCTGTAAAATGGCAGAAAATGGAATATAGCCATTAGAATTTCCCAGAGCCTGAAGTGATATCTTAAAATTGCTTGTGTAGTTCAACCCACAGTCAAAAGCTCAAAGATATTCAATTTACAATTACATAAAACTGATAAAGGCAACACATCTTTATTTTAGGAAGCTGGACTGGGATAATTTCATGGAATTTTTGCTTGATTAATGACTAAGCAATAATATTATCAATATAATCAAAACTGTTGATGTATTTTCTGTTGGTTAATCAACTAATTGTTATCTTGCATTAATAACATTAGTTAATTAAACATGATAAAATAGTCATGTAGGTAATTTTAGTCTGTGTCTTCTATCAGTGAAAAACAACATAGCAATATTTCAAACATTTTTTTTAATCTTGTGATTACCATCATTAACAAAAAACTTTGTATGGTATTATGTGAGGAGATAAAAAGGTAAGAATCAAATGGAACAGAAAGGATATGTCCTGCAGTGACGAAGGCAGACACAAACCACTCGTTGAACTTGTCCACAGTTTTCAAATACATGTTGTTGGACAGCCACATGTTTTCATCCACTAAATCCAGGGCTGCGTGTGCAATGAACTGGTTCAGGTGACGATGGTCATCCTGTGGTCAATGACACAAGTCTTATCAAACAACATAATAAATTAACAGACATTAGCGTTCCCTACAAAAAAGGAAATGTGAACGCCTTATACAACTTACATTATAAGACGGTTTAATGTATCTTTGTCTTGGCTACTTGATGTACTGAAGTAACTAAACCTTGTTACCTTTGATTCAGCCTTCCCAGCTGGCAAGAACTCCATCTCGAACACAGGGTTGTCCTGATGACCAACCATGACGAAATAAAAACTTCCAGACATCGTTTCCCCTTCTTCTTAGCAAGGTCAAACTGTCCTGAAAACATGGTAAACCAAACGAAATAGGTTACACAGTTTAGTCTTACCAAATATCACTGTCACTATCACTCAGCTGACAGGGAATCCCTTAGCTAGCAAGCTAATGTTAATCGCAGCGCTCCACAGACGCTTAGCGTCGTTAAAGCATTGACGTAATTTCAGTGAAACTAAAGTAAACATATTACGTCTTGAAATATTGTATAAATACAACGTACACACGATAAGAAACGCTTTTTACTTTGATACAAGCGACTTTTGTTTACCTGTCAATTTTGCTTCCTGAAGAGAAGCGAGAGCAGTCGCAGGAAGATGACGACATGACAAAGCACCCCAACATAATTCTGTTATCCGCTGTAAAACGGTTTAGTGACAGCTATTTGTAGCTCGACTTCATATAAATAAATATAATATTAAATATTTGAGAAATTATTTGATAATGAAAAGTAAATGCTGGTTTTTAAATTGTTACGTCATAACTGTGGGTCCGGAACGAAAATTTCCGTTGACGGATTTAAATACTGGAGGCACACCTCCTCGACAGGGACGCTGAGATGCTCTCTGGTTGTCAGGCTAGTAACTACATAAATTATTCTCTTTTTGAGATGCTTATTCTTTCAGGTGTTCAGAAGGCAGAGTGATTACAGTCTAACATCAGGTAAGAATACTTTGAAAGTTGTTGAACACGGAGGTTTTGTCCTCCTGCTAGCCACATCAGCTGTAACGTTGCCTTGTTGTTGTGTGCTTAGATTTGTCTGTCAGGACCTACAAAACAATACTCGACAGTCATGTCCTCGGCCAAGGAAGACACGTTATCCCCAGATGAGCTGCGAAAAAGACTCTACCAAACTTTTAAAAATAAAGGAGTACTTGATACACTTAAAGTAAGTCATGCTAACATAGTTGCTGTTGGCTCTCGTAGCCCAAGTCCACTCTATCTGCAGTAACGTTACTTACCATTGCTTTAAATGAGTTTGGTTTTCATCCCTCTGGTTTTCTTTCACTTTCCTGATCTGGCTCAGACGCAGCTGCGGAATCAGCTTATCCAGGAGTTAAAACACCCACCTTTGACTGGAGGAGAACCAGTTCCCAGACCAGTGCCTGTGCGATCTGAACCCCTTTTGGTGTCAGCCTGTAACAGCTTGGTAGCTGATCATCTTCGTACCTCAGGG
Organism: Cephalopholis sonnerati; assembly: GCA_019142605.1. Classification (NCBI taxonomy): domain Eukaryota; kingdom Metazoa; phylum Chordata; class Actinopteri; order Perciformes; family Serranidae; genus Cephalopholis; species Cephalopholis sonnerati. The sequence continues at coordinate 24,922,067 of JAGQAX010000012.1, forward strand.
TATGAGTACACACTCTCTGTATTCTTCCCTGAAAGTGGCCTATGCAAAGACAAGGTGAGCAGGAGCATGTGTCTTATGTATTGTGGTTTCAAGTGTAAAGAATATAAATGCAAATGATGAGTTTGATCTCCATTTTGGCAGGTTTTAACCACAGGAGACCTTCTTCAGCTTCTTAAAATTAACCCTGAATCATCGCTTCACAGATCCCTGGTAATTGATAATATGATATTGCATGAAGAATATTGTTTTTGAGATAAGAAATACACCTGGTTAGTAATAACGGTGTTATTTTTTCTTGTACTTACAGTCCTCAAACAGAGATAACAATGGTAAAGGTACGTGCAGCATTCTATCCTTTTAAATGAAACTTCTTCCACTTGTAATTAACATTTTATCTTTGTCTAGCAGGGTTTCTGATCAGCCTCCTAACGCAGCTGACACACCGTTATACTCATGACTTGTGCCATGATGCTGACACTCAGACAACCAGCATAGCAAGTTATGGAGAGTCTCTTGGTATGATGAAATGAGGTCTTAAATTGTACTCTACACACATGCCTTTCAATGCACAATTTTTAATGTTTTCCTTTACCATACACAGTTGAGAAGATGAAAATGATTGATAAGGAATATGAGAGCATCAGTTACAGTGGGGACAAGTGGTTTCCATTCCAATCAAAACTGGCTGCGTATAGAAAAGAAGTTGAAGCACAGATGCAAGCAGAAATGAACACGAAGGTATGTATATTTTTCTACATAATTAATAAATCAAAAACTAAATCAACAGGTATGAAGCACAGCTGCATACATTAATCTGCACTAAACAACTTTTTGAAAGGTATAAATGCTTTATGGTGTAAATATATGGCATAAATGCTTTATGAGTGGCTAATATTTGATCATGTAGCTTTCCTGCTGGCTTTAACATCGTGTCTTTTGTTTCTTAAGATGCAACATTTTAAAGATGTTGAAATTGCCAAGGTGAGGATGGAAGAAAAAGCTAAATTTAATAAAGAATTTGATAAGCTGAAGCAAGAGCTGGAGAGGACTTATGAAATGAAGGCAAAGGCGTTGATGGACCGGGAGAAAAATGCCATTGAACGGTTGCAAAAACAACAAGAGGTAGATTACTGTTAATATGATGTTGTGCTCTGTTTCTTTCTCTGGAGATAAAGCTTAGCAAAATTTATAATGCCCAATTGCTTAAATTTAAGACAGGGTAACTGATGTGTTCATTTGTATTTCTCTTTTTTTTAGATTGAAGAAAAAAATGTGTATATGCAGAGACAATCAGTCCTGAAAGAAATCGAAACAGTACGGAACAGAGAGAATGAGCTGAGGATGAGAACAGAGGCTTTTGAAAAGTAAGTTGTTTCTTTACTAACATGAGTAGTTAAATAAAGGGGTGCTCTGCTCTTGCATTGTGACCTGTGGCTCATAGAGAACATCACTGTGTTGTTTGTTTGATGATAGGACTTGTCAAATTCATGAGGACAAGGTCAAGACCAGTGAAGAGCTGCTGCGGAGGAGAGAACTGGCAGTGAAGACTTTGGAGGACACACACGACCAAAGGCTGAAAAATGAACTTTCCAGGTATTTTCATGTGGAACAAGAAATGTCACATCTGCAGTGTATGGCTCACATTGTAACTGCCAGTTAGACATATCCAGTTTGTTACATACAGGCAGAGCCATTTGATATATCCTCTCCATTCTGTTGTTTCACTTTTCCTTTTAGAGTGTTTATCCTTCTTAGGGATATTGTCTTTGTGTGACCAGAGGATGTCACTGTTTTGTAGATTTCAAGAAGGAACAGTATCCTGTGTGTGTGCTTTGTTTATTACTGTGAATCTTTATTTCAGAGGACACATGGATTTTTAAGATATTTAAGTTGATTAAGTGTCAGAGCTCTTTTCAGTTGTTCTCATGTCTTTATAAAATTAGGTATCAGCTTGAGTTAAAGGATGAATTTATCAAGAGAACTGAGAAACTAACCGAGAATGAGAACAGAAACAAAGGTGAGAATTTAATTTGGTGCAAGGTTACTGACCGATTTACTGTTGATTATGCTTTGGTTTGATTTCATACTTTACATTCTTTTTATTTCTCAGTGGAAACGGCTCGTATCCAAAAAGAGTCAGCTGTAATTAATGCCAAGTTAGAGGAGCACAGCAGAGCATGTTCAGAACTGAGACGGCTGCAGGTAAACAACACACCCTCAGCAACTTCACCCTACTCAATGGGCAATAGGCTCAATATTCCAGTCTTACTAAATAACAAAACTTTAAGTGAATCATTTTGAAGTAGTTGCTTAATAATTGTATTGTATATAAGCAGTCTAATTGACTGAGCCTCCAGCTTTATTTTGCCTGCTCTTTTCATGTCTCCTCTGTTGTCTTCCAGGTTGAGCTAGAAACAGCACAGCAGCAGATTTCTCTGCTGACTCAACAGAAGGAGCTTTTGAGGGAAAGACTGGAGTCGATGAGTGACTACCCCAGCTTGAAAAGAGAGAAAGCAGAGCTGCAGGGCCAGCTGCGGCTGCTAAAGAAACAGCTGGAGGAGGCCCAAGAGGAGAACCGGCTTCTCCATGCAGGTGAGGATTAGCTTGGATTGGATTGGGGTTTTCTGTCTGTAACAATGTACAGTTAAGTAATTGTATTAATATTAAAATAAAAAAAGGTTTTTTTTGTGGCTGGGGAATTTAATGCTGAGAAACCCAGTCCCTCAGAATATTTGTAGTCTTTTCTCAAGACTGAGATAAATCCAGTTCCTATGTTGCATTCACAGTGCTTGAGTGTGGGCTCATTGTGAGCTGTGGGAGATGCAGTGTACTGTGAAGCATTCATGTTAGTCTGTCCCACTGCTTCTGGCTCAGCTGAGTCTTTTTGAATGTGTCTTGCTTGCCAATGTGGGGCCTCTGTGCTGTGTTTGTAGCTCTGCAGACAGCTCTCTAAAAAAGGAACCAGTGAGGGAATAGGGATGAGAAGTGGAGTGAAGGGGAGCAGGGAGCACAGTGAGCAGAGACAGAGGGCTCCCTTTACCCATGGCAGACAACCAAAATTTTACCTCTCTCTGAGGGGTACAGTATTCTTCCTGTTTGAGGATGTGGCAGGGGAGCAGTGGGCCTCTCCTCTTATTACTAACAAAAAGCAGCAACATGGTGTTAAGCCCCTGTGTGCTGTACTGTCATGCTGGTCTGATCCATACAGCCAAAACTGTGAACTGGAGCACTTAAACATGCCTCCCTAAATCGGAACAACTCCTGTGCATCTTCAGAGGCTTTTCCCTCAGATAGCTTTGCCAATGAAACACACACTGGACTTGAAAAAAGGATGCTCTTTTAAATTATATTTTGACTCCGATAACCCCTCTCTCAGATTTGAGCAAGCCGTCCAAGGAGCAGCTGGGCTTGCAGATGGAGCTGCGGAGACTGCAGAGCGCTCGCAAACTGGATGAGGAAGAGTTTGACAACCAGAAACAGGTGCTGCAGGCACAGCTCCAGAGTGAGGTCAGTCACATCACAGCCTCTCACCGAGTGTGGGAAACTATGCGGTTAGCTTTTTTTTCACGGTGTTTTGTCTGACCTGAGGGATTTTATTGTGTAATCAGTGTTTCCGGTGACCCATACGCATACTTTGCACAGACCTTATACTGTGTGCAGACAGTAACTTCTTGTGTGATGTCCTGTCTTTTGCAGGTGGAGCGGTGCGCTCAGCTCAAGGCTCAGCTGACGGAGTGTGAGGAGAGGTCACAGTGGATGACTAACCACATTGAGGACATTAAGATGCAGCTTCGCCAAACTCAACAAGGTACCCCATGACTGGGCATGCATGTCTGCCACATCTTAGTCCGATAAGTCACTTTGAAGCATGAAGGTGTCTGTCCTGTATGCTGTTATGACTGTTATAGTGCATTACTGTAGTTCACTTTATTTCTGCTTTTCTTAAATGGACTTCCTTTCTTGGAAATTCTTAAAAATAAAGACCTCAGACATTATCCATTCTTTTCAATTACTGTAATAACATTTTTAGCAAAAACAAGAAAGGAAGCCATGTTACAGTAGTTGCAACCCGATCTTACAGTAAGTGTAAATGCATGTAAAGAGAAATTAGTTGTAGTTGTTTTTTCAGATTTGTGCGCTTTAATGGTGGTTGGTTTTCCGTATTAGTGTTCACCTCTCCTCTTGTTTGCTTTTCCTTTTCTTTTCCTTCCTTTTGTGTAATCCATGCAATGATGGCAGCTCTTGAAAATGAAGTGCTGCGTAACCCCAAGCCCTCTCTTGTCGATCGCTCAATACTGGAGTTTGGTGCTGACAAGCTGGTTCCCCCAGACATCTATGTGGACAGATCTCTGCTGAGACCCAGAGTGGGTTATGATGATGTTTGTGAAGCAGGTGGGCTTCTGCGAGAACACAAGCTGCCTCGGAGGGACTCTCCAGACTCCGACATGGAGCTCGTTGCTGAGGCCAAGGCTCGGATCCAGGAGCTGCAGGAGGAGGCAGAGACCTTGGAGGAAGCTTACAGGAACTACCAGCAGAGGGCAGTGTTCTCCACCATCTCACACATGCTTCCACCAAGACCTCTTTCCCCACAACGAGCACATCCTTTACATCGCCCCGACTCTTCTCTAAGACGACAAGTCTCTCACCTTTCACACACCCATACACCCCACAGATCAAATGTCTCACACAGACCACTGTCCCCTAAAACTACCAAAACCCCCCTCATCAGTACCCTGTGACATCAGAAACACCATACCACCTTGCACAACCACGAGTGACTTTCTCAGAAGAAGTTATCCAACCTCAGTCCACAGGTTTCAGTGACCACAGTTTCCATTCATTGACTGAATCTCAGTTTCTAAAAGATGGACATCCTCAGGATGGAAGCAGACGTCTGTCCTCCACACCTCATTCATCCTCCTGGAAAAAGCTTCAAAGAGAGATTGCAGAAGGTACCTTCAGAAAATGTTTCACCCTGTGAAAACACTTGAAAACAGATTAGATGAACTAATCTCTTTTAGATTTCAAGAAATAAGCAATAAAATAGTCGTCAGCCTCCAAATACTGCACATTTAAAACTTACTGTATATACTTTATTAATGTGCCACAATGTAAAAAAAACTGTTTACACATTCAAAATTTTTAGTCCACACCTTTTCATGTCAGCTTTTGGATTATAATCTTTCTCTAGTGAGGTCATTGCCTGACATGTCTTTGCATCTGATAGAAGCAAGTGTGTCTCTAGTGGCGTTCCCGGAGCTGTCGTTTGACAGACAGCTCCCCCAAGCCCCCCACGACGAGGTGTCGACCCCAGGTGACTTGTCCCTTGAGCTTAGTCCACCTCGCAGTCCTCAGCTCAAGAGCACAGCACGAGACCAGTCCAGGTACCATCTGGCATCACTTTGGCAAGGACATTACAACATTTCTCTGCACTTTTACTTAGAGATAGTGAACACTAATGCTCTCATTTGTTCCCCTGTTTCTGTCAGTCCACCAAAACGGCACCCTGTGTTCTCCAGCTCAGAGTCCTCTCCACAGCCTGAGAAAATAAGCCTAGAGGATCTCACAGGCATTTTGTCAGGTAAAGCTACCGTAGTATTTGTTTTTTGTTTTTTGTTTCTTTAAACAAATCAGTTGTGTTTTATTCATTATTATAAAGCTACAGTAACTTTTTTTTTTTTTGCAAATATAACTTTTACCATATCCTGGCAGAAGTACATGAGGCAGATCTGTGAAAAAGATCATGTCTGCCTCCTCCTAGTGCTCCTAAAGGCATTTGCAAGATTCAAGAAAATAACTGAGTCAGAGCCAAGGAGTCTCCAACACAGCTATCAGTCATTTCAGTCACTACTTTTGAACTGCAGTCAAACTGTCAAACTAGGCAGCGCTGATCAAATATGACTCTAGATTCTGTAACTGCATTTCCTATTTCTTAGGTCAGATGTTTTCAGAAACCTATTTTAGTGTACTGTTTAGCTGTAAAATGAGAAAATATGCTCTGGCAGGTGGGCGGCACTTTGTTTTGGCTGGGCTGTTTTCAACAAGGCAACCCAGTCACAAACCTTCTCATTTTAACAGGCCTCCAGGAGGTGCGCTGGGCTTTTAAGTTAATTTTCATAGTGGCCAAACAGTGTAATTACGTTTTCGAGTCTATAGTGTGATGCCATTTGACTCAAAAAGACTTTTTCATATAGACTCAGTATGGGGAAAGAGACATCAATAATACAGTGAATACATTTTTTTGACTGTCACAACCACTGCAAAATGACTCGGGATATGATCCATACAGTTCATTATCAATTAGAGTGGAGAAAAAAGCCATGTGATTTAATCATTTTATCCCCATTCAAGTTATTAGAGTTCTAAACCAGAAGTAGCCAAATGGGCCAGCAGAAGTCTCTATGAACCAGGTCCCGCCTCCTGTCCAGTTCTTTATATACATCCTTGCATTTTACAGCTAAACAGTACACTTAAATATGTTTCTGAAAACATTTGAGGTGAGAAATAGGCAATGCAGTAACAGAATCTCGATTCATATTTGATCAGCACTGCCTAGTTTAACTGCAATTCACAAGCAGTGATTGACAGTGATGGCTGCTCTCTCTGAAAATGACCTGTGATTGGTCAAAGTCTCTCGTCACAGGCTAGATTTTTTTAAAGCCTGGAAACAGAGCCAGGCAGACCATTTGAATTGTAACATGCTCAAAGGTTTAATGGGCTTTTCGTCCAATGACGCCAAAGTTAAACTGCCTAACCAAGTGTTACTGCTTTACCTTCCTCTAGTGACATGAGACTTGGTTTGGATCTTCTCCAGTTTGCAAATACAACATAGGAGTGTGATTTATATGGTATAATGGAAAAGCTGTTTGGTCGTGCCATTGCACTTGACACATACGAACAGAATTGTTGTAATCAGTGGGGAGTGTTTCATCTGTTGGCACATTAAGTACTCTTTACAGTTCTGTTGCATGTTGTTTGACTGTCTAGAAGACATGGAGCAGTGATGTTTAGACCTCTGGGTGTCCATTTTCAAAAGCACAATTTCCTTTAAAAATGCACACATGGAGGTTTTTCTATTGTGCCTATAGAATAAAATCTTGAAACCTGTATCATGGGATAAACAGCCATACATTTAGGAATACTTGATCCATTGACTGTTCATCAAATGACCATTTATAAATCAGCCATGTTGTGTTAGCTTGAATTTGTGAAGAAATTTCTCACATGCCTTCATGAAAAACGGTAAACATACTGATTTATTTTTGACTGGGGACGACAACAGCAAAACTATGTAAAAATACTTGTTTACAAACTCACATATAAGCCATGCAGTATCATAGCAGTCTCATAGATCCAGACGTATGCTCAGTAGTTCCCAACACACATGCATTTTGTCTGAAACCTTACTATTTAAAACTGAACTAAAAGTGAAACTTAAATGTTTACTTCAAAGCCAGATTCCAGTAGAAAGGTTTTTAGTGAAAATGAAAGTGTTTGTAAAGCACTGACCATACAACTGCATAAATAACACATGGATTTTCCTATATGTGTGTGAGAGAGAGAGTTTATAAATGGATGTTTTGATATAGTTTTGCTGTTGTTAAGCATGCTCCCCAATTAATCAATGAATATTTGCCATATTCCATGGAGGCATGGGAGAAAAATAAAGTTTTCGTCGCAAATTTAAGTAAAGTCGGCATGACTAATTGATATACAGACGGCCAGTTTTGTGGGTGAAGTATTCCTTTAACATATGTAATTGTTTTTTTTCTGTTTCATTATCATTAATTTAAACAAAATCCCAGTGACAAAATGGAGTATATCCGGTGTGGAGGTTTTGGATTTGGGAATGGCTTTTTTAATGAGTGTGTGACTGGCCTCCAAAGTGTCCTTTCAGTGGCCCTGCACAATGGTGAAGATGAAGGGCAGCTGATTATGTATTCTGTGCCGGTCCTCTGGCTCTTTTGCATTATGGTTGGAGCATAAAAGATCTCTTTGTGCATGTCTCCCTCCAGAGCCCGGCCACATTCCAGAGCTTCTCCTGGACACTGCCGTCCCTCTCTCTGAGGAGGCCCCTGACGGCCCCGCTGTCCCCCGCCCACAGGACCTCCCAGAAGACCCGATAGACTTGCAAGGCCAGGCGGGTGAGTCGTTAGTCCCCCCTCCCAATACTGGCACATAATCTTGATTGACCCCAAATGACGAAAATGGCCACCTTCTACTGTATATCATCAGTCTGACTGTATGAATCTCATGTTCCGCTCCTACTGTGGCCATATTGAGGAACAATAATTCGTAAACCAAATTTAAGTGATGACTGTCAATTGATTTGACTCAATCTGTATATTTTACAGCAGTCACACAAGCCTCAGGTGAATCTGCTAAGGAAGAAGATGAAGAGGATGAAGAACAGAGGTGGGAAAGAGAGCGAAAGGAAAGACTAGAGCAAAGGCAAAGGGAGCAAGAGGAAGCCCGAGAGAGGGAGCTGCGAGAACTTGAGAGACTGGAAAGAGAGATGGTAATGATTATCTTGCACCAAGTTCCCCTAAATCTCCTCATTCTGATCTTTACATATTTATGTCTACCAAGAAATGGCAGCCTGATGAAATGAATATTGACAGTTTCTCTATCTAACCAGCTTTCGCAAGAGATGGAGCAATCAGGACAGGAAAAAGAGGAAGAAGAAGAAACAGGAAGTAAGAAAGGAGCAGATGAAGAGCAGAGGCAAGAGGCTGATGATGATGGGGAGGAGGCTGAAGGTGAAAATCCACTGGAGAAATACATGAAGATGGTCCTGGAGGCAAGACAGAAGCAGAGTGCACAGGTGAGTTGCACGCACATTTGTCTGAGACTCCTTTTAAACTTTGCTTAAGCTGAGTCAAACCGAATGTCTTTTCTCAGAGCCCTGGAGGAGAAGAAGGGGGACATACGAGCCCGGAGGCCAAGAGCTTGTCTGAGGAGAAAGATAACAGGTAACAGTTGACTAGACATATGGCTTTACTCATGAATACAAGTCTTCTAATTCAAAAGCTGTGCTGGTACTGTAGGAAAGTTTAATAAATATATAAGCCTACATAATCCTCTTCCAAAAACATTTAATTTCTTTGGTGGTTTCTCATCTCCTGGTGGTTTTAAGGTTGTTATTTGTTCTGGAATTATGTTGTCGTAAGGATAAATTAATAGAAAAATACTATTTTTGCTTCTTCTGTCCCTGGAGGCTTTTGCTAATTAACTCGATATTGTTTCCCCAGCGTTGCAGCATATTCACACAGGGATGGAGATGATGATTTCTGGTGAGCTGGTTGTTCCAGAGTGCCTTCATAAGCTGATGAATTATACAAGCCTCTGTAGCCTTTTATTGGTTTTAACATGTGTGAAGAGTTTATTGTTTTATATTTTGCGTTTCAGTGTGTATAATTGACACCATTTGTTTGAATAAATCATATTGGATTTTTTTCCCATTCCCACCAAACAAGTTTTTCTTATCACACAAAAGAAAAAAACACTACAACAGAGTGAAGTTTGTTTTATTTTTTTTTATTTTTCATAAAAACAGTCAACGGGCCAGTTGAGTAATGTCATAAAGGGGTTTCCAGTTAGACAGGATGCTGGATTGTTGTCCTCCTGGTGATTGATAGGTAGCCTTTATTCTTTACTTTTTGGTTTGTTCAACAGGAAACACAGCATACAAAGACGAGATGGGATGTACTTTAGCCGTATGTACATCTGTCATCTCTCTCCTCGGCAAATACACACCTGTGTCTGTTAGTCCTGCAGGTTTTGTACTACAGTATCTCACAGATACTGCGTAAAACACTGGGCAAAAAGTCACAATGGCATTCATACTTTGGCTAAATTTACCATTTAGATTGCCGTACAATTTTACAAATGACTGGTGTTGCGACTACTTGTTATTTGAAAGTTGAGTTAAAAGTTAAGCGTCGTTAATTCACGAGGAAGCCCTTGACATTCATAGAAAATACAGGTATACTATCAGGCAACAAAATAATATAAGACTCATATACTTTTGACTTGAATAAAAGAACCTAAAAAAAGACACTATAACTAATCAGCTACATAAAACGGATTAATTTGTATGCATTTAGAAAAAAAAGGAAACAGGCAAACACTGCCTACTACTGATGTCAGTATACACGACTGTACATCACGTGTGTCACTGCAGAAACAGTTGTCTTCATGCAACAAAGAAACTTATCCCTGTAACTCAGCTAACAGAAATAAAAGATTACATGAGTAATTATGTCAGCATAATGACAATTGCACATCAAAACAGGTGCAATAATAGAAAATTAAGAAAAAAATTAAGTGGTTTTATCTTAAAAAATAAAAAATAAAACACTAAAAATCCTGACTTGTACCAAGTTTACATTTTTCACACCTTAAGTTCTGTAAGTTTTTTCCATGGGACACAGTTACACTAGTTTTATAAGATTTATCAAAATCAAGTAAATTTTGATCATATATTACAATATATGATGAGATATTACAATAGATAATGAGCTAAAAAGCATTTATGAGGGATCAGAGAGCTCTCTGTTGGCAAGCCTTGACCTTTTTTCTTTCATTTGCATAAATGAATACACATGTACCAAACTTTAAGATACTGAATACATTGAATATCCTTCTGTCTACTTATTGGCAGCAGTTCACATTTAGCAAGCAAGTTATTCTTACGGCGTTATCCATAAAAATGAAATCCTATGATACTGTGAGCTCTTAGTGTGTGTGCTTGGTTTACGCTAATACATACTGTCAGTGTCCGAGGCATCTTTTTAGGAGTATAATGGGATTTGCAGACCATAGTTTATGAAGGGAGAAGTGTTGTTTGTTCCAGTTAAATTGTTTCATAGGCTGTAGTGCACACCTGAGGTAGTGTTAATGTAGGCCATAAATGTTCTGAGTGACCTTTAAGTAGCTGTACGATGAAAATTATAGTCTAGAACCAATTATTAACCCTTAGATAATTACTAGGATTGAAGGGACAGTTTACTCCCAAATTAAAAATACGTATTTTTCGTCTTACATGTAGTGCTGTTTATCAGTCTAGATTGTTTTGGTGTGAGTTGCTAAGTGTGGAAAATGTCCGCCTCCCCTCGAACATAATGGGACTAGAAGGCACTTGGCTTGTGGTGATTAAAGCGCAAAAAAACCCAACATTTTAAAGACTCAACAGCAATGTCTCATTCTAGAAATCATGAAGTGGTTACTCAAGATAATCCACAGACCTTGTCTGTGAGTCATGTGAACTATTTTCTTTCCACCAGCCCACACCTAGCAACTGTATCACTGCGCAGCAGGAAGCGCATTTCTACTGCTAGCTCACCTAGTACCACTGAGCTAGCTAACGTTACAGCTCAGCTGAGGAGGAAGCCATTAATGTTTACATCTCCTGCTGTCATGAGCATGAGCCTCTCGTCAGATGCGTAGATGCAAGCCTCCTTCTGCGCAGTGATACAGTTGGTGGGTGTAGTTCAGTAAAAAGAAAATAGTTCCTATATGAAACTGCTCACAACAAGGTCTGACAGTTATCTAAAGCAACCAGGGTCATGATTTCTGGTAAGAGACATTGCTGCTAAGTTTTTAAATTAATTTTTTGGCCCTCTGAGCACCACAAGCTGAGTGCCATCTAGTTCCATTATATTTGAGAGAAGGCAGACATCTCTACGGTCGATATCTCCGTCACTCAGCAACTCACACCAAAACAATCTAGACTGCCAGATTTCACTGGACGTATGAGGAAAAATATGTAGTTTTGATTTTGGAGTGAACTGTCCCTTTAAGATGTAGTTAAATACCATCACTTTTACAACACAACTGGGTCCACATTATATATTTCACATCTTTCCTTACTGTGAAGTTAAAGCAAAACATTTCATGACATGCCACAGTCTTGTGTCAACACATAATTTGACTGTTCTTCTGACATGCTATCTAGAAGTGACACTCTGAATGTAAGGCCTTTCATGTTGTGTATAATTAATCAGCTTTTTTTTTTTGATTGACAATTAAAAAAAAAAAGAACGAACAAAAAAAATGTTAAAATTGCCTTGTTGAAGACTGGCCACCACAGCTCAAAAGAAAGACAGAGCAAGACTGTAAAACAAACATGTCATCGTTATGCGTTGTGTAAGAATAGTGCAATGTCTCAAGCTTCGCCAGCGACAAAATACTGGCTATAAAAAAGGGCGAGAGAAAATCAAACACTACATGAATATCAGAATTCAGAACTGCTTTTTTTTTCCTTCAGAAAAATAGAAAATTAAAAAAAAAAAAAACAGCATAAATGAGATTTTAAATAGCAGTTCCAAACCACTTCTTGGTGAGTTAGTGCAGAAAGCAACACTGATGCATTAGTTTGTTAGGAGCCTGGTTAGTACTGCACAGTGTCACGGCAGTTGGCAGGTTATTTTAGCTGAGCGTTGTCTTGGTCCAAACGGGCCACAGTGGCTGGCCACAGTGTCTGTGTGTATTTACGTGTGTGTGTATATGTGTGTGTGTGTGTGTGTGTATTGTGAGTGTGTAATATCCTTATGTGTAGGAATTGAGGCATTCCTTTGAGCGTGAAGTGATGTCCTGCAGCTCCCGCTCTTCCTTCATTTTGATGTCTTGGTAGGCATGCATTTGACTGGCATCCTTAAGGTAGGCCCAGTTTGCTGAGAGAATCATGAGGAAGTGGATCTGGAAGAGAAGGGTGAGGTGGATGGCCGGTGAGCATGTCAAAGGTGCAAAGCAAGCTACAGGAGTCAGAGCTACAGTATGTACATCACGGACATACACAAACATAAAGTTAAGCTTTTTTAAAAAAGACTTAACGAACAAGGGTGACAAAAGACATCACTGAAAAAGACTTATTGTAACATTACTGTTACAATTATAACTAATACTGGAGTTAACTATCTTGCTAGGAACAGTACTACAGAAATGACACTCTATAAAGGCGTGAGAATGAGTAGAGAAGAGAAAGAGAGCCACAGGTTGTGCATGCGAGTTTTATGCAGCTGTAAAAGCTTGAGGTTAGTGCAAAGCGTGAGATTTTGTGAATCTGACCCTGATCTGCTGTATGCAGTTCACTATTACACTGCCGTAAAAGAAATAGACCAAGTAGGGATCCTTTTGTAAACAAAGATTGTTTATTTTATATAGAAAGTAAAAGCTACAGTCTTCAAAAACTTAGGAGGAAATTAAATATATGAAATATGGAGTATAAGTAACTATAAACAGGTCAAAGAATCTGGAAAAATGTAAGCATGCAGGCTCAGTGTTAAGATAAAAACAAATGGCTCTTTAATGGCACTTTGAGAAAGAATAAAAGTAGGAAACAAAACATCAACTTCATAGCTGAGGCTATATCAGCATCAGCCCTCATAGAAAAAAAAATACATTTACTCTACTCTAAAATTGGAGAATTTCTTTTTTTTTATTTATAAAATACATGAAATTAAAGTGAGGCTTAGGGCCTCATGCAGAAGTATACCCTTGGTACTGGCCTAACCCTTCATAGTGTGCTGTGCTAGGTCTGTGCAGTTACTTTGAGATCTACAATAAACACAACTGGTTGCCATAATACTCATCAGCAAAATACAGTTGATAAAAGGTTTTTAGTTTAGTTTAGAATCTAACTTGTGACAAAAAGAAATAATACTGAATATTTTCTGTGGAACACTTCATGGTTTCATGGGTCGGCACCAAAAATTTAAGGCTAAGGAACAAAACCAAAGAAATATGAGGCGATATAAGGCACTTTGCCTGTGTAGCTTGTCCTTTTACAGATGTATCACTAGAGTTCATCCTCACCAAAGCTGCTAATGTGGCAATCAAAACTATAAAAGCCTGAGAACACCTTTAATATTTGTCATCAGATGTCCTTATGGACTAATTCAGAGCTGTATACTGTACATCTATGCGAGCATAATGGAGTGTATGTCCTGATTGGTCTCATTTACTTCTAAACGTAGATCACTTTTAAAATTGTCTTATATTTATGTTCCACAAGTGCCTCAGGAGTTTGTGCACAAATTCGCATTTCAGCTCTGACTGCAGTCGACTGATGCTCGTCCTGTTATGCAAGGTGAGGTACTGTAAGCTCAATACTGTAAGGTTTTTTTTAAAATCTGAAATACTGCGTCTGTGCAGGCCAAAATCAGCTTCATGCATTACGAATATAAATAACACTGTTGTGGATTTCTAGCTGTGCATATTTCTAAAAAAGAATCTGATGGTGACATATTTCTATAAGTGAGTGCCAAGGAAAGCAGAACAAACCAGCCAACTAAACACCACCCCAATCTGAAGACAACTTTCATCAGGTGTCCTCAGACAAGCCAATATCCCTGGATACCAAAATGCTAAAGGAAGCATACAGTCAGCTATTTACACTTCATGTGATTACTAATGGAGAGATGTTGATTTTTCTATTCTCAGGATGTTTTTTTTTTTAGTTCATTTGTTGTCAGTGGCAACTGTCTCTACTCAGTACAGCCTCAAATGCTGTACCGTGCTCTTAAAACAGTTTAAAACTTAGTGCAGCAGTCTTCTCGACTCTTAAACTTCAAAACGGCAAAGTTATAAGTGGTAGCCATCATGTAGATCAGCTGGTGGAAGAGAACAGAAAAGGTTGTAAGAGAACATGCCGTGACCTCCTCGTCACTTGTACTCTGACAAGTTAGTATAGTGACCAATCATTTTCCAGCAGTAAAAAGTTAAGAAAAAAATGTAAAGGGATAGTTTGGATTTTTTGAAGTGGGGTTGTACGAGGTATATATCCATAGTCAGTGTGTTACCTACAGTAGGTTTTGGTCGGCACAACCCCAGTTTGGAGAAGCAGGCAGAAGTGGCGGCACGGGAGCTAAGTAATGTACTGCTGTGAACAGGGGCAGCAGCAAAAACGTATTTTTAGCCACCTAAAAAAATAATCATCAGTGTAAGTGTACGCTGTATTTAGAGTATTTCCAGTGCTCTACATTGCCATCAGACAGCTCTTTCCAATGGGGAACTTTGCTCTTATATACCAGTGTTGATATTAAGTACTCAAAAATTACACAAAGAAAGAGAAAGTGGAAGTAGAACGTAGAAAAACTAAACTAAATTCCAAATTAAGTTAAGTAATATTTACAAGCCCTAAATATCGTGTGGGAATAAACTGTCTTTGTGACAGGCAGTTTTGGCAAACAGTGCTCTGTAGTGCCTACCAGAGGGGAGGAGTTTGAACAGTTTGTGTCCAGGGTGTGAGGGGTCGGCAGAGATGTTCCCTGCCCGTTTCCTGACCCTTGACTGGTACAGGTCTTGGATGGAGGGAAAATCGATCCCAATAGTCGTGTTATTATGTTACTTTGGTTAATCCAAACTAACCCTTTTAAACACCAAGTCACTAACTGATGGAATGAGGCAGCGGTAGACCAGCAGCAGCTAAAATTACTGTTTTTGACAAAGGAGTCTGGTGCCTTTGAAAAGAGCATAGATAATGGCTTCAGTTCCCTGTCCGAAAGGGCTGTCTGAGGCAAAGTATACTGGTGAAAATATTCTTAATATGGCGTACGCTTACGCTGTTTGATTCTTTTAGGTGGCTAGAGTAATCCCATGGGAAGCTGAGGTAATTATCTGTGCTCCTCTCAAGGCACCAGACTCCTTTGACAAAAACAGTCATTTTACCTTGCAGAATACAGGAGCTGCTGATCTACTGCTGCCTCGATCAGTTAGTTAAGATTTGGTGTTCAAAAGTTTTAGTTCGGATTCACCAAAGCCACACAGTAAGACAAAGTTTCTGATCGAGGCAGCGGTAGACCAGCAGCTCTCGTGTTCTGTGGGATAAAATTACTGTTTTTTTTACAAAGGAGTCTGGTGCCTTTGACGAGAGCATAGGTCAATGTAACAGCTTAAGTTCCCCACCAGAAAGGGCTGTCTGACAGAAAGTAAAGCTGTGAAAATATTCTAAATTTAGTGTAGACTTAAACTGATAATGCTTTTTTATGTGGCTAAAATAAAATCACTGCTGCCCCCATCTACAGCGGTACATTGCTTAGCTTCTGTGGCAATACCCCTGCCTGCTTCTCCAAACTGGGGGCGTGCCAACCGCCGTCTAATACACTGACAACAGTTAAGTACCTCACACAAACCCACTTCAAAAAAACCTGAACAACCTCTTAAATTTTACAATATCTTACTTGTGATTTTGTGATTAAAACTCATGATTGTACTTTTTAGAAATTGCACTCTTTTATGGCATAAAAAGCAAGCCCAAACTGCACTCTCTTCCATCCATCCCAAAATAAAAAACAGGGCCATGTGCATCTAAGCAGATGGTAAACAGCAAATGGAATCGGAGCTGAGGAAAAGCCTATGTGTAATCTTCCTTGGTGTGGTTACACAAACCATATGGGAATGAGAAGAGGAGCATTTGACACATGATCTGCCGATACAAACCGTGCAAAGATGGACTAAAGGGAGAGGATGGAGAGACCGGAGGGAAGCTTACCAGAGCGATCACAGTGGCTCCTGCCCCGGCGCACGCTACGATGTACAGGTGATAAGACAGGTAGAACTGGAAAAAGACAACAGTGATTATTCTTCAGTTAAAAAAAACTGACGCCAAGCTCCTCTGCTCTCATCTGCTGATGTGTGTACGGCATTTGTAGAATGTGTGTGGATAGAAAACAACCTCTTACCTCGCTGGTGTTGCAGATATCACCTAGCGTATTTCCACAGGCCTTGCCTGGTGTGGCGTTCCATGGGATAATTCCTGTAGCCATGAAATTCAAAGGTCACACTCAAATGCATTGTACCATGTGAATCATAATCAAACCTGAGTTGATGTCCACTTTACACAGTCATAAAATGATTGTTTTTTTGCTGCTAAAATGTTGGATAAACTACGATTTAAAGGGCTACCCCACCGATTTTACACATGAAGCTCAGTCACCTCATCATGAGGGGTACTGTATAATGTCTTTCATGGTTCTACAGGAGCTTTGTCATGACTGTGTGAGTAATTATCTCAGAGACTTCAAGCCTATATTAAAAATTTACAAACTGACTTTGTGGAAAATCCTAGGCATATTAGTCTGGGAGGATCTCATGAAAGATGCAGTCGAATTATATTATGAGAAGTGTAGCACCCAGTGTTTTTAGAGCCTGACCTGACTAAAAGTAAAGATGTGTTGGCTCCTGCTGCTTTGATTTGAAGCATTTTTTAGTTTCAATCTGTGCCTTGAAAGTCTGCAAACCTTTATCGAACATTACTGCAACAGTAAGATGTTAGTGTACTTTTTAAAGGAATGCACAAGTATGATTTTTTTAAATACATTTATGGATCAGTACTGTTTTGGCTTCATTTACAGCCATGGGGTGACTTTGTTTTTCTCTTAAAATTACTGGATAATTTGTCTCTTCTGGCCTTTAAAAATGATTAAAATAAAAAGAGGAGGGGGTTTTTCAATTAATCTTTTTATTATTTTTTTTTTTTACTAGTTGACATTATATTCTATTTTGTTACTTATTTATTCATTTTAACATATTTATTTACTTATTTGTTGACTGATTTAAAATTGTTTTCTATTTTGAGTTTTTATCCAGAGTTTTTAAAAGTTTTTTTAATGTTTTTATTGTGTGAGGCACTTTGTGTTGCAGTCTGTTTGTATGAAAAGTGCTATATAAATTAAGTCTGACTGATTGATTGATCGATTGATTGATTAATTGATATACATCAGATGATGAGGGCTTGCAAGTAGACACTGCCTGGTTCTAATGGATTACAAGCCAAAAAGTTTAGGATCCCCTAATTTAGAGTATTGTATTGGTTCTGAGCCACCTGAGTGTATGCACTCATAAAACAAGATATACTCTCTGACAAAGTGCTGCTCTCTCACCGTACTGACGAACATCCACACAGATTGAGTCATTGGTGAGGTTGGCCATGGGGGACTTCATGGCGGCACAGGTAGACCACATGTTGTAGAAGAGGAAGACTGGCACAGCGGAGAAGCCGAACACACCGAGCCAGGCCACACCAAGAATGTACGTGAGGAACACGAACTGATGACACAGAGATGGCACAATGTTAGCATCATCAGATAGCCACGAAACTAAACCAGCTGCAAAATGGTAACAAATCATCATCATCATCGTTGTGTGTATTTTATAATGTAATCACATGGCATGAACCTTCTTTAAGCAGACCGTGTTTAAAAATCATGTTGGACACATCAGTGTGGTTGTATTAACATACCATTCCACTGATGCAGCGTCCACAGATGGTGGTCTTGAACTCGCTGTGCAGCTCCTTGACTGCGCTGGTCGTGTAGAAGCCCTCAGCCAGCAGAATGATCCCGTACAGGAAGAAAAACGAAGCAATGCCGTAGATGACATACTGCATCAGCTGTATTCTGTTGAAGAGCAATGTCACACATAAGCAGAGTTGTGCCTGTAAAGCTGCAATAGAGAGTAAGCACAAATCCAAGACTAACATGCTTTTATCCTCCAAATGTTGCACCTGGAGAGACCCACTAACAACGTGAGGTAAAGTAATAGCATACCGCACCACCGTCTGGTGTGGAAAATAGCTGCTCACAATCAATTACAATTTTTTTGCATGCAATCTGTAAAACATGAGTAACCTGTGCTGGATGATTAAACATTAACAGATGGTTACGAATGAGTTCAAGCTTCTCTACGACATGAAGAGAGACGCTAAGTCCAAATGTGGAGATAACAGGTGATGCATGTCTCTGGAAATCATCCGCCAAGAGACAGACTGCCTCTGTTAGACGTCTTAAATTAAACAGTGCACTCCAAATCTAAAGCAACATAAAACATATGTGCAGCCCTGTCTCTTGTCATTCCGCTTTTATTGGCTCGACTAATGGATGCACTGTAACAAAAAAGGCAGTCCATATTAGGACTGTTCTGCAGGATAAGGTGAATGTGGGAGACGTGATCGGCTAAAAATAGCCTTCATAAAGTCAACCTCATTAAAAGTGCTATATATTTTACTGTTAGGCCTCTCCTTATTGTGATGGTTATGTGAGAGCACATTTTTACACTGAGTATATTGTGTAATGGATCCTACTGTGACATTAAAGGGTAATTCTGGTGTTTTTCAACCTGGACCATATATTCCCATGTGTTTGTGTCCAAGTGACTGATGGCGACAACAGTTTTTGAAATTTACATCCAATAAAAGTGTTTATTTTTGCCACTGACAGGCTCAGATTATTATTTGAAATGTCTGACAGCATTATGGAAAGGATCCCTGCTGTAAAATACCTTTTTGTTTAAGAGTAAGATCTGTTTTGTTTAACCAGAAACAGTCATAAAATCACTATTGCAAACTCACCAGACTCCATTTAAATAAACTGTAATTTTATCATCATAAAACCACACTTCACTCAAAGTCAGCAGAACAAAATAAAACTCACAAAACCACCTTGTTTCATTTTCCACTGTTCCAACAATCACCAGCTCTGGTTCTGTTGAAATAAACCCTTAATTCAGGCAGTTAGATGTGAAGATATGCTGGGTCTATACACGCTAAAATTACGGTTTATTTCAATGGAGTCTGGTGGGTTTGGTAACAGCGATTTAGGGGCTGTTTTCGGTTAAACAAAAAGGATCGTACTCTTGACAAAATGGTCTATCTTCATAGGGATCATTTCTATGATGTTGTCAGATGCTTACAATAACAATTTGAGCCTGTCAGTGGCAAAAACAAGCATTTCCAGTGGACGTACATTGACACGAGTCAATGCCCTGAGTGTTTACATTGCAGCCCCTGCTGCGGCCCTCTCACTCGAAACTGGACCACTTTCAAAGTGGTTGTACCCATTAATCACTTAGACACAAAAACATGGGAGAAGGGTCCAATTTGGAAAAAAAAACAAAGTTGTCCTTTAAAGACAACACAGGCAAGCATTACAAGCCCCATGCAGTGAATACATAGAGTATGAGGTCACTTACACTTCAGTCAGCATGGCGTGATCCTCAGTGACCTTGGAGAAGTGGGTTTCCAGGATGGTCACTGTGCCAGTGAGAGCCACATGGCCACATCCACAGAACAGGGCAACGCCAGAGAAGCAGAGGATTGTCGCCACCAGCGACGCATATGGCACCCCTCCTAAACATTTGATGCAGCACTCAAAGCAACCTGTAAGAAAAAAACAGACAAATTGGATCAGCAACAAGTGTCATTTGATATCATGGAAACAGTGTTTTGTACCAAATCGTTTAACTTTAAAAGGGCAAAACTAACATTTCCATATAAGGGGTTGTGTTTTTGTTGCCGGACAGGAAGTGATCTCAGAGGGAATGAAGTATGAGATGAATATTCATATGAGTCATCCATTAATCCATCAAGCCTATCCCAACACACCCTGGACAGATCACCAGTCTATCACAGTGGTATTTTGCAACTAATTAATTACATTAACATTTTATTTCTCATCAGGACTTGTTACAGAACACTGGACTGACTTTTCACTTAGATATCTAAAAAACAAAGGAACTGACACAGACAGACAATTCTGTTTAAAATAGACTTTCGTCTGTGGTCACGCTTGATGCGCCGTGCTTCCTTTCGAGACCTCTGCAATGTAAGCACCAGCGGAAACAGTTTGCTGCGTGAGGCTGAGGTTTTTACAGTCTACACTGCCTTTAATGTTTCATCTGACAATTCATCACTACACTTAAAGCGCACTAATGGCCATCCAGCAGGTCAGAGTAATGGGTGTCAGCTAAGCTGTAATGGAAATCAATGGCAACTCACAACGAGGGAATGAAGTGACCCAGATGGATCTGCCTCATCCAGTGTGTTCCTATGCCTTGTGAAATGGAGCTAGTCACCACAATGCGCTGTCTGTGGATGCATGCAAACAAACCACAGTGTGCTTCCAATCAGATCCACATGTGTCTGACAGGATGTTGTTGAGTCACAGGACATCCAGGTCAGTGGCTGTTTATGTTTTACAGCTCTCACATATGGCTGATGTCACACGGTAACTAAAGTATTCAAAGCTGCTATAATCAATATCTTTACATTAACAATGGATAAAATGACTGTGTGTGACGAAGGTCACCTGTAGTAATGAACCTACAAAAGTTCGGTTTATCCATATTTAGAACAAATATTAACAGAATTTCCAGTAAAACGGCGAAAGAAAAATGCAAATTTATGCCCTTTTCCCCTCCACTACTGTTACGCAAATCCCGGGAGTTGGTTTATCCAGATGTCGTAATTAAAAGAGCACCAGTCAAACCTCGAACAAATGAAAAAAAAGGATGTATGCCAACAGAGATCACACTGGACAATGGAAATAAAAGGTTTTAAACAACTAATATTACAGTTATGTGCTCTGGGATGACTTCTGCTAGCAGCCCTGTGTGCACACCTATGCAGAGATGACAAGAGCGTGCAATGGCCTCTGCAATGATGTTATGTCATGACAGTGCATCATCATTTATTCGCTGAATCTATTTCCATTGCACCTAGTTGAATTAACTTACTATTGGTACACCAACTTTGCCCCCTTTTTGGGTGTTTCCATTCAGGTTTTCATGTGCAAATTGAGGTGCGTAAAAGAGAGTTTTCTGGCGCATGATGTTGCTGTTTTGGTTCACTCTCTCACACGATCCAGCACTAAGCAGCAGCATCTGACAAAGTTAGCAAGTAGCTGGTGAACACAGTGGAGCACCTCGCAGCCAAAGAACCAGACATTCCTGTCAGGAGATGGTGGAGACCAAAAAAGAGCTAGACTTCCAAACATCAGACAAACACATCTCCAAATGCAGGTTTATGAAGCCCTACAGAAAATTAGGATTGATGTGGCTCTAAAAGAACTGCACCAACCATCACAGAACAGATCATTTAAATGGCACCCAAGCACAGCTATGAGTGTGGCTAGCACGCTGTACACAAGTAGACCACTGATTCTGTGTCAGCCTGGCAGGACGGAGCATTAGCTTTTCTGTTAACTGTTAAGTTTATTTGAGAATGTATGTTTTATGTTGGTAATTGATTCCTTTCAGAGAGTCGTATTTAGCTTAACTTGACAGTTATGTTTATTTTTATACGATGCATTACCTTTTAATGTTAGTTATTGTTTGAGTATTTACTTATTTAAAAAAAGTTAATCTTCTCTTGTTCTGCAAGGTTGACGATTTTGTTGAGGATGTGATGCCAGCAGCCACTGTGACAGCCAGCCGCAGAGATGTTACTGAGTGTTACTGTGAAATAAAACGCCGTCAAGGTCTCAGCCACAATCCACAATCCTGTGTCTGGTGCCTCCTTTTTCTCCGCATGATAAGAACAAGACAATGTAGTAGAAATGATTGCACAAAGGTTTCCATAATATCTGTCCCAAGGGTGTAGGGCACATGTGAAACAGGGGTTTGGGGGCTCCTCTGTTAGAACATTTTGAGCATGAAACATTTAATTTTCTGATGCACCTATTTGAGCTTTCTCTGCATCAATTTATGGTGTAAATGTCCTTATTTTGTTTAAGGGAGGGGGGATGCACATGCTCTAAATATTCAGGGGGATGTGTCCCCTGTGCTGTACTGTATGTTTTTTTTATTTTTGTTTTTATCTGTCACACTTAAAGGTTTTCCTAATTGTTTTTTCTTGTATGTAGTGGGTATGGGAAAAATGAATTGGAAACTGCAGAGCTTCTCCCAACACAAATTTAGGTTTTTCTTGAGGAAAACAGACCAAAAAACTATTTTCTACTCGCTTTTCCTTCCATTGGGCGAGAATCCTGAAAGTTCATCTGTGTTTGTGCTCGTTGCCCTAACAAAAGGAAATTAAAACAGATATACTGCTGCTGGGCCAACACTTTTGCAGTCAGACGCTTCACCCTGACTGTTTGTGTAGTACAGGGAGATAAAAACATTTTTGTCCCATGGTGAGTGAATAGGAGTTGCCATGGCAGCATGTTAACCACAACTCAATGAGTGTGCCCACAGCAGAGTCGCTAACTTCTACCGCAGCCCACATTTCTCCGATGAACATATCGGGGGGGAGGGCGAGCGGGCTGCTGGGAGTCAGAGCGCAGAGCTCCACAGGATATTGAGCCCAGCTGCAAAGTAAATACAGACCATTTAAAGGACGAACTGCTCTTGTAGCGGATGTCACTGTCAGGTAGTTCTGATCCGGGTTGCAGAATTACTCTTTGCTTTAAACCCGCTAGCTCTCATGATTCACCCTCCTGAAGAGAAGAAATGTTTCCACATGAAAAGTGCGCCTCAAATAGCTCGTATTTAATGTGCACATAGTGACAGAGGCAGCAACAAGAGTCACACTGGTTTATTATGAATTCATCGGAGTGTAATCAATTGTGTCATGTCATGGATGGGAATCAGCATGACTACCCATCTCATTAAGTGTCTGTCTTCAAACCCTGCCTTGAAATGCGTCACTATTCCCATTAGAGCAACTGTCAAAAAGTTGATAGCACAGGCTGAATGCCATGATATCATCATGACAGTCGCTCTGCCTTCATTGCCTGAATGTTACTGGATCTGAAAATGAGAAAAAAGGCAGATGTCTACAGCTATTACAAACAAAACTGTCTTGCAGGCAGTCTATACCTGAACACATGAAATGCTTTAAAATGTCACGTTGACCATGCACCACCCTCCCCTGGAGCCTGTCATGGAGAAGGTCAGACTGACATGCCTGCATCTGCTATGCTTGTCTAACTTGGAGCACTTAGAGAGAGAAAACGTACATCATGTTTGAAAGCCACCAATGCGATCGATAAGCCATCTGTTTGATTAGTGTCCATTAAATAGGAGTGGTTTGCTCTGGAAGCATCCATCCATTCAGACTCTTAGATCTCTCTGTCTCCATCTTTCAGTGGATAGAGCTCGTGTCACTTACTGGTTGTTATCTTTAATAACACAATAAATCCAAGGTGGTATTTTCACAGCTGGACTGGACATGTTGGCAGGTTAGTATAACTCTGTTCTGGCTGGCTGAAAAAACACTGGCACGAGGACAGACCCACTGACGAGGTTCAACTATTAGCAGCCTCAGGAATACCACTCTGTTCACAAAGGGCCTCTGTGAAAGCTTAAGTCTTGGTATTAGACATCAGGGGAGACAGAAATGACATCAAAGCCCAACACCACTTTTAAGCTGTACCATGGGAACGGTAGTCAGCACCACAGCAAAATCAGTCTCAATCAGTCCATGGGTACAAAGTAGAAGTGGGATTTTGAAGTAATCTAACGGTCTGTGAGATATTACGTGCATCCTTATCATTAAATAATCCCACTTCATAGAAAGCCCCGTGTTTGAGAATAAGTTTTGTGGGTAGAATCATCTACATGGACTAATCGACTCCAGACTGTACAGAATTCAGCTGCCAGGCTTTCAACCAGAACCAAGAGACGTGATCACACTTTTGTCTGTTCCAGAGGCCGGGCTGAGAACATAAGGGGACAGAGCGTTTGCTGTCAGGGCCCTGAGGCTCTGGGACAGTCTGCCCAAGGAAATCAGGTCGACCAAGTCAGTGACCTCTTCTAAGTCCCTTCTTAAAACATACTTTTATTGGAGAGCCTTTCCTGATTTTACTTGAGTTTTAAGTTCATTTAACCTGTCTTTAATTTCCTCTGTTTTTATACACTAAAGTGTTTTTATCAGCTCTTTTAAAAGTTGTTTTCAAGTTGTTTCCAAAATGCAATTTCTTTCACAATTTATCTTTATAACAGTTTTGTCTTGATTTATATGCATTTATCTGTTTATAGAGATAGCTGAACTGACCAGCACATGTAACAGGAAGTCTTGGCTCGAACATCCGCTAGCTACACAAGATCAGGCTGATATATTGGCTGTTGCCTCCAGTGGTTTTATCATTAGCGGTGGGTTTTGAGATTTTTTTTTTATGCCAGCTTTATTTTTTCCTTCATTTTGTCCTCCAAAGAGGTGGAGCCAAACTGTTGGGTTAGAGTTTGGCATTTTGAAAAATCCACTTATTCGCTGTCTGGCTAAGAGTTGAATGAGAAAACCAATACAACTCTCATATTTCAAATACAGAAGGCTACAGCCAGCGGCCAGTTACCTTAGCTTGGCGCTAAAAGTGAAACCACAATCAAACAGCTAGCCTGGCTCTCTCTAAAAGTAACAAAATCTAGCTTTCAGCACCTCTAAATCTGACAGATTTAACCCATTCTACCTCTTTTTATACTCTCAGTCAAAAACAAAGTGTAAAAATGTCAATTTATAGCTTTATGTGCAGAACTATTTCTTGGCCTTGGGTCTCCGCTGGTTGCCTGGAAACCGTCATGGTGATGACAACACTTCAACAGCTTCATACTGTATTTATTAGACAGCAGGGGTGTTGTGCTACTTGTTAGCAGAGCACATATGTGACACGCACATCCATGCACGCATACAGTCAAGCTGTGGCGCGTTTCGAAGAGTTATGGGACTACTGTTACTACAATGGCAAGTTTACAGTACATTAGTCCACTGTAACTGACCACAGGATCAAATGTTAGACGGACTTTATAAATAGTTTCATTGTTTTCACGTGGCAGTTATCGGCAACATTTAAGGTGGACTGTTTTCTTGCATGTTAGTCAAAGCATGAGTTTGACCGTTTGACTTTCTTGCATGACAGATGCTTTAGTGATGATTAGATCTTCAAGTTCTTAAAGAAATGTATATGCGAATTGTGAAATTTTTATTTCTTCGCTTTAAGAGAAACAGTGGCGGAGCGTCGTTGCAGGCTTCTCCAGTAGCACTACACCCCTGTCAGACAGATACAGGAGCCAGAAACATCTTAGCTAACTCTTAGCAAGAAAGGAAATAAGGTTATTTCCCAAAGTAAACAATTGTTTTAATTTATTATTAAAAAATAAGAAAATATTTACCTTGAAATCAAAGATCTCCTATCAGATGTACTATTCTTTTTACATAATTCCTTCCTGTTGCATCTATTCAAATTATAAAGCCTAGTTCAAAGAGGATGGCGGATTCTGTAATTAGACAGATTGATGGCGACCACAAAATTTCATAGAGGACGCTGTAATGTGTATTTGAGAGTTATAAGATAGGCAGTCAGTAAATCAGTAAACCTACCACACAGCAAAGTATAGACTGTTTTCTCTGAGTGTACTGTGTGGGATTTCATAGTGTACAGGATATTGCGGGGCAGACTTTAGCTCAAATCACCCTCCTCCGCAGGGGATAACAGTAGGAGCTGGTGACTCTCTCAACAACAAGCTTGTACTAAATGGATCCTGCTGGCTTGTTCGGAGTGGAGCGCACACACAAATGAAAGTCATGTCGGGCCTTTTTCCCTCTGATGACTTTCACATGCTCCCGGTCCTTAACTAATACCTCTGGTTAGACCTCCAACCACTTCAAGACTCTCCACTCTCCAAGTCATCGCTACAGCGCATGAATGAGAGAAGAAGAGAGTTTGAAAAACAGAGTGAGAGGGAGAGAAACACAGACAAGTTAGCGACTGTTTGTAATGACAATGTCAGGCCTCACAGCAGAAGATACATTCGCCACATCGGGATCACGAGGAGAAAGGGGAGGAAAACAGACATTTGTGTGAGAGAAAGTGTGTGTGTGCATGTATGACATTGTGTGAGAGACAGAAAAAAAATAGAGACAGAGAGAGAGTCCAAGAGGCTCTGACACAAAGAGCCAGTGTGTGTAGCCCTAGACTGTCCATCACACTGGACTCTCAGGGGCCATTCAGAATGGCAGTGAACCACGGCCCCGCTCTTCCGGCCCCACAGGCTTGAGGCCCAGGACAAGCCCACCGCTGAGCTCCATCCTGTGTGCCCCTCCAGCACTGCACACAGCTCGGCCCCAATGGGCCGCAGCAGCCACTTCACACTCCAGGAGGATCCTGTTTGTCAAAGCAGCTCAAATCATCCAATGTGTGAATGTGATGGCTCATTAAGGCCGATCCACGGACAGATAAACAGACACAGCTAGGCAGAGTGACCAAGAAAGCAAGGGTGCATCAGCTTTGTGTAAATAACAACAATGCAGGATTACAAAGTGGACTGCCCTAGGGCCCTGGACTTCCAAGGGCCCCAAGACAAAGTCAAAAATACATATTTTTCCTCTTACCTGTAGTGCTATTTCTCAGTCTCAGTCAGACCCGGTTACTAAAGATAATCCACAGACCTTGCTGTGAGCAGTTTCATGTAGGAACTATTTTCTTTCTGCCAGACCACACCTCGCATCTGTATCACTGCGCAGGAAGAAGCGCACATCTACTGCTAGCTCACCTAGCACCACTGAGCTAGCTAACGTTACAGCTCAGTTGGTGAGGACGCCAATAATGTTTACATCTTGCACTGTCACAAGCACAAACCTCTCGTCCATGAGTAGATGCACGCTTCCTTCTTCATGGTTATACAGTTGGTGGGTGTAGTTTTGGAGAAAGAAAATAGTTCCTACGTTAAAATGGTCACAACAAGGTCTGTGGATTATCTTGAGTAAAGAGGTCATGATTTCTGGAAAGAGACATTGCTGTTGAGTTTTTCACATGTATTTTTTGACGTTTTGAGCCCCACGAGCCAAGTGCCATCTAGTTCCATTATGTTTGAGAGAAGGCAGACATCTCTACTGCCAGTAATTTCAGTATGCAGATATCTCAGCAACTCACACCAAAACAATCTGGACTGATAAATAGCAGTATGGGTAAGAGGAAAAATATGTATTTTTGACTTGGGGGTGAACTGCCCCTTTAACCCCAGACCATCAGGCTGCCCTGGCTCTTGGTTTGATTTGATTACTTGCAAATTTGTTAGGGAATTTGCATCATTAAAGGACATTATCAACTTGGTCCTGCATTATTACACAATACACTTTTATTATTTTAGTCTATATTGTGCTCATATGGTGCTTTTTTCTGAAATAAAGCTGTGTTTCATCGAATTACCAGATACTTATGTACTTATGTACTTACGTATTTCAGGAGTTAGAGCAGTATTGTTCAGTTGATTCATCAATTTATTGCTTATAATAAACAAATAAATAAACAATTTTGATAAATGTTAAATGAAAAGTCATTTTTAATGCAAAATTTGTCAAAATTCACTGGTTCCAGTTTCTCAAATGTGAAGATTATCTGATTCTCTTAGTCGCCTATGATAGTAAAAATTAATAGCTTGGGGTTTTGACTGCTGGTCAAACAAAGCAAGACATTTAAAGACTTCAAACAATTAATAAATGATTTCAAAAAACAATTGGTAGATAAATCGATAACAAAAAAATAATCATTAGTAGCAGCCCCTAGGAAGAGTACCTATGCCAGCTTTGGTTGGTTTGTCTGCAAAATATAAAGAAGCTGCCATCTATAGTGTGCTCTGTGCGCTGTACAACAACAACAGGGCCCCAACAAAAGCAAAGGTGTCTCCAAACAGGTGACTCCATCCATGCATCACTACTGTTCATCACACTAACCCTGCAGCTGGCTCTGCTTCATCACCTCCCTTCATCTTTCATCAGCAGACATCACGTGGACGCAGCCTGCCAACACCACGAAGCTGAAATCTCCCAACAGCTGGGACCCTCAGTGGAAAAATGTCTAAATTCACCTCTGATTGCGTAAAGAAATACCAACTGGATGTGATCAAATGAGCAGCAGACATTTTGAAAAACACTGTTCAATTTGATGTCAGTGCCAAACACAAACACAGACACACCCACATGTACGTAAACAACAAAGCACCACATAGAAGCACCGCATAATCATATGTTCATAGTGAAAGCATGTACATCGTATACAAATAAATCCCACTCCACAAATAAACACACGCGGACACACACAATTTGTGATGAAGACATTGCAACTCTTCCATCTCATGTAGAGCCCTGAACAACAAATTGGCTTCCAGCTCTGTCAAAAACGCCATCCAGCTTTAATCTAGCATCGAGCCTCATTGCTAACAGATGTGTCTGTTTACAGCTAATGTTAAGTATTGTTGTTTGCTGCTTCATTGGGGCGAGCTGCCAGAACACCATTTATGAGAAACAGTCTCATTTTCCACACTCTCCACTTTGAGAGGAGACTTAAAAATGCCATAATGGCTATAATGGCCATCCTCGAGGGACGGAGGGGATCTGAGCCTGCCAATTCGTCAAAAAGTGGTCTGTTTGCTTATCTTACAAGGGAAACTAATACTCTGTCGGCTAATAGCTGTTGACTGCAGCTCACCCATGGCTGTGTGTGAGGGGAGCCGAGGGAGATGTGTGGATGTACTCAATGACAATAAAAGGCAGTGATGGCCGTAATGGCTCATAAAAATTGTGCTTGGGTACAGTCGGGGAGTAAATTTGTGAACATGAGCTGTGTGATGTGCAAATAAATGATGGGAGAGTCAAATCAGGTCAACCCCTTTTATAGGCCAATCACATACAGTGTCTCAATGGGCTTTACAAGCCCACAGGTTCCCAACCCTGCTTAAGCTTTCCTACAAAGGAACAGATTGTTTTAAACAGACACAGTTTGGAGCCCCAGCCATGTGATTACAATGTCCCTGGTTGGGGACATCCCATCATTTCCTGTCAGCTCTCTACTGTCCTAACAGTAACACAATATTGTCAAGTTAGTGGGTATAGAGCACTGGGATTATAAAAGGTCTTGTACTAATGAAATAAAGAAAAAGAAGGTCCAATAAACTGGGAACCAATGCTTAGTTTGATGTGTAAATGCAACTGTGTTTTCAATCCACATGCAGCTACGTGGATGGAAATACCTGAACGTATGCCACTGTTCCAAACCCTTGTGGTAGTAGCCATTAGCCAGTTAGCGAACTAAACTGCAAGCAAACAAGCTGCAAGTAAGCTTAAAGATATGTACATGTTTAACACCCAGTCTTCATCTGTAAAGGTCACCATCAATGTCCTCTCCCACCAGTCCTAACTGCATCCAGATTGCCCTCTAGACAGTTGTGGCACTGACCACAGCTGAAATAAAAGCAGCTGTATAATAGAACAGCGTTCTCCTCTGATTTCCTCTTCAGCATTCCAGTTGTTAAAAACGGCTCTTCCCCTGCTTCGAAAAGCAAGAGAAAGTCCATACAATTTTTTGGTTAGTATTTATTATCTTTATTTTATTTTATTCTATTTTATTCTATTTTATTAATTTATTTGAATTCAATTAATTTAATTTAATTTAATTTATTCTATTTATTTATTTATTTTTTTGGACCTGAACTAACAAGAGGAGTAATGTTTGGTTGTTTGAGCTGGACAGAGTGATCGGACCTCAACTGGATCTCAATGTTATCACTGGAGATGCATATTTATACCAGGTGTAAATGTAATCTGGTCAAATCATGCCTAGAAACAATCTAGATACAAGATGCGTTTTATTACAAGGTGTAAAGGGAGTCCAATTTAGTCTCTCAGGGTCTTTATGATACATGTGATGAGTTGATACACATTTAGGTGATGGACAGAAAATTTACTGACAACAATTCTTTCAATCGCTTTATCTTTTAAGTCATTCACTAAGATAAAAAAACCCTAACCATTAGCTGGTTTCAGCTTCTCAAATGTGAGGGGTTTTCTGCTGGGGAGCTGTGATGGACACGTTTCTTGTTTTCTGACAAATCGAAAATGAAAGTAATCTTTAGTTACAGCCCTGCAAGCCCTGCTTTATCGACAAAACTCTCCAGTTACACTAATTTAGAGGTTATTAAATACCACTAATAGAAAGGGAGCTTTCAATGTTACAGACTTTTTTTTTTTTTTTTTTTACAAAACATTGCATTATTAAGCACCATAGCCGTTCTTGAGAAACATGCTTGTCCAGTTATACAACTAATATTTTACCTGTGATAGAAGTTCTAATCAAAAATGAATGGAAAATCAATGTTTCCTGCTGATACCTACAAGAAGGCAGCGAGCAAGTTAATGACTTTCTCTCACACACACTCCTCACGGCTGTCTATTTCTGAGACTGGTAATGTCTGCTTCATTTATCTTTGTCCTTGCCAGCGCTTCATCCACCATCCACCTCATTAATCATCACTCCCCCCCCTGAAAGAACAACTCAAACGCACCCTGCAGGTTTGATTGATCTGCTGTTGATTCTGCAACAGGCTCATTGTCCTCAAAAGTGACACTAGCATGATGATGACCAGCGGCAACGCAGCGTCCCTCCTGCTGCAGGAGCGAGGTCTGCTGAAAACATCCCACATACTTAAACTAATTAGATCATAAAACAAGCATAAGCAAAATACTGCAGGGGGAAAAGAACACACTAGAAGCATGACAGAGATGACAGTGATGCACAATCAATAACTGGAACAATCATGTGCGTACAAACACTGAAACAGGGATGCTGTGCTGACATTTAAAAATTCTAAGTCCCCGCTGAGCAAAATCTACTCAACTATTGTGCAGAGTGAAACCAAGCAGGCTGGAGTAGGTTAAAGCCCCAGTAAACAGAGCAGTGAAAAGAACTGAACTGGCTCTTTGTGAGTGCTCATTGGTACCTCTTTTGTCCTGCCTCTGGTCTTGGTTTTCTTCTGATGGAGTTTCCATGGTTGTTTTTCTCCCATCCAACAAAAATGCTTCCTTTCAGCAAATTCTCTCTTCCTTTCTGCCCCTTACTCTCCCGCTCTCTCTTTCGCTCACTCTCCTTCCTTCCTGCACATTTTTGCTATCTCTCCCTGGCTCTCTCCTCCACGTTCGCTGCCTCACAAAGGCACCGCTCCACTGTACATCACACCTTTCCAGGATGCAGAGGTCTTGTTAGAAGAGATTTGGTTGTGCCTCTGTCATATATCACTTCAAATCCAGTTTCCCAGACAAATTGTGCATCTGTTTAGGTATAATTAATTTGTCCTCCTAATGACACACAAATCTTCGTCCATGCCCCAAACACAGTCCCCTCTGAGGCACTCCTGTCTCAAACTTGAATAGCAATCCAATGAGACCAGGTTGTTTCACAGAGAGGGTGCAGATGGGTGAGTAGGGACCCCTACTTAAGTCGACTGAGTGGGTGAAAACCTACCAGGCACACAATCACCTCTCTTTATTTGCATCCAAACACAGTTTAAGAAAGGGGAGTGTGTGTGTGTGTGTGCACGCGTGTGTGTGTGTGTGTGTGTGTGTGTGTGTGCATGCTGTGGTTTGTTTGGGGGGGGTTAGCCCTTCATCCTCTGATTGGCACCATATGCCCTCTGCTCTTGCAGCATACATTAGCAACCTCTGACCGCTGTCTTCCCTCCATCTGGTGGCTTCTAACTCACATAAAAAAGGGACACAGGAAAAAAAGGCAAATCTACATTTCCTTAACAAGGTCACAGAGCGTCCTCTGGGCCGGTACAAACAACAGAGGAAACGGCATGTGAAAATGGCAGATCCAGAGACTCATGAGGGACGGAAAGATGAAGAATTTAAGTTGATAAACTGAGGGAGGAGTACGGGAATGCTCACAGGATGATACAGTGAGAAGCAACTTGTTAAAAAATAAGCGAGGGATGAGTGGAGAAACAGACATCGAGGGAGACGGGGAAGAAGATCTTGGCTGTGTTTGTTTGGCAACAGCAGGCCGAGGAGCCCCAGGGGCATGCTAATGAGAGAAAGGGCCTTTCAGGAGTGGAGGGGGGGGGCCCTGCTGGAGCGGAGCTGGAGTGGGGTCTTCTCACGGATACCAGACCTCGGAGAGGAGGGGGATCAGCAGGGGAGGGCAGCCTCAGGGGTCAGGGAAGTGAACTTAGCGGGGATCCCACAACAACAAATGCTGCACTAATCTTCTAGCTTTTTCACCGTCAGCCCTGTAAAACGCCGGGAGAGCTGACATCCCTGTGAAGTGGGGAAGGAATGACTCCAGCCCATATGTAGAAGAAGTGATGATGGTTTGAACTTTTTATGAGCAAGAATACAGCTGATTTTAAGGTAGTTGTGCTTGTGATTTCCAAATTAATTATACCAAGGAGCTCAAGTGAAGCTTAAAAAAGTAGCTGATACACAAGTCTAAATGTGTCACACACTTAACCACACAGAGGCCGATCCAAGTCACTGGGTGCAACTGCATCAAAACAACCCAGTGATTCATCTGCAGCCTTTTCAAAGAACAAAATATTTCAGTTTATTGCACATATGCAACAGGAAATTCAAAACATGTGACCAGGCTCGGTCACACTGTGTTTTCAGACTAACTTTGATGCATTTGATTATAAATAAACATCTGCATTTGATTGTAAATAAAGACAAATGCACCCCGCAATTAAAATCACGTGTTTTGGCTTACATTATTAAAGGGACAACACCGACTAAATGAACAATACCAATATGTTATTTTCATAGCCTAGGGACTTCAATTGATATTTGTGAAGACAAGCTCTCAACGCCAGACACCAGAAAAGAAAGTCTCAAACTTTTGATGTCGTCAAGTATAAAGTCCGGGGCTGCTCCACAGACAATGAATGGGAGTCTGCTGTTGTGGACTTGTCTTTTGAATCAAAGATAAATTGATTTCAACGGCAATGTTGTATTTAGCTGTATTTCGTCAAAATATCCATCCATCCATTTTCTAACTGCTTATTCTCTTGGGGGTCGTGGGAGGCTGAAGCCTATCCCAGCTGAAATTGGGCGAAAGGCAGGGTACACCCTGGACAGGTCGCCAGACTATCACAGGGCTGACACATAGAGACAGACAACCATTCATACCTACGGGCAATTTAGATTAGAGCCACCAATCTGCATGTCTTTGGACTGTGGGAGGAAGCCGGAAAACCTGGAGAAAACCCACGCTGACACGGGGAGGAACATGCAGAGAGGGGCTCCCGCACCCGGGATCGAGCCAGGAACCCTCTTGCTGTGAGGCGACAGTGCTAACCACCACACCACCGTGCCGCCCTTGTCAAAATATATTTATGGAAAAAATCTAAATCCTGCATTAGGACTAAAACCAATAAAATATAAACATCATTTGTCATCAGTATTCTACGTCAAATTGATGTTGGTATTAGACGTCCTGACATTGAGTTTTTGTCACCTGACAACCTAAATTCAACCAAATATCAACATCTAACGTGTAAATTTTTATGCACCAATCTGTGCCCTTTCTGCATTGATTTATGGTGTAAATGTCTTTAATTTTACAAAATAAAAGTCCTCTGCTTCATGTTTTTATTGGGGGAGACAAACGTATTGGTTCTAATTACTGAGGGTAATATGTCCACCCCTCAATCTCCATCCTGACATTTATGCCTATGCTTTGTGGGCTTATCTCTGTGAGCCCCTTTCATTGTAAGTAGTCATGTGATTTATTTACAAAAATCATTTAATGACCAAATCTTTCGTAAAGTGGTACCAAATGAATGGAGCATGAAAGGTATTGTTAGACTCATAAAGAGCAACAGACTGATTGGAGCTTTACCAAAAATTCTGTGACAGGCTGAGTGGCTGTGGGAATATTCGTGTGAACGTAGGAGGCGAAGCCTGAGAGCTGCATGCTCAGCTCCAGTGTCGAGACAGCGCCACTCCCCTACTTGAGGACACAATCTGAATGATGATGAAGCTCATACAAATGGAGGAGGCTTCATTGTGGGTCAACCTTTCACGCTGTGAGACTGGGGGCCCTGAATGCTCCTCAGTGTTCAGTCACCCGTGAAGACCTGCACCCTGCTTGGCTCACACCGAGGAAGGAGTTCTCAGGGATGCAGGTCTGTGCCCGGGCCCAAGTAACCACTTACGAACACTGACAACTGCCTGAGAAAGCAGACCCACCACACCAGAGCGAAAGAGGACAGATCAAACCATATGAGGTATGACTGATTGTGAAAGGCCAAAGTCTGTGGAAAAGCAGAAGTGAGCCAAAACAAGAAAGCAAACTGGTCGACAAAATACCCTTTAATTATTTGCTGCTCTCATGGAAAAAGCTCCAACATTCCCTTTCTTGTACATGACAGTGATTAGTGGTACTCTGGAGACAGAGATTCTTATAAACAATGTTTTGGCAATTTGTTGAATATCATTCCTCTGTACTCTGCCGGCATTACTGTCCTAGATTTAAGTGCAGTCCAGCTTCATAGGTCAGTCTGCTCTGTATGTCTGCCTCCATGTTTGCCATGCTGAATCCAAGTCATTGATTGGTTTACAAAAGCGGCGCACTACAGACCCATTATACAGATCCATTCACTTGTTTGGCTGACCCATTTTCCTCTGCGAGTCTACATAATAACAAAGGCATTATAAATTCTGTACAACTTTTGCTGAACAATTCAGCATATGATATCCTGTACAGTCAATACATCAAAATACACGTCTCAAAGTCACCCCATAAGAACAGCTAATACTTCCATGTAAATTCATGTATTCCTATTTCCTAAGAAAAACAATCTCTCTGCAATGGAAAAAGTGAATCTGCTAACTGTCTTCATCCATTACAGCAAAATATGTTGACTGTGAGAGGGAAAACCACAGCGAGCTGACTTATAATGATCCTCGTGCTTCCTTTTGGCTCTGTCAAAAAGCTATAAACTAAGAAAAATCCCTTTTTCTCTGACATCATTGTGAGCAGGAAAAAATAAATAAATAAAAAAGAGGAAATTCCTATAGAGTGAGGGTTAAGAGGTATCTCAGTCTTTTACTGTACCATAAATAAAGGCTTTTCAACCGTTATACTTGAGCTTGAATGAGTGCCTTGGATGTTTGTCTTTTATTGGACAGATCAAAGGTCCAGTGTGTCGGATTTAGTGGCATCTAGTGGTGAGGTTGCAGAACTGAAACTTCTCCCGTGTGCCAAGCATGCAGGAGAACTACAGTGGGTGATGTGAGAACACAAAAACTAAAGCTAGTGTTTGATGTGTCCATTCAGGGCTACTGTAGGAGAACATGGCGACCTTCTTGGAACAGGACCCGCTCTGTATGTAGATATAAATGGCTCATTCTAAGGTAACAAAAACACAACAATTCTTATTTTCAGGAGATTATAAACTAATGCAAACATAGTTATGAATATTATATACCATTTCTCTCAATAGATAGCCCCAAATCCTACACACTGGACCTTTAGAGGGGACCTATCATGCTTCTTTTCAGGGTCATAGCTGTATTTTGGGTCCCTACATTTACATGTTTAAATGTTCAAAAATCTTCTTTCCTCATACTGTCTGTGCTGGAAAACTTGTATCCACCCTCTGTCCAATACGGCTTGTAGTATCTGTCTCTTTAGGACCCTTCCCAAAAAGCAAAGTCTGCTCTGACTGGTCAGTGTTGCCAGGTCTTCCATATCTCGGCGTCTCTGCACTTTCATTGCAGTTGGGGGAATGACTGTAACACAGTATATTGACAGAACATTCTACTATGAAAAATCTCCAACAAAAGCTTCTAAACCCAAATCTTTACAATCAGACATGTTCCATCAGGAATACGACCTGAAATCGGAGAAATGTTATCAATATCAGCAACCAACATTACATGTTTCCCTGATGTTAGCATGTTGCTACATGTAGCAGTGTATGTAATGTAAACATACGCAGTAGCAAAGCCTGGTGCACATAAACATATGTTGTCAGCTTGTTTCAAAAGTAGAAAAAAAAACACTGGAAATGGAGTATTCAAAATGTCCTGAAGCCTGAGGTTTATGTTGACAGGGATTACTTTTGCGTATGTTTACCTCATACCTCATGTTTACACGTAAACCATCCTCGAGCTGCTACTCTCAAGCAGAAATGGGGAGCAGGCTACAGACATCTCATAATCTCACTTCTTTCTAACACCGCACCACCAGATTTGTTTTCATTTCCAAACTGACATTTCACACAGCTCCCTCTGTAGCCACAACAGGCTTTATGCAACTTTTTCCACATATGAAGTGTACACCCCCACACGTGGTAAACAGGAAAACTGAAAATATTTGCTGAAGAATTCAGCGTGAAGAACACTTCACTCACTGCAGCATGATTGAGAACATCCAGCTCTGCTATTAAATTTCAACCATTTCTAATAGAGACATACTTTATGTGTTGGTGTTTCTTCCACTGCTCAGTGTCCAGATTGAATTTTTCTTTCCAGTGTAATTACAAGTGTTTGACCAAACAATGCCAAGGGTATGACTCAGCACTTTGTTAATTGCATGTTTGTGATACTATATCGTGTTAGGTCTGGAAATGGAGTAACACTCACTCAGGGATGCCTAGCAGCCATGTTTTTCTTCTAAAAATGACTTCACAACCCTGACTCTCTGGCACCTCCACAGCCACTGTGGTTTTGGCCTAAGTGTGTTGCAGGGAGAGTGAGAGACACAGATGCTTCGTATTATCCAGGCTTCCTGGCTTACAGTACCTTGGGAAACTGCCACTATGGCTTGGCCGGACAGAAAACCAATGCAATGTCAAAACCTAAAGACTAAGAATTTCATAATTTCAGTCTGGAGTCAAAAGAGCAAATCGATGCCAGGAAACAGAAACAGAAACCTAGAAAAGAGTGAAAGAGTGAGAGGAGGCGTTTATAGTAGTTGTACCCCACTACCTCCCATACAGGCCATGAACTTCTGCCATTTTTGAGAAAAGTAAAGGTCTCTGTGTAATTGTTTGTTTTTCTTTCAGCATGCACTAAATATTTTAATGATGCCTCTGGTCTGGAAGAGGTTTTGCCGTCTTTGTGGTGTGCCACGCTTACATTATGGAGCCGATGAACCAGCCAAGAGGTATTGCAAGCAAACACCTCTCCATTATCCAGTTAGAATAATGCTCCATAATAACGTCTTGTCTTTTCAATCTATATTGAGATAAAACTGTGCCAAGAAGCGGAGGGTAATATAAATAACCAGATACCTCTGAATAGTGTCTGTAAGAAAAGTTTGGGCGTTTTAGACACACTTTTATTTCCCTTTTCACAGTATTGGTTCCTTCGAGTTGATGCATGTGAATGTGTTGACCCTTTTGAGTTTCGATACTTTTTGCAAAATACAGCGTCAGTTTCTTCCTCACACTCTGTTTTAGTTCATGCAAGTCAACAGCTGATACTTTCTCTTCTCTTTCTACAGTCATCATGTTTGAGTACACATTTATAAATCAAATGTTCATTTTAATGCACTGAATAAGTACCTCGCTTGTATGTAAGTAGGCAAAGAAAGCTCAATGTGATGTCACAGAAATGTCACTGACCAATGATCTGTCATTCTTTGAGGGGCAAGAAGCAAATCTCCCAGTTGCATTCATTTAATACCAGAATAATCTGAACATGTTGTTTAAGTGCTCTGAGCAATAAAATACAACACATCTTCTTTGTTTCCAAGTTATAGTTTAAAGCTCACGAACACACTGAAGTCAGAAGAACGTCCATTCAAGGAGCACATGAATGCACTGGCTTTAGCTTGCAGAGGTCTCATCTCGAGTGCGATTAAATCGGTCCTTGCTCGTTCATTCAGCACTGTTGCTGCAGTATGTTAATAACAGCAAGTGGGCGAGTGGGAAAAGTCAGGGGATTCGTGAGCACTAGGACTTTAGACAGGCTAAAAGAATCATTCAAAAAGATCTCCTCGTTCATTTTTGGCAAACAAACTTTTTTGTCTGTCATTTGGTGCTGGACAGGCAGCATACCCTAACTTTTATGTATTTATTAGTTTCTGAAAATGGCTGGAAAGAACAAACTGAAACAATGAGCTGAAAAATGCAATAAAGCAGTGACTATTTTCTGTGGGTTTGTCACTACGAGTGACGCCTTCCACATACAGTTAGTCATGTGGTTCATTGTTAAAATAAAAATATTGATTAAGGCCGCTTAAGAGCTCCCTCATGTACGTGTAATCATGCCCCCCTAAGGTGTAGATGTCCCTCTAATCCGATTTAATCTGTTTACTCTTGTCATATCCATCTTTCTGTGTACACATTAACTGCAAACTGCACATACCCTGCAGTCATGTTGACGATGAGCACCTCCCAAAGCCATTTGAAATGAATGACAGTCCATTAAACTGCGCTGAGAGAACAAATAAATCCCACAGGGTCCCTTCTCTTAAGGGTGTTAATCCTTTAAATATAATACCTATCACCGTAAGCATTTTTATATTAGCTCAACACAAAGACAACAGAGTTGCAAAACAAGCATATTACATTTGGCATTAATCTACGTGAATATTTTTAAGGCAAATCTACGATGTTATGTCAGGAGGTCTGTGTTAAAGCACAGAGTCTCACTCATATGTCGTTCTTACACTGATGAGGATCTCCACAACTCTAATGTTCTCACACTCCAATTGCTGGGATTGCAAATAACGCAGGGCTGGAGACAGTCTTTCATTTTCCTACTTGTTGCACAGGGTAAAAGCATGTGAACACACACACACACAAACACACAATGGAGACATAATGAAGCACGGAGACACAGGCACATCAGACGAGACTCTCCAGCTAATCTTTGGGGTTGCTTCCCATGAACAGCCCCCACCCGACTCTGTGTCTATCCCAGCTGCTGGGATTTCTTTCTCTGCGTTGCTCCCGCCGATCCTATTGTCCTCCGCCTTCTGCTGCCAACCTCTCACCCCTGACCCAAGACTTTACCCTTCTCAAACCCTCCTCCTCGCTGTTCCCCCAACCCCCATTAGAAGGAGTAGAAACAACTACTTGTAGCCCGAGCCGATGAGACAGACCAGCCAACCAAACCCCACCGTGTCCGAAGTCATCGTCAAGCCCGCGACAACAGAGCAGATGACACGAAGGTCACTCTAATGCCATTGTTCCACAAAGCTCTCCTCTCGTGCCTCAAAGCCCTGGGTCCTGAGCTGGATCCTGGAAGCACAGGGAGTCGGCCGTAACCTGAACCTGACACTTCCACCCCTGCAGAGGTGTGTTTGTCCTCAGAGTCACGATGGAGGCGTTTAGACGCGGACTAAGTGCTTAACAATAAGTGGCAAATACAGCTCATCACAAGAGAAAGATGGAAGCTAATCTCTCTAGCGCTTGGCATATACTCTCCCCTGGCTGACCTCTGCGAGAGTGGGTCAATCCATTACTTTATTGCTTTAAGCACTGACAGGCAGTTTTCCAGCAGCACAGAGTGTAATGACCTTTTGTCCATCATACTGGACGTTTTCAAGCATCTACTGTGCAAAGTGGAACCCATTTATGGCACCATGATGCTGCGCAGTCACTACATCATCATCAGTGTCTAAACATTTACAAACTTACAAATGCATTCTTTACACACTCCATTATTCAAATTAAGTCTTTGTAGATGGAAACACATGATGCATACTGCACACACAGCTTACACTAAAGTGTCATGTTTCTTAAATCATTTTATTGGAATAGAAATACAAATGCGTCTTTCCAGCCCCTAGTATTTTTGTGTTTAGACCACTTGGGCCCCTGAAGCTGATCATTAATGAATAAATAAAGCACTGTTTACTTTGTTTATTAAGAACTCTCTTTTTGAAGATATGCTTTCAGTGCAAAATGAAATAGGGACAAGCAACTTACCTTAAATTCAAAGTACTTTAAAGGTGCTGTATATGACATTCAGAGCATTAATATAGCAGCAAACCACTATTTGCTATGGAAACATACAGTGCAGTAAAGGCGTCCTGAGTGAGGATGAAGTCACACTACCTCTGTGTGTGTTGTTATCCTAGCTTCTCCGTACTTTGTCATGGTGGCCGTGCCAGCCAAGCTACATGTTTAGCCAAAGAAAACTTTATTTCCATTTGCAGTATTATATTTGGTAGGTATAGCTCTGTCTTAGTGCCTCTTTGCCTTTTCTGGGCCTACGCAGAAGGCCTCTTCAACGCACCTAAGTGGAAAGCCTGAGGTGAAGAGAGCACACCTTTATGTCCTTCCATGTGCAAACGAGGAAAGCCTGAGGCAGAGAAAGCAAACCGTTCCTGCCCTTCCATGTGCCTGTATGGAAAGCCTAAGGCAGGGAGAGCAGCAGCAAAGACCCCCCGGGAACAAAACAGAGCAGCATCAATGACAAACAGAAATGACACTGATAAGTCAGACAAACATAAAAAGGAGGAGCTGGGGTGGAGGCGGGTTGTATAGCGTCTTGCAGAGGAAGCAGCAACAGTAGGCAGGCCAGAGCAGTTTAAATAGGGTGCTCTGAATGAGATTCTGGCAATTGGTTGCACAGAAAGGAAGCATGTGATCTATCAGCTGACTCCTTTCATCAATCAGCTGCTCCATCAGATGACGTAGGGATGTAGCTAAGATGTGAACTGAGCTTGACATTGTGTCCTGCCTGAACTAACGCTATGCTCAATAAAATGACGTTCTTATACTGTCTTGAAAACTGTATACTAAACCAGTCTAGCAACAACAAACACAAGGCCATCCTAAGCCGAAGGGTATGTACACCTCACATGTCATGGGATGACTTGCAAACATAAGACACATTATGCACGCATTTGCAAACTTTGACGCACACACAGGATTACGTGTTGCAGAGAGCTCACTCTGCTCTGTTCCATCAGAGCATTACTTTTTCATTTTCAGCTGTGGACACTATTGTTACAGTATTGTTTTCCCATAGAGTGGAGGTCAGAAGCTAAGATGACTTATGAGACCTCTCAGCGGTGTAGCTGTAACATTCATACTGCTAACCGATCTCTCCTCTGGT
Source organism: Cephalopholis sonnerati (assembly GCA_019142605.1). Lineage (NCBI taxonomy): Eukaryota > Metazoa > Chordata > Actinopteri > Perciformes > Serranidae > Cephalopholis > Cephalopholis sonnerati. The sequence goes on from JAGQAX010000012.1 coordinate 24,963,624, forward strand.
GTGTGTGTGGTGATGGGGGTCAAGCTGTTTTTCAGACAGAAACATCTGGGATTTCCTCTCCCCTGAAGCTGCTGTTAGCTGGTATGTCCCTCTTTCCTCTCAAATGGACCTACAGCATATTAAATGACAAAAAAGCTTTAGAAAACGGTGACGTGTGCGGCTGGTAAAAGCATCACACGTTACTGACTGACTCACTTGTGTGGGCTCAAGTTGAATGTGTTTAATTTTTCCTGCAAATCCAGCGCTCAACAATTTAGTCAAATTGAAATCCATCTTCTCAAACTCCCAAACAGTCAGTCTGAGAAGCAAACAGCTCCCCCAAACACTCTCCCTCAGCTATTGGGTTTCCTGCAGCTGTCGCTTTATAAAAGCTCAGCTATTGCAGATTTTCATCTGCTTGGCAGAAGTGCCTCCTCCTGCCTATCAAGCTTTTCTCTGGAGGATAATAAGCAGACAATGAAAACTCTCACTTGGAAACCTTTTTTTCTTGGGCAGGAAAATGATTCCTGGCAGGAGACAGCAAGAGAGTGTGTGTCCAATGGCCTCTAACTCTAGTTTCACTGTGTCACATGCAGCACCACATTACGACAACATGAGCAAAGAGCTGTCATGTGCTTTTCCTGCAACATCTTAGATAAGCAACGCAACAAGCTGTGAAGAAATAAGCCTTCGCAAGGTTTGTTGTTATGATGGTGTTATCACGAAAACATCTTTCAACATCTTGAGTGGGATTTTACGCATAATCCTGGATAAAGAGGCAAGGAAAAAGTCATAAGGGGTTACATGGGTATTCATTTAAATTCCTGCTTAATTCATCCCAAGCGTAGCATTTAGCTGCATCCAAATGGTCTCAGGCTGTCTGGCACGGCTCTTCATATGGTGGACATTTCTCATTGGTGTGCTGGGGTACCCCAGATGCTTTTGTCTTACGGTTGTTTAGCAGCTGCGTAAAAGCGCAGAGGACAAAGACCTATCTGTGGCGGGTTGAATACACTCAGTGGGCACACAGCCAACAGCTCAATCCTACAGGCTCCCACAGTTGAAAAGCAGACTAATGCATTCTGCTCTCACTCCTCACAGATGATCTTACAGGGAAATTAGCTGGAGGCCCTATTATTTCCCCCCATTTCACCTCACTGCTTTCACATCTGAACTGTGGTCACATCGAGTTCCTAAATAATTATCTACATACAAGTTTTAGAAACTTAGAAACAATACTTGCACTTATGCACATTCTCCCAAAATAGGAAGAATGGCTACATTCATTCACACCTCTTCACCCTCTTGTCTGATTATAGAGCATAGAGAGATATCAATGTAGCATCTTTGACGACTCCAACAGGTTTCTGAAGCCTGGATTCGGGTTTACTAGCTGCCAGTTAATCAAGCCAAAGATTTTTTAATCTGAACAAGAGGGAGGACGCCTCGGTGAAGCTGCAGCAAGCACCACTTGGCTAACAAAGGGCTGAGACACCTGTTGCCTGTGGATGTAACTTTGCCATCACTTACACTGAAAGCACATTAGGAATTCATCTTTTAATGGCGCGTGTGAAAGGGAGGAATGATTACAGCAAGGAAAGCCTGTTTCAAGGTTCAGATGTGTGCCTGAATATTGTTTTGAGACATACTTGGAAAAACTGTCAACTCATCTTTTTAAGCTGGGGTGCTCAAAAGAAACTGTGTTATCTGACAAACATAAGATGGTTTTGCCATTGGCTTGTTATAGCTGTTCCGAATGCCCACACTTTAAGGCAGGGTGAAAAGCAGGGAGATGTAATAATGACTCAAATGGGACAGAAGGGCTTAAACATTTCAGGTTTTCATTGTGTTGCACTCGCCTGTACATGACAGAAGAAGTTGCGTGAACTCAAGATTGAAAAAGAGAACTTTATAGATAAGTTTAAACCCTGCCAACACACACACGGCGATTTCTTTCCAATAACCTATTGCCATTTGCCTGTCCCTGGCCTGTGGTCTCTCAGCGAAGAGTCGTTATAAGTACAGGTGAACCTCTTCTGCCTCTTCTTCTCTCAAAGGTATCCATATTGAACTGAAAGCCGCACGCAGTGGGCGCCTAGTTACAAAAATCCAGAGGAGCACAACAAAGTGCGGCAGCAACTTCCGGAGCCTTCGTGCTTTATGTGACAGACATGGTGACGAATTTTGCGGTGCAACCTCATGCAAGGGACATTAAAGTCCAAAGATTGTGAAAGAGATGTGAATCAGTGGATACATTTTTTGGAGCGTCACAACCACTGCAAAACGACTCATTTCACTATTGAGATTTGATCCATATGGTCCGATAACATTTCGAAAGTCTAGAAGAGCCACATGATTAGATAATTTTATTGCTATTTAAGTTAGTGTAGCGCTAACCTGGAGGTTAGGCTTTTGGCCGGCAGAACACTCTATGGGCCCCACAATGCAGACGATCTAGGTAACTTCATAATGCTGAAATAAAGCTTTTTTGGCATCATGTGCCACTAAGCAGCTTTCATAGAAATGAACAGGGTCCCGCCTCCAACGCTTTATCCAGGTGTCTTTATACATCCATGGTGACACTACAAGCATAAACCTAGTTTTAAAGTGCTACCTCTGCAGCTGGCTTTAGCCCTTAACCCCGGTGGTCCCCCCATGGCTCTAATCTGTTGGCCCAGATCCTGGCCATCACAGAGTAAATGCATTAGATAGCATAGCCCTCTCTGCCACAGGCATCATTTTGTGTGGAGCAATCACACTGCTCAGTCACTCTTAACACTGACTGCATTATGAGCTATTTACTTGCTTACCAAAGAGTGGCAAGAGAAAATAGGTCATTCTGTGGCAACATTATTGACTATTTAATCAATGTCCCCTTGCTCATGTGATATGGAGAGAATGAATCAAGGGATGTGCAGTGTTTTGAGGGGTGGTGTAGCAAATGTAGTCGTTCAGGGTTGCTGTAATGTGGTTCACTGTAGATAGCAAAAAATCCTGCAGTGGGGCTGAATGCCTGTTGAATGAGCGGGTGAATGTTGATCAGCTGTGGGGGCTCTTTGCTTTTCCCAACCTATTATTCCCCCCCAGGCCTTCTGGAACAATCATCTGACTGAGAACAAAACATTGATGGATTGCAGCTCCACTGGCAAATATCACCTCTGCACCCTATGTACATGCACAGATGCCAACATATTGTAAAACCGAAGAAAAAAACCCAAATCTGACCTTATTATGCATGTATTTGGCACTTTAACCTTGAAAATCGTGGGTGTTTTTCTGAAGTCTTGCAGATAATATAAAGGCCAGATTGTATCTTTGGCATATTTTATACAGCGCCAGGGTTCAGATGCCTGTGCGTATCTGAAAGCCTGTGGTCTTTTGCATATAGGGACTATTTTCAGATATTTAAATGCCATCCTGTTTCTACCATGTGGCAGTTTGACTGTGACATGTCTCTAACAAGGGCGAACACACGCACACACAAACACACACACACACAGAGTCACCCACACACAGAGTCACCCACGCAGCCACTTGCATCCCTTCTGTTCAACTGTGAATGGGCTTTTAGTAAAAGTGACAGCCAAGGCACATGCTTCAACAAGCATCCCCACTCAGGAACTTCTATTCCTATCATTTCATGTCACAATACTCAATGGCTCTCTTTGTTGTCGGAGGAGTTATTAAGCTCAACAAATTAACATGACTGCTCTGGCAGACCTGGAAGGCTGGAGGGAAACAAAAAATATCTAAAAAGGCAGAGGCAAGCAGTGAAGATGTGAGAGGAAAGGAGGCCCAGACGGAGAGGAGGGAGATTTCAGAGGAAATAAAGTAGAGCAGGAGATGAATGAAGTCTTGATTGGACTAAAGGGGGCTCTTTTTTTGGAGCACAGTTGCAAGAAAGTACTGTATGGGCCTCATCTGCTGTATAATTACCAAAGATGCTCGGTCATATTCTATGCCAAATGGAAAGAAGCCCAGAAATCATGTAACTATGACAGCAACTACCTCATTATGGGGGAGTGTAACTAATGACGGCAAACCGAAGACGAAAAGCAATTTAGGAATTATTGATGGTGACACAGAAATGTGGGGATCAGTCGTAAAAAGCTTAGTGCATCCTTTATTTGGACTGGAATTCATGTAAGGCATCTTTTTGGCGTTAACAAGAGAATGCTTTGATTCAAACAAACAAACAGAAAACAGCAAAGTTCAATTTGGCTCTCAGCACCCTCTGACCATCTCTGCAGTGACTCATTCTTTCAGCCCTGTGTTGTTTTTTTTCTCAGCATCTCCTGGAAACAGAAGCATGTGCATGACCCTCAATATGCCTCTAAGGACCATATCACCATGAGTCAACTAAAAGCAGGGGGAAATTATCGGACTCTCTGTTATTGCTCTGCCATCAGTTGACAAGTTGTTGATTCTGAGAGTGCAAAAAAAAAAAAAAAAACACCACCTCCGCTGGCACAGCATTAGCAGTCACGGGTCTTTCCTATCCTCAGAGTCAGGATGCAGGGTCACAGCACATGTGCCTGTCACAGAGATCACTGCTGATGGGTGAGCAAAATAATCAGACACTTTCCAGACATCCTAGTTCAGACGGAGGAGAAATACACACTGAAGAGCACGAGGCAGCCGACACTTCGAGACACTTCACAGACACGCATGTAAAAATCATTATGAAGGACGCTGTCTAACTCCTGTGAAGGACAGAATCGACCAGTAGAACTCTTTAACCAAGGCACAACTACCATTTGACAACAGGTTTAAGTGTGGATTATACTTGAGCGTTGAATCATAGATGCGTGCCCTAAGCCGTAGCCTGACATGCACCTCTCCAGAAGTACACGTCGCAGTGATGCAGACCTCCTGTTAATTTCTGTAAACTGAAAACAACTGCCAACAGTGGAAACAAAGTTTTTATTTACTTTTATTTCACAGATAAGAAACAATAAAAAGATAATAATATCATAGTATGTAAAGTCTTGTGAGATTTATCTCAGCTTCATATGAGATGAGGAGAGTCCTATGCCGCTAGGCTAATTTAAGCAATAGGAAAAGCCATAGGCTCATGCTAATTATGTTAGCATGTTGCATATGTGGGGAAAACATAACTAGTTTAAGACAATTATTTTGCTGCTAAACCTTGTCAGCAATGGCATAAGGTAGTTAGGATGGGCCCAAGTGCCAGCTATAATAGGGGGAGGGGGAAAAAAATCGATACAGCATAGTATTGTGATATTTTTGGGTGGCAATATCGTATCGTGCCAAGTAACAATTTTTTATATAGAAAATACTAATATTACAATTACAAATGAAACTTTAGGTAGCCTACTAGAATAGTGTAATCAGTTGCTTTTTCAGTCCACTAGATATTTTACTGCTGCAAAAAATTGCTGAAGTGAGATGAACACACTGAAAACTTTATCTCATTAGATAAAAATGATGGTTAGGTTTTCCGTTGGGGACATCATTTACAGTTGAAAAAAGGTAATTAATCACAATATATCACAATATATTTTATCGCAATACTCCACATATCGCAATATACTTAGAATTGCAATAACATTGTATTGTGACGGAAGTATCGTGATGATATCGTATTGTGGATGCCCCCTATGCTATATATAGTACTTACAAAGCAGATTCTGCACCTAAACAGGCTGTCGTATAGAGTTAGCATTTTAGCACTCCCGGGTCCCTCATCATAAAGTCAATGGTTTTTTTGAATGGGTTCTTGATTGGATGCCTTAAATTAGGTCTGTAGTTAACACAAGGTAAAGAGACTTTCAGGTTTTGTTCTACGACATAAAATACGCAAGAAAATACCCCACTTATGAACTTCAAAGCTTGTAGGTGTGTAGGCAATTGCTAACAATCGGCTAAATGAGACTACTGAACATCGTCATGCCAAAGGTGGCTTTACAGCCTTGTTGTGGTGGCGACGTTAAGTCACGCTATCATTAGCTTTTCACATGTGGCGATTGCATTTACACTTCAAAAATCATAAAACTGGTGTTTATTTGTGAAGATTATGTTGCTAACCAAAGATGTGTGTATCATAAACTCTTCTAATCCAAAATGGAAATGGAAAAATCCCATTGGCTTTCAGACAAGGGAAACAGGGCAATGTTAACCTTCACATTGGCCTGCAGAGAAAAGTCCTCCTTGCAACACTCTGTATCGTACCGTCTCATCACATGATCAAATAGAGACTTGATATTGGATAACATCAACATACATATTACGCAGCAACCATGGCATATCTGTATGTGACAAAAATGCCATGGAAAATTAGAAATGATTCATTTAATTATAGATTTTTTATAGTTTATTCATAGCTTTTATAGTTTATGTAGAATAAGTGTATAAGTTGTAACAGAAATCAGCTTGTACAAAATGATTATGCAACCACACCGTGGCTGCACTGTCTATATTTACGCCCTTGCTTGTGAGTCCTAATGCAAATGAATTTTGTGCTTTGGTTTAATATTGTCACTATTAAGCCATGTTGCATGTGTGTTTTTGGTGTGTTAGTTGACTCAATCAAACTTAACTGCACAGTGGTACAGACAGCCCACCGCCAACTAGCGTTTTAGAGGTGTAACTGCAGAGCAACACAGCCATTCCACTGTACAAGTGCTATGATCACAACGACGTACGCCACTTGTGTAGGCTCTGCGTAGAGTCGATGCACAGCTATAAATCAGCCATTTAGGCCTCCACTTGTACACCAGCAAACCATATGTCAGTAACAGCTGAGCCGTTGAACTGCAGCAAGATGGTTAATTAAAGACACATTCAAGTCTGTCAGCTGTGATTTACCCTCTTTTTCTTGAAATACTCAAAAACAATGATGTAACATTTGGATCTGGTTTGCATCCAGCCTTGATGACCTTTTCCACAAGACCACCAAGCTGAATACAAAACACTCTGAATGGAGGGTTCATAAGTTTCCATAAGGAAAAACAATCTTTCCTCCCTTTTTTTTCCTTTTTTTTTTATGCGATTGGGATCTGGCTCCTAGAACAGACACAGTGTTCATAGCCGTGTCTATAATTTGCTGTATTTGATTAGTTGAATCTCCTGTCATAAGACAGCTTTAAATGTTAAAGACATAATTAAATTGTAGCCGTAAAAGAAAAGACGGTAAATCTTCCACACTGAGGAGAGCTGCTAAACTGTTTTCCAAAGTGAAAAATTAAATATAAACTTAGCTTATGTTTGACAGATTTCCTCTCTCTATAGCTTGGGGGCAACAATTTGCAGCGAGGAAAAACTATTAAGCTTTCAACGCAATGCCATGTCATGCTTTTCTTGGTAAAGTGAGTATGATCATCACATGCAAGACACTTTTATCTCCAGGCTTTCTGCTCAGATGTTTGGCTCCGTGATAAAACATCTACGTAAAACTGAAACCACAGTTTTCTCCCATGTATTGAAATAACTCCTGGCAACCAAACACTGTTGGGTGAGCAATTGTCACAGGACAAACACCAAGAACCTAACAAGATATTTGTGGAAAATGACTTGCTGTCTCCCTCTGAATCGAGTTCAGCGGACTGAGGCCAAGTTATCCTCCCACATCCTTCACACAGGCCAACGCACTGTTAAATCGTTCACCACCAGGACAGAGGAGAATCTCTCAGAAAAAAAAAAAAAAAAACATGTGGCCCCTCTGTGAGGTGAAGGTCACTGTAAAACCAGATCAGACATGAGTTATATAACCTCTGAATGACATCTTCACTTCACAGCTCTGAACACAATCAGCTTCAAGACATCCTGTTTATTTTGGGCCGAGTGTTTCATGCACACTGTTAATCCATTTTCTGTGTTCAGAGTGATTTCACATGAAACGGCAAATCACAGCACAGCAGTATGATGTCAGTTTCTGTGATACAACAAAGGCAACCTTCATAGCAACTAGCAAATTAATCTCCTCATACCCACAACAACAGGCTATGCTACTCCTCCTGAAAGGCCCATGGAGAATCTCTGAATTAAAAAATTGGAGCTTTAACTAACAAGTGGACAATGTACAAAGCTTTGACTGCCATGCAGAGTAATATCCTCTGTGAGACAGTGAAAGAGGGTCTGTGGGGAATTGGTTCACAGGGTATCCGCTCTGAAACTTGCAATTCTGTGAACTTCTCTCTCTACATTAAGAGCCACTGAAGTCGCACAAAGGAGCAGCTCCAAATTAGAAGCACAAAGACGCCTCTGTGAGAGCTTCAGAGCGAATTAATGAGCATTGATACACATTCGCACACAGAGTTCTTCCCTGGCCTCAGCTGCGCCCCGGCAGACAACAGAAGCCAATAAATGCAAATACAAAAAGCTCAAAATGTTAGAATCACTGGATCCATTTGCTTCTTTTTTTTTTTTTCTTTTTTTTTTTACTGTAAAATATCTGCTCCAGCTGCAGGGTGAGAACAGTTGGGGGTGTTTTTCATGTCAACTATCCCATCTGGTTCACAGTTTATCACTGTTTCAAAGTCTTAAAGTCAGCAAGAAGTTCCTAAACATCCATGGCATGAGCCCCTCACTCCTCCCATGTATCCCCCCCCTCCTCAGGTTGGGAGCACAGATGGCCAACACTTGGGACTGATTTTAAAGATGGGACAGCTCAGCCCTTCAGATAGCAATTACAAGCTCTGACATAACACAAAGCATGAGGGCTCCAGCTATGGAGCATCTGACTAATACAATATGTTGCTTGTTAATTTCTTCCAGTAACTTTTAGTCATATTTTACCAGCAAGCATACTGTGCAGTTTGGGTTAGGAAATACCTTTCAGTGGAAATCATGAACAAACATTGCAACAAGACCAGTCACTGCAGACCGATAATGATCAATAAAGACAGGTTTTGATCACATAGTCCACCCCAGTATTTCAGCACCGAGGCTGTGCTGAAGGCAGGAGTAAGACAGTGGAGGCAGCAAGTTGATCTGGATTTAACACCTCCGCAGACTCGCACAGAATTGACTGCAGGAATCCTGATAGACTTAATCTCTCTAATCGCTTTCCTCAAGTTGCTTCAGCAGGCTGCTCTAATGCCGATTCTCATGAAACCGGGTCAGGTAAACAGCCTACTTCTGCAGCACTCAGTAAGAATAAGTTGACGTTAAAACAATCGGCGCGCCCCGAAAGTTGGAGCGACAATAACAAAGTGTGAAGCATGCTGTCACCACAGGAAAAAAGCGCGACATTTATATCCGTCATTTAGCTACAGCCTATTCGGGAGCGTGTTGGTTTAAACTTACCCATTGTTGTAAGTTTCCCAAAGCGTCCGAAGTGAAGCGATCAGCTGAAAGTTGAGCCCCAGCTACACTGATGTTGCGTCCTGGGATGCGCACACACTGACCGCCTGGCTGCTCAAACACTCAACGCTGCGTCCCTTTGGAGACAGCCCGTGTGACGTCACCACAGAGGGGGATTACTGATGGGAGGACGGCCCCTAACCCACTCACCTCCTCAACCCTCATCAGGAAGTTTCACTGGCCACCAACTCATCATGAGCCACTTTTATCTTGAAGCATACCTGCAGTCCTGTGCGTAAAATCCTCCAGTCAACATGGAATAGATCATGTCTGGATTATCATGAACATTATCAGAGAGTTGATCCAATAAATTGATTCCAATCAAGAGTACACCTAGTTTACGAAAGGTGCCTCACAAACACATGTCAAGCCAGTGTTGATGGTGAAGTGTTATCAGCTCAGCTGTGTGACGATAGACAGATGAGGTGTTATCGCAGGTCAGAGACCAGACCACCATATGAACTGCACAGTCAGGAACAATTCTAACTCTGGTTTGTGTCTCTCATTTTACCTCCAGTCACATGGCTAAGCATTTCTTTTTCAGAAAAAAAGGCCAAGGTTACTGAACATCTCTTACTGCTGATCTAAAGGTGTTTTTCAAAGACTCTTTTAACCACCAGGATGATAAAATATCCAAAGACTTTTCAACCTGAATACCTTTCTTAAAGAAGGAGCCAGAGATGTCATATCTTCAGACAATAAAAATATAAACATGTTATTTTTAATGAGGTGAAGTGTCAGTGTGTGAGATTATGGTGGATATGGTGGCATCTAGTGGTGAGGATTGCAGATAGCAACCAGCTGAAACTTCTACCGGTTAGAATTCCTTTAGTTTTCATCATTCAGGGGGCTTTCATCGGGAGCCAAATTATCCACAGAAATATCTTCCTCTTCCAAAATAACTTAACTTAACTTTATTTATATACGGTAGCACCTTTCATACAAGCATGCAGTCCAAAGTGCTTCACTTGGCAAAATTTGAATGACACAGACACAAGACAATAAAATATTAAAAAAGCAAACCAACCAAAACAGAACAAACTAACAAAGAAGATGATTAAAACTCCATAGAATAAAAAGAAAGTAAATAAATAAATAAAATAGAATAAAAATGAAATGAAGTTAAAAACCAGTGGTTAAAAATTTAAAAATCTTAAACTTAAAAAACAGATGAACCAGGTGATTTAAAGTGGTAAAAACACAGAATAAAGCCATTTTACATTACAAATCTGACAGTGGTGTGTAGCAGATGGTCTGCTAACCCAGCACCTGCTAATCTGATTTCACCTTTTTTCCTCTGATGCCATAAGATCCAGATTTGAACCAGTAGCCAGATTATTCAGAGATATTTTCCTCTCCAAAACAAACAGACCTGGTGGATGAAACTGGTAAAAATAGTGAAAATAAAATAATAGTGCACCATCGATAAAAGCTAGAGCTGCAACATTTTATCTGTTAATCAATTAGTTGTCAACTATTTAATTAATCGCTAACCTTTTTGATAATCAGTTAGAGAAATTTTTATGGAAAAAAAGTCAAATTTTTCTCATTTAACCCTCTTAAATGTGAATATTTTCTGGTTTATCTTAGGGTTGTGGACAAAACAAGACCTTTGAGGACTTTATCTTGGACTTTAGAGAACCTTGATCAACATTTTTGACAATTTTCTAACATTTTATAGACTGAACAACTCATCACTCAATCGCAAAAATAATCAACAGATTAAATAACAGTGAAAATAATTGTTAGCTGCAGGCCTAAATAAAGTAAAGTTTATTTAGATCATGCAAATTGAGCACACACAAGTCAATTCTGGCAACGCGGAAAAACTGTGGAAATGTGTTTAATATCTTTTTAAGTGTGCAACAGATGGAATATTTTCATTTTCATCTATTAAAAGAGTCTTTAAGAACTCTGGAAATATCTTCAGAACGGCAACAAGTGTTAAATGACCTTCTGTTTTTTTAAAGATCACTGACAGATGCCAAGCTGTGTGACTTGAATGTGATGGTAATAACTGAGAAGCACAAACTAGGGATAGAATAACTCTACTGTCCTCTTATGAGTCAAAAAAGGACAAAAAGAAAGACTTAAGAACAAATTGTGACTGTATTGCATAATAGTATAAATACACATGCAGATCATTTCTCCTACCCATTCCCCTTAAACATCTAATTCCAACTCCCCAATGTCAATTGTGCACTCAAACATGCATGAATAAGTTCAACCAGTAATTTACACTTGTACATGCATGCATTTACATTAACAGATTTACAATGTTAGTGGAAAAAGCTAAACTAAATCACCTCTCTTTTGCCCTTGCATGCACCCCCACACATGCATGGGTGCCCAAGGTGTCTGATTTTAAAGATATCTCTCATGTTTGACATCACGTCTGTGGACTGGGAGGATAAATTGCAGTCTTTCACAAAGATGAGGCCTTTACAGAAACAATGCCAATCACCATCAATCCAGTGTGCTGGTATCCGGTATCCAAGGAGTTCTGAGCACCCCCTAATCCAATCCAGTCTTTTCACTGGTGGCCAAGTGGCAACTCTCAATGGGCTGTTTCATGGCCAAACGGGGCATCTGCCCAACATAGCAAACACAAAAGCCTCCGAAAGGCAAATATTTAACTGGTCAACTTCAGCGTTACAAAGACAATATCGTCCTTTTTTCCCCTAAATATGTTTCTGGTTTTCAGTCCTGTGTGCACATTTATTTATTCTTTTTTTGTGTGTTTTCTACGTCATTTTTGGGCTGTGGTAGTATATAAGTGTCAGCAAGTTGGTTTTTTTTTTTGTCAACATTTTCCTATTTGTGTTTCTCCCATCTTTGAATCTGCTCATGGGGATTTCCAGCAGTACAGATGTGCAATTCCTGCACACATTTGCCCCAGACTAAATGGTCAACCATGATTAAGAAGTATTTTTGACCCTCTTATTTAATATATTTGTGCCTGTATTTTTTTTTTCCAAAGCTAATTCTGTCATTCAGTGCCAGTACTGTAGTATACAGCAATTTTTTTAAAAGATTTTTTTTGCCCATTGTGTCATAAAACACTTACTGTAAGCAGGCCTCTACCGGACAGAATACTTTTGGCTTACATAGCATGAGACTGTTATTAGAAAGCTGCATCTCCACAGACTGTAGGTCTGCGTACATGAGCTGCATGTCAGTGTGTGTGAATAGAGGACCTGCATGGGAACATTCCAGCTCTGTGCTGGCTGTTACAGCAGGCATGGCAGCTGGCAGACAGCAGGCATGCAACTGTTATTAGGGTGAACCATGGCAAAACAAAACACATCAGACAAAGCCTTTTTATCTGACATTACACAGCACATATGGCCATGTCACTTATAGAGCAATGGGACCGGGGCATGACGTTTTAATTCACTGCTGGTTGATGTATCCTGCGGAAAACCCTCAGTATTGCTTGGGATGTTTGTTATTTTGTTTGCGTGCTTCTCACAATTAAAAGCTATAATTCTGTTAGTTATTAATAAGTGAAATAAAAACACTGCACATAAAAATAGGCACTTGGCAGGTCCAGCAGTGAATCAGGCCTTGGACAAAGCTGTTTGGAGCTGTCAGCCTACCAATTTATGGAGTGTTTGACTGGAACAAACTAATATCTGTAATATCTCACATAGTATCAGATACAGTAATACTGTGCTGCCTAAGTGTTTTTCTTACCTAAAGAGGCAACATAAGGAGTTACAGCTGAAGACCGAGCATATCTTGAAGCAATTTCGTCTGCTCTAATTTACGTTATGTTTCTAATTAAGAATAAGCACAGTGAAACAGGGATGATGGCAGGCAGTGGAGGCAAATTGAGGTAATCCTGCAGCGTCTAATTGCAAATAAAGAAAAGCTGTTGAAGCGCTGCACCAAACACAACAGCCACCATGGTTACAAACCACTGAGAAAATGGCAGACACTGTGAATGGGCTCAAAATGAGAGGCGGTTTAAAGTGATGTTGGCATCCGATCGGATGTTGCATGACTTGGTTGGACAATTCTTGCCTGCCTCCTTAATGTGTCAGCTCATAATGCTGCATAACACAACTATGACAAAAACCCTCTGCTCATATTTGTGATGAAATAACACGAAGGAGTTTAAAAATACAAAGAATTACAAAACATCACCTTCTCTGGGAGATATGCAGTCCAGTATTGAATGTGTGCTGAAGATAACTCAATTGATTTCTTCAGTTTTTCCAGATAACTCTTTTGGGATAAACAGATGTTAAAAGATGCGTCAGCAACAACCGGTCATTGAAGTCATTTACTGTAAAGGCTTGAGGAGGTTGTTTTCCCATAAAAGCCACAATTCTGCCAACACAGATGAGATTTTCTTACACTGTATAATCCTGTATGTGGTGCTTTTTTTGGCTTAGTCTTTTTCATGTCAGTGCTTATAGATAAAGACTGGCTGGAACTGATGATGATGATATCCTCTGTTAAAGAACAATCAGAATAGTAAGCCACTTTCAGGTGGTAATGATGTATCTACAACCTTGCAGACTTTCATGTTTGATGATAAGTTAAAGGGGTAGTTGCTCATAAAACCTTCCCAAAAACAGTTAATACTCTCAAAGGATGTTTTGCATTCTTCATTTTAACATTGCATCCCTTTGAACTCAGAGAATACCACAGTTCCTGAGACTTTGACCTTGTAGCAGTGGCACTCCCAAGAGGGGGCCAGGGGGACACTAACCCCCTGATACATAAAATGACCCTCAGGCAAAAATAACTGGAGGCTGATATTACTATTATTTTTAAAGCAAGCACAAAGGCAGTGATTTCTTGTGAAACTAGACAGCCTAAGGCATCAATTGTTGGCATAGCTTGTTGAGACAGGGGCTAAATAATGCCTCAAAGTTGCCTCAAAGTTGCCTCGTCCCCTGATGGATGGCTGCGGTACAGGTCATAAGCCCCGCCCCCTCTCCATGTTAGTGGATGGGACATTGGCCAAACTAAAAACTCAAAGTACATGTAAACTTTTTCCCAAAGATATTTTCTGCCATTTTAGGTACTTCTTATCGTGCTGATATGTGCTCAAGTGTTCGTTTTTCTGCTAAGTTTGGTTCTAACTAGTAATTTGTCGGTGTTGAGGTCATGACTGACAGCTGTGTGTGCCAATCAGAGTGCTTGCTGTCAATGGTGCTGCTCGTCTTTCTTTATTTCTTTATATTGTGCCCACAAGTCTCCCCTAAACTTGAGAAGACCTGTTCCCGGTAAACGTTTTGCTCGCTACAATAAATGTAAAAAAAAAAAAGCTGTGTATTTGTCTTGTCTTATTAAACAATGAATTGCATGAACACATATAGATAAATAACACATTAAAACAGGATAGCTGTGGCACTCAAAATGTTAACTGTATTGGTAATGATTTATATTCACTGTAAATGAAACCCATTATAATCTACATCAGTATGTGATTCCCTAACTCTTCATACTGACATAGTTTTCAACCAGCCTATACTTAAACAGCATAATAACAGTGAATTCCTGAAAATCAGTTATGGCTTTTGGTTTTAGATTCCCCCCCTTCGAAGATATTCACTGGCCTCATCTGGCCACCCCCGTGAAACATTTCTGGGGGCGCCACTGCCGTATAGTGAAGAAACATATGAGGTTTAGTGTGGAACTAACATCTGGTTTAGTATTTGAGAAGAAGTGGAAAATAATTTCATAGCCATCTCAGGGAAAAATACCGAGGAAATATATATTGTTTACCACTGCCCACAAAAGGCACTCAAAAGAGTTTAATCTATTCAACTTGCTCATAAAACTAAAAACCTGCTTACAAGTTGAAAACACATACCACTTAGAGACAAAGTATATTTGTGCTTGAACCTTTTATCCAGTGTTTTTCTGCATTGATCCCCTAGCCTGACTGGGGATTTCTGATTATGTAAACTTTTATTGAATCTTAAAATTGGCCTCTAATTACGTAAGTTCTTCACAGAGTTTAACAAAATAAATGTCATGTCTTGGCAGGGTTTTATCATCTCTGCAGGAGGTTCAGCAAACACAACACATCAGCAGTGCTTACGGGTCAGAACAGACAGTGGCGAAGTGGTGGTGACCGACTCCAGCAGGTCGAGGGGAGTGATGAACATGTAAGCAGCGCTGAGCTCATGTAATTTATCGCCCCCGAGGCCCCAGGCAGAGGGCAGTCACAGAACAGCTCCACGCACAGCTGGGGGCTGGGCAGGAAGTTACATCCAGGCAAGTTATCTCCACAAGCCTGTGTGTAAAAGGAGAGAATTCACAAAAAAAGCTTGTGTTACTGTTAGATCCCTGTGGATAGACATGCTCAAAGTGTGAAATGAGTGAGAAAACAGAGTCCAGCTGCAGTGTAACAACGCTGCAAATTGTGTTGCATCTGCTGCCCTCGGTTTCTGGTGGTGTTAAGAGTTGGGAGTGGCCAGATTTTTGGAGGACTCAACAGACAGACTTAACTCTGGGAATGGAAAAACAACAAGAGCAACTATGCACACCCTCGTGACTCTGCCTCCAGAGATAATTGGGTCACTGCAACTCTGTTAGTGTCCATGGTGTACAGGATGCATCACGACAAAACCATCAGCTTTGAGCTGAACGTTCAGAGATAAAACATTCCTGTACATCTAAAACACAGGCTTATATATC
The DNA here is from genome assembly GCA_019142605.1 of Cephalopholis sonnerati. NCBI lineage: Eukaryota > Metazoa > Chordata > Actinopteri > Perciformes > Serranidae > Cephalopholis > Cephalopholis sonnerati. The sequence goes on from JAGQAX010000012.1 coordinate 24,979,587, forward strand.
AGAAATATGGACACCGGAACAGCATGAGTTAATCCTGACTGGATACCCTCTCGAGCAGTGCCCTAATACTGATGTAAACTATTCCTCCACCACTCCCATCATTTGTTGGCTGGCAGCAGTGGCCATGGGCAGAGAACACTACACAATAAATAAGTCATTGTAGCAGAGCAAAGTTGTGATCAGGCCACATTTTAAATGCTGACACAGTTTCACTGATAGATGTGGTGTATTTTTGTTGGAAAATAACCCTTTAAATTTATTGTTACAGTGACTGGACTAATGGCAACAGTTTCAACACTGGTCTGTACTATGCTGCCATCTAGTGGATTATTTTATGGTGGCCTCGAGGTGCAAAGCACCAAAACACTGAGGAAAACAGATTTGCTTAGTTGTTCAGATGCACCTCTGCCAGTAGTGTTCTAACACAGAAAATAAATGCACGAAACCTCAATTCTCCATTATATTAAGTTTAAAGAAGATTTACTGACACAAGTGCAGAGACTGAGTGCAGATTTCACCCCAGAGTCTTGTGTTTTCAAAAGTCTCAAACCAAGAAAACTGTAACAGACTTTTATAGTTTCCTTGTCTCAAACAAGGAAGATTTTTAATCACAGCCAAAATATACAGAGATGAAAAAAAGTTAGTCTTTTCTGCTACCTTGAGTGAAGTTTTTGTTTTTGCAGCCTTTTTTTTTTAAGATAACATTGCGCAATTTTTAAAGCTTTATTTGTCCTCCTGAGACCCGAACTTTTGTTTGGTATACATTTTTAATTTCTCCTAGCTATTTGGGATCAGAAGGACCCAATAATATACAATCTAAAGACTGTCAATGATAATAAAGTCCCAATGTCTTCAAACAAGACAACAGTAAAGTCCCAATGTCCTAAAACGAGATTATGATAAAGTCCCAATGTCCTCAAACAAGACAATAAAGTCCTAATGTCCTTAAATGAGACAATAATAAAGCCCAGATGTCCTAAAACGAGATTATAATAAAGTCCCAATGTCTTCAAATGAGTACTTCCTAATTAACAGTATCTTAGCTTGTGACTGTTATTGGTCAAATTTGTTGCCATATTGAATTACAAACATTATAAACTGTAAATAAACAAGTTTTAACCATAAAATGTGATCAGATTTTGGACCTTGTTCATTTTGTGTCGGGATCGGCTGCAGATTGACTTGGCAGAGATGGCTGCCATCTTGTTTTTACGTGGATTACTGTATTGTGGTCTTACTAGCATTAGATGGCACAAAAATAGTGTCCACGAATGAGGACAACAGATCCAAGTTAAGTAGAGTGAAGTATATGGTCAAGTAAATACAAAATGTGATGTCCTCATATGAGGACACAGGGTCTCAGGAGGAGAGATTTTTCCATTAATCAGACATGACAATAACATAAGCTATCAACTCAAGGTGCAAATATCGATTAAGAAAAATGGAGGGAAAAGAAAAAAACAGACAGATTGCAAAACAAAAGAGAGAAAAAAAACATGCATTGTAGTGTATTTAAGTACATATAGGACAGACCACCTGTGTGAGTACGTAGTTCCAGGCCAGGTAGATTACTACTGTGTTATAGATATGATAAAATCTCTGATAGATAGCTGGGAAATGAGCAAACTTTTTGTCTACACAGTCCCTGATTTATAAATAACCAGAAAAAAAGAATATTAGTCAGTCCAAATTTTCTGGATAATGTTCAAAGCTGGCAGTATGATGAGTTGAAGGCAGCACAAATTGGAGCATGTTTTGCTGTTTTGCTGGAACTGGAACATGATTTTAGTGTTCATGTCACCTACTTTCAAATCTCTTCCCTTTCTTTCCATCACTGCATCTTAGTAATGGGATTTTCCTGAAATATCAGTTTGCTTTTTGAAATAACAGCAGTAAATGTACTGTAGACTTGTTTAAATCATGTACGGAATATTACCAAGCGTATCACTAAATATGGCTCTAGTTCAGAGTTTAGTTATTATTTGATGTTAATTACCTCTTTGTGTGTTCTTTTGTTGCTGCTGACACACTGTAATTTCCCATCAGGTTTAATAAAGTACTCCATCTATCTAAATGTGGCCGTGCTCTCTGATTTGATTATGTGTTTCGTCCAATGATGCTGTGCTTTGCATATCAAGGCCACTCTGTTATTTGGAAAGTGTTGTGACATTGGTTAGCCTAGCAATCATTGACACAGAATTCATTACTGTCCCCCAACCCCCTCACAATGCAGCCCACACCAGAGGTAAAAAAAACATTGCTAATAAGAGTTAAACCTGTGGAACATGGAGAACAAAGCTAATGTTTTTTGTTTCCAGACAGAAATCACTCATCTGTGTTCCACCCAAACATTCACAGCACAGTCTCACTCATTAGTCGGCCCTGATAGAAGAACACGGCTACATGTACTAATGGCACTTACAGCTTATACTGTCCATGTGTCTTCAGATTAGTGAGTCTTTTCAATTAACATGTGGCATTAATGTGATTTTTCTTATTATCACAAATGTCAACCCAAAAGGACTCCTGTTATGTTACTTGGCAGATTAAGAAAGTGTTGCGCCTGAGTTTACCTGAGGGAAATTATCAACTCATTGGTTGACAGGCGACTTACGTTATTTGAATGGTATCACCTCCAAGCAGCTGCTCTCCTGTTGACTCTCCAGAGTCCGGAATGAAAGCATGTAGTCTTGTGTGTGCGTACGTGTGTGTGTGTGTGTGTGTGTGCTTTACATCTCTATCCTTTTTGAAGTCTTAAGATTTACATTTTTTTAATATAATTCCAAGGCATGAGGATGTTATCTCTGGGTTGTGAAAAGCTTGCTACATTTATTTCAAATTTTTGCTGGATATGTTTTTTTTTTTTAAATATGTTTTAAATATTTCACTTTTTTTTCAAATATTTTAATAACCATTTTAATATTTTTTTTCCAGATATTTTCATACAATTTGCCCAAATTTAATAATATTATTTGGAAATTAGTGATTTTTTTTTTTAACATATGTGACAATTAAAAATATTTTGCATATATGTTACTGACATTATTATAACTAAAATATTGGTAAAATATTTTTTAAAAAATCCTAAAATATCCAACAAAAAGTTGCACAATATCCCCAAAAATACTGGGAGAGTGTCTGATAAATATTAACAAAATATTCAAAAACAATTGTTGAAATATCTGAAAAATATTTTAGAAAATATTAGCATGCTTTGACATTAAACTAAGGATTAAACCAAAGGTTCCCAACTGGTGGGTCCTGGTCCAAAAGTGGGTCGCAGGCCCATTCTGAATGAGCTGCAAGTGACTTGCAAATGTGCCAAGTTGGTAAAAAAAACACACTTTATTTTTATGTACAGTATAACACATTTCCAGCACAGAACTGCATTATTTTGAAGTGCTGATTTCTGCTGTGGCGTGAGTGATGAACCAACAGCTACTCAAGAGAGACAGCAAACCAATTCAAAGACATGGCCAAACACAAGTATGACATGAATGAATGAAACTGTGTGGACCTTGATCTAATGACTACGAAGAAATCTGAGCCAAGTGGCTGGACCAGGTGGGAACCACTGGATTATACTAAGATGACCCTGGGAAACTTAACACCTGCTTGACATCAGCATGTTAGCATTCTCATTGTGAGCATGTTAGCATGCTGATGTTAGCATCCAGCTCAAAGCACTGCTGTGTCTAAGTACATCATAGTAGCATATGGCTCTGTAACCTTCCAAATAATTATTCTAAATTCAGATGTACAACATGGCAGGATAGTAAGAACTTTTTTTGCTCATAACAGTAAGCTAAATAAAGAATAAAAGCAGACTGAATCCTATCAAAGTATGACAGAATTACCATCAATTATAGCCAAAAATGTAGCGACGGAAATGAATTTTACAGGATTTAGGTGCTTAAAATAGAGCCTTAACTGCTGCATTTGATGGGCGCCCATCTGCTGCTGAACTGATTTGAATTTTTAAACAATTCACTCCCTTAGGTGTGATTAATTTTACATCTTCTATAATCACAGCAGATTTCTCTCTGTTTCACCTCTGTAAGTGAAACTGTGAGATTTTGCCTCCTTCATCTTTCAAGAGAATGACACACTGTCTTCTTACTGTATAGGGATGTACACACACACATATAGTCACCAAATCAATATATTGAATATATCTGTACATGGATAACCTAATAGTTGCTCTGTAAACGTTTCTTTTCTTTGCAACTATTACAATTCCCAGAAGCAATTATGTCAAATTGAATAGTAGCATCATTCAAGTTTCATATTGAAGTAATGCATCATGGCGTCCATTTGCAGGCTGATTACTCTTCACCAGCCTTGAACATAATTTCCCTGCTGTGTCTTTCCCAAACAGAATATCAATACTAATTAGAGATAAATGTATCTTCTCATATTTTATTCATTTACAGGTTTGGTGACCTCCAGTGTGATGTCTCAATGTGGTTTTATACTTACTTCAACAAACAGGCCATGATTTCACGAAGAGGCCATTAGTGCTCTGCAGTGGCACATTAATACACTGTAGACTGTGAGCTCCTCACATTGTTTGGAGTGATTACTAATTTGCCAAATGGATTTTATCTTCATGCTGTCCCTGGTGTTGTCACACTTCTTTGCTTGGAAGGAGTAAATGAGCAGAGTGGTGGCAGGGTATGCAACATTTATGTCAGCGTGAAAGCACCTCTTCTTCTATATGATCACATCGCTTCAATTTGCCAGCATGTCCTTTAACATGATCTACATGCTCTGCAATTTCGCCACATTATGTTGTTTGTGGTGATGTTAGTGTTCCTCCTCTGTATCAAGGGAAATTGGGCTTTTATATTGTGAGCATAATGGTAGATTGTCTTCTGCTGACCTGATAATAGCAGGCATTCATTATAATTTTCAATTATTTTGCCAATGGCACACTGAAGCTTTTGAACGCTACGCTGATTTTAGTGTCATTGGACTATTTTGACCCAAATTTCTTTGCTTTAGATATGGCAATTTAGGATAGGGAATTTCAAAAAGAGCCAATTATCTCATTTTACTTCTCATGCTCCCCCAGTTTCCTTTGCAGCATAAAATGGCTTTTTAGGTATCATTAAATATTGGCTTATTTTCTACTCATAGCATCCGCTGTACAAAGAAAAAGGAACATGGCCTGGCTAGACTGAGGCCAGTAGAGTGTCATTATTTTCTCTGGAGGCCCTGTTTCATTAGAAATAGACTCATCAGACTGCCAGCGGGGAACGAGTTCATCACTGAGCCTCACCCACATTGATCCACACTCAGTGCAGCAACAGAATGAGAGATGTAAACTTCTGTATGAGGGGCCGTCAGGGACATAATTCAGAATATACCATTCACACACACATATGAAACAAAACACATTCATGTACTGTGGTAAAAACCACACACACTTACAAGTGAAATGCTTTCACAAATACCACTGAAATGTTATACTGTCTCACAAACACAACTGAAAAGCTCTCAAACACACAACTGAAATTCTCTCACACATACAACTGAAATGCTCTCAAACACACATACAACTGAAATTCTCTCACACATACAACTGAAATACTCTCACACACACAACTGAAATTCTCTCACACACACAACTGAAATTCTCTCACACATACAACTGAAATGCTCTCAAAGACACAACTGAAATGCTTTCACACACACAACTGAAATTCTCTCACACATACAACTGAAATTCTCTCACACATACAACTGAAATACTCTCAAACACACAACTGAAATGCTTTCACACACACAACTGAAATGCTCTCACACATACTACTGAAATGTTCAGTAGTATGTGTGAGAACATGGTCACACTGCTGAGATTTCGGTATAACAGGAAGGCGTTTCAGTGAAACAGGAAGGCGTTTCAGTGAAACAGGAAGGCAGCTCAAAAGAGGAAGTGTGGGGCATTTTCTTCTCAGGAGCATGCAGTCTGGATTCGCTGGAGGACACTGAATCATGGAAATTAATCATCATCTGTTCTTTTTTTTCTGTTTATTAGTTCAAACTTGTTATTATAATGTGCAAGGCAATGAAGAGGATGTAGTAATTTTTTTGACAAGTGCTTTGCGGTGTATTGAATCGCTTCTGAGAAATGACCCCAGTAATTTTGACCGGGAGAGCCTTTATAGAGAGCTAGATGACCACACACGAACTCTATCTGGTCTTCATGCAGCAGTTTCCAGATCGGACCCTTCAAATAGGGATGTCTGTCACCTGCTTGGATCCCTGCACAGGTGTTTCCACAATTTACTTCAAGGACACGAGGCCAGACAAAGGTCTGCTAATGACAATATTTTGTCACCTCCAACAAGCGTCACTGGTCACCCCGGCCGTCCCATATACACCATAACCAGGGAACAAATTTCTCACTGCGTGTCAATTGGCATGACATGGCAAAGAATAGCAGCTTGCTTTGGGATCAGCAGAAGAACCTTACACAGGCACAGACAACTACATGGAATACAGCCATTTAGATTTGCAGTTATGTCGAATCAAGAACTGGACAGTCTTGTGACTGTTATACTACAGAATACTCCAAATGCAGGGGAGGCCTATGTTCTTGGAAGCATGAGGTCACGTGGCTTAAGGATACAGCGTTGGCGGGTCAGAGACAGTTTGAATCGGGTGGATCTCATTGGACGATCATTTAGACGGCGTCATGCTATAAGGAGGAGGTCCTACAGTGTTCGGTCCCCCAACCAATTATGGTAAGCCCACAGTGAAAGACTTGCCAAGATCATTTTTAAGTAAAGATGCCATGCAACATAATTAAAAATATGTCCAGCACTGGCCGTGATGAGTTCTGTATTTTAACTGCTACACTACTCAGCCTTTATAAGCAATGTGAACTGTAATGTGACCTCAATTTAGCTGACAGTAAACGTGTATGATAATAATAATAATAATAATAATAATAATTAATATTCCTTATTAATTAAAGATTCCTGAGTTTATAGTTGCCATTGGTGGTGGCTGTCCGTCGGTGAATTAGGTCCGGGCGACCCGGACCTAATTCACCGACGGACAGCCACCACCAATGGCAACTATAAACTCATTAATTTTACCCTGGCATCTTTATATGACGCGGTTGACTGATGCTGGTTCAAAGAAAACGTAGTAGAGCTTCTAGACTTATGTGTATTAAATTATAATCATTCATTTATCAATCATACCATAGGATACATATGATGTCAATACCCTGGCGCCAGCGCTGGACACAACAGCGCCACCCCGAGTGTCTACAACGCCTGTGTTACCATGTTGTCAGTCTACTGTCTGTGCTGACTGTGACCACGAGGAGTGGAAAAACCATGTTGATTTAATTCAACAAAATGTGTCTACCAACAAGAATAAACACTGAGGAATCTTTAATTAATAAGGAATATTAATTATTATTATTATTATTATTATTATTAGGCTATTATTTGTTTGCTAGATAGAAAGAGTTAACATGGCAGACCCTGTAATTCTACATTTAAGTAATTTTAAGACTGTCAAACAGTTGAATTGAAGTAGAACAGCAGGTTAATGTGGGTCTATACCTGTAACTGTGGTAGCTATGTGATTAACAAGGTACAATAACAGGAAAAAATGAAAAAAAAAAATCAGAATAACGGTTATGAACAAAAAGAAGAAAAAAAAGCTAATCACGAATAGTGTGATATAGTTTCATCCATGCCCGTCATCTCAAATTTTTTTCCAAGGAAATTTTTCCCCCTGTTAAAATGGCTTTTCTGGAGTTGTTAAGTGGGTGTAAGAGTAGAGGATATTGTCATGATGCTGTGCAAAGCCCTTTGAGAAACTTTAGAATGGACTGGAAAAAAATTCTTTGCCTTGCCTTTTCCTATCTATCTATCTATCTATGTATCTATCAAACAAATAATAGCCTAATAATAATAATTAATATTCCTTATTAATTAAAGATTCCTCAGTGTTTATTCTTGTTGGTAGACACATTTTGTTGAATTAAATCAACATGGTTTTTCCACTCCTCGTGGTCACAGTCAGCACAGACAGTAGACTGACAACATGGTAACACAGGTGTTGTAGACACTCGGGGTGGCGCTGTTGTGTCCAGCGCTGGCGCCAGGGTATTGACATCATATGTATCCTATCGTATGATTGATAAATGAATGATTATAATTCAATACACACACGTCTAGAAGTTCTACTACGTTTTCTTTGAACCAGCATCAGTCAACCGCGTCATATAAAGATGCCAGGGTAAAATTAATGAGTTTATAGTTGCCACTAGTGGTGGCTGTCCGTCGGTGAAATAGGTCCGGGCTGTACATTTTTGGAATACACGTTTACTGTCAGTTAAATTGAGGTCACATTACAGTTTACATTGCTTATAAAGGCTGAGTAGTGTAGCAGTTAAAATACAGAAGTCATCACGGCCAGCTGGCCTCAAGGATTTTGACTCGGGAAAGGAGTCTCCGCCGGCCGCCGTCGTTATGGCAACCAATGACGCCCGGTGCAAAGTGGGGAGAAATGACAAGCAGTCGCTCAGAGGACGTAAAGTTTTTCCATAAAATGCATTCACGCACTCAAGCTAAAATGACAATTATATGCCTATCACATTCTTCCAAACAACCAGTTCTTATACTTTCACAGAAGTAAAATAAATGTGAACCATATGGTGTAGAAAGAGAGCGGTAGGCTCTAATGTAAGAAGTTAGCAGTTAGCGCGCTAAGGTTTTATTTTGAAGTTGTTACACTTAACTTCTGCTTCCGGTCCGTCGTTGTCACAGTTATATCAAAAAGAATAGAAAAAAATGAATTTGCAGAAATCAAAATTGGGCCGTTTTTTTCCAATTGTTTTTTTTCCCGTTTTTTCGTTTTGAGACACAAAACGAAAAAACATAAGTACTTCCGTTTGTGTATCAAAACGAAAAAACGGGAAAACGGATGTATTTCCGTAAATCCGTTTTATTTTGAAAACGAAACATTAAACTATCAAAAGGTACACGGACTTAATAGTGTTTTTGTCGTAGTTTCCATGTTTCATAGGAATATAAAAGTTAATTTAATACTAGTCCATACAAATCATGGCAATAAAAAAGCATGAATGATGAAAAAGGCAGATGTAAATGTTATTAACTCTATCCACAAATGATTGAGTGTATAAAATATATCATATATATATCAAATATATATCATTTTTTGAGAAAGCGGCCTCGTCACGCTCCTCATTGCCATTCATCAATGTCCATGTGCAGTTTCAGGTGGATTGACCGCATTACTGAGGAGACACTGACAAACAGACATTTCTTAAATTATATGTGGGATAAAAAAAAAAAATCAGGTTACATTCTCCTCATGTAGACATTTAATATTATTCTTGTTCCAAGCAGTTATGTTTCTCATTAGTGTGGTGTACTAATACCGATTCTGGTCTTTCAACAGGCATTTCGATGGAAACCACAAGCTGGTTAGGTGGTGTCTTGTCATGCATGGCTGTGTTGATGGCTTCAGCCGGACAATTATATACCTGCGCTGCTTATCCAACAACAGGGCCTCAAGTGTTCTATCATTATTCTTGGAGGGCATTGAGAACTTTGGTCTACCTGCAAGGGTCAGGTGCGATCATGGCATGGAAAATATACTCGTTGCACGTTTCATGTTGGAGAGAAGAGGCCTGGACAGTGTCATTACAGGTGTTTCAGTCCATAATCAGAGAATTGAAAGACTATGGGCAGAACTCAATAGAGTTGTTAGTAGACACTTTATAAACATATTTAACTTCATGGAAGAACAAGGTATCCTCGATTCATTGAATGAAGTGCATCTTTTTTGTTTGCATTATGTTTATTTGCCAAGAATTCAGCAGGCAGTAACAGAATTTATTAATCAATGGAACAACCATGGCCTCTCCACACAAGGGGGCCAGACACCGCTTCAATTGTGGCATTCAGGTGTTATTAACAACATTGGCATTCAACCTGTTATAAATGACATTATTCATATGGATAACCACTATGACATCAATCAACATGAGCCTTTGCCAGGACTTCAGACTAATAATCACATTACAATTCCATCTATTAACATAACAATCAATGAGACCACAATGAACAGGATTCAATTAGTGAATCCTTTGGAAAATGATGGGAACAATGGCATTGATGTGTTTTCCTCACTCTTGAATATATTTCAGTAAGGAGGCTATGCATGTGTTTTTTTTTTTCCAGATGTGTTTCTAAACGATTTGTGAACCAATACACAATGTCTTAATGACATTTTGAGAAAAAGGTGACACAAACGAACAACATATGCAACAAATAAATATGCATATGGTATGGTAATCAGGCTCTGCCAAATCCATAGGTGTTCTTTAAAGCAAAGTCAAACTTTTCTTTGAAGACCTGGAATGAAACATGAAGAGGCAACCTGATGCAGTTAATGCATGTGTTGGCCATTGGAAACATGGGTGTGGAAGAGAAGTCATCATCTCCCCGATGAATGAACTCCACAGATGGACTTGGTGAAAACCCGATAGGAGGGACAACGGACGCACCAGTAGCAAAGGCCAATATCTTCTGTAGTTTAGATGGCCCTTCTTCTTCTATAAAATAGATCAGAGTCAACCAATCATTAAATCATAGTGCTCAAGTGTCTATGAACCCAATTAGCAACAATTTCCACTGCATGTTTTGACACTAGTTATTTTTGTTTTGCTTTATGAGAATGCTTAATTATCTCTTGTTTAAGCGTATAAACGGTTTTAACTCAAAATGGACTGTTACTGTATTTTTTCATTCCTCTCTCATGAATGCATTATATTCAGTTTACACACATACATGCATACAAAGACATTTATTAAAATTTCCCTTTGATTACCTTACCTCAAAAGTAGTTTATTATTAATAAAACATGTATAATTAGTCAACCTAAAGGCAAGGATCTATGTCAAGTATTGTACCTTCTGCATCTTGAAGATAGTCTCGCCAATAGGTTATCACCACTTCCTCTGCAATTCTCTTGTTGCTCCCTTTTGGTGACAGGCGAATGGTGAAAAGATCATCTACCTGGTCAGCAGTCAGGGTGCCTGGTTCAAAGCAGAACAGGGGGCGAAAGCTGTCTGGATGTTTCTGGATTTTCTCCAGAACCCCAAGAGTTTTCAGTCCTTCACAGAATCTATAAAACAATCAAAACAAACAATTCCATTTGTTTACTTCATTTAGAATTACTTGTTCCAGCCTAACATTTTTGACATAATCAAATCCATAAACTTAGTCTATGTTGGTTGATGGGTAAAATTCTATTCCATATTCTGATTAACTCTAAACGAACACTGAATACCTTTGAAATGGACCTTGAACCCTGTGGATGACCTGAAACATAACAATGTCCTGTACCAGCAGATCCCTGTCTCTGATTGACCGAAGAGGCCTCAGACATCCTGCATTGGCCAAGTAGTCAAGCAGAGGTGCCTTTGCCTTCTCAAGGTCCTCAATGGTTGTGCTTTCAGATACCTGGCATCACAAGGAAGCTAGTAATTACTTAATTATGTATTAAGGTTAACGCTTTTGTGAAAACATTAGTAATAATAAATGGAATAGAATGTGGCATAAACATTAAAAGAATCTTGCTTGATCAGGCAGTCCTCATAGGGTGACTGACTGTGCATCAACAAAAGTGGGAGGCAACCAAGACAACTCTGACTACTAATTAAAACATCTCAGATACTAGAAGTCTGTATTGCTGATTTACACATCAGGAATCAGCAGTTCCCCACCAGTTTATCACAGTGCACGCTTTCACTGTGACAATGTATGCCAGTGGTGGAAACACTTTAATGAGCTAATTTGTTGATTAAATTGTTGATTAAAGAATTCAAATCACAGCATGAAATAGAGGAGTTTAGCATTGCGTCAAACTAGAGTGGGCCTGTTGTTCCTTTAATCAGGGAAAGAGTAGCAAATTACCTTTTTGACTTTTTCAAAGAGGTCTGGATCAGCTATGTCTTCTAGCACTGGATGTGCTGGAACACCAGCCAGTAAAGAAAATACTACTGGTGAGAGGAAGTTTGGTGCAGGACCACCATGTACCAAACTTATTGCGATGGCTCTGCCTGCCATGTAGTACCAGTCCTCTCTTAGAGCTGCAAAACAACAAAATAAGAAGACATGTAATACTGTTAGAAAGCACTGATGAAATCACAGTTTGTTGTACAAATTTAAATTATAAGTGAAAAAACAAACAAACAACAACAACAAAAAAACACAGTACCGGTACTGTTGAGAGCAAAGTTTTTGCTGTTTTCTGTTCCCTCAAACATGGGGGACTTTGCAATGCTCTCCATTAGGAGCCTCAAGAACTCCCTCCTTGGACCTCCTAAATCAACTCCTTCCTCATTTTTTCCCATGTCATCTGAGAACTTTACAGACATCATCAGGTTGGGCTCATAGGATGATCTCTTGAAGCCCCGAATGGCCCCCTCCCAAACAGCAGATCTATTTATGTTAAATCTGCTGCGCTGATTTACATTAATTTTGCTGGCCAGTTCCAGCAGTATCTTCTTCACAGGAACATTCTCACTACTATGAAAAAACACAAAAATAATGATCAGAAACAGTAATGTGACATAATTTTTAACAAGCCGTCCATGTTTAAAGGTACAATATGTAGTACTCCCATTTAGCGTCATGGTTGTATATCAAAACCAATTCAGTCGTATTCTTGATGCTATGTAAGGACTAACATCTAAACAGTCTATTCAAATGATCAGACCATCAGTGATTCTCAAACTCATAATCTATGTGCACTACTCACATGCGGCTCTCCATACTGGCAACTATTGCCTGCTGTAATCCTTCATCCTCAGAGCTATCACCAGAAATGGTAGAAACGAGGGTTAAATAAGAAGAGTAGTTGTCCTCATCAAGACTGCGTGTTCCATTGTGTCTTGAAAGGCAGACTTCCTCTGGACCACGTATGCCTCTTGTACTGCTTGAGCTAGGACCACTATCGGGACCACTGGTGTCAGGAATACCATCACTTCCTGCAGGGCACGCTCCATCAGGACCAATTGTGCCTCTTGTACTACTTGTGCCAGGAGGACCATTCTCAGGACTCCTAGTGCCAGGAATACCATCACTTCCTGCAAGGCATGCTCCATCAGGTCCTCTTGTGTCAGGTTTCCAGTTTTGTCTTTCCCCACTGTTGGGGCTAGTGCCAGGGCAGTCTTCATCACTGCTAATGCAAATACTAGCCCTTGAATGCTGGTCATCGTCTTCACTGTCTTCCTGAAATATAAAACATGTATGTATCTTTGTATCTACATATGTATGTATGTATGTGTAACAAATAAAAGTGCACACTTACCAAAAGCACCCTTGATGGTTTTACATAAAGAGTTTTAGTTTTATAGACCTTCTGAATGAGAATTGCATTCAGCTCCTGACCCTTTTGGAGCTTAGGGCACACCAGTTTACTGCCACAACCCATCAGCAACTGGAGACTACAAAAAGAAGGGAACAAAGAAAATGTTTTATTCCAGGCAAATAACATGTTTTACAATTATTCCAATTAAAATGTTACATCTAGAATGTGAGTGTGTCACACACATCCCATGACTTATAGCTTCTAATAGTGTACCAGTGCGTGACCAGTTAACTGACTCTGCTTTCTTTCCATTTTATATGATGGTATGCTATTAAATGAACAGGATGACAACTGTTGTTCTTGCATTGGAGAGAGAGAGAGAGAGAGAGAGAGAGAGAGAGAGAGAGAGAGAGAGAGAGTGTGTGTGTGTGTGTGTGTGTGTGTGTGTGTGTGTGTGTGTGTGTGTGAGTGAGTTTTATAAGACACAAAGGTAAAAAAGACAGGGCAAATAAACTTTTACCTGACATCCTCAGGAATACGCTCACCAAATCCTTCCCTGATGCGTTGTATTACAGTGTGGTGGTCCCAGACCTTCTGGAACTCAAAGGCGCTGAGGATGTGTCCATGTTTGTGTAGCCATACTTTTTTGCCTTGCTTGCAGACAATTCCCCATGATGGGTTGGGAAGAAGTATTACATCTTTGTTAAAATAGTCATACTGCTGTACAAGGGCTCTGAAATAAGAGGACACAAACAAGACACTACAAGTCAAGCTGCCACAGGTTAAATACAATTCAGAGACCATGACAAAAGATCAAACAAAACAGAACAAATTTCTTGCTCTCTCTGAGACATTACAACAAAAAGTTGGACAACAACTGTAGCCTATCCCACACTGACATTTGTATGTGCTTCACCTGTAAGGACAGCGTTGTATTAAAATCATACAGAAATGAAATCATTGAAGTCCCAAAATGAAGTCATTTTGGGGCAAAATATCCATCCACATACAATACCAGAGGCATGAATCAGTTTTTGGCAAACAAAATAAGCTGATTTTTACACTGTAATGTCCCTTTACTCGTTTTTCAAACCGTACAAAGCACTGTTTGGGGTCAAATTACTCTGTTGAGGGCTCTAATATAATTTTGGTGCAGAAAAAAGAAGCTCCCTCAGTGACAAATATCTTTATCAGCGCAAATACAAGCCAGATTTAAATCACCAAATAGCCTATTCAACAGCGATATAAGGCAACTGGACGTACAGGAGGCTATCAAACGCAAACACAAATAAACATCGTTAGATGATCATAAACAAACTGGTTGTTTGAGCCCGATGAAGCCTGCCGCAGAGCCACAGAAGCTGCGCCTTTCAACTATAACAGACTGTGTGCGCTCCCGCGGACCGAAAGTTTCTGGCAAAAATCAACTTCTGGCACGACAAAATACGGAGTAAATATCCGTCTTACCTTCTTCTCCTTGTGCCTGTTCTCCACGTGCCGAAGCTCTGTGCTTGGTAACGTGGCACCGCGGTGCGATCAGGACCAGCTGTCTGTGGCTGTCCACCACGGCTGCTGCGGCCGCCAGAAGGAAACAGAGTCCTGAGACGAGTCTCCACGGTATCGCCACCTGCGGCAACTGGCTGTTGCCCGGTTGTTGTTGTTGTTGTTGTTGCATTCGCCAGCGTTCTGATTGATTCTGCCGACGCCAAAATATCATTTAATAACGTCGCAGCCTCAGTTAGCTGACCGGAGAGGTCCTGCGACGACATGTGTGCTCCGTTACATTTCCGGTTGCAAGCCACCTTCCGTTTACACTGAAATGCCTTCCGTTTACACTGAAATGCCTTCCGGTTACACTGAAATGCCTTCCGGTTCTACTGAAATGCTCTCACACTCATTACTGAAAAGTTCTCACACATACTACTGAAAAGTTCTCACACTCACTACTAAAAAGTTCTCACACATACTACTGAAAAGTTCTCACACTCACTACTGAAAAGTTCTCACACATACTACTGAAATGTTCTTACACATACTACTGAAATGTTCTTACACATACTACTGAAAAGTTCTCACACATATTACTGAAAAGTTCTCACACATATTACTGAAATGTTCTCACACATACTACTGAAATGTTCTCACACATATTACTGAAATGTTCTTACACATACTACTGAAATGTTCTCACACATATTACTGAAAAGTTCTCACACATACTACTGAAATGTTCTCACACATATTACTGAAATGTTCTCACACATATTACTGAAATGTTCTTACACATACTACTGAAATGTTCTCACACATATTACTGAAATGTTCTTACACATACTACTGAAATGTTCTCACACATATTACTGAAATGTTCTCACACATATTACTGAAATGTTCTCACACATATTACTGAAATGTTCTTACACATACTACTGAAATGTTCTCACACATATTACTGAAATGTTCTTACACATACTACTGAAATGTTCTCACACATATTACTGAAAAGTTCTTACACATACTACTGAAAAGTTCTCACACATATTACTGAAAATTTCTCACACATACTACTGAAAAGTTCTTACACATACTACTGAAATGTTCTTACACATACTACTGAAATACCCTCACACATACTACTGAACGTTTCAGTAGTATGTGTGAGAGCATTTCAGTTGTGTGTTTGAGAGCTTTTCAGTTGTGTTTGTGAGACAGTATAACATTTCAGTGGTATTTGTGAAAGCATTTCACTTGCAAGTGTGTGTGGTTTTTACCACAGTACATGAATGTGTTTTGTTTCATATGTGTGTGTGAATGGTATATTCTGAATTATGTCCCTGACGGCCCCTCATACTTCTGAGGTGCTGGGGCGGAGCCAGATGTTCAGAGCTTTGCCTACACCTAGAAGTGTCCGGGGGATGGGCTGAAAATGCCTCAAAACTGTACTTCATTTGGGAAAAACATGACAGTTGCCATGGGGGAAAAATCCTGTAGAGTCCACAGTGTATTTTGTGTCTAATTGTTCTCAGACTGTCTTCATTATTCTAAAACCTTAACACAACAAATGTTGAGGATGACAAATTTTCACTCCTGGCACCTACAAAGAGGCAAAATAGTCTGATGTCACTATTTTAAAGTTACATAACCAACACTCTCTCATGATTGCAATTATAAATGTGTCCTTAAAGTTATGCAGTAAAGGTGCTTTCAGACCTAGAGTTGTCTTGCTTTGGTCTGAATCAGGGACTAATTTGGCTACGAAGTTGCATAATTGCCTAGAGTTGTTTCGTGTTCTCACGACAACATTTACAAGCGGACCAGATAAAATGCCTTGTGTGAGAAAGCTGCTCTTGATTGGCCAGAATTTCCATGTGGGAAAAATCCAGGAAGTAAACAAAACGTTGAAGAAGAGTACACTTGCAAGATAAATGTGACACTTTCTAATGTCACAATGGAGGGACAACTACGCAGGTTGATTTTAGCGCTGCTCATCGTGGACTATATTGCTGTCATTGTTCATTTGAGTCAAACCATACAGTTTGAAAACGAGGTGCGGCTCCAACTAGAAAACAATGTTGTGATGCATTGGATGTGCTGAATGTGCATATTAAGGCAGGACAGGAGGAGGCGCACATTAATAATCCTCCAGGACTGTAACATGCTCATGTTTAACTCAAACAATGTGTCATGTGACTGCAGTTGGTTCAGATCGAGGTCGGAAAACGTTCTCACTGCAAACAAACTACAACAGAGTTTGTTTGTAACCGCACCGAGACCACCTCTTCAAGAAGGTGTTGGATTGCAGTGTTCACATCTGCCCAAAAGAACTGCACTTAGGGGGCAAATGAACTTGAGTTTGATTGAATCGAACAAAACAGGGCAAGTGTGAAAGCAAACTTTGCTAACACTCAGGGCCGGCCCTGAACATCTGGGGGCCCTGAGCAGGATAAGTTTCGGGGGCCCTACTTTGCCATACAGAGACAGTTACGAGATATTTTCTCTTAATTATGAGATAACATCAGGCTCGTATCTCATAATTACGAGATAGTATCTCGTGATATATTAATTACTTTATTTATTTATTTCAATAACAGTGACTGTAAACAGAAAATAATGCTAAAAGAAAATGTATGTAGGGATAACTAATATTATTTACTAATACAGCTTTAGTTTAGTACGAGTTTTTTAATCGTTTCATATTGTTCATATTCTGACCTTTTTGACCCTTTATTATTGGACACTTTCAAGAAATATGAAGCACAGATATGTTGTGCATCCCGACCAACGCTGCTTTTCATTTTTCCCACGAATTACATTGAAAGTGAAGGATGTAAGAACCTTGCTGAATGATAGGTTTCACCATAATCATTTGAAACTGTACACTGTGTGAGTGCATTAGTCAAACAACAAAACAACAAACTGGTGTGTAAATTTCAAACAGACACATATTGCACAGACTAACCTACTCACCCATTCTGGTAGGTCATAAATGTTGCTTTACTTGACTTAACCTTGAGCTTATTTGTTTGCCTTTTCAACCTTTTTTTCTCATTCTTCTCTGCTCCTGAGCTATATGCCCGCTTCAACATCTTCGTAGATGGTACTCCACATGCTCCGTGCAGTGAACGGCACCTGCCCCCTGGTCCATAGGGTCCCTGCCCTGCTACAGGTCACGTTATGTATGTTGACCAAGATCCTCACATGTTACCCTATGAACAAGTAGGCTGCAGTTCATTGTAAATATAGGGAGGCTAACACTATAAAACCTACAAGATTTTTGGCTTAAAAAAAATATTCGGGGTTGGAGCCCCAGACACCACCCTTCTGCTCCACCACTGCTGGGGTGTTTTATCAGAGCCGACAAAACAAGTTCTGTGTTGAGTAAAAACTGTGGTGATGCACGTCACCTGTGTACCAATTTGTTTAATTTCACTACATTACCTAACACTGGGCAGTTAATGGTTGTCAGCGTGACAATTCACTCTCTGATTCACCAGTACGCTTTTACACTTCACCAATCTACATGCTGTTGATGAAGCTGTACATTCTCTGGGCTTTGTGGGGAAGAGTCTGTTTTTTAGGTCAGCGCTCTCGTACTTTCTGTGCAGCCCTTTTAGGACCACGAAAGCCGCAGAGGGGAGATGTGCTGCTCTCAGGCAAAGCATCTCTCACGACACCATCGGTTACACTGTGATCAAGTTCTGTGTGTCCTCCCAACAGCTGAGTCTCAGCCCATAACCCTGGAAGACTTGGGACACAGTGTAAATATAGGCTGCGGGTTTCAAATATTCTCAGTGTACAACATTTAAATGCCCTCAGACAATTAGAAAACATCACTTGATATAATAATTTGTGTCTGATATGTTTTTTTTCTCTTTTCAAGAGATAAAAATGCTGAAAAATGTCCATTTCTTTTCCCTTAATGAAAAATCCAGAAACTATAAGCATGCAAGTATTGTTTGCATGTGCATCATCCTGCACAGCAGGTCAGCAGTTCAGTCTTCAGAATATAATGTTGGCATTGTATATTTCTGCAAACCATGGATATGTTACATTTCATTATTATGACACATCAGGTTAGATGTACATGAGCTGAGTTTCTCATTAGGAGGCGGATAAAGGAGATGGTAGATAGCATGACACCTAGGTGAGAGGACTGTCAGACGGCAGACAGCAGCAGACCACTGTTTGAGACCAACGAAAGCAAATATTTGTAAGAACAGGTCATGAGATGAGGTTTGTGACATTTCAAACCTTGTTTGTAGTGACAAAAGCAGGGATATTTTAATAAGAGTTCATGAGATTTCCAGCCATGCTTGTGGCAATAAAACTGGTATTTTTTTTAACAAGACTTCAGGACATTTTCAACCATGTTTGTAGTGACAAAAGCAAATATGTTTTGTTAAGACTTCATAGCAGTTTCAACTGTGTTTGTAGCAACAAAAGCAGCTATTTTTAGTAAGAGTTCATGAGATTTCCAGCCGTGCTTGTGGCAATAAAGCAGGTATTTTTTAACAAGAGTTCAGGACATTTTCAACTGTGTTTGTAGTGACAAATAGTGGGTATTTTTCAATAAGACATCAGGACATTGCCAGCCATGTTTGCAGCAACAAAAGCATGTATTTTTATCAAGACTTCATGGCATTTCCAACTCTGTTTGCAGAGAGAAAAGCATGCATTTTTTTAACAAGCGTTCAGGACGTTTTCAACTGTGTTTATAGTGACAAAAGCAGGCTTTTTTTTTATCAAGAGATTGGGACTTTTCCAGCCATGTTTGCAGCAACAAAAGCATGTATTTTTATCAAGACTTCATGGCATTTCCAATTGTGTTTGTAGAGACAAATAAGAGTATTTTTTAACGAGAGTTTGGGACATTTCAAACCTTGTTTGTGGCGACAAAAGCAGATATTTTTTCTAAAAGCATTCAGGATATTTCAAATCTTGTTTGTAGCAACAAAAGCAGGTATCTTTTAATGAGAGTTCATGAGATTTCCAGCCATGCTTGTGGCAATGAAGCGAGTATTTTTTAACAAGACATCAGGACATTTCCAAACATGTTTCTAGCGACAAAAACAGGCATTTTTAACAAGACATTGGGACATATCCATCTGTGTTTGTAGACACAAAGGCTGGTATATTTTTGACAAGTGGGCAGGACATTTCCAGCTGTGTTTATAATGACAAAAGTGGGTATTTTAAGCCAAAACATGATCTTTCCTAACCCTAACCAAGTGTTTTTTGTGCCTGAGCCTAACCACACATTAACTTCAACATTGTCACAAGATTAAATTCAAAATTGAAATGTAAAAAAATGTAAAGTTTCAACATACTCCCTACATATGAAAGTGCAATTATCCGTGGTGGGTAGTAACGTACAATGCCAACATCAAGTCTGGTGATTGGGTTAGGGTCAAACATCCAAGTAGTAATAAGTAGTAATTTTGAGTGCCTGCTAGAGCGTGTTTGTAGAGTATGACAAAGGCAGCAAAGACAACAATTATTTATGCTAGAAATTAATTTCAATGATTGTTCTAGTTCATTCATAATGTGCTGTTTTTATAATTATTTTTTACAAAGATTCCTGACCTTTCTATGTCTCCCTCTTCTTCACCTGCTTAAGACTATTGTATTGACTGATGCTAAATTAAACTGTGCCTGATTGTTTCTCTCCAGCTTGATGAGAACAGCTGCACCAGATCAATATATCCATTTGTAAAGTAAAATCTAATTGGAAATTGTTGCCTATTTGCGACCGCACTCAGACACACGAGCAGACCCACTGGCTGGCTGGCTGGCTGGCAGGCAGAGCCAGAGGGTGCTTTTGGCAAAACCAGATAAGAGTCGTTTGTTATCTGCCTCATAATGAGAAATCAAACAGATTCCTCTGCCTATGTGGATCCCTCTATCCCGAATATATTGGCAGCGTTTAATTGTGTTCGCCAGCTGAAACCCTCTCAGCTTTTGAGGTTTCATTCGTCATCAGAGAAATACAGCTGCTCCAATCCGCTTATCAATGTGTGTCTCGGTGATGTTTCCATGGAAACTGTGTTTACTGCCCCACAGTGTTCTAAAAATGGTTCCAAAGTGATAACGGTGCCAGACTAGTGAAAGCAGTGCAAAGATGTGATGGACAATGACAATGATTGACATTGTAACAAGTCAAATTTTAATGCATGCATATAAACCACTTATTTATGCTTTTTACACACTGTTAAAACAAATTCAATGTCTGAAACTGATTATTTAAAGCTTTGAGGAACGGGGTGAATTAAAAATATCTTTCCCCCTCTTCTCTTTCTCTTTTTTTCCCTCCGAGCGCTCTTCATAAGTCTTGCTGGCTGCTCTGGAGAGGTGCTGAATATGTTGAGCTGATGAGCACAATTTAGATAGAGGCAAATTAGAAACTGAAGTTGACCTTGTGGCAATCTATGCTCAGTGTGAAGTCCAAATGGTGGAATTAAAAAGGCTAACTAATGTCATTATTTCTCTTTCTTCTTTCCATAATATGGCTTTTTGTTGGCGCATTACCCAAACCTGAACACCTCGAGATATTTCCCTTTATTCTGCGAGAAGATCTTTTCTGTCAGTCTGATTATGTGTCTGTCTCTACAGCTGCGACAGCGCCCTCCTCATTCCAACCCCCTGATTATTCGCCATCAGTGCTTTCATTTGAAGGTGAAGAACATGAGTGAATATTTCATGTTAATTTGCGTTTTTCAAAAGATGAAGGAAAGCATGCATAAACAAATCACTTGTATCCACAATTATCGAGTCATAATCTGTTGTATTGTGTCTATTTCTCTATATCATATTATCATAACAGGGTTTTTTTTTTCTCACACTGTGAATGCTGTCTTTTGAAGAAGACAATTATCAGCTGTCTTAGATGGAGGAGACAGTCACTGCGCTGTTCCCATGGCAATCAGCTAGGAGGAAATAACTTTGCATTCATCAAGTTTAAAGTAGGATTTCTTCTATCACTGGGGAAAAGTTGTGTGTCAGTAAAGCTCTCGTATCTTGTTTAATCATTTCAGTGTGATCAGAGTGAAGGAACTTTTTTTTTTTTGGATCGAACTTCTAAAAATCTGATACTCTTGATCCTGATATCTGTGTTTCCCTTTGCATGCTATTTGATAATGAGATTCATTAGTGTACTTTGTAGCAACATCTGCTGAATGTGTAAGTCTTTGATTCCACTGTTATTTTTCATTTGTTACAAAGCACAACTGCTGGTAAATAAAAGAGTGCTGTTTTCTGGCCATTCGACGCTGTATGATAAACATGCCTCACTGGTTGTGAATGAATGAAAGAAAAGGCTGTGATAGGTCTTATTAAATTATTTATGAGTTCAGACCACTAACCGGTCAGACAGTGAATTCAGTCGACCTTTGGCTTAATGAAAGCGAAGCTGTTTCAAACTTACATATAAGACCTGGAAGCTGTCGGTTATCTTCTCTGGATGATCTGACAGCTTCACATCATGTCCACCACCCAACTAGAACCAAAGAAATTCTTATTACCAAATGAGATCTGCACAATTTTACTGTAAAATATGTGACACTCTGATGAAGCGAGTGCATCAAAATCTACTCACTCTTGCCTGGTAAAAACCAGTGACTTTTTCTTATGCTGTTTTTGAGCTTTTTATATTACTCACATTAGTGCTTTAAAAAAATCCCCTTCAGTGGTCTTTAATTTGTAACTATTAGCTTTATTAATTGGTAATAAATTACCTATACTTATACTTATACTGCATTAATAAGAGAATGCTTTTGAGGTGCAAAATGTTTTGATTAAACCATTTAAGTAGAAATAAACATGTTTTTTTTCTTTAAGTTATCATTATAAAGTAAATGTTCCAAAATGTAATGGCTATAAAATAATGACACCATCTCTGTTTAGACTGGGTCCCTTTACATGTCACTTTCACTATGCAATTCTGGAAAAATTAAGGCTTTATTTACGGCACAAAGGAGGTGCTTCAAGTGTTGCGCACTCAAGAAGATAGTGCATTTGTTTTCTGTGGTAGCTATTTGTGGCTTTCCCCAGTTACCAAAGAGTATAAATGCATGTTAGGAAGGCCACATCATTGTGTATTAAATGTATCTGGCTATGACCCTACAAGTTTGTTTGCCTGATAGTAATTTACTTTGTCTCACCAAAGTAACGTCATCAAGATAACGGCAAGGGTTTAGTTTCAGTTTCCTTTGTTGCTGTTGATATTAAGTGGTTTTCCTTTCTAGTTTTTTCACCATTCGCTTATACTTCCTTTTTTATATCGCTTTGCATAGATGCTCAAAGGTGTGTGCTAACGTAACGTTGCACATACTATATATCTCCAGTAATCTCTCTAGCTTATAGGCATAGACCGTTAAAAGATAATGGACATAGCTACTGTGACGTCATCCATTCCCATTTGGAGGTCTGGCGTTAAGCATTACAGCCACCTCCATCTTAGTTTTTTTTCTTCTTTTGGAGCCAGAAATGAGCTCACTCAAAGCAGCCCGCCCTTAATTATGCCTAACTTTAAGCCTTAATTAAATGTAAATGGGTGAGTTATATAAAAATCCACCCCCTGTGTAGTTGTCATTAATGGTGACATTAGCTACAGTGGCTAAAATCGTTTTTGTTAAGTTGGACATTTTGTATCTGTGAGGATTGAGTGGGTTGTGAAGCCAGCCTGAAGTGGCTGTTCAAGGAGCTGCAGTTTTTGGCACTTCCATGTTGGCTTTAATTTTCGGCCCTGGTGGTTGCCACTTGCTTACAAATCTTGTGGGGGGGCAGTGTACTCATGGGGAAACTGGTTGTTGCAACATTTTGAAGTCCCATCTCCTTTTTAATGTAGACTAAGTTCTGTGTAGTTATTACTCCTAGTGGTGGAAATGGCAAACGTTAGAGCATCCAAAGTAACTGTGGAAAACAAAATGCATCTTCCTGGCAGATCCATACAGAAAACCTAATTTACAAAGATGGCTGGGATTAGGCAGTGACTTCATTGCCATTTTGTATAGTTAGTATACCACAGTTTTATGTCTTTTGAAGTAAAAGAACAACTAGCCTAATTCAAGAACACTAAATAACCTAAAACATGTTTATATAGTAGCCACCCCTATGGAACATGTCTGGAAACACCACTGTTTTAAAGTTGACTTAAAGTTTGGGAGATGTTTACGATGCAATACGATACGATACGATACGATACGATACGATACAGTACGGTGCGGTACAGTACGGTACGGTACAGTACGATACGATACGATACGATACAACATACTGTATTGTTCCCATAGGGAAATTTGTCAGTATTGCCTCCTTACAGTAGTCCAGAAGAAATTAAAAACATACATCATAAAAGAAAAAAGAAACATAAAAACACATACTAGACATAACAGTATTGCACATAAAACCAGGACAGAACAGAGCACCATAAGCAAACACGACACAACCCCTAAGCATCAAGTGACATCATGTAAAATCTTAATTGAATCTGGCAAATAAAACAGTTCAGCTTTAATTTGGGCATCCTGTATCATCTGTTAAATGACTAACTACAAGAAAACAATGGACACGCTGGAAACAACTTGGACTCATGATGAAAAACTCTCAGTTCTGAGAGAAAATCTCAAAGAATATACAGTTGTGACACAGCTGCGATTGTAGTAAAAACTCCAATCCTTTCTGACAGTTTAAAGCAAGACAAACATGATGAGTGGGAGAAGAGACGCGGCAAGTGTCCATTCAAGAAGACATTGATGCTTGATAATAGAGAGCAGTGTGTCTGTGGGCTGCCAGCAATCCTTCGCTTCTTTACTTCAGGGGAACACACAGCAGCTCAGCTAACAAGATAAAAAATGTAACGTATTACCTGTAGGTGTTTTTTAAGCTTAAATGCACTGCTGGGACAGAAAACAGCACAGGCAAGTCTCCCTTGTACAGTATGCTGCTTACTTCTATAGAACAGGGTTCAATTTGAGTTTGACAGGCACTCATCTCTAACATGTTCTTCCATCTGACAGACTGCATGCTAATCATTTTCATGAAGCTATGTTTGTGCAGGCACGTCTTCTCTTCCTTCAACTGTATAGCCGCACACACTCGTCTATATGACAACAATTATAACGTCCCCTGTTACTTCTGACAAACCTGGTGAGATGTTGCAACCACCCACACTTGACAGTGTTCCCTGCAACCGGAATTTTCCAACCACAGTTTAAAAATTGTCACATTAGGGTGGAATACCAGCGCATTAATATTCAACACAAGACCCCGCATATAAGAGATTAGTTTCCTCATAAATATCTAAAAAAGCCGGGGAACAAGCGTCGCTCTGCCAGTGCCCCCCTCATGGGTAATTGCTCCCATAACATACATCTAAGCTCCATTGAAAGGAGGAAAAGAAACTGATGTAAACCAGTTAGTTCAGCAATTGAAATTGCATTCAATCTTCAATCTATTCTTGCATCACTTTGACAGCTGCACAACTCCAGCGACAACGCTCAGCGAGACAAGCCTGCAAGCTAGAAATAGATAAATTGTGAGCCAGTGTCAACACGGAGCAGACATTGGCCAGGGAGAAGTATGTGTTATGTGTGCTGTTTAGGGTCTGGGTGACTGCACAGAAACTGGAACTCAGGGGAGACGCAGTAACATGCAGATGTGAGTGAAAACATGATGGATTTCCCGTCGCTTGAGGAGTAATTGCTTGACAAACTGAACGCAGTCTTAAGCGTTTCGGTATGATGTATACATCCTGTGAAAACGATGTGGCGTTTTATTCAGCTGTTCGGATGTGCAGAGACAGAGAGACTGTGGAGCGTGTACGGGGGTCTAGACTGGGGATCAGCGGGTTTTCAGTGCTCAGTGATGGAGAAAGGCTCTGTGGCTGTCAGGTTGCTCCCACTGATGAAGGGAAGCTGTGATTGACAGATGAGTCTTAGTGAGGACCAGCGCTGCTCTCTTCACTTGGCCTGAGGGATAGCATGACCTGAGGAGCAACATCCTTGTGGGGGCATTTAGGGTGTTCGTTCACCCGTGGTTCACTCTATAGCTCCTATACTCCACCTAGAGAGGAGTATTTTCAGCATTTCTCCGTGTGTCTGTGTTGCAGCCTGGCTGTTTGTATAGTCTAAACATGTTTGTCATTCTCTTGTGTGCCTCAGAATAGCTTCATTTTGCTACGACAGAGATTATGTCGGGATTGTGTTGGGTGTTGTGGCACCAGAGGATTCTGAAAATCCCTTCTTCTCTTCAAGAATCCACTCATTAAATCCTTTGCATTCTTCCTACGGCATGTTGCGTCGTCTCATCAAAATAGCTCCCACCACCAAGTTACTTCTCTGTATCCCTGCTAGGCCCGGGATCAGCTCCATGAGTTGAATTATAGAGCGAAAAAGTCATTAAGTGGGATAGAGATACAAGGAATCGATGGAGCAATAGATACTCTGCAGCTCTCAATTGTCTCCAGTCCAGTGCACATGAGCATCAGGGTGGTAAAGCCTGCTTGTTGTTTCCAGGTGAGCTAGTCCTTCAGTTATTGAGGGGGGGATCAATGATCAACAGCCTACCCAGACTACATGGAGCGTCCGGCTGGTTACTGCTTATTTATCTTCAAGTGTACTAATGGAAATTTTAGGCTAAACTGATGTGTGTGTTATTTTTGGGTTGTAATATCTTAACAGAGAGGTTACAAAAGATTTAATTTTAAAGCTATAAATTGTGCTGCAAATCCCTTTAGACAACACAATAAACCAGATGATGTAAAACCCTTAATTCCCCACAGAATAACAGGCGGTAGCGACCAATCTTCATTGTGTGTGGGCAGCTTTAAAATAGCGCCTTTGCCCGTCTTGAGCCTGTAATTTTAATGGCTGTGAGGAAACTGCTGGATAAATGAGACAGACAGACAGCTCTAGTCTAAAGGATAGTTCTGTTTTATTCTCTCCTTTCAGAGAGAGGCACACGACATCTCTCTCTCCCCTTAATGACACGCAGATTTGACTTGTTCTTGCCTTTAATTATGCGACCCACCTGGCCCCAGAGTCCTTCCTTATGGAAACTAATGGCCAATTGAAGCTCTGGTTGGTTGTCATTACATAGACAAGCCAACTGCAGCTGTCTCAGAGATGGGAAATAAATGACTTGAGTGCAAAGAGAGAATTTTTGGCCCTTAACCAGGAGGAAATGTATTCATTAAAGCGACTTCACAAAATATCTGATGTTATAGATGTTATTTTTTGCCTCGGATCAGGCACAATGACACGAGAGCCATTGATGTGCTTCTCAGGGGTGGAGCGGAGGAGTGGGGGTGGGAGTGGAGGTGGGGGAGAGGGGCTTTGAGGCTCCAGCCCCGAATGTTTTCTCAAAAGCTCAGAGTCTGTGCTATTCCCCGATGAAATCTAATAAAATTGAGTAAACGTTCTCCTGTTGGCTTAATGTTTAATTCACAGCGTTGAAGGCCACATTAACTTTGCATTGTTGGGGATCCTTGACTTGCAATTAAAGCAGCCCTGATTATTATGGCATGGTTTTAAAAATGTAGCAGATTTGTCAGCTGAATATTCATTCTGCAAACTCTGCTCCTGCATAGTATAAAAGAATAGGCTTCAAGTGTTTACACCAAAATCCTACTGTGTTATATAACTTTAAAATAGTAACATCAGGCCATTTTTGCCTCTTTTTAGGAGGCACGAGAGAAAATTAGTCATCCGCAACTTCTTTTGTGTTATGGTTTGAAGATGATGAAGACACTTAGAGAACAATTAGATACAAAATAGGATGTAGGGTAAGCTAAACAATAAACTGGATGTCTTCATGGCAATTTGGGAACCATTTTGGATGTATTCCAGGGAAAGCAGCTCAGATCACAGTGTAGCTTGACATATACTGGAGCCAAAAACATCTAGTGACAGCCCAGTGCTACAGATATGTGTTGTTTAGGTCAGTGAGGTGAGTTAATACAGCTGTTGTCACCTGATTAGTTTTGTTGCAACCAGTTTAGTTCATATTG
Organism: Cephalopholis sonnerati; assembly: GCA_019142605.1. Taxonomy (NCBI): domain Eukaryota; kingdom Metazoa; phylum Chordata; class Actinopteri; order Perciformes; family Serranidae; genus Cephalopholis; species Cephalopholis sonnerati. The sequence continues at coordinate 25,007,461 of JAGQAX010000012.1, forward strand.
ACTTTGTATCTAATTAAATTCGTATTATTTATTTTCATATTGTTTTCTTTACCCTTTAATAAATGTGTCTTAAGCATGCCTCATACACAAAGTATGTAAATGGTAGCTATCCTGCACGAGTGAACTAATTTGGGGGTGGGTCAAACTCATAAAATACCACTGCTTTGTCAGTGATGTCTGCGTCAGACACTGACGCACAGTGGCACCTTTTGCTGTGCTATGATACTGACTGAGTGCGTCAGTTTTTGAGGCAGAGCGTTAAGCCAAACCATGATGTTTTTTTCTAAACCTAACTATGTGATTTTGTTGTCTAAACCTGTGGTTAGTTTTCTTGCCTAAAAAGCCTAAAAATGAAGTGTTTTGCCTACGTTTTAACCTTATTTTGAAAGAGACTGTATACATGTAATGAGCAGAAAGTTTCCGTAACTGCTTATCCTGTTAGGGGTCAATGGGGGGCTGGAGCCTATCCCAGCTACCACTGGGCTGACACATAGAAACAGACAACCATTCACGCTCACATTCACACTTAAGGGCAATTTAGAGTCACCAGTTAACCTGCATGTATTTGGACGGTGGGAGGAAGCTGGAGTACCCAGAGAAAACCCATGCTGACACAGGAGCAACGTGCAAACTTCACAAAGAAGGGCTCCCCACCCTGGGTTCAGACCAAATGTAGGTGCTTTGAACCTGCTGTGTGAATGTATCTTAATTTTTTTTTTCTTACTCTCTTGTTTTTGAACATTTTTTTTTTCTTTTTGATACTTTTACTATCTTGTTATCTGTGATTTACATACTTCTCTATTTGTCATGGTTTTGGTTGCTGTAGACCTTTTTTTCTTAAGGAAACAATAAAAGCATGATCAAAACAGGATGTAAACTCTACAGGATGCTTTTTCCCTTCATAACTATCATGTTTTTCCCAAATGATGTACAGATGTTTAGGCTCTCAAATTGCTTGAAAAATAGTGCATTTAACTGCCAAGAATGGTGAAAAACGTCTCCTCCTCTCCCGGGGGTGCATGCCCCTTAGGCCCCCTAGTTTTGGGCTGAACTCTGAGTGTCTACTGTGTCTGGCTCCGCCCCTGGTGTTTTGCTCATCATGACATTTGTTTGTTTCCTTTTGTTACATGGAAATACAGTCCATGTGCATGTTGGTAAATAATTCATACAGCCCATCCAGTTTTTATGGAGTCAAACATGCTGTAGAACACGCTTTGCACAAAACCTCTGATGACATTAAGTCCCCAGACCAGAGCAAGCCATACATTCCCAACCATGAGATACAACGTGACACTTTTAATTTGAACTTCAGCATTAGGGAAGGAGAATACGATGACTCCTCCTCGGGCTGAGACAGGCCAAAATGATCTGGAAACTGGTCAGTAACCAAGTGTAATATGGCCCCCAGCATGTCACAGCATTGAGCCATGTGATGCTGAGAGTCATCCCACAATATGATGCCTATGGTTGGCTTAATGTGAATGAAATACAATTTTTTTCTCACTAAGTTTAGCTGTGTCTTCCACAGCACATGCCTAGTGTGTTCATGTGGAATGAGTCATTCATGCCTGTGGTCCATGAAGCCTCTCAGCCCACTCACATCCTCACACTGCCAGGTTTCCCGTGCAGCCGCTGCATCAATACCGAGAGCTTATATACATATATATTGAATAATAATTACTGAATCTGTGTGGTGGCCTACTAAACCTTGGTTCCTCCACCCTTGGGCTTCATCCAGCCTATAGTATATTCCCTGCCGTCTCCGTCTGTGTCTCTGTCTGTCAGTCAGCGCTCTTCCGTCTCGCTCTGGGAGGCCAACCTTTCAGCATTTCCAATGATGTGCCTCGGAAATCTGTTTCCAGGGCAACCGGGGTACCAAATACTCTCCCAGCGGCTTCTCGCTTGTGCGTCCTTTGTTTACACTTTTCATATCTCTGTGAGGATGTAGGTTGCTCTAAACTGACAAGGATGGGAGCAACAAAAAGGTACATCGCGTAAAACACAGAGCCAAGGGTGATGTCCGAGTAACGCAGTCAGTCTTGTGTCATACATCCAGAATATTTGTTTTTTTCCCTGATTGCATCCCTGATAATTATGATTTTATATTAAGTACAAGTATAAATTTCAAGTCATGTATTCACTAGAGGCTGCAAATTAACTCCCCACAATATTCATGTTATTTCTTGTACTTAATTAAACCACTGGGAAACATGAAACACTCCTAATGCCAGTTGATCCTCATGCGCAGCTGCGCGCGCTCCCGTTAAACGAAAGCTGTAACATTTAAAAACTGACACCTTTCGTTATGTAACAGACACTGAAGACAATGTTTGAATATGTTTCTGGTGATTACCTCCCTCGTTTATTGGACTTATTGAAAACCAACTCACGTCCACCACTTTTAAGCCTTGCGCTTGCGCGTAACGGAGCCGGGAGCTGTCCAAGTGCTGAAATGAGAAAAGGCGTTCCACTCCCATTCCTCAACAGAGGACGGTCCTCCACCTGCGAAAGATTTCACTTATGAGTAACAACACGGGCCGGCGGGGTTGTCTTCACAGAGCGAGCACTCAAATCTGAGCCAGCGCCAAAAGCTTCCAGCCTCTCGCTGCGTTTTTTGGAGTTTCAGCCTCTCGGCGTCTGACCACAGGACTGATGTTTCTTCAAACCTCCGCTTCGAGAAATCTGTTTTTGGGAGTCAGAGTTTCATGAAACTAAACTATGATCTGTGGCTGCGTTGAGGAATGTCTCCTGTATTTTTGTGTGACACAAGAACACCCAAACGCCCACGACTTATTGGTCAGGAAGAAAGCGGTGCCCCTATTTGGATTATGTGTTTGACCAATGTAAACATATGGAAGAAATAAAAAAGTGAGCACATGGGAAAACCACCAGGAATGAATCGCTCCTTTATTAAGATTTTGGCAGCTTTGTTTACATATTTCATGGAGACAAACAACTTCAGGTAGGCCAATTAATTATATGATTGTATAGACTGAAAGCAAATAAATTTTCCCATCTAAAGTTGGAATAATTCAGTGAAGTAATTGTATGCGTAATTTATGAAACAGTATGAAAAGGACAGTGACTTCTTTCTGCGCAGACTAAGTTGCCAATTGCTTGTTAGTGCTGCTTTAATTAGACTGAACTTACTCTCTATTTTCAACTGTTTAAATTGTTTTTGTGAGCACCATTTCGTCCTTAAAATACACGTATATATTTTGCCTGTAGTACAATGACTTAACAGTGACATTTACGCACGTAATAGTGTTATCATTTTTTCTCTTGTGGCACCATAACAACATTCCTACAATGTTACACGAGATCACAACATGCTCTGATATCTGTGCAGTAATCTTGCATGATGTGACAAGCTCTTTCTCGTGAAAAGGAGATGGCCACGACGTCGAAATCACACAAGATTCGCCCGATACGTGTGTGCTCTTAAACGCATTTTCTACTTTCCCTGTGCTTGCCCATCACTCCCAGGCAGCTGCTAGGCGACAGATAAGGTTTAACTCCTGGTTTTCAGCCGCGACTTCAGTCTGTTAAAGTGATTTTCCTCACTGTGTGTGTGTGTGTGTGTGTGTGTGTGTGTGTGTGTGTGTGTGTGTGTTCCAGAGCTGTGGATGCCAAGGAGCACGATTCCAGATCATCCTCCAGCATGTCTCCATCAGACTTTCTGGACTCACTCATGGGTCGCACGTCTGGGTATGATGCACGAATAAGACCCAATTTTAAAGGTTTGTTTATCACTGTCTTTGTCTTTTTGGAAATCTTTACACACATCACTTTACACTCAGTCTTACCTTTACATCCCCAAACCACAGAAACACCACATTTTATTGTCATCGTGTGATGGAGTATTTTTGCATGCAGAATACAGAATCCACCCCCCTTAAACACGCCAGACTTTGACATTAATACTTATCTGGAGATCCATTGATTGTTATCTAATGCTACCAGTCCTTTGAGAAGTCCTAAGAACAATCAATCACTCCTCTTGACAGTTAACATCGGCTTGCATTAAACATCAACTAACCCCTCACTGTAACACTGCACACTTGTTTCCATTTGGTAAAACCATGACAGATAGAATCCATCCCTCCATTAAGTAATGATTTGGAGAAAAAACAAAATCAGGCTTGTAAATATCACAGCCACAGTGGCACACAGGGATGCCACCATGACAGGCCAAATGATGGATGGTGCCCCCGTGGCAAGGCTGCAGGCTACTGACTTCCACTGTTGTTGATGCTATGATGCTGGGGACAGACACAGCATCTGTCACTGGAACGGAGCTGGGTGAGGAGAGGCCGGCCCGCTGGGGCTCAGGCCCACTCTAGGCTGGGTCAGGTGGGCTGGGATTTGTTGAAGGAGGAGGAGGAGGGGGGTATGGGGATTCCAGTTGTTGAAGCAGCCAAGACGGGGACTGATCAGCAGGATTCAGAAACACATGGCCCAGATCTTTCCTCTCCATCTGGGAGAGAAGTGAAAATGTTGACAAGAATGCTGAAACGGACTTAAGATGGGAGGAGAACAGCCTGTTTAACACCGGCTGGCATTTTCAGGGGAGGGATGTAGTGAAAGCAACTGTTTCCAGCTAATGAAGAGAGGATAAGCACACATGGATTAAAAGGCATGGAGCATGATTTTAATGATGCTGGTTATATTTGTATTATCTCTGTATTTTAGGGCAGATAGAGCTGTCTCACGCACAATGTCTTATAGCTAGAAAACAAACACTTTTGCAGGAACCCACTGCGATGTAAACAGATGATTTCGGTTGCGAACCTGCTAGTCATACTTTGAAGAGAGTCTTGAACTGTATTTCTGAAGGCTGACCTAGATTCCCTTGCTGAGTTTGTTGTGAGGAGGTACTGCTTTATTTTTCTGCTTCTGCTGTTAAATGCAGCTACCTGACGACAAACTGAGGCAAATATTAATACCTGGTGCCATGCAATATTGATGACAAACGCACAGGGGAAGGGCACTATGAAGGGCTTACAACTTCACTTATCAGATAGGGGAAAAAAGATTGGCTGTGACTTTAAATGGCATAACATGCCATGCCTTGTGAAGAGATTTCAGTATAGACCAAAAAGGACACCTCTCATTAGAGCATGCTGGGTGCTTTTTTTAAATTCACAGTATTGGACAGAAAATGCTCCGATTTAATACAGAAACTAACAACATACTGTAACGCAGCAACTGATGAGTATGTTCATCATTGAATAACCTGTATGTGACTTTTCTGATTCACCGATTATTTGTTAAGTACAAAAAAAGTCAGAAAATAGTTAAAAATGAAAGGAAATATTCAAATTGCTTGTTTTTCTCTGACTAACAGTCCAAAAGCCAAATATATTTAGTTTAACATCATGGTATTTTTGAACCTGGACCCATTTTCCACGTGTTTATGTCAAACCGACTGATGGAAACAACAATGTTTGGAACTGGTCCAGTACTGACAGAGAGCACTGCAGCAGGCAGTGAGGAATGAGGCTGCAATGTAACCACTCAGGGCATGTGTGTACTGTCAACATCCATTAAAAGTGCTTGGCTTTGCCACTGACAGGTTCAGATTATTATTCTAAGTGTCTGACGACATTTTGGTAAGGATCCCTAAAGAGATAGACCTTTTAGTTAAAGAGTATGATCCTTTTTGTTTAACCAGAAACAGCCCTAAAATCACTATTGCCAAACCCACCAGACTCCATTTAAATAAATAGTAATTTTAGAGAGTATGGAGCCAGCAAAATTTCAGATCTAACTGGATGAATTAAAGGTTTATTCCAACTGAACCAGAGTTCGTGATTGTTAGAACAGCGGAAAGAAGAAAGAAGATGTTTTTCACAAGTTTAATTTTGTTTCAGTCGACTTTGAATGAAGTGTGTTTTATGATGATAAAATCGCTGTTTTTTTAATGGACTCTGGTGGCTTTGGTGATGAAGATTTCAGGGCTGATTCTGGTTAAACAAAAATGATATCTTCTCGACATTTCTGAAGGGTTCTTTCAGTAATGTTGTCAGGCACTTATAATAACAATCTGAGCCTGTCAAAAGCAAAAACAAACACTTTTAGTGGCTGTACATTGATGGTGTGCAGTTGCCCATTGACATTACATTGCAGCCTGTTTAACCACTGCTGGCTGCAGCAGTCTTACTCCATACTGAACCAGTGTAAAAAAAAAAATGTTTCTTTCATTGGTCTCTCGGACACAAACAAATGGGAAAATAGGATTTAGGTTCAAAAATATGAACGTTACCCTTTAAGAAGCAGTAACCAGTGATTTCTTTGGTATTTCTGGCTTTAAAAAAATGCTTGAATGATTAATCGATGAACAAAACAGTTGCCCATTCATTTTCTGTCCATTGACTTATCAGTTATTCAGCTAATCATTGCAGCCCTACTGTTTGTATATGCATGCATGTGTCTGTGTGTGCATGTATCCAGTGCTGAACTGTAAAGACATGATGTTTAAAAAATGAGCTTACAGTGTGTTAACCACAAAAGATCACCACACAAAAGATCACTACATAATTATAACAATTATAACAAGCTGATACAGTTTGATGTCACAGATTATTAGATGTAGTTTGATTATAGCTGCATTCTTGCAACATTCAGCACAACACTAAGTCTCTTCCAAAGCCAAACATGGGTCCTTATGTGATCTTTTGAGTCTGGTTTAACAAAGCATGCAGCATGTCACCATCCACTCCTGGAGCTCCTATAAAATAAAATAAAAAAAGAAAGCCAGTGCTTGTTGGTATTAATGCATGTTGACATACACAGTGAAACAGCAGCTTGTGAACCAACAGACCCAAATTTCCTGATGAAACATCTTCACTGCTCCAAACCCAGTCGTCCTTGATGATATGGTTTAAGGCTCTTTCCTGTCATGTCATTGTCATTCCATTTCACAGGTCCCCCCGTAAACGTTACATGCAATATTTTTATCAACAGTTTCGGCTCTGTCACAGAGACAACCATGGTGAGTTCCTCTGGCATTTTGGCTGATTTTCTGCACAATGTGTTATCTATCCCTCAACCTGCAGGTCCACCAGTTAATGTTACCTGCAACATATTTATCAACAGCTTTGGTTCTATAGCAGAAACTACAATGGTGAGTTGAGCGTTGTGCTTGGACGTTTAAAGCCCTGACCCCTGCTCAGGAAGACTGAATCATACTTTTTTTTTTTTTTACCTGATCTAATTTTTGACATTTATCATTGGTGTGTCACAAAATGACTTTGTTTTGCCATTAAAGAGTCTATTGGCGGGTCCATGAGGCACACAGACATTATAGAGGAGAAATGTATTCTCTGGCTATCAAAATAAGGTGTCTCCCCCCCATGAAGCCCCTTATGCATGTGTTAGTCCAGTTTTAATAATTAATACAATAAATCCAAACCAGTAAGTCACTTAAAGTGCAGCCAATAACTGTGGGTGTCGGGGGGGCTGGGCTTTTAAACAAGCTGATCTACGTTACGTGATGCGTGAAGGCACCAAGCTGCCTGGGGGGTAAAAATATAAAACCTGCGAGGCTGCATCATGATCAAAGGATTCATAATGAGTGATAATAACTACTTAGATTGTGAATGAAGGATGTTAATTTGCACAGGAGCTGGGGCTTGTGAGATTGCCAGGGAATTACACAGCTTTAGACACGCATGCAAATATTTGGAACCGCCAATATTCTGATGAAATGTCAAACAACATAAGGGCCTCTCATCTTCATGACATATCAATTACTCGGAGCAACTGAGCTTTGTGACAGTCAGTTACACTACTAACTGCACTGTCAGTTTTCCTCATCAGCCATTACATCTTAAAAATCTACCATTGTATAATGGCTGTTACATTATTGTGGTTGATGAGAAACATTATTATGAGGTCAGTGTTTTGTAACTTGCAACAATAGATAATCATCAAGCTGGCCAAGATTATATATGCTCTTATATGATAGTGTTGCTGGATGACATAGATTTCGCCAAATGTGCACTGAAATTCATTTCCTGTTCATCATCCATTGTATTTTTTGTCATGTGTTGTTATTCATATTACAGGACTGAAAATGTTTTGTGTTTTCACACAATTAAGTGGCTGTGACAATATGGATGTAACAAGACAGTCTGTGAAAAGAAGTAAAGCAGTATTCAAGCTCCCTACTTAAGTAAAACTAAAAATACTGAAATATTGTGTGGCAGAAATATCAAGTAGCATAAAATGGAAGTACTTAAGTGGAGTACAAATACCTTAGAATTGTACTTGAGTAATGTGCTTAAGAAAATACATCTGCTTGCCTGCTCTCTATCATTGATAGATGCATTTTTGTGCATTAGAAAAATCATGAGGACACGAGGCAATCTTCCTATTTCCCTTATCAAAAAGAGATATATAGTATTAAGAACCAATACAGATGACTGCTTTCTCATAACCCCCAATCACTGGACTACAAAATATGCAAAGCCGCTTGTCATCTCTGCAGGATTACAGAGTGAACATCTTCCTGCGGCAGAAGTGGAATGACCCTCGGCTGGCGTATAGTAAATACCCAGATTCCTCCCTCGACCTGGACCCGTCCATGTTGGACTCCATATGGAAACCTGACCTTTTCTTTGCCAACGAGAAAGGGGCCAACTTCCATGATGTCACCACAGACAATAAGCTGCTGCGGATCTTCAAGGATGGGACTGTCCTCTACAGCATCAGGTGAAGTTCTGAGCATGTTGTTAGAAGCAAAAAACAGGATTAAGAATGATTCCAGATTTAAACATGGAGGTTTACAGTAGAGTTGATTAGCTGATGAAATTATCTGTTAACTAGTTAAAGGTCCAGTGTTTAATATTTAGTGGCATCTAGCTGTGAGGTAACAGAAATGAAACTTCTCCTGTGTTCCAAGTGTGTAGGACAACTTTAGTGACCAACGCAAAAATGTGAAAATGCAAAAGGCCCTTTCTAGAGCCAACATTTGATTCATCAGTTCTGAGCTACTGTAGAACAATATGGCAGGCTCTCTGGAAGAGGACCCACCCCGTATGTAGATCAGGCCCCAAGGAAGTGCGTTGGACTTTGAAGCCAATTTTGGTGCTGTTGGGACCCAAATGACTTTTTCCTATAGACTTAGGGTGCTTTCAGACCTAGAGTTCACTTGCCTTAGTCTCAATCAGGAACCAATTTTGTTACAAAGTTGTATAATTGCCTAGAGTTGGTTTGTGTTCTCACGGCAGCATTTACAAGCGGACCAGATGACATGCCTGGAAAAATCCAGGCAGTAAACAAAACTTTGAAGACGAGTACACTTGCAAGATAAATGTGACACTTTCTAATGTCACAATGGAGGGACAACTACGCAGGTTGATTTTAGCGCTGCTCATCGTGGACTATATTGCTGTCATTGTTCATTTGAGTCAAAGCATACAGTTTGAAAACGAGGCGCGGCTCCAACTAGAAAACAATGTTTTGATGCATTGGATGTGCTGAATGTGCATATTAAGGCAGTACAGGAGGAGGCGCACATTAATAATCCTCCAGGATTGTAACATGCTCATGTTTAACCCAAACAATGTGTCATGTGACTGCAGTTGGTTCAGATCCAGGTCGGAACACGTTCTCACTACAAACGAACCACATTTGTAACCGGACTGAGACCACCTCTTCAAGACGGTCTTGGTGCGGCTGTTTTGGTGCACACCTGAGTGTGATTGCTGTGTTCACACCTGCCCAAACAAACCGCGCTTAGGGGGCAAACAAACTTAAGTTTGATTGATCCAAACCAAACAGGGCAGGTGTGAAAGCACCCTGACATTGTGAAAGGGGCGTCTGTAAATCAGTGGATACATTTTTTTGAGTGTCACAACCCCCGTGAAATAACTTGTTTCACTATCAAGATTTGATTAATTCCATTCCATAACCTTTCAAAAGTCTACAAGAGCTGCACAATTAAATCATCTTAACCTCATGCAAGTCAGCGAAAGGCTAAACCAGAGGTTAGCCACTCAGCTGACACAAGTTAGTTGCTTGGCCAGTAAAGTCTCTGGTGCGCTTGCTCTATGGGCCCAATGATGGGGAAGATCCAGATAATTTTACAAGTGGGAAGACAAACTTTTTTGGCTTAATGCACCACTGAGCAACTTTCATAGAAATGAACAGGGCCCTGCTTTCAAAACTATCCAGTTCTCTTTATACATCCATGATGTAGATATAAGTGACTCATTCTAAGTTAACGAAAATACAACAATTCTTATTTTTAGGTGATTATAAACCAATAAAAACGAAGAATATGAATAAAGAGTTATGACTATTATATACCATATCTGCCATAGATGCCCCTAAAAATTGTTTAATTCGTCTTCTATAATAGTAAACCAATTATCTTTGGGATTACTCAGACAAAACTAGATATTTTATGAGACATCACATGGGGCTCTGGGAATTTTTAACTGCTGGCAGTCCTCAGGGCAGGTAAATAATCAAGAAAACAATCAATAGACTGGTAGATAATGAAAGTATTTGTTAGATGCAGCCCTATTTTATATCATTTGGTGTTGTTCGTCTGTAGCTGAGGTAGGAATCTGTGAAGTGAAAAGTGATACTGCAGAGAACCAAAAGCTCTGATGCATAGATCACCCCAGGACATATTCACTTATTGCTTTTCTTACACTTCCTTTCAAACATCAAAGACTGTCAATCTGAAAGCAACAGTATTAAATGGATTTTATCTCATTATGATCACTCCTTTGAAATGGCATCATTCACTGAAGTACAGTACATTCCCATATGTGATGTAGATTTTTATTAAAGGAACACTGATTGCGAGAGGGCAAGCTAATCTCAGGGGCATTGTTGAGAATCCAAAGTGAAGATAAGAACAGGAATCCTTCTTCATGTTGGTCTCCACATGCAGAATTTTTGTACATAAAAGCCTCACGAAAGACTCGGAAACATGCAGCTGGGATGGATGGCATTTTAAAGGCCCTATCAGTCCGAAATTTGAGCACACCTCAGGACAAGATATGAAAATGTGTTTCATTTCATTTCAATACAACTTCAGTCACACGCAGCATTCAATTTTCTCTGCAATGATGCGATATGAAGCAGATCAATTTTGAGTCCATTTAGAGAGGCTCAGGTGTGGAGGCAGAGTGGGTCAACGGGAGAGATGAAAGGTGGTTAGCCACTCTCGCCATTCATGAGAGAAATGACAGAGTGGGCAGACTGTGGACCACAGTGCATCACAGAGACAATACGCTGCAGTAATGAAAGTGTGATAGGAACCTGCTGAAGGGAATCCTACATGATATGTCAGAGGCTATCGCACGGGAGAGACAGTCTCACAATACAGAGATTACCAAAAAAAGTACCACCTGTAGCAAGCAAATTATTTCCAACTCATGCCGACTCACAAGTTCAAGGTTTAATAAATATATTTCTGTCAAAATCAAATATATTCATTGGTGTAGTCTGTTCACTACATCTTACTGTGTGGCTGTGTCTCGCATCACAGGTTGACTCTCATTCTGTCCTGCCCGATGGACCTGAAGAACTTCCCGATGGATGTCCAGACTTGTACGATGCAGCTGGAAAGTTGTAAGCATTACATTTGTCTCGGGTTTGTCGCTACACTCTCTACCCTTTGCATTTGTAAATTTTGATTAATCTGTTCTTTCCTGCTGTAGTTGGCTACACCATGAACGACTTGATCTTCGAGTGGCTGGAGAACGGTGCGGTGCAGGTGTCAGAGGGGCTCACACTGCCTCAGTTCATCATGAGGGAAGAGAAGGAGCTGGGCTACTGTACAAAACACTACAACACTGGTCAGAGAAAACACACACACAACCACATGCTGTTTGGAAAACACTTGAAGTTCAGTAGAACTGACTTGCATTTGTGTTTCAGGTAAATTCACCTGTATTGAAGTGAACTTTCACCTGGAGAGACAGATGGGGTACTACCTGATCCAGATGTACATTCCTTCCCTCCTCATCGTCATCCTCTCATGGGTGTCTTTTTGGATCAATATGGATGCTGCGCCTGCCAGAGTGGCGCTGGGCATCACCACTGTGCTTACCATGACCACCCAAAGCTCCGGCTCCAGAGCTTCTCTTCCAAAGGTGAACCTTGTGCTTTTTTTGGCAGCATAAGTCAATCATGTAAAACACATAAAAACTGGCAAAACATATTGCAAAGAGATGGATTTTAAAGGCATGAGACCAGTGATTGTATATACTTGTAAGAAACTAATCAGAAATACACACATTTAAGGGTTTAAGAATGAGGAAATGATTATGAATAATGGCCGTTTTTAAATGTCCAAATGAAGTTTCATCTCTCAGATGTCCAGACATTAGCTTAGCTAATAGCTTCTTGGTTGCATGATTGTGTTATGTTATTACAGGTTCAGGTTAAACAGTCACAAGTATCAAAATTCTGTGAAAAAAGACTGAGACAGAGGCAACTTTGTATAAGAAATTTAAGAAAGAACGTTATTCAAGGTAGTCTGAGGGAAGCGTTTTAAAACATGTCACACTTCTGCAGGTGTAAATGGCTTGTTCATTACATAGAAAAAATTTAAAAACCTTGACAAGATACCTGCCAAGCTACAGTCCACTGCAGGCCACGATGCGAGTCCAACGAACAACAGACCAGTTGTCTTTCAGCGAGTGATTCCTATGTTTCCAGCAGTGTTTTAGCCACCTAGTGTGGGTGTTTTTTGTAACCTGTTTCTGTTTTTCCCCTGGGGATAGTGCCATGAAAAGAGATTTTCTTTTTACTGAGGCATTGCTGCATTTCCGGCCGGTATAGTGCCATGAAAAGTTGTTGTTTTTAAACAAGACATCACTACCTTTTTCAGTGGGAATCTTGCCCCCAAAACATGATGTTTTCCTAACCATAACCTAAACCATAAAATGGTTTTTGTGCCAGACCCAACTGCACATAAACCACAGCACTGTTGAAACAGAAAGTTTTAACATATCTGCTACATAATAATGTACTACAGTATCCATGGTTTGCAGAAATGTACAATACCAACATTTTTCTGACGACTGGGATGCATACACACACATTTGCATTTAACTGTGCAAACTATATAGATACAAACATGTATTTGAAGCATTCAGAAAAACTCCCTAAGCCATGTACACTTACTGGCCACTTTATTAGGTACACCTTTTCAACTGCTTGTTAATGCAAATAGCTAATCAGCCAATCATGTGGCAGCAACTCAAAGCATTTAGGCATGTAGACATGGTCAAGACGACCCACTGAAGTTAAAAGTTTTTCAGGAACTGCTGATTTACTAGGATTTTCACACACAACCATCTCTAGGGTTTATAGAGGATGGTCTGAAAAAGAGACAATATCCAGTGAGTGTTCAAGATGATAGAGAGGCAACAGTAACTCAAAGAACCGCTCGTTACAACCAAGGTATGCAGAAGACCATCTCTAAACTTAGAAGCAGATGGGCTACAGCAGCCACACCAGGTGCCTCTCCTGTCAGCTAACAACAGCAAACTGAGGCTACAATTCACACAGGCTCACCAAAACTGGACAATAGAAGATTGGAAAAACGTTGCCTGTTCTAATGAGTCTGGAATTCTGCTGAAACATTCAGGTGGTAGGGTCAGAATTTGGTGTAAACAACATGAAAGCATGGATCCATCCTGCCTTGTATCAACGGTTCAGGCTGGTGGTGGTGGTGTAATGTTGTGGGGGATATTTTCTTGGCACACTTTGGGCCCCTTAGTACCAACTGAGCATGGTTTAAACACCACAGCCTACCTGAGTATTGTTGCTGACCGTGTCCATCCCTTTATGACCACAGTGTACCCATCTTCTGATGGCTACTTCCAGCAGGATAACGCACCATGTCACAAAGCTCAAATCATCTCAAACTGGTTTCTTGAACATGACAATGAGTTCACTGTACTCCAGTGGCCTCCACAGTCACCAGATCTCAGTCCAATAGAGCACCTTTGGGATGTGCTGGAACTGGAGATTTGCATCATTGATGTGCAGCTGACAAATCTGTAGTGACTGCGTGATGCTATCACGCAGTTGCGATCAATATGTATCAAAAGCTCTGAGGGATGTTTCCAGCACCTTGTTAAATCTATGCCATTAAGGATTAAGGCAGTTCTGAAGGAAAAAAGGGGGTCTAACCTGGTACTAGCAAGGTGTACCTAATAAAGTGGCCAGTGAGTGTATGAACATCATGTTTACATAAAAGGTCTGGGATATATTGTGCTACAGGGACTTAAAGATCCACTAATATTTTACATTTAAGAGAATATCAATTAGATTTTACTGTTCGTTCCACATGTAGCCAGTCTTTGGGAACTTTTATAGGTGTTACTTTCTTACTGTAACCATGGCCACAATATTTTGCATTTGTTTCAGCCAGAGAACAGATTCATAACCCAGGAAAACATGACGACAAATTAACAGTCTAAACAAGAAGACAATGCAAGAACCAGCGCTGAATGAAATGAATAAAGTATAAAACACTGCTGACTGTTTGAAGTACTTCTGACACAGCTGTGCCTCTTTCATCTGTTATGTGAAAGCCACTGTACAACTGCAGTGGATCAGAAGCACCTTATTTCAGAGATGATTAAACCATAACTAGGCAGCTCTTTTAACCTGGTTGGTATGATTCACTGCATTCAACATTTTCGTGTGAAGATGTTGCCATCTAAAGCATGTGTATATTGCCGACAGCGATGGTCGCCTGCGGTAGCTTATTTTCAATCAGGGTAAATTGCCATGCACATATTGTGAAGGGTACTACAGGCACTGAGAGTCAGATCTTGATGATCAATCACTCTCTACGCATCAGTGTGCACATAGGCACTGAAGGCCTCAGCCGCGTCAGAGATTCTCACATAAAAGACACGCATACTGATAAATATTTAAAGACAAGGCTTTGAGAGCCCAGATTCAAGAAAACAATAACTTAATATGCCTTAACTTCCCTCAGAAAGCTGAGTTGTTTTCTCTACATGCTAATCAGCTGTCATGGAGCTAGGTGGTCACAGTGATGAACAGTAAAGGCTTTCAACTTCATCCTCATTTTCTCAAAAGAAACAGATCAAAAACAGTGCTAAGGATACAAACTAATGCTACAGTTCTCTTTCTCTTGCTAATGAGGGCAGCAATTATTTCCCACTGTTTATGGCCATGCAATCACTGACATTACTGGCAGCTCTGATACACTTGTTAGCAAACATTACCTGTAATTACAGTCATTTAGAAATCCCTGTTAGCTGACATGATGAGCAAGATAAAGAGAGAGTAAAAGGGAAAGAAAAGGCAGATCACCAGGTAGCTCTAACAGATCCAGGACTCAAAATAGAAACAGAAAGGTTAAATAAAATGTGCCGATACTTCAAGTCAATGCATAAATTCATACTGCATTTGAACTGTTAGCTGATGCTGTCACCTTGGAGGATCTAACAGGGGAAATGTGTTTTCTCTTCCAGGTCTCTTACGTGAAAGCCATTGATATCTGGATGGCTGTGTGTCTCCTCTTTGTATTTGCTGCATTGCTAGAATATGCTGGGGTTAATTTTGTCTCCAGGCAACAGAAAGAGTTCCTTCGCCTGAGGCGAAGACAAAGGAGGAATCACAAGGTAAGCTCTCAAAGTCTATACAAGGTTGCTGTTTGGTTTTCAAACTTTTTGGCCCCACTGTGGCTCTAGGGAGGCCAATGTCCATTGGTTGGCTGCACCACTTTGTTTTAGACTGAAATACCTC
Source organism: Cephalopholis sonnerati (assembly GCA_019142605.1). Lineage (NCBI taxonomy): Eukaryota > Metazoa > Chordata > Actinopteri > Perciformes > Serranidae > Cephalopholis > Cephalopholis sonnerati. Next base: position 25,023,220 of record JAGQAX010000012.1, read on the forward strand.
AGAAAATATTTGATAAATATCCATTCAGGTTTGTGTAGGAGGACAAATCCTTTTGTATATAAATATGTCAACATCTTCCCAGTCAATTGGCACAAAATTTGGCACAGACATTCATGGCTCCCAAATGACGTATCATTTAACTTGGTGATTCCCTGGCCACCATGAGCCTGACTTTGTTGTATTTTTCACAGATTTTTCAATATCTATTGGCATAGGTGTAGGCATTACCCCCACTGACCTGTATTTTGGCAAAATTAAAGACATTTACACCATAAATTGATGCAGAAAGGGCACACATTGGTGCAGGAATAATCATAATGCAGGAAATCAAAGGTTTGATGCGCAAAATGTTCTGGCAGAGGACCCTCAAATCCCCCCCATTTAGTATGTGTCCGCCCCTATGTTTAAACAAAACCTACGCCCTTGTCTATTGAAATCATTGCTATGACATGCGGTGCCCTAACATTCATGTATTCCTCAGGAGGAATTATCAAGTCAAGTCAGTTTGATTCAGGGCCTACAGGCTAGAGCAGTGGTCCCCAACTGGTGGGTCACTGTATATAAGTGGGTCATGGGTCCATTCTGAATGGACCGCAAGCAACTCCTGAGTGTTTGTAAGAAAACATTTATTTTGAAGTACAGTGTATTTCTGGCACAGAGCTTTCATTTTGAAGTGCCGTTTCCTGCTGTAGGGTGAGTGACTTACACTGTGTGGACCTTGAACCAATGACTAAGGAGAAGTCTGGACCCCGTGGCTTGACTAATTGGGAACCACTGGGCTAGAGCCCAAAATCCCCAAATAACAAATCTGACTCAAAGGGCTCTATAATCTGTACAGCATGACAAGGTCCTTGTTGCAGATACACGTGGACCATATAATTGAAAAATGACTAGGTCTGTATGGAAAATCGGGATGACTGATGACTTTAATAACGTTGGTGATTCTCTGACTCTTAATCTAACACCATCACCATGTCTTAATTTTGGTTTGTGACAAAATACGTACAAAATTAATGACATTCCCGTCAGCCTCAGCTGTGCTTTTCGTTCAGTGTTAAATTGCTAATGTTAGCATGCTAACACGCTAAACTAAGACAGTTTTAAGATGATTATATCTGCTAAACATCGCCATGTTAACATTGCCATTGTGGGTTTGTTAGCTTTTAGCCCAGAGAACTACAGCTTTATAGAGCTGCTAGCGTGGCTATAGACTCTTGTTGGGATGTTGAAGAAGGTAAATAGTGAATTAAAATTCATCCCGCAGTCATTCTAAGTGGTTTATCTTTAAGTGCATCAGGTTATCTTTTTTCAATTTAAATGTGTTATCTCATGATTGATGTTCATGTAAGTTCACATTGCTAACAGCAACACTGACCCAGTGGCCATGAAGAAGAAGCTCATTCTGTCCACGTGTGCATGTGTTTTTTCCAGGATGAGGAAATGCGTGAAGGCCGCTTTAACTTTGCTGGCTACAACATGAGTCAGTGTCTACAAACAAAGGATGGCTCAGCTGTTAAGAACGCTGCTCCGGCTCCAAACCCTCAACCATCTGTTCCCAAGGACATAGACACCATGAGGAAGAAGTTTGTGGACAGAGCCAAGAGGATAGACACTATCTCCAGGGCCGCGTTTCCTCTCGCGTTCCTCATCTTCAACGTCTTCTATTGGGTCACCTACAAGATCATCAGGCACGAGGACATCCACCAAAAGACTTAACACCGGACAAACGACATATACTTTTTCCATTTCTCAGATTGAGAAATGCTTGGGAAGCACAGCGAGATGAGATTGGAGACTGTGCGTCGAGAGGTAGCCAACCATGGTGGTGATGACGGTGGTGTTCTTTCAGGGATAATGTATAATGTTCGTGCATCATACAGTAATGCTCATGTTCTGATAATGTGAACAGCTCTTGAGACGCAGATGCTTTTTTGTTGTTGTACTGCTGCATATTTCCTGACAAAATCTGGAAAAATGGTTTTAACTCAAGGCTTAGTAACATGTTGGAGGAGATGGACCAAATTTCTGTTTTTGAATAAATCCTGCCTTGGCATCTGTACAAGGAACAAAGAAACATTCCATGGATTTGTAACCGTAAGGTAGCTTAGTCAGACCCTCAAAGACTTTTTGTGATTGCAAAAAGGGTATTTCTTAAGGATGCTTAAGACTGTTTTATATTGTAATATTGTCACGGCACTTCCTCTCTGTTTATACAAAATAAAGCAGCAAACTTCTAAAATATACACACAGAAAGCACATTCAGTCGCACCCTTCAGACATTAGACAGCAGCCCACGTTTCAGGCATGGGCGCGAACAAAGCAGATGAAAATCTGGAATTGGACACCGCATTTTTATGAAATACCCGAGGCCTTAGATATCAAAGATTTGGTGAGATGAAGTGCTGTGCTTCTCTATTTTTTCAAGCATCTCCTCTCATTCAGTGGTCTATCAGAGCCGAATGCAGCGTTTGATCTTTTCTACCTGTGGCCAGACATCCAAAGGTACTTCTTGTTGTTTCCTTTCTCTCTGAGTGTATTATAAAATCATATTCATGGACAACTGATGTCACTTCAAATCAGTGTTTAAAAGTTTATTCAGATGTTATGAAAGTCGCAAGTTTTCCTTTTTATTCTGAAATGATTTAATAAATAAACTGTCATATATTTCACAAGCTAAGTTCATAAGAGTATAACGGCCAAGTGTATAGGTAAGCCTACAAACTGTGAACACGCACTGCATTACTTAATGTTGTCATTTGCCCATATCCACATGAATTCATTTATATTCCAGGTAAATACTCCAGGTATCTTAGGTATGGTTTTAGAGTTTGAGACTATGTTTTTTGTAGATTTAGTCTGATGAAATATTTATTGTAATGGAGGAAAAAGGTTATGTTTCTAAAAAAAAATAGCTTTCTGTATACTTCTTCAACCTCCGCTGTGGCCTGTTTCCCTCCACTTGGCGTGTTTGTTGCTGGATGGTGACATATGTTTGTAGATGGATCCAACAGTGAAGGACAGATCTGTACAACATTCATGGTACAGAGCAGCTACTGGTCCTTGCACTCCTGATAAACTGTGGTAAAGAACTCCTTTCTTGAATGCTATTCCTGAAAAAGGTTATTTACTGGTCTGTACATCAATAAAACTGACTGCACCATATTTACTTTAGTTCCACTTCTCCTGTCATGTGTAAAGTAGAAGACTTGTTTTATATCCTCATGCATTTCTTGACGCAATTACACTCCATATTGCTTTCTTCACATGTGAGAAATGAATAGATGGATGCCTTTCGGAAAAAAATAGCTGACAGAGTGAGGCATAAACACATGAAAATTCTTTTTGCGCCAGATCGGATCAAAGAAAACGACAAACACAGTCTCCACACAGAGCCCATAAGTCAGGGTGATGACACACGCCATGGATCGCTGGGTGGCCTGAGGTGACACAGATATGATCTGACAGCGGGTTCCCATTAATGCATGATAATGGACTTCACACTGTAGCGCTGAGATTCCATCAGCTGGGGCTCGGCTACCAGTTGAATGAAAAATATTGGCATGGCATTTATACACAAGAGAGGTAATGTATTAGATCTTTTGTAAATAAAGGTGCTTCTTAAGTGTCCTGCATTTATATAGCGCCTTTCTACCTCACTGACAACACACTTTTCAAGGAGCCCCTTCCTGTCATTTACTCATTCGGACACACATTCATGCACCGATGATGATGGAGCTGCCGTGCAAGGCGCAGCAAGTGAGCAACTTGAAGTTCAATGTCAGGATACTTTGACATGTGTAGCCACGGATCAAACCCTCAACCTTGTGATTAAAGGGACAGTTCACACCAAAATCAGACACATATTTTTCCTCTTAGATGTAGTGCTTTTTATCAGTCTAGATTGTTTTGTTGTGAGTTGTTGAGTGTTGGAGATATCATCTGTAGAGATGTCTGCCTTCGCTTGAATATAATGGAACTAAATAGCACTCAGCTTGTGGTGCTCAAAGTGCCAAAAAATACATTTGAAAAACTTAACAGTAATGTCTCTTTTCAGAAATCATGACCCAGTTACCCAAGATAATCCACAGACCTTGTTGTGAGCAGTTTCATGAAGGAACTATTTTCTCTATCTAAATACACTCTTAAGGATTACTGAACGAGCCTACAGGGCACAGGCACATATTGACCAGGATGAGACTCAAAATGACCACAAGAAGATGCACATGGATGCAATTAGACAAAGAATAACTACAAAAGTGAGCTGTAACGTTAGCTAGCTTAGTGGTGCTAGGTGAGCTAGCAGTAGATGCATGCTTCCTTCAGTGCAGTAATACGGTTGGCAAGGTGAAGTGTAGACAACCCAGTCTCACTCCGAAGTCGCTGAAATCTGGTGCTTGGACAGTGACTTCTGGTGTCAAAAACCAACGAAAAAAGCTGTCCTTTAACATCAGCATGATACGCGGCTGGTTGCTGTAATAGTTTAACAGCGCTCGGCGGCATCGGGGGAAATGAGGCAGGACTTGCACACGGCATAGGGTACCTTTAATGTAATATCTGGAAATGGAAAGTCCATGACCAAACATCAATATGTGACGAGGTCGGAGTGAGAATGTGTTGGTCTAGAAAGAAAATAGTTCCTACATGAAACTGCTCACAACACGGTCTGTGGATTATCTTGAGTAACTGGGTCATGATATTTGGAAACAGACATTGCTATTAAGTTTTTGTAATGTATTTTTGGCACTTTGAACACCACAAGCCGATTGCTGTCTTGTTCCATTCTACTGGAAAGAAGGCAGGCACCTCTACGGCTGATATCTCCAACACTCTGCTACTCACACCAAAACAATCTAGACTGATAAACAGCGCCACGTGTAAAAGGATATTATGCGTTTTTGATTTTGAGGTGAACTGTAGCTTTTAAAGGACGACCTGCTCTACATCCTGAGCGACAGTCCATTTCCACCTGTTGTTACTGCATATCAGCTCAGACAAATGCCACAAATAACCTAAATATATCACCCTTAAAGAGACAGGAGAGGCCACATCAGCTCTTGATATCCTGTAATTACATTATCCTACTAATAATGCTATTCATTGTCGTGATGTGGGGAACACCAGGATCCATCAATCTTATATTTATCTAAAAGATGAATAATATGTGGCCTGTGGTGGGTTTATTGAGAAGGCTGCATGAATCATCTAACCACAATTTTACTACACAACACACAGGGATTATTAACTAATCAATAATACTAATCCCAGCATGGAAATACCATCTATTTGCCTGACACAGCCTTAAATCACTGTTCATTATTATTGCTGTTTGAATATGCAGAGATGCAATAGCCTTTATGCAATCACGTTCAGTATGACGGCTTATGAAAGGAAAATAATTTGCGGCTTATAATTGTGTTTAAGAGGGAAAACAACTTTCCATCATTCATTAAGGTTTAGGGAGGCTGCTTTGTGAGGTCTGAGAGAGGCGAGAAATGAGGGTTGCTATAGCAACAGCACAGCAATTGAGAAGGCCAGTGTGAGAGAAAAGCGGGAAATTAATGGAGTTGAGAACACTGGAGCATGATTTGGCCCAAAGTGTGTCTCTTATGCCTGAACATGAACCCTACACTAAATTAAACATTCATTTCTACTTTATTAAAGTAATAATAAAACCAGCGGCGAATTCTGCTATATTCTGTCGGGTTTATTCAGAGGATTACGTGTCCGTGGCACTCTTCAAACAACAACACAAGCACTAGGCGTGCTGGTGTGAGGGTGAGCTAGTGTTATGTATGGGATATGAAGTGGTATGAATGCTGTGAAACGTGGTGCTCCAGCAACAGAAATATTCTTGGTTGGTGTGAGATCATCGGCAGGCTGGTAGTATTGATCTTTACTCCTCTCTTGTAGCTTAAGGTAGCCTTGTCTATAATCAGGGAGAACCTGGTGTCTCCAGAGGCCATTTTAAAATGTAGCAGCATCTGAAAACCACAATTTTAGTTCAGCTGAACCATCTCCATGACAACTGAGCAACTCTATCTGCTGAGGAAGGCCATATGATGTGGTTGAAAGCAAGTAAGCGGACCTTGTGTTAAGAATTTCTGGTCGAATCAAGTTTGTCGGCCTGCATATTCCAAGGTAACACGATATAAATTAGTAGCCTGGCATATTAAAGAAACATTACTCATTGTGTTTGGAGCCTGTATAATCTTTGTATTATGCCTAAGGGCTTAGTAAAAATGTGATAAGCTACGTGATGAGCAAAAGATACAACCTCAAAAAATACTGCTATTAGATACTCCCAGGTATATTTGGTAAGATGTCCTGAAACAATTGAGCATCTAGGTTAAATGATTTCCATATGGAAAGAAGCATTGACATAAAAGGTTGCTAACCCCCTGGTATTTTTGTTTTTGAACCACAGTGTTAGCTCTCTGCATACAGAATCATGTACACTACTGTACTGTATGTGGGCTGTGCACTATGCCTTGCGTTGTAGATGCAATCAATGGCCACCCACTTTGTTTGGTTGACCCACTGAGTCCCAGAGTCCAGAGGACTGACCCGATCAATAACGGTCGACTGCAGGCAAACACCACACCACTGCCCTCATCACACACCATCAATATAAACATGGCTTAGCAGCACCATTCATCATTATGGATGTTTTAGCATATTATTAAAGGCACAATCTGCAATTCAGATGTAAACAAAAGGGTTAAACCCCCAGAAAAGCTTCCTGTTACTCTCAGACAATTTAATAGACACTCTCATTATGATAAAAACTTCATAAATGTATCTTAGTACAGGGTGTCCACATGTATCAGACACTTAAATATAATGCTGTTTTAACACCTTTAAAAGATTTTTAACCAAATTTCGGGCTGATTTTTGGGACCAGTCACCTTTTTCTTATGTTCTGCGTTCAGGAAGTTGATGTGTGTACCCACAGTGCTCAGGTGAGGTCAGGGCTATATAAAAAGGTGGAGACCAGGTGCCAGACAATAAGCAGCAGGTATCTATGAGAGACAGCACCAAAAAAAGGCAAATATAGCCAGATGAAACGCCAAATGAGAGTGAATCTGTGAATCTCGATTGGCTTTTATTTTGACTTTCAAAGACAGTTTTATATTTAGTTGTAGTTTTAAAGATTTGTAAGATCAGAAAGGTGGACTTCCAAGCAGAATCCATTTTGACAAAACGACTTTGAAGGTGGATAAATTGAATTAGATTAAATGTTTGCATCAGTTAAAACCTCACAAATGCAAATTCCAATTTAAGACTACTTAATGACTTTTAAGGCCTGATATTTATGAACCTAAATTTAAGACATTTTAAGATTTTTAAGGCCCCACAGACACCCCGTAATAATGCTCTCTGACACTGGTAAATGTTTGTTTACATCACTCATATTTGAAAATACAGAAATAAAACCGTCCCATATCTACATGTTGAGTTTCAGTCTCTAACTCAAATTCCTAACTTCATCATTTATAAAAAAATCAATAAATTAAGGACTTATTCATTAAATTAAATGTATTATAATTATATTTAAAAACAAACGTATTGCTGTCCCATTGGCCAAGGAAGAAGAAAGTAGTTATGACAAAAATGTCTGAGTAAAAATTTTGTCTTTGTGAAACCCCCAAAAATAGTAATAAAAGATTATGAAACATTTAATAAGAACTACCAGATTAAAAAGTCCAATTTATATTGTAGTTTTTTTTTTACTATTTAATCTTGATTTTCACTTAGTGTTTCATAATTGTATTTACTCTGACCATCAAAAACAAAACAAAACAAAACAAAAAAAACATGACAAATTTCTGGTCAGTTCTTTTTCTTTTCCTGGAGGCAACAGATTGCCAAAAGTGGTAACAGCAGATGGCTGGCCAGTGGTGTCAAAAGATGCAGTAACCTATTAATTGTCAACTCGTCTACATGAACAACCTTGATGGTATGACAGGATGTAGATTTTCATGTCTGAGATGTTTCATATCACAGCATTATTCATTCACATTTCATTCCCTATTAAAGTGAGTGGACTTCAGTGGAGGGTAGAAACCCTGCAGCCTGCTTCCACCACTCAGAGTTAATGGAAGTTAACAGACAATAATGGGATGACAAACCATATATTTTACTCTGGGTGGCAGTCAGGGCTTTAAGGGAACACCAATACAATTGAATTTTCGTTTTCACATGTGATCTATTTCTCCCCGGCCCTTTAGTCGTGTTATTTCCAGTAAGGAATTCACAGCTCTCCCTCTGTGCTAGAAATGACAGGGGTGTTTGTGTCGCAGCCAGGAAAAGGTGGCTGGGAGTTTGGCTGTTTATTGGATGCGAGGGATGAAAGAAAAAAAAAATGTTGATATGACTTGTTCTGTTATCACCATACCATTCTTATTATGATTATCTTTACTTACGTATTTCTTTACTCTGTCTGTTTTTATGTTAGATATCACCTCTGTGTGTATTATTTTATTTAATTTCCTGGCTTCAAAATGCTACATACACAACTGTAAGATCAATGAAAATGAGTCTTGAATGCACCAGTGAAACGTAGGTGAAATTCATCTGCTCAATAAAAAAGGTATTTAGAAAAAAGCTAACCGAGCTGCAAACAGGAGCTTTATTTCCATCTTAACAAGACAGAAATATATTGTGCACTTCTGTAACGTTTCATTAACCCACAGCACCATTAGAATCATAAAGTAACACATTAGGAATCACTTACTTTGAAGTTAATTTTGCTTCAGCTATATTTAAGGGAATCCTGTGGCAGTGAGTCCAGTGAAAGCTGTTAACTTGCAATGAAGGAGGCATGTTAAAGATGTAAAAGAGGGGGAGTTTATCTCTCCTCAGACTGACTACAACACACAGATGGAGTAGCTCCCGGAGCAAACAAAATGCACATCCTCGTTTTTCAGCCTCACTGGGAGAAGAAAAATAAAACCCTCACCAGCCATTTTAGCAAACACTACTGGCCAAGCTGCCACAGACCTCATGTATCCAGAAAAGCTGGGGTCCTTTGAAGTAGGATTTGATGTTTACTTGGACAAACTGCGTTTTAACAGCTTGTGCAGCGTCACAGGAGAAACAGCATCCAAAGACTTTTTTTCTATTTACAGCGTTTAACAGGAAAATAACTGAAGCACGAGAGAAAAGTACCACTAAAAGCTTTCAGTCAACTCCAGTCACTGAGCAGATGTATAACCCCGTTGCTCTACAATCATGTGTTGCCTTTATTCAGAACACAAACAGTTTCCCACTCCAGGATGAAAGTGGTCTCCTATTGAACAGCACGCAGCAGCAACAGACATTAAAGAGCCTTTTTGAACATAGAGGGTTTAAAGGGACACGAGCAGAAGAATACGATGAGCAATATCGCATCAGTATCAGATTACGGCTGTGAAGCCCAGGAGGTGATCTAGTGGAAATAGGCTGAGGCTCTACATAACAGCAGATAGATGTAAAGCCCAAGAGTGTGAGGGAGTAGACACGCACACAGCTTAGCAGAGACAACACCAAGCCAGCAACAGGGACAGCTCTGAGTATAGGTGAAATGTGCAGAGCATACATAATGAAGCGACTTTTTAGTCATTACACTCGACACAACACACAATTAAAGAGTTGGCTTCCTTTCCCATTAATACTTGTCCTGCATTAGCAATGGGATTTTCAACAACAACATCTGCAGCAATTTAGCTGAGCAAAGTTCTCTGAGTGTCCAAGAGAGCTGCCAAATCCCCATCGAGCTGGACTTTGGACATGTTTTGGGTTAGCCTACGATACCTGCTCACATCCACCAGGGGGCCCAACCTCATCCTGCACCTCTCCACGTCCTGCTGAAACATGTCCCTGCACTTCTGGAGTCCCTCTACAGACCCTGGCTCTGGATTCTCCTCATGTCCAAGGATCTTCTTCTCCTCCTCTCCTTCACAAAGTAGCGATGACACACACTCCCTGAGTGACACCACCTCTTTCTCCAGTGCCAAAGAAAATATCTGGGCTGCACCCTGTCCTCTTGTACCTCTGACAGGCTGGATGGAGCTGGACGCAGGGAGGTAGGCCAAGAGAGAATCCAGGAACTGGAGCATCTGTAACTGGCTGCAAAATCATAACACAAATTGCATGTTAACATATATGTTGTAACAAATGAAAACATGATTGTTGAAGTTTCATGTCTTTTTATAATCGCTGTCATTTCTCAGCTGCTGCCCACCCTCCTACCTACCTGTTCGGAGTTTATTTGCAGAATTTGTACTTCTAAGTGTTCTGCTTGCCAGAGAATCCTAATCACTTTGATATTCAGTGGGCTATCACTCGGACGTGCTTCCTAGTCAACTTCAAAGCCTTGTCAACTCTGAATCCATTAATGTAAATTGAGCAGTGCCCACTTCTACCACCTTCCTTAGTTCTTTTAAATAAAATGAATAATTCAAGAGAGCCCCCGGTAGTAGTGTTTGAACAGAGCAGTGATATTATAGTTTGTAAACAAAAAGAAAATCTCTCTGTTAAACAAAGCATTTTGTGTTTTTCTCACTTTAAGTAACAAGTCACAAATTAAATTAGCAGCATGTAACACTTTAAATCGTGCCAAAGAAAGTTCCTCTTAAAAAAAATAAAAAAATGGCATTCAGACAATATAAATGTGAAAATAAGATTATTAAAAGGTGCTCTGTGGACCTCTAAAGAGCATTTTTCTTTTTAGAGCAGGTGCCCCGTTGGGTTTGTTCTCGAGCACAATGACACACATGCACGTGGGTGATGCAAAACACACTCCTGCTGATGGCTTTACACTATTCCACTGATCTACAAGTGGCTATTGTGCACCAACAGATGCAACAATGTGGCAGCAAAGGTAGGGAGGAATTAGTTAGTGAATAAATATAGATGTAGCAATGCAACAATGACTATTTTTACACGCACAGAATATTAGTTTTTTGCCCTTATTCTGAAAAAGACAGTATTCCTACTGAGCTGTTTAAATGGCTAATGAAAATGAATATTCCTGTTAACATGCAGCCATGCATACTCTGATTAATGTGTCCTAACATGTTGGATACCACGTCAAAATATGAAAATGCGCCATTTTGCTTTTTTTTTTCATCAGAGTGGGAATTTTGATGGAAAGTTTTCCACAGTTGGCCAACTTGTTCAACTAAATGCTAACTCTTCTGGATACATACTTTGGGCACTTTGGCCCCTAAAGGCCCCAGTGAGGGATTTGACATTACACCATTCTTGTAATCCTGTAATTCTATAGTCTGTCATGTTGCTTACATTAACATTGTCGGTTTGGCTGTGGCTCGAAAGGTCACTCTAAATCCTTCTAAACGGGAGCTACTTGGTCTGCGGACTTATTTGTTTTGTACTTTGCCAGAGGCTTTTCACAGTTGGCCAACTTGTTCGACTCTGCAAACACAGCCTCTCTCTTTCCTTAACCCAACTTCTCAAAAAGGTCAGTGTTGCGATATTTACACATATCCAAAAACACGTTGATCTCCAAGCCTTTCACAGTGTTAAAAAGTGGGTGTGTTTCTCTTTCTTTTGGGCATTCATCTCAACCCTGGCCTCACAAACTGTTGGCTAGTTGGTTTTTGTACAATGCATCCATGTCAATGCACAGAGCTGACTGTAAACAGACAAGACGCCGTGTGTCAGCAATGAGGTAAAAGCCCCAGTTGAGATGCATATTCCAAATGCGCTGCATACATGTCCAAAGAATGCTCAACAGCATTCAAACAGCAGCATATTGCCTATTCGTAATATCCAAACTAAATATGCTTTTTACGAGACCCATGTCAAACTCAGAATATTGTCACATTTGTAATAATAGTGGAATATTTGTGTGCATGTAACCATAGCCAATGCTGGTTTCAGAGTATTCCAAATATCAGCTTTGCAAATGTTTCCTAAGGAAAGAAAGAAACTCAATGTCTTTGTTAGCTCTCAAGGACACACAATAATTTTGGTGAGTAACACTAACTTTACAAGAAAAGTCCCCCTGGCACCTTTAACTTAAAGATTAAAAATACATCCTTTCACTTTATGAACTGGTGATATGATTATGGCCGAAACTCAATACTATCCAAACCATCAACACCCACTACTCTGAGGGCAGTATTACAGCCATCTTACAGCTATCTGTAAATAAAAATTATTTACCTGGAGTGGACCGACAGTTCCCCCTGGAAAGGGGTTATCTGATGCCAGTGCAGCAGCATGAGAGCAGATGGTCCTGAAGATTTTAACAGTAGATACTGAGGGCTCACTTCTATCCTCTTACAACCCACTCTTTTCTGAATCCAGCCATCTATGTCACCTAAGCTGTGATCAGGAGAGTCTATGTGGAAGACCCAGTGATCCAGCACCGCCATCAGACTCAGCAAGTCCTCTTTAACCTCATCTGGGTACAAAAAGAAGACACTAATGAACATCCGTGAGTCCGAATTTTCATCTCAAGTCATTAGCATTTGTGATTTTACCTGTTTTGAGTTCAGGGTTTTTCAACAGTTGGGTTTGGAAATCACCGTGAATGTCTAAAGCAACTTGACCACAGTGGAGGACAGCCGGTGTTGGGTTGCTCATGAGGGCAAAAGCATCTTGTCTCTGGACGTAATGGAGCACGACACGGCACTTGACACTGCCAGAGTTCAACAGAGGTGTCAGCCTGGTCACAGCAGTCACAGCCAGTCTGCATGCGTTGAGATCATTGGGTCTGCCGACACTGTGCTGCTTGCTTCTTTTGGCTGCGGGCTCTGAGAACGTGGAGGCAGGGGAGGAGGAAGAGGAGGAGGATGATGATGAGGAGCAGGGCGCAGGGAGCCAGAACACTTGGCTCTGGGTCTGGATGACTGCAGGCGTTGAGCTCTGACCCATCTCTGTCAGGATGGATAAGCTCACACTCGCCACTGGTCTGGAGCAAAAAATAACACATCACTAACAATCAGATATCACACAGACACTAGATAATCAGTTAAAAAAAATTATACAAAATGAGTGTGTGTGACTGAACGTGTGGCTGCTTGTGAACTGATTAACAGCACCCATATCTCCAGGTGGGGAAATGACATCAACTAGACAAGTGCACCAATCAAACCAGCAATATATGAGCACTCGAGGCAATCATGCCAGAAGTGGTTTTCTTCCACATGTTCTCAAATAAAAAAAAAAACAGGAACAGGTGGATGGAAGAATGTGATAGCTTCTTGTTCCCACAAAAGGAGCTTGGGGAGTTATTAAATACTTGTTGCCATGGTGACCACCTAGCCACCCTGCATCTGCCTTGGAGAAATTCATATAAAGCTGGGGGCAATCAAAGAGGCAAAAAAACATCTTTACTTAGTTAGAGCTATTTGTTTACAGAGATTGAGAGGCTGAGATTGATTTAATCATGAAAGAAGACCTCAAAGGAATAGTATGAATCTTTTGAAGAGGGGTTGTATGACGTACTTATTTATAGTCAGTGTATTACATACAGTAGATGTATGATATGCCCCCAGTTTGAATAAGTGGGCAGGAGTACAGCCACAGAAGCTTAGCAATGTACTACTGTGGAGGGGTCAGCAATAAACATATTTTAGCCACCTAAAAAGTCCAATCTAAAAAACATCAATATCAGTTTAAGTGTATGCTACATTTAGAATATTTTCAATGTATTATCTTGCTGCCAAACGGGACTTCTGATGGGGAACTGAAGCCATTGCATCTCTGTTTTCAAAGCTAGTTATTTTATATTGCCGAACACAGGAGCTGCTGGTCTACCACTGCCTCCATCAGTTATTTAGTTTGTGTTATTATGCTACTTTGGTGTTTTAAATGGTTAGTTTGGATTCACAAGTGATCGAGGCAGCGGTGACCAGCAAGCAGAAATCAGGTGTGTTCAGCAAGCTATAGTTCCTATACAAACTCCTATACACTTTTGATAAATGATAACAGATTTGCACATGTATAGTGCCTTTCTAGTCTTCCTTTTTACACTATGAGTCATTTTTACCCATTCACACACTGGTGGCTGACGCTACCATGCGAGGTGCCACCTGCTACACAGCTTTAACACACTCACACACTGATGGAACAGACATCGGGAGCAATATGGGGTTCAGTATCTTGCTCAAGAATACTTTAACCTGCAGATTGAAGGAGCTGGGGATTGAATCACTGATCTTCTGATTAGTGGACGACCCGCTCTACCTCCTTTTTAAAACTTTTCCACAACTTTTCAATAATATTTTACCCAATTTTCATTATGGTAAGCATTTACAAGAACTGAAAACATTGGTTGAACCAGATTTAGCAAAAGCCAATTTCTATCTGTACAACTATACATAACAAGTAGACGCAATAATTAAGAATAAAATTCAAGGTGCAATGCAGACTACAGTAAATCCATGTGCCTAACATGATAGAGACAGTATGTACACACTGCAGGGTACAGTGCGGCTGGGATCGGCCTCTTTCTTGAGTCATATATTATATTTGTCGTTCGAAAGCCATACATTATTAAACATGCACTTCCTGGGCATTTGTGGATACACAAACTGCTAATGGTTGCTAACTTTACTTGCATGTTAGACAATCCCACCGCCAACTGGCTCCATATGCCAATGTGTATCATGCAATACTCGTGATGTTTAAATCGTCACACAGCGCAGCATTAGATTTTCAATTAGTAATAAAGGGAACGTATTTCGCACAAGGTTAGACATGATTTTCATGAACATATTCTAAACAATGTATATTCTAAACCTTTCCAAAACTTGCTGTTAATTTCGAAACTATTTCCAGACCTGGAAAACAGTTTTTCGAATTCCATAACTTTACCAGGAATTTCATGAACATAGGAACCCTGAAAAATTACTGTTATTGTCAATGGAGTCTGGTGAATTCGACGAGAGCATAGATCAGGAACCAAAGCTGTTAACAGTTTCCCTGTCAGAAAGGACTCTCTGCGTCAATGTAAAGCGGTTAAAATATTCTCAATATAGTGTAAACTTATGTTTTTTGGTGGGACTTTTAGGTGGCTAATATAAGTTTTTCTGCTGCCCCCAACCACAGCTGTACAAGCACCATCTACTGTACGTAATACACTATGAACATGTACCTCATATAACCTCACTTCAAAAGATGTGAACTATCCCTTTAAGCAGAAATTGTACCTCACACACACGTGATTTACTCGATATGATCTGTCCACCTCAACAAATGGCACCATATTGTTTAGGTTCTGACAAATCAAATCGGGGAGCGACTATTCAGTCTGGCAGCCGGACAGTAGTACATCTACACGGAGCACCATAGTAACATTCCCCATATCTTTATCAGTACCATACACACATGGATCCACTCAACCAGAACTCATTATGCCCGACAAGACATCAAGCGGATTAGCATTTTAGGAGAATCACTCCGCAGTGTTTAGATAATGTCATGTTCAATGGGCCATATTTACGAAGGCTGATGCTTCGCTCCATAAAGCTCACACATCTTTCACACAGACAAACATATACGATCAGCTTCAATTAGAAAACAAATCATGTTTACACTGAGCTGTCAGTAGTTAGTATCACTCCCACAACCATTCGCTCCTCAGCTATGCGATGCCACAGCTTGTCAACTTGAGGTTTTGACGACACTGCTGGCATGTCTTCCATCTTGTCATCCAAGGCCTCGTCCTTTGACTCATCATCATCACAGTCCCACAGAGCAATAAGGCCTTCCTGGACAGAAAGTGCAAAGACTATAATCAGCGATGACAAGTGTGTGACAGCATTGACAGCAATAGCAGTTTACGTCAAACATTTCAATTTACCCATCAGGTACACATGTGGTGGACTTTTCAAATACTGCTTAAAAACAAAAAGTGTCACAGTGATGCGTTCTGTCAAAATACAGTTTCATTATTCCTGGAAGTTTGTTTTTCAAAAAAGTTTGTTTTGGGCCGCATACAACATCCAAGGAATGTCTTGTGACCACAGCACAAAGAAATAGTATCAACAGCAACAAAGACTTCAAAAACATGAAACGCCACCTAGAGTTACAAAGTAGAAGACAACAAAACATTTGTGGCATTTGTTTTCACTGCCTGCATTTGCTTCCTCAATGCCCGTGGCCGCATTAGGAACGCTGGCTGCATCAGCCTCATGTGAGATGCCACTTCAAATATGACAACTTATCAACGTGAGTGACAAGTGCTGGAGCGAAACCTAAAAAGCTGAGGGGGAGAGGGGCGGGACTAATAGTGATATACCTCACTGTTTTAACATAATATAATGAATAGCCATAAATTCCTACAAAGATATTATACAATCTCCCATTTTGAAATTGTGAACTGATTTTAAATGTATGCTTTTTTTTTTTTACAAGCATTTCATTATCATAAATGCCACTGAAATCTACAACAGCTAACATCAGCATGACATCAATATCCTGTCATAAGACTTCATGTTGTCCTGTCTCAGTGCCAGGGGGAAGGCAAATGACACTCTGGTTATAATCTGGTTTAAAGAGTTGCTGGTTTGAGTCTTATTAGTTCCAAGGCCTCTAGAAAATTAACTAAATACTGTGACACACCAGGCAGTGCTTTGCAGAAAGTCATGGTTGTATATTTCCTTGCATGTACTGTACCTGCTCATGCGGGGTGAGGACAGTCTCTCTTTCTGAGACCACATCAGTAAGGGCTTGGACCGACTGCTGTAGAACTCTGTCCTTCATCCTCTCCTCTCGTTGAAGCTCCTGAAGCACGCTCAACCCACTCTACATAACAGATTGTATTTGATTGACAGTATAAATCAGAATTTCAACACACACTGAAAAACTGAGAGGTGAAGAAGAAGTTTTCTTTCAAAATGTCATTTAAATAACAATTATGTAATTTATTATGCAGCACTTTGGAACAAAACTCCTCCATTTTGCGTTGCCTCGATTCAGTATACCATGCATCCCTATGTTTTATTACAAATGCAAAGTCCTTTTCTCATCACTGCATTCTTTATGATGTTGATGTGGTTGCTTTTCAATGTACCCTGGGTTCTAACACATCTGGGGAAAACTGCATTCTCCTACTATGCACCTTGGATGTGGAACAATCTTCAAAATTAGAAACACTTATATCCATCAGTTAATTTAAGGGCATTACAAAGAATGTGGTGACAGAGACATGTGCTTGTTTTTCTTGAGAGGGCACTGTGTTTGAATAGTTGTTGTTTTATTGTGGATTTTTGTACTATATGTTGTATTTGTTGCATTTTAAATGGGTTTTGATTTGCTGCTACCTCAGCCAGGTCTGTCTTGTAAAAGAGATTTTCAATCTCAATGGAGCCTCCTGGTTAAATTAAGGTTAAATAAATAAATACAATAATTAAAATTGATTAAATTAAATCATTATCACAGTATTAATACAATCTTTTTCTGACAACTATAGTATATACACATCACTGTATGACAAATGTAAGCACAACTACATTCTAAATAGTCAAACCAAAATTCCACTTCTTACATGTGTAAAACAAAAACATCAAAACCATCATTTTGTCAGTTTCTGCTTGGCTTTTTTTAATTTATATTTTGTAAAACAATATTACAATGTAATAATACTTTAAGCATTCAGCTGATTATGCTAATAGTGAATTATTGCCCAGCAAAACGACTAGTTCTGCCACTCCAGAAACACTTGATAAATGCTCACCTGTAGTCTGGACTCTAAAGCTCGAAGAGTGAGGAGACAGTTCTCTGGTGGAGGAGTTTGTGTCTTCGGTGTTTCACTGTCCTGGCCACGCTGAAATGTGTATTTAAAATAAGTTATGCTGCCTTCAGATGTTCATGTTATCAAGGGAAATGTACGTAGTATTGCACATGAGAAGTAAAATCCATGCCTTACAGAATATGAAATGCCACAGAGGTCAGTGAGGAGGAATTTTTCCAAAGGCTGTCCTGTTACGCCTTGATGCTTAAAAACCAGCAGCATTTGGTCTGTCCCACATCCCAGGAAGTCATCCACATGAACAGAACTGACACCTGACCAGTGGGAGGCTATCTGGGAAAGAGAGTTTACAAAGCAGACATATAAAAAATCTGGAAACTGAATGTAAAGCTATAAAAATACATGTATTGAAGCCTCAGTTTACCTGAAATGTTTCCTTCCACAAAGCACATACATGCCCCTGGTGAAAAGATATGACAAACAGGCTGCCATTTCTTCCCGTGTTGACCACTTGAATATTCTCAGGTTGTTCAAAGGGGAGCTGGCACACGTCTGTCACTATGCCATCCTCAAAATAAACAAGTTGCTGATTAGAAGTTGCTGCAACCACAGTAGATTTCAGCGTGTCATCCACTTTTTCCGCTGACAGCACCAAGATGCACCTTGTGATGCAAATGTAGGGATGAGGCAGAATCATGGTGCCATCAAACACTTGTCCACTCTCCACAAAATAGCCCAGGGTTTGGTTTGTAGACTGAGTGTTAGAGCTCTGTTCTGAAAGGTTTTGCAATCCAAGAACAAAAACCTGTTCTTTGTAGAGGGGAAGCTCTCCAATAACAATGTGGGACAACTGAATGGGTACCTTTCTCACCTCTCCTGCCTGCAGAGATGCATAGAAGACATTACCAGCATGGCTCCACAACACTGTGGGGCCCTGGAGGATAGACACACTCTCCCTCATTTGATAAGGCAGTTTAAACTCAATGCAGGGCTCCAGTCGGTTTGAGCTGCTCAGTGTGAGGAGACTATACTGGAAGCTTTCCCCCTTCTCACTCTTCTTTGTCACTAAAATACACGCTGTGGTGAGTCTGCTCTGAACATTTACAGCACATTTACATTTCACAATATCCACATGCGCTGATCTCTTCCTGCTGATGACAGCTGCTCCATCAGCTGCCTTCACGAACGTGCTGTCTTCCCGTTCAAATGAGAGGCTGCGGAATATTAACTCACTCTTTCGCTGTCATGTGTAGCTGAGGCTCGTTTGCAGTTAAACGAGATTATCTTTCCACACAGGGAAAGCCGATGGGGATTTAGATACAAATCTTCCGAGAGCAATCTCTCCATTATGCAATAGGGAAGCTTCGTGTGCCTACCGGTGTTCGATCCCTCCTCATTGACAGCTTGACTTTACGTTACTGCAAACTTTGGAGCTGTCACTTTCATGACAGAAGTCTCACTAAAGTGTACATATGGTCGACTAGTTGCTAAATGTACTTGTGAGAGCGACATTTAGCTGTATTCAACGTCTCATAGCGACTGTTACACACACTCACAGCGGCGCGCCAACTGAGATTGAACGCTTCCTGTCAGCCCAAGTGCATTGTGGGTAAGCGTTGGTAAACAGTGGCGATATTGAGCTAGTGTTTAGCTCGCTGGTCTTATTTGAACGAATCAACCGTATAAATGATTAGCTAGGCGCGTTTCTTGTGATCTTGACTATAGTTGAACACTCCCTCTGCTCTTTTCAGGTCAAACAAACAACACAGCGAAGAGGTGTGGCCACGGCAGGAGCCAAAATGGCAACGACGGGACGCCAGTTTCTCACTTCGCACTGATTCACTTTACTAGACGTTAGCTGACTAGCTAGCTCAACAAGGAACTACCAGAGAGACGGAAACCCGGGGACAGTTGAATATGGCTGAACTTGAGCAACACGAAGGAGAGCAGGTATTGTTAACTACCGTTAGAGCACATTTCAGCTATTTGGAGAATCAATCTGTTGAAACCTGAGACGTGTTTAACATGAACGAACTCTGTTTTGACAGGACATTGAGAGGAAAATTGAGGAGACGAGACAGAGATTCAAGAATGAGTTCCTCCAAGGTAACACAGTTTATTATGAAGAAGCTGGAATTAACCTGCTGCTTGACCAGTCATTTGCTTTTGAACGACTTTGAGGTTATTGCCAGCTTGAAAAACTTAATAATTGTAGGTTAACTATCCACGAGTGAGCTGTTACCTTACTTTGACATGTTGATAACATCATGACCTATATGCTTAGAGCCCAGATAAGCTCCAACAGATAACTAACCTAGCTAACGTTAGCTCTGTAGTGCCACATGTAGCGAGTAGTGTTGACCAATACAGCCCACTGCTGTAACGTTGTGGCCTGGGTTTACAGTACTGTATGGTAATGATGCTTTATCAGCATCCCATGATAGAAAAGTCAGTGTGGTTGAAAGTGAAACTGTGTGCTTGACTTCTTTAAATTTGGAGCGTCATGTGATCGAGCCTGTGTTTTGTGTTTACAGATTCAACAGATAAATATGACTCCAGAGATGTGGAAAGACTTGAAAAAGATGATGCTCTCATGGAGGGCTACCTGCAGTGGAGAATGTATGTTATTGATGACACCCTGAAAATGATTGATGAAAGTCTTCAGTGGAGAAAAGAATATGGTGTGAATGGTAAGAAATCATACGGGGTAGTTAGTATTATTGTATAAGCAATGTCACCTAAGAGTAGGCATCCTTTTTGACACTAGTGCAAGTCTGATTCCCAAGTTTGTGTTCAGTTTCTTACTTTAATAAAGTTAAATATTTTTTTTATTTACTTACAAAACCCTATTTTAATTAAACTTTAATTAAACAAAAGATTCCAAAGTTCTCAAATGTTAAATGATGTCCAAACAGCTGCAGATGTCAAAGAACTTTCCCTAAATTAAGTCGTCTAAGGTGTTGGCAAATATTTGATTTTAAATCAGCATCTACATGATCAGATTAAACAAGATCATTAATCTGAGCAGTCTTTAAATGCCGTCTTTCAGGCAGTTTTTTATGACTGGTGCTGCTGGCAGAGTTTGATCTGTACCAAAAACTGTATCGAAGTTCAATATCCAGTCCTATCTAAAAGCAGAAATATTGACATTGCCATATTTAGATGTTTACAGGCTTGCGACACATCAGTGGTTGTCTTTGTGCTTGCTCTGGGATGAATCCAGACAGAGTGGCATTGTGTGTTAAGCACCCATAAAGCCATGCATAGGCCACCCCCGAGAACAATCCCCTCTCTTTATGTTTGCTGAGGAATTTCTCAGAGTTGTTGTTTGTGAGGCTTTAATCCAGCAAATTCAATTTGTCAAGCAGTTGGTTTTGAGAAATTTGATTTATTCACGTCATTAGTATCCAGGGGCATCTGGGGCTGTATCACTAAGGCCAAACGTTCAGTTTTTGACTATTATTTAGTCTATTATTTTTGGTCAATTTAAGTAGTTGCAGGTTATAGGGAAGCTGGGATCCTCAAAAAAGTCTGTAAAACTATTTAATAATTTTAAGTGAGAGACTTCTTCTAAAAAGAAAAGAATCTGTCCTACCTGGTTCACCTACATGAATGTTATGTACAATCTCATTTTAAGTTAAGTTAAAGTATTTTGTGACGTCTTTAATTAGTTAAATTCAGGATTCTAATAGTCTTGAAAATCTATAGGAAGCATACATGCCGCCTTTGTCTTCAATGTCATGCTCTATATAGCCAATATTTAAATTTTACATACACCAAGGAACAGTGAAATGTATGTCTGCCTGCGTGTTTCAGATCTCACTGAGAGCACCATTCCCAGATGGATGTTCGAGACTGGTGCTGTCTACCTCCATGGCTACGACAAAGAGGGCAACAAGCTCTGTATGTACATGTTCTATCACAGATCCTCTTACAGTAAACACTGTCTACTTAGCCTTTGTTTAACTGTCAGATAAGATATATTTGTTCTAATAAAAGTGTGCTCCCATCTCTGTTATTATACACAAATATGAAACCACTAAAATTTAATCAATACTTTTTTATCTCTGCTTACTATTTTTAGTCTGGTTCAAAGTAAAGCTCCATGTCAAGGATGCAAAAACAATCATGGACAAGAAGAAGTATGTTGCCTTCTGGCTGGAGCGGTATGCAAAGAAAGAGCCTGGGATGCCGCTGACTGTTGTGTTTGACATGACAGAGTCTGGCCTCAGCAATATAGTAAGTCCAGAGTTTTAGTTATAATATGAGTACCTTATTTTTTTTTCTCTGTCATGCTCATTAATTTTGTTTCATTTCTTGTAATAATATCCAGGTCTCCAAGACAAAGCATATATATTGCATTTCTCTTCTTCTACATTAAATGAGATTCACTCTTATATTTTAAAAAGGACCATTTCCTTTCTGTGACTGTCATTGAAATGCTGTCGAGTATCCTCATTTTTCTTGCTGTTTGAGCTGTGGTCTTGCAGGGACTGATGCTCTTTAATGGTTTTACACTTCGGAGATTAAAGTAACCTTTAAATCCCGTTGGTCAATTCGAGTGGACTGTCTAATCCGTCGACTCACTGTGTCGCAGGCGTTAGCTCCTTGATGGAGCTCTCTGTCAGGGGGTGTATTTCATTGGCTAGGCTCTCTCCTGGAGAAATGGCTCAATTAAAGACAAATAAACCAGCGCAAGCACAGCAAAAAGGATAAATAGCTATGCAACCCAAAAATGAAATGAGTAGATTAGAAGAGCAGTTTGGAAAGCAGCCTTATTGAGCCTTGTTGAACCACAGTAGGTGCTGGAGCAAGGGTAGCCAGTATGATCTCATTGAGGCTCAGGAGTGAGTCTCCTGCATAGCAATGAGGCTTCTAGCCAATTATGGAGCCCAGCCAGGGTATAGAGGCTGTATATATTGACATATTGGTTGTTTGCATGATGATTAACATAAAATAGTTAGGGGAACATTTATCATATTCACTTAAAGAATGATTTAAAGTGTGACAGAACCTTTCACCTGGATGTGCGGTGTATAGATAAGATTTATCGTATGTATTTAATCTGTTAGCCATGATTAGATTTTGTAGCACTATCTAAAGCGTAGATAAGATTATCTGTTGAATCAGAAGCCCTTTATTATTTAAGTGGAGAAAATGCATTTAAGTCTAAGCCATTTACCCTTAACTGTCTCTCTCCTAACTTGTTTTTTAGGAAGATTATCTCCCTGAAATAATTGAAGTTGTTACATCTAGGCTATGCAATCAAACGGTGATAAAACAGCAAATAACAGCAGCAGGTTATATTTTGAAAATGGTTCATAACAAAATAAACGTGTAATATTGTTCAAAAAAAGTAATTTACTCAAGTCTGTCTCAGGCGTAGTATTTAAGAGGAATTGAGCAGGTCATCACAAGAGCGAGTGAATTTTCATTTCCTCTTAAGTGGGTCACTTTAGATCAAGAGGCAGTTAAGACTGTACAAACAGTTCTTCCGATTGAAAAGCCAAACAACGTCTTTCATAGTTGAAGCCTTGTACGTGGTTTCACTTTTTAAATCCTTTTTTTTCCCACTCTGTGTTTCAGGACATGGAGTTCGTGAAGTACATCATTAATTGCTTCAAAGTTTATTATCCCAAGTTTTTATGTAAGTGACAAAACAAATATGAACCCACATTCACATATGTTACATTCACCCATTAATTGTGATTTACAGCTACTTTTATGTCAAACCCAGTTCTAATAGACAAGCTTTGTCCTTTCCTGTCATTTCAGCCAAAATGATCATCGTGGATATGCCTTGGATCATGAATGGTGAGAATGAGTGTCTTTATCTTAGCAGTCCAAACAAACTTGTCACATTATAAATGATGTAAATAATAGCCTGATTCTGAACTCTTGAGCATAAACGTGTCTCTGTGTCTCAGCTGCTTGGAAGATCGTGAAGTCTTGGTTGGGTCCTGAGGCAATCAGCAAGCTCAAGTTTGCATCCAGATCTGAGATCCAGGGCTTCATAGACCTCGAGTACCTGCCACCTCACATGGGTGGATCGGTATGCTATTATGTCTTTCTATATGCGTTACATTAAACATACCCAACATAGTTTCTGCATTAGGGCTGGGCATTATATTGATATTACATCAATATTGTAATATAACATTAGATATTGTCTAAGATTGAACATCATAATATCATATGTGTCATTTTTTCCTGGTTTTAAAGGCTGCATTACAGTAAAGCGATGTAATTTACTGAACTAACCAGACCACTTAGTCATTATGTCCACATTACTGATGATTATTTATCAAAAATCTCATTGTTTAAATATTTGGAAAGCACCAATAGTCACCCTAAAGTATGGTCGCAATATAAATATTGAGGTATTTGGTCACAAATACTGTGATATTTGATTTTTTCCTTACATTGTGCGTTAATCAGTAACAAAAGATGCAGTAATAACTAGAACTGCACTGAAATATTAGTCATCTCTCAGTAGTAACACATTGAAACAATGGTGTGATGCACAGTGATGTTTTGTAGCTTTAATTATATCAAACAGATTCTAAATATAAATGTGAATTTAAGAAATGTGTTTGTTACCTTGAGTGGTGTTTGTGCCACACTCAAATATCAAGTATCGTTTTTATGGTGGTAGACACTCTTCATTCTGTGAAAGAATGTTAAGTAGTTTTGTCAGGTCACTGTTGACAGTGAAATCTAACCTCAGTAAATAATAAACTTCTGTTCGATCACTCAATGGAATTTCTCTTCCACATGCCATAATACTCATTCATATGCAAGTCATGAGACTTTCTGTACTTATCAAGGACATCCAGCATGACGACTTTAATTTAAATTGACAATGTACACACTTTAAAAACCATGCGTGTAGTGAAATAACTTATCTGGCTATATTCCAGGACCCCTTCAAGTACAGCTACCCGCCTCTTCCCGATGACGACTTCCAAACACCCCTCTGTGAAAATGGACCAATTGTTAGCGAGGACGAGACGGAGAGCAAAGAGGGTGAATTAGAGAGCAAAGATGCCCTTGAGTCCAGCTTCAACTCTGAGGTTGCGGTAAAGCCCAAAAAGGTACATTTTCTTTCAAGTTTATATCTAATTATTATCAGTCTTTTGCAGAATGTAGAAGTGCTAAAAAAAGCCCTTAAATTAAAAAATATCTTCACCCTTGTACACCGTTTAATTTCTCTACAATATGAAGCAGGGCTGCTCCTTGTGTGTTGCATAAGTCTCTACTTTGGCAGGACACACATAAGTCAGCGGGCACTGTTTAATTGATCTCATTGTCTATCTAAATGTGGATGAGTAGGTGTTATGCTTTTGAATAAAACTGGTAAATTAATGTGATTAAATGTTGCTTATACTAATATATCAGGACCAGTGCTTCTGTTGTTATCAGTGTAGCCGCTCTGATGTGTGATTGAGTCATGATTAATTCTGATTCTGGCGTTTCAGGCATTGGTGTCCATCGCTTATAGGTGTGATATTTTGCTCCTGGTCTAATTAGATGCCCTGTGGTCAGAGATTCTTCCTGTTTCGTCTTTCTCTCACTTTCTATAAATTGAGCCTGAGATTACAGCGTGTAATCAGACCGCTCTGTGGAGACAGCTGTGAATTAAGTGGCAAGTAATGCCCTGATTTGGAAGACGTTAAGCTCTTGCTCATTGTCTGTGTGAAGGTGACTCCTAATGTCTCTGGCTGCAATTAAATCCTGCCAACAAAGCCCATGCATCACAGCCAGCGCTCTGCTTCTCTCATCCTCTCCTCCCCTCATACGGTCCACAGAGGATGTCAA
This sequence comes from Cephalopholis sonnerati, assembly GCA_019142605.1. Taxonomy (NCBI): domain Eukaryota; kingdom Metazoa; phylum Chordata; class Actinopteri; order Perciformes; family Serranidae; genus Cephalopholis; species Cephalopholis sonnerati. Next base: position 25,048,742 of record JAGQAX010000012.1, read on the forward strand.
GTCAGCTACTTAAGCTCTTCCCTGCTGCTGTGAGATTCCTATTCTCGCCCGACAGCAACACACAGCTCCAGCGTGCCCCGCCATCACTGAAACTCCCCACAGGCCTTATCTTGAATATGTCTGCAGCCGCTGTCAACCTCCCTCTCACTCTGGTGTCACCAAATTTCACCCACTTGCAGTCAAGATTGCAGCTTATGTTACATATTCTGCTCACTCCCCACAGGACAATCCAGCCCTCGTAATCTATTTAGCTTCCTTTCTGGGTAGCAGCATGCAAAGAAAGCCTGCATGGAAATAGATGGAGGGCATTAAGGGGGTCATCCCAGGAAATGCTCGGCAACAGGAAATGCCTATTGAAGACTCGCAGAAAGTCGTGCATTCGCATTATATTGCTGCATGTTGTTTTCAGCCATGGTTATTTATTCTTTTTGCTTTGTTGTTATTGAGTGTTACAGCTGTTATTTACAGATATTTTTGCTGTTTTGCTGTCACAGTCAGGGAGCAGCAGATTTGGGGTTAACCCACATTTGATGTGAGGAGTAGGACGTAACGGTGCTGTAATTTATAGCAGCTGTTGAGGGTTTTTGTAGCCTGCTGCCTATAGGACACAAACTGTATCTGCTGGAGAGGTGCCGCGTCACCCAAAGCTACTCCCATGAGCCTCCTAAGCCCCAATAAACAAACAGTGCTCCCATTGTTAATAAACACCACATTGGTCATGCACAACAGATTTAGATTTACAGAGCAGCGATATGCAAATCAGTCAAGTGTTAGCTTAGGCTGTAATCTACAGGAACAAGTTTGAAGTTTGTTAATGTTTGTTAATAGAATCACCTTACAGTCTGGCATGTTTGTGGTGCAAGCAGCCTGATCATAACCCTTGAGAAAAGTTGCATAGCTCCCTATTAAAGCATTACTGATTTAGTTTCATTTCCAGATACAAAACCAAGTAACTGTTTAACAAGAACTCGTGTGTTCCGAGGTGACAGGCAGGCTATCAAAACATTTGAGTCAGCTCTGTGGGGAAAGAGGAAGATATTTTTCAGGTTAGCCTGAGAAACTAGTTACACAACCACTCTGCACTGACACTGCACAGACAGTATGTTATAAGTAAGTGTTTAAACAGTCTCAGAGGATTGACGAGGAATATTCAAGGTGAGAGAATAGAAGTTAATGTTGGCGGTTATTCATGTAATACACGAGTATGTATAAAGGTATGCATGTTCTTTAACTGGCACTGGCTGAAGGTTACATATAAATTAAGTCTGGAAACTTTACTTACGCCTCCCTTTGTTTAGAAAGCTTATTCATTCAAGGCGTTAGCCTTTTCTAGGTAATAAGACCACCTGCACAGACCTGATGAAAATAATTGTTTGATGTTTGCCGAAAATAAATCAAACATATCGCACACAAACACAATATATAGAGGAAGGCAAGGTTAAGTACTTGAAGTGAGATGAGAAGAGAGCGGTGATGAGAGGTTAATATGCCTAAGAGAAATTTGAATTGTCATAACAGGTGTCTGCTGTCTCCTCTCCCGGCACTGAGTGAAGTGGTTTCATCAGGCATTATGAATACGACTTTATTTCTGGTACTCTGTGCTGTGTCTAAACCCGTAGCACTGATAATATACCAGCCTGTCAGCTCTTCAAGCCCGTCTGAATGCATTCCACAGTACTGCTTCTGATCCATCTTGTCTGAATAAACAGAGACTCTCCCCCTTCCATCACCACCACCACCACCACCACCACCATCCATCGCAACCTGATTTCTGCTGTGTTCCAGGCAGCACTGCACTGATAACTTGAACGGCTTCAGGAAGCTAATTGTCATTCTCTCTGTTTTGAAACAAGGGCTGGAGGTGGTAAGACAGTGTAGGATCACACCCACACAAGGAGCTCAGAGTCCGGACGATATCTACCGGCTGGAAAGGCAGGTGTACTCACGTGACTCGATTGTTGTGAGTGCACTTCCCTGACAGTCGACCGCTATCATCTCAACCCCCGAACATGTCCATCCCTTGACCTGTCCCGGACCTCACATTTCGATCCGACCCCCTAAATTGTATTGCACTGTTTGAAAACCACAAATTTTCTGACTTTTGTTATGAAGGGAAACAGGCTAAATGAAGCTCAGCCTACCTTTTGCACAATGCCATGTAAACACTCAACCAAGCAAGACACTCATGTTTCACTGTGTAATCAGCTCAAAGAGCATGAAAAGCACAATCACTACTACCAGTGAACAACATGACCTAACCTGAGGTCAGAACATACAGATAACTACTAACATATTTACTGCTATACTACAGTAGACTAAGCTACTAACACTCAGCACTAACTATTTAACCATGCTTGCCTTTGCGGCAAGTTTTTAGCAAATCCACGTGTGCCTTGTCCTTTAACATTTTCCCTTACCAGGTCTGTGAATCTGGAGAGTGCTAATCTTCATGTAGACAATCGTATTTTCTGCCTTAATATGTACTGTATAACCAGTAGACACTCCTCATTAGCATTTCATTACACTTTCACTTTAGGATAATGTCTTTGCATTTCGAATCTTACACAAAATGTGTAGAAATCTTGAATTTTACTAATTTAAGATGTATTTTATCATGGTCAATTTTATTTCTTTGTATGGGATTATAATAGTATAAGTGTTTGGTTTTTTAATTAATTTGTTTCTCAAAATAAATTGCCATTCATTTTGCTTTTTTTGTTAATCTATAATGGAATTTTGTTTCCATGAGCCTCACGGATATGGTCAAAGCTGCGCCAAAACACTGTAATTTTAATTATAATATCTGTACGACACAGCCTGCTATTTCAATGTTTTATTTTTAATTAAAAATTGGAGGATGTTTTACTTTTTTTTTCTACTCGCATTATTACCTAATTGTGTTAAGCTTGCTCTTTAAAATGACAAATAAATAGAGACATTTCATCAGCAGCTGATTATCTCTTGATGTCTTCATTGTGGCAGTTGCATGACAGTCAGCCATTAAATTAAGATGACATGTTGTGTTGCTTATCGCAGCAAATGACACACTTCCCCTCTGAGTCACAAATGTTCCCATCACATGCAGAGTCCGCTCACCTTTGCCCCCTTCCCTCCCCCTTCCTCCCATGATGTGCTCCCTTTCCCATCTGTTTCGCACAACATGTTGTGCCAACAACACAGTGAAAGCATCCATTTCCCAAACCACTCACTTTATTCACAGCACTTATGCCAGCGTTTCACAATTTGTATGCTGTCAGCTGTTTTATGGTCATATGGTCTTTTTGTGGATGATTTAGGTCACAGTTTATTGATGTTTTGCTGAAGTGAAAGTTTCCATGTATGAGTGATATCATGACTTTTGGTCTGATTGAACTATTTTTGTTAAAGGTTCTTTGTTGTGTCAAATGGAGTCATGAGTTTAGGAGTCTACCAGGAACAAGGGTCAGGAGTTTTCATGGGGCTTTTTCTGGAGAAGAAACTATATTTGATGATGTAACACTTCACCCTTATTTCACAATAACCACTTATTAATCATTACAGATGACTGTCAAGCGCTTCATTAACTGATAGCTTTCTCGGCTTGAAGGGCAAGGGTCAAACATTTTATTTTCAGGGAAGGAGCCAGATAAGGGTCACACGATTACATTATCAGTATTCCGAGTCTCTTTTCTAATTAAGTGCTCTTTGTTGTTTCAGGTGAATTTCCTGGAAGACAGTTTGAGGGCAGAGGACAATGATAAAGGAGAAACAAGCACCAGAACCAAAGGGGCCAGGAAGCCACTGACCACCTTCAAAGGCCCTTTGCTAGATGTTAGGTAGGCCGTTTGCTCATCTTGTCATTAGCCTGCACTTCATTTAAAGCCGTTTATAGTCACACTGCAGTTGGAAAGGAGAAGAAGGGGTTTTCTACACACTAATAAGGATACTTCGCCAATTTGCAACCCGCAAAAATGTGGGTAGTATGTGTAAATAAACTGTGGTAAACCTCCTTCCATCTTACCAGCACCCAGGTCTCCCTGCTCATCTGCCAGCTCAAACTACACATTGTACTTCTGCATTTTTGTATGCCTGCCGCCACAGACACAAAGAATATAGAAGGCTGCCCCTCTATCTTGGTAAAACCAAGCAGTGCTGATCAAATATAAACCAAAAATCTGTTACTGCGTTGCCTGTGTCTCGCCTAGAATCTTTTCAGATTCACATTTGAGCTTACTGTTTAACTGGCGAGATGGTTTGTTATCAGTCGGCCAACACATTGTTTCCTGTGACGCATTGCGTCACCCAGCAGCGAGAGGGTTTATTGGTCTGGTGTGGTACAGTGCACAGATGCTGGTAGTAAAGTAAATGCCACAGCCATTTTCCTTTGTTTATTCTGGTCATGTAGATGAAAAGACCATCTTTACAGCAGTGAAATACTTCTCAAAATCAGCTGGATCTCAAAAACCATATTAATAAAGTACAGTTAACAGTTTGAGATGAGTTTAAAGTGGTTTAGCTTTGGAAATCATACTAAAATCTCATATCTACTATCACTTGGAACAACGGGAACCATGATTCTCCTTTTCAAGACTGTTCTTGGCCTGGTTGTTTAGTCTGCACCAGTGGGACAATATGAAAATATCATGGCATGATTTTCCTGGCTAGAATAGTTATAAGTCACAATATTATCCCTATAATCAGTAAAGTTTGCTCAAAACTCTTAAAATGGCACTTAATTTACCTTAAATTAAGTTAAGAAATAAATATTTTTATTGCATCACAGATAGGACACACATCTTTATTTAGTGAACATCCTTGTTGGTAAAAAACAATCTTAAAAAGTCAGGCTTTTCATCAACCATTTCAAATGGCATCATATCTTTTGATATAAAACATGCCAATGCTTTTGCGTACTTGAGGTTTGTGCTTGGTTGGTTGGTATAGTTAGTCACCCAGCAGTTTCTCTGGGTGCTGCTGGACACAGTATTCCCAATAAGGGAACTTCCCCACGATCAATTTACCGTGAGTTGTTTTTTTTTAATCGAGATCCGTGGATAAAAATCACACATCATCCCATCTCTACACCAGAGTTCGATTTGTTTTCACTGAAACAAACAGGTTAGGTGTGAAAGCATCCAATCTTGTTGTCCTTGTTGCACCTTTACCCACCTGGAGTTGTATGTTCACACATTGCGGCTTCTCTGCACTGCAATTGCAACTCATTAGTCTGTTTTCTGTTCCCAAAATTCTGCCAGTCCCCTTTGCGCAAACCCCAAAGCTTGTTCAGGTGTTGCACTGTGGCTGACACTCCTCCCTTTTTGATTATATGTACACTCAGAAGCCAATTTATTAGGTACACCTAGGTAAAACAAACAGAACAGGATAATAATAAGCAATATTTATGTATTAATTGCAGGGCTTTTGTATTACACTGCATTACTTTAAGCTAGTAGGCGTACACTGGCAACAGAGTGAGTTTATTGAAGAGTCATAAATTTTAATTGCCTTGTACATATTGACAGAAATCTTCTCTTCACGTATTGGCTCAAAGCCTGAAGTTATTATTGATGTGTTCGTACCTTTATAGTTCGATTGAATTAAGGATGCTACAATCAATTGTTCACACTGAGGCACTGGCCAGTGATCAATTAACCTTAAAGAAAGGAGCACACGTCCCCCCTTGCACATGTCGTTAAACACATCATATGTTTTAATTGGGCGTTCTTTGAATTGCAAAGGGGGTGTCGACTTCAAAAGTGGTGTGTCGCAAAGGAGTAGAGCAGTCACACGATGTGGTTGGTTCTTGGGTAAATACTTGGCAGTGCATTCACACACTGCATGATATTACTCCTCGTTTTCATGAATAATGTCCGTTGAGTTCTGTTTTTTTTAAAGAGTAATGGCTTTGATGTGAGGATTTTGACAGCTCTGGGCTGTGAATTATAGTGATAAACAGATTTAAATGAGCCTTAAATGCAATTATGTTTCTGAGCTGTGTTAGCCTTAATTCGAGGCTGGGGGCTTTAGAAGGGAGTAGGGGGCTTTGATCTTGTGTTTGCCAAAGGTTTCCAGAGCCCTAAGACTGACTCTGAGCGCAAGCAAGCGCCAGACTCTACAGCTGTTTTACTGAGGGAAAGAACACACGAAGACTTGAAAAGGGAAAAAAAATACCTTTGTTCTTCGCAGTTTTAGTCCATGAAATATAGCCAAGCTGCATCAGTGAGAGGCTTTATACATTTGAGGCAGATATTATAATCCATTTGCTTGTTTCTTCTTGGCAAAGTTAAAGTCCCCAATGCGAAAAGTGTTCACTGAGGCTGAATCCATCAAATCACATCCTATTTATAGCCAAGTTAGACTGTTGCAAACTTGCTTAGAAGAAGCTATTGAGTGCCAACAACCAACAAGGAGCGTCAGAGAGAGAGAGAGAGAGGCAAAGTGCCTCATCCCCAGATTTTAGGCTACAGATTTGCTTTGGCTCTAAATTTCACAGCTTTGATGCATGATCAGAGCTCTATCCTGCTTAAAAGTGCTAAAATTATATTGCATGTTTCTGCTACAATATACACATCTGCTCTCCTTTGAGACAAAATCAAAAACCAAAGGTGAGACATTTTATATGATATGGTTTCACGATGGCGGCCCCCATTTGTTTTGCATCAGTAACACAGTTTGTTCTCCATCTACATAGATGGACAACTTATTTCCATACAGCTAAGCAAATCAGTTCATTTGAAAACAGTGTTTGCATAAAGCAGTAACATCAGTGTTCTATCATGGGCGGACAGTCACGCTGACTAAAAGCCAGGCAACATCCTGCCACACAGTATAAAAGCCACAGATTCGTCTAAGGTCTCTGTCTTGTCTAATTTACAAACTTGAACACATGTCTTGTTCAGCATCTTAGCTTGTTAATCAAGCCACCAGAGAAACATTCATTGGTCTGTTGCAGTGCATTAAAGGGCATGTAAATGTTCCTTCAAATGTCACTTACATTATACCATAACTGTTGGTGTGGTCTTTACTCTTAAATACCACTGCAAACAACACACTGTCTGCTCATGAATTGTATGTTAAAGTTCAGGTATGTTACCAGCCATGACAGCGTCGCATTAGCTGGTGTTGATTTTACTTTGTGTGTGTGTATCATCATTCAAGCTGTGGTCCTGGAGATACCTATTTTAAAGTGGAAACTACCACAGAGTACTTTGCCAGGTGTTTGTGTGTCTGTTTGTCTGTGGACAGATTTTTGTCAACGCGATTACAGGTGTGTAGTTGAGATCTAAATGATGGCAAAGTTTGAAGATGGGTGTGGTCCGAGCAAGAGGGCCAGAAGTAGGGGATAGGAAGTAGGGAAGGGGCCATTGTCCCCCCCTCTCTATGCCCCTGGCCCACATTTGTTTTAAGCTGCGAATAGTTGTATTGTAGTTTGAGTGATCCCATTGCAAAATGATCACTAATTTACTGTCTCTCGTTCTCCTGCTGTGGCTCAGCCTGCCAGCTGCTGTCAATCAAACACAAGCACCAACATGTCCCTCTAATCACTGAGACAGAAAAAATATTTCTTTTATGTTATTAACAGCTTTATTGTTATTTCTTTCTTTTAGATTCAACACACGTTCAACAAGGGACAATCAGATAGGAAAGGAAACTGGGGGCTACTGTTTTAAAAGTGTATATACAGTGTCCTAGTGGTCTTCCAGTCCCTTATAGTCTTTCAACAGGCAAACTGCCTGTTCCATGTTTAGTAAGTCCAGGTATTACTTCAGCCAGGAGTCCCTTGTGAAGCAGGCTGCTTCACGCTCCTTCCAGTTTAAAGGAATTAGTCTCTCAGTAGATAAGCAACCCAGTGTCCATAGGCGCTCAACAGTTACTCCAACATTATTGTCCAACGTCAGGCCCAGCGAGCATACTTTGGGGCACACTGGGAAACGTGAATGTGAGTGGTGTGGTTGTCACAATTATGCCAGCATAAATCTTGATGTTTGTCATCCATCTTGGATAATTTAACAGGACTAATATATGCTCTGCACAGAATCTTATATTGTAAAATCCTAAATTTGACACATGCTGACTTCCAAATTATGTTCCACTGGGGAGCAGTCAGAGATGTTTGTATATTTTCCCAAATATCTTTTTTTATTCCTTTAATCAATAAACATTTTGCCATTAAAAAAATGCATTTTTATTGCAAAAAGGGATGACTAAATGTGATCTCAGTTGGACTTTAAACCTGATAATTATACTGTTTAATTCCTTGTAAGGGCACCCAGATGTAGCTTTTTAAGCCAACTGAAAGCCTGAGAGATCCATATGGGTCAAGAATAAGCAATAAGTCAGAGGCTTTGAGAGAGGTTTAAAGAAACGCAGTCAGGAGCTGTGGAAGAATCTCTCCTGTAAGCTGCAAACCACAGCATGTTATCTCTGCTGAGGCCAAGGCTGGATTATTAACTGGGCAAACAGGTTGCTCACCTACTGGTATTAATTGTGTGTTGGTTGGTTTGTTGTTGTATGATTTATTGAAAATATGTGTGGGCATGTGCAACACAAAAGAACATTATCAACTGACTGGATAAGACCGTTAAGGCAGGTCTTGCATTATTACCTATCTTGTTTGGCTGCTTTGTACAGGGTTGCTTTGTGAAAGCATTGGTGGAAGTGAAAAATAAAACAGATGGTCCTGATATTGTAAACAAGCTTGACGTTAATCCTGTATTTTAAAGTATGCTTTAGTTTTTTTGTTGTGGCTGCAAAATATTGCCTCTATATCATCCTTAAGAGAGACTTGCTGAAGCAGACAGTTAAAGTGATGTGTAGCAGTACAAGCTACAAGTCCAAGGATAATCATACCACACAGACAGCAAGGCACATAAATTGTAGCAGCCCATTCTGTATTAATAAGATACCTAAGAAAGAAACAACAAAGCATTTTGTGAAGCAAATGGGAACACCTGTCTGCATGTAGCAGTTGTATCTCCACTGAAGTGCACAAATAGATACTTTATAGTCTCTACTTTGCACCGTAATAGAGCTCCTGTCTCACAATGTGTGTATTTTTCTCTCCCTCCAGCCCCGCAGAGGAGCTCAGCTTTGGTTCTGGAGAGACAGAGAAAAAAAGCCTCATTATCCTGAGCAATGTAACCAAAAATCAAGTGGCCTTCAAGGTGAGAGGAAAGGCTCAGTGCTAAATTGTGTGCTTAAGTTAGCGGGCACAGCATGAGTTGACAGAACAGCTGCTTTACACTGCTTCAATAAATGTAGGCTAGAAATATTATTAGATTAGACTGATAAATCTGTTTGTTGATCAACAGAAAATTAACATTTTGTCAACTGATAAGTAGTTGTAGTAATTTGCTAAGAACAGATTGACAAAAATGAACTGGTTCCAGTTTCTGAAGTGTTGGAGTTTCCTGCTTTTTGCTGTCATGTGTTATTGTGAAATAAGTTTCTTTTTGTTTCAGGCTGTAAATCTGACAAATTAAGCATTTTGAAGATGTCAACGTGTGCTGTAGGAAATTCCCCCTGTTTTCTGACATTTCATAGACACAGAATTTATTTCATTAAAGCTGGGGTAGGTAGTTTTCTGGAAAAGGAAAAAAAAAAAAGCCAAAATGTCCACCTCCCATATGCACACGGTTCATACCTTATCGGTACTAGTCATTTACTTCAGTCGTCCCGATAATGATTGTGATCCCAATACCCGATGTTATATAGCAGTAATTTCAGGGTGCTTTCACACCTGCCATGTTTGGTTTGGTTCAATCAAACTCAAGTTCGTTTGCCCCCTAAGTGCGTTTCTTTTGGGCAGGTGTGAACACAGCATTCACATAGGGGTGCGCATCAAAACAACCTGACCGAGACCTTCTTGAAGAGGTGGTCTCAGTCTGGTTACAAACGAACTCTGGTGCGGTTCATTTGTGGTGAGAACGTGTTCGGACCTCGATCCGAACCAACTGCAGTCACATGACACATTGTTTGGGTTAAACATGAGCATGTTACAATCCTGGAGGATTATTAATGTGCGCCTCCTCCTGTACTGCCTTAATATGCACATTCAGCACATCTAATGCATCAAAACGTTGTTTTCTAGTTGGAGCCGCGCCTCGTTTTCAAACTGTATGCTTTGACTCAAATGAACAATGACAGCAATATAGTCCACGATGAGCAGCGCTAAAATCAACCTGCGTAGTTGTCCCTCCATTGTGACATTAGAAAGTGTCACATTTATCTTGCAAGTGTACTCTTCTCCAACGTTTTGTTTACTTCCTGGATTTTTTCCACATGGAAATTCTGACCAATCTAGAGCAGCTTTCTCACGAAAAGACGTTTGATCTGGTCCACTTGTAAATGCTGCCGTGAGAACACGAACCAACCCTAGACAATTATACAACTTTGTACCAAAATTAGTCCCTGATTCAGACCAAAGCAAGACAACTCTAGGTCTGAAAACACCCTTAGGAATTTGAGGCTCAAGCTAGCTACATAAACATGATCTTAAACCAGCTTTAGCCATGAGCCTTTGGCTACAGTTACTGGAAGGCTAAACTACTGCTGACATTTTGTCTCCTTTCTGAAACTCTTTGGCAATATTGGCAAGTGTTTTATTGGGTTTATTGTCAGACTCTCTTTTAGACTGTCTTGTTGGATGAGTCTGTCTTCCTTTCTTTGGTTACTTTGCAGTGTGGGCAGTTGTTGCCAGTGCTGAAATAGCAACTTTTTGTGCATGATTTTCCGCCATTGTATATGGTTTATATATGGCAGTGACTAAATTTTCTAAAGCCTAAAAACAGAGCCAAGAGGAGGTGCAGATGTCCAGTTTTCTCTTAGACCACCTGGATTACAATATGCTGTTATATTATAGGATTTTTGCCCAACAACACAAAAACAGGCCTACCCCAGCCTCAAGTAAAAATATTATTTATTAAACGTGCCTCTGGTGTCTCCACAGGTACGGACCACAGCACCTGAGAAGTACAGAGTGAAGCCCAGCAGCAGCAGCTGTGAACCAGGAGCTTCAGTAGATATAGTGGTGTCTTTACATGGAGGTACTGCACTTTACCTCTGCACTCTAATCCACTCACAGATGTATCTGAATGCTGAACTTCAGAATAATCAAATGGTCCGGTCTTTTACCTTCCCAAAGTGCCAGCAGCCACTTTTCTTTTCCTGACATACATATTTCAAAAGTGATAAAAGAATCATCTCTCCAAAACAAACCATCAGACAACTGACAGCGCCGTGCGAGTTAAAACATTTTATGGCCTTCAAGCACTGAAATGTCAGCTGTAGGTTACGATGTGCTGCAAATAACTCGGAAGAATCAGCGCTACCTATTTCAGGGTTGTGTTTTTTTTCTTGCTTTTATGCTGTGGTGTTTCTGTGTGTTTTTTTTTTTTCAATACTGTCTTTTCAGCAGTGAATTTTAACAAGGCCCCTCTGTTTCTATTTCTGAGCCAAGTCACTCAGCTACCTTGGTTTTGTTATTGATTTAAACAGCAATTTTAATTCCTCTCTCAAGTGTACTGAAAAAATCAAACCCTTCCCCTTTTTGTTTTTTTCCCTATTATATTTGCTCTCATTAATGTTTTGATTTAATGTTGCCCTGAATGTTTCTCTGCAGGTTCTCAAGCCTCTCCACAGGACAGATTTTTGGTCATGGCTGCCGAGATGGAAAATGCTGGATCACAAGAACTCGCACAGTTCTGGAAAGAAGTCCAAAAAACCAAGGTCATGGAACACAGGTACTCATTTTGTTTTGTTTATGGAGACATGTCAGTAAATATGTGAAAGAATTTGTACACTCTCAGTGATGTTCTGTTGCCACACAGTCCTCTTTTACAGGAGACTTGTATGCTGCATGTCACCCTGATGGCCTCCGCTCATTAGTTTGTGACTTTCCCACAGATTGCGCTGTCATGTTCTGGAGAGCGCTAAACCAACAGTGAATCCTCTCAGAGACAGCCCTGTGGAGACAGGAACCAGCGGGCAGCAGGAATTAAACACAGTGGTGAGTTCTGGGGGAAGAGCAGCCTTGTTCCTCTACAATACTCATTGTTTTTTAGTTACAATGTATTTGTTCATTCAGATACATCTGGCCAGCAATATGGATTGTGTAGGTCACTGTTTTAAATGCATTTTAGTTCAATATGACTTAATTGACTTAATACTTATTAACACTTATTAATCTCTTAAAAGATGAAGGACGCTAAAAACTAAAACAAAGATGTAATCAGCATTTTTTATGCCTCAACACCGACGATAGCCATGGTCAGAGGCATTATGCTTTTGGGTTGTCCGTACATCTGTCCCATTCTCGTGAACCGGTTAACTCAAGAGGGCCTCGAGGGATTTTCCACAAATGTCGACATGGACTCAAGGATGAACTGATCAGACTTTGATGGTCAAAAGTCAAGGTCACCGTGACCTCACAAAACATGTTTTTGGCCATAACTCAAGAATTCATCTGCTAATTATGACAAAATTTTACACAAATATCTAATAGGATAAATGATAAAGTGATGACATTATATAGCCAAAAGGTGAAAGGTTAACATCAGAGACATTGGTCAGATACTAATTTGGTGACACTTAAGCCCTTTGCACACTGAGTCCGTTTTTTCGTCTGAAGTTGTCTAAAATAATGTCTACAAATAAATACGACCTCACGTTGTGTCAATCACGTTTGCACACTGAGTCCAAAACTTTCAACCGTCGTTAAAATCTTCGGAACAGGTTCGATATTCTGCGTATTTCGCATCTGTCAGAAGCCTTTAGAGACGTTTGACCAAAGAAACTGTGGCAGCGGGACGCAGCCGCGACAAGAATGGAATAGGACGCACAGAATCATTTCATAACAGCTCACTTTCAACAGGTCAGGTAGTAATATTCAGGTGGATGATGATGACGAGGAGAAGGGTGTGGACCACACACAGAATGTGGAGGACAGCTCCGCCCCTTCATGCAGCTGTGGTGCCAAATGAAAGACAGGGAAGGAGTGTTGACAGCCAGATAGGTGACTCCAGTGGAGAGAGGCAAAGGAGGAAATTTGTCTTTTATAATTTTGTCTTAAATTACGAATTCGGAACCAGTGTGCAAAGTTTCTGTGCGGAACGTTTTTTCTTTTTCGGATGATGGATTAAAAAACTTCACCTTTGAAACCGTGCTGTTGTATACTGTAGATCTTCTGTGCCTCTGGGTTTCAGATGTCTGTGAAGCTTCCATATTTTAGATTTTGTAGTTTCTTTAAAGCAACACCCACATTTGAAGTGTTGTCTGTTGTCTACTGTCATGGCGACATATAAGTCTGGATAGACATGAATGTAAACTATAGCTTGACTGATTGGTGGAGGCATACAACTATGAAGCGGTAATTCTAGTTTGTATTTGTACAGTATACTCCAAAATCATCCCACACCCAGGCACTGGATGGTAACTTAATCTGCACATCAGTAAGTATATCATGTAGGTTGAGTGTGGGTTGATTAGGTGGTATTGCTATAAATGTGTGGTATGACACCGGGGTTGTTATGTTCTTAGAGTTCAGTGTTTTGGTAATGATTTGCTTTCCTGCTCCACTTTCATACCTTTGTGTTAATTTTGGAGCTTGGTATTGGGAGGTAGCTAGCCTAGCTTAGCATAAAAACTGGAAACGGGGAAACGCTTTGCTTGGCTCTGGTGAATGTTAAAAAATATGCTTTCCAGCATCTCGAACACTCACTAATTTACATGTTGTATCTCGTTTAATCCATGCAATTTACACAAATAGAATGACCAAAAAAAAGAGAGCGTGTAGCCTCTCTGCTGATTGCCTCACAACCCTGAGGATACACTCTAGGAAGTCACTGCACTGGACTTTTGTACACCAGGATCTAGTACCTCAGATTGTCATTTTTGCATTTCTGTTAAAGTATAATTTCAACAAGCCAAATACAACACATTGGTAGTGTGTTTTTAAAGATGCAGGCATGCGTATTTTTAAAGTTTGGAGAAGGCCAGGCTATTTGTTTCCCCTATAAAGATAACCTTGAGCCTCCAGTCATCATGTTAAGCTAATTGCCTCCCTGCTCCAGCTCCATACTTCTCACACAGATATGAGAGTGGTATCAACCTTCTCATCTAACTCTTGGCAACAAACCAAATAAGCGTATTTCACACTATTCCTTTAATTTACCGCACATCTCCTGCCTGATTTGTTTCCATGACTTTAATTACGAGCGTGTTAGATAAACCAGGTCAGTGAACCCATTTTTATCTCACCAGCTCATGCGAGTGATGACCTGCAATGCACGGTTGGAGCAGAAGATGAACACGTGTCTGTGGGTGCAGAAGGTTCTTATTGGGCTGGTGCTGGTTCTGGTGGTGCTGAACCTCCTGTGTCTCTACCTGCTGGGTACCTCCCAGCAGCCATCCTGACCTGCCACAGCTCCCTCCACCTGCATCTGTCGACCACAGACGCACAGACGGTTCCAGCGGGGGCCGCAGTTGACTACCTGGGGGACGGTTGTCCTGAGCTCTCTACTTCCCATGGGCTGCTGTCATGGAGGGGAAGAGGGCTGACTTTAGGGACATGTGAGTTGTTATATGAAGAGATTGTACTCATCTCTTTTCAAGCACTTGAGAGGTAATACAACAGAGACACTTTTAACAATGTGACATGGAATCATTCATGTATTTTTTAAGACCGATCATGGAAAAAAAAGTGTATTTATTGCAAAAGATACAATATGTAGGAGGAAGTAGTTATTTTTGTGATCATAATGTACAATTTTTTATATTATATAAATCTAAAAATTATGAAATAAACATTTTTTTTGTCAAATTATCTCATTTTATTCAGCGTTATAACACTTTTCTCCTTGTCAGAGCATTTAAAAAGAGCATGCGTACACTCTTCTTTATCCTGAGCTGTAGATGTTTTGGTTAGCCGTCCTGTTTTGCATAAGTATTCACGCTCTCTAATAAACCCTCATTAGTACAGAGGTGTCTAATTGAAAACACTGCCATGTATGACCTTACTAAACCTCTCCACACTCAGACCAAGGAGCCACAAGAGATCTCTGTCTCTACTATCTCCTCTATTTGTTTTAATTACCCCGACACTAGCAAACTAAAAATACCAAAGCAATTACTGGTGAGTACAAGGACATGGCACAACCCACTTGTAGCTTAGTGGGAAGCGCTGATATCTATAACAAGATCCAGCTCCGAGCAATCAGGACGCGAGCTGCCGCACTAGGAATGATCACAATTGGGTTATTAGATATGTGCGCATAAGGGCTGTCTGGCGTCAACATTTGCAGCTTGTTCGCAGTAGGTGGTGGCTGCTCGCATGCGAGGGATGATTAGAATGACTCATGCAATAACGGGTAAACTAATCCTGCGTTGATTATAAACACTGGGCTCTTTCGGGCGCCGCAAAATGTTTATTCCCTGAAGATTGCATTGCTTTGCTTGTTCTGTAAATCATTCTATTTTAGTGGCAGCCCTGCATATGGTTCTTATAAAGCCTCTCCATTAATAGTTGTTTGTTGAAGGAATTGGTTTTAAGCAAGCATGTGAGCTGGATGTACAACTTGCATTATGTGTTTCACTTAAAGTCTTACTAAAAAATGCATTTGCGCTATTTGGGTAGTGAGTGCATATGCATAAAAAAAAGGATGGGGGTTAATGGAGTGTTTGCCTCTTGAGACTAAAAGTAAAAGCTTTGGTATCACACATAGGTGGGCTGATTTTAAGTGCATCTGAGTGCCACACAGCACCTGACTGAACCCAGGAAGTCGATCAGATACACCGCCCTGCACCCAAGCGAACGCAACGCAACCATCAGTGATGCCACAATGACTGAAGTGGAAAATTATTTGAGCGGTCATGTGACACTGATTCCCAGACAGACCCGTCTCACCTGATTGCCTGTTTGTCAGTAATTACTTACAGGGGACACTGTACGTCTTCCCTGGCAGCTTTCAGGAGTCACAAGCTCCTCCACAGTATTGATTTAACATTAAACTCCAGTTAAATCGAAACCTGGTTCAATGTGCGGCTGGCCCCGGGCGCTCATGGGATGTTTGAGGAGAGCGATGATTAAGTTCAAGTGGCAAATTGGGACAGAGGAGTTGGTGGAAAGTCGATGAGTGCTGCATTTAACAAGGAGGGCGTGGGTGTTGAGCATCTGTTGCTTTTGTCACCATGGAGAAGATGTTGGTGAACTACAGTACCGCACGCTGCACTTTCCATCATCTCTGTAAACGACCTGCTAAAATCAAGGCGTATAATACAGCGGTGGTAAACATTATTCAGCTCCCATAACTGTGTGGTTAAAAAGGACATGATTGACAACAGGTAAACCATACTGAAAAGGTTTGTTTTCTCGATCTATCCCATTCTGCTTGCCTTTCCCATTTATGCTAAACCTGTTTTCTGCCTTATGGGCTCTGTCAGCCCCGATGATTGGCTATATGCACAGACAAACACACAGGTCGGAGGTCAGTGAGCCCTTGAAGAGTTTTGGGTAAGAATGGTGACAGCTGACAGGCTGCTAGGCGCTTTGGAAACATCACCAATGATGCCTCGCTTGCACTCAATATATTTATTTGACTTGTGTGGACAAAACTATTGAGAGAATCAGGAAAAAAAAAAGACAGACCTACTTTGCATTACATGTTCCTGCTTCAGGCAGCGGATAAACAAATGATTAGCATGAAATCAGCCAGCACATCTCAAACACTAGATTTAGGCATTGGAGAGAAGCAGTGACCTAAATAAGACATTGTATTCTTTGATTTCTATCATCTGAATAAGGGGAATAAGAAATTGTATAGATCAATGATAGGTCTTTGATGCAGTGCCTCCTTTCCTTCTTGAGTTATTGTAATCTATAGTAGGGCACCACAAGAATATCAGAATCTAAAACTTCAATTAAATGCCAGGTCCCTTTTACAAGCCTGGAGTAGCTACACATTTAGACAAATGAAGGCCTGTTTATTTAGATAGCATATTTAAAAAACAACCACAGTTGACCAGAATGTATACATAAAACAGAATAAAACTAGTAAGAGCAATTGCAAATGTGAAAATATTATAAAATACCAAAATATTAGAACCACTACAACCAACCAAAGGCCGTTGAAAACATATGTTTTAAGGTTTGTTTTCAAAGTGTCAGTGGAGGGGGAGCATTTGATTGAGAGTGGAAGGATATTCCAGAGATTTGGAGCAGCTCCCGCAAAGGCATGAGCTCCCTTTCCCACCCGCCTCGATCATGGTACAGTTAAAAGACATTGTTAGGAGGATCTGAGAGGTCAGGAGCTGGAGTAGGGGCAGAGAAGTTTGTCAAATCTGAGAGTCAAAAATGACACCAAGACTCCTAGCGTGGGTATGAACGTATGATGTGAGTGGTGCTAAGTGGCTGGCTGTGCTGTCTGTGGTGTGTGGGGGGGACCAAAAACAATAACCTCTGTTTAGTTGTCATTTAACTGAAGGGAGTTTTTGGCCATCAACACACTGGAGACAGTTAAAGAGGGACAGTTATTGATGGAGCTGGAATTCCCTGGGTAAAGTTGTGTGTCGTCAACATAACAGCGAAAAGAGACATTGTGCTGGCGGAAAATGGAGCCTAATGGAGCATGTACAGTGCAAATGAACAATTTGACAGTACTTCCCATCTTTGCTGGGCAACAGTTTTGTGTAAAAGGACTTAAAGGCCTATCCCTAATATAAGCCTTGCATTTGTCTATTATGTTTATATAGGACTGTCCTCAAATCAGCTGAACTGAGCTTTAAGGAAGAACACACGTAACTGGGTTATAACGTACTCATTTATACAATGAATACCCCTCTATGCACTCTGTGTTCACTTTTTTTGCTTTATCCTTGTGCTGCTGTGCCCGTCTTGTTTTTCAGATGTACTCTTAAGACTCTTGGGAAACTCGTTTACATAATATCTCAACACATCCTGTGCTGTGTGTGTGTCCCAACCACATCCCCATAACAGTCGATTCTTTGTTTTACAGTGAGTGAAAATGCGTATATTTCTTCACAGTGCATATGCAGATACATATAAGGTCAGTTTTTAAACATAATCTGTAAGAAAATAAGCAGGGCATGTCTTAAATAGCCACACACCTGGATAGTAATCATTTTATATCAGTATTTGATTATGTTTCGTTAGTGCTTTACAATCAGAAGCAAAGTAGAGGACACAAAAAAAAACCACTAAAATGGAGCAGAAATTCTTAAACAGAAGGGAAGAAGGATAAAAGGTTTTTAGTGACTCAAACCTCAGGTGGTTTGTGTGCACTGGATGCTGACTCATAGTTACTGGTTATCTAGGCTTATCCAAAGAGCATGACTAAGGATTCATGCCAGAAGGATTCATGATAATGTTATTATCATGATGTTTTTATAAAATAATAATAATGCTATCAGTCAAATTAATCTTTAACTTCATTTATTGTGCGTTTCGTCTCTTTTTTTTATGTTTATATAAACGAATTACAGTCAAAAATAATCTTAGGGAAGTGTACAAAATGATACAAAAAGAGCAACTACACCTGGTGGATAGTAAAAAAGGCAACCTGAGGGTGTTGGGGGAGGGAGACAAAGCAAGAACTGAATGAAACAGATATGATTCAAAAGGTGCTGAATTATTTACACAGTATTCTCATATGTGTATTATTACCATGATATAAATAATTCATTTTTAAATACCCCTAAGCATGACCATGCTTACTGGTAAGCTACATAAAACGGACAAAACACAACAAGCTTTTTTTTAATAATCTGAAATAATGGGGGAAAAAAATCCCTTATTTTTATTATTCAGTCATAATTGCAGTGCAAAAATATATTTGTGTCATCAATTATGTCAATCCAGTCTCTCTGTTGATGTGTTCAGATTCAAGGACACTTTTAAGGTGACTCAGCTGGAGATGACTGATCTACTGTGTGTTTTCAGCTGATCTACAAACTGGTTGTTGTTGTTTTTTTGCCCTTAGAAAAAGCTTACTATGTGCCCTGCAAGAGCCAAACACAGTAAACCATTTCCAGGAACTTTCTGAGGGAGAATTGTAGCGGACATGAACAAGATTTCACATGAGAGTAAGTTTATCTAGTGTAGGTCTGAAGGGGGAAAAAAATCAATACAACAGCAGCTAAAACATAAATTCAGTTATAAATAACAAAAACTACTATATCAGCTGAATGTAGAGGCTTGTGCAATCTAAAAAATATTATTTCAGTACGTTATTTAACATTAATTATGCAACATTTATTACCATATTCTCATTTCAAATGTGTATGTCTTTTGTTTATGAACACTTCATGATGAAATGTTGCTCTAAGCTTTCACATAAAAGTCCAGATTGATCATGAGAATCAGTTTGTTTACAGAGGTCTGTCACAAAGGAGAATTGAGATAATGACTACCACAACCATGAGCCATGATGTAGCAATCTCCCTGCAAGATTATGCAACTACACCCCCTACTGACCTAGAAGTTAAATGCTCAGATTCTGAGTTCTTCAGTGCATTAGATGAGACTCCCTCTGGGTCTGATCGGTAGAGAAGATACTGTTTCACTTCTGTGGGAAGGTGAAGGTCGTGAATCCCACCCAGTCTCTGCTTGCCCACAGTTTTCCTGATTTTCAGCCGGCACAGCTGCATTAAGGGAGACATTCCTGGGGCAGTCGTCAGGGGGGAGAGAAGCAGGAGCCATGACAGAGAGATGTTTTGATTATTAGCTATTGCTTAGGGGCACCAGCCTAATGTACAGGCCGCAGTGGGTCTACTTGCTTAGTTTGGATTGAGTACCACCTGCTTGTCTTAACAGCCTCTCCACCAGGCTGTTGGGGGGTGCGAGGTCCAGTGGCTGTTTGCCCTCTGAGTTCCTGAGGGATCGATCGGCCCCGTGGTCAAGCAGGACTGACACCATCTCAGGGCTGGACAGACGGGCAGCGATGTGCAGTGGCGAGTCACCAGATGCACAGCTGTTCACACTGGCACCTGAAGGAGAGCAGAGACTAATGAGGTATGATGTCCTCACATTACATGAGTGGGGGAGAAAATCTCTGACAGTTCAGTTAGAGCTTTTCTTCTCCTACAGCAGAGCAACATTATCCTCTTTATTGCTTACATAAAAGACTTTGGGCCATTTCCTAGTTAGACTGCAGTCACTCATGTTATGAATATTCAAATCAGTGAGCCCAAAAAATTATATACTTTATGTTAAGTAAAACACAGCATGAATTTTACACAAGCAGAACCCTGTGTAAAAGAGCCAGTGGTGGAAAGTAACCTGACTACATTTACACAAGTGCTGTATTTAAGGATCATTTTAAGATACTAATAGTTGACTTAAGTACTTCTTTTTAATTCTACTTTGTACTTTTACTCCACTACATGTAGCTGGCAGATTAAAGGGACAGTTCACCCTAAAATAAAAGTACATATTTTTCCTCTTACCTGTACTGCTATTTATCAGTCTAGATAGTTTTGATGTGAGTTGCTGAGTGTTGGAGATATCATCTGTAGCAATGTCTTCCTTCTCTGGAGTATAATGGAACTAGATGGCACTCAGCTTGTGGTGCTCAAAGTGCCAAACAATACATTTGAAAAACTTCACAGCAATGTCTCTTTTCAGAAATCATGACCCGGTTACTCAAGATAATCCACAGAACTTGTGAGCAGTTTCACGTAGGAACTATTTTCTTTTTACTGAACTACACCCACCAATTGTATCACTACACAGAAGGAAGCGTCCACCTACTGCTAGCTCATGTAGCACTACTAGCTGTAGAGTAGATGCATGCTTCCTTCTGTGCAGTGATTCGGTTATGTTTATATATACTTTTTGTGTTAGAATATGGCGCTGTAAGGTAGGTTAGTGCACATGACAAAAGGAGATTGCTGATTATTTTGGACCCACAGAGGTCAAGAGAGGTCGCAGCATTGTTAAAAGGCATGGTGTATTGTTTACCTGTTTGACAACCTGTGCTGTGCACCTTGAGGTCTCTCATGCACTTGACACAGACTTTTGCATAAGTGCCCTTTGACAAGTTTCTCTTATCAGATGGGACAATGGCACCAACCTTGTCAGTGCAGACAAAGAAATAAGGGCAGCTGTGCAACAGTGGAATTGAGATACAGATAGATACAGCGTGATCTTGCACAAAGAGGAATTCAGGGGATTTTACACAGTCCTGCTGGATGTCCCTGTGGTGGAGTTTGGGACAGGCGAGTAAAATCAGAGTAAAAGGTCTCAAAGTCTGTTCTGCATGAGCAAACAATAGACAACAAGTGTCTACAGACTCTACTATGTGAAGTCAAGCCCATACTTAATGATAGACCACAAACTACATCATCTGATGACCCAAATGACATCAAAGCACTGACACCAAATCATCTGCTGTTGTTAAAGAAACAGCCTTTGTTTCCTCCGCACTATTCAGCAAGGATGACTGCTACTCTTGTCACACATGGAAGCAGACTCAGTATCTCACAGACCCGTTTTAGAAGAGGTGGGTGCATGACTACTTGCCCAGCTTACAGGAACGCCAAAAATGGACTAAAGTGGTGGTTGAACACTCTTGACGAAGGGCCAAGAGGACTGAAATGTTAGTGTGACTGATAAATTGTAAAACTGAGTGAGAGCAGTGTGCAAGATTTTCTGTTCAAAGACTCAGGCTAAATCTAGCATCAGGAGATACTGTGATAATCCTGGATGAAAACGCCCCCAGGAGCTCTTGCCCTCTGGGAAGACTTGGTAAAGGACTGGTTCATTGAGTACTGGTCAAAACCAAGTCCAGTACTTTGGAGAGACCTGCTGATAAGCTTTGTCTTATGTGTGAAATAGACGCAGTGTTGTACAGAGGTACAATCCATTACAGCGGTGTAGGCGTATCGCTGCCCCACAAAGACAATGAAAAAGACTATTTAAAACCTTTGTCAGGGGGTGTAGGTTGATCACTACCCCATATGCACATACAAATTGTACACTGGGGATGTTTAATCACATGAATCTGTGCTTGTTTGTAATTAATTATGTTTCAGTTTGAAAATGGCTCTTATTATGCATGCTTTATTTTGAGTAATTGTAAGTCCTCAGCCTAATAATTAGGAGAGGAAAGGAACTGGAACTCGAGTCAAAACTGAGACACCTTGCAGACTAAGAGGCCTAGGAACTTGGGTAGGTTCAAGTGGCCACTAAAGCATCATTATTACACCAAAATAAGAAAAAATGATGTCATGTTTTGCATGTTATATTGGCTTTGCATGAAGAAATATAAATTCTTTTTGTTTGCCAAAAAGTCAAAGACAAAGAAATCTTGTGTGTTATCCTACAGAGTGACGCCACTGATGTGATGTCACTAAGGTCACAGACCCCAGGTATGTGTATCCAGTTATCATAAAACTCCAATATTATTACAGCTGATGGTCTCTCCTTAACCTAACAGACTAACACATTCACTAGAGAGTTGAAAAGGTAAAGCTAAAGGCATTCTTACCGAGCTGAAGCAGCTTCCTCACAGTGCTCAGGTGCTGATTGGAGCAGGCGACATGCAGAGGGAACCCCGATTGGTCGATACACTGATCCACATCAGCACCGTGCTGAACAAGCAACTTGATGCACTCTGGATGACCTACACAGAGTTACCAGAATCATCACAATGAGACGTGATGCACTTGAAAGGATGTGCTTTGAAATCTGCTTGCTCTCGGCTTTCCGGGGAAGAATATGCAATTGTTTTACTTTGCAGCTCAGAACAACACCTATTTCTACTTATTTATTTATTTATTTTTTTGAAACACTGTGCATGTCTCACAGCTTTGCTGATGCTTTGGCTCTCCTTGTGCATTTTGTAGTGACTGACGAAGCTGGTTCAGCATAGATTATCCGTGCGCAGTGCAGAGGAATGTGACCTCTCACCTTTGGCTGCAGCCCTGTGGATTGGAGAGCTGGTCTGGCTGGTCCCCACGGGAGTCGCTCCGTGTTGAAGGAGCAGCGATACGCAGGTCACATGGCCTCGGGCACAAGCTTCAGACAGGGGAGTTTGTCCATCCACTGTTGAACTGTTAACCTGATGTGGGTAAGTAGATTTTTGAGACACAAGTCCTTTAATTAAAAGTCAGAATAATAAACAAATCAGGCAAAAGCAATCAGACTTTTACAGTGAGCACATTGTGTGAGGATAAGTCAGTAACGTGATAATAATTTAAAGACATAAGAAGCAAAAATGACATGTTGTGAGCTTTTAATGTAGAAAAAAACTGTAATAATTTTCCTTTGATTATATTTGGGAGGCACTGTGGTGCAGTGGTTAGCACTGTTGCCTCACAGCAAGAGGGTTCCCGGTTCGATCCCAGGTGCAGGAGCCCTTCTGTGTGGAGTTTGCATGTTCTCCCACAGTCCAAAGACATGCAGGTTAATTGATGACTCTAAATTGTCCGTAGGTGTGAATGGTTGTCTGTCTCTACATGTCAGCCCTGTGATAGTCTGGCGACCTGTCCAGGGTGTACCCCGCCTCTCGCCCAATGTCAGCTGGGATAGGCTCCAGCCCCCCGCTACCCTCAACAGGATGAACAGTTACAGAAAATGAATGATTATATTTCTACAATATCTACCATATCAAACATGATGTGTACTGTGGTGGTTTGACAGACTTTGTTTCTGCAGATTTCTTTTTGCTAATGTGTTATTATGCATGCATGGATGTGTCTGCATGCTCATGTCTGAGTGTGTTGGGTTAATCTCTTACTGATTTGCACCAAAACAAAGTTAAACCCAGCAATTATTGATATGGTTGCCTTCTCTCAAGACAAAAGACGAATTTAGGACACAAAACATACTTTCTTCGTTGTGGATCAACTTGAATTTAGTTACATTGACAAAATAAAAGTATAAACAAACAATGATGTCTTACTGACATTTGCCCCGTTATCCACCAGAAGCTTGGCGCAGGCCTCGTGGCCTTGTAAACATGCTCCATGAAGGGGAGAAACCTGGTCCAGAGTGTTCAGATTCACACATGTACCCTGTGATGAACACACAGCATGTAGATTCACTGAAATACTGTAGATGCATGTTAGGAGTTTTGCTCCAAAGTAAACTATTCGCAGCAAAATTACACACAAGATTTAAAGAATCACGATCTCAATATGATCAGTGATCATTTTCAGAAGGCAAAACTTTTTCTAAATGGATAAATTGCACGTTATTATGGTCTCTTTATGGAGTATAATGTAACCTATAAAGTTTTGTTAAACTTTACCTGAGCAATGAGTCTCTGCAGAGCGAGGACACGTCCATTAAAGGCAGCATCGTGAATTGGGGACCAGTCTGATTCAAAGTCTATAGACATAGACATCAAGGAGTCACCCACAGCTTACTTGGTGTCGTTTTTCAAATATGTCAGACATGCATTGAAATGACGAGGTTAAACATTGTGTGCAAAGCAGTGAATACACTCCAGCTGCAGCGTCAGCATATGCTGCCTGCGGCTACTCACCACTCATCAAAGTGTTGGAGAAAAAAACACCAGCTCCACTCTGACATGTAGTGTCTCCTCGGGTCTCTGTGTGTCCAGCAGACATACTTCACAATGCCGTTCTAAAAGCTGTTGTTTTATGGCCGGATTGTTTCTCCTCATAGGTTTTTTGTAACAGAGGCTGAACTGTGTGCTCCTCGGAGTCACAGGACATCTGATAAACGTTTGGTCCTCATCTGTTTTCAGTGTTTTTGTGGTAAGTCTTGGTCCCGTGATGTCATTTCCTCTTTGACAAAGTATTTGCCTGCAGGAAACAGGCTGGTTGAGTGAGGCGGTTGTGTCTCAACCAACCAATGAAGGTGCAGAGGGAGTGGGCGAGGGGCCTGTTAAGCAGGTCTGTAATTTGAGTGTCATTTGACACTGTGCAGCCACACCCATCCTCTTCAGCAGGAGATGGGCGGCGTAGTGTTGGTTGATGGGTAAAGTAAAGGGAAGTGAACCAGCCTGCGTGTGTAAAGTTCTGCTCCACTGTGACGGCATTATGCATCACTGGTTTAAAAAAAATGTAATAAGACGTACTGAGTTTCTACATTTAAAGATACCATCTCTACATTTCTTCCCATTGTGCCTGATTCAGGATAACACAGCAGGACTCTTTCACAGATAAACCTTTTTTAGATGATTCTTCAACTTTATGTCTTTGCCTAGATTTTCATGGGGGAAAAAAGTTATTCTTTAAAAAGCAGTTTTGAACTTTTTTTAATGTGCCTCAGCAGTAATATTGCTGCCACTGCACAGAAGTCAGACTTTATTTCCAGACATTTAAAGGTCCCCATCAATCAAAAACATGTTCTCCTTATTGCTTGGATGTTTGACCTTCGCCGTGCAGAATTATGTCTGTGCAGAGTTATAATACAACTAATACCAATAATAACAATCTGAGCCTGTCAGTGGCAAAAACAGGCACTTTTAGTAGACGTAAACTGATGATGTGAACGTGCGCAGAGTGGTTACACTGGCACGTGTTTCATAGCTGCCTGCTGCAGCGCTCTCGCTCAATACTAGGACTTAAAAAAAGTTGTCTCCCGTAGTCATTTAAGCCCCATTTCCACTGAGCAGTACGGTACAGTTCAATATGCTTTTTTTCTGTTTCCACTGTAAAAAGTTGTGGATGGCACCAATGGAGCCATTCTGTACCATTTCCATTTTTGGTCCCCCCTCTGTTGGGGTACCTAGCACACAGATCTGGTACTAAAAGGTGGAGCTGTGAACACTGCAGTCTGTTGATTGGTCAGTAGAGGACGGTCATTCTGCTCAGGGCTGAGTTGTGTCTGGTTTTGTAACCACTGTTCATACTGTGGAGAGTTCTGCATATATTAGTAAACTGTAACTATAAAATGAAAGGTTTTGCGGCCTCTTGCAGCAGCTGTTGTCTGAGAAAAATAATTCACTGTGCTGACTGCGGGCGACTTTTAAGGTGGAACGTTTGCTTGTAATGTTACTCAATGCTTAAGTTGACAACATGAATCCATCAGCACCCCTTAAATTTCCCTTTAATTTCAACTTTGACCATTACTGTAGTTTTTATTGTCTCTCTTGGATGACATACACTTTTAGTAATGAGTGGATCTTCAAGCATTTAAAAATATATATTAATTTCAACCAGATTATGTGAACTGCATATATCCCAATCCTCAGTCAAAGAATAAAAAAGTGTCGCAGAGCGTTGTTCCTGTGGGCTCCAGCAACACTAAACCCCTGAGCTTGCCTGAGAAGGACTAAATGCACAAACCCGCTATTTTTAAATATCCCATGGAGAGAGACTCTCACTGCAGCCTGATCTGTTTTGTTTTAAAAATGTCGGCATGCAGCCTCGTTCTGTGGACGATAAACGAGGAAATACAGTGAGCGCTGAATGGAGAAGTGCAACTACCTGGCCCACATGAAAGAGCACTGTTTACAGTGGGGTCTAGGTATCATGTCTGAAGGGCTACTGTTGGTTCCAAAGGTACCATACTGAAAAACATGTGAAATACAGTCAGGTTGAAAAATACGAAAGTCAATCTTTAACATTTTTTTCCCATCCAGTGATGGCTGTGACATTTTGCTGAGATAACAAGTGGGGAAAAAACATTAAATTATCCCAAGAATACTGTGGACTTAATTCCATATTAAGTAATCTTAATTGAGAAAAAAAAATCTCATGACTTGCTTTGTAAAAACAAGGAAATCCATTTATTTTCCAGCCCTAATAGAGGGTGGATGGGTGGTCTGATAATCAGGCCGACCCTCCTTAAAGTCGAAGGGTTCAGCACCCATGTTAACAAGAGTCTGCTCTGCTCCAGTGTCCTTGAGAAACTCACTGAATCCCAAGCAGCTCTGGGGATAAGCTAACCCGACCTCTGACTTCCCCGACAGAGTTCAATTAAGTTTCCACACATCTGCATCTTCATAATGAAATAAATCCTCTTCTAACAGCTGTGTTATGGTATCACCTCTATGATTTAGCCTGGTGGTAGTGCCTTTTGTCTGCTATAAATACAACACATTAATGTGTAATGGTAGAAGCTCTATCTTCTCACACACAGCTATCCCCAGATGTACAGCACCAGCTATTATCTGTTGTGTTTTGGGAGCTACAATCACGCTGTAAGCAGACCAGCAGAGGGCAGCAACAGAGAGCAGACGTTTAAACAGCAAGTCGATACCAACTGTATTCCTCAGGGAGTTGTTAATCCCTGGCAGCAGGCTACAAGCTTGCCATACAATTGACTTTGTGCCTTGTCAGAGAAGGTGCATATGGATTAGAATGCCATTGTACAAACTCAATGAATGCCCTCTCTGTAGTACTGAATAATGAAAGCCCTTGATGCTTTGTTTCCCAAATAAATCTGCTTTAAATGTCCACGCGTTCTCTCAGATCTCCGGCCAGGCGAGCAGCTCCAGCAGCTGCCGTGACCTCTCCTGTATCTGGACGGGGCGAACGTCTGCTGCATACATATCGGGAGGGAAATTATATCAAGTACAGGTTCTTAATTCTGGTGCAAGACTCAGTTAACCTGTGCAATTCACCAAAGGTCATCCTTCTTATCATGAATCTGAGGACAGGAACCATTTCTGTTGATACACAGAGCGTTTACTTTTAACTCTTTGTCTCTCACATCTGACCTTTCATGACTGCCTTTTAACAAAGAGAGGACAGGACTTTGTTTACTGTTTGGAAAGCCACAGACGCTCTTTCTTTATCAAAATAAGAGTTTGTGTTCAAATCAGTCATTTTTTCATGCTGTCTGGTTTACGATTTAGCCGGTCTATCAGTCACTCTTTAACATCTGCTCGTGCATATTCACTGATGCATAACACAGGGTCTTTTATATTGTCATCCATGTCCAGTTCTGTTATCACAAAAATGTTACCCACAAATAGCACACATGGTAGATATAGAAGTCATCACAGGTCACCACATCTTAACGTGATGTGGTTTTCAAGTGAGTCTCCAACTGTTGATGTCTCACAGAGTTTGGCCTACATCACCTCCAGAGGGCTACATTTGTTGTAGTATGCCCGATTACAACCAGAGGCATCACTCGTCAGCTATGATCAGCGGTTCGATCCCCAGCTCCTCCGGTCCACATGTCAAAGTAAACTTGGGCAAGATATTGAGCCCCAAATTGCTCCTGACGGCTGTTCCATCGGTGTGTGACTGCGTGTGAATGGTTACTGATCAGCAGGTGGCACCTTGTACGGTAGCCTTGGCCACTAGTGTGTGAATGTGACCTGCAGTGTAAATGCTCTTCGAGTGTTTGGAAGACTAGAAAAACACTATGCAAGTATAGTGCATTTGTATGCATCATGGTGTATCTTTCAATGGTTAGGACTCTTGCCTCACAGCAAGAGGGTTCCTGGTTTGATCCTGGGTGCGGGAGCCCTTCTGTGTGGAGTTTGCATGTTCTCCCCGTGTCAGCGTGGGTTTTCTCTGGGTACTCCAGCTTCCTCCCACAATCCAAAGACATACAGGTTAATTGGTGACTCTAAATTGCCCGTAGGTGTGAATGTGAGTGTGAATGGTTGTCTGTCTCTATGTGTCAGCCCTGTGATAGGCGATGTACCGTGCCTCTCCCCAAACAATCCCAAACATTTTATGATTTTTATGGATATCTTTAATTAGTGGTTCCCAACTGGTGGGTCCCTGTCCAAAAGCGGGCCACAGGTCCCCTCTGATAGGACCGCAAGTGACTTGCAAACATGTCAAGTTTGTAAAAAACACACTTTATTTTGAAGTATAGTGAATTTCCAATACAGAGATTTTATTCTGAAGTGCCATGTCCTGTTGTAAAGTGAGTGATTTAAGGACAGCTACTTAACAGAGATAGCAAACTAACTCCATGACATGACCAAACACAAGTATGATGCTCAATATAGTAAACTGCATGAACCTTGAACTAATGACTAAGGAGAAATCTGGATCTGTGGCTGAACCAGTTGGGAACCACTGTTTTAAATCAGTCTTTAATTGTTACCAGTTGCAGCAATGTGCTGTGGCTAGTATTGTTTTCACCTCTTAGTCTGTGTGTGGCGTCATGGCCGCAAGAGGTCCTGGAGGTAGCAGGAACTACCACAGAAGCTGAGTATTTTGCAGGGTGTTAATGTGTCTGTCTGTGGACAGATTTAGTCAACGCAATAACATCGCAGTCATGCAAGATACAATCCCGTAACTTTACAGGGATGTAGCTGAGATCAGAATGATGGGTTAGTCAAAGGTGGCTGTGGTCCGAGCAAGTAGGGAAAGGGTTATTGGCTCCCTCACTGTACGCCACTGGCCCATATTAGTATAAAGTTGCAGAACGCTGTATCACAAGTGGAGTGATCCTAGAGATTTTTATTTTGTATTTAATGTGGTGTGTTTATGTGCTTTGTCTTTTTATCTGTGTTTTTGTTTTCTTCTGAACAACAAAATTCCCTTTGAATAATATATTGATTGATTGATGATGATGCTGTAGTAAAATAATAGATATTAAATCTGTTCCTCTGCCTTACATTATGTAGCGTAAATCAACCCAAGACAATTTTCCCTCAGGGTGTATGAAATCAAACTTTCATATTATGAATATATTTTAAGTGTAATTTCATCAGGTGGTTAACAGGCCAAGTACAGTAAAAATACTGTACATGAATCAGCTAATGAAAACATACAGCAGCTTACTGAACTCACCTAACTTAAGGTCTTAAGTTAGACCTAAATCACACAACAGTTCTTTGTCGGTTTCTCTTATTGTGGCCCAGCTAAGCTACAACTGCAGGGATTAAATGGAAGCACATGATGATTCAACCCCGTGATTTCTCTGAGAGCCGGCTCATGTACCCAATCATTTCCTCTCCTTTTCTTGTCCTTTTCTCCTTTCTCCTGACACCGTAGCCCACTTCTTTCTTGCTCCCTCTGTACTCTTCCCCTCTTCCCCGGCCCCGCTGCGTCATGGCATCCCCCCGGCTGGAGACTTTCTGCTGTCCGAACCGAGACGCAGCGACGGAGTTTGTGGTCACCTTCCAGCCCGTGCTGTTCGGGGCGTTGGGTCTGGGGAGCGCCACTCTCAGCCTCTTCTTTGCTGTTATACAAATTCTGCCGAAACGCAAAGGATACAGGAGACTCGGGCAGTATCCGCTGCCGAGGCCCGCGTCCTCCTCACGGATATTGTTCATCATCAGTATTTGTGACATACTGGGATGCACAGGTAAACAACTAACCTCTATAGGCCTACTTTGTATCATAGATGAAGGAAAGCAGTTTTACGCAGCGTGGTGTTGCTTGCTGGATCCAATTACGCACGCAAATATTTTGTTTTTAACCCTTTTGTTGCACCTGATGATGCAAACAGAAAGAAAACATCAAACATAACTTATGTCCAGATATGAAAATGTAATTTTTCTACCAAAAAAAGAAAGAAAATCAATCTTACTGTGATGCTTTTGCAGCATTTTGACTCAAAGTACAGGTTGTAAACATGCCCAAGCCATTCTTTTTCAAATGGGAGTCTTGATAACAAACTTTAAAAATGCAAATAACATCTCACACCTTAGTAAAGTTTGTACAAATAACATGAATTTAAGTTAAGTTCTGAAGCAGCGTATTACGAAACAAAAGAATGAATCATGATCCTCTCATGTGAGTCATGAATGACTCCTAACCACCAAAACCCCTTTTTTTTTCTTTACTTGATTTGAATGCAGCATTGTTCTTAAAGTAACCAATACTTGCAAGTTTAATAGCACACCAAAGGCAGCACATTATTCTCAGATTGTTGCTCTGCTTCACATCAGAACCAATGTGACACTCTAGCTGTTCATTCATCATTTTGCCTCTGCGCTTGCTGAAAGGGGAGGAAGGCAGATGAAGTCATGTATTTCTGTGTACTTAGTGCCCGGCGAGATTCATCCACCACTGTAAACTAACAGCTCGAAGCACCCCCATGACACAGTTTAAAACAGAAATGCACAACAGCGTGTAGTCTGCATCACATTAAGATTCTGGGAGAGCTCCCGTTTTCCCACTCCACTGTGAAGAGTCTCATGCAGGAAGTGGAAACACCCTCATAAAACACACCTGGAGGTAGTTCATATTTCCATGACATAAAGCTGCTATTAAAAGGACTCCCATGACTGAGTCTAATTAATTAACGCACTTAATAATACAGATTGAAATGATGGTTTAAATGTTAATGAAACCCAGAACAGTTCCACTTCCCCCTGTTCACGTTTTTTGTGTGTGTGTTTATATTTGTTCCTCTTCCTGGTGAAGCAGGATTTGTCTAATTTGCTCGACAATTAGAGATCGTGTGTTGTTTTTCCTCCTGTAGGTATCATCGTAAGGTCATCCGTGTGGCTGGGCCTGCCGAACATCATGGACCGCATCTCAGTGGCTAACAGCACTGATGCTTGGCCTGAGGTTTTCTGTGTCGGCAGTGCGGTATGTATGATGCTCTTTGACAAAGCTTGACCTCGCTCAGTGGCCAAAGTTCAAGTCAGTTAATGTGAGCAAAATGCACCTGTATATATTGTTTAAGTGTGGAAAAAACAAAATCATGCGTGATCCTGGAACAATCGGGATTCCACGCAGGCTCAGCAAGCATGTGCACAGCCAACTGTAAAATTACACCGTGCCTTTTAAAACTGTTAAGTCACAGATTGACCTCAAACACAAGGCACATTTACTCATGCCTCTTAATATGTGAATAATCAGAATTATGACCAAGGTGTCCTATTCATGTGTTACAGATGTGGATCCAGTTGTTTTTCAGCGCCTCTTTTTGGTGGACCTTTTGTTACGCAGTTGACGTCTTCCTGGTGGTGAAAACATCTGCAGGAATCAGGTGCTCTAAACTTCACCATCCGCCTATAGCAATTAATTATCACCTCAGCATCTCCTACTATAGCAACAGGATGAAACACAAAGCTTTAAACTGAGCTGAGAATGTGTGAAACATCTTCCTCTCGCTTATTTTCACTTTAACTATAGATGCAATCCTTCTTCTCTCACGACTTAATTTGCAAACACCCTGACACTGTTTGGAAATCTC
This sequence comes from Cephalopholis sonnerati, assembly GCA_019142605.1. Classification (NCBI taxonomy): domain Eukaryota; kingdom Metazoa; phylum Chordata; class Actinopteri; order Perciformes; family Serranidae; genus Cephalopholis; species Cephalopholis sonnerati. The sequence continues at coordinate 25,080,771 of JAGQAX010000012.1, forward strand.
AGTTTTCTTCTGTTACGGTTGACTAACATGATGTGTGTGTTGTACATTTGATTTCTGTATTGAACACATTCAGAGCTGCAGCATGTGTTGTGAGCTCAGTCTCATGACTTGTTTCTTTCCCCATCAGCACCATTATCCTCTACCACATGATTACATGGGGTCTGGCTGTGCTGTTGTGCGTTGAAGGAGTGGCCATGCTCTACTATCCATCCATCTCTGAGTAAGACTCTTTGTTGTTCCTTTTGACGCACCATCAAACACCTTCAAGAATTCTGTGACCTGTCTTTTCTCCTTCAAGAGCCAAAAATCGTCAGTAATGACTACGTCAATGACGTTAGCAGCTCAGTTCAGCTCTGTATGGCTGTGATTCCCAAAGCTGATTTCATGATTGTGTTGCATTTTTGTGCAGTTGTGAGCAAGGCCTCCAGCACGCCATCCCCCACTATGTCACCACGTACGCACCGATGCTGCTTGTCCTCGTAGCCAACCCTGTCTTCTTTAATCGGACCATCTCTGCAGGTCAGTTCCTCGCTTGCCCTCAGATCTCTCTATGTCAGATCATTGTCTCACACGTGCACATGGGCTTTAATATCCACCTCTCTCGTCCTTTCAATCTAGTGACGTCTTTGCTTAAAGGGACGGCAAGGAATCTACACAGAAAATGAGAGACGGCTGGCCAATGAGATAAAAATACGCTTCTTTAAAATAATGCTGGTGTTCTTCATTTGGTATGTTGCTATTCTTTCTCAAAGGATAAACTTAAAGGAGTAGTTTGACAATTTGGGGAGTGAGAAGATTGTAGTTTCATATTTACAGTACAGACATTAGTCAGCAGCCTTAGCTTAGCATAAAGACTGACACAGTTAGCCTGGCTTTTTCAGAGGTAATAAAATCCACCTACCAGCACCTCTTAAGCTCACTAATTAACACCTTATATCTTGTTTACTCCACATGAAAACCAAAGGGAAAAAGCACCATATTGTGGTTTCATGGGGGTTACGTGCCAGACTATCTCTTGGCCAGGCTCAGTGAATTCCTGGAGTCTTAGTTTGCTGGTTGCCTGGCAACCTCACGGTAAAAAAAGGAAGTTACTTTGCCAAGAAATAATGGGGGCACCCTGTGAAACCAAAACATGTTGTTTTTACACTTTTTTAAGTCATCAAATCTCCCAAAATGTCGCACTATTCCTTTAAAGAATCACATCAATGTGTTTGCAGGTGTTATATTGACAACTACAAATCATGTTTTCTTTTTTTAATTTGGTCACATCAGTTAACGTACGAAGTTATAGTGAATCAGCATTCCTTAATTAATTAATTTCCTTGGATGTTTCAGCTGGGTGCCCAACATCATCAACGAGAGCCTCCTCTTCTACCTGGAGATGCAGACAGACATCAACGACAACGGTTTCAGGGACATCAGAAACGCAGCCCTCATCACATGGTTTATCATGGTGGGTTATAAAACATCAACACAGAATATAGAACACCAGTTTATCTAACACCTGAAATCATTCTGCATTTTGTCTCTTCAGGGTATCCTGAACCCCATGCAAGCTTTCCTCAACACCCTGGCCTTTCACGGCTGGACGGGCTTCGATGTCGACTTCAGACTGCAGCGGAGGAGAGAGCTGGCCTGGGACTCGGTTTCTACTTCAGCGCCTAACGCAGCAGGCCATAATGCCACAGTGGGAACTACTCTGCTCTACCAGAGTCACGTCCAGGATGCCAAGAAGAACGTGATGGGGAACGGGCAGCACCACTCTGACGCCATCAGCGTGCTATCAGAAGGTAACTGGGCTTTGAATGGCAATAACAGCTCACCTGTGTATCAGGGCTGGTGAAGCTCTAGAGCATCGTGTAGTTTTCTTTTGGATGACATCATTATGGTATGATGTCATCCACCAGCCCAACTGTCTGAACTGTCTTTTTGTTGTTGTTTTTTTCATTTGTTTGTTATTTTATCATGGTGATTAAATTAATTTCAGTGGCAAAGCTCTGGAGACGTGGGCCAGGACAACGTTAAAGCTCTCTGTGATGATTTTTTAACAGCAAAAAACTTTTAAATCTCCTGCTGGTTAAAATACTGAAGCATGTAGCATCTGGTGTTATGAAGCACCTGGCTGGATTCTCTGTTTTGATCAATGGTGATCTCATTAGTGCAGTATCCTGAAATTGCACTGCACAGACAGTGACACATTTCGTTTTAATACCAAACTGATAAAAACAGTGTTGCTCCCATTCTCCATTTAAAAGGCATGCTCTTGTTTAACGTGCAACTTCATAATGAGCGTGAATTCTGACCTTCTGTTATGGGTGCCAGTCATCACATTGAGCTTTAAGTCATTATTGGTATGCAGAGAGCAATTGCAAAGCTGTTAAATATACAGATGAAGCATTTAGGACACACTCAGTTGCCAGTTTATTAGGTACACCTAACTAAAACGAATGCAGTCTAATACAGCAGCCCTATAATAAATGTTCCTGGAGGATATATGTCAAGGGATTGTTGAAAATATATTAGATATTAACTTTACAGTCATTTTGGAGACTGATATGGAGTTTACCTTATTTAATATAAATGCGGGGACATTTAACAGTGTTACCTTCGATGTGGGATTTATTGCAGGACTCTTGTATTACAGTACTTTAGGTTTAGCTAAGTGTACCTAATAAACTGGTGACAGATTGTAGATTGAACACTGATGTACATTCACTGGACAAAAATGTCAATATTTATTCTCTCATTCTAGTAACACTGAGCGATGACATGGGCCTTTTTCACATGTGACATTTTGACATGTCCAGTAGGAGAAGCACAGGTGTAAATGATGGCTGCATTCAATTTAGCTGCTACAGTTTCAGGTTCCCGGCGTCGTACTGTCTCACAGGGACACTTGAATATAACAGAGCCATTGTTAATAACATTAGCTACACCTGTGCTTTTCCTACAATGGCCTTTCCAAATGTCTGTTGTGACTAAAAGCCTGTTAGATAGTATTAAATGTATTTTGGGATGATTTTGTAAAGCATTTTTTACTATTTTATACTATTTTGTTTGTGCACACTGTAGATCATGTACAAAGGCTATTCAATGTTTTGTGTCACCATTCAGTGTCTCTGAAATGACAAATCTTTAGAAATAAAGTTAACCCTTTAAAGGATTTATGCTTTTCATTCATTTATATAGCCTTCAAGCTGTTTTGTGTAAAATGCATGAATAGATTAAAAAAAAAAGACTCAATTCTAAAAATGCATTAAAGGGATAGTTCACCTCAGAATCAAAAATACATATTGTTCCTCTTCCCTGTAGTGCTATTTATTAGTGTAGATTGTTTTGGTGTGAGTTGCTGAGTGTTGGAGATATCAGCCGTAGACATGTCTGCTTTCTTTCAAATATAATGGAACTGGATGGCACTCAGCTTGTGGTGCTAAAAGCGCCAAAAAAATACATTTGAAAAACTCAACAGTAATGTCTCTTTCCAGAAATGATGACCTGATTAGTAAAGATAATCCACAGACCTCATTATGTGCAGTTTCATATAGGAACTATTTCCTGTCTACTGAACAATGCTCGCTAACCATATCATTGTGAAGAATGAAGCGTGAATCTACTAATGGACAAGAGGCTTGTGCTCCTGACAGCACAAGATTAAAACATTAACAATGTCCTCCTCTGCTGAGCTGTAACATTAGCTAGCTTGGTAGCAGTAGATGCATGCTTTTCTGATACGGTTAGCAGGTAGATAGAAAATAATTCCTACATGAAACTGCTCACAAGTCTGTGGACAATCTGGGAGACATTGCTGTTGAATGAAGGCAGACATCTTTACAACCGATATCTCCAACACTCAGCAACTCGCACCAAAACAATGTAGACTGCTAAACAGCACTACAGGTAAGAGGGAAAATATGTACTTTGATTTTGGGATGAACTGTCCCTTTAAAATTTGCAATGCATATGTTAAAATTCCCAAAATACATTTGTGAATTAATGCACATTTGTGATGGAGGGATTTATAAATGCAAGATCAGTCTCTCAGCTGATGAGCAGTTTGATAAGCTGTGACGGTGTCATGTGCAGCCCAGTAATCTACCCCTTATTTTGTCTTGCTAGGTTCAGAGTCTAGTACAGTTGAAATCCACATTTCCAGCGAGCTACGAGACTATGAGGATGTAGACGCTGACGGAGAATCCTTGGAGAACTCTGTGAGGCACTAGCTGGGGTGATCAACAACCCGCCTCCCTCTGCTTTTTCCTGTGTGACATTGTTCTTTTAGTTAGTTTTGTTTTTTTAGATTGTCTCCTCTTAGCCTCTATTATCCCGTTGAGATTTTGCCCCAGATATTTTCTGGTCACGAGATTTCATTAGTTGGTACAACAAAATGAGTCTAATTCTTGATTCTAAGCCTTTTATTCCTTCCCTAAGCTTTTTAAATCTGCCTGCAGTACAGTGTGGTGGAACATTAGACCCATCGACTGTACAGGCTGAACAGTCCCCAAGCTACTGCACTGTCGTCTGGTAGCAGTCAGTCAACAGAGTAAACATGACATTTTTGTATTAAAACCTCACAGGCTGACCTTTACGAGTGTCTTAAGTGCCTTAGGAAAAAATTCTCCCAGCATATTCACTGAATTAGATGCACGCTGGTTTAGTGATGTGCACAGAATGAAATAAGCTAATTAGTGTTTTTTTTAATTGTATTTCTAGTTGTCCATCTTGTATTTTTGCACACATCTATTTTATACTTTATTAAATTTACAAAATATTTGTAAAAGGTTTGTTGGTGACACTTTCTTGATGTCTTTTGTGCATGGATGGATTACTGAATGAGACAAAGACTGCAAAGAGATGAACTGCAAAGAGACACAAAATAAATACAAGTAGACACTAAATTACCTTAAACAGACTCGAACAACTACAAAAAGACACGAAACATCCCCAAGGAAACAGAATGACCAAGAAGAGATGCAGACCACCACAAACTCTGTGTCTTCCCCCTACACTCACCAGCCACTTTATTAGGTCCACCTTGCTAGTACCAAGTTGGACCCCTTTTGCCTTCAGAACCACCTTAATTCTTAATGGCATAGATTCAACAAGGTACTGGAAACATTCCTCAGAGATTTTGGTCCATATTGACATGATAGCATCACACAGTTGCAGCAGATTTGTCGGCTGCACATCCATGATGCGACTGTGGAGGCCATTAGAGTACAGTGAACTCATTGTCATGTTCAAGAAACCAGTTTGAGATGATTTGAGCTTTGTGACATGGTGTGTTATCCTGCTGGAAGTAGCCATCAGAAGATGGGCACACTGTGGTCATAAAGGGATGGACACGGTCAGCAACAATACTCAGGTAGGCTGTGGTGTTTAAACCATGCTCAGTTGGTACTAAGAAAATCTCCCCCACACCATTACACCACCACCACCAGCCTGAACCGTTGATACAAGGCAGGATGGATCCATGCTTTCATGTTGTTTACACCAAATTCTGACCCTACCATCTGAATGTGGCAGCAGAAATCGAGACTCATGAGACCAGGCAACATTTTTCCAAACTTTGATTGTCCAGTTTTGGTGAGCCTGTGTGAATTGTAGTCTCAGTTTCCTGTTGTTAGCTGACAGGAGTGGCACCTGGTGTGGTCTTCTGCTGCTGTAGCCCATCTGCTTCAAGGTTTGACCAGTCTAGCCATTTTCCTCTGATCTCTGGCATCAACACAGCATTTTCACCCAGAGAACTGCTGCTCACTGGATATTTTCTCTTCCTCGGATCATCCTCTGTAAACCCCAGAGATGGTTGTGTGTGAAAATCCCAGTAGATCAGCAGTGTCTGAAATACTCAGACCAGCCCATCTGGCACCAACAACCATGCCACATTCAGTCACTTAAATCACCTTTCTTCCTCATTCTGATGCTCAGTTTGAACTTCAGCAGGTCGTCTTGCTCATGTCTACATGCCTAAATGCATTGAGTTGCTGCCATGTTATTGACTGATTAGCTATTTGTGTTAATGAGCAGTTGAATGGGTGTACCTAATAAAGTGGCCGGTGAATGTATGTGGGAGAGGTGGTGGTGCCCATTGTCTCAAGTGGTTCCAGACAAACAAACACACTGAATTAAAGACACAGGCTCCATGTTTTCTGATATCAAAATAGAGTGATTTATTTGAGACACTGAATGACTTCAACGTTTTGTCTTGGAAACAGGTGACCGCACCCTGGACCAGGGCGCAAGAAGAGATAGTAGCCGTCACAGCACTTATTTCATACCGGGCTCCTTAGCATGCCAAGAATGGCCACCAACCCACAGCCCAATTCTCAGTCTGACACAGACAATAATGGCTCTCAGCAAATGAAAAAGTCAGAAAACAATGAACTACCCATTAACATCCAATTGTGACACTTAAAAACAAAACAAAAATAAAACATTGGCCCTTCAACTTCCAGCAAAATCTGAACATTTGCTGTATCCACTGTTACAAAAAAGTGCACTTCACATTGCTTTAGCAGAAGTTGACTGAAAAAGAAAGGGACCAGAGAAAAAAGGCAAATCAAAGTGGTGGCAAGTTGGTTTGAAGTTAGTATCTTTTTCATGAGATCCCAGCACGCAGATGGAGCCACACTTACTGCACACTGATGAGGCTCGGCCCACAACACCGGGCATTTCAGATCTAATCAGCCGGCAGCATTTGGCGGGACCTCACAAGACCAATCATAGCTTTTTATTTTTTCAGCAACAGCAGGATTTTTGCTTGACCTCCACCTTCTGGTCAAAATGTGCTCTGAATTCTCAGTAGATTGTTCAGAGGAAAGTGCCAAAGAGAAACCATGGTAATTAAGCTGTAGTTGTTTTCCCACTCAGGTCTTCATCATACTCTTAACATTGATTCTGTCATGTCCTGTTCCACATAAAAGTTATAGCAGAAACCAAGCAGGAGACTGTGATGACTCTTTTCTCCCGTGTTGTTGACCAGATAATTCTCTAACTGCCGGTAATGAGGCGCACATTTCTTCCATGGCTTTCAGGGATCAGTAAAGGAAAGCAAAGCTGCTTAACACATCTGTGTCAACGTCATTTGTGACTCACTAGAAAACAAAACAACTCGATGCGCTGGATATGATTGGCCCACTTGAAAAAGACTGTATTAAAAGAAGCTGATGACACATGCACTTCATTTAAAAAGGAACTCTCGTCACGTGTTGTCAACGAAGACGTGACAGCTCTAGCCGTTAATGAGCCCCTACAGGATGGCAATAAAGTGTACTGTATATAAACATATATACACAGTATATAAGTCTGTGTATTAATCTAATTTACATATCTTTACATTCTTAAATTTACATCCAAAAGAGGGAGAAAATTCTCTTTGTAAACCACACTTTTCACATCTTGTCCACAAAATGACATTTTCGAATTTCGAGTGAATTGAGCAGGTCATTTTAGGAGGTTAGGACTGTTTCTTGGCAGGTTTTTCCTTTTGTTGACCTGATGTTAAACGTGAGCTAAGAACTACCTTGTAGCGGCACATTCGATTTTGACTTTCAAAAGTCCATCTGTGGAAAAAAAAGAAGCAAGAAGTACTCTTGAAACAAACTATTCTCCACTGAGAAGAAGTTAAGCACCCTGTCAACAGACAATAGCAGTGCTTTTAGTATCGATGTTACTCTTATCACGTCCCCAGTTAGTTCGTTTGGACATGAGGTAACATTTGCTCAGAGGAATTCTAAAAACCACAACCTGTCTTTCATAATTTGTTGCCTTTTCCAGCCAAACACGTGTCTCATTAACACTTTTCTCTTTATATAAAACTCATCTTTGTTTCCACCCTTACAACCCGATAACAGCTGGACCAGTGGCCCGGAGGGATCGCAGCACTTTCTCATTAGAAACCTTTTAAAACACGGATGCACCCAGGGAGTTGGAGTCAGTCCAGTCTTGGGGATCTCTCTACCAGCTTCCATTATGTTTCCAATGGGCGTATCATAAAACACACGTCAACAAACTGTAAGGTGCACTGGAGTCAGTTGGTGTTGGCTCCTCGGAGGCTGCTGTAGTCATCTGGTTTTACTCCTGTTAGGGGGTTCGTTTCGCTCCACCTTACAGCTTTTCTTGAGCAATGAGTGTGTTCGCTGACGTCAGAAGAAGGCAATTTGCTGCACATTCCAGGATTCATCATCAAAGTCTTACGTCGGCTATTTTCGGAGATCAAGAACACATACCTAGAAAGTAAAGAATTAGGTTGCATTAAAAACACACTTCAAGCAACATGCATCTTTTTACTAATTGTTCTCAAAGATCTTTTAAGTCAATTTTATTTGCTGGTAGCAAACCAAAACAAAAGCGAATAATGAAAAGTAATACTTCATCATCACAGTGGCTGTGACTTACCGAGCCGTCTGACGCACTTGCACCAACTTTGTCCCCGGTGCTGTTCCAACACACCTCGAAAATACCACCAGTGCCCCTGTAGCTGTGCACCAAGGCTCCAGTCTGAAACAAGAGTGCACATAAATTAATTAGCAATCACAATGACTCCTCTCCTCTGCTGTTTGGAATAGTATAAATCGCATGCTTACCATGGTGTTCCAAATGTGGACACACTTATCGAAGGAGCCGCTAGCGAGGTGCTTGCCGTCGGGGCTGAAGGCCACACTGTAGACGGGTTCCTGGTGCTTGGTCAGCGTGTGAATACAAACCCCTCGCTCCACGTCCCAGAGTCGTACTGTCGAGTCGAAAGAGGCGCTGTGGGTGTGAAAAAGACAGAGTGCAAAGATGATTCTACAGACTTATCTTTGGGTAATTTAATTTCACTTTCAGCCATACTGTGTGACATAATTATGTCAAAAAGTTGAAATATTGCAAGCATCACCATGTGATTTTTTCATATGAATAATATGAAATGATCCTGGTATTACCATGAACGATATGATATAGCACGCCCTACTATTTATGTCTATTCTTCAAAAATTTCAAGGCCATTTTTTTTCTCAAATTCACAAACTCTCAAGGATATCAAGAACCACTGGAACCCTGCCAATAACACTAATTTAGAAGCTACAAATTGTTATTCTTTTGCTTTCGATAGCATCAGAGCATCTTGTCCTAAACACAATGCCAACATATCAAACAAACATCTTAAAAGCTACACACAGAGGCTCACACTATGCATTAAAAAAAAAGTGTGAACTTCTCAAAAAAAGTGACAAACTGTGAACATCTGTGACCCCACAACTGAGACGCTGTTAAAAACAAACCATGATAAAAAGGAGGCTGATTTCAATTAACACATCGTCTTCACTAAGGTATAAATAGGCAGGGCCAATCTCTTATGGGTGAATGAAACTGGAGTCAATTAAAACTGTGTTGTACACGTGCTGCTCATCTGTGGCATTTACTTAAGACTGAAGATGGAGCTCCTTCCAAGCAGTGGTGATAGTGGCAGTTTTATGTCCAATGTGAATTACAGGCAGGTATGCTGGGTTGTCAGTAAGGGCTGTAAATTCCTGCGGTATTTGAACTAGAACATTTACACATGCATGCACATCTGGGTCAGAGTGTAGGGCTGTGGGCCACTGACAATAACTAGCGCTGGGATTTTGTGTGGAACATGATTCCTTCTGAATGCCAGGCTATGACAAGTGTCCGCTTCCCACACACACCTAGAGACAAATGTACACCCACATGTACACAGTCTGCTCTGAGCATACAAACTTGGACTTCTCTTTCGAAACTAAGCGACGTGGGTGGTTGCCCTGTACGCTACTAACTGTGAGCTATGTGTGAGAGATTTTTCCCACCTGGCCAGCATGATGTTGGAGTTGGGGTTGCTCGTGCCGGGGCCTGTGGGGCTCCACTTAATAGTGTAGATCTCTTTGCTATGAGCTGGAGGTCGTGGACACAGGACTCCTGCTTCATACTCCAAATCTGTGTGTGAGGAGAAACAGCAACAATGTGACTGAAATCAAATCACCACTGAAGTTTTTTGTCTTTTCTTCTTTAAGACTGAGGAGAAGTCTCACTTTTAAGGTCATGTCATCTGAGCAGGAAGCAAGCAGCATGCCCGACGGATCCCACTTAATGGCGTTAACTTCATTCTGCAAAACACAAAACTCGTTAGCAGGACTGTCAGGGGAGAGAGCGTGGTACAAGGTCAAAGGAACAACACAGAAAAAGCTGTTTACCGTGTGGCCCTGGAAGGTCTTCAGGGGCCGGTCGCTGCCAAGGCGACATACGTGGATGCACATGTCTGTGCTGCAGGAGGCAAAGGTGGTGTTGTTCTGCCAGTCGACATCCAGTGCTGGGGCTGAGGAATATTTGAATGCACAGAACCGCTTTCATTAAAGGTTAGGAAGGTTTATGAGCCCAAAATACACCCACAACGGAGCAGGAAACATTTTGCATCCTGTTTATTATCTGCAATGATAAGCTTTTATTGTTCTGGATACATCGCAAACTCGATTTACCTGAGTGAAAAGGGAACTGCTGTTTGGCTTCTCCTGTGTGTGCGTCCCAAATGATTGTCGTCTGGAAAATGAAATTGAACATTTCAAACCATGAAAGCAGCACTTTTGAATGCATCATTATACAGAATATGAGATATTAAAGATTCTTTAAAATGTACTTTAGAGGGCTACCAGGGCTTGAAATAAATTGCACCAAATAGGTAGGTAGGCGATGCAGCTAGAGTCAGCCATTGTCCTTTAGTGTGTGCGCCTTTGTGAGATACATTTCTTTTATCTGCCTGTTCAACTTCTCTGTGCCTGTTGATACACAGTTTCATTTTCAACGAATCATCCACAAAGAAGCATACCTGCACTTCATGTCACTGTGACTGTAGCACAGTCTACTCGCTGGAGTGTCCCCAGTGCAAGGTTCACGCTCCAGAAAATGACATAATTACACCTTTCGCGTCAAGGTCAAAGCCTCCGAAAGTTGTCACGGTGCTTGGCTGTGCAACTCTGAATTTTTCTAACTGAGAACCCACTGCGTTTCTGCACTTTTCAGTTCGACAGCAGCTGGCTGAGATGGATTCGGCGGTACAGAAATCTCTGAGACTCTTAATTTAGAGATCACAGGCCAGGGACAGTCAAATGGCTTTAAATTACTGCCAAGAAACAGCCAGCTCACTGGGGGAAGAGGAAGCTTTTTGCAGCAGGGTGTGGAAGAAAATAAGATGTCAAAAAAACAGCCTCATGGAAAGAGTGGTGACCCAGGGGGAAACAAAGCGGTGTAAAATAATTTGAGTTGCAGGTAGGCAACACTTACAGGTACAGTACAATACAATATTTGGCGGTACGGCGGTGTTATGGTGATGCAACTAACAACATATTGAGCATAATCGCCTCTGTGCATCATTGTAGCTCGTGTGCAATATGCAGAGGCCCGTGTCACAGTGTCTCACATGACTACAAGCAAAGTTTCCTAATTAATCAAGTTATATTTAATTAGATTTGGTTATATGCTTCAATGATGCTTTAATAGAATTATGCAAAATATTTAATAACATAGGCAAGATATATAGAAAAATTCAGGGCCCTCTCTCTGTCTGTATCTTGAGTTTAAAACTGTTCATAACATTGACTGATAACAGTTTGCACTGTAGTTTATGGACACCAGTAAATTATATGTTACAGATTTACACTTTGGCTGATGATCAGAAAACTTCTTTTCAAGCTCTAGGACTGGTACAGAAAAAAAAAAACACATGAGGATATTATTACTCCAAGACACAAATCAATGCTTGCAGGCCATTATGAAATACCTTATCTACACCAGCACTGAGAATAGAGTTCCCCTTCTTGTTCCACTTGAGTGCAAATATGGGCCCTTTGTGCTGTCCCAAGGTGCTTGCCAGATTTCCTAATGGATGAAAACCATATCCATTTCTATTAGAAATTATCCTTCAAAAAATTGTCACAGAGGCTGCATTATTCACAGTAAGAATGGCATCAAGTTAATGACCGAGGAAACAACACTGTGCTGGAATGATGGAGGACGTACCATCCTTTGTCCATATCCTGGCAAATCCATCATACGAGCCCGTTGCCAGGAGAGTCCCATCGCTCTGTTGGATGGAAAGATAACAGAATTGTTACTTAACTGTCCTCAGCTGCACAGTCTGTTAACCACATGGTGAAAGCAGAAAAGGACAGATGTGGATGGATGATCAGAAACCTACATTCCAGTCCAGTGAGGTGACGTCTTTGTTGCTGGGGACATCCTGGCCACCTTCTCGGATACAGTGGCGCAGCACCAGCTGGGTGGAGTTGGAGTTATTGTTCTCGTTCAGGTTCCAGATCCTGGCGGTGGAGTCCCCCGAGCTGAATACCAGCGCAGCAGGAGGGGGTCAAAAGATTGTTGGAATATAAGCTGTCAGCGATGGAACTTATGAGGCCATATATCTTACGAAATAAAAGCCAAAGCGAGCATACAATATAGCATGACTCATCCAGCACGCATTAGGATCTGTTTCAGCACAGACAGGGACTCACCCCGAGGCCAGCAGATCACTGACAGGGTTCCAGGCACAGATGAACACTTCAGACTCGTGGCCTCGGAGCACTGTGGCTTTACTGGCTGGTATCTCCACATCTACATCCATCTCCATGGGCTCGCTGTGGTTATCTGAGCAAGAGTGGGCGCACACACAGATGGACAGACACACGCACACACATATTTATATTACACATGAACGCAAACACAAATATGCCCACACTTTTAGGCAAGCTAAGAGTACTATAAATACAATGCTGGTAAATGTACCTCTCAGAACTGACTATTTTTACATGCACAAAATATAATATATATAATACAAAAAAAAACCCTATATTCTTGCTAAGCTGTTTACATAGCTAATGAAAATGGTTATTCCATTAATATTACCATTTACATGCAGCCATGCATACTCTGATTTAAGTGCCGTAACATGTTGGATATCCCGTCGAAATATGGAAAAGTGGAACGGCTTAGGTCGCTTTTGCCACTTTGCTTTTCAAAGTTTTCCAATGGTTTAAGTTTTCGACCGTGCAAACACAGTCTCCAGCTTTTATTCCTTATTGAAAAGGTCGCTGTTGCTATGTTATCTTAGGTCCAAAATATCCACATCTTTCACACTGTTAAAAAGAAGATGTGTCTCCCCTTCAGAGCAGAAACACGGGCTTTTCTTTAGGCATGCATCTCTACCCCAGCCTTGCAGACTGTTGGCTAGTTGGTTTTTGTACAAGGCATCCATGGCAACACACAGAGCTGATCGTAAACAGGAAAGAGGCCGTGTGTCGCAAACAAACTGCAGTAAAAACCCCAATTGAGATGCAGATTTGGGATGCAATGTATACAGGTCCAAAGAATGCTCCTAAAACCCATCTTCCAAATGTCTTAATTAGAAAATGTTACACTCAGAAAAAGGCCTAATTCAGAATATTGAAATGGAATATGCTGTTTTCATAACCCATATCAAGTTCAGAATATTCTTATATTAAAGATAATAGTGGAATATTAGCATGCATGTAAACATGGAGACTGTTTAAAGAGTTGGAGAGCCATTTTAAAATAACGGGAAGATATAAAGGAAATCAATGATGTGTGTACCCAGTCACAGTAAAGGATCTTAGCCTCAAGAACATGTGAAAGCTTTCAGATCATTTCCACCATGTGAAAGCCAGAAAGACAGTGAAACCTTATTCACACCCGACTCTTCCTGTTGCCATCTACACCTTCGAATTAAACTCCTTGAGGATGTGCTGACACACACATCCACTCCGCTTCCCCTTGTCTAGAGCTCCACCTGATCTACACCTCTCTGGTTTCACTCGCAGAAGAAGCTAAAGAGACGCTAATGATATCACATTCTGCGAAAACCACGCGGCTGTTTCCGCTCCTTCGAGCAAAACTGTGTGATCATTTGGACATGTCACCTAAGGAAGAAAAACTGATGTTTTGGTAGGTGTAATAATGCAACTGCTAGGCTGCTACCGTATGACAGCAGCAGGGCCAAAACACAGCACAGGAAGAGAAACTCCTGCCTGCCACGTCTTTCAAGATGTTCTACTTGCGGATTCATACCATAGAGCAGATCTAACAGTATTTTGAAATATTAATGGAGGCATAGAATGCTCCCTTATAAGTCAAAACTAAGAAAACTTAGTATTACTAGGAGTCAAAATCATAATTCTGACACTGCTGTGATGGTTTGGGTTTGGAGAAACATGTTGACCAATAATAAGAGTGTGGCAGTAAAGCCAGCCATTTTGTTTTGAACTTAAGGGTTAATCGCTGACCCTTTTTGCCAAGAAGCCCTTTGATATTATCTTAAATTTAAATTTAGATGCATCTGAGCTGCAAGTCTAGAAACATTAAACGTATTGCCAATGCAGATATTAACATGACATATGGACCAGACATTGGTATTAACTCAAAAATACACAATTTAAAACACATCTTGAAGATGCTAACTGAAATTTACTTAATACTTAGAGAAGCTTTTGTTTACAATGCCAGTGTCAAGGCACTTCCTGTTTGAAGAAACTAATGTCTCACAGTGTTCAGATGGGATTTTGGTCTATTCTTCCTCACAGACAGTCTTGCTTGTCAATCTTGAAAAAGAAATTTAACTTTCAAAACGTCAACAATTAGTGCCATAAATTTTCAAACACTTGCTGAGTATTGTTAAAAGGAAAGGGGATGTAACCCTGTGGTAGACATGCCCCTGTCCCAACTCAGAATGAGTGTATAGTTAAAAAAGAAATAATAAATTAAGTCAGTCTGAACATTAAATATCTTGCCTTTGTACTGTATCTTGACAAAAAGAGTTAACAAATCATTACACTGTTTTTATTTACATTTTAAAAGCATCCCAATCTTGTTTAAATCAAGGTTGTACTCGTCTGTCCTTTTTATTTTAATAATTGCTTTTCATTTCGTCAGTTCCTACTTTAAGATAATTGGTATTCTTGCACTTAGAAGATTCAACGTACTCATGTTGTGAGTGCCATTCTCCTCCCCGTTGACAGTGGCTTCTCCATTCTTTGGTGTGTTGGACTGGTTTCCAGAGGTGGATGCTGCCATGGCACAGGCTGCCTGCTGCTGGGCTAACTTGTCCCGGAAGGCCTGCTGCCGCGTCTGCACCACATCTGGCATCACTGCGTCAATGAGCGACAGCGACTCAATCGGCCGACCGTCAAAGACTGTACCATCCTGTTATGGCAAACACATTTAATAACACACCGTGAGTCAATATGATTTTTAACTGGACTTGTCTAGAGTCGTGTTTCCCTGATAATGATGAATTATAGAGGTGAAGAGTGTTTCATAATTGGTATTCTAACACTAACCCTCTTCAGAGTTTCTTACAGTATAAGGATGACTGGAAATGTTAAAAGCATTTGCAGCTAACCTGGTGTGTTGTCATAGAGATCAAAGTCTGCCTTTGTATTATTTAGCAATAGAAAACATCAGTGGGAGTTAGAAACAACAGGTCTCTGCACTCACCTCATTGATGCTGATTTCTGCCTCCACATACTGAAGCCCTTTCTGCAGGATGGAGATGAGGGCTGCAGGGGGCACTAGTGTTCCATTGATGTTCGACTGGCTGATGTGGCTCTCGATGCCAAAGGTGAATGCTGAGTGGGAGAAACCTGAAAACAAAACACCATTCACATTCATTAAAGGGAGAGTGCCAAGCACAAGATGAGCACAAACACAACACAAATATTCAAAGTCTTGTCTGATCCAAACAAAGCTAACAGTAATTGAATACAAAAACCGAATGGCATAACAAGTATGACATTTGAGAGTATAATAAGGCATGCCAATAGCAATGTTGATGTCTCAGGGATACTAGTGGCTTGTTTTCTGCCAGATGGCTTCAGAGGCAGTCTCAGTAAAACAGTAATAAAACACAGGAGCTGGGATTTTAATTATTGATCCAATTCCTATTGAAGAGTGAACAGTGTGTTGACATCTAAGGAGCAAGGCAATATTATGTGCACCCACAAGGTGTTCATGTTAGAGGCGCTGAACAGCCTGTTTATTTCCATCTGCTATAAGCAGAGGGGAAATATTTTCATTTAAGTAACCATATTTGGTGAGGCACAACACAAACAAAGAGTATCATATTATGCAGAAGTGGGGGTAAGAAATAGATTCCAAAATGCATCATGATTCTCTCTTAAAAGATAATGTCTCTATGCAGAAAAGTCAGTAATCAGAAATTTAAAACCCAGGTCTTGACATTATGATGAGCTGTAACAATTTTTCAAGAACGTGGTGTATCTTTCTTATGGCTGATCCAACTGGAAAGTGAAACGTCACGGACATAAAACAGGTGTTGTGTTTATGTTGTAGGCTAGGCTACTTCTTAAATTCTGGTGAGGATGGCTGAGTGCGAGCAACCGCAGATGTGTAGTTACATTTCTAGTGCAGAGGGTACAGCGAAGGCGCTATGTCGACGCAGAACCTACGCCGTAGATTCGATGCAGAAGTATAAATTCCGCTTAAGTCTTGCATAGCCAGACCTATCTTGTGCAGTGCTAGCACTGGATAGAGGTCTGCCTGAGCCCATCATAACTGCGCACAAAGGTAAAAAATCTGCCCTGGATTGTTTGTATTTATTTAAACCAATTAGAATCATCTTGGGCAGGTTCCTAGCCCTGAATGCTGTGACGGAGCCCTTGCAAGATAGTGTGGGGAGGGAACTTGTTTTAGTGGAACAAATGGCTAAATGCCTAAAAAGAAAACACTGCATAAAACATTTAAGGGCCTTTTAGTGTGTAGGTTGCTAGCTTGAAAGGATGTTGTTGTTGCTGTTTCAAACAGCGCTTAAACAAAGTGTGGAAATACAGTAGCACTGGCTGTGTGAGACTAGTTTCACATAGTGAAGAGGATTGTGAAAATGGTAACACACATGAAGTGGGACAGGAGGAGAATTACATTTAAAATAGGCAACCAATGGCAGGCATATACCAGCAGTCTACATCCTGTGAGCCACAGTATGTCTACTGAACTAAATATATATATGTTGAAATATGGGAAAGATGTAGGCAAACCTTCCAGTTGACACATCTCTCCCTTTTGTTACTACTATTAATAAATGATAATGGAAGTAAATTCATCTGTTCGTTTTAATTATGGATCATTACAGATACACTATGCTGCACAAGTAGAAAATAGTCAGAGTGAGGGAAAATAAATCATCCAGATGCATCAATAACAGTCTTATAATCATATTGTAGCCCTCTGAATTGGAATCGAATTTTGAGGTGCCTAGAGATCCCCACCCCTAATACTGTATGCTTTGTTTTTCGAAAGTGTTTATGGATGATAATTATATTTTCTAGATAACAGGTCCCAGGTCAAATAAGATGTGCATGTTAAGTAAAACCTTGGAATACTCAGAAATCAGTAATTGATGTATCAAGCCCAAGTAAAGCCATTATTTTCAACAGTATAAGAGACAAACCTGATTCTTGGAGATATCTGTAGACCAAGAAGTTCACTTCGTCACTGGTAATACTCATCTTAGCCCAATGAAAGGGAGGAGGTATGATGGAAGGCTGGGCTCACTCCTGAAAAAAAAAAAAAAAAGGGGGAATTGAGATTAATATTTAACTCTGTGGTCTTGCATATGACATTTTTTAAAGCCAATCTAAAATTTCTATCACACTCTGATAAAAATAGATGTAAATTCTGCACACTGCACGAATCTGCCCTGATCCTTAGTTTAGTGACGCAGACGTGAGCCGACATATTGTAATAGACACAAACACACAGGACAGCCCTGACATCCAGCCTCTGCAAGTACATACTCACTCTTGTCTCGTCCATTGCACGATTTCTTCCTTTGACAATGTCAATGGCTGGGTCACTTGACCTGTGAATCCATGTCTAGTACTGAATGTGAGTATTTCCAACCTCTCTTCTCTGGCCTAATGGGAGTGTCTATATCCATTTGGCTCTCACTGAGAACTGAATGGTGCTTCCCATTAGTGACCCAGCCAACCATCTAGATGGAAAGAGCCCTGATAAAGCAGTAAGGATATTAAATGCCTGTCCACTGCCCATCTAGTGAATTACAGAAGAGAGCAAGAGGCGAATTATTCATAGCAGTCGCCCTGACCTTCACTTCGGAGTTATTTTCAACAAATAGTTGTGTTTAGTGGAGCTTATGTTAACATTTCCATTGAGATTTGCTCAAAACTGAAGGGAGCTGAAGAAACAAAAAAGGCAATTACAGTTTTAATTCCATCATGTTTTTGTCCTCAGGCTGATGAACACTGCAGAAATACTGAGGAGTTCATAATTTCCCAATGGCTCACACATATGCTTTACGAGAGCAGGGAAAACGGAGCTGGAACATTGTTTATACACCCACGCGCACAATGTAAGCACACATAAATGTACAGTACATATGGACAGAAAAAGAGTGCTCTCTAAGCAGGTTATGGTTAGGGAAAAAATTGCCCGACAAAAGAATCATGCTGAGAATGAGTCATGACAAACTACATAACCATGTATAACCACATAACTGTAACTATTTCCTGCACTCTCACTGGGAGATGAAGGGACAGACATTTTGCTGAGAATACAAAGAGAAATAAAGGGGGGGTGGGTGGTGGTGTCAGGTATGAAGACTGCAAGGCTGTCCAACTTTCATTCCAAACACTGTCCAGGCCCACTCAAGTTCCCCTTTGGTAGCGTAGCAACAAGAGAGATCGAGCAAAATAGACAGAGAATGGTGTTGTCCCAATTACCAGTGGGCATACAGCCAGAGGGCTTGAACATGTTACTCAACATGAATTATTCACTTTCACCTTGGTATATTCTTTCAGATGGAGTCTGCCTTTATTGTACCACAGCGGACATGTTAAGGGCTGGAACTAAAACAACCTCTGCAACTGGTGCAGCCACAAAATGAAGCGTCATTTTTATTTTTTGAATACAAAAGGGAGCGCTGTGAAAGAGTACCATGTTAGATGACCAAAGATTGACATTCACCAAAACCTGATGTGTTTGTTTTTGAGGTTGCTTTTTTGCTTTTTAACAATTTAATATCCTGTATTGTTTACATTGATGTTTTCTTGCTGGCAGTGTTTTTATTCCTCTACCTTTGTTGGTGCTTTACAGTCAAATGTAAGTCAGAAATGCTGCAACTGAGCCATGACAAAGACTCGTCATTGCGCTGGCTTTGCATTTTTTTATGCAGAAACAAACAATGCCAGCATAATGCCGCTCAAGTGTGTGATTTTTAGATAGCATGCCAGCATTCAAGAGGCAAAAGAGGCATGATGTAAAACAGCGTCTGCCTCTCATGTGACATATAACACACAACATATGCATCGGCAGTGCTTTCTAAATAATAAAAACAGTATAATATGGCAATAAGCATCATTTATTGTCCCTGTTATATGGCGGCAGGTCTCGTTCTCTGCGAAGAGGGTAAGGAGCTTGACTTAAATGATGTGTATGGTGTACATAGGCGCCCACGTGCGTGTGCACAAGACAAACAGAACAGGGGCTCATAAATAAACAGCTCCATCGTGTTACTAGAGGTCAAAAACTCCGCAGGTAACCTTAAAGTTAGACCTCAAGTAAAAGAAAATCCTGCAACCATTTCAAAAAAGCAGAACAGGATCTCACAGAGCTGTTACTAAAAAAAGCAAATAGTGCTTTGATCTCACTATTTCATTTTCTCATTCCTATTTAGATCAACAAACAAAACTCACTCAAAGGCAAATGCTCGGTGCTCTATTCTGCCAGCAAACACAACAACACTGAGCTTGTCTACATTAGCCAATGTGCCCTGATTTGACCACTGCCACTGTGTTTATCTTCAGCTTACATATACAACTAGGGGTAGCCACATCAAAGCAAAGCAGCCGCTGCTCCCAAGGCCGCCACAGCTACATACCAAACAACTGGAAACGTAATTAACAGGCAGCCTGGAGGGGCTCAGGGCCCGCTGGTGCAGGGCAGCAGCAGTAATCCCTCTATCAGATGGGCCCATGATGCCACCATCCATTACACAACTCCCTGGGCATCCAAGCCTCCTTTGACCAAACAATGTGCCTTCCGGGAGACCAGACAAAATGCTAACCTCGGCAATGGCTCTGAGGTTTATCCACTGAAGTGATAAGTGGAGTCAAAGCCTGAAGATATGATCCCTCTGAAAAAAAGAGAAAGACACCACAAAGGAATAAACACCTGCATATAAGGCTGCTACTACGAAAACGCTGTGTACAGTAGACACAATATAACAGCACACATCCTTGGTTATAGTTGTTGTAATAATGTGATATTGCAGCTTAAAAAGGGCACAAGAAACCTCATATGGAGTCATGTTTTTCACAGAAGTCCAGAAGCCCAGATGATATGGGCAGGCATTTCAGTAAGATGCATATAAAATCAAGACGACCCTGAAAATAATACAAGCAACCTCCAAGCCTCACACAACAACTATTCCACATATATATGGTTGCTATAGCAATATGGATCAAATCTCACCGCCATTAACACCTTCAACCCAACAAGAAAGCCAATTAAAAGTGCAGAGTATCAATGCATCTGAGGAATGAGACCAGATTATGCGCTACATGCACCAAATTGATTCACTCTCATCAGCTGCAAAACAAGGTGTAATTTTCACTCTGTGTGTATCCGAGGCAAAGACGGATGCCTTAATTTAACACGGCAACAAGCTGTTTAATGTTACAAGTCCGCCCAGCGCTACAGCTGTTACTGTAACATATGTGTCAATTCATACTTAATTTGAACTCACCCAGAGTTTCCAACCATGGAGCTGCCATGCACACTCTGCACTACATCTTGTTTACCGACCCAGTTTGTTTTCTACACAGTTCTGGCTGAAATCGGCACTGCGTACAAATAAATCTGTTATTTTTTCCTCTTAAATTTTATATTAAAAGACAGAATTTTATATTGAACATTCTTTCAACTGGCGGAGTAGACTAGTGACTTGCCGATCACGCATTACAGACAACACGAGGAAATGAGCAATTGTTCCTGGTGTGTCAAAACACTGTTGCAACAGACTCAGTGTCTGGACCCAAAGACGACAACATTTAAGTACAAAATGGGAGCAACTAACAGTTATATAAGGCATTTTTATTAGTCTTTATCTAACCTTCAGTTTCCTGTACCTTGCATTATTATTTTCACTTCATGGTCTCTTTCACTGAAAAACAATTGTTGGAGAGCATGTCATACATGCTTGAACATTCCCAAACGCAAACAGAGGACAGCGGCAAAGGAAAACAACAGACAGGACAGACAAATGGAAACTTAAATATGTCAATGACAAGAACACCTGCTGCGGTCATCCGGCTCATTACGGTTAAGTTTAGGATGTTTACTGCATTCTTGCGGCAATTATTTGGCAATGTGAACTACACAACCATCTTGCTGGGCTTTTGTCCATTCTCACCCCTGAGTGCATTATGTCCTGAAGCTGTGGCCAAAAAGGCCTTCATACTGAATCATCTGGTGTGCTCTTTGTCTTTTGCTGTAATCAAATCTGAAAAACAGATACATTTAGACTATAATCAAATCATATCTGGCTACACAACAGCTCAAGCTCCACTCACACAATTGCAATCCAAAGCATATATTTACGCATTAAAGTATATTTTCTTTCTTACTAATGTCTCTTCATAGGTTGTGTATTAGGCTGTACGCTGTCACTTCTGAGTGCACACTTGTTCTGTGGCTGAATGTAGAAAAAACAGTGACGAAACAGACAGGTTTCGCAGAAGTGCTGCGCTCACTACACAGCTGATGGACACAATGTTCACTGCTACCTTAGGTTCAAGCAATTTCCTGATGACGTGGAGCACTGTCTTGTGAAATATATCTATCTAATATAGAGTTATTATGTTAAGATATTCTCTGGCATGAAGTTTTGAATCTGCATGTATTAAAGGATCCAACTGAGTGACCCCTGGACCGTAACAGCTTCGCAACCAGAGTCTGTGGTTTACCACGTGCAGACACATTTTAGAGGACGGTTTGACAGTCAATAAGAAAGTGTTTACTCATGAATAGCTTTGACCAATATATGAGGCTATATGGTGACGAACAGAACTTCATACATTACATAGATTACAAAACTATTCCTTTATAATCCAACACTGATGCAACAGATCAATGCTACTACAGTACTTTGTTTAATCTGGTGTTTGTGATTTTTAAATGTCACCACAAAAGCACAACTAATTAATTGAAACTGTTCAAATGTATTAGATAAGAACTGAGACGATTATTTATTTGTACAGTACTTTGGGATTACATGACACCACTTTGAGAGAGGGTGGAAATTTGGCTTTGATATCATTCAGAGTTAAAAGAAAGGACGAAATATCTAAGGTTAGGATATTAGGGTGGGAAATACGGCCAAAATCTTCTATCATAGTATATGTACATTGTTATCACAGTAACAGCAGGCTATAAATCACAATACGCTAACTGTGCTGTAAATGAAATTAAAAAATGACTTTAAGTAACCATACCATACTTCATCACATTCAATTATTTTCTTATTTTATTTGGAACTTCCATGCAAACAAAATAACGACTGGCTCACATGAGAGAACATGAGAGTTCAGAACAAGACTCCAAACTGTAAAACTAAAATTCTGTGGAAATAGAAGCTTTGAGGTTCCTGAGAACAAAAATTTCAAGTATTACAGGTTTCTGAATTTACCACTTAACTCTCCCCCCTCCATGCCTGGACAAATAAAGTTACCATGGAAGCAACTGGATTTACAAGATCACAAGATCATGAGCTCACGCAGGACCCAGCCCTGATTTCTACAAAGCCTGCCCCGAATAGCTCCTTGCAGTAGAGACGATATTACCATCACTGTAAACAAGCTTGGAGACCTGCTTAAGCTAAGCGCCCGGGCTCCACTGCCTACAGGTGCAGCGTGTGATGGCAACTTAGGCTGAACTGCTGTGGTTCGCACACGTGCAGTGTTCACACTGACAGTGTTGCTGCTGCAGAGATGACTGCTGTAACTGCAGTATTTCAATATTTAAAAGCCAGCGTTTCACAAATTCATGGAGCCGTGCAAGCCACTGCATTGTCATGAGCATAGTCATGACAATGTTTCACAATAAAAAGCCTTGTGTAAACACGTGAGGGGTCTCTGTCTGCAGAATCTTTTTAAGGGAGTTTCTACTTTGAAACAGAAACAGAAAATGTGGAGTTAAAAATACATTCTTTTCATGTCTGAAAGATACTGACATTGCCACAGCAGCTCAAGTTAGTGCAATGTGAATGTAATTAGCAAAAGATCATTTTCATTGTCTATTTTTTTCTTAAAAAAAAAAAAAAAAAAAAAGTCATGTGGGTTACGTGGGAAAAAAAAGCTCCTTTTCTCTGGATGTTCTGCAGCTAAAAAGTAGCCACGCTGCGCCTGAGCAGTGCTACTCACACTGGCGGTGTTGCTGCCCTAAACTGTTAACGCGGGCACCAAAAAATGTGTGCCCCCGGCAAGAGGCCTTGTTATTGTAGCTAAAAGAGCCAATGGCAGATTTAACCTGATCGGTCCTTAATAAATCTCAATGACACAACACTGATGTTGTCTTTAAGTGTCATATAAAAAACATGACATGAATTGATCACAGAACATTTTAGGTGGCTGACAGCCAGTTTCAACAGTATTTTTTAGATGTCAGCTGCCATGGTTTAATCAAACATGCCACTGCAAATAAGTCCTTGAACAGCACTCTAGATAGGGCTTATCATTTAAAATCATCCATTCATCACTAAGACCTGATAAAATGCTTTCTGAACATCAACATTTGATGCAAAAATAATGCAGCGATGAGAGCTACACAACCAGCCGTCTCCTACTCATGCAGGTTTTGAAAAGAATGATGTTGAAAACCAGCATACCAGGGACCCCATTTTCTCCTGAACAGTCACCTCCTGACAGATGTGCAAACAAGACCTGGAAACAGCAGCCATTTTCTCTTGAACTGCTCTGCTGAGTAAAACCCGCCTTTGAAGCTTCTGGTTGGGCTGCAGTCTTGAGGGGGGGAGGGGAGTGACGGCGATAGAGTGGGGGAGGGGAATCGGGGAGGGGGGAGGGGTGGTGGAATGGGAGCAGGGTGATAAATAATGATCCCCACACAGGTAATCACAACAACCATTTGTGCATTATTCTTTGCCTCTCTCAATGAGTCACTTAGCGACAGCCAATGTAGGTCGGCAAACGGTGGGGGAAGGGAGCCTTCAGTCTCCAGGGGAAACACTTCTCCCACGCCATGAGAGACAACAGTCTGCAGGTTTTCATTCCAACCAAAGACGCTACCCACTGATTAGCACTCCTGTAAGTAAAGGGGAAGAACTCATTTGTGAAATAACCTGCTGAGGTGATCAGTTGGAATGAAAACCTGCAGACTGTTGGCTCTCCACACACACATGCACACACAATGCTGGCCACCCTTGGAACCAGTAGGCCTAATCTACTGCTTCTTTCAGCAGTTAACAATGAAAAAGGTCATCAGGGTAACACATTAGAATGGGTATTTTGTGCACTACAACATCCACTGATACTGCAATCATGCCCCAGTGCTATCCTCACAAGAATTACAAATCTAATATATACACCTTGATGGATTTGCAGCAATAGAGTGTGAGGTGTGTATTTCTTCTCTTTCAATGGAGAACTGCACATTCACAGGCGCCACCATCAAATGTATTTTCTCCCTGGGGAATGGATGGGGGATGGTGACAGACAGCAAGGATCACTGAAGGGATTCATCATGATGGCTCCTAATCGGGGGCGTCAGGACCTAAGATCCAGCCTCATGCTGAAGCCATTAGCATCAAATAAAAATGACAACTCCCACTTGCCTATTGCAGTCATTTAGCATTCTCTGTAGAAACAAAAGATATTAACAGTCTTAAATTGTTCAAAGAAGAGAACTCCTGGGTTGTTTGTCTATTGATGTGGACAATTACATACACAAAAGGAACAAAACATACCCAATAATTTATCGATTAGTATTTGAGTAAGAATTAGAAATGAGATCAGAATTACGTTCCTGTTTTCCTGGATAGTATTTCATCTTGTCCATACCAATGCAGTTATTTAAATCAGGGAAATTTTTGGTCTAAATATCAGGTCAACAGGTAGTTTTAGTTGCATAAAGTTTAACAAAGTAATCTACTTGTGATCAGCAGTTTAAAAACAGGGAGGCATCAAAATCAATGCAGCAGCACTGTCTCTGTCTTATTCCTTGTCAAATATGGTGCCTACATTACCCATGATACCATCTGACCAGTCAAGTTTGGTTCTAATGTTGCGCTCCAGACAAAAACAGACATTGAAGCGCCACTTAAAGTCCGAGTTCCTACTTGTAAACTTGAAATCCATCTACTTCAACTTCATGAAGACGCAGTATATTGTTAAAATTAATACATACTCCAATATAGTAAAACCCGTTCTGCAAGAAAATTGATGCCAAAATATGTCACCAATGTTTAAAGGTAGCTGGTTATGTTGAAAAATGTTTTGTTTACATATATACACAAGAAGGCTGCACTGCTGAGAGTAAAATTGTGTATGTACGTGCCACAGAAACATCCCTTTGTCATGGTCAGCCATGATTTTTGATTACCTTTGGTGTCATGCACCTAGACAGGAGGTTGAACGTTGGAAATTTCAAACAGAAAATTTTCCTGGAACGCAGCGTAAGATTGGGGTATGTTTTGCTAGAAGTGGCTAATGTGGGTTTGAGCTGCTAGCCTCATGCAGAGATGCCACAATGACTCAAGCGACAACATGTAGGGGAATTTACTCGAACAAGAGCTGTACAAAGTCTTGTAAATTCCCCTACATGTCGCAAAATTCTTTATAAAACATTTCCTTGCATTACAATATCATTTTACATTGACATCATCTCATATTATACATCATATTATAATGTTGCAGGGTAGGAAAAAAAAATCAGATTATTGTCCAGACAGCTTTTACACCAACCAGGTTATTGCAGAGCATGAAAACACTTTGATTTTCTGGTTTCTCAAAATATCATGGTTTCATATGTGCATGTAAGCACACAAGGAACCAGTCGCTGTAGGGCATGCATGTGTATATGACTGTGTGGGGGCGGGTGGCAAGTAAATACGTTGTGCGGAGGAGATTGTGGGGCACAGAAAGCTCTTTTGATGCTCAGTGTAGCACATACATACAAAAAAAAACATCTTTCCTAATGCTCTAAGAATGAAGCAGAAGCCCCGGCTTTGTAGACATTCCACATGTCATTTGTTACTTCATACTGAGACAATAAATAACAACCTCTCACTCAGCGCTACAGCATTATATTTATGCATGTGTAGATAACAATCTGCACAGGATAATTTGTCCCTCCATTTTAACCCGTCAAGGACACTGAATGAACAACTGAACACAATCTCGTTTATATAGTAAAATTCACTGTACAACAACAATAAGGTATTAAAATGAGGTGGCTTCAAATCTAGGCCAGTGCATGCTTTGTGCTTCTATGTTGCATGAGCCACAAGTTCCTGTGTACTGCACCTAAAATTGAGAGTAAATGATCTGTACATTATGTCAAAATAAACTGTAAAATCTGTCATCTGGCACTAGTCTTCTGGTTGTGTTGACATATCGTAAATGCAGCCATTGTCTCCACCGCTGACAGGAACTGAAACTATCACATCTTTATGGGAACATACAGTGTGTCTTCACAAGAATTTACGTAAGCGCAGTTTACTGAGAGAAAGAGAAACAAAGGATTTTATGATTTCAGCCTTTTTATTTGGCAGAGAGAATGTATATTTCTGCGTTCATTCAATAACACAAAAGACGTGAACTTGAGATTGTAATAGTCAACACAGAGGCCTCAGCCAGGCAATTCTTTTTTCAGCAAGATGAGGATTGCACAAATAAGCTGTAAACACAGAGACACACCAGTGTGGGCAATACAAGTGTTGCTATGGTGACCAGAAGATCTTGCTTCTCTGTCAACAGCTGCTCATGCCACCCTAAATACCCCCCACTCTCCTTGAGCTTTCCTTCCATCTGACATCAGGGTCAAACAAACACGGCAGACAACTGAAATTCTGATCTTCATTCTAAGCTTTCCCCTGACTGTTTCTTTACCTAACATTTACACAGTACGACACGGAATTAATACCACACACCCAAGATTTCCCTTCATAGTGTGTGTGTGTGTGTGTGCGTCCTCTACAATGCTCAGCAATTGTCTGCACATACGGAATAGATGTTTTGAAATGTTTCCAATTCCTTTTTGTAACTAGAAAGAACTCAGAGTGCACATCGTTAGGGCTGTTAGTTGAGAAACTGAACATGTGGAGAATTTTAAATCTGAATGGATATTTCAATCATAAAATATGCACAAAGTTATAGACAATCAAGAGATACCAACACTGGTACATATATGCTATTTCGTAAAGACTATGGGCCACAAACATAGCCTTCTTATGAGGCAATAACTTGGTTAGGTGCATGCATGTAAAACATCTGCCCAATATTATGCTTGTCTTTTAGTACATCCACACCACTAGGTAAGGCCAGACTGTGGTGTGACGTTGAGTTTCAAACTACAAGGAGTAGGAAATTACAAACCATGCAGCAGGCAAACATAAAACTTTCACTGACATCCTACAGATGGTCACTGGGTTATTTTGGCGGTGTTCTCGAAGCAGTGTGCTTGTAGCCTATACTGTATTCCTGAAACAACATAGGCTACACCCTACCTTGGGTGGCGGCTAGAGAACCAGTTCCAAATTAGAACCGGTTCCAAAATAAGGATTTGAAAGAAACCATTGAGAAATTAAAATTTCAGTTCTGCTCATCAGTTCTTACACAACTACACATTGGCACTCTGTCTGAACTGGATGACGCTATGGGAAGATCAATGAGTTGCGAGCACAGAAGTCTGGGTAAAGCTGCGCGCCATGGACGCCATGGACTCTGCTCTAATCGCCAACACCTTGCTAAACACTCTGCACTGAGCTATTCTTTTAAGACCACACATCATTCTCAACCCAGTAGTATATATTTCTAAAAGACGCAAATACTGTTCTTTTGCCTTTCAACTCGTATGCTGTTTGTATTGCCCGCCATTTCATCTGTGAGTTAAACAAGCCTGCCTGGATCTGTTTTTGCACGTCACACTCTACTCACATTCTCAGAACTATGAGTCGAGACTGACATGAGCAGAGCAGAGTTATGACAGTTGAGAAGGTGAGTAACAATTCTCGTAAAGACTTGTCTGGAAAATTTTACTTTTTGGAACCAATAAGAACTGAAATTGATAAGCAGAGGTAAAGTCAGAAACTTCACATCCAAAAAATAGACCGCATCACTGTGAGGTTGCGCCAACAACGATGATCACTTCTGTGTGTACTTCTAGGTAAACTTGTTAATTTCTGTTGTCATTTTCAGATGTAACTGTAACATTTAAAGACAGATAGTTTAAAACAGTGGTCCAACCTATCTGACTTTTCTGCTGTGCTTATTGTACGTTCTTTGTTGCTCGCAATCATCTTCGGTAAACCAAATCTACTAGCATGGAAGCTAAGCAATGTACTGCTGTGGACAGAGCTGCCACAAACTCTATTTTAGCAACCTAAAACAATCCAATATCAGAGTAAATGTACACAACATTTTAACGTTTCCTCAGATTTACCTTACATGCTAAGCAATCAAGGCCACAATGGACGTGCACCTTGGTGTTCTGTTAAATAAAACTACCGTTTGTGAATGGAATCTGGTGGCTTTAATATAATGGCTTCGATTCCTCGTCGGAAAAGGCTGTCTGATGGCAAGGTAAGCAGTGACATTATTCAAAATATAGCGTACACTTAAACTGACAGATTTTTTTTTTTCGTGGGCAATTTTTAGGTGGCTAAAAGTTTATAAAATGAAGCAGCATTTGCTCAGCGCCATTTGATTTTAGCTACGTGATGCAAGGATTTTACACCTAGAAGTAACTGAAAACAAACATAAGCCCTTGTTACACAAGGATCATGCTACAAGGCTGCTACGACATCCCTTCCTCATGCTGGCTTTGCATTTTTGCACAAAACCAAACAACGGCGGCATCATGCCGCTTCGTCCTGTGATTTTGACAGCATGCTGGCATCCTGGAATCAAAAAAGGGCCGGCAGGCATGACGTGTTACACAACAGTTTTGGCCTCCAGTGTGACATCTAATGTCAGCAATGCCTTATAAATGACAACAATGGCATAACACGGCAATAACAAATATTAACCATCGCTGTTATGTGGTGGCTGATCTAGTCCTCTGCTCAGACGGAGCTCCTGGACCTCATTGTTTTTCTGCTTTGCGGACATTTTCAGTCACTGTTCTTCTTCTTTGTGTTAGCTGCTAACTGCTAACAGCTACTTTTTAATCTCCTGTGGAGGGTTGCACGCATAACACTGTCAAAAAGTCACACCCGTACCGCCCACAGACTGCCGGTTGTCCTGATTATACAGAAGTTGTTATGGCACTGTTCCTGCTTCTGATGGTGCCTTTAAGGCAACTCTGTCCCTCCATTCAGCAATTCTACCTTTTATACAGAACAGCGAGGCAGAATAACGCCGTAAAAATTCCCACCTGGAAGAGGCCGTGTAAAAGGAGCTATTGTGATCTGGTCTATACCAACCCTAACCCCACCACCGGCTGCCTGTACAAAGCTTTAGACAGATAACCTGAGTACATATAGAACAGATCTCTCACATTGGATGAGAATTCAAAGACTTTCATGTGTGTGGGGCTGCCATTTAATTTTTGGTATCTGTTCATTCATTTACAACATTGCTCAAAATGGTCTAGCTCAAACAAAGATATTTAAGAGTCGGGTCTTACTAGAAAAAGAGAGGCCAGCCATAAAAGCCAGAGGTGAGACGCGGTAATTGTGAAAATACAGCCCCTTAAATGTAGTTATTACAGAGTTGTGACCATAATGAGATATGTGCTGAGCACCATTTTACAGTTAATAAATAAAATTGTCAGTGCTCTCTCTGTTGTTGCACAACCAATGTCACAGCTCAGACGAATCTCTGGCCTTTTTCTACTAAATGTTGCAACACTTACTACAACACTTGTCTCATTGTTGCAATATTTACGCAAGTAGTAAAGTATCATAGCAAGAAAATAAATACATTTTGGTCCTGTTCATTTTTTTCAATAGACAATATTAAATGAGTGCCAGTTGGAGCACTTCCATGGCTTTTATAGGTATGAAATGCTCCTGATTGAATCATCAGTACAAGATGATACAAATTCATGTTTCAGCAATATTTCTCAGATGTTGTTCTCTTTATGTAGGCTATCTGTGAGCACAGGCTTGTCTTTATATTTGCTCCACTGGTACACAATACACAAAGTCTCTGTCAGGGGAAGAAAGACTAAGGGGCGAAACAAAATTCCCTTTAGTTAAGATGTTTCACACTGTGGCATGCATGTACTTGCACAACTTCCTCAACAGTCATCCATCAGCAGTAATAGTGCTGAAAAACTAGTAAAAAAAATGATCAGCCTACTTCAGAGGCTCACTACAATGATAGCAGCATAGATCAGAATCTTTGTTCTTCATTACATGTTGGCAATATTAATATAAGATGGCCTGTTTGTGCTGACAGATTGACCCTGTAAAACAATGTCTGCGTCTACTGACTGAATGTAACCTCACACAGGAAGAGATGTGCTCTAAAAAGTGAACGTGCTCCATTAATAACAAATGTCAATCATTAGCTGTGACGATTTCAAACAACATAGAAACAGAAACTGATTAGCTGCTAGACACAAACAGTTGAACACTTAACACACCCTTAAAGGCATGTGGTTTCCTCCTGCTCCTCTAATTTGAATACACGCACAAGTACAGAGTGAAGGCACAACAGACAAAAGTTCACGCAACTATAAACAGAGCCGCCCCGAATCCAAAATAAATCCAAATAAATAACCATAGCCTTGAACTAGCCAGAACTTGTATGGGCGTTATTTCAGAGTAACCACTAGTCTGCCAGTTGGCTGATAGCCCATGCACACTGTACGACTCTTTCGGAGGGAGAGAATGGCTCACCCTCCCCCCATGGCCTATCATAAATAAATACTGCTACAGAAATATTTGGACAGCCCGATACAGAGCTCTGTAGCACCACAAGGCTGACATGGGCTTTCTTAGGGACTTCCTTGCCCTACTTATGAGCAGGGGATACATTTCTGTTTTGAACACAGCGTCTGACACAATGTACGTTGGATTGGCTGTTGCCTCCTCTGTGCCTGAACACAAGCCATGGAAGCCATCAGATAAATGAGTTATGATTCTTCACATATGATAGGCCATCCACTTTTGTCAGACTGCATACAGCGCTGAAACCAAAGACAACACGTTTCATCTTCAAATCCTGTCACTGAGCAAGAGGCAGACAGACAATAACCCGTAGGCCAACAACATTATCAATTAATGCCCTCTGAGGACTCAGTATAAAGGCAACTGTGTCCGTCCTCTGAAGCGCCAAATTAAAAGAAAGCCAATAAAAGCTCCTAAGAACAACATGTTAACTAAACTTACAGCTATTCCCTCTGCAAAAATTAGTTCAGAACTACCAATGAGAGGTAGTACTGACTTTAGACTCTGACAATAACATATTTAAGGATCAATAAATGCAAATGTGGGACGTTAAGTTTAAACGTGCAATTAAGACATACTAAAACACCTATTGTTCTTTAAATAGACAGCACTAAACCTGTTTTTGTAACCACTGCAATTAGGGTTGGCTGCCGGTCCTTAAGTCGGGTGACAAAACTGGTAAACACACCAGTAGGATAGGGCAATATGGTTGAACTCAGTGTCCTAATGTTAACAAGAGCACTTTGCAGATAAAAGAGATAGGGGAAATGAAAGCAAAATTACATAAAATCCTCAAACTGGTGTTAAATGTAACACACTTTGTCCCACTTTTATGCATTATATCTGACAAGACTCTTGAACGAGCAGGACAAAATCTTGAGCCAATTTTGCTAACTTCAATCTGCAGTTTACGTCAAATCATTAACTTGTACAGCAGAATTAGAAAAACAATAACATCATATGACTTGACTCAACAGTCCACATACTAAATTAACCAAATGCTAAAATCCTAACTAAACAGCGTGACAGTGCAACACGCCAGACCTTCGAGACTATCTCCTTAGCCTCTTTCCGACTGGACCTAAAAAACCCACCAACATCTGGCTTTTGTCTTAAGTAGTAAAGGTTACACTCTGCATTCACTCCCAGGACAAACGACTCTACCGTTGTCACAGTTATTTATCAACTCCAGCTCCGATCGGCAGTGATGGAAACATGACACCCAAGCCGACATGCTAATTTCCGCCCCTTTTCTGGCATGACTGTCGGTAACTTCCGTGACTCCCTGTTATCTTAGCCACAAATTCCGCTCATTTACATCCAAGCAGCGCTCAAACATCATTACAAATTAATCAGCAAGACTAATTTGAAGGAGAGACTGAATAAGTTAAAGATAAAAAAGAAGTAGCCTAACCATTGCAACATTCTCCCTGGTCTCCATGCTGCCCTCTACTGTTTGCTAATCTCGTTTTCCAGCGCGCACGTGACGTCAAACATGACACACCAGTAAAACAAATGCATTCTCATCTACTGGCGAGGAGTTTATCACATTTAAGGTGGCTTTAAAACCTGCATACGCACTAATTTTGGTGGGAAAATGGTATAAGGAAACGCAAAATTTAGTAAACTAGCAAGCTGTGCCAAACAAATAATCACGACACCAAACTAACAACAAATGCATGGAAGCATCTTGGATTTCATATTGTAGATGCAAAAATATCGGATAAAGGTCAAGCTGTTTGTGAACTGCCATACAGGAAAATTACTAAAACAATAAATTTAGAGTGATCTGTTATGTTACGATGTCAACAATGTAACAAATCAATACCACTTAGATGATAAAATTTGGAATTCATTACAAAAATGTACATGTTGATGAAAAGTGATAGCCCTATTACATAACCATACTGTCACATGAAATTCCAGAAAAAGACTATTTACCCAAAACCTTAAACAGTGGTATTTTCTTTCTTTACATGAATCCAATGACAACGACAATTGTGGTATCTCTGTGGTGATGATGGCACACGTGAAGAGTGGTAGGTGTCATCCAGCTTGTCAACCAATGGCTTATCATTCAAAAAAACCCTAAAAAGGTGGCAGCCAAAATGCCACATCAAGCCTGGTCAGTATCTCCTCATCAAAGAGGGCAACTTCTTTGTTAAAATACCTCCTTCTAATTTCAGCAGCCACACAACACTGACTGATATTGTGGATATACAACAGCCACTGGGTCAAGAAGAAAATGGGGGCATCACTTTGGCATTAATTATTTGGGCCATTGAAGTAGAATCAGGCTAAGACAGCATTCAAAACAGCAGTGTGCTTTAGCAGTTATTTTCATCTGAATGCTTCTCATGTCTTTGCTCTAATGAAGATAATAAACACTTTGATGCTCAGAGGCTAGACGAGACATCTTAACTGTGTCTGTACATGCTGTATCCCATTATTCCAGGAACTACAGAGAGCAGGGCTACTAACTGGAAAATAAGCAGAATTTATAGGTCCCCAAACTGATTTTATTAAGTGTTCTGTGGATGTGAAATCACCATGTCCTCAAGCTTCAGTTTGAGAAATTGGTGCCTCTGTTGACACAGAGTCAGGAAACAGCTTAACATTGGAGTTACACAGTAACATGAACTGTCTCTTAAAAGCTGGTGGCAGTGTCTAGTGCAGTTGAATGTTTCCCCCCTACTCATGAGCTTTCTTAGTCTGTATGGCAATAATAAATACACGTATAAATCATATTAAAACAGGCTAGTGCAACTAAATGGGGTTGAGGGTTTCTATTGTGCTATTGAGGGCAAAGTAGATATCCCAATAATTCACCAAAATGGGACAACATTCAACCTCTAAAACTTATTATTTTGTAAAGTAGTCCACAGCTCAGCTTCCAAGGTCTAATGTGAGTGTGAAAAACACAGTCTGAGGAAAGTAGGTTGTTTGGAAAACCGACAGAGAGAAAATTAAAAAGACACAAGCAGGAATTTCAACACACGTGTGGAGTTAAAGGGTGACTAAGCTATGTGCCGGCAACCTCCTAATCAACGCCATAATCACCAATTTCTGAATGTCATTACCCTCTCTCTTCGCGTATAACCCACACACACATATACACACACACATATAAACACAGAAGCAGGCTGAATGCAGTGCAGCCTAAAACCATGCCACTTTAACTGGCTTACCTTTTATTGTGAGAGTGAACTCGTGGTGTCCGCCGCCACCTCTTCCTCTTCCACAAGGAGAACCTCCAACTTCAGCAAGCTAGCGACGACTTTCCTCCCATTTTGCTTACCGTCATATTTCAAGTTCCGACCGCTGCTGCTATGACTCACTGTCGACTAATTTGGTGTGCTAACAAAGCAGTAATCGCTCAGACACACTCACAACTGGCGGTAAAGTTGGAATAAGCCCGAGTTTCTGTGGCTGGGGCTGCAGGCTAGTTACTCTGTGGAGTTTCACCGTTCACTGAGAACAGGAACGTAAAGAGACAGCAGCAGCAGGCGCTGATCGGCAGCGGGAGAGAGACGTAGACAGAGAATAGAGAGGGGTGGTGGGGGGTGAAAGCCAACTGACCTTAAACCTGAATATTAAAAACACGACTAAACATAGAGGTTAATTAATTAACTCGCAAACAGTCTATATCCTGCACGCGCCACTTCCCTTTTTACGCACTGAAATGTTACTTTGTAAACATCTTGCTCCTATACTGTCGTTTAACTTCCACCGGGGCTGTGTGCTGTAACACAGCTACTGTATGTTTCCTATAGATTAAATATGCACCTAAAACACCGCTTATTTTAGACACAAAATACACACTAGGTTGCCCAACGTATGCCGTTAAAATAGCACGCTCTGGAAAAAC
This sequence comes from Cephalopholis sonnerati, assembly GCA_019142605.1. Classification (NCBI taxonomy): domain Eukaryota; kingdom Metazoa; phylum Chordata; class Actinopteri; order Perciformes; family Serranidae; genus Cephalopholis; species Cephalopholis sonnerati. The sequence goes on from JAGQAX010000012.1 coordinate 25,115,798, forward strand.
CGCGCGTAAGTGTATTATTACTTTGATATTTTGTCCCCAGTATAGGCAGTGTGCTGAGTCTCACAGGCTACAGTGTAATATGTTGCCTATCTGGCCTGTGAGCCATTTCCCTTCCCCCACACTCCACTATTTTTCGCCTGCCCGGTCACACAGCGGTTGATTAATTCTCCTTTCGCCTTGCTCAGTCATTCAGATTTGGAAAGTAAATAACAAGTTGACATCATTACGGCTCTACACTGGTGTGACACATTCCTTTGGTTACCGTACGCACGGCAATACGCGCGCAGGAAATATTCCAGCTCCAGCCTGTGTTCTGAACTGTGTGCTTTCAGTTGCATGGCCTCAAAGCGGTTGTTTTGATCGGATGAATGGCTTTATTTGTCAACCAAATGAATAAATAAAAAACAAACAAGACAAAGATAATAGTGTCCGAAAAGGAGCAGGTAAAAGTAAAATGTTTATGTCCCTACCCCTTTCTTACATTTCTTCTTGTATCACATATGTTTCAACAAATTCCCAAATTTATTTGCAACTAACAACAACAATCCCCAGTCTATTTGCCACCTAAATAAATAAATAAGTAATAAACCCAGTGTTACAGAATAAATATGCACTCCCTCAACACAGCTTTTTCTCATCTATATATCTGCCAAAAATATCTTTTTTTGTATAATTAAAAAAAAAAATTGATATATAATCATGCTTTTTTTCAACTCATCCCGCACCCCAATCCACAAGTCCACTTCATACACTGAAATATACAGACTCTTCTTGGTTGTACGATTAAAGAAATTCTCCCCTTAAATTATAACCCATCCTCCCTGTCACAAAACATTATTTGAATGTTGCCGTTTTAAACTTTTTGTAGCCAAAATCCCAAGGCACACCTGTATTTATATCTGTGCACTAGCCTCTATAGCAAGGATGTCAAACTCATTTTTGTTGATGGGTCACATACAGTTCAATTGATCGCATGTGGGCCGGACCAGTAAAACTATTTGCATAATAACCCAAAAATAAAAACTAAATAAATAATTACTGGACCCTTTGGCGGGCGGTTCTGGCCCCAGGGCTGTATGTTTGACACCCCTGCTCTATAACATGTGTTATTGCTCTTATAACTACATAAATGTTTGTTTTTATTTACTAATATCAAATAACGATTGACAACCAACTATTACTCATGAAATATTTATTAACAAAATGATTCAAGAATTCACTTTAAAGTTTTTAAAATGACATCAAAGCACCAATAAAACAGCCATTTAAACAGGAAATGATTTAAGATAAAGTAAGATAATGTGATGTTTCACATACTTACAACTGACGACAAATAGGTTCCCCGTGAAAATTACATCACATTTAACTACATTTTTTAGGGTCACATTATTAAACAACCCAAAGTTTTGTAGGTACTATCTACTGTGGTGTGTGTGTTTGTTAGCTGCTTGGTTGCTCATTTGGCAGATGCAACACCAGCTACAATGTCTTTTCATGCTTCGTCCTTCTTTATGCAATCATGGTAAGAATTGGAGGAAACATCATACAGGCAAGGCCTCTGCCGCCACAACTCCACAAGGTTTTCATATGTGCTGGAATCCCACACATTTCTTTTAGCATGTTTTGCCTCCATGACAAGCTGCTATCCATCTGTGTCTTTGATTTCAGCGCCAGTGCATCATTTCATGCTGCATTTCTGTTGGTTGGTTAGTAGATGTACAGTAGGTCGTAACAGCAATCACATAGTGAGATGGTCATCCCAATTTTGTGACACTGTCAGAACTTTATCCCAGGCTGACAACGGCCACCCTTGAACCTCACACGGAACACCGTTTTAGAGCCACGACCAAAGATATCACCATCTTTCTTTCACGTTGGTCATCTTTCGTCTGGGACAGCCCAAAATTGCACAGTGTATACCAGGCTGTAGGGAAGTACTGAGCATATGATTGGATAAATTAGACTTGGATTATACTGCATGAGTGGTCAGTGAATCAATATGTTTGCTATTTTCTCAAAGAGGCATGCAACAAAAAGTCTTCTTCATGAATTCAAGGTAACACAGCATGACTAACTGATATACAAATGGTCATTTTGTGGGTGAAATATTTCTTTGAAAACAGAGTTTTATCCCCAGTCTAAATGTAAATAAAGCCATAGCCACCCATTTAGAACACTGAGTTTCTATTCTTCAGCACAAAAGTGCATGTGTAATGTGTGTATTACGGGCTGATTCTGGTATTTTAGACTCAGAAGACTTTATTTTGACAACTCTCAGGCTACGAGAAACAAACAGATACTGACATCCATATCTTTTCCCTTGCAGTGCGGAGAAGGCTTTGAAGCAGCACATAGACCTTAATGTTGAGATATAACACTTGTAAAAAATCTTACAGTCAACCAAATTAATAAAATATGAAAAATCTATTTTATAGACTTGCTTTTGGGGTCGGTTATAAAATTTACAAGATGGGTGGGGTTGTGTCTTTGGGGCTTGGACTCATGAGTTAAGTATTTATAATTTCAAAATGGAAAAAGTCCAACATCAGACTGCAGGAAAATAACCAAAAAAAAAAAAAAAGAAAGTTTATTATCAGTACATCACAGCAAAACTGTACAAAGCAGTAGATAGGGGACTAAAATGATATCTCACCGTAATACCAAAGGAGATAAGAAATATTTGAAGATGTGATGAGGTCTTTGAGGTCAATAATGAGTAGCACAGGAAGGCAAGTCCCCTGTTGGAACATGACAGAATTATTATTGTGATTTTTCATTTGAGAGGGTGTAAAGTTAACAGCTGATAAATTCTCTCTGTGGACAAAGGATCTCCATTTAACTTATATTTTGTGCCATGATTGTTATCTAACTATCCCTCTGGCTCTTGGTTATGTCTCTACAGATCACAGATATATGACCAACTGTATGTGGCTGGTAGTGGTGATATTAAGTGAAAATGCTTTGAAGTTATTAAGAAAATGTGCTTTTCCCAATAAAATATTGTTGCAGTCTTAACAAGCACATTACATTATGGTCAGATTGTGTTTGTATTATTGTATTAGTGTTACAACAAGGTGCAGCATTTTTGCCTCAATACAACATAGAGAATATAAGTCATGTACAGGTAATGAGACTAGCCACTTCAGCCATGTCTGTATTGAGCTGGAGGCAATTCTCACAAAATATAAGACAGCTCCTATGGAGACAACACTGGTTATACCTATGATCAAGGCCAAATTGACACTGTTTGGTGCACAAAGGACAAGCTATTTGTGTCCCATGACTTAAATAATGAAGTCACTTTAATTTCTTTTTCATCCTATTAAAATATGGTGTATTTGTCTGAAGAAATTTGTTTAAAGAAACACTTAAGCCCCCAAATGATCATGTGTAAGTCAGTTACTCAGTGCTTTTTTATTGTTGCCAGGCAACCACCTCATCACGTCCTTACAGTAACCTTCACGTGTAATCAATCTACTGGGGTTTTTTTTTGTTGTTGTTTTTTTCATAGTAATTAGTAGCTAGCTACTAAATGGGACAGGAAGAGGGTACTTACTATAGCTCAGGTTGAGGGTGAGAGGCTGTCAGCAAAATGTTTGTTGGTCACGGGAGAAAGGAGGTCTGTGTGGATAGATCACGGGGAGCACCACCAGTTGGTCCAGGAGCTTCGCCTCCATGATGGCCGTTTCCAGGCATATTTTAGGATGACTCGGGGGCAATTTGACAACCTATCGTCAGGCCGTATAGCTCTGGGTATCCAGCAACCGCCACCACCAGTTTCTCCTCATTGTTTGCCAACTGTTAGCTTGTTGTGACCACCACAGAAAGCCCATCTCTGAAAATCAATAGGAGAAAAGATGATGATGTCAGAGATGCCATGGGGTGCTTTTCTGCCCTGAGTTGAAGTTTTTTCAACTCAAGGACTTCAGAGTGCTCCAGCACAATCCCTAGGTGCTTGGAGCACAGAAACGTGAGCAAAAAGCTTCGTTCTCATGAAAAACAATTCCAAAACCTGCCTCCAGCTGCTGAAACGCTTTCTGTGTGATCTGGGCCTTACTCTGTTTTGGAGCCAGCCTCAAATGGTTATTCAGTGAACTGCAGTTTCTGGCTATTTCACATAGGCTTCATTTTTCAGCCTTAGAGGTTGCCGCTTGAATAAAATCCAGAGTCTCATTTATCCAGTCGTATGCTCAGTCCTATTCAAATCATATGCAACCTTTGCCAAAACAGTCATATTTACACCACTTCCACACAGTCTTATGCACTGACAAGTAGTTCACCTGCGCTGTTTATGCAGAAGTGTTTCTAAATTTTACATTTATTAAGCTGTGCCAGCAACGCTGCTTCTACAGCATGTGAGAAAAAGTAAGCTTTCTTCCTGAATTCAGTCTAACATGGGGTGAGTAATTGACATACAAATGATCATTTGGGGGGAGAAGTATTCTTTTATTACTTCCCTACACTGTCGTTGGGACTCACCCTCAGGCCCTTTCATTCCTACTGCAGATATAAATCTTTCAAACTGGTTAAAAAAAGGAAAAGAAAAGAGAGTGAGATGATTTTTTGGAAAAGGCTAAGTATATTTTCACACACAAAAAACAGCTGGGCACTGCAGTTTTTGGCAAACCCTTCTCAAACAAAAGTATTTTGTGTATTTAATCAAAATAGTTTTCAGCTGCCGATTGATATAAATTTGGTGCTCTGTTGAGAGTGTGGCACAAAAATGGTGTATGGGGGATTGACTCAAAATAAACTACAGTGCCCACGTTCATTGTGATGAAGGAACATGTCACCCAGTGCAGCTATGTGACTCACTGATGTATTTTTATTTGTTTTTGGATAACAATGAGGGGCTGTGGTGCGGAGGAAAGGGGGCTGTGGGTTTACAGGTAAAACTAGTAGGGCAAATTGTTAGATTTTGTCTGTTCATGGGATCTGATGACAATGAAACAACTACTGAATATCACCAACCCTCTTGACTTACTGCATGTAATATTAACCCTGTTCTTTAAGATGTTAAATATTCCTGCACCTCCTGGCTTTGCTCATTTTAGGGCTTTGTTGTCATCCTTTTTTCTTGTCCAGGTTTTTCCAAGCATCACATGAGGCACTCACATTCAGGACTGTTAGATTCTGTCTTTTACAATCTGATTGAGAGACAACGAAAATAAACACACATCGTTTACAGAAGACATACAGATGTCATTCAGTCTCTGATGTGCAGATGTTGTAGGACCATATGCTACAAAGAGAATCATGTGAGAGCTGTTCTCTAGAGCAATCCATATTTGATGAGAGCAGATGAATGGATATATGAGCTCAGAACTGCAGCCTGCCAAATAACCATTTCAAAACCCTTTCTTGAGAGTAAATTGTTGTATAGATTTCAGTGAGGAAGTGAGACATCTTATTTCCAGAAAATGACAAATCAGAAAATTTCTTCTTTCACACATCCGGACATATTTAAATATGACCCATTTGCATGTCAAACATACTGTATGTTCCTCAAACAACCCCTTCCTGTCATCTTACTGTAATTCTTCCCCTGAATTTCTTGGTTTGATGGTGATCGTTTCAAAATTTGTAATTATCAATACATTTTTTTTACCGCATACTAAAGTTCAGTGAGATGATGTATAACACAGTTTTTTATGTAGTGCCATTGTGCCACTTTAAAAATACCCTGCAAGGTGTTCTCAAGATTGTGTTACAATTTGGCTGTGATGTGGTAGGCTACAGTGTAGGAGGTGACAATGAACTGGTTGAACTGCAAGGCACTGATGCACATAAAGTTCATACTGGAAAGGATGTTGAATAACAGTTAATGTCAGATATCAAAGTATTACTATTAATAAATTGAAAATTCCGACTTTGATGTGGTAGTGAGGCATACATGAAATGCTTTGCAGTACAAACTGCAGCCTAAAAAATTAGCAAAATTACCACCAGGTTGAACCACCTCTGATTACTTCAAATAAAATAAAATTAAATTAAATTAAAAAATTAAAAAATTGCATTTACTTCAGGACAGTTGATTTGATTGCATGGCATATCTGTTAATTTATTTATTATCTGTAAATAGCCTTTGCTGTTTAATTCAATTTTGATTAGAAATGAAACGAGACTTTATGTACATAGAAAGCCTTCCAGTTATCTGTAACATATACAATGTTCTCAATTTCTCACTGTTTCAGTAGCCCCTTTTCCACTGCCTAGTCAAGGCGAGAATGTTGGGCCATTTATGCACCTTAGGTACCACTGTGGAACGGGAAGACAGACAATAAGGTGAAGTGTGTAAAAGGGACAGCCAGCTGGATTATGAATGGGACAGCTGTGACATTTTGAAGAAGTATTATGTGTACAAACCAAGTGGCAGCCTCAGAGGCTGAAAAATGAAGTCAATGCCGAAGTGCCAAAAACTGCAGTTCATCGAATGGCCACTTGAAGCTGCCTCCAAAAGAAAGTAAACCTCCACAGACTCCCATGTTAACATGTCCAACTTTACAGCAGAAATAAACATGGTTACAGTCTGGTACAAAAAAATGATTTGGGCCTGTATTGCTAATTTCAACATTCATGACAACTGTATGGGTTGGGTCTGAGTCAGATCCACCCCTAGCTCCTCCACAGCTCCAACTTCTCGTCCAGATATGGTCACTTCTGGCTCCATTTAACCGATATGGCGTCAGCCAAAATATCGAACTTGAGGCTTCAAAATAGGAGTCCACAAACCAGTGGATGACGTCATGGTAGCTACATACATTACTTATACCATCAGTGGTGTGACCCACTGCCAGGAGATTTTAAAAGCAGCTAGTACTTAGCCGCTTACTTAAAGAAGAAGAACAGCAGCTGAAAATGTCTCCAAATTGGGGAAACAATTAGATCAAGGAGCTCCTTACCCTCCGAGCAGGTGACAAGATCAACCGCCATGCAACATTGACAGTAAATGATTGTCACTGCCACGTCATAACATTGTTATTGTTTAGAAAGTGATGCCCGACATGTGTGTTATATGTCACACTGAGTAATGCGTTAATATTAATAATCACACCTCTGTTGCTTCAAGTACACCAGCATGCTATCTAAATGAACACACTGGAGTGGCATTATGCTGGCATTGTTTGGTTAATTATTAAAAAAGCAAAGCCGGCGTAATGATGGGTCTTTGAGTTTAAGAAATGAAGATAGAGTGGTAAAGTGAAGCTTATTTTATTATTCAGCTTTATCTCTACAAACACGGTCTGATAAACAGACTGTATTATACCTCAGCTATTCCCACTACTGGAATTAACCATCACTCATAAATAAGTTTCCTAAATTCCTTCGCTGAATGTGGTTGCTTCCCCTCCCCCTTCATGGAGCACTACACTTTCTTTTTCTAGAAAACTACCACCCCTTGGGATTTTAGAAATGCTCATCCTAACCCTGTCACACTTGGCTGCAAACTGCATGAGGTTACAGTCTGAAGGACAACATCATCTGCAAATAGTAGAGATGCACTGAAATTATTCAGCTTTGCTGTGCAGCTTCATAGCTGGCACCCTCTGAAGGAATACTGCTCCTCCATATTTATTTTAATTTATTTAAATAACCAAATATTCCTGCTTAAATTTCTTTCCCCCGCTCCAGCTGTATACCCTTAGCACTGCCACTACCTCTCCCCACACAAACAGTGCTAATGTCATGCTTATATTAACTGTATCCAGACATTTGAGCCGGCGCTAATAAAAACAGAGACCAGGCCTAAAATTGGTTCACTTATTTTTCTTTCTGTTACATCAGCCTTGTGCCATTTTAAAACCACTGGAGCTGCATTTGTCAAGCAAGCCTTAGCACAGCTGCGCCATGTGAGTCCTGCTTGCGTGCTCTCTATTTGCCTGAATGCTCAAAAACTCAAGTCTCTAATCCCCCCACTCTGCCTTCTGCCCCTTCTGCACTTCTATTACATGCTGTATGGTAGGCGCGCTTCCTGCCATAGAGCTGGGGCTGACCTCCTAACAAAGAACAGGTTCAATCTGCCTCCCCTCCCCCAACCCGGGAAGCTGATGAGGGTCACATGACCTTTCTAGACAGCACTGAGGAGCAATGGTAATATGTACGGGTGGGGGAAGGGTGCTGCGAGTCACACGACTCTTGTTGTGTCGTTATTAGGCCGGGGAAGCGCGTGGATAGCTGAGTTTGTAGCAGGGGAATATCCAGTTGGGTATCTATTCCTCATTGTGCTCTGGTGTCCATTGACATATTGGATTTAGTTCCCTAAGCCCTGCTGCTTTATTTACACTGTAAAGAGAATAGGAGCATGGGGGCCGGGCTGTCAGAGCCAGTCTGGAGGAAAAGGCTTCTCTATTTGTGTGTGTATGTGTGTGTGTGTGCACGCATATGAGCTTGTGGCATCAGAGAGAAAAAGCGAGCCTTGTGTACTCACTGTACAACACCACCCCCACTATCCTCCTCCCCTCCCCCTCTGCAACCATCCACACAGGCTAGAGATGCAGGAGGCTTTCTGTGGTACACTGTTATGTCATAGCCTACAGACCTATTTTCCAGACAAAGCAAAGCAGAATAAAAGAAAAAAAAATTATTTTCAGGTGCTAATGTTTCACACAAGCAAAGAAAGTAGCTGTTGACAAAGTGGAGCCCCGATGAACTCTAAAGTACACTAGCTGCTACAAACATGCTGTTTATATATCACACTTATTCTAGAGTCGAGATTGTTTTCTTAAGAACATCTGAATGTTTAAAAAATGTGTCACTTTTGGAAGCCACATCCACCCCCGTCATAATCAAATTCCTTTGACAGGACAGGGGGGAGGGGGAGAAGGCGGGAAAAGCAGACAGATGTCATAGATTCGAGGGTCGAGGACAGAGGTCAAGGGTTGGTGACCTGGGCATCCAACAGACTCGCCTTCCCTTTCCTCCCCCTCTGGCACAATGGCAGTCATTGACTTTACAATGCTTTTTTTCTTACAGTGACATTTAAATCCTTAACTTACACAGTTGTGAAACTCACTCTGAGGCTGTCGATTGCTTAGAAGCTTTATGTTCTTCGATTTAACAATATGTTTTCCTCTTAGCTGTTAGATTTTAACATCCAACAAAATGGACAAACATTTATATAAAACATCAGAAGAATAGTGCATCACAGTTTCCCATATTTGTATACTAAATACAGTATAAAGATGGAGGCAGCTCCCTGTTAGCTTAACAGCTAGCCTCAAAATCAGCCTACCAGCATCTCTACAACTCAGTATTGACTAATAACAACCCCTTATAGTAGGCCGTTTGTCTAGACTAATCCATACCAGAAACTAAGCTGGGGTGGAGTGCTATTTGTTCAAGCAGCACATATGACGGGCGTACATGTGTGCACAGTTAAGTCTTGGCTTGTTTTGAAGGTTATGTAACCACTGTTCCTACAGTGGCACATTTACATACATTAGTGAAGTCTAACTACAAATGAGGGATGTTTTGCTGGCCGTAAAAAGATAATTTCATTCACTGTGTTGTGGTGGAAATGTAAGGTGGAATGTTTTCCTGCATGTTCTGAAAAGTTGATGTTGTGGATCAGTTACCACACCTTAAATGTCATTATGACAACTTTGACCATTCCATTTGTTTTTATTGGCTCTCTCGCATTACATTTGCGAGTGATGATTGGATTTTCTAGTGCTTAAAGTACTGTACATGAAATTCACTTATACAAATTGTGAACTTTTTATTTTGATCACTTTAAGATAAATATAGGTGGAATGTTCGGTGCACTCTGGCAGCACTGCACCCCTGAAACTAAGTGTACAGTGGACAATGTCTACTAGTTGCCTATCAACTGCTACCAGCCAAGAAACAGACTGTTTAGAACCCCACCTAAAACAGCAAATTGCAAGTTTTTGTACAAACTAAACCAATAAAATGAGTCAACTTTACATGTGCTGGGAGGCTGATATTGTTACCTTTGGATAGAGCAGGGCTAGCTGTTTCCCTGTGTCTCCGATCTCACCGCAGAAGCATATAAGCCAGTGGTTCCCAACTGTTGGTTCACATTCCAAAAGTGGGTCCAAGTGACTCACAGACATGTCAAGTATGTAAAAACACACTTCATCTTTTACTACAGTGAATTTCTGGCAAAGAATTTTTATTTTGAAGTGCTGTTCCCTGCTGTAGAGTGAGTGAATAACGGACAGCTACTTGACAGAGACAGCAAACTAACTCGATGACAAGGCCAAACGCAAGTACGATGCTGAGTGTCTTAAACTGTGTGGACCTTGAATTAATGAGTGTGGAGAAATCTGGACGATGTAGCTGAGCCAGTTGGCCAACCTCTGATAAAAGCCATACAGCTCCTTGCCCCAGCTACAAATTTACTGTACAAATCTCAGCGCTGTCAATCCTCTCATCTCGCTGTCAACAAAAAAGCGAAAAAGCTCATTTCCTAAACTGTCAAATGTCACGGATGGGTTTCCTTGGAGACCGTTGTGTGAGTTGCAATCTGTAGATGTTATGCATAATGGAAAATATTCTCGCTAGGTATCACAATGTTTTAATGTAGTGATTTAATTAGATGGCATGATGGAGGTGTTGTGCAATAAAACATTTTATTTTTACCTCATCTAATTACCCTGTTTTACTGATAGTAACACCATTAACTTTTGTGATGTGTCACGCCAATGTGTAGATCCTTATAGTAAAGCCAACTAGCCATACAAGTCAAAAATTTGCATGCAGTTTGTTTAGCTAATATGACAGCCCGACTCAGTTCTGTGATTTTTTTCTAGGTTCATGAAGGTTAGTGTTGAGGTCCCTCATATAGATCTACAGTATAGAAACCAGGGTGGTGAGATTTGCTGAAAATATAGGGCGGGGTTAGCTTTCAGTTTACAACCCGAGGGCGTTATAAAACATTCCTGCTGTATGATTTCTAGCCAGGAGAATCTCACAGGAGCTGTGATCTCCCAGTGACACTGTATTGTTAGCTTAGAGGCTGGGGGATGGGCATGTCTGCCGTGCAGAGGATCACTGATTTCAGCCTCCTGCTTTGTCATAGCAACATAATGCTGCGTAATGGGCCTCCACTCAGCTAGACACCCACTTCTACATTGTGACATGTCACTATGCATAATCACACCCCTGACCTCCAGGTTCAGGAGATGACATTTGGACAAGGCCGTCATGGTTCTCGTTGTTCCCTCTGGAAATAAGTGATGATGAAAACGAGTCGCATGGAGATTTACATGTGGCCGAGAACGATGGGGGGGGTTGTGTAACAGACAGGAAGTAGGAACAAACTGTGTTAGCACACGTTCCGATAAAAGTCATTCATATGGAGATGTCAAGCACCTCGTGATCTGATATGTATAATAAAAAAGATTCAGAGAGTATTACCATCTGTTAACATTTCCCTACCAAATTAGGTTATAAAACATGAATAAATCCTGCTTCACTATGCGAGCGGTGTGCGTGTGTGTAAGACCCTTTTCAATGTGCTGGTATATGTGAATGCATGTGTATGTGTGAGGGAGAGACACAGAGAAAGAGAGATTACATTGAGTTTCAAAATGTGTTCTATTTTCCATCATCTCTGATAATTGTTTGCCTCAGACGAGAGAACAAAATCCCCCTGATAAATTCCCCATTGTTGGGTATTAATGCTGGATCATCTCCTGGAAAATATTGTGAGAAAAAGAGAGAAAGAAAGAGACAGAGAAAGAGGCGTCAAAGCACTTGTCTGGAGCTAAAATATGTCTGTGGACACATTGCCATCTAGTGGCACCAAATGGTACAGTCCCCATTAAAAATGCATTGAGATCATCCTCATTTGGATACCATGTTTTTTGTCTTCACACTGCAAATAGATGAGTTCAATTCAGTGCTGTTTCATAACTTCATTTCCCTCGTCTCCTCTCTGTCTATTCATTATTTCCAATCTGAAAATAAACACCGACACACTCCGTAAAAAGGTGCACTTAAGATAATCTGGCCTGCTGCTAACAGCCACCGAGGGATACTCAGCTGTCACTCAACCATCACTGTCTAAACTGAAACCAAAATGTAACTTCAGCTCTGAGTGGGTGGTTTATGTGTGAATAACAGCTTGTGCTGGACTATCAACCCCCACCATTGCACAACGCTGCATTGTTTTGGAACGTGGTGAAAGAGGGAAAATATTTCATGCAGGCATCTATTTAGAAGTCCTCCACGCCAAGTAGGTTTTTCCAACCTCATATAGCTACAAGATAAATATTTTCACAGGGGATGTTAGAAAATTCTTATGAATAGACTTGAAATTATGAATAGACAAAGAGTGGCTATACAACTGAGAGGGTTTAAGATATTTTCCACATGATATATTTCATTTCAAGACATAACTGTCCCCTCATGGTTCACCTTAAGGGGTAACGGTGAGCAGCATCACAGGCATAAAGGCACAACTCAAAATAAAAGAGCAACATCAAGTAATTGACCAAATTAGAGATGATGAAGCACATCAAAATCTGAATAACGAAGCTAATGGAAATCAATATTAGCCCCCCTCTCATCTGCAAGAGATGCTCACATTTCTTGAGAATTACTCTCCTTGTGGCTCACATATCAATACTCGGGGAAAAACTATCTGCTGATGGAGTGGAATAATTAAAATGCTTGCAATGCAAATCAGTTTGCTCTGTATATCTCAAATAAAATGACAGAAGTATGACAGATGAACACTGCCTTCATTTGAAGCCTGTTAGTGAAACTGTGACGTGCTGTGACATGTTATTTGACTTGGTAATAAGACCAAAAGAGGATCGCTAAACAAAATGTATTTTTAAAATTGAATTGTGTGTATGTGTGTGTGCGTGTGTGCTACTTCAAGAACAGCGATCTCTTACCTTGGCATGTAATGAAAGGTGTTAATCAATCACTGCATGAGTATCGACGTGTGAAAGATTTTTGTGTTTTCTGCCTCTACCTGGTGGATGATATCAGTTACAATGATGCCATTGTTGTAGCGTTCTCTTAGAAATAAACCTCATGTTTTTTTTTTGTGTGTTGGCAGCTGATTAGCTTGAAGCCATTTTCTTTTTTTTTATCACCCTGGAGATTTGATATTAAATCATAGCCTGTGTAGATTAAGCAATGATAATAACAGGGGTGGTGGAATTATAGGCTCACAGTTTTGGCTGTCATCAAATAGAAGATCTTTGAACTTTATGTTTTGTCTATTAGCGGGTGTCAACCTGTTCTGCAGCAGGTGAAACAATACTTTAAACAAATGCATGAAACACTATTACAAAGATCTATGTGCTCATTTATTCTGTGAACCCTTTCTTAGCATACTGCTTGTTCTCATATTAATGCATTCTGACATCTGCTTTATTACTGCACGTCCAGCTCATAATCCATGTTGAAATACTGCCTCCATCTGAGCTAATCTCCTTATCCCTTTGTTTGCTAGTGTTCACAACAAAAGCCGGTGGTCTCCTCTGATCCGGCGGGCCTCTCATCAAAGGTGTGAACTATTACTCCACCCGCACCTTTAAGGATCAAAGATACTCAAGTGTTTGATCACCGTACACCTTCTTTCTCAGCAGTATGCAGGCTGAAAACGGATACTGGCGTGTTGTCTTTTTGAGATGCCTTTTGTCAGATCATGAGATAGAAACCCTCATTTTTGCAGCTCCAGGACTGCAGCCGGTCCCTCACCACACAATCAAGTCAGAATACCAACTAAAGAGGGAGAGAAGAGGCTGCAGCGTAACAACGGGTGCTCTTGAACAAAGCTAAAAATAATCAGCTCCTGGTTCACACTGAACCTGGGGATGTTGACTGGCTGTTTTATGCTGATGTTGTTGGTGCGATTTTGTGAGAAGGGGCAAATTGAGCCTGAAAATAGGGGAGTGAAGATAAGAGAAAGGCTCCAATAGAGATAGTGGTGGGTGATGGAGATGAATGGTAATAAGGATTTTAGCTGCTGGTTTGTTATCAGATATTAGTTTAATTTGAGCAATTTGTTCTAAACAAGGGATACTAAACTTGCTTTGCTCAGAGGCCACTTTTTCAGTCGCAGCAGCCATGTACAAGTCAGGCGTACGCAGGGGTGTTTCTAGAATTTGAGGACACTGGGGGCTGAGTCCAGACCTCTCTTGGCACTTTTCTTGCAATGTATCCTCATACAGTGGCTTGAAATTATCCAGTTAAATAAGGATACAGAGGTTAGGTTTAGGTGAGTAAAGTCACTGTGTTTAGGTCTAGGGAGAGAAACATGGTGAGGATGCATCTTAAAATGACTCAAAGTTAACTGAAAGTTCACATGGCTCCGAACACCAGTGTCTTGAGGGGAGTACTGGGAGTTACTCTTGTGTTTTGTGACCCATCCACCACTCCAACCTGCCTCCTTACTGGACCACTTTGTCTTTTCTCCCATCAGTGCATTGCATTTCAATGCAATGAATTAATGGTTCATCATACATGAGATATGTACGAATTTTGGTGCATTACTTTTTGTAGGAAAGCATACAAACAGTGCATGACAACAGCCTGTTCTTTGATGAACACCTAAGTACAGTATTCCCAGTGCGAATTAATTCATTTTCATTGTAAATTAGAAAATTGTTCAGGGGCAACCCAGCACCTAATCTTGGACCAGATTTGTCCCTCAGGCATTACGTTGAGTTTCACAATTCTAAACCAATCACATAAAGTCATAAAGACTGGGTGCACCTCGCAGGATAAAAACGGTATGCTTTGTTGTGTACATGTTTTACTGGATCATGAGCCAGCTTATGCACTCGCAGGTCTATTTACATAGGTAAACACATGTTGTTAATGGTGACTCACTGTAAATGTGAATTAATGCAGTGACGTGAGTGAGAGATGAAATCCAGTCAGACAGACATTCCCTCTCGAGATAGCTTTACAGTTTGCAGAGGCTTTTCCCAGTGAATGAAAGCATGGCGTCGGAGGGGTACGTGTCCCACAGGCTGCAGGAGACATCAGGACCGCACACAGACAGTGTGTTTCCTTCACTGCACACTATAAAACCCCACCACCACACATGGCTGTAATAAGCCAACAAATTAAGCCATTATACTGTTTTTAAGGTACACAGACATCCGTGCTTAAATATTTTAAGAGTGGCAAGGGATCTCTCACCCCAAGTTACATTGTGTGTCTGAGACCACCAGGGAAATGATCGCACATCCATCTTATCATTACAGAGCTGTGAGATGATTTGTATGATAAATAGCCGTGCTTTTGCAAAACTATGACAAGCCAGCGCTCTCATTACAGTGGTCTGCTTACTCTCACCGAGCAGGATGTTGAGTGTTCATGAATGACATGGGAATATGTGACTGATGGGTGTTTTTAAGTTTGATTTCACGATCCTCATCATAGAGACAGCGTCTGCTGCTCAGGATGTGCTAATATGGGCATGGTACAGTTTCAGTGCAGAGGCATAGGTCGAACTGTTTTGGCACAATGCGTAATTGGCCCACGGCAAGATGGCGACTCAAGCCAAATCTAATGATGGTGTGTAAGTGTGTGTTCACTCCCACTCTGCACACAGTTTAAGAGCAACACCTATAAAACTTCATTATGCTGCTGCTGTAATGGGGTTCAGGGAAGTACTCCGTGAGCTGACAAAAGCAGGAGTGTCTTGTAAACCCTCGAGGGAACTTTCTAATTAAATACTCACTCTTTAACTCCAATAAATAGTGAGGATTTCGAGCTTTTCCTACATGTCATATTTTCTCCATACCTCAGGCCAGAAGTTGGGAGTCCAGCTTGAGGAATTTAGTCAGGATGGTTTTAATAGTTTTCCGAGTTGATTTGTTTTTCCAAGCTACTGTTAAACTGGGAGGTGAGAGCTGAAGGGAAAGGGCTTCCCTGGGATGTTGGCAAGCTTCACCAAGGCCATATGTGAGGGTTTGATACAGGAAACCTGGCTTTTCCACATTTCTGATGAGTTGTGTCATCAGTAGATGGCAGTAGGGCTAACCCTACCTCCTGCTTGGTAGACAGGTGTGCACCGGGTTTTCCACTGTGCGTGACGTGTGGGTGTATTGTTGAGGCAGTTTTGAGAAGACACGAGCTGGTACGCTGCCAAATAACAAATGAATAAATGAGAGGAAGGACGGAAGAACATAAGTAACATAAATGAATAATACATATACAACAATCTACAATTTTTCCATGTTCCTTGGCTCAAAAGTGAATTTATGCTAATATCATGTGTCTGTTTTTTACCTTTAACTTAAATTTGTGAAGTCAGCATTGTATTCAAAGGGCACTCCTCATGAACACATGAAGTTTTGTTCCACAGCTTTCCAAAGTTTAAAAAAAAAAAAAGACTCACTGATTGTACTGTAGACTTTAATATGAAATCAGAAAGACTGTGCAACAAACTGAAGACGAGGAGTGGGCGTTATGGGTTCACTGGGTTCCCTAAGAAAACACAGTATCTAGTTATTTGCATTGAGGGAAATGCAGGATTCCCATACTAGGGGACTGAGGATATATTGGCCTCTGCTGCTTCAATATTTACCATTCTTCCTTTTAATCTTTCTCTTGTGAATCCTCCAAGTATGTGGATGCAGCGTGTCTTAATTTAGCATCAGATCTTCCACTTATTGGTTGTGTAATATGTACAGATGATACATGTATAGATAGATGAATAAATGGATAGATATATGTATAGATTAATAGATGTATAGATGGAAAGATGTATTGATAAATGTATAGGTGGATAGATGTATAGATGATGGATGTATCGATAGATGGAAAGATGTATGTGTAGATGTATAGATAGATGAATAGATGAATGGATGTCTCAATAAACATATAGATATATGTATAGGGGAATAGATGTATAGATAAATGTATGGGTGGATAGATAGATAGATTCAGAGACATAGGTTAAATATACACCATTAAACAATAAACATAAACAGAAAACACAAGTCTGACAGTAGATGCTAACCTGAGTAACACTGGACAATATACCCAATATAAAAACACTGTACATTAGTAGCGCAAACTGTGTACTACATAGCAGCAGTCTGAGCTCAGGGATGGACGCCCCATCAACATTTGGAATATGTGCATTTGTCCCACCCAATAAAAGCATGAAACTATAGCAGAGAGCTCTTATTTGGACAAAATAAGACTTGTACACTGTGTATTAATGCAGAAAAGACACAAATTGGTGCATTAAATTTATCAGAATTTTGGAAATTGAGTGTTTAATAGTCAAAATTTTCTGAAGGAGGACTCCCAAACCCCCACCCCTTGTTTCATATGGGCCCCTCAAACTGTTGAAACCAAACCTACACCCTTGGATTACAATACAATAAACATAAAAATCACTTATTTCTGTTTATACTGCAGCTTATTTTGTTACTGATTATATTATAAGTTATGCTTATGGACTATGATTTCCATTTTCTTCCTCCCTGCAGGCCCCCACACTGATCAACCTGCCCATGCTTTGCACAGTGTGCAGGACTCTGCAGCAGCAGTCTACCTGCTTTAACGCTCCTCGTGCGTGTCAGTCACCGCTGCATCCTCCAATCGCAGGGCACGTGAGCCCGTGACTCCTCCCCAGTGTATAATTGAAGTTTCTTTAGTTTCTCCGGCGGAGCCCGCACGCAGTATTGTCCGATCCGTGGAGGGATTAAATACACAAACGGCGGGACCATGTTTTCCAGGAGCCTGAACGTGTGTGTGACCCTGTGTTTGTGGATTACAGCGCTAATGAGCCCGGGAAGTGTGTCCGCGAGGAAGCAGGACGACTCTTTCTTCACTGCCAGTATTTACCGAGCAAGATGCGCCTCGAGATGCCTCAGTCTGCACATCACTCGCATCTCCGCTTTTTTCAAGCACTCTCAGGTACGAGCATGTGGTCACAGACGCTCAAAGTTCAGCAATAACCGCGGTGGTGTGTGATTTCATAATGAATGAGTGTGTGCTGGTCGAATCCTCCCTTCATAAGTCAAACCTGTTTCTCCTGAGCCCATTGTGAGTAGACAGGAGCAGGTCACTAATGGTGCTGAAATACTTTCACACTTGTGTTTTTATATCCCTGACATGATTATTAAACATCTCTAAATGTTGGGTGTCACCAAAATAAAAGCACCAGTTGCAGATATAAGCAGCTACATGAAGGTTTGAGTTGCATGTAAAGTTGCCACACACACTGATCGTGTAGAGTAGGACTCTTTAGAATAAATCTAATTAACACACTGCAGTATTTCTGAGAGTAAGGGATGATGGACGCCTTTCAGTGGAGCCAGTTTCCATTCATTACTTGCTAATTAGTGGAAAATGAGACCCGTTTCTGCCAGTGCAAATGGGATGGACTTAACTCCTGTTATGACTCTATCTAGCGTTGCCTTAATGCATCTCATGTGAGAGGAGCCTCTATATATTCACTGTGAGAATTTTACAGTAGTGTCCCCACACAGCATGTTGGGATGCGGACCCTTGTTTGAAGCTGCTATAAATTAGCTGTATTCTCTGCATGATTTGGTGTGTGGTGTCAGAAGTTGTTTTTCACCCTCCACTGGACACACTGTTCTCTCCCAGGACTCTAGAGAAAAGGGGACTGGTCACTGATCCTTCTCCCCTCTGCTCCTTTTCACCAGCTATCTATCTGGTGACCGCCTTTATACTCACCTCATTTGCATTTGCAAGGCTTGTCTTTCTCAAGGTGCATTAATGAATCCCCCTCTTAGTTGTCTGGACACATTGTGGAGGGAGGTAAATTTGTAATTGGGTCTAATGTATCAACAGAGTGCATTGCTTGTTTCTTTGTCACCAATTAACTTTACTTTGAAAGCACTTATTGATCTGGTGTGGTGTTCTCAAAGCATGTCCGTGGGACAAAGAGACCTACTGCGGTTAATTCTTGCAATTTTATTAAAGGGGGGAAAAATACACCTGGGGTGAGGGATGAATGCAGTTAAGTGCAATTAAAATCATGGTAGGAAAGAAAACAGCAGTGCTGTGCATCCAAAGGACACAGATTGAAAACAGTGTTTCTTAATTCACAACTTGGCAAGCGGCGTTTGGGATTTGTTTTGAGAGGAATCCAAGGGTATACTGCTGCCCTGGGTTGCAAAGTTGGGGGAATTAAATTAGTCACCAGCTGACAGAGAAGTCAAATAACTGATGGAAGTCTCACCTCTAATGAACAGCTAATAGTCTATATAATTGACTGCAGAGCCTCAGAGTCTGAGGCAGCCCGTTTTTCAGTGAGGGGAAAATGAGAGGGAGGTATTTGTCTAAAGAGAGGAGCATTTTTGTGGTTAGTGATAAGCAAGGTTGCTTGAGCAAGCTTGTAGGTCTAAGAATAGAAAGCAATTGTTGATAATCTGCAAGGACTGTCTTATGCACTGTGTTCTCAACAGGCCTTTCATGTTAAAATGGGGGGTCTGGTCAGCTGCAAAAACATATGGCCCCCCCCCGCCCTCCCTCCACGCCCTCTACCCCCTGGCCCTGCCAATAAATGCCAGCATCACACCTCATAGGCATGTAGAGGATACACGCTGAGCTACCGATGCCGCTCCGCCGAGGTCACCTTCCTGCTAAATGCTGGCGCCCAATTGTGCTAAATGTGATAAGCTCTAATGTACTGTTGCCACAACGCTTGAGCATGCTCAGTCAGCACAACCTACAGGTGGATCTGCTTCCTCTGCCAGATCTTATTACAGCAACGGGCCGACATGCAGCAGCTCGGAGCTCCACTCCAGTGATTGAGACGACAGACCTCTTAATTCAACTCGGACATCCTTCAGGGGTCATTTAATACTCGATAGGAAAACCAAGACACACAACACTTTCCATTTTAATGGAAATGAAATGCCTGGGCTGTATGTCAAAGCGGTGACTTTTGCCTACTGTTTCTTAATATTTTACTGTGTCTACTCAATATCTTGTAATCTATATGGACCACTACTTACTTTGGTCATGGTACAAGAGACAATTTGTCCTCTTAACACGTTTTGCAGCTGGAATTTAAAACTCTGTTTTTCATATCAGCTTTAATGTGATCATTCTGTGAATACTGGAACGATACTTGGAGAATTTAGCACTTGCAGATGTTACGAACACCCACGCGTCTTTCCTTTTAATGTGGCTGAATCGGGAGGACAAATCAGACACTTTTGTTTTAATTGTCGCAATTATGAATTAGTGTCAAATGGAAACAAGCATGGAGTCGCAGAGTTAGGAAACCCATGGGTCGTCCATTGCTTGTCAGATTTATGGCAACTGTAGATTTATTGATGTAATAGTGTTTCCAAATACAGATTTATTGACATTTTACGCCGCATTTGGGGAACTTGTCACCCCTGTACAATAGACAGAGGGGAACACCCAACCATAAATATTAGCCTCGGACACTTTAAAATATTAAGAGCGAGCTGGGAGCCCTGTGCAATAATGTATTCTGAAAGCATCAGCCTTGTAGTGGATTATTTATGTGGGGACCTGTGAAGCCAAAAACAAGGTGTGTCCATGCGGTCTTGTTATTACATTCAAAGCAATAAAAACATTTTAAATCCAGTCATTCATTTCTAATGTGCTGCGCAGTAAAGTCTAAGCATCTTGCTTGAGAGATTTGTGTTTTAAGCGAAGGGAAGAAAAAACATTGGAAAGTAGTTTTTCCGTGTCCCCTTGTTTTCGCCTTTGATATTAAATAACCTGCGGTGGAATCAAACCTCAGCCAGTGCTCGTCTCATGTGTGGAGTTTTTCATTAGTGAAGACAGCGGATGAATAGAGGTCTATGTAGCCTGGCCTCACCTCTCTGTAAATGCTTTTAAACCATGACAGTCCTGTCTGTAAATCTCAGCCCGGAGTGCTGCTACACCCTGAGCTACCTCATTTGACAAATAGCCTTCATTCCTAAGTGGGGACAACTCTACACCAGTGTTGTTTGAGATTTCTGAAACACCCTTTTATGTTAACATTGGATGAGCGTTGGACACATTAGCTCACTTTCAGAGCCCATGTCAAATAATTCATATAAAGTGAATAATTGATGAGCGCAGTGACCACAGCCCTCACACCCACTCAAGTCAAAGCCTAAATCTTGAGGCCCTTTATTTTAGTGCTGCATATGTGCCCTGAAGGATCAGTTATTTTGGTGTTGCCTGAGGACCTCTTGGCTGTCAAAGGACACACAGAGACAACAGGCTGTCCTTTGAAGTCCTGTCTCCAGAAATGCACAAGGTCTCAGCAGTACTTCCAGTAGTTTAAAGGGACAGGTCACCCTAAAGTAAAAAACACATATTGTCCCTCTTACCTGTGGTGCTATTTATATGCCTAGATTGTTTTGGTGTGGGTTGCTAAGTGTTGGAGATATCAGCCGTAGAGATGTCTGCCTTCTCTGGAATATAATGGAACCAGATGGCACTTGGCTTGTGGTGCTTACAGCACCAAAAAGACACATTTGGAAAAACTCAGCAGCAATGTCTCTTTCCAAAAATCATGACCTGGTTACTAAAGATAATCCACAGATGTTGCTGTGAGCAGTTTCATGTAGGAACTATTTTCTTTCTACCGAACTACACCTGCCAGCCGTATCATTGTGCTGAAGGAAGCATGCATCTACTGCTAGCTCACCTAGCGCCACTGAGCTAGCTAACAGCTATCTTGAGCTTTCATGATCATGAGCCTCTCGTCCACAAGTAGAAACACTTAGTTCTGTGCGGTGATATGGTTAGTGGGTGAAAGTCGCTAGAAAGAAAATAGTCCGTACATGAAACTGCTCACAACAAAGTCTGTGGATTATCTTGAGTAACTGGGTCACGATTTCTAGAAAGAGACATTGCTACTGAGTTTTTCAAGTGTATAGTTTGGGCGCTTTGAGCACCACAAGCCGAGTGCCATCTAGTTCCATTATATTGGAGAGATGGCAGACGTCTCTACGGCTGATATCTCCAACACTCGGCAACTCACACCAAAACAGCTACACGGATAAATACCTCTAGAGGTAAGAGGAAAAATATGCATTTTTGATTTCATGGCAAACTATCCCTTTAATGCTAGAAAACATAGGGGCAAGACTACATAGAATTCAAACAGAATTTATCAGCGTAATCTGAGAGCCATTTAATCCAAATCAGAGGCTCATAGGAAACAAAAGATTTCCATTTTCAAAAGGTGGAATGCTCTCCTCAAAGATAAAAGGAGTTTTTGTCCATGTTCCTCTCAGTTGTCTAGACAATACAACACGCCCCTGGCCACCTGCTCCGTCTTCTCAGCTGACAACAGCCATAATGTATCTCTGTGATAAATCCCCTGTTTACACGACTCCACCGGTGTCACTAACAAAGCAGAGAGTTCACCGTAGCCACACATTCATATACTACTGTCTGGTCTCCTCTCCTCGACCCCAGTCGCACAGGAGGATATCTGGAAAGCATTCATTCACCGGAGTCCTTGACAGTCCTCAGCACTGCATAATGTTCAGGCTGCAGAGGAATGTCATGGTGAGTCAAAGGGATGAAGTCCTGACCTATAATTATTCCCCCGTTGGTCCCTGACATGGTGGGGTCAGGCCTGGACAGCTGGGGCAACATCCTGCTGAGCGTCTCTTCTACAGGGATGCTGTCACACAGCAAAATTAGCTCCTCTGTGGATCGGGCCCTGTCGCCGCTGATGGATGGGCGAGGAAAGGTGTCAAAAACAGGATTGATGATTTAGAACATGGTCTAGAGTTGTGACAATCTGTATAAATTATCCCGAGGCGCTGGCTGCCAGTGCAAATGTCAAGGTTTTATTTACAGCGTGTCACCTACTGGGGCGTTTGGCGAGGTTGGATTGATCATTTTTTATACGTTAGGGAAGCCCACAAGGATTTTAATCCTGTGATACTGCACAAAAGCATGTAGTGAGGAATAATTCACATTTTAATCAACATTTGGCCAAACAGAATGAAGATGTTCTGCTGCACAGAAAACTTGCTGATGCACTCTAAACTCCTCAGCCAAGTTAGCACTCATGCCCACTTCATTTTTGTAACAAAATGAAACAACTAGTCCTTGTCTCCTTGGTGCTCACACTCATATATTTTTCATCCTTATCTGCAGTTTTTTTGTTGAAGAGATTCTCCTAAGACATGACCATACAATCATGGATTCCTTTGAAGCCATTTGACCATTATCCTTGACACTAAAAGCACAGCACTTACTGGTACTGGATGTCAAATTAAACCCTTTAATGATAAGTTCTCTCCTAAGGTCTCATGGGAAATTTCTTCTGGATTACATTGTGGGAAAAGGCTTTGAACTTGACATTGAACTGAAGCAGACTTTTTGCCTGCAGACCCCTAAAGTTTGGCTGTATCCGAGTGCTACAGTTGCTTTCATACAGAAGTGAAGGGAACATCCAAAAGTGAGGCTCAGCTTCAGGCCATTGACTTTAAAACCCAGAGCGTCTGTTGAGAATATTTGCATTTGATTTTTATCACTTATCCAGAGGTGTAGAAGAAGTGTGTTGTTTTAGGGTTTTTATAATGTTGATATAAATGTCACATTTTCTGATACAAATCACTTGCAAACATTTCATCTCTTCCGTGTTGACCAACTAGTCATTTATTCCGTAGCGCTAGCCTTGCACTCGCCATCCAAGCACAATTATGTTTGCAGAGGATGACAGCATAATTCCTCGCCCTAATGGAATTCAGGAAATGACCACTTGCACAGGCCATTTACCCCCACCGGTCCTTCGCTCAACAACTCCCCATATTTACACGTAGACGATTTATAAATACGCAGCACTATTAGGACCAAATGTTTGCCTCGCTGTAGCGCAGAAGGTGGCACTTCCATGGCAATTAGAGGAAATTGGCAGTATCTGCAGTCTGCACAGGAGTGCTGACATCAGTTCTCGCCTCAGTGACCTTGGGGACGTCTGTTGAGAGATCAAACGGGCCTCACAGAAAAGCTGAGGTCACCATGCTCTGCTGAAACTGACCAGAGGTTTGATCCCAGCCCTGGTGCCACTGACCCCACTTTCCTGCTTGGGTTACATGCAATCTGCACGTGAAGCTGACTCTTACTATTGTTAGCATTATTGTAGCTCAAAAAGGTCTTGACTTCAGAAAGTGGTATCAGGCTGTATTTTGATAGGAGAGGGTCAAAGCCACATGTTCATGTGATGAATTGCTAATCGTAACTGTATTTCACTGATGACTGATGATATTTTTCCCTCTCCTTTACAGAATAATGGATCCTTGGTTTGGTGCCAGAATCACAAGCAGTGCTCCAAGGTAGTGTGGTTTTCCTTCTTTCATGAATAAGGCACATGCCACATACATACATGCCTCATTATCAGAGGATAATACAACATAAAGTGCGCGAGTCACGACAGGACTAGTTTTATCATGCCTGCAGGAATCACTTGGAGAGCTGTTGACATAGACTATCATGAGAAAACCTCTTTTTCTTTTCAGCCAGTCCTTACATTTCTTACTCATTTGCCCTTGTAAATGGGATACAATTAAATACAATTAAATTAAATTTAAATAGGTTAAATGTGTGTGGATTTATAAAACCAAACCTTGATTGTTTTTCCTGCTCGTGTCATTTGGAATTTCAGTAAGGATGCATTACGCTTCGCCTCCCGCAGGGCTTGTTTGTGTTTCGTGCCCTGTCCCAAAGAAGGTTGATACAAAGCTGGTGTTGACAGCTGCTCTGAAAAGATGGCGCTGACATATTCTATCAGACTCTCCCGGAGCTGTTGACAAGGCCCTCGGAGATGTGCCGTATAGACTGAAGACAGAGAACACTATGGAGCTGAAATAAGGAGCATGATACGCTAGCGGAGCTCGGTCCAAGTAGAAATCTGAGCAATGCTCTCTGTAGCTGTCAGAGGCTCTCATCTCCTCACACACAGACCGTGAAAGCAGGATTCAATGCTGTTTGCCCATGAGGACTCAAAGTAGGACATAGACAACACGTATACATTGTCTAAATAAAATGCAGGAAGTGTGTTGTTGTGGTGGTGATGACAAATGAGATGTAGTTGTTGGCTGTGTTCGGAATCACATGCTAACATACCGCCTACTACACACACTCGATCTGTATGTACTGTATGCTGCCTACTAAATGAACTATTAAGTATTACTAGCAAGTCATGTGACTGCATCATACGACTGTATCACATGACTGACAGCTGGGGCACGTTCAATCTCAAAACACTGTGCACCTTTATGCTGCTGTTTCCAGATTGAACCACATGTTTCCTTGAAACGGTGTGAAACACCCTTGAGGTATATTTTCTCTCATTTGATGGGTGTGTCAGAGGTGTTATCCAATCAGCAGACAAAGTATATATAAATAAATGTCTAGTAGATCTTTATTTATTGTACTTTAGGGCTGCAACTAACGATTATTTTCATTGTCGACTAATCTGTTGATTATTTCTTCGATTAGCCGACTAGTCATTTTATAGAAAAATGTGTTAAAATGGTGAAAAATGTCGGTCTGTCTCTCCCAAACCCAAAAATTATGTCATCTAATGTCTTGTTTCGTACTCACGCCAAAGGGTTTTAGTTCACCGTCATGGGAGACTGTGTAAAGCTGCCAATATTTGAACGTAAGAAGCTGCAATAAGAGTATTTTGGGGTACTTTTATAATACTTTTCTATGAAAAATGACTCAAACCGATTATTATTAGATTGAATTGAACTGAAGTAAACCCCACCATACTAAAAGGCAGTGTGCCTGTGTAACACAACAGGGCGTTCAACGCGCCATCGTCTTCCTTTGAATAAATATTTTTCTATGTTTTGTTAAGGCTAAACGCAGCCAGCGGTTGTTATGTCTATAATATTGCAGCAAATATCCAACCAACATTCTTCATAGATTGAAGTGAACAAGGAACAATAATAAAACTATATCAAAACATCTGTTTACAAACTCTCACACAACTCCTGCAGTATAATCCAAGTCTCATTTATACAGTCGTATTCTCAGTATGTACTCAGAAGGTGCCATTAAACTCTGCTCAAGTGGAGCTCATACACACACACGCGCTCAGTGTTTTATATTGTAAGGTTTTTATCGACAATGCATGTGTTTGGTAAGTGCTGAGCATAGGACTGGATAAATGTCACTTGGATTATGCTGCACAAGTTGTGTGAGAGTTTGTAAACAGATGTCTTGATATAGTTTTGCCGTTGTTAAATGCAGTCCCCGGTTTACTCCAATTCATGAAGAATGTTTGTGGGAAAAACAAAAGTTTGTTGGGTGAAGTATTCTTTAAACCAGTGGCTCCCAACTGGTGGGTTGTGGTCCAAAAGTGGGTCCCAGGTTCATTCTGAATGGACCACCAGTGTCATGTTTGTAAAAAACACACATAATTGTTTCTAAGTACACTGAATTTCTGGGACAGAGCTCTTATTTTGAAGTGCCATTTCCTGCTGTAGAGTGAGTGACTAACAGACAGCTACTTAAGAGAAACAGCAAACTAGCTTGACCACATGTCAAATGCAAGTATGAACCTGAATGTATTAAACTGTGTGGACCTTAAACTAATGACCACGGAGAAATCTGGACCCCGTGGCTGGACAAGTTGGGAACCACTGCTTTAAACAGCTTTTAGCCTTGCTCTAAATGTCCACTGTCACGTAGTCTGAGGAGATGCAGTGCACCATGGGGCAGTTGAGTACATTTAGAGAGTTAACATCTCATACTCAGAAATTCTTGCTGTTGTGTATACATCCAGACATTTCTGGTTGCCCAAAATCCACATGAACAGACTAAAATTCTCATACTTTGTGTATAGTATGTTAGCCTGTGTTTTTAAACCCTTGTATGCATTTATTGTTTTTACTAAAAAGTCCACAGATCTTGGTGTACTTATAGAGGAATGCATGCTGTGATTTGGGCAAATCACAGCATGCATTGATTGTGATTAATTGGAAATTGAGGAAAATGCTGATTTTTTTCATATGCTTACTTAACACGGCCTCACATTCGGTGTTCGTATTAATCACAATCAGTGTCTGGTATCAACTGCCTCACAAAATATCCCTTTGTGTTTGATTTCTTAATTCCTCTTTTGAATTTCAAATTGTTTCCTTGGCAATTTGCATTAGCCTGGGATACAGCCGGGCTATTGTTCTTTGTGCTACCTAGGATGCTTCTTTAAAACCTCTTGGCAGATGTTTACAACATGATTTAACCTGTCATATCTCTGAATGTGTCCTGATCTGTGTGTAAACTGTAAGCTTGTTGTTAAATCGCGTTACACCTTATGATTAAGTTCTGCTATTACACAGCATGTTGTAATTTAAGCATCTTGAGGCAGAGCGCAGTCAACTTAAGTTTGTCTCTAAAGCTAAATCTGTGATAAAGACTGTGTCATTTATATTATCTTAAATCATCTGTGACACGTTTATGCACAGACACTTAAGAAGGCAAACCTCCTTTGTTTTCACCATAATACTGTGAAACTTGTTTCTCTCCTTTCCACTGTGATGGCCAACATTGGCTCTTGGCACTAGTCAGTCCCCAGTCATTCGGCAGAGTTTTATGTTTGAAAAAGGCTTTCGCTGGCTGTGAGTCCAAGCACAGCATACTGTTTTCATAATCAACCAGCTAACATTGCTGAAACCCTGCTGCAAATGTCCAAAAACACTCTTTAATGAACTTCTTGTTCTCTGTGTTATAACAAGCATGTCAGTTAGCACTTCTTTATCCTACTGGTGGGCTGTAAATAAATGAGGCTGGATTTGATGTAAGCCCTTAAAAATAATGATATGCTTGTGTTACTGCTGCACAAATGTGGTGCTCGACCGCTCTGCCATTCCAAAATCGTTTCAAGGGCTCTCTGAATTTAATTAATTTAATTGTATCCTAGGTTTTAGGTTCAGCCATTCAGGATGCAGGCCAGGGCACGGTGCTGAAGTTTAATTTGCGGCCAGAAGTCAATATTTTGGTAGCAAACACCACCACACTTCACTTCCACATCAATTCCTTGAGTGCACACTCAGGGACTGTGTGTAGTGTGTCAAAACACAGAGCTATTGTGGCCACTTTAACAATTGTACCAAATGGGCCCATGCTGTACAGTGGCTCCCTGTGAATAGCTCTACAGCCACTGATTAGCCTCTTCACTTCATGAACAGCGCACGGTCAAACAGAGAGACAAAGGCAGTGGCTCCCGGGGAGTGCGTTAGGGCAGAAGGCCTGTCCACCCAGAGCTCTGTTAAAGGGCGTCAGGGAGCTCCCTGCCTGTGAGGAAAATGCGAGGAAGGGCTGCCTAATAATTTAGACAAAGCTGCTGTGACCCCGTCCATCTGTCTGCGTTTTAGGAAATCAAAGCCTCCCGCCTTCCATTTGTGAAGACAAAGTCATCCCGGTCATCTCTTATGCAGTGTCCAGAGCCGGCCCCTGCTCTCAGTGTCCCCATTGTCATGGTAATTAACCTGCTTGCCCCTCTCTCCAGAGCAGAGCGAGGTGGCATTTGGAGAGCCGGGGAGTCATTATCATGCCATAACACTGGACCAGCAGACAAACTCCATTCAGCGGGGAGACGCCAGGAGAACACACAGCAGGCGTTTTCTATGAGCTATTGTCATTTTGTCTCCCTACTGTTAGAGCTCCCCAACTTGAGAAGTTTGGATGTCTTCCCTGAAAGTTTGCAAAACTCCAGGGTGTTCTCTTTTCCTGCTGGTGCAAAGAAAATAGATTTTGTGCGTGCGCATGGGAGAGCGTGCAGAAGCAGCCAAGAAGCTTTCCACATTCAGAGCATGGCTGATATTAGCGGGGTTTGCTTTTCCCCCATGGGTGTGATCCAGGCTCCAAATCAAATGCTAGGATTGACTTAAGGCAGCTAAATGCCGCTCTACAACAAAGCGGTGCGCTTCATTACTCAAACTTCTCTCAGGGAAGGAAGAGAAGAAAGGACATGTGCATTACGCCTGGATAAGTTGGCCTGTGGTGAGTCATTGGAACGTGGCCACCACTTATAACTCCTGAGGAAGAGAAGTGTCATATTTTTCTTGTAAACACGCCGAATATCCAGAACATTTTTAAAAATCAGTGTACTTTTTCCTCCGTCGAGACTTATCTCTCAATGAATTAGATTGAGTGGTGATAATTGAGCTGAAGAGAACTAAAACGCCAGTCTGTAATAAAACATCTTTTAAGCCGGGAGATGTTGACTTAGCCTTACATTTCCCTAAACCTGCCACATCCTTGCCCTTTTATTTATCAGGAGTTTCCAGAGAGAAAAGCTTTAGAATGCAACATTGTCTGTGCGGCATTTGACGCCAATGAGTCGTGCATGTCTTTCATAGATGTCTCACATGTCCCAGGTGGCTCTTTTGAGCGCTCTTTTCTACCAATCACGCCCTGAGCTGCACATACCAACACAAGAATAAGAAGTGTTTACTCTTTTGGATTACATGCGCCCTCGTCTTCACATGTCGGAAGCTTTGGAGCCTGAATAACAATCACTGGAATGCTACTATGTCTCATTCAAAAGTGTCTTTCTTGTCAACCCCCCCTCGTCCAAACCCCACATTTTCTCACGCCAAAATAAAGTGGTCAAACTTCCCATCGGTTGTTCTTTTTTTCCGGGTCAGTTGAAGCTATAAATTTACCTCAAAAGCGCCGCCTCGTTCTGCAGTTTATATGAATCTTAATTAAAAACAAAAATAACAGCGCATACTTTTGGGAACGGTCACTTTCACTTGAAGCTTTCCAAGTGTGCTGATGCAGTTTACAAGTCTTTTGTGTGGTCATCTTTTCTTTGGCGGTAGGTAGTATATTTTGAAAAGATGTGATAAAGTGGGTGCTGGTTGGTGGGTTTACAGCCGGGCAGGGCTGGGATTGTTAGGTGCTTAGAAAGACTTCAAAGCACCTTTTGGTCATGCTGAGGCCAGACGTTCGTCTCACCTCCCTGTGTTAGCCACATTACCAGCACCAACACCTCAAAGCAAGCTGGACTAGAAATCAATCTGTCAAGTGGGCAGTGTGTCTGGATTGGCTGTCAGTGGGGCTGCTTAGCAGAGTGTAAAACTCGAGAAACAGTCTTTGCCAGTTTGGCTTAATTGATTTTCTAATTTCATATATATATGTGGAAGAGTTCCAAGGTGGTGGAGTTCATGTAAAGAGCCATCGCTGTACTTTCTCGAAAGCCTTTCTACTTGTGTTTTATCTAGTTTGAGGCAGTGTGTGTGTGTGTGTGTGGGTGGGTGGCGGAGGAGTGTGAAGCAGGGCTGGTCAGTCCCAGCAGGAAGGACCTGATCTGGACATGGTTGTTAAGTTTCATTGGCTAAAGGGGGGGTCGCTTCATTGGCTGCTATCTGTGGAGCTCATTATTCACATGGTGGGTGGCAGAGAATGAAAACCCCCCACAGCAGAAAACTAAAGACGTGGCCACAGGAGAGGAGGCGAAGAGGCAGTGGAACTGCAGTTTAGACTTCCTCCACAGTGAAAGCTCACATCTGAAGCTGCTCTCTGCAATGCTGTCTGTTCAATATCTGAGTGATGAGCGCTCCAGGAAATCCTCCACGAAGAAATAAGCTCGCTGTCTGATACCAACCTGTGTTTTTATTGATCCCTCAGAGCACGAGGGCCTTTTTTAAAGAGTTGCCATTTATTTTTCTGAGATAATCAACCTTTCACAGATAGCCTGATTTCACATGTTCTCCCTGTCAGAGGGGATTTCATTCCCTTGAAGGATTAATGTAATCAAAGCTGCTGTGAAATCCTCTTTTAGCAATAATGACCAGTCACACTGAGACAATCTGCTGTCATCCAAGTGTTTATTCTCTTTCTGAGGATGGATTGGCTGAATATCATAGATTACAGCGTACCTTTCATGTTGACTTTGCTGTCTTTTCCCTCCCTGAGCTCGCACATTGAGAGGTGCTAAAGCAAGGAATTATTCTACAGCTTTATTCATAGTCCATGTTAATATATCGTTACAGAACTAATCGTGCCAACGGTCACATCGACGAAGAGGAGATTAAAACGTAAGAATCTTAAAGCTGATGTACTTAGTAGATGTGGGCTTATCAATTTATTCCAGCTCCACTCAAAGCTGCTGCATCCTGCAGATAAATCCTGCAGATTGTGTGTGACAGTTTCGGGACGATGAAGAACCAGAATGTGTGTCAGAGACTCTGTGATCGACAGCTCCCTTAACCTTTACCCTGGACATGATTACTTCGGCAGAGTAGTTAAGATTTCCAGACTGTACATGTATCAGTGATGAAGAAAACCGCCTTCTTGTGACTCTTCCCACTTGAGCCTGCCCAGGTTTGCCCTCCCTTTGTTAAGTCTTTGTTCTCAGCTTTCGAAATACACATAAAAGAGAAATCAATCATTGCACCAGGCGCGTAGTATGAGCTGCACGTTACCTCTCAATCTATGTGTTACACTGGTGTGAGGAGCTGTTACTGGAGGCTGGCGAGGGCAAGAGGGATTAGTGAATTTCAAGTGTTTCTGAGACTCAAATAAACAAGTGGAGATAGTGGTGGAATGTGACTGCAGCATGGGATTAGGGCGGCTTTAGTCCCCTCAACGACGCGTCGTGTTTTACATGTTGTTGGCCTACATTGAGACAGAATCTCCAGGTCTCATTTCATTTGAGACGGCGAGGGGATTGAGACGGCTCGAGCGGTCACTGGTTGAACACACCAGCGGGGGCTGACATCCCTTTATCTTGTTTACTATCTCCTCAATCCGCACTGACAGAAATTCATTTTTCATCTTCTGCGAGTTCGTTATCGATGCTGTAAATCAACTGTATAGACAGTCTGGATAAATGGCTTTGGCGCTGAGGAAGTGTTTTATCATTTGATCGCATTTTCAACTGCGCTCCTATGCATCTGTCATCGTGACATTATTCAGTGTGATGGTGTGGGAGTAAATACAGTAAATCATGTGTAGGGCAGATCTGACATGGTTTTTTTTTTTTTTTTTTTTCGGAGAACAGCGGAGAGGGTTTGGCTTTCCCATGCCACGTCACACAGAGAAAGACCTCCTTTATCACCAATCTGACCCCACATGATGGATACATCCTGTTGAGTCTAATTGTCATGAAATGTAAACTGAGCCCAGAGGTAGGTGATAACTGAGGCTCTAGTTACAGCCACTGTAAGTTTGACTCTTGTCACTGCAGAACATAACAACATGAGATGGCAAAGGACCTGTAAGAGAAGGAGGCCTCTCAGAGGAGGGGTGTGTGTGTGTGTATGAGGGGGGGTGTCTGGGTGAAACTTCAGAGTCATTAAGTATTAAGTGAACTGCTATTGCATTCCACAGCAGACAAAGCACAATTCTGGCTAAGCTGTGTGGGCTTTTTTTGCTCATAAATAAGGCAGGCATCTCTGATTGTGGGGTAAATGTATAATTCATGCACTGCCCCTCCTGCTCCTCCTCTTTTTCTTCTCACTTTCTGCCAAGCTATTCCTTTTCAGCTCTTTGTTGTCTGCACCCTCAACTGCATTTAAATTAATAATTAAAGTGATGCTCAAAGAATGTCTGTGACACCACCTGCTAGGTTACTCACCGTCTCCGAGCCAGGTTTCGAGAAACAAAACAGAGTCTTGAACCATATCCGTTTCAGTTCACCCCCTCTAGAGCTGGAATACTACAGTGTTTTAGTTGGTTGTAAATATGAAGGAATTATGACGCTGGCAACGTCTGCAGCATACGTCGCTCTCAGGGCTGTAAAACACTCGGAGATTTGGAAAATGTGTCGTGTAAGAGTGTAAAAGTCTGTATCAATCTTGGTCTGAGCTAATTGGCGTAGTTATCATCTTGTACTACTTACATTAAGAAATGTTGTCGACAAATTGCTGTTGCTGGCAGCCCGTGTCTTATTCCATTTTTAGATTATGATTTTAGGCAGACATGGACCAAAGCACTCTGACATTTTATTTATTTCTCAGGTGCTGCACAGTGACGACACATGGGGCCACTGAAAGTCTCGGGGTGACACACAAAAATCAAAAGCCATAACTGAATTTTAGACATTCTGTTATGTTTTTGAAGTATATAGACTAGTTGGAAACTATGTCAGTATGAAGGTATCACATAGTGATATACTGTGGTTTCTTATTTTATAGCTAATATTACTAATTATCTGACATGCATGGACAACATTGTGAGCTCCACAATAATCCTGTTTTAACGTGTTACGTATCTACGAGGTGATTTTTTTTCTGTCTTAAAGAGGCTATTTGTCCTTTTCCTTAAAAAGACAAATATATAGCTTTAATTTGAAGGAAAATATGGATTGTAAGGAGCAAAACATTCACTGGGAACAAGCCACTTCAAGTTATTTTCATTCAGATATCTTGAGGTGAAAGTTCATGGGACGGCCTCAAAAATGGTCATGCCATTTGTTTCCTAGTCAAAATGTAGCCAAAATTTGGAATGTTATTTAGCCCCCCTTTAGACAAGTTATGTCGACATGGTTGGTACCAATGGATGCCTCAAGTTGTCTAGTTTCACATGATATCACTACCTTTGCATATGCTTAAAAAGTGAGCGTGCCACAGCCTTTTAAAGACAGTAATGTTGGCCTCAGTTCACCTGTGGAATCAGCTATTGTGTTAGAGGGGCTGTGGTTCCTCTTGCCCCCCCCTTAGGTGTGCCACTGGTGCTGCAGGGTGTTGCTAACAGACAGCTTGTCCTTCCTATGACAGACATGATAAATATATACAGGAATGATAGACATCCACTGCACCTAATGCTGAATTTCCATACAGTTTAGACACCTGTATCTTCAGGGAGACAAACAAGAGCAGACACCAATTTGCTCCACACACATAGCTTACCTGGCATCCCACACAGGCATCACATACCTCCAATACTTAAGCAGAGGGAACAAATGAAGCGCAGGGGCACCAACATGCTGTAATTGTTGTCTTCTCTCATTCTGAATACAGCCCTGACACCGTGAGCCTGTTAGTTTGCAGAGGCTTATGTAATTGCAGAATAGAAAACCCCACAGCAACCACTGCGGTTTAATTTTATCTGTTCACCCCCTCAAATATCAGACCAAAACTTTGTATGAATATTTAACATGCACTTTCATTGACACACACAGCTCTTTCTGTTAGTTTAAGTTGCAAATGAAATATCGACATTGACTGGAAAATGATTCAAACTGCTCTAATGTGATTCCTACATTAAACTGTG
The DNA here is from genome assembly GCA_019142605.1 of Cephalopholis sonnerati. Taxonomy (NCBI): domain Eukaryota; kingdom Metazoa; phylum Chordata; class Actinopteri; order Perciformes; family Serranidae; genus Cephalopholis; species Cephalopholis sonnerati. Next base: position 25,149,950 of record JAGQAX010000012.1, read on the forward strand.
GCATTTAGATAAGTGACCTTCTGCTCATTGGAAAACCTCATTCCATATTTATCAGCACCCGTGTGAGCTCGCCGCGTATAGAGTTGCAGACTCACATCTCAAATCAGCACGCCGTTAATCTTTTTGATCTACCTGATCCAGCCCACTGTCTGCTCAACACACACGTGCTGATTTACAGCAGCGCAGAAATTAAATACGCAATATCTCATGGACTTAACACGCTATAAGGTCGCATAAGGTTGAGGAAATGGCGTGACTAGTTTTTATAACAGCTCAGGACGGGGATATCTTCTTCCTGATTTACTTGCCATATTTTTACAGTCCTTTGGAACTTAATGGGACGTCAGAGACATATTGGAAAGCCTCGCTAGCGTATGATTTTACACTTGTTAAGATCACAGCTCCAGAGCTTGATGAAATATGCTTCAGCCTGGTTAACCTGGAATCATAGTCTCCGTGGGTTTCGTGTGAAAGGCAGCTACAAAATTTTAGGCATGCTACTCCTTGTTTGCCCTCAAAAGTAAATTTTGGATGGGAATCAAGCTGACTTTGAATTCTGAGAGGCAGCTTGAAGTAGGGCCTGTGCCATGAATGAGAATGGGGAGAAAACAGGAAAATTACCAAGAGTAATGGCCCTCACTCTGGCTTTCCACAGAGAACAGAGGGGGAGAGAGGGAACAAGTGACAGACAGAGAGGGAGCGCAGAGTCATGTCCACTATAATGCAGAAGAATTTTGAAATATTCAAGGGTCAGGGATTCTTTATTGTCATTCCAACCATGCAAATACATAAAAAGAACAAAATGGAGTACTCTGGTTTCGGCGAACATTAAATAATAAACATGATAATAAAGCACTGAGTCAGACACTGAGTCAACAAATAAATAATTAACTAAATAAATATTAATTGAGCTGAGTCATGTGTCAACAATAAAATCATAAAATCTTAAAAACCGAGAAGCATTACTGCAGCCTGCCCTGATGAATGAAAATATCAAATATAATTGAAATATTATATATTGTTTACATGTCTTCAGGTTTTTATCCATCTTACTGTTTTCAGATTTTTTTTCCTTAATGTTCTAAATACCAAAAGAATAAAAAAAAACAGCTAAATGTCCTCTCTTTCTTCAGTCTTTTATGTTTAATGGTGGTTTTCAAACATTGACATGGTGCACCAATGAAATGGGGTTGAATGTACCGTATAGGCTGTTTGGGTTTTAGGTGGTTGCTCAGATAAAACAAGCAATTTGAAATTGTCCCTATGGGCTCTGTGAAGTTATAATGGGCACTTTTTCAATACTTTTCTGACATTTTATTGACAAAATGATTAATTGATCTGTGAGTGCTAAGTACTGGTAGTTGCAGCCCTACCTCAAAGCTTAGTTTGGTCACTTCCTCTGTGGTTGCTTACATTGTGTCCGCCAAATCAGCTCTTGTTCTAAACTGGTTCTGTTCAGGACTCTGAGAACCTTTCAAACCAGCCTACATTTCCACCAGTTTTTAACAAAGCTATTGTAATCACAGTTGCATCATCAACAAAGAGTGTTGCACAATGCCCACGAAGCAGACAGTGGTAGCAAGATGGCGGATCGCATTGATAACCTGTGAGCTTCTGTTCTGTTATTACAGATATTTGTTTTTGTCCCTGAAACAATTACACAACACAATGATTTCTTACTTTATGTCTCTATTATTGCCTTTCTCCATGCTCTCTTTCTAACCTGTAGACTTTGACACGCCCACCTATGTCGTCACAATTTGCACTGTAGGTCAGAAACCTGCTGTTTTTGGTTCCAGCTGGGAATCAACTTTCTGGGCTCTGAACCAATTTATTTTTGGTTGAAATTAGTGCTGACCTGAATGCTTTGAAGCTTCAAAGTGCCAATCGTTGCTATGGTAATTGATGTCCAAATCAGTACACCAATGCTCTGTTTTTCTTTACCTTTACCCAAAAATCCCAAATAGCTCACAATTTCAGAAATATTAATCCAACATAGTTAATTATGCATCAACATTTATTATTAGTTATTCTCAGACAAGGACATTGAAACTCATGAAAGGCCCAGTTTCTGAGTCAGACAGTTTGACCACCCATGACAGGCTTACAGATATGCCAGCGAGATGTCAAAATAATCAAGCATTTGGAATTGTTTCAACATTTACAACCCTCAGAAAGACAAGTGCCAAATCAGAACATAATCCGCTCCATGTTTGTGGAAAAGGGGTACAAGTGCCCAAACTCCCAACACAGGGTTGGCTCATTGACATATTTTCTGTTCTGTAGTAATAAATAAATGCATAAGTGTAGTATAAGAAATTAATTTGTCGTAAAGTCTTTGTGCTGTTCAAGGCTAACTGTGATAGTAGCTCTTATTTTTGGGCATGCAGTGCTTTCTGCACAGACGGTGTTAGGTAAGTGGCACTTCAGAGAGTTATGAAACTCTCCCAACTATCATCGCCAAAGTGTTCTTTGATAAATGTCAAAGGTATGTGGGTTGGTAATGTTGTTTGCTTCCCACCTCAGCCCATCCCAACCCTTCTTTCACTTTGACCATGTTTGGATTTTGCCAAGATGGCATAAAATGATAAACTCAAATCCAGGCTCCAAAATGTCTCCACATGAAATGCAGTCTGGCATTGGCATATTTCATTAAATGACTTTTTTTGTATTTGTGCAGTTGCCTTACAGCAGATACAAAACATGTGTCAGTGACATCACCTGTATTGTGCTCTTGGCCATAGGCTCGGAAAACACGAACACAAAGAATGATAACAGAAAAAAAGTTGGAGGCTACAGAAACATGGCGTTATAACATTGCTGGCAAGTGAAAGTGCATTGGCCATGTTTGTGAAAGATATATCACATGATAAAAAGCTCATTCTTTGTCTGCGCTGCAACGTGAGCCTAGTGTTTTCAAATTTATCTACTTTGGAGAGAGTTTTGGAAAACATCCATTTTCTGAGCTTGATCTCGCTGGCTTACTGCAGATGGAAGGCCAGAACAGAGAGAAAAGATGAGTTTTAAAATTTATCTGGATTAGAGCGGACATGGTCTGAGAGTGCAGGAGAATGAAAGGCAGATAAGAACCAAGAAGAAACTGGGGAAGTCGAGGGGAGATGACAGACAGCCAAATAAAAGTGAAATAGAGTGAGAAGTGAGTGAATACGTGGAGTAAGTGCCTGTTTCAATAGAGGGGAGAGCAGAGCCCGGCGACTGGATGGGTCGATAGATATGAGCAGAGGGCTGAGAGCTGCTGGAATAATTGAGTCCGGTCAACGGGAGTGTGAAAAGCGCCGGGGCAGCAGAAAATAGCCATAACTCAATGAGATTGGAGGTGAGATTTACAATGTGTGTGATCAACAACAGATTCCTCCATATCTGAGTCTTCCAGAGAAGCAGACAGCAGCTGCTCCGTCCCAAGGGGCCACAAAGGCACCTTGTAAATATCTGTTGGCACCACTCGAGCTTCACGCTGACCTGTCAGAGCTGGGATCGATATGATAGGCTCGGACAACAGAGAGAGTACATACAGGGGAAGTCCTGTTTTAGGTGTAGGAGAAGCACAGGTACCCACATGTATTGATGTATGGTTTTACGTCTCCTTGATTTCATTTACAAAATAACAGGATCAGTCATAGCTGTCTCACTCATCTCTCCATGACTGTACAAATATGTTCTGGCAAAATGGAAAATGTCATCTGCATCAGTATGAATTATTACCCATCTTTATTTTGTATACACTGTGTATTGTTAAGCCGGGGGCAATCTCCACTGGTAGCAGTTCATGCTTCATTAACTAAAACAAAACCCTCGCGTGACATTTTATTTATGCACTTTTTTCATAGTTTAGCATTTTTGCGTTGGGCGGAGATAACCGCGCTCCAGTGATGGAGAAAGGCGCTTCTATGCACAACACCGCCCACCACCACCACCACCACCACCCAAACCTCTCTCCCTTATTTCTCCTCCCCCATCTTCCCCACTTCACTCCCTCCACCTCCCCTCCGCCTCGTCCCAGCCATGACAAAGTGAAGATGGGCTGTGGCATTGGCCGCCATTCAGCCTGACTCTCTCATCGGCCCCACAGAATGCCTTTCAGGATCCCCCAGAGTAACAACTGCTGCGTTTTATTACAGCGTGAAATGGGGAGTGAAAGACCGCTATGGATGTTCCTACTTAACCATGCAGAATGTGTCACTATTGGGGAGCTCGATAAGAGGACAAAGGGGAAATCAGCCGCTCAAATGCTTTTGTTAAGACAAACAGCTCAAGTCCATAGAAACAACCCCGCGCTCTTGTTTACATCTCAGAGTAAAACCATTTGTGTCTTTTTAGGGTGAAATTTGTCCAGAAATATGTTAACATCACATTGGATGGTTGCATGCATTCCTTACGCTATTCAAACAGATGGTAGCCGTGTTGCCAGCTGGAAAGATTTGCTTGAGGGAGACCCAGACGTTGGCACCCAAACCCAGCAGATACACTATGTCCAGCTCAATTATGTTCTCCACTCCAGCTCCATGGTGTGTTTTCCCAGATTAGATCTCAGAAGTCAAACACTAGCATAGCTATCGATGGTGCAAGAATTGCACATGTTTGAGATCTCAGAGCCTCAATGGGACCCAGTACTAACTGTTAGACCACAGGTATCTTCTGATGTGGTCCCATTAAAGGAGTACTTCACCCCCCAAATAACCATTTGTATATTAGTTACTCACCCTGTGTTGTGCTGAATTCATGAAGAAACTTACTTTGTTGCATGCCTCCTTTGAACTAAGAATCCAAGATCAGAGTAAATTTTTAATAAGTTGAAGTCATAGAGGTCCATGCTTAACACCAGCAAAACCTTATCAAAACATCCATTTACAAACTTTCACACAACTTGTGCAGCATAATCGAAGTCTCATTTATCCAGTTGTATGCTTAGTACTTCCCAAAAAGACAGCCCTTTCCAACAGGGAACTGAAACTTATCTATGCTCTCTTCAAAGCCAGACTCCATTGACAAAAGCAGTAATTTTACTTCGCTGAATAGAAAAGCTGCTGGTCTACCACTTCCTCTGATCAGCTAGCTACTTTGTGTTATTGTGTGACTTTGGTGTATTACAGGGTTAGTTCAGACTCACTGAAGTCACATATTATTACAAACAAACTAACCGATTGAGGCAGTGATAGACCAGCAACTCCCATATTCAGCAAGGTAAAATTAATGTTTTTGTCAATGGAGTCTGGCATGGAATAGAGTATAGATTAGTTTCACTTAGTTTTACTTGTCTGTTTCGGAAGTACTGAGCATACGACTGGATAAATGAGAGTTGGATTATACTGCACAAGTTGTGTGAGAGTTTGTGAACTGATGCTTTGACATATTTTGCTTTTGTTAAACGTGGACCCCCATGACTTCAATTCGTCAAGGCTTTTTTTCTTTTGGATTCTTTGTTCACCGTGAAAAACTACTTTTTAATCAGAATTCAACATAACATTGGATGAGTAATTGATCCAAATGATCATTGTCGGGGAGAAGTAGTCCTTTAATAGGATAGTTTAATGTGCCGTTCATACACACAGTGAGTTTTACTTATGGTTTGGAAGCGATTTAGCATTTTATTGGTTTGTTGTAATTAGCATTTTAGCGGTATTGCAACACAGTTTTAATCATATCAACAAATAAAAGCAGAAGTGCATGTTTAGGGATGATGTGTTTCTGCATGTGGTGTTTAGGTGGTGGCCCCCCCAAAAAATTGCACAAGAGCTTCTAGGAAATCTTTTATGGCACTCTCCCAGGCATGCTTTCGGCGGCTACGGTGCTACGGTCTTAGATCGAGCACCAAACTGTGTAAATAGGAATCAGGCACTTGATTGATGAGAGCACCTTTGTAATTATATACAGCCGTCCTATTTGCTTTGGCAAGACATCTGTCGTCGGACCTCCTCTCCCCTACTTAAATGTCAGGTTGTGGGTGTGGCTGCGGAGAAATGCTGACAGATTGTCAGTTTTCAGCACACCTGCAGGGAGCTCTCACTGCCTTCGACACAAAATTCTCATCTTTTTAAAGAGTGTCGTTTATGATGTATCTGCTCATTCAGCAAAAATGAATGTCCTGATGATCTTTTTTTTTTCTCAAAATACAACTTCCTGTTAGAGTTCAGCAGTTTTTGTTAGTTAGGGAACTTTTGCCCTGAAGAGTTAAAAAAAAAAAGAATAAGTGGGACTCTGGGGGTGAGACAACACTAAACACACAGCCAGCATTCTGATCTGTGTTGCAATATCCTCAGTACGCAATGTGCTGTGTTAATTCATGCTGCTTGGCACGCAAGCCCGAGCATCTCGAGGTAACGATGATTCTATTTTCACTTGTATAGTTGTGATTGTGGTGAACCAGAAAAAAGATTCATCCTCATGAAAAGCCAATGGAATGCATTCAGTCCAAGCACACAAGATCTTTCAATGAGTAAAATGAGCTTGATCCCCTGGCTTATGTGTGTATGTTCAGTGATTTGTAGAAGGGATTTGGGGGCTTTAACATGTGCGTCTACTGGCAGAATGTCCTTCAGACACTGGTGCAGCACACAGTTATTGCCTCGACACCTCATTGTTCCAGCGCGGCGCTTGTGCGAGGCTGGGTTGCTGAGGTTGCTGCTACTGCCCGTCTTCGCCGCAGGCTCCGCTCTCAGAGGACACAATTGAGAACAGAATTAATGATATAAGGTCACCATATTATTAATAGCAGATGATGATAAAACTGCACAGACTCTCTGGACGGTGAGGCATAACTTGGACAGCGCAATTGAGCTCGTATGTCATCTTAAATCTCTGAGGTGTTGCAGTGGTTTCACCTGATCAGCTCTGTAGAAACCACATTAGTTTCTTTTGGAGCTCTCAGCTGTCATAACTACGTGCTTTCTCTCCGAGGAGTCCAATTTTTCCTCTGGCACTTTATATTTTATATCATCACTGGAGGGATGTCTATATTGCTATGAAGTAATTAAGAAAATACCTTCCCTCCCAGCCTCCTCCATTCTCTGGAGCCAGCTGTTCAGCACTCAACACACTGTCCTCACACTGGCGTTTGCCTGAGACGAGGCCGGGCAAAGCCGAGAGCTGAGCGTAATTGGGCGCTGGCAGTAGTGCGCATGGTCCTGATTGCAGCATGTTCCTCCAGAAGCAAGGTTTATGTTTCATCATGCGCCCGTCCACCGCACTCCATAAAAAGCAAATAAACTTTTCACTGGCAATGGCATAATAATGACACAGTTGGCTAATGAGTGAATTAAAGAGTCGTAAATACAGCTCTGCCCCCTGACAGGGACGTGAAATATCTTACATCAACTCTGTGTTTAATACAGTCTCTACAGTAGGTGCACTCATTTAACCACTCGTCTGTACTGTACCTTACATAACACGACATATTGTTCTGATTATCTTTTTTCGGGAGATCGAGCCAAATATGGACCTCCGCTGATGGCAGACCTCCATATCTACTTTATCATATCTCCCTCTCCTACTGACCAACATATTGGGCTGTCCCAGATGAAGAATGTAGGAGAATGTGTTGAAAATTTACTGCTGTGCCTTGTCTCAGTACTGTAAGTGGTGCAGGAGTCTAAATTAAATGGAGTTGAATGAGTGACTTTGGCAGGTCTCTGGTTGGTGTGGTTTGGGCTGCTCCCAGAGCAGCATAGAAGCAGCCTGGCAGTGGTTTGACTGTTTGACTGAGCCTGCTCTTCTCTTTCACACCAGCTCTCCGTGGCCAGCAACGGGAGCATATAAAACCCTCGTCCCATCTGAACATATTCCCTTTCTTGCGGCAGCATCTGCCTGATTCCATTGGACATGCGTGGACTTTTGTGTTAAATTACGTCCGCTTTTATTGAATTTGATTCATCCGGGGTGAGTTGTAGTATTTAAAGCAAGAGGAGTATGACTAGATTGGTAAACTTTCATTTGAAATTTTATCATCCCATTATGTTTGGCAAAATGACTTTGAGCTGCTGAGGTTTTGCTTTTATCCAGCGCCTATGCCAAACATTCAGTAAATTTGTTCCACGTGTTTGAAAAGGGAATCCCAAGAACATTAAACCAAGTGTATCATTTATTAAGCGCTCTCCGTTCAGCGTGGTAAAGAGAAGGGAGTTTGGTGCCGGTGCCAGAGTGTATCAGGCCCAGACATGAGCCAGAGAAGTGGTGGGATGACAATGAGGCGTAGACAGCATGGGAGGCTAGTAGTGTTAAGGCATGATGTCGGATATCTGCCAGGGCACACCAAATCCAAGCAGATTTCTAGACACAGCAAGGGTGTGTCCGTCTACTCATAACGGACAGCCCCTTTGCCCTGTGTTGTAGAAGATAGTTTATATGCTTTGAAGGTATGCCAGGCATCCGTAGCAAAAAGAGGTGTGACTGGTTGTTGTGAACGTGCAGGGGAAGTGGCTGAGCGAGGTGCCTGTCAGGCAGCCAGCGCTCGCTCAGGCACAGACAGCACCATCTCCGCAGCCTTGGCTCTTTGATGTGGCTGGCTCTTTGAAGAACTGACACCCTTCTCTCCTTTTCACAGTGCCTGGAGCCCTGCAAGGAATCCTGGGACCTGAAGGAAAACCAGTGCCAGGATTTATGCGAGGTATGTCACTGCCACAAATACCGTGGTCGCCTCAGACTCAAGTGTTTGAGCTTTTCATACTTAGTGGGAAAATTCAATAAGAGGAAAGTTTGAGAGGAGTGTGAAGTAGCTCTTTCTGCGCTGTAATGACACTCTCTGTGAGGCTGAATCAAAGCTGTTTAAATGTACCCACCGCTCCGGTGAGTCATAAGCTGAAATGTAAACAGGACAATCCCTGTTAGCTCACAGAGCGGCCTGTTTGCAGGCAGGCAGGTTGGTCTTAAAAAAGTAATCTGACATATATTTTCCCTCTCCTTCTTTTTTCCCTCCCCCTGCTCCTTAGCCGCTCTTTCCCAAGAAACACTACGAATGTCTCACGAGTTGTGAGTTCCTAAAGTCAGTAGAGGGAGTGAAGCAAGGCGACTGTCCTGCTCCAGAGAAGGCCAGCGGCTTTGCAGCGGCCTGCGTGGAGAGCTGTGAGGAGGATGGAGAGTGTTCAGCTGTGAAAAAGTGCTGCTCCAACGGCTGTGGCCACACCTGCCAGGTGCCTAAGAACCTCTATAAAGGTAATACTAAAGGTTAAACCTCCATCCTTAAGATTTCAGTCTTGGGCTGTACACAGTTTTCTTATAACCATGTTACAAATCACAGTGTAAAAACAACCTGACAGTATGAAAGGGGTGACTTGTAGAGATGAACCTACAGAAAAATAACACCTGAATCTGCAGCTCCCCTTGAATCACAGAGCTTTATAGTGAGTTTCAGCTCATTGTTTAGCTGTCCAGCCCACAACTTAACCACTTTGGGTCACTCTCATTGCTCTAGCAGTGTTTTTTTCAGCTGCATCAGGCAGATGTTATTAGCAAAAAGCTCTAAAAACCGATTGTACATCATAGGGAGACCCAGAATAGCTGACTATTTGACATTTTAATCTAAGGAGCTTGATTCAACTGCCAATCTTTCAGTCAAATCGCTGCAGTTGTAGGAAAATGTGGTTATGACACCAAGGATCATTCCATTTGGGTTATATGGTGTGGCTGAATGTCTGATTTGACATAAGATTATTTGCTTTTCCACAATAAATTGTGATATATAAACTATTTTGGTAAAAAATGTAGTAATAAGAGTATTCACATAAGAATGTTTTTTAAACTTAGGAACAAGAATACGTAACCCAAAAGGAACCAGACTAGGTGATTTGTTCTTGCTGTCTGTCTATTGATCTCTTCCGCTCCCCTGCAGCACTGTGGACAGTGGCACTGCCACACACAGACACACACACCTACATTCACACCCCTGACACACAATGACATGTCCTATTAAATAAAAAAAAAAGTCAGGAAGAAAAAATGTTAAATTATGTGTTTCAGTTTTTTGTCCAGTGTCGGAAAAAATGCAAATGAATGTCGCACATGGATCAATGAATGACAACACCAACAAAAATCATGATTTGACTGTCAGTCGAGACCCCCAGTGCACGCTCTGTTTAGCACCAAACAGCAGACAGACAAAGTTAGCGGCTAGCTGCTAAATACAGTGGAACAATTAGCAGCTAAAACACAGATATATCCCTCAGGAACTGGTGGAGACCAAACACAGAGCTAAAAGAGAGTGAAAATTGGACTTAAATTCATCAAGTGGACACAAACATGACTCAAAATTATTAATAATGTTTCTCTATACCTGCTGGATGTGTAAATAAACAACTGTCTGCTAACAAGTTTGCTATCTTAACTGAAAAGGTGATGACATGTCAATGTTGTTTAGCCAAGAACAGCTGTTATTTGAGGGGCTTATCTCCGGGTCTAAAAGGTCAAGGCAATGCACAAGTGCCTTAAACCTACAGTCTTTTAATAGCTAGTAGTAAGCAACTCCACTGGTTGCAAAAAGAAGTCTGATTGTGTAAAAGTCTATCAGAAAATGACCCTACTTCTCACTTGATTTATTACCTCAGTAAACATTTTCCTAATGAGACTTTGTTCTCAATTGTTAGTGTCAAGTTTTCTTCGATACAGCATGATGACAATTTTTTTACACTATGGTCCCTTTAAGAGTAAAAAAGACAGTAAAGCAGGGTATGCATTTGGGTGTGGCTACCTTGTGATTGACAAGTCGCTACGGTGGTGGTGTCCTCAGGTTCTCAGTCAGGTCCACTCAGCACTTCTTTACAGCTCCACTGGCAATGGCCAGAATGCCAAACTCAAGGTTTCAGACGTAGTCCACAAACCTTTGGGTGACACGTCGGTGGCTACGTTCACTTCTTTTATACAGTGTATGGTTTGCAGATATGTTTAGTGGGAGGTGTAGAAATGGGGGAGGGAGGGTGAGGGGTTTGACATGCAACAAAGGTCCCAAGGCCAGAATAAAGCCTACGATATTGTGGTTGAGTGATTTGCGCTGTAACCTCTCATCTACCAAGACACTCTAATTGCAGGTTTAGATAAAAATGCACTGATAGCTTATGATACAAAACAGTTTTTAGAAACATCATAATTAATAATTAGAGGGAGAAGAAAGTTCAGCAGCAAGCCGGGGTGACACACTTAGATACACTCAGTGTTTAAACGTTAAACTGTGTGCACTAATAAAGTTGCTTAATTGTCCATGCTCGCAGAAACTCATCTCTTCATTTAATCATTGCTCATTAATGTTTCCAAGAGGGACAAGATTAACACGGTTCATCAGCTGAATTATGGATACACCCTCCCACCCTCTCTATTTATCCTACTCAATACATGACGTTTCATTTCTGGTAATGCTCTAGTGCAAACGTCATGTTCTTAATGTGATTAACTGTTGCTGTTTGCATCGTTTTCATAAACAGTGTTGAACCAATTAATCCCTCTCTGTCAAACATCAGGGTTTAAATCTCAGTGACGTAAATTGCAGATTATCTTGAACATTTTTGACAACTTGCTCAGGATCATAAATCTTAAATTCATCTCTTCGTATTGCACTTCACCCACACATCCCTCACGCTGTTGCAAATTGGAATATATCTTCAGCCTTGAATTTGCTGGATAAGCTTGAGGGTTTCACAGACACAGATGTACCCAGGAATCTTTGCTCCAGTAAAACAGTTTAATAGCGCTGCCCAAGGCGGCCTGATGTTCTGAGGGTGCTGAGTTGTTATGTGAGAGAACCAAGAGCCTCTGAACTTGGAGATGGGAGCTGGAACTACATTATATACACTATCAGCACACAATTGCTGGCAGCCTGAGGCCATAACAAAGTTGAGGAGATGTTGAAGTGAGAGCAGTGGAAGATAAGTCTAAATCAAGCCTTGAACCGCAGCAGTGATCGGCTGGAGCTGTGTATGCTTTGTATCACACTGCAGTTAGTGTAAGCATGTTTTAGTGTGTATAGTAGAGAGAGGCATGTGATTTAGAGTTTGAGCTTATGCACACAGAGGAGCATGCTAGTATTTATATTTGACTTGGAAAAAATCCTGAGGGACTTCATGGTGGATGTCGTGCTCAAAAGGTGAACAACACGTTAATCTGGGGAAAGATGAAAGCAGGCGTAACCTTGAAAATTTCAATATAGTGACCCAGTCAATGAAAACCATTCACCGCACTGTGAGACCTTCCAAATCAAGCAGCCTGCACGCTGATTTTTAGTCCAAACACTGAGCTCATGATGAGTCGCCGTCAGCACTGCATTTACACTGAATTACACTCAGCGTTTTGGTGAAAGTCCGGATGGAATTTCTGTCCTGGTCCTCAGTGTTAAAGGTCTAATTAGTTGCTCATGGTTTGAAGAGCGTAATTGTTTCTATGTGTGCACAAGTGTGTAGTCTTTGCCATGATGAGCCATGATGCTGGAAGCCATTAGCAAACACAAGCGGGGAGAAATGGAGCGTTTCCACCACTGAGATCACTCTCAGATGTTTGTGTGCGCGTGTGTGTGTATATGTGTGTGTGTGTCTTCAGGTTAGGGTCGCCAGCCCACGTGTGTGTCCCTGATAGAGGAAAACTTCAGTGTTCAGAACTGGACCCCCACTGGGCTTTTGATGAGTAACAAAGCTTCTTCTTTTTTTACATCAATAGAGCATGATGCTGCTGCACATCATTCACTGCTCTGTAGTGTTGCCTCAAAGTTGTATTCGTGGGAGCGTGCCTCTGATAACATGCTCTGCACGTATGAAAACAGGTGATTTACAGGGTGGTTATGGATCCTTAAAAAGTCTTAAGATTATCTTAAATGTACATTTAGAAAAAGGCGGCCTTAAAAAGCACTAAATTGTCTTAAATTCAGATTGGATGGGTCTTCTGTCACGACACCACAAGAATTTCCAGTAACCAGGAGGAGCTACACATTTTAACAATTAGGAAACACTGTTTTGACAGGGCAGATATCGACATAACACCTTTATGCCCCTATTTTCGCCCCATCTGCGCATTTAGACCACGCAATATAGTGCTGCAGGGGTGATGTTTATTTGTAGGCCAACCCAGAGTCAACATCGCCCTGATTTCCTTGACAAGATTTTTCCATTGGATTGTGGATTATTGCAGAAAATAAGCTCTGCAGCAAACAAAAGCTCATGATACTTACATTACACGATACTTAAAACATCACTTTTATGACTTATGAGGCGTAAATGCAATCACAAGGAGCAAAAAGCTAACGTTAGGCTATAAAAGGACACAATATGGTTGCAGGATTTCAATGCTGCCACCACCATGAGGCTGTAAAACCATGTTCAGTGTGATGACGTGTTGTAGTCTCATTTAGCCACTTGTCAACAGCTTTTTCTTTTGAAGACATTTAAAAGCTTCACAATTTATGAGTGCTGTATTTACTGTATTTTTAAGTACTTAAAGTCGTTGAAAATGAAACATGAAAGTCTCTTAAGCTTGCTTTAACAACAGACCTTACTTTACACATCTAACCGAAAACCCATTCAAAAAACCCATTGACTTTGAGACAAGTAGGCTGGAAGTGCTAAAATGCTTACTCATTTCTGCAGCACTCTGTGGTGGAATTACACATGCAGAGCACTAAGCACAAAGAATATCAGTTCACCCTAGAGTGAGGGAGCCCTTTTGTGTGGAGTTTGCATGTTCCCTGTGTCAGCGCTGGTTTTCTCCAGGTGCTCTGGCTTCCTCCCACAGTCCAAAGACATGCAGGTTAGATTGATTGGTGACTCTACATTGCCTACATTGTAGGTGTGAATGTGAGTGTGATTATATGTTATTGTCTGTCTCTATGTGTCAGCCCTGTGATAGTCTGGCGACCTGTCCAGGGTGTACCCCACCTCTCGCTCAGTGTCAGCTGGCATAGGCTCCAGCACACCCAATGGGATAGCTGTTAGGGAAAATGAATGAATGAATCTGGACCTACGAAGTATCCTTAGTTAACATTCGTTGTTAAATGCAGTGGATAAAAAGGTACAATATTTGGCCCCAAAATGTGGTGGAGAAGAAGTAAAAAGTCTCAGAAAGAGGAAATATTCAAGTAAAATAGAACGTTTCATCACCGGCAGAGTATCATCAGTGTCATTTGACTTACTGTTCATTTTGAACCGACTGTGTTTAGTTGATAAGAGTATATCTTCATTGTTGGTGTGTATTTCCACTCCAAGTTTGGTCTTGAATTTCATTTGAAGTGGAATTAATAAGGTATTAAAAAGTCTGAAATTTCACTTGTTTATACCTGCAGACACCCTGGGTTATTAGGCTCTTCTGTTTCTTTCATTTGCATATCTTTCTCTCTACTTCTCTCATTTTGTCTGTTCCTCAGAGGAATTAGCATCACCACATGTGATGCAACCCAAATTGTTAGCGTGTTTTCTGATCAGAAGCAGTGCACAGTCCTACAGTATATCGTGAGAGAAACATGCAAAGAAGCTGGAGGGGTGGTTGGAAAAAAAAAAGAGAAAATGTGAAAAATGCAGATGTCGCAATGAAATTGAATTCTGCGAGTGTTATCTCCACACTGTCACAACAAGTCAGTCAGTTAATCGGTCCATCAGCCACCCTCAGTTCACGGTATGTCTCTTGTGCTACAAGCAGTATTTGTAGTGTTTTCCCCAGCCCCTGTAATTACAGCAGTCATTATGACAGTATGTGCGTGAGTATTGAGAATTATATTCCTGCAGTGTAATTGTTGGCATGATTAAGACATGAATGGACGCCGTCCTCTTGCTCCAGCAGCAGTTACATCACGGTTTTGGAGGAAGCATGCAGCCATTGAAAAATGAACGCTGTATGATTCTTGGACCGAACCTGACCCAAAAGTTATCTTTGGAAAGAGCAAGCTGAGAGAAAGTGTATTCGTTGCCCTCCCACATATTGCGGAAGAGAGAGGTTATGTGTGCGTGTGCGTGTGTGTGTGTGTGTTTGTATTTTTGTGTGGTTTGTGCTTTGCAGGAGTGCTTGTGTGACTTTGTGGGAAGATGAGCTAAGACAGAGGGAGAGGAGGAATGCTGTGGTTACCTTGGTGTTCAGTATTGCACAGGAAATGTGACACGTTTGTTTGGCACACGCACACACGCACGCACACACTCGACCGTGGAGCTGTGAAACCACAGCACAATGACCCCCAGCTGTTAGTGTGCAGAAAGCTGTTATCAGCGGCACAAAACAAAGTACTGACTCCATATGCATGTGGCTCAAGGACCCTCCTCCATCTCCCAGGATTTTATATGCACCGATCAATCACTTTTACATGCTCTGTATGAAGACTGAATAGAGATATAAGTAGATCAAGCGCTGTGCATACAAAACACAGTCTTGATTATGTTGTTTACCGACACGGCGCGCAGTAGCCTTGAGCGTGTGTTGATGCTGTTTATAAATGCGGAGCAGTGGTGGGCCGCTCAGCAGCGACAGAGGTCCAACATAATGGTCTGAAGTGCTAGGTGATTTATTGAGAACTGTGGGATGTATTCTGCCTTCTCCTGTACTTTCAAACTTGCTTTTCCAATCTCCATCTCATTATCACTGTGCCCAGCGCTCAATCAACAACTCACTACGTCTCCACTGCAATAAATTTACTCGAGAGAGTCAGTCTGACTTGGCTGAGCACTTGGCCCAGTCCTGCACTTAATAAATCTCTAATTTATTGCACATGGCCGCATTGACTTCGTCTGAAAGGCTGAATGTGAAGTGCAACGACGCAAGTGAACTTTACATGTATGTGTGTATGTTTGCACTGGTGGATCTTGTGTCTGCAGGAGCGGGAGATGTTCCGTGGGCCATCACGCATACCTAGATGCAAACTATGTGTTTCATTACTAAGAAGCGCAGCTACTAAAACACATCACTCGTGCCAGGAAATATCACAATCTGTCACAGTAGAAAGATGATGCTGTTGACCCGCAGCGTGTATTAAATCTATTGCAGTGAGGTCATGTCTCATTTTCAAATCTGTATCTGTCCAACTATGATGGTGTCATTTATCTTTCCGCCCAAGAAAGGAAAACAGCAAATTTCTTGGTGAAGTTCACCTACAATGTTCCACACAGCGGTGATATTAACTCCCGTCACGACATCGTCTATCTTGCTTGTACTTTTAGGAGTCCCACTGAAGCCGAGGAAAGAGCTGGTGTTTTCGGAGCAGCAGTCAGGTCAGCTGGAGATCCGCTGGTCATCCAAGTTCAACATATCCGTGGAGCCTGTCCTCTATGTGGTGCAGCGCCGCTGGAATTATGGCATCCACCCCAGCGAGGACGATGCCACCGAGTGGCAGACTGTGGCACAGGTAGGAATCTACACACCATACATACAGAATACCGAAGCATGTCAGTTAAGATTAAGTTTTCCTCATCAAATGATGTTATGCGATTGATTCTTTTCATCCGACATTTGGGATTTGCATCACAGAAATGTCAGCTTCACATGTCCCAGCGTGCCACATGCTACAGCTGTGAAAGTGCTGCAGTGCGCTGACAGACTGTTGCACACGGTTGCACATTCCTCACAGTCGCAGTGTCTTTGAAAGTTTGGCAAAGAGAAACACACAGATGACTGATGTGGCAGCAAACTCACATGGGGCTGTGACCCTGCGTGAACCCTGACCCCTGTGGTTTTCTCTCCCCCCATCTGTCCCTCAGACTGCAGAGGAACGCGTCCAACTGGCCGACATCAGAGCCAGCAGATGGTACCAGTTCAGGGTTGCTGCAGTCAATGTCCACGGGACCCGCGGCTTCACTGCGCCCAGCAAACACTTCCGCTCCTCCAGAGGTCTGTGTGTGTATGTACTTATGCATGTGTGTGTGGCCTTAGGTTCCTGTTTGACACCCAATGCCCTCCATTTGTTATGGTGAAGACCTTGGAACAGGTGGAGCTTTGAGGAAAGAGTTAAGACCTGGTTTGACTTCTGATCTGACCAGTATATGTGGTGAAGCTTTCTTCATCAATGACTTAAAGAAATTGGGTGTGTGATTTTTTTTTAGAGGACTAAAGGAGAATTTTTAATGAGAACTCATGCATGTCCTTCGCTGTTCGGGCCCATGGCTGCATACAGCAGCAGCAGCAAACTGGTTATGACCTAAAGGGATCGTTTGGATCTTTTGAAGTGGGGTTATTTGAGGTACTTATCCACAGTCAGTGTATTACGTACAGTAGAAGGCAGTTGGCATGCACTTCGTGTTTGGAGAACAAGGCTGGAGTCTGACACATAAGCTAAGCAGTTTCTGCTGTGGAGGGGTCAGCAACAAAATGTATTTTAGGCACCTTAACAAAGTCCCACCTAAAAAAAATCAGTTTAAGTGTAGAATATTTTCACTACTTTACCTTACCATCAGACAGTAACTGCTGACAGGGGACTGAATTATACTGCTCTCTTCAAAGCCAGACTCCATTGAGAAAAAGAGTGATTTAACAAAGTTGAACACAGTAGTTGCTGGTCTACTTAATATAGTGTCCAACTAAACTGTTTTTAGGTGGCTAAAATAAGTTTTCCTGCTGCCCCCGCCCACAGCAATACTTTGCTTAGCTTCTGTGTCGGTACTCCTGCCTGCTTCTCCAAACTGGGAAGTGTCGACTGCCATCTACTGTATGTAATACACTGATTATGAATAAGTACCTCATACAATCCCACTTCAAAAAATTCAAACTATCCTTTGAAACTTGATCGGTAAAGCCAAACATTATTGGCTGATGGTGTTTACACTGCTTAAATGTGTTTATTTAAAATTGTTCTCAGGTATTAAACCGTCTTTTGTTCACCTTGTTAACCTGAATTGTAAATAAGTGTCACCCCTCCACAGCTCCTTCACATTTACCCAGTGAGCTAAGTGGAAAGGGTAATTCACGCCAATGCCAAGTAGAAGGCGAGTAATGAGGAGGGACTGGGTGTGCAGAGCATTTTTTTTTTCTGAGCTGCAACCAGATCTTCATTTCTGTCTTCAAAGCAGGGGTTTCCCCCTCTTTACAGTCATATAAAATGTAATATGTCTGAATTAGTTAGGATATTGCAGGTTTCAAATGAATGCAAGTGTTGTCTTGCTTCCAGAGGGAGTGACGTAACCAAGGCGCGCTTCAGATCTTTGCCACAGATTAGTGAACGAGCTCTGATGGCATCCTGCGTCGCTGCTCTGCTCCCGTACCCTGCACTTTGAGCGTTAAATGACACTAAATCGCGGTGTTGTGCTGCAGATGGCATTCGTTAAAGCAACGGCCAATTGTTGTGTGGTTCCCAGGGATTACAGATTTGTGAATATAATATTGTGTCTAGATTGAATCTGATCCAGATCAGATACAGCGGGTTTGACATGTAGAGGCAGACACATGCGCCCGCCAGTTCAGCCCTGAGTTCAGTGTCTGTAAATGTATATTATGTAAAATAGCATCTGCATTGTGTGAACCACTTTAATTTAACATCTCGGTAACACGCAGTGCACACTGACATACTTTAAGAAACTTGTGTTATTTATTCATTAATGTAAAGTTGTTTACTAGTGGAACTTTGGCAGACATCCTAAGTACTTACATGTTCTGCCAAATACTGAAAACCTGTGCCAAATGCAAAACGTATTAGTGTGTTTGGTGTGTGTGTGTTGACCTGCCCCGTCAATCCTTCGTCATACATTTACTCCCCAGAGCGTTCTGGATGGCTGTCAGACAGAGCCAGACACCAGGTGGGAAAAGGATTCTGCTGCAGGGATGGAAACCGATCTCCAATCAGGCCAATCAGTGCCAGAACGTTGATAGATTGATGGGAGCTGTCATGGATTTGATGAGCTCCTGGCCATTCTGTCATGCCATTGTTATTTATATAGTACGGCCATATCATCTGATTGCAATTTTGCACTACCATACTGTGTTAGGGCAATTTGTAAGAACTGACTGCTTATTTGTCTTGCGCGGCCGACATCAGCTGGTATGGAGAGCCGATGTGTCCACTTGTGTTGTTGGACGGGATTAAATGTGTTTCAGGTGGGAGAGGGCAGGAGGAGAGGAGAGCCAACAGGGCTGTGGCGTGAATCATTTTCTCATTACAGAGGCTATTCCCTCTGGTATAGCGTCTGGCATGTGGCCCTGCCTCTCCTCCTGCACCAGGCTGACATCAGCTGGGTCAGAGCACACACACACGGATAGGTTCAGAACCAGCTTTACTCTGGACGCACACACACATTAGTTAGAGTACAGGAATGTTAAATGTGGAGCCAAAGTGAGCAGCATGTGTTTGTTAACCTCTGACCTGCGCTCTGGGTCCTGGCAATGGCTGTCATAGATGTGACATGACACCTGTCATAACATCTCATGGCAGATTGTCAGTGGAGGACTAATTACTTTGCACAGTGTCATACCAGTGGTCTCCCTCCTCATCTGCAATGCTAACCCGCAAGTGGTGAAAGGTGTCTTGGCCTGTGATGCATTGGACTCCAAATTATACTTGCAAGAAAAATGCCTTGGCTCAAGATGTGTCACATAGAAGAACCAGCAGACCTCTTTGTCTTCCGCTGTAAATGCCTACAGATGTACTAAAATCTGTTACCGCTGATTGTGTTGTTTCTTGTTGTTGCTATGTCTTTAGATCCATCCGCCCCTCCCTGCCCAACCAATCTGCGTGTCAGCAACGTGACGCTGGGGGACGAAGGCCTGGTGACAGCCCGTCTCAACTGGACCCTGCCAGAGGAGCCCGATATCCCTATACATCACTACAAAGTGTTCTGGAGCTGGACTGTGCCCACCAAGTCAATGGTGCCATCCAAGAAAAAAAGGAGAAAGACCACCAACGGGGTAATCTTCTCACCCTGTCTTAGCGATGTGTTCTTCCTCTTTCTCTCCCTTTTCCTCTCTCTAAGACGACAGGGTCTTGTCCAGGATTATCTCAGCATCTTCTTCTCTGGCCTCGACACGTCACTGTAAATATCCATGGAGAAAGGATAAACATGGAAAAGGGGGGTTTGCATTTATTTGTATATACCGGCAGGGCCATCAATCATGCACAGATTGATACAATGTGTTCTACATTGTTTTAGTTCTTTATATACTGATGAAAGAACCCTTAAACGCACTGTTAAGCTTTGAAAGAAAACACATTAAGTGTGATAAATGGCTTTATTCATAGTTATAAATCATCTTTTCAAGGTCTGTGTTTCTTAAATATCTCAATTTGTATTGCTAACTTTTTTCTTTTTTTTTTATGTTAAAGCTTTCTTTTTTCCCTACTCTGTTTTTGATTGTGTATTTCAACGATTTCTGAAGTGGTACATGGCTTTATTCTTGTATTTGTCTTGTTTTTGATATAGATCTCAGTAGGACTGAACAAGTTAAACAAAAATCTAATTGCAATTATTTGGACTGATATTGCAGCTATGATATGATTTGCAATATGTTACATCATTATTTTTATTCTCATCGAAAAACATATTACAGTGATTATCGTGTGATTTTTGTGGGTATCTGTAGCAAACAAAGATGTTTTCTTAAGCCTCTGCAGCATGACAATGTTTAATTTAATATGGCATTTTGACAAAAATGTCAGCTTTAACAAATTTGAAAATTGTAGTAGGCCATATTGGGATTTCGATAACATTTTGATTTATTGTTCAACCCTAGATCTTAGTAGTTCTCTAAGACTCAGTAAAACAGGACTGAACATTTTAAAAAATCCAAGAAACTTTCTCAAATAGTGACACAAATATGATATTTTAAGAAACATACCACCATTCCCTGCTGTTAAAGCCTAACAGCAGTTTAGTTTGCATACTGGAACATTCTCAACTATTTGGTTCGGTCAGGAAGAAGAGTTTTCATGGCCCTTTGTGTGGGATGTCACACAGACAAAGGCCCCCCACTTGTGATCACAATGAAAGGATAAATACAATTTGGTTATAAAAGCTTGAACAAACGGGCAAGCTAAGAGCTTACAGAGTTGGACTTCCTGGCTCGGACAACTCAGAAAGCCGCAGAATAATATTTTGATTGTATTACAAATTTGTTTTTCTTGCTTCTACATAAAAATTGTGTATGCAAACATTTATTCAGGCTGTTGCAGATTAAAGCAACGGGTTTATACGCACATGCATTGACTTTACAGATAAATCATATACATATAAATCAAAGCTTCTCTGCGCATAACTGAATAAATTTGGTATTAAATGTTTTATGAGCCATCTGCACAGTATATCCATTAACTAACATGTGGCCTGATAGTACATACCTGTGGCTCAGTATCTGTAAAGAGCATTTCATTTGAGTCTCGAACAGATAGACAGATTGTCTAGACAGTCCACACACACCTCTGTGGAGTCTTCTCCTGAATTAGTGTATGAAATGCATAGCAGATGTGGCACAGAGGAGATAGAGGTGGGAGACACTAGACACCCATTGACACATGTACTACTGGTTTCCACTTTGGCACCTCGGGGCTTTGAAAAGCAGCCTGCTGGTAGAGGAATGTCAAAACACGCACAGTCAATAACAAGAATTCATCGAGCTCACGCTGATGGTGGAATGCTGCAAGTCAAACACAGTGAGGAAGCCCTGGGAGGCTCTGATAACACGGCTCCCTCGCAAGGCCCTGAAGGCTATCTCCTCGCCACGATACCTTCCCCAGCTCCACATGTGTTCTTAATAAGCAGGGCTTTCCCACAGGCCCGTGTTGGCCCAGGCTGGGCTGAGCTGGAACTGTGACTGGGACAATGACAGGGCTTTGAAAGGGGCCTCAAGTGACTGTGTGGTAACATACAAAAGCCAACATGCAAGTGTTTTGTGTTGTTGCAGGCTCAGAGCTGGGTGGATCTGGAGGGACTGCAGCAAAACAGCAGCTACACTGTGGAGCTGCAGGCTGTCACATACTGGGGACAGGTGCGCCTGAAGAGCTCCAAGGCTTCTCTCCACTTCAGCACTTCTCAGAATAATGAGTCAGGTAAACACTGATGGTAATTTTCTGTCAGTAATTCAGCTGTCTGGCTTGTTACATGCTTTTAGCCTCGAGGGATTGAAATGTTGGTCGGTCATTGATTGTTATAAAATGTTGTGTAGACATTCACAGTCCCCAAGAGACGAATCCTAGTGACTTTGCAGATTCTCTGACTTTTACACTGTCGCTACCATGAGGTTGACATATGTGGCTTTTGAGGGAAATGCCTCAACAGCCATTGGATGGATTGTCAAAATTGATCAAATTTGGTACGCACATTCATATCCCTCTCAGGATGAATTGTTAGTGTTGCACCCCTGACTTTTCATCTTGCACCATCATCTGGTTAAAATTTCACTTTGTTCACTTTTTGACTAAATCCTTGCCGAACTAATGAAATATGCATCATCCTTAGCTGTACTTCCTTTTTAGCGCTAATTTGCAAATGCTAGCATGCTAACACGCTACGTCCAGTCAGATCCTGACACAGCAGGTGCAAATCATGCATATGATTTAAAGGGACAGTTCAGATATTTTTATGTGGGGCTGTATGAGGTTCTTGTATGTAGTCAGTGTATTACATACAGTAGATGGCGGTCAATCAGCAGGCTCCAGTTTAGAGAAGCAGGCAGGAGTACTGTCACTGAAGCTAAGCAATGTACGGCTCCAACTAGAAAACAATGTTTTGATGCATTGGATGTCCTGAATGTGCATATTAAGGCAGTACAGGAGGAGGTGCACATTAATAATCCTCCAGGACTGTAACATGCTCATGTTTAACCCAAACAATGCAAAATTAGAGTTAATTTGTAACCAGACCGAGACCACCTCTTCAAGAAGGTCTTGGTCCGGTTGTTTTGGTGCACACCCTAGTGCGATCGCTGTGTTCACACCTGCTCAAACGAAACTGCTTAGGGGGAAAACAAACTTGAGTTCAATTGAACTGAACCAAACATGGCAGGTGTGCCATGTTTGGTTCGGTTCAAGCACAGGAAAAACACAGGAGCTGCTGGTCTCCCACTGCCTCCATCAGTTATGTTATGTTATTGTGTGACTTTGGTGAATCCAAACCATCTCTTTAAATGCTAATGTCACAAAATAATACTAACTAACTAATCAATCGAGGCAGCAGTAGACTAGCTGCACCTGTGTTATATGAAAAATATGTTTTTTATTGCTGCCTCCAGTCCACAGCAGTACATTGCTTAGCTTAAGTGTCGATAGTATCGCATGTTTCTCCATACTGGGGGTGTGCCAGCCGACATCTACTGTATGTAATACACTAATTATGGATAAGTACCTCATACAACCCCAGTACAAAAATTCAGACTATCCCTTAAGAGTCCCATAGAGAGTCATGCACTACCTGAAATAAAATAGAAATCCTGGATGGTAATGCACTTTCGTGATTACAGATCCATACAGAATTGGCTGTACCAGTGTGGCAGAATCCAATTTTCTTTTATATTTGTTTGTTTTCCTTGAGAGTTAAATTTTCCTAAATTACTAAACGTCTTCAGGCAAGCAATCATCATGAGAACTGCAAAAAGCAGGAATGGCCAAGGTGCGTTGACAGCACATCTGCATTCATTCGAAGCTCCTGCATGTTAAGGAATCACAGAGGAAGCCTCGGCACTATGAGGGTGTACATTTTTAAGCGTGTGTGGCTCTTGAGGGAATTGAACCTCTAACCTTGGCAGCGTTAGGCAGTACTGTGTGTACCCGTCGAGTTAAACCACATTTATGCATTAAGTGTTGTAACTGCTATGATATTACAAAGAAATAATTGTGTGTTTCTGTTACCATGCTGGAGAGTTTGCCACAACACAGTCACTGTCTTAGCTACAGCAGCAAACACTTCTCCTTTCTCTTCCCAGTAAAATCAGTGCTCAAGTCAAAGAAGGAGGAGATATCCCCTCTTGGTTCGACCTTGGCCAAACGCCCCTCTGGCCCTCTGGAGGTCGGCACGCCCTTCTACCAGGATGGCCAGCTGCAGGTCCGTGTCTACTGGAAGAACCGGGGAGGTATGCGCTCTACTGTATTGATTTACAGCTGTGTTAGAATCTAATTAGCACCCCATTATGCCCATCAATCACGATGACTCATGTACACCATAATAAAGTGTTATGACTGATTATCAGCTAAACAATGGAGGATTCCTTTATATAAATGTGGTATCAGATGGTGTAAATGAAATAAACGGAACAGTGTGTCATTGTGAGAGCTGAGTAATGTGAGTGCTGGGCAAATTGGTGTAAACCTCGTCTGGTAGAGCGGAGCCACCGTTTAGTGGAGAACAATAAACACACAGACCCAGAGCTGTGCGATGGGATTTATTGACAGCTGTATTTAATAGATCCTCACCCGCGCGTTAGTGGTGAAGCGGCCCATTTTGTTTTACAAGACCTGATGTCATAGGTAACAGAGACGGTCGTGGGTTGCGGCACCACAAGGGGTTAAAGCCTATAGGAATGCCTGTCCCAGCGGCGTCCATTCCTCCAACCCTTCTGTTAATACCGGAGTGGAAATATGGAAACCTTGAAAGCCATGCTCTCAGGGTAACCTGTCAAGTCCCATTCACTGGTCTATGTTATGTTACTAATATATGTCATCGCCTAAGCCAAACTCCACATCTTAGAGTCAAGAATGCAAACCCTGGCTGAAGGAGAGGCCTGGTGAGACACCAACTGCTGAATCAGAGTGCGCGAGAGAGAAGGGGAAGATAGAGTTGGCCCAGAGCTGTTAGCAAGGTTGGCCTGGACTCAGGGAGTTGAGTGATGCTGACGGGGATCAAGCGCAGCTTGGGAATCACAGTGTTGCAGTGCAGAGTTAATCCTGGTCCAGCTTCTTTTTCTGTGTCTTGTTTGCAGCGCTTGGTCCGCAGTGTGTGTTTGTGTGTGTGCCACTGCCACTCATTAGTCTGAGGGATGACCCTGGCTTTGACTCTGACAACCTGGGTTCCACTACTGTAAACATACAGACATACAGATGGCCTGGAGAGTTGTAGTCTCTGGACATCTGGTTTGTGTGACAGAGAGAAGGGACAGGTTAACTGAACCGTGATTAAACTCTCACTCATTGTCTCTGTGATCCAAAGCAGCCTGGCCTCTGGGTTGTCTCCAGCAGACGAAAGGGAACCTTACTGTACACCAGCTCAGATAATATATCGCCTGTCTGCCCAACACCCAGACAATAGACAGCAGTCCAGCGGTGGCGGCACTTCTGAGGCTCGCTTCCAGCCATGATTTATCGAACACTGTCGAGGTTCTGTTCTCTACCTGATTTCCATGTCCCATTTCTTGTTTTACATACCACATCCCCTCTCTGTCAGACCGGGCTAAGCATATCTTGTTTATTTTTTCCCGATTTCCCGGTTCCCTGTAATTCCTCTCTTCTGCTTCCAAAGAGCTCAGGGGCTCCAAGTGCCAGATCTGTGTCTAAGCCTTCAAAGGACCCCTTTTATCTCCCCACTACAACCCAGGCCCCCGCCGAGGGGCGAACATAGCATAACTCAATTATTAATCGGAGAAGTATTTCACATATCCAAGCGACACAGTTGAATGAATAATAAATCTAGTAACATAAGATGAGGGTGATGGGCAGACAAACACTGCTGATGAGCGCAGGAGGAGCTACTGTACAGTAATGAAGCGAATGAGAGCTGCTGTGTCCCAGCATGACCAAGGCTGCCGCTCCACTGATGAGAACGCAGATCCTTGAAGTGGAAGCAGAAAAAGTTTGGGCTCGGGAATTGAGCCTTCAGCGAACAAAAGGAAAGGTTTAGGAAACAGGAACATCATGTTAATAAACTACTGCAAGGATAAAGGAGGAAGTGCTTTCATGTTTCTTTTTTATTCTCAGAGACACAAGTTATCGCAATCATCAATAATGGAAGAAGCAATATCAGATAGGAGATAGGGACTGTTGTAATTTCTGAGATACCCATCAGTTAATCATTTCTGCCTGTCGGATTGTCTTTTGGTATCTGATTAATGTTCACAGGGTGCAGTGGTGTTACATAACTGTGTGCATTCACTTAAGTACTGTACTGAGGTACAGTTCTAAGATATATTTCCATTCCAGCCAGTATTACATCCTGTTTTTGGTTGACGTTCTTTCTGAAACAGAGA
The DNA here is from genome assembly GCA_019142605.1 of Cephalopholis sonnerati. NCBI lineage: Eukaryota > Metazoa > Chordata > Actinopteri > Perciformes > Serranidae > Cephalopholis > Cephalopholis sonnerati. The sequence continues at coordinate 25,175,999 of JAGQAX010000012.1, forward strand.
TGGGGGTGTGATTAATAGTCTGACACAATCCATCACCATGGCAACCAGATTGCCATTCTAGCGCAGGTGTCAAAACGAAAGCATGGATATTAGTATGAATAGCAATAGCAATCATCTAACATAATTATAAAGTAAGGGATTTTTCTCCACCTCCTTCACCTGAAGGAAGTGTGAATGAATATGAATTAACGTTAGCTGAAATTAATTTACTCCTAAATGACGACTGCTTAGCTTCACTATGTAACTAATGGCACAAACTCTGTAAAGAAGTTTCACAGTGCTGTGCTGCGTCCAAAAACTGAAGATACAATCCCACACAGTACCAAAACTAAAGCTCGAGTCTTGTTTTGCCTGTGACTCACACAACCTGTTGTGCGCTGCAGGTGTAGCCAGAGAAAAGACACATTCCACGACACCTCCTCTGTCTGCATCCGCTATGTCGTCAGTGCAGCCAAGATACAAGGTGGCTTGACAAGCTAGCTTACAGAGGCTTGACAGTGCACCTGCACAAGCTTGAAGGATGACGTATCGCCTGCAGCTTCTACCATAGTCATATGTCATCTTCCCATTTTAGCAACAACCTTTATTTTTTTAAACTTTAAGCTTAAGTAGTTTTTCCAAAAAGAAATGGAGAACAGTGTGGCTAATCAGCATTGTCAGGAAATGACTCAGAAAAACATGATTAGAAAAATGCCAAATACACTGGAGGGGGGCTTTAAACCCACTAAGTTTCAGAGGTAATTTACTTAATACTTAATTTGTTGGCACAATTATGACGACCATATTCATTTGATGCTTTTGTCGGCGATTACTTTGATTATCAATTAATGGATTTGTTGTTTACTCTTTAAGAATTAGGAAAATAGTGAAAAGTACCAGCTTGTTTTGTGGCCAACACTCCAAAACGCAATTTGTGTTGATATAAAGAGAAAAGCAGCAAATCTTAACATTTAAAAACCTGGAGCCAGTAAATGTTAAACATTTTTGTTTCATTAATGAACTGAATTAATTCTCATCAGATATAAAAATTGTTGTCAATTAATTTTCCATTGATACACTTATCTTTTAGACACGAGTAATTAATCCAGTCATACAATACCGGCACTGACAAGGGTCACTCTGCTGATTAATGAACACATTTGTGTTTAATACTGCAGTAAACAGGACTTGTCCTTTAGTAAAAGATCTGACTCTGTTGTACAATGTGACATTCTTTCTTCTCATCCCTCCATCATTTCAGATCCCACTGTGAGTCGCTACCACGTCCAGTGGATGCCAGAATACTGCAGCCACAACGAGACCCGAGGACCGGAGAAATCTGTCACGCAGGTTAGTATCCAGCAGCCGTTTCACACACCTTCCATCCGAGAGTCTGATCACAGAGTGCAGAGCGCAGAGCTATGGCTTGATCAGCAGCTCTGTGCTATGCAAAGCACGTGCCTAACCTTTTGTCTGATGCTTAGAAAGGACAGCTCCGCGAAAGAAAACAACTCTGCTGAGCGAGCCCGAAGCCCTGTTGCGTTGGATTTGCACTGGGCAAATCACTGGCTGTTGTTTTGAATATTATGAGTCAGTCGTGTGGTCAGGCATGTGGAGTGTTGGCCAATAAAACGCATTTACTTAAACAATGTTTCCCGGAATGGGGGATCATTCACCTCCAACTGCCCCAGCCATGCTTCTGCATGGGGCTTTCTTGTAGAGTGCAGTAGGATCTGTAGGGGTTGGGAGCGTCTGGGAGGTGGGGGGGTTAACTGCTTGGGCTCAGGCTGATACAGGATGGCAGAGGCCTGGCAATCAACACATTCTTTGGGGACCAGCGCTCTGGTTGCTAGGAAATATACATCCATTTTCTATAGATCGCTGGGAAGGATTCCAGGCTTGTGCTTTTATGTGAGCACAGCGCCTCATTCACTTTTAATCAAAGCTGTTTCATATCAGAGAGAATATACACACACCCTCTCTCGGGGGACTGCCTATTAATGTAGAACCTCTTTATTACAAATGCAAGATCTGAACCCACTAGTCAGCAGGATTTTTTTTGGTTTCCTCGAATGAGTTGAGAAAGGTGTTTTTTCTTTCTTTTTTTTGTTAAGATCAATAGATGATTAAAGTTTGAAATAAGCGTAAAGTGTAAGACTGCAGCAGAGAATTCATTAACGGGGATTTACAGGCTATTCTCTTTTTAAAATTACACATAAATCCACTTTGGTCGCTGCATCTTAATTAAGTCGTGTTTGTGCCACATGTGGAAGCTATAAAAAATCATATTATATTGTAAGCTGAATGGAAGGATAGTGGTCTAACCCCTACCATGTGAGTGTTCAAAGTGGTCCTGTAATGTGGGGCATGTTCCTGAGGCCTGCGCGGGAATGTGATCTGCCTCGGTGCTGTGTATTTAATTATCTCTGAAGCTCCATGGGACCTGACCTGGGTGACATGTCAAAGTCATCAGGGCTGAATAATGTGTTTCTTGGCTCAGGAGAACTACATCAACCTCCCGGGCCTGCTGTTCTCCTGCAAGTACAAAGTCACTGTTCACATGCTGAAGTCCAAGAGACGCTCCAAGGACGAGAGCACCACCTTCCTCACTCCATCCTGTGCTACCATCCGTAGCAAGACTCACAAACACATCCCCTGCCCAGGGGAGGGAGGTGAGTATTCAGCTGTTTGATGCGTAAAGGACATACTGAAATCAATATCTGTATGTGTGGAGACAATAATCAAACAGCGATAATCATGATGAGGAATAGTTTGACATTTTGGGAAATACACTTATTCGCTTTCTTGCCAACAGTTACATAACAAGATTGATGCCACTCTAATGTCCGTGCAGTAATATGAAGCAGGTTAGCTTAGCTTAACACAAAGACTAGAAACAGGGTAACAGCTAGGCTCCATCTATCAGCTCTAAAGCTCATAAGTTACAGACATGAGAGTGGTGTCATGTTTGTCATTTAACTCTCGGCAAGTATAACTTAGATTAAAAGCTGAACCCCAATGAAATTCTGAGTCCCTATTACTTGCCGAGTGTGGCTACACATTTAGACAAATTAACACAGGTCTCTATTAGATGCTGAGTCAGGCTTACATTGCAGTTCATTTTTGTAGGAAGTTCTTTGGATGTATATAACCTTTTTAAGCCCACTTGATTGTCGCAGACCTGCTTGAGCTAATATAATATTGACATCTTGTTATGAGGCTAGATAGCATCTTAGATTTTGGATATTGTAATATTTTAAGTGTTGTCTTCTCCTTGGTTTAAAGGCTGCATTAGGCCTACAGTAAAGTGATGTAAATTTCTGAACTTATCAGACTGTTCCAGCTGTTCTATTATTTGCCCTAACCTATTTCGACATTATATCCACATGACAGATGGTATTTATCAAACATTTGATTGTGTAAATATTTCATAGAAGCACCAAAAGCCAACCCTACAAGATCAATATTGAGGTATTTGGTCAAAATGATCATAATATTTGATTTTCTCCATGTCGCTCAGCTTGGGCTGGTTCTAAGCTGTTATAGATCGCACATAAAAATATGAATAATTAAACTACTGTCAATATGGACATGCTACACATCATTAGCTCGATTAGATTATCCACAACTTTATCATTCAGTTCATTATATGGAAACCATGAGCACCAAAGTAATTCCTTCCAGTGTTCCAGCATGGTAAACAAAAGAGATGAAAAAAGGCAGTGACTTTCTACCTCTAAAGTGGTCGTAAAATCTGAATATATTTTCATTCCTCAATTATTTATATTCTACTGATCAACAGAATCAAAGGTGTTTTTTTTTTTTTTTTTTTTATTCTCAAGTTGCTGTCTGTCTGCTAATTTCATTCTTCAAATGAAGACAGCAGTTTAACTGGGTCTCTCTCTGTTTCTCTCCTTCTCATGCACTGTCTCCCGGAGCTAGATCGAATAAATGATTTGTAATTAAAATGTAATTTGGTAGCCTGATTTGTATACAAGTAATATCCATACTGGTTTAAACAAACAATAAGATAGTTATTTTTAATTTTTGCTGAGCAACAGTTTTCTGCAAAACGAATTGAGGCCTGTTGAGTTCAGAGATAGAGGCAAATAAAAATAATAATAATAAAAAACAATTCAATGAGGTTTAACAGTATGTTTCATTCCCAAAAATGCCTTTAATATCCTTTAATATCATGACTCTGACTGAGGCCACCCTTCTCCCAACAGCTCCAGGGCTTCCAAAGGTTTTGGCCAAGCCAGAGAACCTGACGGCCTCTTTCTCCATCATTGACGGAAACATCACCGGCAACTTCCTGTGGCGCGTGTCCAGGGTGGCTCCCCATCAGCGAATCACAGGCTTCCAGGTCACCTGGGCTGAGATCACCACTGAAAGCCGGCAAAACAGCCTGCCCAACAGCATCATCTCCCAGTCCCAGATCCTGCCTCCAGTAAGTCTGTTTTCATTGAAAACAGGATTAGTGTTTTTTAGTACTAACTCCCCTAATAGCCCATAGAGTAAAGGCTGTTTTCAAATGCTGCAGATTGAATAGGTTTCAGTATCCCACAGGGACCGTGCTGTCATGTATAGTCTGTAAACTGCCCTTTGTAGTAGAAAGGTATGTTCTATTTTCAGCTTTTCATTTCACAGCATCTGTCAGAGGTGAGGGTGATTTGAGGATAACACGGTTGTGGCCTCTTTGCATGCATCTTGTGATAAGCGGCGGTGTGTAGACAGACACAGGGAGAGATCAGAGGAAGTGTTGTGTCCTGCTGGAAGTTTCTCCTCCTCTACGTTTTCATCTGCCTTCACGTCTTCCTCTTTCATCCTCCGTGAGAGCTCCGAAAAAGCCGCTCTTTGACATAATCTGCTCCATCAACAACACGTTCCGCCTATCTGCACCTCCCAGCCTCTGGAGCTTGTCTATAAATAACACCACCCACCGCACACTTTATCAAGCTGGCAGCAAAAAAAGGGAGAGACAGCAAGCCTTATGAAAACAAAGTCTTTGTTTTTGTCTGTGGCTTGTGCAAAGACAGCTCTGCAGCTGATACTCGCCTGGTTTACAGCCCATTCACATTCAAGTTCTGTCAAATAAGGCACGTTCTGCTGTATTTCAGCTGATTGCATGTCATCTGCTGTTCTCCACCCTCTCTTGGCAGGATCATAACTTGCTTGTCGTGTCCAACCTGCGGCCATCAACCTACTACAGACTGGAGGTGCAGGTCATAACAACTGGAGGGGAAGGTCCCGCCACTGTCAAGACCTTCCAGACCCCGAACATATTACCAGTCATTCAACACCGTAAGTCACTGTGAGCTGTTGCAAACACCGTATTAGCTCAGTTTAAGTGATTATCTGTTGGATTTATTAATATCTTTGGTACTGCATCATGTCCACTAATGTTATTTCTGTTAAAGTTTGGGAAGGCTGTTATTGCTTAGAGCTAACAGCATACATTAGAGCTTTCATTTATCCTTAAGGCAATAGTTTGACATCTTAGTTTTAGTCTCACTTTGTCTATTTGCTTTCTGGCGAGAGCTACATAAAAAGATCGATACCACTCAAGTCTGTGCAATAAATACAAGGCTACAGCCAGCAGCCGGTTAGTTAAGCACAGAGACTGGAAATCAGGAAGAAACAGCTAGCCTGGCTCTGTCCGACAGAAACAAAATCCACCTACCCGCACCCTCTGAAGCTCTCTGATTAACACGTTGCCTGGCTGCTCAGAGTTGAGAAATAGTCCAGCACAAATAATCATTCACCAGAAAGCAAATAGTTCACAAAATGTCAAAAGTATTTTTTCAAGTATGATTAATATACATTTTAATATCAACAATGGATCACATGCCTACCTGTGTGTGAAAGTGCTTGCTTGAAGTAATGAGCCCACAGAGACTTGTAGCAGTTCCCCTCAGCTCTACAGAGCGTTTTGGCATCTTTCACCTCACTATTTTTGTTTTCCATCCATGTTTGCTGAGAGCTGTTGCACAGCGTAAATGTGCTCCAAGACTATGTATGCACATGGTGGAAAACTGCTTAGACGTACTCACAAAGGTGGTTCCATCAACTGTTTGTTGAAAGACTGTGCGCTCCCTTGCCCGAGACATCATTTCTCTCTGGACCTCATTTGCCTAAATTTCTAGTATTTCATTTTGAATGGTGCTGGACTTGCACTTGTCTCTTTGCTTAAGCCATTCACGTCCCCTGGGCAGATCACTGTCCCGCCATTGTCTGCTCCATCATTAGACACTTAAACTTTAAACTCCATCCTTAATGGTTATACCCCCACAGTGGTAGTCTCTCGCGTCCAAGTAGGCTAATTTTATGGATCTAAGAAGCAGCTCCAAAACTGTCCTGGCAATTTTCTGGTCTTTCTCAGCCTGTTCAGCCTGTGCGTGCTTTTATTAGCTCCTGCAACATCCAGCACATCTCTTCCTAAGTTTGCCTGAACCTGAACCTTGCACTCTGACCTCACCTGACATGACGTTGCCACGTAATATCAGAGGAAGTAAATAAATTCACATATTTTTAATATCTTTTTTTTTTTCACATATTTTCTGCAGGCTCCTTATCATATGCTGTTCAGAACTTGAAATAAATGTTCAGGTAGCCTATTTGCTATGGTAAAAAATTAGGAGTAGGTATAGCTGCGACTAGAGCAGCTACCTGACTCGCCCATGAGGTACATGACTCGCCCAGCATACCTATACGTTATTCATTTAGCTAGCTATGAAGTTTTAGGTTAAAAGAGAGGTTGTTAAGGTTAGGGAAAGGGTTGCATCTCGTTACTCATAAGGTGAGGGTTACTATTATATGTGGCCTCATATTTATTTACTCAAACATTGCGCTGTGTCAGGCGTTTAATAAAGGTCACATTGGTGCGTTTGTCTTGCACTGGTGGTGGGCGCGGTTGGTATGAGCGTGTCATGTGGGCTTCAAACAGTATTTGGCTACAGCTTTACATGTCTCAACTATTTACAGACTGTGTTGTTCCACACCTTGTCTTTAGGGGGTGCTGCAGCACCCTCAGCACCCACCTTTCGGCGACCATGTTTCTGCTCGTTTCTGGCCTGCAACTTTATCGTTTTAGTTCACTCTTACTTCTCGTTTTAGCATAATTTTACCAGATGTATCAGGCAGTGAAAAATCTCTTAAAACCTACTGTACATTACGTGCTCAGCACCACACAGCTTGCTCATGAGCACAGCGACACATCAAGCAGCTAAAGAGTCTGATATGTTCCCAATGAATTGTTAGAGAGCAAAACAAAGCCCAAAGGAGAGTGGTTATTGATCTTTTATAACATAACAATAACTCGCTTGCAAACAAAATCTTTTACATCAGCATATGAAAACCATTTAACTATCATAAAAGGATTTTACGTATGACTTCCGGCGTTGTCATGGCAACATGTAAACAATGCTCTTATCAGTGCTGGCTACAGATGTCGCCTTGTATTTTCTATATGCATAGGTGCCTGTTTGCTGAGAAGCTCGCCATATCACCTTTATAAGGGGATAATATGTCACAGTTGTGTTTACAGCTTGTTTCCGCTGCCCCCCAAAATCAGCAGTTTTTAAGATGCTTTGCCTCCGCCACATTACTTTGTGTTAGGCAGCATAAAAAACGCCGTACTTAACACTGAGTGTTTAGCTCAGCAAAAGCAGAGGATGTAAAATGACCCAGATAACAGGTTAAATACTGCAACAGCAAGTCGCCAAACAAGCACATTTATACAGTAGCAAAGAAAAGTCAATGATTACTGAGGCCTGAATCTCTGCAGTGGCATCTGACAGATCTCTGATAATGTGTGTTTTTCTAGGACCCAGACTCCGGCAGCACCACTCTCACCACCAGAAGCCATCAGTAGAGAGGCACTGAGCTGCAAGTCGAGGCAAACCCAATAGGGAGAAGCACCGGTGGCTCTCTGCTCCTGTCTGTCAGGGAAGGAATGTGTGGAACCAAACAGAAACACAGCGCACCAGACCATGAACTGACCCCCTCTGCTCGTGAAATATGGGTCCATCCTCTCCAGGCTCCACAACACATCAGCTATTCCTTCTTAACCCCTCTCCTTTGACGGATACATGTCAGCGGACGGGTTGGTCTGTACAATGAAATTTATACTGCAAGGTCTCATATTCTGCGTTGGTTAGTACACAGCTCCCTTAAACACACCCCCAGCTCATCAAGGAAGTTATGAAATTCCCGGTAAACGTTAAGACCCCAGGATAAAATAGTTGTGATCCAGCTGTCATCAGACGCAGCCCCAAGATAATAACAAAAATTCAGTTCAATCAGTTGACAGGCAATTAGATCGTGGTTTAAAGAGAAACAACTACTTGACAAAGATGGTTGAACATGGATGGTGGGAAATGCCAGAACTGTAAAACAATTCTTTATCCATGAAGACAGAAAAGTAGAACTTCATCTATTTATTTTGTTTTACCCATTAAAGAGGCGCTTAGGCATACAGTCAATACTGGTGGATAATGTAACTAAAGTCAATGTTGTCTAACCCAGAATATTTCACATAGTATGTTGCATGTAGTACATTTGATTTTTGAACTGTAAATGAATTACTTGCTTCAAATTGAAAGCTCGTAATGGTTTTGCATGACAACCGTTAGCATTCTGTTGGCATGAAATAATGTCTGTGTTACCTCTTTTCAGTATGTTAGCAATATTTCATTAACAGATTAACAAAGAATTATATTGGGAGTAATACGTAATGTTTATTAATGAAATTATAACTTGTGTGGAAATGATGAATTGTACATGTTCTTGGCTGTAGAAATATTTGTCGTGGAGCAGTCAGTGAATGTCTATATTTATTTATGTGTGTATTACAAAGTTTGGTTTGGATGTGTGTGAATGTGTATGTTTCGTGTGTTCTAGTCTCAAGTTTTTGAACCGGCAAAAAAAAAATCTTGTAAAGACATTTTGTAAAAATGGAATTGTAAATACAGTCTTATGTTACATGTTATTTTTCCATGGTAGAAACTGTACAAAATGCTAAGTAATAAAAATAATCCTTAACCAGTTTCCTTTGCTGTTTGTTTAATTGGAGCTGCTGCGAGCGGTAAATAGACATGCTTCTCCTCCCAGTGCTCGGCTATTTGGCAGTTAATGTTGCTTATTTTGGCTGTAAAAGCCATCATGGCCGACTCTCTGTACAGCATATTCACTGATCGGTCCAGGAGCCTGAGACATGCGCTCTGCAAGTCCAAATAAACAGGTCATCTAGCTCAGCAGCCCCGGCGAATTTACCATCGCTGAGGTCGGCACCCCTCGACATAATGCTCTGCTTCTCAGAGTACTTGTGTGTTTGAAAAGCATTAAATCCCTCCTCTGCTCAGCAGCCTCTCGCCCTCGTAAAATGAAAAGTGGAAATGTTTATAAGAAAATAAAGCTCAGAGTGACATTGTGAGAGTTAATCCTATATGTGTGGAGTGTATGATTTCTGTGTTTAAATCTGCAAGCTGAGTTGTTTGTGTATGTCGGATGGAAACTTTATTTCTTAGGATGCATTCAATAATCCTGAAAGGAGCGCATGCAAAATAGTGTTTACAGCTGTAGTTGGTGACTTTTATAAGAATAAGTTTTTGTCACATTTGCTCAAACTGTCACTACATCCAGATACACAAGACAGATAATCTGTGAAAACAATCATATTCCTCTGCCTCCTCTTAGTGCTCTAAAGGCATTTGCAAAAGCTGAGAAGTCTGTAACGCAGGTGTCAATCATGTCAATCACTGCTTGTGAACTGCAGTCAAACTAGGCAATGCTGATCAAATAAAAATTAATATGCTGTTACTGCATTGCCTATTTCTTGCCTCATACATCTCAAAAACATATTTAAGTGTACTGTTTAGCTCTAAGGGTGCTTTCACTCCTGCCCTGTTTATTTCGGTTCAGTTTAATTCAAGTTCGTTTGCCCCCTAAGTGCAGTTCATTTGGGCAGGTGTGAACACAGCAATTGCACTCAGGTGCGCACCTAAACAACCGCACTGAGACCTTCTTGAAGAGGCGGTCACGGTCTGATTACAAACAAAGCTGACAGTATTGACAGTTGAGATACAGACTCCTCATCTCTGATTGGTTGTTTTTCTTCAGCCATGGTGGATTCTAACAAATGCAATCTCGTGCACTAACATGCAGACATCTTGACAGTTTTATCAATTATGACAAAAAGTACATTTTATTAAAGTTACCATCTGTAGTTTTAATAGTGCATATTATTTATTATATTATGGATCCAGGCAAGTTGACATTATATTATTTTTAATGGTAGCTTCAATGAGATAGAGGTTAATTTACACCAGAGACTACTGTTTTATATATGGTCATTGTCATTACATTTCAGTGACTAACAAGAAGTGCATTTATTCTTCCATTGAGCCAAAAACTGTCTTGCACTGTGCTAATGAACATCAGCAACCCCACTGGTTGAGTATTCAGAGTATTCAAACCACTGCATGTGCCCACCCTGGCAGTCTGGACTTAAGAATACACTCTCTGCAAAGTTTTTATGATGACAACATGCAGAGAATCCATCAGTGATCTGATTTTATTATATTCTCTTACTAGATTAAAATGAAGAAAAAAGAACCAAAGAAATTACGTAATTTGTCCACGATTAAATCAAAATTAGATCAGTTACATACGTTGTGACAGAAATGTTTGTGACAGAGGACGTAGACAAACTGGGAGAAATAAAAGCAAAAAAACATTTTAGCTGTTATTAAATTTTCCAATTAGTGCAGTCGGCTTTCTTTTCTGAGATTGATGCATTTTAATGAGTTTTGTTTTTTCCCCCCCTGAGCCATGTGCAATTTTGATTTACCTTAGATACGCTTAAGGAAAATGACTCTCCCCACTGTTTTTATTTTGCTCATATTAATTAAGAAAAATTATCTGTGATTGCTGGTGTTCTGTTTGTTTTTGTCCCCAAGTAGAGGAATATTATTCCAGTGTGATACCGGCTGGGGGTGGGGGTGGATATCAATACAGCACAGTATTGTGATATTTTGTGTGGCAATATTGTGTTGATACATGGACTTGAAAATACAAATTAAAACGTTTGGTAGGCTATTAGAATAATAAAATGAAATGCTCTTTCAGTTCACTGGATACATTTTGCTGCAATAAAAATGAATGATATGAGATGATCAGACTGAAAACTTTGTGTTAAAACAAGGGCTGCCAAAACACTGCGTTAATGTCGATCAATTAATCACAGAAAAAGTAACATGGTGTTCTTTGACCTGGTGGGTCATTGAAGGCCACAGTGGTTTTGTCACATGATGGAGGCAGATGAAAAAATGGAGTGTTTACATTAAAAAAAATGCCCAGATGGAACTGTTGATAGGAGCAACGTTCTCTGCAGTTCCTGTAGTAAGGAATTTTCATGCCATTGGAGAACTTCAAGCCTGAAATATCACCTCAATGCAAAGCATTTAGCAGCGAACCCAGAGGTCCAAGCTAGCACAGCCTCTGATGCTAGCGTTAGCAGTCACCCTCGTCAAGCCACACTCAACCAGGCATTCAAACTGAGTAACTCTACCTGTGACCGACTAACTAACTACCTTGCAAAATGGATTGCAATGGACAGACTGGTTTTTCTGTGGTGGGGACAGGGGGGACAATGGTGTCCAAAATCCAGCATCTTTACTTTGACACATCTGCCAAAATTCATTTGAACTGATTTTTTTTAAATACAATCGCAGCAAAAGTTGATGTATGTATTGTGTATTAATTTAGATTATTAATCACAGATCATGTAATTAATTATGTATGTATTTTTTTTCAATCGCTTAACAGTCCCACTTAAAACACATGTTGACAAAGTTTTTCTTTGGGGACATAATTTGCAGTTGAAAAGAGGCAATAAATCACAATAGATCGTTGTCACATTATGTTGTCACAAAATGTGTTAAATCATAATATATTGTACTATGACTGAATTATCGTTATAATACGGTATCATGGGGCCTCTAGTGATTCCCACCCCGAGTAATGCTGGCAAAATCATAGTTTCCTGTTCTGTAGTTCAAGGTTAATCACTGTGTGTCAGTGTTAAATGAACAATGAGAAATCACACACTGTATTGGTTCTTTCTGTGTGAAATGGTCGAGGTGTGGGCATATTTGTGTGTGCACTAAGTGTATGTTTGCAAAGAGAAGTCGCCATCCAGATGTTTAGATTTGAAGTCTGCTCTCGTCGCCACTTTCCACAGCGAGCGACAAATTATTCTGAGCCCTTGTTTTCACACACTCAGCCTCTTCAGTCAGTCAATGCTTCACCGCTCACTTCTCAGGGATGTTGTTTATGTACAGTTCTATTATGTCACAGGAGATTAGTTCCTCTTGGTCTGTGCACGCTAATCCCTCTCTCTTTTCTAGGAGCCGGGCCAGTGTTTAGCCAAGGCTCCTTTCTGTGCGAGCCAGCCCAGCCCCTCTCCCTTTCAGGCTGTCACAGTCCCTCTCTACACACACCAAATACCATGGCCCTCAAGTGTGAAAACCTCAAAACAAAAGGGCCTCTAGCCTCTTTTGAGGCATGTTGCAAGACGTCCAAGTCTCCGAGGACATAAAAGAAAGGGAAAAAATGCAACAACTAAATAATAGGCTAGTCGTCAGTACAAAAGCTTTGTCTCTGATGGTACAAGGCCAGTGAGGGCTTATTCACTTTGCATGACATTACATCCCTATTGTGAAAGTCAGGCAGGGGATATCGCTTTCAAATTTGAACACATATTTCTGAAAACAATATTATTCATTTGGCTCTTCGAATAATCCCGGTCAGTTAAATATTTACCCGTCTCCTGGTTGACATTAGCCCTCATTTTATTAGAATTGAGAACAACACAGAGAGTCTATTCAGAGGAGCGCAACAAAGATAGGCTGTTTCTCCCACACATTTCCTCTGACCCCTTTGCACCCGTTCTGCAGATTAACATCGCAATGAGCCATGCATTACTATTTATCAAATCTAAGCCACTTTTATGGGTCATCCTACGATAGTTGACGGAGCGACTGTAACATTACTCCTCAAAGGATGGGTGGAATTTAAGTTTTGATGATAGGTACGATCCGAGCACGACTTTGAAGTATGAGGCAAAAAAATAAAATGGATGGACTTTACTTTCCCTTTTCAGATGACACCGATCGTAACCTGAACGATTTGAAAGCAAATGTTACTCTCATGTGAGTTTCAGGTCAGTGAGATCATCGAGCAGAGCCAGGCATTCGCTCCAGATTACTACCACATGGACTACATCCATTTGCGCTGGTATTCCTTCAATATGATGAGATGGAATATATTGTCTGTGAGATTGATGAAAAATAACCAGTGTTCACCCCCCTCCTCCATTAGGAAAGGCAATGTTGCTTTAATGCTGTGGTATGGTGAGAAATCTGACCTTGCCCTGGGCAGTGGCATGTTTCTGCTTAGGCTCTGGTGAGTGGGACCAGGCAGGGGACACATGAAAGGATCTCTCTGTCAGGCCGCAAAAGATGTTCAGTCTAAGTCTAATGAAGACCAGAACACATGGACAGACCTGAGAACATGCCACACATTACACAAGCATGAGAGCTACAACACTGTTGACAAGCTTAGCATTCATCTGCTGTTCCTTAAAGGCTGACAAAGTGAGAAGCTCGATAAGCACGCGTGTGTTGTGATTAAAAAGCAGGACACCAAAGTAAAAACACCGCCACATCCAAAGACAGATAATGTGTTTGTTTTCAATGCCTTTCATTTTAGCAACAATTTCCTTTGCCTCTGTGTCTCCACAGGGAAGGTTATTTCCTACTCTCTGCGCCTGGAGAAGCTTTCTTGGGTTGAACGAGTCAGCGGTTAGGCTGCTATAATAATACCATAACAAAATTCTTTCATACAAATAAAGTTAACAGCTTATAAAGTACACCTGTGCATTCAAACTAACTTCAATCTATTACAATAGATCTCCAATAACTCCAGCCTAATAATGTTCATTTTTGTTGACACTGTGTCAGAGATCTGTTGATTCAGCTCTTTTGTGGCAGATGTATTGGACTATGATGAAGAGAACTGTTGTGGGAGGCAAAAAATTAAATCACCTCACAGCAATATCAGTTGTGGTTTATGTACTTCAATTAAAGTAAAAATATCAATACCACAATAAATACTCCCTTGATGGAGCTCTATATGACGCTCGGAACATTAAAGGAATACTTCACCCATGAAATGACCCTTTGTTTATCAGTCATGCTGTGTTACCTTAAATATATGAAGAAAACTTTGCTTTTGTCACAGGCCTCAAATGAAAACGGTGAATAAATTGATTTGTTGATTGATTGAGAACAGCAAAACTATATCAGAACATCTGTTTGCAAACTGTCACACAACTCATGCAGCATAATCCGAGTTTTTTTAATCCAGTTGTATGCTCAGTACTTCACATGCACATGCATGTACGCTAATACCTTGGTACTAGAGTATGGCTTTGAGGAGAGCATAGACATATTTTACTTTCATTTCAGTTTTTAAAAAGAAATGTTTTAACATAAAAGCAGGTGTCTCAGGAGTCATGCTACTTTTGTGTGTATTATAATCCGAGCTTCTATGTTCTTTATTGTGGTAGATGACCTGGCGGCACATGCATGTTAGTCCCAGTGGCTAATTCAGTGCCACTGCTCTGCACTGCGGTCATATGGCAGTTACCGCTGATGATGCTGTCCAAACATTGTGGCGGAGGCCTAAGGCCCACCCTCTGGTCCCCTCCTACACTGTTAACACAGTTATCTTTGTCATCACTGTTGCCATTGTTAGCACTGTTCGAGCTGCCAGCTCAGCCACCCCCATTAATATGGCCATGTGCAGGCAATCCTGACTCAGACTCTGAATTATAGATATGCTCTGAATGATGTATAGAGCAGTAAAAGTAAAAGTCATGCCTTCAAAATTGTGCTTAAAAGTCAAGTAATGAGTACCATTGCGGCTTCCATTTAAGTTCAAAAATAGCCGCCCACAGACGCCATATTGGGAGATATGATGAACTCACTGTCCTTAGTTTAGTTTTACTCACTGATTGATGATCCGGGGTGCTTCAGTTGGTTTAAGAGTCGATTGATTTGCAGGATGTATGGAGACTTACTAGATGACGCTATGAATTGATTGTCTTGACTGCCACATTTTTAAAAAAGAAAACAAAAATCCCCAAACAAACATTCCCCAAATGAACAGGCCTTAACAAAAACAAAGTTCAAATCAATGGGGTATTAAATGACTTCATCACACAATAAAAAACTAAGATTAATCAAACACACTGTGGTTAAAGACTGTAACCCTGTGGCACCTTCCATGCTCCACACTTACTACAGCACACCTGCCTTTAATTAAAGGTTCCCCAGATGCCAGGTCAGGTGGTGCATTAGAGTGACTCAAAAAATAATAGGAAACTAGACTTGCTAGAAATACAGAAACATAATCAGCAAAATGGATTTAAGATATGAAAAGCAAAAGAACTAATACAGAGGACTGAGTCATTTTACAGTGTTATCTATTATGCATTATGATTGTTATTATTACAGCATTAACATGTAAGCAGCTGGTTTGGCTGTAGCTAATTCAAACTTCTTCTTCTGCTGTGTCTTTTGCTCTATAACAAAGCGTCATACTGTATTTTGTAAACTGATAATGTGTTTTGCATATATAGTTTAAATCTGCAGAGTAACTAGAAACTCTAAGTTGTCAGATGAGTGCAAAAAATATAATATTATATATAGATATATACAGAAATGTAGCAGAGTACAAGTACAAAGTGGCATAAAATGGAAATATTCAGGTAGAGTGCCTCAAAACTGTGATACAGTTGACTGGTGTATAGGTCTGTGGATTATCTTGAGTCAATTCGAGTCATGATCTCTGGAAAGAGACATTGCTGTTGAGTTTTTCTGATGTATTCATTTATTTATTTTGGTGCTTAGGGCACCACAGGCTGAGTGCCATCTAGTTCCATTATATTCAAGAGAATGCAAACATCTCCATGTCCGATATCTCCAACACTCAACTCACACCTAATCAATCTAGACTGATAAATAGCACCACAGGTAAGAGGAAAACGTGTTAAATTTGGAGGTGAACTGTCCCTTTAAGTATGGTTTTTGAATGTACTCGGCTCCTTTCCACCACTGAGCACAGTATATTGCAATTTGATACAACAACAAGGCAAACTACAGCCTTAAAATGACCATAACAGCTCTCTGTAACAGGGCCAACCAATCTAAATACAAAGAGAAAAACATTTTCCCTTTTATCCTGAACTGAAACACACTTTGTTCAAAGGACTTGCCATCCTTTGGAGTTTGGGTCAAAGGTAAGCGAGAGGTCCAGTTTGTTTGTGTTTACAAAGAAAACGTCACCAGAGGAGTCATTATCCAGATCCCTCTTTCCAAACCAAACATCCTTCTCCACAGGCGTACAAAGTAGAGAGATCAGGCAGGAAAGCACCATCCAGCTGGGTAATAGCTGCTTATAATCCCCTCTGATTAGTGTTAATCCCCTTAATGCTCCTTCCTGAGAATAAACACATGTTGACCTAAGTGACCCACTCCTAATTAATGAAGTTTGGTATGCTATCATCTCTTAGCTGTGGTCAGTCCAGTGTTACATGAGCTTGGATTGAAGCTCTTAATGATACGATTTACAGGTAATGACTCAAAATACACCAGCTGACACTTTTACACTGGGATCGCCGGCTGGTGTCAGCTTTTTCACGATGCAACACACCCCCAGGCATGACTAGCGATGAGGGGCAACTTTCCGTCTTGAGTTCTTTTCTCCTGTGAAGTCAGCGCGCGGGGTCGGTAGCCGGGCCTCAGAGGCGAGGCAAAGTTCACAGGTCAGCATGTACCCAGGAGGATGGACGGCAGCGTGAGGGCAGGGCCCAGGCTCGGGGACAAGGGGAAAGGTCAGGGGTTGAGTTCAGATGGAATCCACACAGAGGATGTTAAAACAGATATCGTCGGGGGAGAACAGAGCTTCCTCCACTTTTCCTGCTGGCCTGCCACTAAAGACCCCACAAGAGCAGCATCAGAGACTGTAAACACATCCCCGGCTCTGAGCACTAATTCGAAGGTGTTAATAAGATGATGCATCTGCCATCCAGAGTGGCTGCTACAGTAGAGGAGGAAATTATGACAGGCATGATTTGATGTGTAAACACTCTGCTTCGGCACCTCTGCTTCCTCAGTATGTCGAAATAAACTTGCGTGAGAGGAAAAAGAGCTGTGAAAAATGTGTTCTCAGGGATGTTTGGAGATTAAAATCCATGAACTCTTTTTGCAATAAACAAAAGAATCGGATTCTTGCTTCAGCTCAAACACAGTTGCACATTTTAATTCAGAGTTTTCTCTGAGGAAAATCTGCTCTGTCTCCATCTTGATTGTTCCAGATTGGCAAAGACTAAACAGTCGATCCGTTCGTCTGTCTGCTGCGCTGTCTCCCTTCATGCGGAGGGACTGCTGAGGATCAACATCTGGTTTATACCCAAAATAATAAATGTACCTGTTTGTTTACATGCGGAAAAATGGCATCAGAGGTAATTATTGCTTGCAATAAAGGCACTGGGATATTTTTTTTTAAATTTCAGTTAAATCCATTTGTCGTCCTGAGAAAATCAAAATGAGGCATGAGCTGAAAAGGGAGCATGAAATCGATTACGCTGTAAAAGAACGGCTTATATTTGCAATCACAAAAGCTTTTACAGCCCCCCGAAAACATGGAGCAGCAATTGACTCCACAAATAAATTAGCACCAGGATAATACGATTTTTTTTGTTTTTATTTTGTATGAAGACGTTGATCTAAATATATTAAAAACAAAGCCGGCACATGGCTCAGCAAACCGCAGTGTTTATATAATGAATATGCAGTATTTCATCCTGCCTCTGTGTGTATGTGTGTGTGCGTGTGTATGTGTGTGTGTGCTCCAAGGCTAAGAGCTCATTTCCACCCTTGATGATCACAGGCACCATTGATTGTAATGCTGACGAGCAGGCTAGTTCTGCCCGTGGCGTACAAAAGAATCTGGACATGTTTAAAGCACTAACTTTCATGTTTTTTTATGCTGGTATGAAGTTGAATGCTGATGTTGCGGGCAGCTGGCTCTCATTAACAAAACATGATGTCAAACAGAGGGCCTGGCTGGTGAAAGTCAACCACTCTCCTTCTCTGGTCGTCGGCGTCTCTCGGCATGCACCAGACGGGCTGAGAGCTGTTGGACCTGGTGGACTTGATGGTTTGGTTTTGGTCAGCGCTGTCCTGAAAGAATAAAAAAACAGCCGTGAATGATGGCTCCAGGTTTGTGGAAAAATCATGCACATGTTAAGACCAGTATAGATATAAATTCATAGCTGATATGCTTGCCTTTCATACCATTTTTTATTTCATATATCTGCATGTTAGAAATTGGTTTAATTTTCTAATAAGACATCACTAATAAAAGTTAATGATGTTATTATTGGTTAACAAATCATTAATTAATGCTGAATAGACACGTGAGTAATCACTGTAAAAACAAACTGTGCATACACACTGTTGGCTGGAGTATATTTAGTCCTACACCATAACTTATTTTGTCATCAACTTTAAAGGGAAAACTCGCCAAATTTAATATGGATGTCCAACCAGTGTTTAAGGTAAATGAAGTTAATTGAAGCAATTAAGTTATATTAACAGAGAAGTCTAAGTTCTCATGCTCACTTTATCTTCAGAATCCTGAAGTTTTAGGGCTAACATATAGAGACAGACAACCATTCACACTCACATTCACACCTATGGGCAATTTAGGGTTACCAATTAATGCATGTCTTTGGACTGTGGGAGGAAGCTGGAGTACTCGGAGAAAGCCCACGCTGACATGGGAGGAGCAGATTTTGCAACTGGGAACCCAACCTTCTCGGTCAATCTAGCATGCACTGAGGAATTTATTTCTTTAATAGGCTACATTTACCATCAACACTGATTAGACATTCACATAAAATTTTCCCTTTAATGCATCAAGAAGACTGTGAGGGCGCCCCAGTCGCGGTTTGCCTCCAGCTGGGGGACATATACATTGCAGTCATTCCTCATCTCATACTCCCTTCATTTCCCGCCATGTTTCTACTGTTGTCTATCTAACAATGGCATTAAAAGGCACGGAAATCTAATTTAAATTTTAAAAAAAGAACTGATGGGCCGTTGTAATGGAATAACCCTTTAGTACTTGCTTACCAGTAAGCCATTAAGGCCACAGTTATGCTACAACAACATTGTTAAAGGTGAACAACTGTATAAGAACTTTCTAATAAGCCTTCAGCTCTGGCCAAATGTTTTTCTTACAAATGCTTTATTGCTGAAAATGATGAAATGAATTGCAAATCATGAACACTGGAGTCATTGGAACCCATTTAAAAGTGTACCTTATCACCAAACAATGCGCTGTACAGCATCTAATGCTTTCATGACTTCAATTTATGACCTCAGTGATGGCTGACCATTTCCTGTGCCTCAGCATGCTTGGAGGCACAGCGTGCCTGGTCTTGTTTGTCTCAGAGGGCGCATATGACAGTGAGCAGAGCATGATGGTATATATCTCAGTCACAGCCCTGAAGCAATTGTCCCATTTCACAAAAAAAAAAAACAAAAAAAAAAGATTATTGAAGTGGCCGCAGTGCGTATGAGCAGGTATTAGGTGTTAATATCTTGAAACAGTGTTAAAGGTGCATCAGCAACAGTAACATCCTGTTCATAAATCCCTTGTCTAAATGCACCGTTACAAGTAAGCCTGTTTGCAACATAAACAGTTCCGTTTGTGTTGAGGTGTTGACTGGACCTGAGATTTAGGCGAGCTGAGGGAATCCTGTGATTCAGTGTCAGGACAGGCCACTGTGCCCGCGCAGCCTGTAACACGTTTATGACACTCAAGAGGAGAAAAAAAACATATGGTATACATGTTAGGGAGGTTTGCACAGCACGGCTAGACGAGGGATGATCTCTCTTTTTCCACGCTTTGATGGTAAGTGGCTGTTAACCACGTCCCACCTTTGGGATAAATGACATTATCAGCTACTTATCTGAGGACAATCTGCTTTTCATCACGTATGACAGAAAGCTAAAGCGTATTTTTTCCAGGCTCAGTTCACTCGCCAATCCTTTCTACTGATATCTGATGACTGCAGCAACATATTTGGGGGTTTAAATTGCTTCATGTTTAATTACTCTACATAAGAGGCTCTAACTTGTGACACATTAGCTGTCATTTGGCAGAAGCACAACACCTCAAGAGGGATGATTCCTGAAAAACCACTGGGTTACTATTATATTCATATGTGCTAAACAAACAAACATTTTCCTCTCTTCGATTCAGAAACAATTTACTGCTTTGTGTGATTTGTGCCGCGTCTATCAGCCTTTTCTCTTCTCACGCCTGTGAATGTGCGACGTTGCCAAATATCCCCCCCCAACTCCGCTCATCTCTGTGCTCATCTCTTCTCATATTCACAGCCCTTTCAAGCAAAGCTCCAAAGACAATGAAATATTGTGCAGATCTGATTGAAAACAGCCTTCATAATGTGAAGCTAGCGATCTCTCAGACTTATGTCATTCCAGTTTTAAAATAGACTGTTTGAAACATCACAGTAATTTGATTAAAACGGATTGACAACCCGGTGAGTTACTGTCAGCGTGCCAGTGAGAAAAGAGTGTTTCTGATTTCTCCTGAGGAGAATCCTTCACCTCCCCAGCAGTTCTTTTAATATAAGGGCAGCGCCTTTCATCTGTCCCTCCGAGCAAGGCTCTTAATGCGTTGCAGATTCTTTTCAGCTCTGACAACATTTTACCATCATCTTTTTAGTGGCTTTCTGGATTGTGTTTCAATTAATCTTACGCAAAAGCAAACTTTGTTTCAAAGTCAGCTTAATGAATCGCTCAAACCCATATATGTGGATTAATAATGCCATGAAGGATTGATGCAGTATTTCAGATTATAGTGTCTATAAATTAGGTTTTTATCATATTAGCAGTGGAAAAAGTACTCAAATCTTTTACCTAAGTAAAACTACACCACAGTCCTGCTTTGAAAATATTAAGTACTGGCATCAAAATATACTTCAGTATGCAGAATGGCCCATTTCAGGATGTATATTATTTTATTGGATTGTAATTTTTGATGCATTAATGTGTTCATCACTTTTATGTTGCAGCTGGTAAATGTGAAGCTCATTTAAACTGCTTTATGTATTACTTTACATACAGCAGGGTAGCTTGTGAATTTTCCCCGAGGACCAGTAAAGCCTTACTTATATAATTTACATCATAATTTACTTATTTCTTACATTTTGTTTTAATAATTTGAACAACTTTTCCCTGTTATATGTATTGCCTGTTTTCAAAATAAACTTCTATTTTCACCAGAAATGTACAGTTTGCATACAGTCTCTTTCAAAATAAACGCACTACAATGGTACGACACCGGGAATTGACTTTTTTTTCCTTTCAACAACACATGCACGTGGTTGGGTTTAGAAAAAAAGAACAGGGTTCGGCTTTATATACAAACAGGAAGCAAACACCAGTTTACCGGGTGAAAGTTGGTGATTGTTGGACCCGTCCACCATCCATCCCACCCACCCTATCCCACTGCATTTTCCCTTGAAGCCGCTGGCCCCTGTTAAACAGTAACAGCAACCGGCTGTGTATCATGCCACCCTAAAAGGACAGCTTTTTTCGTCTGTGTCTGACGCTGGAAGTCACTGCCCAAATGCCGGTTTCCAATGACTTCGGAGTGCGACCAGGTGGAGACACCACATTCACCAGTCAACTGTTATTACTTTGTGCAAAGAAATACACTGACCACATCACCAGAGACAAACTAATACTGTTAACAATGTCAAAGAATAGTTCTATATTTAGGTTTTTTGCCTTCCTGCCAAGAGTCAGATGACAAGAGATACCGCTCTTGTGTCTGTATGCTAAATTTGGTCATGGTCAGCAACTGATTAGCTTAGCATAAAGACCAGAAACAGGAATTAAATTTATGCTAATGGCACATAACCTTCTGTAAAACCAACACTTGAACTTTTTACACTTTGGTTTTTATAGAGATGAAACTATACACTATATACACAATGTCGCACATTAGTTTGTAGACACAGGTTCTGAAGTCTCGAGTTCAGCATTTTGGCTGTCGCCATCTTGTGTTTTTGGAGCCAGAAATGACCCTAACCCTCTCGACCATAAAACTATTTGGTCAAGAGGCTGGAGCTGTGGAGGAGTGAAGGGTCGAAATGACTGTCTGTTGGGATTAACTTGCTTTTGGAGCCAGCCTCAAGTGGTCATTAGAGGAACTGCAGTTTTCGTCACTGCTTCATTTTTTAGCCCTGTAGGTTACGCTCAGATTAAACAAATATTTATTTGTAAGGTTTAAGGCCTTTACACACAGTGGGCATTTTTGTGTTTGTGATTAATTTGCACATCAGTATGTATTTCTGAACTGTTGTTTTTGTCATGAATACAAAACATGAATACTTTCACATGGCAAAAAGTGGTGATTTTTCTGAGCTTTCACACCAGTTAAAGGCATCCTTATGTCATGCTGCAATGTCACAACAATGCTGGACCTGCTGCAACTGTCGCATATTTGTATTGTTGCAGATATGAATAGCTTGATTTGAATATTCATGTTGTATATTTCTCACGCCCCCGGTGTGTAAAAGCCCTTTGAGCTTCTCTTCCTTTGGACAGAGCCAGACTAGCTGTTTCCCTGTTTTCCATCTTTTTGCTAAGCTAAGCTAACCATGTCCTGGCTGTAGCTTCATGCTTAGCTTTCACATATGAGTGGTATTGATCCTCCATCCAACTCTTGGCAAGAAAATGAGTAGGCGTATTCGCCAAAGTGTCAAACTATTCCTTTAATCAAAGCACAATGTTACAGCACTCTCACCTGTCATTCATCCCCTCTATATATTCATTTAGAATTTTCTCATGTTCATCAGAGTAAATCAACCATTTGCTGCAGGGCACAAAGCTCTGATCTTTGATTAACTCAATTAGTATGACCAAATCATGATCAGGAAGCCACAAAATGTAAAGATAACACAAAAAGCAAACATTACATTAACTAACCACTGTAGTGGTTGCTGTAAAATCCCTCTAGTAGTCCTCTGGCCTTGCTGCACGATCTGTCTTTCATATTGGACCAGTGCTGGCTGCCAAGAATAGCACTCTGGCTGATGTGTCTGGCTCTTGTTAGCGAAGGATAGGTTTGTGTCAAGCACAGCTTCTCTGCAGGCTGAGCTGTGTTGTTGTTGTGGTTGAAAAAAGATCATGGCACTGTTGTGTGCAATCGCTCACTGACAGAGATGTCGGGGCTGCTAAATGACACACTTCCAATCAACTGATCCTCTGCCAGTGTGAGTCATCTTTTTCTCATGGCAAAGGCTCAGGAGAACAGTCTTTGAACAGGTGTCCAAAGCTGTTGTTTTTCTTTCTCACCGCTCTTTTCTCATATATTTTTTTTTACCGTTACTGTTTGTGTATCTGATCCCATCTCACTCCACCCCTCCCACTCTCATACACACACCCACACACTTGCTTTCTTTTGCTCTTTTCATACAAAAGAAATAGTGTTGGCCTCTGGCATTTATCAAGGATGAAATGTGTTCAGAGAGAGAAAGTGCCTTTGAATTTAAGCCTATTCAACATACTTTATGAGAAAATATTGAATTGAGTTAAACTTTTTACATTTTTTTTTTAAACCAGAAAAGGGGATTATATTTCTTTACTGCGATTTTTCTCCTGTATTATGATCCTCTTTAAATTGACTAAAACTTCTTATGAATTTCTTCCAAGTGCTGTGTCACTAAGTATATATCCAGTGACTTTCTTCTGTTGAATGTCTGCCAGCTATTGAGAGGCTGCTTTTAATTGAGTCATTGTCCACATGGTTGGTGTATTGGCGGGCATTGCCACGGGCAGAATTTCCTCTCATCAGAAGCTGCTGTTGGTTGAACATCTCAGATCTGAGGCCAGTAATTGAATAGATAGGGTTTTGATTGATGTTTAGAGGAAGTCCCTTTCCTATTTAAATATTCATGGGTCTGTAGCCTGCAGGGGTGAGACAGGAATCCAAAGCAAACCTGTGCACAACAATAGCAGCTCAGAGTTCCTCCTGCCTGTTTCTCATTACAGTAAATACACTCTCAGAGCTACCATCCCTGCTGCATTCCTGCTCCCTGCTCTGTTGGGCTCCACCTAACGAAGGGTATTTGGCCCTCTGAAGACAAGCCTAAATGCATGGAATAAAAAGACAAATTTCCCATCATCATCGCTGTTTTGGTAAATAAAAATCACCAGCAACATAAATGACAGACGGCATGGGAAACCATTAGTAGGTCTCTATTCCTCTGGATTTAACTGCCCTGCTATGCTTCATTTTCCTGCAGATTGAAAGTGACTGTAATGCTACTTTGTTTGAAACATGCAACTCATATTACAGGTGTTGCCTTTGGCGCCGTGTCTCTACTCCTAATGCACTCATGGTCTTTCACTCCCACCAAATCCCACTTGAAATGTGTCAATCACAACCGGCCTGTTGCTACGACATCACAGACATGTCGTGGACTCCCTAGTCTGCAAAATGATCCCAAACGCATGAAACATGTGCGAGAAAGCAGCATTATGTGCGATTTAGTCTGTGGCTTTTCACTCTTGGATCAAGGCCCCCAGTATGATAATACAGTAAGAATGTCTTTAAACTTCATATCAAGTGGCTTTAAACAATTATTTTCATCGGCATTAGCATGTGATGACATCCAAACCATTAACAGCCGCTTGAACGCTTATTGTAAACTAAGACAGATGAAATAACCTGCGAGAGAGAGGAGATAAATCAAAAGAGATCAGTAATGTCCAGCATAATATAAAGTGCTAGTTCAAGGTCGTTCATGAGCAAACACTGTCTTTTACTCCTTGGGAACAGAGGTAACATTACATGCTTCTTCTTAGCTCTCAAAAACAACCATTTGAAAGACATGAATCATTAGAAGCGGCGAGAGCTGCCAGCAAACCAAGAATGCAACCTTTTCCAAGGAAACGCCTTCTGACCTGAGTTAGAAGGATGCCTCATTAGTGTTATGAAATCCCACCATAATGTCAGGTATGAAATCCTGGATGCCTTGAGTATTTTAATTGTCGGGCCTCTGTTTGACTGTCAGCTTACAGCAGTGTAAAATTCCACCACTGCCTTGCAAGACACTGACAAGAAGAAAAAAAAAGAAGCCTGTTGGAAATAAATTCACCCACTTATACGCCAACAAACACAGACACAATCTGGGTTGGAGTGAGCGCAGCCCTCTTTGGGAAAACAAAGGGCCATGAATTGTCTGCAAAAGTGTTTTCAGCACGGAATATCTCATTTCTTTCCACAAACACATTTTCAATCGAGGATTTAATTAAGCGAGTGTGAGAGTTTGTTTGAGGAGAACCAGGAAGAAGCAGAATAATAAAAGCCCTGTTATAGAGCCAGAGAGTCAAACAGCATGCTGCTAAACACACAGCTCACATTTCTGTCTCATTTTTTTCTTCTTTGCCATCATGTGTTATTTGTCTACATGCTTTTAATTTATGAGGCTTGTAGGTCTGAAGCCAAGACATTCCTCCCTGATGTTGATGCTGAGGGATAATACTCGACCATGGCAAATAAAAATCCCAAAGTAGAATCAGAAATTATGTTTTTATAGCTTGTCGGGTTGTGTAGATTTGTTCTATTCATTTTAATAGAGTTTGAAAATGAAAAATTATCAAGTGATACTCTAACAAATATGTTATATAATATGTTCTTCTCTAGTAGTTGTTCATAGAACAAGTAAGCCCAGTGAAATATGTCAGTCGATTCCCAGCAGTGTCTTTGAAGTGAGAGACAAAGTGGAATGAAGCATAATATCCCCAGGGTCCCATTTTGTATTTGGGGAAAATAAACATTTGCCAAGCCCGATCTTGTGTGACTGACTCTGTACGTATAGGTCTGGGAAAAGAGCCAGTAGTATTTCTACAATGTAATTAAAAGGAGAGGTATTTGGGAGATGAGTTGCTCTTTGAGGGGTAGTGATGATTTCATTATTCAGTCTTGTTGACTCCATAGAGACGCTGTAGAGCAGTGATACTCAACTTATGGCCTGTGGGCCAAATCGAGCCCACGCCCTGGGTGGCCTGCCGACCATTGCCTAATTCAAAATTAAATAAATGGATTCACGCTGAGATTTTTTTTTTTTACTTTAAATTTAAACAAGGTGGGAGACTGTATAAAAAAAGGGCTGAGTATTGTGAAAAAATAACTATACCACTACCACTACCAGTTCCCCTAAAGTGATACCGATACCATCAAGTATGTCATTTGATACCCATAGTGTGAATGGAGTGGTGTGTGGTAGAGCAAAACTTTTTGAATGTTTTGATGGCAAATTGGCACGCTTGGCATTCACTGCACTTACCTTCACCACACAACAGACTTTATGTGTTCTATTCTAGCATTATATACTGATAAATGTAACTGAAATTGTTCATTTATGTATTGGTTCCTGACCTCTATTTTGCAAAAGTGACACTATAGTGAGTAATGCAGACACACAGGTTTAAATAAACACTGAGCTACTTTAAAGGTCCAATGTGTAAGATGTATGGTGATTTAGTGGCATCTAGTGGTGAGGATTGCAGTTTGCAACTAGCTGAAACTTCTCCTGATTAGAATTCCTTCAGTGTTCATTGTTCAGGAGGTTTTTACAAGGAGCCAAACATCACGTTTCATGTTACATATCGAAATTTCTCATATGCTTTTCAACATGTCAGAGACAGGCCGCTAGCCCAGCGCCTATGCTCAATTTTTCTCTAATATCTGAATGTATGCTCATCTTATTTCTGATCCAGATGTTCAGGAGGTTTTTGTTGTCAGCAGAATTACCCGCAGAGGTCTGTTCCTCTCCAAAACAAACGGACCAGGTGATTTAAACAGGTGAGAATGCTGAATACAGCAGATCACGTTACAAATGAGTGTTTCTTCTATGCTGTTCAGCATGTCGGAGACGGGCTGCAAGCCCAACACCTGCTAATGTGTGCTCACCTGTTTACTTAAATAAGTGAAGATCCAGATGTTCAGGAGATCTGTATCAGGTGCTGAATTGTCCTCAGAGGTCTATTCCTCTTTAAAACAAATCAACCAGCTGATTCAAGGTAAAACACTGAATAAATCAGTTTCACATAAAGTGTTTCTCTGACACTCTTGTCGGGAGCTAACTACGATTGCCGACATAAAAACGGCAATCACCAAAATGCGACTACTACTAGAGGCTACTGTAGAAACATGGCAGTGAAACATGGTGGGCTCCATGAACCCGCTCCCCATATAAACAGCTCATTCTAAGGTAATGAAAACACAATGATTCTCATTTTTAGCCAATTATACTCTAAAGAAAATGTACTTATTATATATTATATTCCAATTTTTATATTCCAATATATCCCCCTAAATCCTACACACTGGACCTTTAAAAAAACACTGTAACTTGATGGATGATTCATTTATTTTTTTCATCCTGTACTGACGATGTCTTCCATTTTGTGAATGGAAAATAAAAATAAAAATGTTGCCATATTCAAATCACAAGTTGGTATACTCCCTTATGTTATTCTCAGTTTAGGAGTTTTGGGACAACAGTCACCATGAGGCCCATTTAATAACTGATTTGGAGTGTTCAGTGATATTATATGACCTTCATCAGCAGATGAAGTTTTCCCAGTTGTCACGCAACTGCAACAGTTCACATTTCCATTTTTGTATAAAGAAATAATCAGAAATAAAGCATTAAAAAAAGACATTTTCCTCGTGTTGGGTTAGGAAGCATTACGACAATTAGATCTGATCAGTGAAAGCAGATCTGAAGGGAAGAAGATGAAGTAAGACACAGCTGAGCTTTGACTCATCAAAGCTTATCTGTGCCTTTTTAATGACAAACTCACTTCTTGGCATTTATTCAGAGGGTCCTTTCCAAGAAGAGAAAAATAAAAATCTTTCTTATGACTGTGAACATATTTTTTTCATCCCACTCCAAAGCCCACACTCCAACCACTCATAATATTCCTGCTAAATGTCTTGATTTATTACATCTTCAAATTTCACAATCTGGGGACAAATTGGTCTCCTCAAAAATGCATGAACATGGCTAAGAAGCCCCATATTAGATGGAAATGCATTCCTCATGTTGCAACATGAGAGAATGCGGGCATGGTTATGTCACTGTGGATTAAAGGAAATGCCATGTTTTATGACCTGCAATACTGTTACTAATTTGGGGACACTTGATATGGTGCATTTCATTAGAGGGAGACACAAACATAGAAACCCACAGTGCTGTCTCGCTCAGCCCAGTCGCTGAGCTCAAGGTGACAGAGACACATGGCCCACAGGGTGGCTGGGTTAAGCATCTCTTTCTAACAAGAGGAACAAAAGCATTGTGAAGCGGAACAGGCCGTCATGCCAAAACACTCATAAAGAGGCATGAACTGGCAAGTCCTCCATCTCCACATCTTGAGAAATAATCACTCCCTTCTGGATGTGTTTATGAGGGCAGAGGGGTCTGTGCTATGACGCCTGTACAATATACTGAGGAAGAAGCATACAATGCAGCTGATCTGAACCTTGGACTCTCGCAGAAGGGCATGCCTGAAGTGACATTGTGCTTTCGTCATTTCTAAGCGGCAGACATGTTTATTTGTTGTGAATCTATCGTGGAGATCTGACTTTCAACAGAGCCGAATGTAAAATGTCATTGACAAAGATGACATATCTATCAGTGACCACACAATAAAAACATCACGCATTGTTTCACTTTACAGCTACGTCTTTATAATCGTAGGTGTTCTCCACATGTGCTTCAGATCAAATCATAAAAGTCAGGCGTACGTTAACGTTTGCAAGAAAAATCATTTATCCAAGCGCGAGCTTATATAAGGTTTGCCGTAAAAAAGAATATTTGTCCCTTGGCACTGAGTTATTGTGAAGTCCAAGGAAAGAGAGAAGAGAGTCGAGTCCAGCTCCTCTGTGACTACAACACCATCCACTGAAAGGCTCTTTCTGATTCAAATGAATGGAGCCAAGGTCGGGGCCAAGGAGTCTGGACACCACGCAGCATGCAATCACCTCTCAAAGCAGCACTGAACACATGTTTTTGTGAGAGACCAGGGGCGGGTTTAGAAACTTTTGAAAGGAGGGGCCGCACTGGGGCACAGTTTATAAGAGGGGGGTTTATTTGTATAATCAGTAATAGTGTGTTACAGTAAGACTCAACTCTAAAGTCTAATAATAAACTGTATTTTATTAATAATTAAATTTTGGGTCTATTTGTTTGGGTGTATTTGTGGTCATTTTTCATCTCCATGGTTGCTTGTGTCTCCTTGTAGTTGTTTTGTGTCTCTTTTTAGTTATTTTGCATCTCTTTGTGGTCGTTTGTGTCTGTTTGTATTCGATTGTATCTCTGTAGTTTTTGTGCGTCTCATTTCAGTTATTTTGTACCTCTTTGTGGTTGTTTGTTTAGTCATTTTACATCTCTTTTGATGTTTTGTGTATCCTTTTAGTTGTTTTGCATCTCTTTATGGTTGTTTCTTTAGTCACTTTACATCTTTTGCAATGTTTTGTGTCTTCTTTTAGTTGTTTTGCATCTCTTTGTGGTTGTTTCTCCAGTCATTTTACATCTCTTTTGACATTTGGTGTCTTATTTTGGTTGTTTTGCTTGTCATTCTGATTGTGTCTTTATTCATTTTACATCTCTTTTGATGTTTTGTGTCTCCTTTTGGTTGTTTTGTGTCTCTTTGTGGTTGTTTCTTTAGTCATTTTCCATCTCTTTCGATATTTTGCATCTCCTTTTGTTTGTTTTGGGTCTCTTTATGGCCAATTAGTCATTTTACATCTCTTTTGAAGTTTTGAGTCTCCTTTTGGTTGTTTTGGGTCTCTTTATGGTCGATTGTTTAGTCATTTTACATCCCTTTCTATGTTTTGGGTCTCTTCGTAGTTTTTGTGTGTCTCCCTTTAGTTGTTTTGCATCTCTTTGTGATCGTTCATATAGTCATTTTACATTTCTTTTAATGTTTTGTGTCTCCT
Source organism: Cephalopholis sonnerati (assembly GCA_019142605.1). NCBI lineage: Eukaryota > Metazoa > Chordata > Actinopteri > Perciformes > Serranidae > Cephalopholis > Cephalopholis sonnerati. The sequence continues at coordinate 25,206,155 of JAGQAX010000012.1, forward strand.
TTTAGTTGTTTTGGGTCTCTTTATGGTTGTTTGCTTAGTCATTTTACATCTCTTTCAGTGTTTTGTGTTTCCTTTTGGTTGTTTTGTGTCTCTTTGTGATTGTTTGTTGTTGATCTCTTTGTAGTCGTTTTGGGTCTCTATTTAGTTGTGTGTTTCTCTTTTGTTGTTTTTTTTTCTTTTTGTAGTCACTTGTATCTCTATGTAGTTTATTTCCGTGTATCTTTTCAGCTGTTTTTCTTCTCTTTGTGGTCATTTCTTTAGTAATTTTACATCTCTTTAGACGTTTATCTCTCTTTTTAATCATTTTACTTCACTTTAGGTGTTTCACATCTCTTCTGAGTTGTTTTGCATCTTATTTGTGTTACTTTGTGATGCTTTTCCATTTCTTTGCAGTTGTTTGATTGACTAACAAGAAAGAAGGGTGACCTTGGATACTGTGTGAGACAACAGAACAGTGCCGTGTGTTCAGAAAAGATTCCACAGTCTATTGACTTTACATTGAAATTATGTGGGAACAGATTTTAAATGCATGACATATTGTAAAACAAGAAAGATGCTGAAAAATACTTTAGTGGGAATGAGGTATGTCATGTGAGCAGTAGACTGTTTACAAGTTACCACAGGATTAGGATAGGGTGGATTTGTGTCCCAGCAGAGGTTCAAATAATTCCATGTCAAATCCAGGGATATGTGTATTTTGTCCACCCATTTAAAAGCAGCCCTTTCAAGCTGATGGATATGGTGAGAGCACATGACATGCTGAGGATTTGCTATTCCCTTTTATGATTGCTGTGGCATTGTTTCTGTCTAAGCTTTGTGAGCCTCTGAGGACATCTGGGGGAAGCCAGGCATGTGTTTGTTTGTCAGGAGCCCATTTATAATAGATCCATATTTCAAAACAAAAGCAAACCATCAAAGTGTTTATCTTAATCATTACATCCTAGTCAGTACAGCGTTTATGAATTATGTTACAGTGAGGAAACGAGCTTCAAAACAGGAAAGAACAAAAGAAACTTAAGGATTTAGTGATACTTGATACAGTGGAATATGAATTAGCATCCATTTAGTGGATAGTTGGTTCATATAAAAACAAGTTTGTCTGAACCCAGACCGTTTGTAGAAATGTTAAATTCTTTTTATAAGCCACTGTGCATGCTATGATGGTTAAGTCATGATTTATTTTTCTTCCAGTCTGATTTGCATTTGGAGGAGGACAATTCCTCTGAGAATCTGCTCAGAAGAGTTGCATCAACCTTGTTCTCTGGATAGACGCAGAGGGCTTTATGTGTCTCTGCGAGCTTGTTAAAAAGCAAAGGAGAATGTCAAGGAAAGGAACACGTGGATATACCATTCCCAGAGGAACACCCCAGACTTTAAGAGAGAAATCTGCTCCGGTCGTTTTTTTCCTCAATGGCTTATGCTATCAATATATTTTATTAAATATGAAAAGTTCACTAACAAACCACGCCATTGACCCGAAATGTCATAAAATTTTCCTGGAACGCAACTCGGAAGTAAAATAAAAGTGTTTTTGTTATTGCTGGTTCTGAGTCTGTGCTATTGTTCATGGAGTCACTGACTCTGCTACCTTTGGATTGATAGTTAAGATCATGATTTATTTCCTACAGATGACCTTAGTATATTAAAAGGCTCTCACAAATAGCTCTTCCACCTGAGCCAAAGTTACGCAAGTGGAGCAACAGCACAGCCCAGCTCCTGAGGAGTCACTGAGGCAGGAGGCCACAGTATGTACTGTAATGGAATCCAGGTTATGACCTATTTTTGTTTAGATTCACCTTCGTTTGCATGTCATGTCTGCAGCAGTTTCTGTGCTGACATTTACAAGGCCTGTGATGAATGTGAATAGCTGTTGCAGGCTTCATCAACTCACATGAAGGGTGCTGGGTGGGGTACAATGTCAGCCTGTCCAGCGTCTGCACCAACCACAGAGCATCCTGACAGGTCCATGTTGCAAGCCTGGTGACATGACGTCTGGACCTTGAGCTCCAGCTGCCTTGTAGCACCACAGGACCACTTCCTCTAATTAGTTTCTTCATTCATCAGTCAGACCCTTCACCACATGCCGTTGATGTACAGTGATCCTGAAACTAAGAGTTCTCCTTTGATATGGAAACAAAACAATTCGTCACCTTCTCCGCTTCCCATCACACCGGGCAGCTAAACTCAGACAAATGACATTGATTGTAATGGTTTGCCATGTGATGGTGCTCCCTCGAGTTACTTCTGATTTGACTTTAATATGAATCTAAAGGTGTGATCACAAACAGGCCGAGAATCAGTGAAGCGTTTCACATTCGTATCTCTGGAACTCATTTCTCACAGCGTCTGGACCTCGCTGCGAGGTGTGGATGGGAAACGAGAGACAATGTTGTAGTGGCTACAGCTGAGAGTAGATCTATCACTCTGCCAACTGTCCTCTCTACATCCCTCCTTGGATGAGAGCTTTAACCTTGAGGGCAAGCCAGTGCTGAACATATGCAAGTAATTTGTATAGAATAAATAACAGGATGATCTTATGACAGTCGGTGCAGCTGCTCTGAGCTTTGTTGTTGGCTTGGAAGAGGCAGCTCTCTGGAGGCAACGGTGCCAGGCTTCTAGCTGTCACTGTGGAGACCTGGAGCTCTTTGTAAGTTCAAACGAAGCGGAAACCTTTGGGGCTAAAAAAAATAAAGCCAACACAGAAGAGTCAGAGACTGCAATTCCTTGGATGACCATTTGAGGCTAGCTCTAAGAGCGAGTCCATCCCTATACATGCCCATGTTAAAATAGCTTACTTTACAGCAGCAATAAACGTGTTTACAGCCCAGTACAAAAATGGTTTTGACCTCTATAGCTAATTTCAACACTCATAACAACAGTATTCAGTATTCAACCATTTAAATTTTTACTAAGGCTCATACATAATTAAGGGCATGGCTGTTCTCAGTGACAGGCTGTCTGCCAGGCGTCACCACTGTCTATGAGTCAGATCCACCTCCCGCTCCTCCACAGCTCCACCCTCTCATCCAAATATGGTTACCTTGGGTCATTTGTGTCTAGATGGTAACCCCAGATTTGCGAAGTCTCCCATGAGATTTCATATTTCATGTTTCAAGTGATCATTTTAACCCAAATCATGCTCTCTCCATAATCTGAACCAAGTGGTTTTTGTGCCTAAACCCAACCAGACCTCAACCACAGTGTTGCCATGTAATTAAACAAGAAGACATGAATATTTAGAAAAGGGTTGCAAGAGTTTCACAGTTCTGGGGCTACCCTCCCCTTGCACCGCTTATGGCTCCAGAAATCCAAGACGGTGGCGCTTTGTCACACCCGCAGTGTCTCATAGTGACGCACAGGGCACCCTGTTGCGTCTCTGTGTGACTTACAGCTGAAACACATTGTCGCACGTGGTTAATATTGTGAGACTGCTGCAGTAAAGAAAGGGCAGCAAAACTACTTGGATAGGATTAGAAAAGGATCATACTTTGTGGTAAAATAAGTACATTTCTTAAGTAACAATAATGTCCCATGATGTTAATTTATCATGTGAGTAATGTCAGTGTGCGACAACCATAAGTAAGTTACGTCACGTTATAGGGCTGCCCCCCTCTAAGAATTTTTGTAGTTGAAACAATAATCATCATTTAGGGCCATTGGTCTACTAGTCGCCTGTATGTTTACGATATCAATTTAATTATTAAATGATGTATTTTGGGCGGGGGAACACAATGGTTTGAGTTCAAGGTGTGAGAAAGAATAGTATCAGTAACATTGTTAACACTGTGCTACGTACTAATGAACCTTCATTAATATAGGCCTATATTTTATCTACAAGTGCACGTCACACACTGAGTGAGCAGCCTGTTAATGACGCTGTTGGCAAAGCAGTAATGATTGTGCTAAGTGGCTAATGGACATGTAGCTACTTCCATGTTTCAGATGATATGTCATGTTTGTAGTCGACCAATGAAGATGAGTTTACATATCACCTTGGGTTGGTCCTTCACCTTCTCAAAATGATCCCACACTTTGGATTTCCTGCCTGACATGTTATTAACTAGCCTGTGTAATAACTGCAGGTACCAGCCCTGGAAATTAACGTGACTCCTGTCCGAATGCTGAGCGTGGCCCCTTCCTGTGTCTGTCCTTTCAAATTAAATTCCCACATAGCCCAGTCATATAGGTTTTGATTTATGTTGACAAGGTGCAGCTCCTAAAAGAGTTTCACATTTGTTTGTTTTTGTTTTTTTCTCTGTGACTAAGCGGCCTATAAAATCTTGCCAACTAATGACCATTCTGGTTGACTAACGTTTGGTTGACTATTAGGGGGCAGCCCTAGACTTTTGGTTTCACATGGGACACGAACTGCGGTCTCCTAAATGAAAGTCTTGTCTTCTTTGAACCATTCAACTCATTTTCCTTACACCCCACACAGACTTTCTTGCTCTTTAAAGACCTATAACATCACTTGCTCTCACAGTCAAGTAATGTTGTGGATAGGTTTAGTTAAAAGCACAGTGCATCTCATAAAGATGCTAGAGGCTGCCTTTAGCGTCAATATCGCATGCCAAGGGGTGTGACACAGTATTGGTATTTGACGACCTGGGGATGAGGATGGGCTGAGGCAACATGGGCGGAGCTAGTCATTGTAAATATTGTGGGCTCAACCCGAAAAAAACCTAAAGGACTTGGAGGGTTTGAGAAAACATTCAGGCTGAAGTCCCAAAACCCACCCCGACTCTGCCTCTGCTAGTTAAAACAGTTTTAATGAGGCAACCTGATTTATTGTTTTTCCACTTTTACTTTTCACATACTGTATAATTAGTAATAATTAGTCTAAATTGGTGACCACAAAAGTAAGAACATGACGACAGGAGGAGATTTTTTTTAACACGTTGTAGACTTGAAGTATGGGCACAATACGATCCAAAGGTCCGTCATTATAGAAAGAGTAAAATCTGGGCATGAAAATACTCACGCAGTTAAACACGACTTCATATTCACACACCATCATATGTGAAGGGTGGGGAACTATTTGGGAAATGTCTAACAGCGTGCGAGTAACGGGTCATAAACTTTCGCGTCTCTGTAGCTGTGTTTTTTTCTCTCTTTTTTTTTGATGTTTGATGATTCACGATATTGGAGAGCTCAGATAGTGGAAGCAAACAGCTTTACGCATGTTTTTTTTTCACCCAGTGATTCCACTGAGATGTCTAAGCCAAACAAAAATCTCCTGGAAAGATAAACCCAAGCACCAGATCGATCATTCCCGTCACTGTGTCAGATCAACTTGCCAGTGCAGGTACAGATTATGGATCTGCTCATTTCCTCTATATGAGCCAAAGAGCAGATGGATTGCACATTAACAGACCTCAGACGTGCCAATGGCCATTTATAAAGGCTAAAAACGTGGGATAGCGGTGACATCCTTTCAGGAGAGAGAAAGATTTAAAATTGGGTGATTTTCCTAAGACCTCAGTAACCAAAAGGCAGTTGGACAGAGGGCTTAGGGTGAAATATAACCATCTTGAGTTGTTGTGATGTGTTCTGTATATGAGTTCATAACATTGCAGATGAATGAATGTAATAAAAACTCCATGCAGCAGCTCAAGGTTAAGATGTTCATTAGGGAGCATGGCTAAGGAGGATCAACAAATTACACACTGGGAATTCAATTAGGTGCAAATGGATGCATGTGTGTTTATGGATAAATGCTCAGCCCACATGTTGAATATTGGCATCCTAGTAATTCTTACCAGGACTTACTCTGGCTCAGCTATCGGAAGGAAAACATCGCCTGATGCTTTACAGAGATTAATAACAACCTTGGTCGCACAGTACATTTACATTAGATGGATGAGAGAAGAACATTTTATCAGACATCTGTTCAGCCCGACTAATCTCAGACAGTTGGAAGTGAGGCTCGTTTGCAGAACCAAATAAAGCCGTGAACTGTTGCTAACACTGCACAGTGACTCGCGGTGGACTGTCATCCAAGAATACCACATAAAACCAAATCATTCTTATAAAGCTCTGCTGTCCCCACGGCTTTGAGCTGGGGCTTCAGAGCTTATAAAGGGGATACTAAACCCCTTTAAGAGACTCTGTGGCCTCGGGGTTAAGGTAACAGTTAATTGTTTCGCTTGTGTCCTGAAGATATTCGCAGTGAGCTCATGAATCAAGCATGTGACTTATGCATCAAGCCACATCCCCTCGCTCTCCTCATGCAGCACGCAGCCTGTGATTTATGGCTGGACAGTGGCCTGCAGAGGTGTTGGATTCAATGAAATACAGGGAAGAACATCTGGAAAGCTTATTAGCTCAGAATCACAGCTTGGGCCAGTTTGATAGCGACGGCTGATGCAAGCCTAGAATTGACATGGTGGTGCACACCGAGGGACACTGTGTCTCTCTCATCGAACAGACATGTGCGAACCGCGGTTGTTCATATTTTAAGTAGATCAATATTAATGGTCCTACTTAAAGCGCCAGGTGAGCTAACAAGAGCCTTAAATGAGCCTCTTCCATGTGTCCTTAATGTCTCCCAGATGTAGAGTACTTCAGTCCTGTTGGCGTCCTTGGTTGGAAGCAAGAGGAACTCTTAATCTGAAAAATGAAAAGGCCTTGATAGGATAAAACATCCATTCCAAAGCTGCGTGACACAGCCAGCATTGCACAAGTCATTCTAGTCAAGGATAATTGGGTAAGAAAGAGCATCGGCGGGGAGTGTCTGAACAAGGTACCCCTTCCTCCACTCATCTCAGCCCCGTAATAAGAGCATGGGGAGGTGTGTTGAAATACAACCCCGTCACTATTCATCCTCACCCCCTTGATGCAACAATGACTAGCATGCAGTCTGCTTTTCATTTAAGGGAATTACCTTTGGGAGGCCAGCAGACGTCTCCTGAGTTGCTCTGTGTGTGTTCTTCTCATCCCTGCAGAGCTGTCTCATTAACACAGAGCCCAGCAGGCTTGGTTTTAGCATAGCCCTATCTCTGTCCTGCCGAAACCTGCAGCCTGCTGCATGGAAGCTGAAAATAATGACTCACACATTACAGAGTCCCTGTACGCGGTCCCCAGCTCCAGCACCACTCCCCAGGTCGCTGCAGCTTAGACCTCCAGCCTCTCTAACGAGTTGACTGTAATGTTGAGGCCACTAAGACTGAAAGCCAGGAGGGAGAGCGGTTATGTTATGTGTTATGTGAAGTAAGAAAAGCAGCACTACCTTAGTCTGATTTACGACTTTCATGAGAGATTCTGTGACAGCTTGTGTAGCTTACCTAATGAGGTTTTTGACATGGTACATGAGTTTAGATTTTCAGCATGAAGCATGACCTGTTGTCTCATTTAAGTTTGGAGTGGAGGAGCTATTACTCTTCCTCTGTAAAACATGTTTTACAGCCATTGAAAAGACCTAATTATTCAATCATCAGTAGGGTGGCTACTTCCTCTTGAACACTTATGAGTTCAGGCGTCATCTCAACGGGGTGTGGCTCATATCATTTACATTTCATTAAAGCACGCTGTGAGACATCATTGATTTCTCAGCAAAGCCGGAGTTTCCATGATGCAAGCTCATGGGTGGGGGGAGCGGTAGACGTGTCACCCATCAGGAGCTGTCAGGAGCTGTCAGAGGACAGGATCCAGACCCTTGGCCAGGAGAGGCCAGGCCAGCCAGCTGTCACCTCTCTGACACTGGCTGAGACCATCCATCTGGCTGAGAGAGGCCCACCATGGGTGGAGAGAACCTCGCCAGATCCCAGGCTACATGCACATGACGGCAGGAATGCACACGCACAGGCAGACATGTTTCATGTGCATATGAACAAACATTTATGCACGCACAATGACATGCACGCAGTTCTCTACGCATGTATGCACATATGAACTCGTACAAAGCTGCATGCCAGGGCTATTTTCGGTAATCACCAGCACAATCTGCGGTGCTGTCCACATGAATCATTCCCCCACAGACAGATCCGGGAAACAGAAGTGACACGCTGCCATCGAGCTGAACAGACACAAATAAACAATTATAACATTTGGCTGTAACGCTCCCTTTCACATACAGTAACCCTCTGTCTCAGAGAGTGAGCTTTAACAGCAGGAGGGTTTTTTTTTTCCCCACCATATACCTATGCATCATTATGGAGTACATTAAAAGTCCTCTGCTGGCAATAACATTTGAATCAGTGGCAAGCTTCATCTACTCTAAATTTAGACATGCCACAGTAGTCGATCTATCTCTCCTTGTTAGGTTTCAGTGGAATTTTTACTGCTGTGATACTCGTGTAAAATAAAACAACAACATCACCGCACACTGGCCGAGCGTGGAACACATCCACCCTGGCAATGTTTAAGTACGAGGGGTCAGTGGAGTTGCCAGACATATGGAGAGCATTTGGACATATTCAGACTCCGCATCGACCACAACAGAGCCAGGCGGAGTGTCGTACATCTTGTTTTGGTAACATCTCATTTTCATAAAAATGTTAAATAGCCACAATTGTCCCCCAAAAATTCTGGATCTGTTTTACTAAAAGAAACACTCAATTATTCATTTGCTATTTTCAATATTTTTCAAACCTTATTGTCATTTTGACATGTTTTAACTGAAAACACATCGCTATGATTGTAGCTCTTAGCGTATTAAAAATGGAATTTCTCTTTTGGGTCAGATTTTAATTGTTCAATTAAGGATTTATTCAGTTAGTGAGGACTGGTTAAACCAATTAACCAAGGCACAGTTTAAATGTGGGTGACCTCCATGTCAAACCTTCAGTTTCTGCCTGCTGTGCTGTAAAAATCTCGCCTTTTCCCGCAGTTACACACTCAAAGCGGTGATTATGTGTTTGAATTTTTCTCGGAATTGATTTAATAATTGCTGCGAACAATGCTCCTTGCAGTCAATGAAAACACCACAGGAGACTCTACATTTGTGGCAGAAAGCCTACTTTTTGGTGTGAAGACAAAACAGCCAGAAATACACCACCAGACTGGCAACAATTACCCAGAGCTGAAGTCCCAGCACATCATTTCCTCCCATTACTAACAGAGGTTAGTAAGTATTAGAGTCAAGTAAAGGTGATTAGATTCAAAGGCTGGGACAAAAATAGTTAAAAATGCATCTCTGTGCACTCAGTATGTTATTCCGGTGAAGTCATTCTGATTTCTTATCACACTCAGGAGATGAGAGGCAACAATGAGCCCTGAGAAATGTCACTGAAAGACTCAGGAAGGCAAAGACAGACAGAGGAGGAGAGAGGGAGAGCGAGATCAATGATAATGTGATCTGATGACATAGTTGAGCGAGCTGTTCCCCTCTGGTGGTCTCACCATCGACCAAGTCAGAGTTGAAGAGAGTGAATTTTGTTTGGATTGGCTTTAATCTTCCCATCAGACAATACGAGGCGAGCGGTGCGCTGCAAGTGTTTTCCATTTTGCCACGAGAGAATTGTGTCAGGTTCTGCAAGTGCACAAGCGCAGATACGTCAGTGTGGCACGTTGACAGGCAGCTTGTTCAAATAAAGAACTGACAGAGCCCCGAAACCGAGCGGCTCGACTGTTGCGCAAAGTATTTACAGAAACACATGCACATGACAACAGAAAACAAAAACAAAGCGATGCTGGTTCTCAGAAACTGTCTGTCCATGGTGCTGAAAGGATATATTGCAAATTGCTGAAAAGGGCTATGCATACTTTTTCCAATCCAAAGTTAATTACAAATGGTTACGGAGTTGTTTAAAAATGTGAGCAAATGGAAAACATTAGCTTTTGTGACAGCTTTGCCTATGCAAGAGCATTCAGCAACTTGTGTGGAGCTTATCTTTGATAAATAGCGTCATATGGGGCTGGCTGTTTTAGATACAAGAGTGTGAAACCAGATGATGAGTGATGCCCATTGCTACAGAATACTGCATGTAAATCAAAGACACTGATGTGTCATCCATCTATTGAATCCCTCTCAAAAGCCTCCCTGCTCAGCAGGGCCTTTATCAATTTCAAAATGCTGATTCTGTGAAGAATGGGGATAAGAGAACAGGACAGGAGTCTGCAGCTATGCTAGCAGCTTTGTGAGGCTGTAGTTACATAGGCAAAGTGGTGCTTTGAGCTACATGCTTATGTCAACATGCTAACATTTTGTTTTGCAGGTGTAATGTATCCTGTGTTCACCATCTTAGTTTCATCCAATAAAGCCCACCGTAAGACCATGTCCACAAAAGCCAGAAGTGCCAACCTGATAGTGGAGCGAGAGGAAAAGTCAGGGGATCACTTAAGTCTTTAGATTTTTGGAGGCCTAGTCTCACTCACAGTATGTCAAAATACACTGCTTGGGCTAAATGATGCCCCCTATTAAGAGTCTGTGTGAAATGCACTGGGCTTTCCACCAACTCCATTGTAAACCCATTAACATCATTAATAGACGCTTAGAGCAACAGGCGTACTGAAGCATGTAAAAGTCCGCTCAGGGTGGGCACGAGAGGAGGTGGATGGGTCTCACAAGCACTTAACTTTTTTTGTTGCCTAAACCTAACTGCTGACCCTGTACATGAGTTGGCTCACATAAATAATGTTAACCACGATCTTTACCTCACTGTAATCACATAGTTTTGTTGCCCAAACTTAAATGCCGACCCCTTATGTGAGTCGCATCACATGAATAACATTAACTACGATCTTTACTTTACCATAATCAAGTAGTTTTGTTGCCTAAACCTATCCTGCCGACCACTTCTCACTGGTGTGTTTGTGGCACTCAAAGCTGGGTGTGTTTTTGGCAGCATCCGTGATCTTTTTCTATCCGTAACCAATTGGTTTTGTTGCCTAAGCCTAACTGTCAACCCCTTACATGAGTCACCTCACAAGAATAACATTAAACCACAATCTTGTCATCACCATAAGCAGGTAATTGTGTTGCCTAAACCTAACCTGCCACCCTTTTCTTAGTGATGTGTTTGTGGCACTCAAAGCCAGGTGTTTTTTTTTTTTTGCAGCATCCGTGATCTTTTACTAACCATAAACAAGTAGTTTTGTTGCCTAAACCTAGCTGCTGACCCGTTACGTGAGGTGCTTTATATGAATGATATGAACCAAGATTGTCTCCTAAATATAGCCAAGTAGTTTTGTTGCCTAACCACAACAGAGACACCTATACCGCCTTGTTTGTGCCACTTAAAGCCAGGTGGGTTTTTTTTTTTCTTTTCCTATCTAAGTAGTTTTCCTGCCTAAACCTAAACGCAGACCCCTTCTGCTTTAAGATGCAATGCAAAAGGCTGCCCCTGGTGTCATTTTAGTTACGCCTAAGGATTCTGCCCAAGTGGCAAAATATGACGAGTAGGGATGAGATCACGTTTGTTCTTTGGGACTATAAATGTCCATAAGTCATGGCACTCTATTGAACAGTTGTTGAGAGATTTTAGTCAGGACCAAAGTGGTGCACCAACAACCGACACTGACATCCCTAACAACATTACACTACTACAGTCAAACTAATTTTCTGATGCTTGACAAAGGAACCAGTGTCTTTTTTACACCAAGAATTGCTTGCTTCTGTTTCATGCTTAGTCGTGTGCCAATACTGTTTAGATAAAATGCACAAATTAGGCCAGGTTCTGTGTTTCTACCACAAAGATGAAAGCTGTCTCCAAAGCAAAAGCCCAAGAGAAACCATAATGAAAACATGTAAATGCTCCAAGATTTTTTCCTGGCCACGCAGAAGAAAATATTTACTCATTGACTTAACAATTGATGTTTCAGAGGGAAATTATTGCCAAGACGTTGTGTGACAGAGAAAGTGTGCATGCAGGCACAAAGATGCGACCGAACTCCAGCCAGGCCACAAGGGGATGTCTGAGACTCTGTAATTACCTCTAAGCTGTCCTGATGTTAAGGAATCCACAATGAGACTCACGCAAACATGGCTGGCGCTGTGCACACCTTCACTCAGCCTGGGGGTCTAATAACCAGTGTTTATACTGTGGTCGGCAGATATGAGCGTAGCAACGGTGGTGTGTTTGATAGACCCTGTGTTGTTCAAACACAACCAAACAGTAGATAACATCCTCCAATTAAGTTCCTTATTAGTGGAGCAATAACAACATGATGGCCGTATAAATCTCAACAATGACCTAATCAGGTTTTTCCCTCGCAGAGCGAGGCTTCTGTTATCGAGACCACAAAGGAGCTGAGGTATATTTGTAGCTACTTGAATTATTTCTGACTACTGAGATCATTTTTTTGGTTCAGAGAGGACACTCAAACAGCTTTCAACCTTCTACCCTACACCTATTTTATCTCTCCCATTTGTAGCATTTATAGGTATATAAGTAGTATATTAATACGTGTTTCCAGCATGTCGGTTGCTGCCATGGGTGTAATAATCTTTCTGCCTTGGGCACACTTTATATGATGACCAAATGTAGCAGAAAAATAAGAGCACAGAAGTTTAGTTGGACCTAAATATACAGCCATAAACATCATCACCCATGAGGGAAACTTTGTTTAATATAGTACAATAATAACAATGACAAACAATGCTCTACTATCACTTCTCATAAAAGCAGGTTCCAAAGACAAATCAGGCCTTAATGGAGGCCTTTTATAGAGATAGGAAAGGATTATTTCATTATAATGTCTCAACCACACTTAACAATTTATCCACATAATTATGGTGGGCGCCCAGGTTGCGCTGTCACAGTAAAGAACGGCCCAGTGAGAGCCAAGAACTTTTATTGAGTTGATATTAATTGATTTGTCCTGACCTACCCAGACCTGGCCTCCCTGGGCTCAGCTTCCTCAGTGGAGCATTGCCAAGGTCTGTCCTAACTCTGCATAAAAATAAATGAGAAGCTATGGGGCTAGTCTCTAAAGCCAGAGGATATTGTTCGATTTCACGTCAGCCCTCCAGGAGGCAATTTAAACAACCCAGCATGCTAATCAACCTGGTATAAAAGGCAGCTCTGGAGGGTGGCCCATTCTTTTTACTCCCCTCTCTCCTATTGCAACAAGGCCAAAAAAAAGACCTAAACAATCTGAGGGGGGAAAGTGTAATTGTGCCTGTATCTGAAGGAACATTACACTCCAGTGTAATGTAACTATATGATGTGGAAAGGGGAAACAAGTACTTTAAAAGGCATTCCCTGGCCAGTTAGGCTGGCATGCCATTGTTATATTTTTCAAAATCCAAGAAAAACAAAGCCTCTTTGGTGTAACAATCATCCCAGGGAAAGGATGCTTATATAAAAATATGTTGGCGAAGGAGGGACAGTTGCTGTACTGGAAGACTCTCGAGCCAGGATGCGAGCTTCCCTGCTGCCATCAACACATCGACAACGTCTCAGTGGAACCACATTGTGACCCTCGTCCGAAAGAGGCAGAGCCCCGTTCCCCGCAAATAATTCAATACTCTAATATTCCCCTGGTATTCGTTGTGACCACAGAAATACGATAGTGTTCATTCTCTGCTTGTGCCCTGAACCCACGGGTCAGGTGGTAGCAGATCACAGACTTCTCTGTGACTCAGAGGTTAAACTAATCATGCATGACTTTCTCACATGGCCCAACAAGCACCTTTAGAAATCTACACCGGTTTGTCATCGAGTGGTGGGTGAACCTGCTTTTCATGCATTTACATCTTTGTGAATTCAGCTGCTGGATTATTGCGGCAGCTTTCACTAAATTCACCTTTAATTATGTAGACCCACAACACGCTCCTACACACTGCATTCATACAGCTCCTCATCAACACCCTGCCCTCAACTAATATCTGTATGCCTCAGACTTCAGAGAAATGTTCTGCAATAAATTCCTGTAAAGCCTCATTTTTATTATTTGTTAAGCTTCTCTCTATAGCTGAGGATGTCCTTCAGCTCTGTATTAAGATCTTGAAAAACATTCATTTTAAATTAAAAAAAAAAAAAAAACTGACTCCATGATTAGAAGCTAAGAGCTAATAAACACTGCCCCCTACTGATACAAAAACGTTCTTACAGTTACTTACCAATACCAGCTGGTGCAGTGTCAGTACTTTTTAAGTGTGTAGGTTATACATTAGATTTTTCTGCACTTAGCTGTCAAACACGCCATCAGTTTATTACCTTATTTTTCTCCTATTTCACTGAAAGTGTATTGCATTTAATTTCAGCAATCATTTCCCCCCTGATAGACGACTTCTCCTGTAAATAAATTCCTTGAGGTTTCCGGCTCCGTTACTCAGCTTTCAAAGGAATCTCAAAGCAAATACAGCAACCTGCAATAACTGGTGCTATTACTTCAATATTTCTTTTGAACACAGTAGAATCTAAGATTTTTTTATATAACAAAAAGAGAAGAAACTGGACATAAACTACTCATACTGGCAGTGCTTTTTACTGGTGCAAGGAAACCTTTCCAAAACATTCATCATCAGTAAAAACTGCAGCAAGAGAAAGGATAACAAAATACAAATAAAGTCCAGCTGTAGTTTCATGTATGGAAATCACATTAATGAATAATCAACAATAACAGATATACCCTGCACCCCCCCCCAAAAAATATATTATCACAGCAATGAATTAGTAGTCTAGCAGGTCTCAATAAAAATAAAGTAATGCATAAAACATTTGTAAAAGTGTGTATTAGGTTACTTTAATGCTGTCATATGTACAAGTGTTGAGTCTGCTGCTATTAATAACTCCGCTGTCAATTTTTTACTTTAGCATGTAATTCTTTTTGCAAATGCTCTTGTGTAGTTTCTGCTTTTATTCTATTATTATATTAGTCTATGTACCTCGTATTATTTATTTCTGTTACTTTCTATAATTAATCTGTATTTATTTCTATCTTTGTACTGCTGCAACAACTGAATTCCCTGTTGGGGATCAATACAATCTAATCTAATACATCTATACAATCATGTATGTATACAGCATCATAACATCACATATATCTGATGTGGGATTATTTGATGCTTGTAATGATTTCACTCTCTGTCCACACTTTCAATACAGCATTTTGATTCTTAAAAGGTCAAAGATCTGTTGTCTTAACCCCATCACAGTCACTGAATGTCCACCTCAGCTGACGCTATTTCCATTTAACCATAAAGTCTTTCTTATGGTCACAATAACATTAATAAGATAAACACTGTTAAATTAATTAGAGTTCAGTATATAGCTTCTTATTATAGCTTGAATCATTACATAAATAAAAAAAAATAATAATAAAAAAACATATGTAGCATCATTAATGGATAAGTTTTTGAAAAAGACAAACATTAAAAATACAATATTAGTCATATTACATAACAAAGACATTACATGAATAACATTAAAAGTAGCTAAGAAGTTTTAAGTAAAGACAACTGGGGACATCGTGAAACGAAGGTAGAAAACTTTTTCTCTGTGTATGACACTTATGGTACTCTCAATGTCACTTCCTAAAAATGTGAAGTGTTGTTTCTGTAGAGACATGCACAGTCAGGAGAATGCCAGCTCTCTGACACGGACTGTTTCACCGTCTACAAGATGGTGATCTCTGTTGTGTTTTTGTTTGTGAGCATACTGATATTACTGGTTTTAACAGGTCTGTTTATGTTACATTAAAAAAACACAACCAGGCAACAGAGATGAGTGAACCACCCACCTGCTTTCAATCTCAAAACTATACTTTTAAACTTGGTAACTGTCTGCTTCTTCTCTCACTGTATGCACATCTTTTCCTAATTTCCCTCAGCAGACATTTGTCTGGACTGGTGTGAAATTCTGCCATACTCTTTTAACTCTGCCTTTATATCTTTGTATTGATCTAATTCCCTTACTGCCTTCTGTTGTGCTGTATTTACAGCTTCACTTTCACTATTATCTCCCTACTGAACTTTGTTTCAGTTTGCCAAGCTGCTCAAAGGCCTATGCAACGACTTCATCTTTCTTTTGTCCTTGTTTATCCTCACTAAGGCTCTCATTGTCTGGCTTGCCTTCTTTCGGGCCACTCTGGACCTCATTTTTATCTTCAACAGTTTCGCCCTCACCTTCATCTGACTGCTCCTCAGAGTCATGACTGGTCTTGTCCTCTTCTTCTCGACACAGGTCTGCATGTGCAGCATCTGGGGACTTTTGAGAGGTGTCAGTGTTCCTGTTGTCTGGTTCTGTTGGGGGTGGGCTCTGAGGCTGCGGGGACGGTTGCTTCTTCACTCTCACCTACACTATCTTTTTCACTTTCAACTTCAGAAACTGGTTTGACAGTTTCTTGCTGGTTGTCTTCTATCGTGTGTGCTGCTTCCTGTGGCAGCTCCTGCTTATCTAGTGATGTTTTTGAACCTTTCTGTTCGGGAACAGTGGGCGACTCTATGTCCTTGCTAGAGTCGTCTGATTCATTTATTTCTTCTTCGCCTGATGAGTCAGATTCTCTGGCATTTTTCTCCGCAGTTTCCTCAGTGACCTGATCTGAGTTGGCGTCTTCCTCGTCTTCACCAGCGGTGTCCTTGGGTGCCATATTTGGAGAGCTTTTGGTCAAAGGGGAGCGTGGCTGAGCAACAGGAGGAGTTACAGCATTGGAAGGAGCAGGCTGTGCTTCCTCATCCTCATCCTCATCTGCCTCCTTATCTGGCTCTGAAACAGACAGTAAAATGAGTAAAAAAAATGCTTTTAAAAAAGTGGAACTGACTGCTAAGATTAAATTATGCAGAGGCAGTCTTGTTTTAAAATCAATAAGTCTTACTCTATGGAAATTAAGAAAATTAGCAAAGCTATAACGCCATTTCCCAAGTAACCCACGCACTGCAATCAAATGTAGCTCCTTCTTCAGCTTTTGACATGTGTTTAAATCTTAAGTGTCAAGATTAAGAAATGCTGTGGTCAGACTTGAAAAATGAACAATGCCTTTTTAACCCTTTAGATCACATCCCCAGTCATATTGTGCACCTAATAATAGATGCCAAAAAATACATCTTTGTATTCTTCAAAATACAATCATGACAGTGCTTACATAAGCTACTATCAAACCAATTTAAATCATCAAAATCATGACATCCACCCATAAATCAATCTGCAGCTTTTAGCTGCACAGAGCTAGGATTTATGTAAGCCAGCAAGCAACAGCTTGCTATGTTGGTGTGGCATCGTTTCCCGAAAATACCGTGGTTATGGGCCCCCTGGCTACAATTTATTCACTTTGAAGAGAGTATCTGCCCTGGTATACAGATTGTGCGCAAGCCATTTTACAGTGGACTGCTTCAGCAACTACATGGCGTATACAATAGGCTTTGTCTCTCCCTCTCCCTGATGGATAGTTCGATCCCTTCGGTGCACACAGACGGGGCCTCTCCATATCTGTTATGACATGCCCACCTTTCAGTGATTAATTAAATTCCTCTCAACATTGCATCCCGCTCAGGACATTATATATCCTGCCTGCCTATCCTTTTCACTCGGAAATCAGTCACAATTCTGAAGTTGGATCCTCCCAAAATGCTGTTTCTTATCTGTACTTTTAAAGAGTGATGTTGGTTTGGGTCAACTCCTTCTTCTATGAGAAAGGCAATGCCGACATGTTTTTGTCTAATCTGTCAAGATCACTGCAAAGAATAATCAGTCATCAACAAAACTGCTGCTACGTCCTTTATCTTGTGTGCCAGATGTTGCAGCATATGCCTAAACTAACTGTGGTTACTTCACTTCTGTACTGTACTGGACAAAAATGGTTTTGTACCTATCGATTAGTTGCACTTGATGAAGTATTTTGGGCGTATAGACTTTTCTCTTGACAGTATTTTCTTTTGTTTCTTTTTTTTTTCTTAAATTTAGTGGGGTTTTTTCAATGTAACTACTCTGAATAGTGAAGTTTGCAAACCTGGCTGCTCAGCAGCAATGGAGTGGTCAGAGTCTGTGTCCTCATTTAAGTCGTCCGACACTCTGGCTGGGTCCACGTCATTTGCCTTCTCGGAGTCTGAGAGGTCAAACTGTGGGACTTTTCCCTCTGTAGGTTCTCCAAGCTGATCTGTATCCAGATAACCTTTGTCGCTGCTAGCAAGGTTATTCTGATCCAGAGGAGAAGGTGGCTCACTGGGCGCTTCCTTGCGCTTATCTGTTTAATTTTTAAACCGGAAACACAGAAAAAAAGAAAATGAAGGAACAAAATTTTTCACGAGATGAATACACACAGAAGCAGTCATAAAGCAAAAATGAAAATCACTCTAAAATGTGAGGACCTGCTGCTTTGCTTTGTTTTTTGTTAAGTAAAAACTTTTGGCTTTTGAACTGTTGGTCAAACAAAACAAGCTACAGCATTTCAATATTTCAGTGTGGTTTTTGCAAATATTTCACACATTTTTGACATATTAATAATACTCCTATTACTACTAATAATAATATATTTTTTTTATTCATAGAGTGTTTTGTTAGGGTACTCAAAGTCATTTTACATGAGTTAAAATTATCATAGGAAACAGTGCTGTTAAATTATTAATTGAAACATCTAAAGAGAGAATAATAAATAAAAATATAAAGTAAGCATCAGTTGCAGCTCTTAGCAAACAATCCATTTTTACAGGTATACTGTGCAGGATTGTCAGTTACAGTTTGTTAACACACTTGCCAGTAAAAGTGAAAGTAAAAGCCAACCCCAGAGACACTTCCAAAAAGCTGTTTCTTATCTGTACTTTTAAAGGGTGATGTTGGTTTAGGTCAACTCCTTCTTCTATGAGAAAAGCAATGCCAACATGTTTTTGTCTAATCTGTCAAGATCACTGCAAAGAATAATCAGTCATCAACAAAACTGCTGCTATGTCCTTTATCTTGTGTGCCAGATGTTGCAGCATATGCCTAAACTAACTGTGGTTACTTCACTTCTGTACTGTACTGGACAAAAATGGTTTTGTACCTATCGATTAGTTGCACTTGATGAAGTATTTTGGGCATATATACTTTTCTCTTGACAGTATTTTCTTTTGTTTCTTTTTTTCTTAAATTTAGTGTTTTTTTCTGTAACTACTCTGAATAGTGAAGTTTGCAAACCTGGCTGCTCAGCAGCAATGGAGTGGTCAGAGTTCGTGTCCTCATTTAAGTTGTCCGACACTCTGGCTGGGTCCACGTCATTTGCCTTCTCGGAGTCTGAGAGGTCAAACTGTGGGACTTTTCCCTCTGTAGGTTCTCCAAGCTGATCTGTATCCAGATAAGCTTTGTCGCTGCTAGCAAGGTTATTCTGATCCAGAGGAGAAGGTGGCTCACTGGGCGGAGTGGAAGGAAGAGATGCAGGCTCCTTGCGCTTATCTGTTTAATTTTTAAACCGGAAACACAGAAAAAAAGAAAATGAAGGGACAGAATTTTTCACAAGATGAATACACACAGAAGCAGTCATAAAGCAAAAAAGAAAATCAGTCTAAAATGTGAGGACCTGCTGCTTTGCTTTGTTTTTTGTCAAGTAAAAACTTTTGGCTTTTGAACTGTTGGTCAAACAAGTTACAGTATTTCAATATTTCAGTGTGGTTTTTGCAATATATTTCACACATTTTTAACATATTAATAATACTCCCATTACTACTAATAATAATATACTTTTTTTATTCATAGAGTGTTTTTTTTAGGGTACTCAAAGTCATTTTACATGAGTTAAAATGATCATAGGAAACAGTGCTGTTAAATTATTAATTGAATCATCTAAAGAGAGAATAATAAATAAAAATTTAAAACAAGCATCAGTTGCAACTCTTAACAAACAATCCATTTTTACAGGTATACTATGCAGGATTGTCAGTTACAGTTTGATAACACACTTGCCAGTAAAAGTGAAAGTAAAAGCCAATCCCAGATTCACTCTTAACGCTTTTTTGCAGCACTGTGTCTCTTGAATGCCTGCCTGCTTACAGTCTGGCACCTGGTCGCTACCTTTTTTGAAAGCCCTGACCTCACCTAAGTGCTGTGGGGATACATTTACACCCCCCCATAAACATCTTGAACCCAGAAAATAGGAAGAAAATAAGAAAATACAGGCAGAAGGCAGGGTCTCTGCAGAGAAATACTTCACAATAAACTTCTAGTGGGTCAAAAGTGATGATTGATGATTTTAGATAAGTTCTTTACCTGACATTTTTTTTGTGGGCAAATTATTATTTTTTTGGTCGTACCGCCTTGACATCTTTTTGACATGCCCTGCAAAGAGTGAACAGTCACAACCAGCAATATTAATATGACGCACCCTTTATATTTAGTATGTATGTATGCATGCATGTAAGCTATATTAAATAACATCTGTGTTAATGTCACCTTTTTGTGGCATCTCATCTTGTTTATCCGTTTCACCTGCTATCACAAAAAAGAATAAAGGATATGAGTTTCACAAAAAATGCTTCCTGGTTCAGCCCATAATTATTTATGACATATGCCATTCATTGAGACAATCTCAGTTTTGTCGCTCTGTTCTACAAGTCAGGGACTCGTTCGTAAGGGAGAAGGGAGCTTTCTTATTATCATCACTAGATCAAATTATTTCAGTGCAAATGTTTTTCCACTTCCTGTCATTCAGCTGAAGCACAGCATAAACATAGCGTTTTGTAAATAATAACAAACCACAGAGAAAATGACACAAAGCATGACGTTCTTTCAGCATTATTACAAATACATTTTTTCTATCAACTTGCTTTAAACCCAGATTTTGCTACTGTTGTAGCATACAACACTTGATACATTTCTTAGCAGCCTCTTACTTTTAACAGTCTCAGCGTCTGAATCTGCATCGTCGTCCTGCCTCATATTCCCCATACCTGGTAGCAAATGGCGAAGTGGCTGATCAGAGGGAAGTGTGGACTCTCTGTGAAGTAGAAGACTTTTTTCTTCACCTCGAGCTGTCTGCTTATCTGACCCTGGAACAGATTGAAATGCAAAATACAATGTAACTCACCAGGTAGGAAACAACCGGGCCAAAGAGTTATTAGACATTATGACCTTTGAGTAGAATAGGCCATTAAAGAGCAGTGTGTGATTTTGATAACAAGCTGACAAACATTTTCACGAGAGCCATGGACTGCATCAATATAAGAAACAGAAAGAGATTAAAGAGTGGCTGAGAAGTAGGTTATGAACAAAGGAACAATTTTGTACACAGAGTAATTTCTAAAAGGGTTTCTTTATATTGCAGTGTATGGCAAAATGTTTCACAAGAGCTTCTGCAAGAAAATCTATCATAAGTATTATAATTTTCTATCACTGTGTATTTGATGCAGATCTGGATCCAGATGCAAATCATTAAACATTTCAAAACATGCTCAATTATTATCTATTTACAATATTAAAAGTATTGTGCAGCTTTGCAGATAGAGTGCTCTCTAGCTCTTATCTGCAACACTCCTTGCCCTGCACACAATAAACAGTCGACACTTACCAAATGAGACTGCTCCACCCTTTACTGTTATCACCACAAGGAACAAAATCAATGCGCAAAATCTAATGCTCATGTTCCATCTGGTGGCAGTCACTGGTCATTGTCTAACCTCACAATTTCTTTAGAATTAGAAAAACAAAATGAGAGAAAATAGAAAAAATGAAAGTAATAAGCACACAGTGGTGCTCAGCAGTCTAGTAAATAACAGGTCAGTTTCCTAATGCACTATTAATGATATTCCTTTACACTTTCTTTGCTCTTACATGACTTTTTTTTATTATGAAAACCAACTACGTACAAAACACTTAAACTGTCCAACTGCTTAACAATTTGAGAAGCACCCAAACAACACATTTTTTTCCTGAGTTTCAACAGTGATCACTGCTTGTTCTCTCATCTGAGTAATGCTGAAACAATAAGTCGATTAATATGATGAGTCTACTGACGGACATTTAATTTAAAAAATCAATTTCTATATAATTATTTGAAATGATCATTTAACACTTATTAATCTTCTCAGTCTTTTCTGAGGGATAAATGCCAAACATTTGCTGCTTTAAGCGCACATGCAGTGTACTTCATACCTTCTGTTGCACCACGTGGTGACTGTTTTTCCAAATCACCTTTTGCGAAGCATGCTAAAGTTTAAGAACGAGTGGACAGAAAAAGAAAAAAGAAAGAGCATGTTGTAGTTTAATACATAATAACATTTGCTTGTGTTCAGTATTACTGTGCATAATCAGCTTTTTATACATAACATTGGTAGACAATATAATGCTTATTATGCATTCAGTTACATATAGCTTTGCGAATACATGGACATCAGTGCATACTTATGTCAGCTAGTGCTCCTTCATGGCTGAAAAATAAATAATTTTTGGATCAGTTCCTCTGGTTAAGGTGTATTTTTTGTAATTCCTTACCTTTATGGTGTAGTTTGCAGAACAGTACACCCAGACCCACGACTAGCCCAACTACACCAATGGTGACCAGACTGGCAATCAGTGCTACAGGAGAACCGTCTGCACAGAAACACAAAAGTCAACGTTTTATTGCATTACATTAATTGTGAAAACAACATGTATGTAGTACCATGACACTAAAGATTTCAGTCTAGATTATAAAGATGAACTCTAGCATCTCTTTGAAATCACTTTAAAAAGCCTACTTTTGATTAATTAAAACATTTTATTCCATTATATGCTGTGCACACATCATGTGCGTGTTTCACCTTCTTTTTCACCACCACTAAGAAATAAAGCTCAGCTGTGTTTGAAAGATTAAAGTCTCTGTTTCAGATTCATTCAGAGTCTTTGTCAATGAAGCAGTCCAGGTATTTTCCTGTGTTTTTGTGTCTAACTGACTAATGGAAACAATATTTTTAAAAAATATTTTTTTTGGTACTGATGAGACCACTGCAGCCGGCAGCCACCAAACAGGCTGCAGTGGAACCACTCAGAGTTTTCTGCAGCATTAATGCACGTCCACTTAAGTGCTTGTTTTTGCCACTGACCGGCTCAAATTATTATTTTAAGTGTGACAATTTATGGAAAAAGTCCCTATGAAGACAGGCCTTTTTGTTAAAGAGTAAGATCCTTTTTGTTTAACTAGAAACAGCCCCGAAATTGCCATTCGCCACACTAACCAGACTCCATTTAAATAAACTGTAATTTTAGTGTGTATAAAGCCAGCATATTTTCACATCTAACTGGGTGAATTAAGGATTTATTTAAACCAAACCAGAGTTAGAGATTGTTGGAACAGCGGAAAGATGAACCACAACAGTTTTTGTTTTCTGTCAACTTTGAATAAAGTGTGTACTACGATGATAAAATTACTGTTTATGTAAATAGAGTATGGTGGGTTTGGCGAAAGCGATTTCTGGGCTGTTTCAAATTAAACAGAAAGGATCTTACTCTTTAACAAAAAATGTTTTCAGAAACTCAGAATAACAATCTGAGCCCGTCAGTGGCAAAAACAAACACTTTTAGTGGATGTTCATTAACGTTGCACAAATGCCCCAAGTGGTTAAATTGCAGCTTGTCTTGCAACTGCTCTCACTCAATATAGGACCAGTTTCAAAATTGTTTTTGCCCTTTGTCACTTAGACACAGAACCATGGGAAAAAAAAGGGTCCGTGTTGGAAAATAGCGGTTACCTTTTAATGACTTATGGTGGGTTATTTATAAAAATATCCTGTGTAAATTAGCTTCTAAAAGTACACTTGCTTGAAGTGATAAATTCCACAAAATAAACAATCAGTATATAATATGGCTGAACCTGAAGTAAAATCTTACCTGAATGGCAATCCTTTGCAGTGAATGTAGCAGTTTCACTACCCAGAGGGTTGCTCACTTGACAAGTGTACACCTTATCATCATGTTTCTCCCCCAGAGGTATTAGCAAATTTGCGCCAGGCTGCACTTTTCCATTTGTGTTCCACTCAAACTTCGTCAAAGACTGCGGTCGTCTGGGCTCTGCAGAGCACACCAGCTTTCCAGACTTGTTAGAGCTGCCGCTGTCGATCATCTCACAGGATATGGTGGGCTTAGCGACCTCATCTTAAAGAACACATCAATGGATTAATAAATGAATACCAACTTAGCTGAATGATTCTATTGTGTTATGTCATGTATAACAAAATTTTAAACATAGTATAGAATATAAAGGACATAAAGCTCTTATCAGAAAAAATAAAGACAGGATAAAATCTTAATAAAACTACAGAAAATTTTGATAGTTATACATGACAAGCATATCAAAGAGACAGTTGAAGTAGAACTCACAGTAACTTCCCCTTCCTTTTACTTTGGCACTGATAGTAAACGTATATTGCTTTCAGTTCTTTGGACAAACCAATATTTTCTGGAGAGCAAAGTCTCTCGACTGAGGCAGTCATGAAAAGCAAACCAAATAGCCAGCTATAAAATCCATTTTTATAGGTGATATATTAAGAGATAAAATTGGTTTTGATATCTGGATCTCCTCTATATACTGTTGGGCGTGGGCTAGCAGTCCTGGCTCAATGTCTCAATCAACTGGAGGCCAATGTGTGAATCCTCTGTGGGGCTTCCACACTGACAAGAAAGCATTAAGTCCAAAATGTTTGTTTGCAGAACACAATTAACTAAGATAACTAAAAAGTGAAAAATAAAACAATTTGCATAATTTAAAACATTACAGATTAATTCAAAAACAAAAATGCCTCAATAAATCCTCAACCATGATGAAATGAGCAACCTGCCAAAGGTAGAGTGTCTGTAAAAATATTCCATGCTACCTCCTCACCACCTCTTTCAGGTTATATTGTTTCATACTAGTGAATCACGTCTTTCTGAGACTGATCAACAGAAATGAATCTTGAACGTAAAAACAAATCCCTACAAAGTGATCTAAATATTCCTGATAATAATACATGTATTCACTACCCCTCAAAGAGCATTAAATCTTCTGACAAGCTGCCGTTCTCTCGTCAGCTGCAGCAGGTTACCGTCAAGACTTCTCTTTAGTTTGCTGCATTCGTTTTCCCTCTGCTCTCACAGGACTTCCAAGGCCACCACTGTTCATGTAGGGTGTTTCAGCTGTGGTGCTCAGCTCAGTTTTTGTCTTATATGAATAAAGAACATTCCTTCACTTGTTTCATATTTTCCAATGTATTTTCTTCTGCAGGTTGTCCATTTTCTTTTGCATGTTGGAGTTTAGTTTAAAGTCCTTTTAGGGTACAGAGTTACTTTAGCAACACCTCAACTTCCAGCTACAGAATGCATGCACCAATGTGACCAATTAACCCCCTTGTTAAAGCAGAAAAAACTTACCTATGACCTCCAATTGATGAACTGAACGATGCAGCCGTTTTTTGATGTCTACTTCCAGTTCATACTCTCCGCTGTCTTCAAATCTGAGGTTATGGATTTCAAGTGCTGCAGAGTCCCAGTGAAGAGTGATCCTGTTTTCATATAGGCTGTAAACGCGTTCCTCATTGCCATTAAACTCTATCACTTTGTTGCCATTGTGTTTCCATAGAATTGCATCAGGTTGTTCGGGGATGTTCGGCTCCAAGAGGACTTTGTTTCCCTTGAGTGCATATTTTGGAGGCTGTCCAGCAACTAGACACAGAGAATAGAGACATACAGAAACATACAGCATAATGTCTTTAAGTGTATTTGTATTGTGTATAAGGACAACTCAAGACCTCGACACTATACACAGAGTTTCTGATCTATTAGATACACCTATACAATCTATTGTAATCCAATACACATAAATCTGAGCATGAGATGAGCGTCAGCGGTGATACAGGCTTTGCGCTGGGCCGTTGTGGTGAAGAAGGCGCTGAGCCATAAGGAATAACCAGTCAATCTAAGTTCAGGCTGCCACCTATGGCCATGAGCTCTGGGCAGTGACCAAGAGAATAAGATTCTGGATACAAGCGGCTGAAATAAGCTTCCTCAGTAGGGTGGCTGGGCTCGCCCTTAGAGATAGGGTGAGGGAGCTTGGTGTAAAACTGCTGCTCCTTTGAAACCATTTGAGGTGGTTCAGGCATCTGATAAGGATGCCTCCTGAGCACCTCCCATTAGGGGTTTTCCTGGCAAGTCCAAGTGGTAAGAGTCCCCAGGGCAGACCCAGAACATACTGAAGGGATTATATCTCTCATCTGGCCTGGGAATACCTCGGGATTCCACAGGAGGAGCGAGAAAGCATTGCTAGGGACAGGGACAACTGGAGTACTGCAGCTTGTCCCCACGACTCCGTGTATGAAAATGGCTGGATTAATCTGCAATTTGCGCGAATCTTTCTGTGATCGATTTTGCCAACACTGTGCCGGAGTGGTGCTGATTCCAATCTACGATCATTTTTGAGTTAATTTAGTTCATTTTGTTAGTGTCCTGGACAGCATTACAGAGAGTTGCTTTTTCATTTTTTTGTGCCACTACTGTTTGTTAATGGAGGCTGGCAAAATTTTAAAATTGCTTTTCTATATAAGAGAGTATCCTGACCTTGAAAATAAATAGTTTGACAAAATAATCTTACCTCAAGATCTACTTTTTTTGTGGAGCATTCACAGTTTTTTTTTTTTTTTTTTTGCTCAGTTGTCATGGAGACAGCCGTCATTATGACCCAAGTATGGAATTTCTCTCACCACATGTCTGCCTCTTCACTATGGACTATCCAACTGGCAAAAATGCCCCCCAAAATTAAATAAAAAATAAAATAAAAAACTTTTTTTTTAAAAAGGTGTTTGTTTGTAAGGATGTAAATCACTAGTTTCATCATGATTAGGTATTATATCAATGTTTTGGACAACAATATGACATTTGCTGATACAACAAAGTGCACCATAAAATGACTTAAATTCAACTCAATTCCATTCAGGAGCCTGCAATCGATTCAGGCTATATCAGTAGATATTCCCACTGCCTTTTTCTTGTCTGCTTACTATTATCTGCCTGCCGCTAGGCCGCCACCACGGTTTTAATGTTTATGAAGTGGTGAATCAGATATGCCTTAGGAATTTCAAAATAAAGGCGTATCCTAAAGGTCTAGTGTGTAGGATTTATTGGCATCTAGGAGAGAGATTGCAGAATGCAATCAACTGAAACTTGTCCTGGGTGCCAGGCATGTAGGCGAACTACCGTGACCGATGTGAACTCAAATGGACATAACTAGGGCCAGTGTTTGGTTGTTCTATTCTGGCTTACTGTAGAAACAACATGGCGGACTCCATGGAAGAGAACCTGCTTCATATGTAGATATAAACGGCTCATTCTAAAGTAACAAAGACATAATGACTCTTAGTTTCAGGTAATTATACACTAATGAAAACATAGTTATTAGTATTATATTCAATTTCTGCCAATATATTCCCCTAAATATTACGCACTGGTCCTTTAAAGATGACAATATGTAGGCCTATTGATGTTTCACTTTGCATCCAGATCGATGTATGATTACACTCGCCGCTGAAGTTAACTTAAGACGTGCATTGATTAAAATTCTCCATCCTGTTAAAAGATATGGGAAAAACAACCAAGATATTTTATGGTGATGTCACTGTCTTGCTAATTGTGCTTGTGTGTTGTTGTCCTTGTTTATGTGCTTTGCTCTGTGCTTTTGTGTGTGTGTTTGTGGCCATGTGCTTTGGTCTATGTTGTGTTTTATGTTGCACTTTTGTATAGTACATTCTTAATGTTTTTGGTTATATGATCATGTTTTTTTTTTTTTATTAATAGTGCTTATGTCTTGTTGTTTTTGCTTATGTGCCTTGTTATGTGGTTTTGTCTATGGTTACATGCTTGCTCTGTTCTTATGTGCCCTTCTATGGACATGCCATCTATCCACTTTTATCTGTGCTTATATGTGTATGTCATTTTAATGTCTTTATCTTATATACACACACATATATAGCATCAACCTGCCAGGGACTGCAGACGAAAATTAGCCTGTATGGCTCAATCTGGCACATTTACGTGACATAAGTGATCATGGCATGATAAGGGTATACACAGTATCAGGGACAAGTATGTTGATAAAACTTTTGCCAGCTTTAAACAACTAGCCAACAAATTTGGACTGACAAGCATTCCTTTTTTTGGTATTTACAAATCAGAGACTTTGTGTGAAAAAGGTTTTCTAACTTTCCAACTATCCCTCCATTATCCTGCCTGGGTTCTGGGTCAATATGACCAACAAGCGCAGCGTCTTATTGATATATGCACAGATTATGGTCAGATATAATCTGTCTATATCCCACATTAGACAACGATGGGAAAATGATCTTGGGGCCCCACTGTCAGGCGAGGAATGGTACATGATACTTTCTAGGGTTCAGTCCTCCTCTATATGCTCAGCGCATGCCTTAATACAGTTTACAGAGCTACGTTGGCTGCACTTCTCGAAAACTTGTGACTAACATGCGTGACAGGTGCAAACAAGACTCCAGCAACAGTCTGTCACATGCTTTGGTCTCGCCCAAAACTTAAACCATTCTGCCATTTCCAAGGCATACATCTGTAATACTATGCCTTCCCTTATTATCGGTGTTTTTGGTGTACTCTCTACTCCACGTTTTCAGTCTTCCTGCTCATCTACAGAAGGTTATTGCTTTTTCTTCTCTATCAGCTAGACATTTAATGTTAGACTGAGGGTTGAATGCACTATGACACACTAGTTCTGTTTTGTTTTATGTATGCTTGTTTGTCTATGTGTAGGTCTAGGTGTAGATGCGTTCAATGTGATCTCTTTGTTTTGGTTGTTGTTATTTTTCAGTATCCTTTATTTTTTCGCACATAACTGCAACTTGAGATGACAACTTGTGTTAGTGTCTTGTATGTTAATGTAAAATCTCTATACATAAAGTGTTAAAATAAATAAATAAACATAATGACATGACTTGAAATGGTAAGAAAGTAGTGAGCTGCAAAATGATTTAATGTCAGACTATGCGGCTATCATAAAACCCTACCTTTAACACCACTTTATCACAGAACTAATGTAACATGAAGAAAACTGAGCCATTTGTCAGCTGAGCAAACTCTATTGTGTCAAACTTCTCAATACAATTGGTCCAACATAACAGTGGCACATACTACAGCCTCACCACACCTCTCTGACACTGTCAACAAAAAGTGGGAAAGGCATTTAAAGAATGGTGGGTTTTTTATTGTACAGGTGTAACCACTGGGAGAGCCAGTGTTTATTGTGTGCATACATGGGTATAACAAATAAAAATCTGGTAGCTTAGGATAGGCAAATTGCCACATAAAACATAGGCTATATATTATACAGTATGGATTATTAATTGGTAAGAGTTAATTTATTTTTCCCTACTAAAGCTGTTCAAAAACATAAAGTCAAACTTTGTTTAAACCCCAGACACATAGTTAGTGAGGTATACTGCTGTGAGATACTATGAACTATTGAACCCCACATTAGGTATATCATTAACTTGTCTCTGACTTGTCCTGTCAGGCCTACAGGAAGATGCACACAGCAGCTAATATGTCGACATGAAGGTGCAAATTCTGAAAAACCACAAACATAATTCACACACAAACTCACCTAGGCACCAGGTAAAGGTGAGATAGACCAGGAAATACCGACGAGCCATTTCAGAAAAACCCGACAAAAATCACGCACTCAGCCGCCGTCTTACATTTACTTTCACTTCTCCGCAGGTGTAGTCAGAATAAATAAGGTTACTGTCTCCCTACGGAAAGTCGAAGAGTTCACGGGTTATTATTTTTCTTCGAACAAGTCGGGACAGGCGTAAATAAGGCGTAATCTAAGGCGTGTGTTAGCAGAGTACAGTCCCGCCTCGCCAAGCTCTGCAATCGAAAGTATTTAGTTCAGAGAAACTCTCAGGTGCGATACCTTAGAGTTTCCGGTCTCCTGATTTCCCTGGCCTTCAAAATAAAATCAAAACCTGACCATTTATACACGAACATGGCGATGGTTCTGGGCCAAATTTAAATGTATGCATCAAATATGTCCATGATTAATGAATATTTAAAGTATTTTCAATGATTACTATTTCACATCAGTGCACGTTCATGCACAGACAGCCAAATCTGTTTATCTGTGTTAGCCACAATGTTTTGCATCTTCCTATCCCAGTAGTGTAGTGTTGATAAGGTTGGTGTATATGTGTAGGATGCTGAGGAGGAATAGAGTACACTCTCATTTATAGCCCAGTGGCCTTTTGACTAAAAGTGTGTACTACCTAGCTGACAAAAAAAAAAAAAGAAAATAATATGTGCTAATTTGCTTCCAGTACATGTTGACATGTGTTTTAATAGTCCTGTAAATAAATAATCAATAAAAAAGGATCACAAATTAACTTGTTCAGAAGAATAATCAATAAAATAATATATGACATTGTAAAATGAAAATAAAATGTACAAAGTAACTTTCTAATTGAACTAGGGATGCACTGATTTTCGATTTCTGGGACGATACTGATACCAGTGCTTGAAACAACAATTTTGCAATTTTTTTGTTTGTTTTTTGTTTATTTATTCTTCTTTTGTGCCAGGGAAACATAGAAATCTACACCATAAAAAAAGAGAACTGTTATAAAGTCAATCATTACACCTTTGAATGAGCAGAGAGTCAATAATACACAGTTATGAAACAACCTTTTACATAACTTTCGTTTACATGAAAAAAACATTTTTTTAAAAAGTAAGCAAACGGCCTTTTTACCATATATGATGCATCGTGTTTCCCTCTCTAATATCTACTTTATAGTGCTGTGAAAACATCAACAAATTTCTCCTTCAAACAGCTGGATTTATTCAAGTTTCTCACTAAAGGATACATTTTACAAGATTACATTAAACACATCCTGAAAAGTGTCTGGATGTGGCATAGTTTGTGTTTACTCGCTATATTTCAAGTGTGATTCCTAATTTCACAAAACTTCATTGTTGATATGACCAGTAACACATTTTTTTTTTCCAGATAAGATTCGTTTGATTTCATGATTTTAATGACTTTGGTACTGGTCTTATCGCCTTCATGTCAGTGTGTTTTAGTTTGAAAATATACCGGAAGCTGAGCTGTTCTGTTTGACAGTTGAGTTTAGGACGCATGCCAGATTTTTTTTTTCTTCACCCTGTTGTACGAGAATGACAACTATGTATCTATAGATGTGTCAGGTGTTCAAGGATTCACACATGGAAATTAGTTTGATTAAGTGGTTCAGTAACTCTCATCTATCAAACACATATTTTGAGTGATTAGTTTGACACAAAGCTTGTACTTAAAACACGTTTGCAGTGATGTGCAGGTAGAACAAGACAACTCAGATTTTTAAAACACACCCTAAAAGTTAAAATGACAACCTGCTATAATAAGGTCTATGATAAGTTAGGATAAATATCCACTACACCCTTTCTGCCCACAATAAAAATTGGTGATATCAATTTGTTGGATGAAAACAATGTGATAACAAATTAATAAGCCTGGTTTTTAAACAAGTTAATTTTGGTGACTTTAATTCATGCTCTGTCCAGGTTGACATAGAGGTCCCCTTAAAGAGAAAGGCCTTCTTGCCCTGTCACTCCTGAAGTAAAAGAAACTCATTTTAAATTAGTATGAGCAATATACCCTGTCCTACGAACCATCCATCTATGTTTAAATTAATTTTGTTATTACAATCAGATAAGCCAAAGGTAATTTTTAAACTACGTGCTTTTTTAGAAGAATGTCCCCCTCTTGTCGCACTTAAGACATGCTGTGTGTCATTGTTTTGTTATTGTATGTAATGTTTAGTCTCCATATCATGTGGTCGAAAGTCAAATAAATTAAATGAAATGCAAAGAATACTTGCTTTAGATAAGGTGTTTCTGCATTTATTTAAGAAGTAATTAGTTTGAATACAACAAAACTGGAGGCATAACAAAAGTTATATTGACCACCAGATGGCAGTGTTAACAAGAAAGTTTGTGTGTGTGTGCACACGTGAATGAAAAACACCAGCTGCTGTAGGGCTTTTGTATGGTTCCTGTATGAAAGTCACACCTTGTGTTAATGTGCATATTTGTAGTTAATGACATGCATCTATTTATAGCTCCATTCTGCAATTGCTTTACGTGTCTGAGATGTTTGTGTTAACTGTAAAGCCATGAAACAATGTATTCCTTGGTATTAAAAAGTGTTTCATACCAAGCCATCTGTTATTACTGTTGTACATTTAATTATGTATCAGTAAATATAGTTTGATCAACTGCTGCTGTAGTATAGCATTATACTGTTAAAGAGTAAACATAGGGATCGGCTCCTAGCTTTTAAAGTGACATAAACTGACATCAAATGAACATAGTGCATGCAAGGGAAAAAAAGTATCTCCACTTTCCTTTTCAAACATTCTCTCAACAGCAAAAATGTCCTGTTGGCAGAGGCCTGTGTCATTGGCACTCTGAAGCAGGTGTTACCCTGTGTATGTGTGTGTAGGACTTCATGAGTGTCACACTGCCGTGGTGCGACACCCCCATCGGTAAAACACACTCCTCTGTCAACACCCCTCGGCTCACGTCCCAGCACATCACTGTGGAGATGACTTGGTTCTTGTTATCCCGTCCCCCCGTGATGAAGAGTTTGTTGTTACAGGCAGCGATGGCGCAGCTCGCCCTCTCCCCCAGACGGGTCACAAGGGACCAGGAGTCTGACAGAGGTGAGTAGCAGTACATGGCATGCATGGCACCACCTGGGAGTAAACAAGAAGACCACTTTCTTGAAAACAACAATTACTTGAGCAAGTTTTCAACTGTAACTAAGTCATTATGTGCCTAACCTAAATGTCCCATATTGTGACACATATATCTACCTGCTTTTCTGAGAGCCTTTTTTGCCCCTTCCACAAAACAGGACAGGTCAGGGCAGGTTGCCAAAAATAAAACCCATCCATGGGAATTAAAAATGAACTTCAGGGACTCATGCGTGGAGCAGGAACAGAACAGATGCATCTGAATTAAGTTAAAAGCCGGTTTCAACCCTAAGGTCTTCATCAGGGTGCAAAAGGACCCCGATGAAGACCTAAGGGTGTTCCTGCTCCATGCATGAGTCCCTGAAGTTCATTTTTAATTCCCATGGATGGGTTTTATTTTTGGCAACCTGCCCTGACCTGTCCTGTTTTGTGGAAGGGGCAAAAAAGGCTTCATTTTTTCTTCCCATGTGCTGACCCTTTTCTTTAAGAGCACCTGTGCTTTTTCTTGAGTATCCTGATAAAGACGGTCCTCGAGCACACTACTATCTCGGTCTCCTGAAATCCATCCTCTCGTTGATATCTTTATCTTTTGGAAGGCTGTGCAGTGATTTTTTTGGATGCACCGCAGCCAGGGATACTGGTTTTCGCCATGGCTACACTCCGTCTTTGGGCTGACTCCTCTCTTGCAATGATACACCTGTCTGGGAAGGGGGAGTGTCTATGCAATTTTGGATCTCAACAAGAACTGGTTTTCTGTGAGGTGGTCTAGTTTTGGAGACGCAAGAGGAATGGCGGTAGTAAGCAACTTCACATTTATACAGCTGTTTATTCACACCCCCAAGTTTTTAACAAAAACAAAACACAATCTAAACCCATTTTCACCATATGGGACCTTTAATGCTTGCAATCATTTTTTCAGAATTGGTGCCTACACTACCTTTTTCATATTGCGTTTGTCTCATTTTGGATTGAAACTCTTCATATGTGTCACTGATGACACACACAGACACCCACATGTACACACAAATTTCAAGCCACCAGCTTACAGTGGTGGAGGATTTAGGTCCTTTCCCTGAGTAAAAATAGTGATACTTCAATATAAGAAATACTGAAGTATAAAGACAAGTGATTGAAAATGCCATTTTAGTTAAAAATGCCTATATATTATTGGCATAACATAAAAAACACAATTCTTATAATACAGAAAAATATCCCCTGTGAATGTTATACTACTGTATTACATATTGTAGGCCTACGATTATTATTAATGATGGATTCATGTTTTAGTCAGCTGAGGTAAAATTATTTATATTATTGATATATTATTGATATTTTTCTACTTAATATACTGCTGGGTAATTTTATCCATAACATGTTCTTATTGTAAAATTTTAATCTGTAAAGTACCTTGTAACTAAGGGTGTAAAAATAAAGTATGACACAGAAAATTTCCCTGAGTTGTGGTGGAGTTGAAATACAAAAAGCATGAAATGAGAATACCCATGTAAAGGTAGCCCACAAATACCCCAATTTTGTCCCTAACTTGAGTACAGTGTTTAAGTAAATGTAGTTACCGTCCACAACTGCCAACTCACCAACTATGTAGATGCAGTTCTTAAATGTGACTGCATTAGTGCATTTGGTTTCGATGGGAATGGGCGCTCGCAGCTCCCAGCAGTCTGCCCCCGGTTCCCAGCACTGAACCTTATCAGTTGCCAACTTTCCATTGGGCCCACCACCGATCACATAGATCCATCTGTCAAAGCTTGCAGCAGCAAAGGAGCTCACACCTACTGCAAGTGGGGTCACCTGAAAGCACAATCAGAAGGGTATCTAAATATGTATCTGTAATGGAGTGAAGCCAAACAGCCATAGATGTAAGTATATCTGTAAATTGTTTAAAAGCAGAATGCTTTATGTAGCAGCACATGCACGGTATTTAACACCTAATGTACACATTAATAGTGCAGTGATTAGCTGTGTAATCATGGAGCTCTATGGAGTGTTAAATATTGGATACATAAATTAGTAATTATGAAATAAATAATCACATTGATAAATTGTGGAAAAGATTTTTTGAGTTTTGAAAAGCTCTAAAAAGGAACATTATGAAATAAAATGTGGCATTAAATAATCATATTTAATCATAATTAATTTTAATATTTTTTAAAAATCATTTCACAAAATGTTGGTTTATTTATATACTTAACACAATTTATAATATATTGTCTTTTCTAATTCAGTGATGAACAGTTTTAGGAGGACTGAAATTTTGGGTGGTGGCCAGATTATAACTTTTAACCCACATTAATTGATATTTATGTGATGGAGCAGCAAAACCAAGCTGTAAACTTAAAATTTTGATACTGTGAGCATATCAGCAAACAGTTACACATCCAGCAGAAATGGCCTAAAATTAGGATTCTTATGGAGTTGTGTTTTTGCAATGACAAAATTCATTCTTCTTTTAGCTCTGTTTTTGTCTCCACCATCTTGAGAAATGCTCCACTATGTTCAAACTGCACTGTCAGGTGATAATTCTCACATGTTATTATTATTATAAAAATATGAATTCTAGCCGCTTTAAGGAACATTTGGTGTAAAGTTAACAGCACCATTGTTAGATATAACCTTCTTGTATGTTTACCTGTGACCAGCGATTGTGAAAGGGATCATAGGCCTCTACGCTATCAAGTCTCTGAGCTCCATCAAATCCACCCAGTGCGTACACCTTCCCCCCATGAACTGCCATTTTGTGTCTCCAGCGCCCAGTTGTCAGTGGCTCAATCTGGATCCACTTGTCCAGGGCGCCATTGTATTTCCAAACATCATGTTGTGTCTCTTTACCTCCTGCAACAAGGAACATGAGAAGAAACTGTCACATGATGAACAAACTTTGTTCCCAAAACACTAATGTGTCACTAAATCTTTAGTAATGACTATATCTGCTCTCTACATTGGACTACACACTTTTCATTCTGATTAAAGATGTAAAATCCCATGACATGGAGTCTGAACTTCTAGCGTACGTGCGACTGAACAGTTAAAATAACCACAGCTGTGGTGTCAGTTCCTGAGTTGGGAAACACCTAAACCCACAAGAACTGTAACTGCAAGCTTGTTTTGTTCGGTTGTACACTTTTGGTTTTATGGAATTAAACACCATTATATCTAAATACGAGAAGCCTTGAAACATTTACAACAGTTTCTTCACATGATAAAGCTGCAAGAAAAGTAATACTTGATAAGAGGATGTAATAGAAACCACAACTTGGCAGATATGCAATCACCAGGTGGGGAACAATTTCACTTTCAATCTCTTTACGTGATAAAGATGCAAGAAAAGTAATACTTAATAAAGAGGAATCATCGAAACCATAACTTGGCAGATGCATAGTCACAAGATGGGGAACAGTCTCACTTTCACCTCCACAGTAGGGGGGCTCCTACACACATTACAGTAAGCCCTTCTAAAAATAAAACCTGAATATGTGACGTCTCTCACCAGAGATGTACACCTCATTGCGGAAGGTGGTGCATGCAAACTCCACCCATTTCCTGTTTTGGGATTCATCCTCCATCTCTGTGATTGGCAGCCTGGCGACCTCCAGCCTGCTGCGTCTAAGGGGGTCCAAACACGTGACAGTGGAAATGAAGCGTTCGTCTTTTGTGCAGCCTCCGATGATCAGGAACACTTCTGACAGGAAGTGCCGCAGACGGGGTTTGGTTCGTTCAGAGACCACCTTTACACAGATTGAACATGTACAAAAGCAGAATGTCGGTGTCACACAGCAGTGATTTTATCACACAAAAAGTTTATTTAGCTTTGCACAGCACTAAAAGTGTAGAAAAGTTTAAAGGAAAGTAGTGAGCTTTTTCCACTGGTGGACAAAATAATGTTTCTAACATACCAGCATTTTGCTAAATTGTAATGTAAGACAGTAATTTTTGTTTTCCCCTGTATACTGACCTCCCTGCCCGACAGGTGATAGATGCGGGCCTCTTGCAGCAAAGGAAAAGCCTCACTGCAACGACGAATCAGCTCATCTGACTCCACTTTCACTACAAAGTATGCAGGCTCTAACAGTGGCAGTCGCACATGTGAGAGCAACCTGGCCAGTGAAGGAGAGCGTTCATCCTGCTGGGCCCTCACCCAGCACATGAGTGCTTCAAAAACACTCTCCTCGCACTTCACATCAAGGTCGTCCCTCTGCAGGACGGCCTCCAGAGACTCTGTCGGCAGCTCCAGGAAGTCCTGCTGCTGGACGACCTGGGAGAACTGAGCGGCGATGTAGTCCTGAGCCCCGGTCTTCAAGGCTGGCAAGGCATGACTTTCAGCAAGATTCAGGATCCCAACACAGCTCTCGAGGTGCAGAGACTTGCTCAGGAAGCTGGCGCATGCATCCACCACACGCAGGAACTACAGGAGACAAGGCCAGCATGCAGGCATTAGTATTGCTGTAAAGGTGAAAAGTAAGCAAGCACTCTGATGTGCACACACACTGGTTTCTCAATATTGTCAGTGAAAAGCAGATGAAGCTACATTACATAAGAATGATGAGCTGCAGTAGAATTTTGAAGGAGTGTAAAACTAAAATTGACAAGATGACATGAGAAATGTCTTCAACACCTAAAAGATGCCATTGGTCATAAAACAATTTCCTGCCCTAACCCATAACAATTACCAATATGCCATTTTTATATGTATATTATATTGTTTTACTTTTAACTTAATTCTGTATCTTACATTTTTTCTTGTAATCTAATTATTTTTGTCATTTTTTCTGTTTACCAGAGCCGACCCTACCCAATAAGTGATATAAACAGTGTGTTTAGGGCTCCCTGGTCTTTAACGCCTCCAGGAAAATGTGTTTTTTTAATGAACAAGACACAATAACGAAATAAGAATTAAACTTCCTAAACAAGACCATAAGCTCAGCAGCCCAGTCGCCAGAAGAAAGTGTATATATCAGCATTACATGTTCCTTCAAAACACAAACATGTTACATTTGCACATTTCATATGTATCATATCAGCATTTCTAAAGTGACTTAATATATAAGCAAAATTAGTCATTGAGAAGTGATGGGAAAGGTGGATGGTCTTCAGACTACTGCAGACTAACTAACAACAAAACCAGCTGTGTCCTAGTGGGTCATTGCTGTTTTTCCATCAGCTATTTTAACTGCAATGGTGGGTGTTTAGCGACCCATCAATGTTTTTCCACCAGCATTTTAGGCTACAAACGTGGGTGTTTCGTAGCAACTTGTCCGTGTTTTTCCATCTGCGTTTGTAGCAGCCCATCTGTGTTTTATTTACGGCCTGTTAGTCTCTTATCGTGGGTGTTAGTGCCCTGA
The DNA here is from genome assembly GCA_019142605.1 of Cephalopholis sonnerati. Taxonomy (NCBI): domain Eukaryota; kingdom Metazoa; phylum Chordata; class Actinopteri; order Perciformes; family Serranidae; genus Cephalopholis; species Cephalopholis sonnerati. Next base: position 25,244,072 of record JAGQAX010000012.1, read on the forward strand.
TGTGACGTTTTTTGGTTGCTTTTCCTGCCTGGATTGTGATCGCAAGATGAGTTATTTTAAACCCCAACATGCTTTTTCCCAACCAAAATTAAGGGATTTGTGTACCTGAAACTAACCACGTGTTAACCACAAGATTACTGAAACGCAAAGTTTCAATATACAGGTAAAATGGACAATTTAGGTAGGCTAAGCAAGTTTTCCTATGTTTCTGTGGTTAAAAAAATAGACACATTTTATGGCTGTATTTTATATGTTAAGTTTAACATAATTAGAGAAAAAAAGAAGTGCTGGGATAAATATCTTTAAAAGCTTTGGGAGTAATAGACAATTTCTGTATTTACTATAGTCTATTCAAAAATAGTGTTGCTTCTAATAGGTCACACTTAACATGCGTATTTGTAAATTATGTGGGCTAATATTATTACAAAATGGTTCAGTGTTGTGTTAAGTGGCAATATGTTACAATGAGGAGGGCCCCCAAACCAAATCCAGCTCAGGGCCCCCAAAGGTCTAGAGCCAGCTCTGCTGTTTACTGCATCTGTTTAACCAATAAGCACTTTGTAACTCCTTCAGAAAGGTACAATTTATAAAATTATTATCACATGCATAGCCTCATATTGTACCCTAAATCTTAATTTGTAACTTTAACCTCAGTCCTGAAGTAAATCTGACAACCTGCTAAAGAGGTGAGCACCAACCTGAATGTTTGACCTTTGTGTTTATTTTCAAAAAACTCAAATAGCTTGTCGCAAAAATAGAAGTATAGGAACACAAACCCCTTGTGAGGCGCAGCTGTGTAGTTAAATTAAGCCTGTATGGAAAACCGATCCTGAGTGTAAACAACTGGGCAACTTTCACTTCCCTCTTTCACACATCTTTTACTCAGTAAGATGTTTGTTCCACTGAATGGGGGAAAACTGTCTTAAAGTGAGAAGATCAGAGACATTTGAAGATTTTAAATGTAGTTTTACACCACAGCAACAGTCACAGCACTGATAAATATCATCCCTGTACTAGAACTTGTCTTTCTGGATGTAAATAAATACGCTTTTTGCTGCTAGTTCTGTACCACAGTGTCTCCTGGGATGCTTTTAGTGCAAAATACGACCCAGTTGATTGATAATAAGTCAATGACACTGAATTAAATATAATCAGCAAACTGTTCCTGTTGGGTTAGAAACTCAAAGTCTGGTAGTTTTGTTGTTACTTCCAGTGAAGAACCACATGATCATGCATGTGGCCACAATTACGTAGAACAAGAAAGTGTATTTCATCTGATATGACCCTCTAACACCCAACTGGGTCATGTAAAAATTTGTCAGGCTTAAAAAATGATTGCTGGCTGATTTATGTTTTGAGGATATGTTTAGGATCTTGTGAAATTTTGGGTTTAGGATGAGTTTTTTTTAAGTCAATGACTTTACGTAAAAAACAAGTTAACATTAATTCAAAAATCTAATTTAATATAATTACAGTTCACATTTTGTAGAACTTTTTCTCTTTACTAGCAGTCAATTTGTAATGCTAAAAAAAAGTTATTGCTGCTGATACATTTCCCAAGATTTACAGGGAACTTTCTGTATCAGACGATACATAGAATTGAACTAAGTGAGTGTTCTTCAACTGTTATTGTAAGTTATTGTCATTTCACCTGAAATTGACTGGCGGCCTCGAGTATTCTCTGGACGTTAGAGTGTGTGAGGTGGGCTCGGCTGGTGTAGGTATACTCCAGGAGAGACTGCATTGTCCCGCTGTCCACTCCCTTTATTTCCACACGCTCTTCATGACTCTCCTTCAGACCACTGCAAAACATGGCCCTACACAGAAAAAAAAAACATAATTTATTAAAACCAGTGGTGCCAAGATGATGGAGTTCGACAACATGGGATTTATTTTACCTGAAGTACTGACTGGCAGCAGCGAGAATGGCTCTGTGACAAGGGAAGTCATGTCCCTGAACGCTCAGCACCACATCGGTCAGCTCTCTGTTCACTCGCAGGGTCTCCATCCCTCTCTGTAGCTCCAAAGGTAGACCTCCATCCTCCCAGCATAACTCACTTGAGCCTGTCAGGCTGTTTCTGTCCTCATCTCGGCTGGAGTCATCTTTAAGAAGAGGCAAGGGGCAGTCTGTAGTCCTCTCCAGTGACTCGCTCATCTTTTAATCTTTTACAGCAGAGGCTCTTCAGAAACTCAGAAGAAGATGGTGCAGCTACTTAAGCTGCACCTGCACCAGTTTAAAAGACCTCTGTGGTTTACGCTTGCAAGAGTTGTGTCGCTTTGAGCTGTGGATTTGTTTTTTCCTGTGCTCTTCATACTTCCTATTCCTGCTCTGTGAGGAACATGCGTATGTAGCAACGCTCGTTTCTAGACACTTCCTCTTCTTGTGCTGAGTAAATCCCCCTAAGTTACCCAATTTTCCTCTTTTCGCAGAATTACAGACACCAGGTCTCCACAGACAGACGACACCACATAGAGAATACTGCAGATCACACTCAGCATCATATCAGCATGGGATGAAAGTGTCATTGAAGTGCTCAATCTTGAATACGTTTTTTTAATGGTGTGTGTCTTTTAAATTGCTGTCAACATGAAGTCACTTCTTGTCTTACATCACTCTGTCATTCTGGCACAAGGCAAGTGATGAATGTCATAATCACGAGAACCTGCCTCGTGACCAGAAGGTGGCCTGTTTGAGCCCCAAACCGTCAGGATGAATCTGGGTGGGGAAAGTGAAAGAGCAGCCTTCGCCTGTCATTGGTTACCACAACTGAGTAACGCCTGATGCAGTGGTTCAACTACTTTGGCTTGCGGCGCTTTAAAGTGGTGCAGTGTCTAATACTTGTGACCCCGTCACACAGTTGCACATGTTCATGGTGGATTATGAGAAAACAGGCCCCTGGCCGCAACTATGCAAAAGGCCCCGCTGCCTCTCTCGCACAAGAGCAAGACACACAGATTTGTGGTTTCCCCCATTTGTTGCTGTTGTTTGTCTCTTTGTAGTTTTTGTTGTTTTGTGTCTCTACATGGTCACTTTGTCTCTTTGAGGTCATTTTGTGTCTCTTGATAGTTGTTTTGCCTCTTTGTGTAGTTATGTAGTGTCTCTTTGCAGTTCCTTTGCACCTCTCAGTGGTCATTTTGTGTCTCTTCATGATCGGTCCGTGATAATTTGGCTGACATTTTGCAAGTGAAAGCCAGGGGGCCCCCTGACACTAATTCATCCATTCACATGTCTTTGGGTTGTGAGCAACAGAATCAGATTCTCAGGCTGCCTTTTTAAGGCCTAAAGACGTAAAACTATCCAAGCAAAGATTAGAGAACAGTTGGAAGAAAAACACAAGTTCTGTAGGACATATTTTTCTTCATCATTAATAACATAACAACGATTACATTTTCATTATTTTTATGATTACTATGGAGGTGGTAGCTTTAGTAGTAATAACATATCTATCACTATATAGTTTTTTATTACTTATATTACTAGACAGTAACATTATTCATTCATTAATTCACCCATTTTCCATAACTGCTTATCTTGTTAGGGGTTGCAAGGGGGCTGGAGCCTATCCCAGCTGACACTGGGTGAGAGGCAGGGTACACCCTGGACAGGTTGCCAGACTATCACAGAGTTGATACATAGAGACAGACAACCATTCACAACTTTGGGCGATTTAGAGTCACCAGTCAACCTAACCTGCATGTCTTTGGGCTGTGGGAGGAAGCCGGAGCACCCGTAGAAAACGCTGACATGGGAACAACATGCAAACTCCACACAGAAGGGCTCCCCCACCTCAGGTTCAAACCCTCCACCCTGAGTTCATACTATAAACTCTGCTGTTACTGTGAGGCAACAATGCTAACCGCTGCACCACCATGCCGCCCTAAAAGTGTTATATTGTTGTATATTCATATTATATTTTATGTATCTGGTATTATTCTTCATTTCTATAATTATTATTATATTGTTATTGATTTATTTATCATGAATACTCATGAATGCTACTATGTATTTTATACTGACACAGTTCACACAGAATTGGCTGCCAGAGTCGCACTTCTGGATTTCTGGACTTCTCCTGCACTAATATTTGCACAATTCCTTATGAAGTGCAATGTAATGCAATTTTAATGTCATATCTCTACAATAAAATATTAATAATAATATTAATATGGATGGATTCTAGACTTTTTGACAAACCAGTCACAGTGTGTGAGTTAATGGTGTCCTTTTAAACAAGCTTCATGTATTCACTGGTTCATCTCAAGGATGTATTTTGTCTCCTCTCCTTTATATTGTTAACACAAACAGCTGTCAAAGTAAATTCACAACAGAATAATTATAAAGGCTGGTGATGATGCTGTTATACATGTCCTGGACGCATGGGGCGAAGTCATCGGCGAGTAGTTGAAAGATTTGTGTCATGGTGAATCAATACAAGTCAACCTCTGTATCAAAATCAGATGGTCAACAGTATCAAAAGTTTAGAGCAGGTTAATAAACAGAGCTACACAGCTCTGCTTCTTATCCACAAAGGCAATGATACAGTTCACTACCTTCATTGTTGCAGCAATAGTGCCGTGCTGCTTCCTGAAAAATTCCTTTAACTATGTCAAATAGGTGGTTACAACCTTGGATCAACCTGTTGGTTATCTCCTTTTAACCTGTAATTGACAGACAAATAAAATTACCCAGCATTTATTTACTCAGTCAAAGCAATTAGTCAGGCTAGATGCTGAGATGTGAACATAAGAGACAGACAGCTGCAGCTCAACTGCATGGGTTCATCTTCTCCACTAGGTGGCACTGTTGCCTCACAGGTTTACAACACCATTCAAATGTAATTTAAATGTATCCAAACTTATTTCCTGTTTCAGAGTTTGCCAAAATAGGTCAAACTGGGACCCAAAATGTTTTCCAGCAACGGAATTCAACCGCAGGCCCCTAATCTACTCTTCTCGTTAGGTTACAGTATGATTATGGAAATAAATTATTAGTTATGGAAATGAATAATCGAATTCTGGGAACCGGAAGTTACACCTGTTTTATTCAGAAATAGTCCAGAAGGAAAACTGGTTGGTGTAGTTCGTTTTACAGGATAAAACTAGTAGACATGGAGGAGCTTCAGTGCCTGAGGATACCGATAGAGTGCATCACCTGTCTGCATCAGAGAGCATCACTTCATTTCACCTCACTTCACACTGTTTCAGGTATGTTGAGGACAACTGGGCACCCATGGTCCTTTTTTATGAGTTTGTTTCGCGTGTAATTTAAGTCCAATTGACTCTGTATTACATTTGATGATGGTGTCAAACAGTGTGATGTAACCTTATGCCTAATCAATAATCACATATAGATTTAGGACGAACAGTTTTGTAGGTTTTTGTTTTTTGTTTCATCTGCGCATGTACATTTGTGAGACACATGTTATGAATGACAATGATATGAAGCAGTACAGTATGCTGCAGCTGCTTGTGTAAATGCAGGAAATATATCAGACTTCCTCTTGTACCTACAGGAAGCATTAACCACTTCAATGTCTCGCGCACAGATTGTCACACGGGGAGAGTGACTGAGTAAAGGCTTGGTCACAGCTGCTATGGTGTGAACACTGCTGGTACTTCTGAGGCAGGTTCAGGATGAAGTGTTCCCTGCAATCTTGTATGAGGGCCAATTTGCTCTTTTGTCTGGGACTACTTGTGCACTGCGGTGAGTAGTACACTCAATTTCCTGCAGTTTGATTGTATTCTGGGGAGTGATCATGCTGAGGGAAAATATAGTAGTTACTTATTTTGTTAAAACCTTGTTAAAAATAGAACAGAAAAAGACAGAGTGATTTTAAAGTAAGGGGCTATTAAGTGGAGCCAAGGAACTTGGTGGCTGTTAAGTGTAGTTAAAGTGGAACATTGTGACCTGACATTATCTCCACTTTGAAAATACCACCAATAAATAACAAGAAGTAACCACTGAAATACTGACTGTGTTTCTGGTATTGTATTTTTAGAATTTAATAAAATTTTATATTGCAGAGGCAAAGATTTCCAATTATTCATAATTGTTGATTCAGTTATGTTATTTTCTCTGTCTTAAATAAATAATTGATGTAGGCAAACAAATTACTGGCAAATCATTTTCATAGAGCTGCAAAATAAGCAATAATTCCCTCCTTTCGTTTTGATGAAAATAAATGTTATGTAAGAGACCTTTTATGCTATTTGCAGGGACTTGTTTAATACTTGAAAACATAGATCACACTATAAACTAGGTCTGCACTGTATGGAAAATAAAAACATACATTTAAAAAACAATAAAAAAATAGTAAAAAATAAATCAACAATAATAATAATTATTATTATTATTATTACTGTTACTAATACTACTACTACTACTAATAATAATAATAATAATAATAATAATAATAATAATAATGCAGTTGCGATTTCAGTGAAGTTGCTAATTTTTGCTTTTCATTTTCACTGACATAAATATGAGAATAATGATGATGTGATTTTTGCTGGTGTCTGTAAAGCATACCGCATAATGTCTGGAATATGATTTATAGCACTGGGGCATCTCACAGTGCATCATTTTTAATAGCACATTGTGACACCTTTATCAAAAAATTTGCAGCTCCTGTGATCTGAATATCGCACTTGGCCATATTGTTATTTTGATTAATATTTGTATTAATTTTGCAGCCCTACTATATACTGTGAGGTGTTTATTTGTCTTGCAATGTGCAAAGCATTTGAAGGCTACAGAGTAAACCAGGCAATATGGAGAAAATCAAATACAATGACAATAGCTTTGAGTGAATACCTTGATAGATGTTGAAGCAATGTTTTAGGGTTGGCTATTGGTGTTTCACCTTTATAAAAATGACTGACGCCTTGAGTTGCAGTATTCAGCTGACTTCTGTTTTTTATCTGTGCTTCACACAGGAGAAGCCAGGAGTGGCACAGGAGTGCACACTGAAGCACAGGCTGGACCTCTGTATCGCGTGGTGGGCTATCCGCTCTCCATCTCCTGCAATGTGAGTGGCTTCGCCAGCGCCACCACAAAAAAAGAATTTGAATACCGTGTTAAGAAGCCGGCAAAACCAACATTTGAGCTCAACATCATCAGCACCAATGACCAAGACTTCGGCTATGCCGTGTATGCAAGCCGTGTGAGGAGAAAGGAAATTACTCTGACACATGTGACTCCAAACTCAGTGTTATTTGAAATAGGACAGCTAGAGAAAAATGATGAAGGGGAATACGACTGTAAAGTAGTCAACCCAGAAGATTCTTATCGTGGAACCTACAGTGCTAAGACAACAGTGAAAGGTAATCAGTCACTACTTTAAAGACTTTTCATTGCTGTATTGTAAAATGGCAAAAATGTATGACTTTCATGACTGTCTGTGTTTCTGATGTGATTCCATAGTGATTGACAACTCCCTCAGTGTTTCATCACCTGCCTCCACCACACAGAGCTATAACGAGGGTGATGCTCTCACTTTAACATGCCAAGCCTCCAGCAACACCGTCCAGCACACCCATCTGTCTCTCGCCTGGTTTCTTCGTAAAGACGATGAGGACAAGCCTATCATTTCTCTGGATAGAGATTTCACACTGAGCCCAGGCCCAGGGTTCGAAAGTCGTTACCAAGCTGGACTCATAAGGTTGGACAAAATGGGAGAGGCCACATACAAGCTACACATGGCTCAGCTAGAGCTGTCAGACCACGGCACGATCTACTGCCAAGCTCAGGAGTGGATCCAAGATCCTGACCGCTCCTGGTACATTATCGCACAGAAAGATGCAGAGGAAACCGTGCTGAATGTCAAAGCAAGAGGTTAGAAGCAGCTAAACTGATCTTTTCCGTTAAATAGCACATCTTGATATGAGTCAATACAATTGTCATTGCTGTTCCTCTATGCAGTCATTGTGGCTTCTCGACAGGATGTCTGTGTCTGTGTCTGTCTGACTTTGCTTATTTTTTTTTACCCCGAGCAGAGGTGGCGCAAGACACGTCATCTCTGGTGGTGAGAATGTCGGCGCAGCCTGAAACTCTACAGGAAGGACAGGAGCTGTCCCTCACCTGCAATGTAGACACACACAACCTGGAGGAAAGGTTTGTCTCTGTAGCCTGGCTCAAGGACAGTGCAGAGTTGGCCAACATTGGCCCCACAGGCATTCTGTCCGTGGGACCTGAGTACAGTGGGCGGGCGAAAGAAGGAGAGCTGAGGGCAGCCCGGATAGGAGACAGAGATTACAGTCTTATACTGCAGCCTGTCAGAACTGATGACCAAGGAGAGTATACCTGTCAAGCAAGGCTTCAGGACAGAGGGCAGAATGGTGTGTTTACACAGGGAGCAGTTCAGAACTCCAACTCCCAGCAGGTCAGCATCTCTGCCACTGGTGAGTCAGCAAGGGAGCCCGTAGTGCCTGGGACACACACACACACACACACACACAGAGTTTAATTTTGTTGCCTGTATGATTTACTCTGGATTTTAAGTTTTGTCTTCTTAATAAGTAAATATGGATTTTTAAAAGAATTTAAGAAATAATTATGTGTATTAATAGGATTAACAATATTATTTATAACAAGTTACTATGTTTTCTGTTATTGTCTTCTCAAACACACTCTCTTGCCTTGTCTCATCATAGAAAGTGGGCTCACAGTTGAAATGCAAAACACCGTGAGTGTTAACGAAGGCAACAGACTGAACCTCACCTGTAAAGTGTATGGGGTCAACGGTCAGCTCTCCATCACCTGGCAACGCAAATCAGCATCCACATCAACAGCCATATTCACCAAAGTCATCGGTCTAAGTCAGGACGGCGTCACAGAGAAAGCGGAGGAGTTCATGAGTCGGAGCGTAAAGGCAACACGTACGGCGATCGATACCTTCACCTTTGAGCTCGATGAGGTCACGCCTTCTGATTCAGGGGTGTACCAGTGTGCAGTGTTGGAATGGCAAACCAATAGCGAGACCAACAGCCAGTCGCAGAGTGCCACTGTGTCAGTGGCTCCTACAGGTAGGCTTTGTTTCCCTCTGTCTTTGTAGTACAAATCATTCAACACAAATGAATGATAAAACCTGCATATTGACACAACAGGTTTCTCTTGTCACGCAGATGATCTGATTACTTTCTAAAAAGCACAAAGTCATTTTCAACACGTCTATCCATCCACTCATCCAACAGTTTAGTCCAGAGATGACGCTGATGTTGACAACCACTGGCCAGATTGCAATAGATTGTCCAATAGATTTCTTGCAGTACCACCATCAGGCCAGAAATGTATATTTGCATGCAAGAAATATCAAAATCTAATTTGAAGAAACTTGTATTTCCACTGTGTGGTGCGGCTCTACTCAACTCAACTTGCTCTTTTATGTTGTGAATAGTATCTACTGACTTTCAGGTAGCACTTTAGTTGAGGCTCCAGGCAAGCTGATACAAAATGGCTGAGTTAAAACACTGCAGAGCACAGACTGCTCAAAAAAACTGTGACAGGAGTAGTCACTTGCGTGACATGGGACATCCTGCACAAACCCACCATTTAGCAACCACAATTATTTTAATACACTTGCCCCAGATTTTGAAAAAATGGCAGCCCACAAAATTCCGCCATACACTACATACTCTTTTCTGTACGATTAAGTAGTGCAGACATTGTTGCTGATATAAGGATCCAGCGAGTGTGGCGTTAAAGATGATGTCATGGCAGTTTCACGTGGCGTTGCTATGGCAATCAGCTGAGAATCTCACCTACACTGGGGGAGAACTGTCTGCAGTAGAAACCACGTAGCATGTGATACCAAAACTGAGTCGAGTCGAGCTGAACCACGCTGTGGAAATGAGGCATTATAATCCTTTCCATTTCAGCACCATATTGTCTCCCCTCTTGTGCCACCTCAGGTCCAAATTTTAAGTTAACATTGAGAAATGTGTGAGGAAAAAAAATGAGAAAAGAGACAGACAGCATTGTGAAATGTCATTTACTCACATCTCTTATTCACTTTGTACACTCATGATTACATGGCCATGAACTTCTGCTTTCTTCCTCACCACTGCTGTCTATTTTGCATTTGTGTTACAGAATCGTTTTTGACTGTGCGTCTGATAAGTCGCAAAAACTTGGTGACTGTGGGAGAGAATGTCGAGTTGATGTGCCGGGTCAAAGGGCCACGCATACCAATAACACTGACTTGGAGCCTGCAGCGTGACGCCTCAAACGTAGATAACATCCTGACACTGTACTCTGATGGGAAAATCAGCTGGTCTGGAAATCAGCAGCGCTACCAGCTGAAAGTAGAGAATAATCAGAATGAAGCCATACACTATCTGCTTATCAACGGTGCGAGCCACAGGGAGAAAGGAAGATACCAGTGTAGGGTGTCTGTTTTCGTGGAAAATGTACACAAGAAGCTGCCTCCATCCAACCCGGTGGCTGTTTTGGTGCAGGACCCAGGTACTGCTGAGATTCATAAGCCATCTTTGGAGCAATTTGGGTGAAAGCTGCACTGTGCATTCTGTTTCTGTATTTTCATAACCATATATGAACTCATTTTTTCTCCCTCTCCTAGTGAGCAAGCTCAGCCTGACTCCCACCCCCGCCTTGACAAGAAATATCAACACTGACATAGAAATAAAATGCTCGGTTATCCCTGACCCCAGTGCATACTCTCGCTATGCTGTGACCTGGCTGCTCCAGCAGCAGGCAGAAAATAAGACCATTGTGAGCTCTGACCAGGATGCCCTGGTGACATATGGACCCCAAGTACAGCTGAGCCACAGACAGCGAATCAGCATGAAGCGCACTACGGGCCCTAGTTTTGAGTTGAATATTCGACAAGCTCGAATCTCAGACAATGGCTCATATATATGTGAGGTGGTGGAGTGGCGACAAGATCCTAATGGTGACTGGTATCAGCTCCCACCAGTGTCAGAAACTGTAGAGCTAACAGTTATTGAGCCTGGTAAGTCTGTATTGATAAGCTCACTGAAAAATTCTCCATTAAGCTTTATATATATATATATCATCCACGAACTGTATATAAAGATGGACGACATGGAAGCACCACAAAAGTGGAGCCAAAACATCTCAATATATGTCAAATAATAATAATAATGATCTTTTGCAAACGATGGTTTCTGTCTCCCAAGGTAGTTCTTAACACACTGTTGTTTATTCATGTGTTAATTTTTCTGATAAGTTTGGTTTAATTAGTGAATTGATATTTAAAAAAAAAGGGTGTGTGGCATGATTGTCGACTGGGATTGATGGGCGGGACCTCAATACCACAGCCAATCGCTACTGTGCAAACTCCTGCTCGAAATGGCACCAGTGTAAGATAGCATATTCGGGATATTTGGCTTCACTTTTGTACACAAGGAGGACGTGGACAGGTGTCGTCCATCTTTATATAAAGTCTATAATATCATCAGCAACGTATAGCTCATACAATTTTAAAGGCTGCTTTCTTATGCAGCTTCTAACTATAAGCAATGAAGCCCTACATGAATACAGTGTTCTGCCAAAGTTCAAAAGTTTTGCGTATTAAGTTTTCTTTTCTCTGCCTCCTCTCTTTCTCATTCTCCAGCCAATGACCTTACTTTAGACAAGACGGAGCAGCCGGTAACTACCATGGAGGGAAAGGAGGTGGAGCTCAAGTGTACCATCATCTCAGGCGGTCCTTCTTTTTTCTACAAAGCCACTTGGTTCTACACTGGCCGTGATTCATCTGTCTCGAATGCTCTGGTGGAATTTGACCACACGGGCCTGCTGAGTTACCCCAAGAACCAGAAGCTCAGTGGCCTGCAGGGGCGGCTTCGTCTCTCCAGGCCCACTCAGAGCAGCTTCTACTTAGGAATTCAGAGGGCCCATGTGGATGATAGTGGAGCCTACCGGTGCCAGGTGGAGCAATATCAGCTGGATCATGAGGGTCACTGGCAACAAAAGGCCTCAGACAGCGCTGGCCCCATCGCGCTGACTGTAAATGTTATAGGTATGATCACATCTCGTCTCTGCAAACCATGAATATGTTACATTTGTGCGTGACGTAATATATGAGCTGCCTTTGTCATGAGGAGGTCATGGGGAGTTGGAGGAGGTGGTGGATGGCGTGACGCCCATATGCAGATCATACTAACTTTAACCAAAAGCTTTTTGTGCATAAACCTAACCACACATTAACCACAGCGCTGTTAAAGTGTTAAGTTTTAATGTACTTGCTACATTTAGAAATGTATAATGCCAACATGTATTCTGGCGACAGGAGTTGCTCCACAGGCAGCTTTTTAAATGTAGCTGTGTGTGTGTCATGTCTGAGAGTGGTATCATGTAACTTGTGGTAAGGCAGAGAAGAAGCATATTTTCCAAAATGGTGCACTATTCCCTTAAAACTTGAAATCCAATTACCAATATCATATGATAGTGTGTATGTTGTCTGCGTGTGTTCTCTCAGGCTTGTGCTGCACAGCCACACATAGTGTCCTGTTTCTCAGCCAAAAAACCCACTTCTCCATTAGTGCTGTCATATGTTTTGCTCTAGTGGTGTTGTTTATCTCTACTTTGTTATGTACATAAGCCCTACTTGCTCCGCTCTTTTAGTATAACAGATTAATTTTGTTGTGTTTACTGTTTCTGCCCTTTGCAAAGCCTCCTAATCTCCCCTTTGTCTCCTTTCCCCCGACTTCTCCCTTGTCTGTCTGTGTACCCAGGAATTTAATTTAAAGTCCCATTGATTAGTTTGTCTCATGAAACTTAAGTTGAATAAAATGTGTCTTTTTCCTTGTTTGTTTTTCTTTCCACAGAAAAAAACCTTTACATCGAGAAGAACGACATGACACTGAACATAAGCATATCCCATAATATTGCTATGCCCTGTCACATCACCAAACAATCCAGCAGCCGGTCTGAGTTCCAGGTCACGTGGTTTTGGCAGAAAGAGAGAGAAACTAAACAACACCCTATATTCACAGCTAACCGTAACTCCATCCTGCAAGACAGGTCTAGTAAGGGTGATCAGCTCAGATTTCGCCACCCTGTGCCCAACCAATTCATCCTTACACTCTTGAAACCAAGTCCTGAAGACAGCGGCGTGTATTTCTGTGAAGTCGAAGAGTGGCTCCCATCTCTGTCTCAAGAGTGGAGGAAGGTTGCAGTGGATAAGTCGGGATATTTGACTGTTAATGTCTATGCAGAGGGTAAGCACATGTTAATGTTTAGCAGCATCCTCTTAGCCAACACCAGTGTTACAAATCTTGTAAATCATGCCTATGTGGTTTTCTCTGTCTTCTTCTTTGCAGGAGATGTTAGGACCGTCTCTGAGCCCGAATGCATGTCGAGTATCTGGATGGGGATTTTCATAGCTACAGTTATCTGCTCAGTGTTGATCATATTCCTGCTGTTGCTGATAATATGCCGGAGCAAGGTCTCAGGAGGAAAGAAGTCAGGCCAAACTCTGTGGGTAGAGCAACACCCTCTAAACACCAAGCCCAGTGAAGAGAACTGAACCTTTTAGACCAGAAGAGAAGAGGGGAGAGGAAAAAAAGCATTCATATTTTTATGTGCAATGTAAAGTACGCAATGTTTTATATGCAATTATTCAAAAAGTTGCACTGTACATATTTTTTATTCATTTTTATTCAAAGTTAAATAATTCTTGTTTAAATGAATCTGTTGATAATGTCCCAGTAAAAAAAAAAGAAAGAAAAAAATGTTTCAGTGTTTTCCCTCTGTGCAGCTGGGAATAATTTTGCCTTTATGAATTAATGAAATTCATTAAACCTTTAAAATTAAACAGGCACTTTTCATTTTACAGCTAAAACTTCTTTGCATAATCGCCACCTTCTTACTGCCTGCAATGGACAGTCGAGCTAGGCAGGAGATCAACTTTGTGGCTTTACACCTACAAAGCAACATACTTAGACTGACAGATTCCTTTTTATGTAGCAACACACCAGGCAGCTTGATACTATGTCTTTGATGAGAAAACGCCAAAGCATATAGCATGTCTAAGGGAGCAGCTAAGCACGACATGTGGGTGAGATTTGAAACTTTTCTCAGTAAGTAGCACCGCAATAGATCAACCAGGAAGTGCTCTGTGGTTCTGTAAGAGCGCAGGACGACTGTGTGGTCTGTAAATCTGCTGAAAAGTGAGTGTGACAGGCATTTGAGTCACGCTATTCTCATGGAGGTTACATTCGTGCAATGGAAACAGAAATCTGCTAATGCAAGCATTTCACGTACATGTGATTCTGGATGCACAGTTTCACTTCAAGGATTCTGCATTGGGAAATATTCTTCATTGGTTTGACTGGATTTGAAATTAAACAATTGCTATGAGAATAAATGTGACATTTAAGGGTGTTTTATGGTTCTCACATCCATAACTGTTCAGCAATGAAGGAATTTTATAAATTGCACTACAATGTAGGACAGTGCAGCAGATCAAAGATCCTGAATACACAGCCAAAGCATTTTGGGCTTGATGAATGATCTTGATTGGCCAAGTAAATAACCTACAATACACTATACACTTTACTTTTATTACTCTAGTTTTTCTGTTATGCTGTAATTCTCTTATCGTAATGTTTTCGTCATGTCAATGAGTCGTAGATTTTGGGATTTTAGTCATTGGTTGTAAATGCTTTGCAACCAATTATACATATTTGAGATGATCCAATTCAATTTTGGTTGTTAAAAATTGGGGGACTATTCACTGAAAGCATCCCAGTCGCCAGAAAACAATGTTGGCATCATACATATCTGCAAACCACAAGTGAGTTGCGTTTGCACGTTTCATATGTATCATATAAGCATTCTAAAATGATTTAGTATATGAGCCAACACTGTCACCGAGAGGTGGAGGAAATGGTGGTACCTTGGCAAGACACCTGCCAAATTACAGATCACTTTTTAAGACCAATAAAGAACAAAAGTGTTTTTATTAGCAAGTCACTGCTACATATTCAGCAGCCTTTAAGCCATCAAAACATGGTTGTCTTTTAGCGTCCTGTTGAAGTACTTCCACCTTAGATAGTGCCACGAAAAATGGTTATTCCTGTCCCCAAGACATTGCTGCATTACCTGGATAGTGCTGCAAAAGAGGTTGTTATTAGCAACCTGTTGCTTCCACTGGGGACAGTGCCATGTAAAGTGGTTGTTTTTTCCTTGACATTGCTGCTTTGCCTGCACCTCAAAAACAGCGTGGTCTTTAGCGACATGTTGCTATGTTCCCACCTGGAAAGTGCCTCATAAAGCGATTATTTTTTAGTGAGACGTTTCTGCATTTCTTGCCAGAATTGTGCCACCAAAACTGGGTGTTTTAAGCTAAAAACCATGTGGCTTTTGTGCCTAAAGCTAATACGTTAATGACAACATTGAAACATAAAAGTTC
Organism: Cephalopholis sonnerati; assembly: GCA_019142605.1. NCBI lineage: Eukaryota > Metazoa > Chordata > Actinopteri > Perciformes > Serranidae > Cephalopholis > Cephalopholis sonnerati. The sequence goes on from JAGQAX010000012.1 coordinate 25,259,467, forward strand.
AACCCATCTGCGACATAATGACGTACTTATGTAAACAAGTGCTAAATGTATTCTAGCAGTAAGGTTCTTAAAAGGGCAACAGTTCCTACATGGCTTGTCTGATGTAGCTGTAGGTGTACGCACCTTCAAGACAGCTCTTACACTGGAAAAAATTCTCACTGTCCTCATACCGACAGGCCGCTGTGTACTTGTATATGTTTGTACATGATGCATGTAAGATTCTGAATCTCTGCCATAACGCAGTTGCTGCATTTTAACAGATGTTCCTACTCAACAAAATTGGATGCTGGAAAATAATCAAATCAAAACTAAAGGAGAAGAAAGTAGTGCCTCTTTCTCTCCTCTCCCTCTACTCTCCCTCTTTCTCCCTGCATCAGCCCTATCAATGTTTAACACCCCATCTGTGTAAGAGACAAGAATAGAATCCATTCCTTGCTTTCACTTTTGAGGAAACAGGCACAGACATCAGATTACGCCCATACAGGGAAAGGCTCTCGTCCGATGAGTGTGTACCAGTTATGTACAACTTAAGGTAAAACTAACAGTGGTTTTTTTGAAAGATGTGAGAGACTAAAAGTACACTGAAGACCTTAAAGGCGGGCTGTAGCTGTCTCAGCCCCAGAGAGATGATGTAGCACTGTCTTTGGTCTTGGATTATACCAGCCCTTCACAGTCTGGTGGACTGGCTCCTTCTCACAGACTCCCTCTTAACTTTACTGTAATTCCACTCCCTTGTGTTTCCATGGCAATGCCTGTCAGAGCAAACAAAGAAACATTGAATTTGGGAGGCAAATCAATGCTCGTGTCTATGCAGCAAAGACCAGATTTAACGGGGACAAACTACAATGCACAACAGCGCCCGTGCTCGAACTCCCTCGTCATGCTATTTGCCTTAATAAAGTCTGAACATTAACATGATGAACAGTCGTTTCATCAGCTCTTGTTTTGACATTAGATGCAGTGCATGAAGCACAGAGCAGAATTTATAACCCTCCTCTACCACTCATTGGTGGTAGAAGATATTTTGGTTCCCAGTTTCCCAGCATGTGGCTGGATGCTTTGAGCCGGTTATCTTTGTTGCTATGATCTCATTCCAGATCTGATTTGGCTTCAGCTTAATGCTCTGTCCTTCATGTGCCATGAATGGACTAGATTTATGAAAAACATGTAGCCATTGTTCCATAACTACAGCTCCTTGAACTACAGGAGCACGAGTATTGTAAGCGCACATAAAACCACTGTTATGAAAGGCACGTGGACTGCAGTATCACAGCAGTGTCTGCAGTTAGAGAAACCTGTTACCTGTTAATGAAACTGAAAGGTTACAAAGTTTGAAAGTAAAAGCAACTTCATTTTGCATAACTGGTGCACCTGGAAATCTCAGGTGCATTCCAGTCCTGGGACCCTGGCTTTGAGTATGCTGTCTTTCTGGTTTATTGACACACCTAAATGTCACAATGCAATAATTAATGGTATTAGTCTGGTGATCCTCCTTCTTTTCCTCTAGCCTGCCGAGACATAGAAAGGCGTTTTTGTTTTCCCAGTAAAATGTTTGAACAAGTACTGGATTAACTGCCGTACAATTCAGTCCAGACATGCATGGTGCTCATAGGATGAATGCTAATGACTTTTATGACCCCTTGACTTTTTCTCTTGCGCCACCAGTGGTTCAGTTTTTTCCTTTATCAAGTAAAATATCTCAACATTTACCTTACAACCTTAGGTACATATAGTCATGATTTCCCTGGGCATGAATCTCTTTTTATGATCCCCTGACTTTTCCTCTTGTGCCGCCATGAGGTTGACAATCTTCGTACAGCATGAAATGTCTCAGCTATTGGTTGGTTTCACTTCAACTTTGGTACAGACATTCATGTTCCTTTCAGAATGTATTGCAAAAACTTTGCTGATCCCTTGACTGCCCCTCTACCTGCCATCATCTGGTCAAAATTTCAATTGGCGTAAATGGCAACACACAAAAAAAGCAATGCTACAAAAGGCAACTACAAACTGCCATTTTAAATAACCAGCAAATGTAATCATAAATAAACTTAAAAGACAGCTATTATTATTACTACTGGTTCTAGTATTATGATGTACCGCAGTTCTGCATGTGGTTTGTGTAAGTGGCGTTGCCATACCCCAGCAGAAGCTGCTTGACTGCTGTTGGTAGGTCCAATCAATGTCAAACACTGTACTGTCTCTATTGCCTTACTCTCAACTTTATTAAAGAGTGGGAAACTAGGATGTAATACAAGTATTATGTAGGTCATATCACTGTCAGTGGTTATAGTTTTTGTACAGTGTCACTGTCATAAAAAAATAAATAAAAATGTCATAAAAAAGTCAGAGTATAGTATGTCATAAAAAAGTTATTGAGTCACAGTGTGTACACTTCTCCTCTGCAGCCCTCATATGCTGACTCCCTCGAATGGCACTCAGTCATCAAAACATTGAGAACCCCTAATAAAAGATTTTTGTTTCAATATGCTCTAAAATGGTCAGTTTAGCTGTAAAGTTTCTGAAAATTTACTCTGGAGGCATTTCACCCCAGGCCCTCCTGGAGGGTTGGATCATAGATGTAAAATTTGGGGTTACGGCCCTGCTTTGTCTTCTTTGTGGTGCAGGGAGTCACTTCCTTCAGTCATTTTTGAATAAATCAATGATGAAGCAATAAGTGTGTGCAAGAATTGAGTTTTTTCTTTGAAATAAAAATTTAAATTTGTCCAATACTTTGTTTTATAACCACATACCTGCAACAAATGACACTCCCATAAGTGCTAAATAGCAACTAATGATACATTTCCATGCTCCTCTGATGGTCCCATTTCCTGAGCTGGCAAGTTGTTCTTCCGACTTCAGTGTGTTCATGAGCTTTAAGTCCTAATGTGGAGGCAGCACGGGCATTAAAAACCAGATATGTAATATGTTATAGCTCAGAGCACTTCACTAACACATTGATAACTGTTTGAGGCTTTATATTACAAAGTGATTTTGTCCCTAACTTGTTGCTGCACCGGTACATTTCCTAAAACTACTGCTGATAAATAACTTTTCTGACTAACGTAGGTCACTCTATGTGGTCAGCAACTAACAGTTACAACCTGATACCATGTTACACGTGAGCAAAAAACTGTTACAGTTCAATTTTATCATTGAAGTATTATCATAGTTTACTGCCATGTTTCTGCATATATGATATCAACTCAGTAATTGTGTAGCCCACCAAAATTTTCACAGCTTTTCAATTTTCCAGATTATTCGGACATAATGAATGTAGGGTAAGATGCATGAGTGTGGTAAGCCTTATATCTGCTTCAACATCAGCATGTTAGCACCTGTTAGTTTTTGACTCTTTCTGTCATGACAAGTCAAAATGTCGTCTGCATCTATCGTCTGTCGTGGTCTGCCAGGCATCCTGCCTTTCCTGCTGTTGTCTGAAGCAAAGACTCCCCATGGCTCTGTATGTGGTGTTTGTGTGCAGCAACAGCAGCAACAAAAAAAAACACAGTAAACAGCGCAAGTGATCAAAGTAAGCCCCCAGCCCTCCTGAACAAGAGGATAAAGTGTCCTGGCAGAGGTAGGGGCGACGCAAGGGGAGAGAGACACTCAAAACTACCATCTGCACGAATTACGTAACGTCTCTCTTGAAATCTGAAAGTCTTCTCTGAAGCACTTTTTGCCTCCTCTCACCTCAGCTCAGTGAATCTCTTTGCTTATACCCTCAACTCCTCTCTAGTCTCTCATGACCCCAGCTTGCCTTTGATATTCCCTTTTCTCACAAGGAGAAGACACAGGCCTGACAGATCTGCCTTCTGTTCCTCGCCCGAACCAAAAGCAGCACCATTTCTAACTCTCCCTCTCTCTGTCTCTCCACGTCTTTTAGTCTTTTAGTCTGCCAGCACTAGAGGGAGCTATTGTTACCCAAAAGGACAGAGACATGTGGTAGTCAACAGGTTAACACTGAGAAGGGTGAGTCAGAGTGCTTGTCAACACACCATCTGAAAATCAGAGACTTTGAGACTGTGTTTTTTTTCTGTGATTCTTGGTGCTCAGAGCGTGGTTAGAGAAACTGTTTGTCTTTGTGTGTGAGACAATAGAGGGAAAAACGCCTACGAACATGGACATCCAGGTGGAGAGGCTGAAAAGTATCTCAGAGGATGTGAAGGTGACAGAGTGACACCCCAGAATACACATCGTCACCCAGGATAGCAGCATTTGAGAAAAGTCGTAGCAAACTGAGTGACAGCCACGGTCTCTTGACGCAAACGCAAAGAGAGAATTACCTCATTTATCCTTGCCCCCCCAACACACAAATATATAGACGCACAAACTGTATACAACTCTCTAAACTGTTAAGAGCTGTCTGCCTTTTCTTGTTGAGGCCTGATTGTTATCCCCAGAGACAGCGTCGGCTGGTAGAAGGAGCTGGAGAGTCCAAAATAAAAACAGCTTAAATGGTGCAATATGAAGTAATAGCCTGTTCTGCTCCCTGTCAAGGGAGCTCTCAACAAACTCCCTTTTTTTCCCCCTTCCACAGCTGTACTCTCACATACTGGGACTGCACAGATGAACACCCCAAAGCTGCTTTATCTGAGTGCCTCCTGTTATGATAATGCACCGATACGTATGCATGTGCCTTTCATGTTTGTGTGCTACATGTGAATGCGTTGCGCTGTTGCTGCTGCCTTTAATCACATTTGCAGTGTGCTGTGTATCTCCCTTGACAGAAGAGAGACAAAAAACAGAGATGATGATGACAAGTTCATGTGTCAAACTGAAATCAATCCTGCTTTTTTGTGTTGTTTTTTTTTTCTTTTCTTTTTTTTTTTCTGGATAATATTGCGCCGGTAGGCACATGAATAAAACACTGAGTCTTAACTGACTCTTGATTGAGCGCATTTCTCCTTTGTCATCCCGTCTCTCCTATTCTCCACAGACCACTCCATTTAACAAGACAGCAAAGACATCTCCATCCCAGCGACAAACAAGAAATAGATTTTTCGTACTGGGATTAAATTCAACATACTTTCCAGAGCTGATAAAAATGATAAAACAAACACAGCGTTGATGTGTCTTTATAGGACTGCAGGGGCTTTTACTGAGAGGCTGCTGCTTTCCTGTGGTGTGAGCCTTGCAGCTACTCCTGGTCGTTATCATAACTGTCATCATTCATGCTGGAATCATTCAGAAATCCTCTTTAATAAATCATTGGGCATTTATATCAAAGAGGCAGTGACAGCAACATGTGCCCAATGTGAATAACTGATGACATATACAACTAACACAGTGGGAGTTGCCATGCATCTATTTGGCTTGCAGATGACGTGCTGGCAAGGGCAATCCGTATCAAGCATCACCAAGGAGACAGAAGTAGCATGAAGTCTGAGATGTCAGACTTTTTAATTTAGCACAGCTGCGATTTCTGACTGAAGTTGTTGATGTGAACTTTGCTGGGTGAGAAAAAGGGAAAAACAACAGTTAAGCTGGTTCAACTCTATTTCTGTGTGTGTGTGAGTGTGTGTGTGTACAGTTTGACGTTATCTGATTTTGATACAGACAGAGCTGCTGCAGTGGAGAGGCCTCTTACATAGCTGTGGGATAAGAGGGGAGGAAAATGTCAGCTACTTCCAAAACATTCATTCATTGGTATTTCAGAGCCGGTCAACAAATATAGCTCTGCAGCTATCAGGGAACTCTATCAGCAGAGGCCATGCAAGCTGAGAATCAGCTAATATATCAGCCGCTGGCACTGAAGGCTCTCCTCACAGTCAGTGCCCATCAGGGTCTCGCATTAAAAATGTTTTCCTGGAAGGTAGAGAGGGAAGAAATGTCATGGCCAGTTTGACTTGAACCACACTACACCTTGTTTTTACACATTTTGTAAGAGCACCGAGACCAAGGATGGGATTGCTGCCACAGTTTTGCTGTTTGCCACTCAGAAAATGGATGGTCCAACTGGTTGAAGGCCCCGAGGTGGATTCAGGACACGCTGGAGGGATTATCTGGCCTGGGAACGCCTCAGGATCCCCCAGGAAGAGCTGGAAAATGTTGCTGAGGAGAAGTATGTCTGGAATATTTTTCATAACCTGCTGCCTTTGTGACCCCACCCTGAATAAGCAGATGAAAATGAATGGATACTATACACAACATTTGATTTCTAGTCTGTCTGCGTCACCTAATTACATTTTCTATGCCACTTATAACTATAACTCTATACAACCTTATTTATTTCTCAATACTAGTCTTGCATTCATCTTTCACCCATGTGCTGCTATAATCGTCTTTCTTTTAAAATTCCCTTTTTTGGTGAAAATGTTGGCCCTTTAAAGATGTGTCCCAGTTTTCTATCAACCTTGTCGACTGTTGTCTACAAAAACATCATTTAAGTAAGGGATAATGCCCAACGAGACGTCCATTATCAGTTTTTAATGGCCGACATGGACGCATGAACCATTTTCCGCTGCATTTTGGACGGTTGCTCCTGCAGAGAGCATTAAAAAAACTGATAATGGACACCTTGGAAAACATTATCCTGCTTATATCACAGGCCACTCACCAAAGAAATAAAAGGTAAGAATATGCATTTATATTTTTATGCTTTTTGCAATCAGAATCTAAAGTTTTTCACAAGCCATAACTTGGTTTCCCTGGTAACTCCTGAGGTTTTACGTAATACCTGTGACAATCATTACCGCCCCATAAGGTTATGAAATGGAAACATTGTTCACTACTCCAGTAAATAGGACGAACCTTTGATACAACTTAGCAATGGGGGATATTTCTGGTCCGCTCTGCACAAAGAACCCATTAGCTTGAAAGCTAATGTTATGCTAACAAGTTTCAAACTCTGTAACATTGTGTACAGTTGACAAACAGTAAATATAATTTGATAGTATGTCATTGTTACCATGTAAATATCCAGGTTTTCACAAACAAACAATACGCCACGTGTAACGTTACTGTCGGTAGCAGCCTGAAGTAGCAAGTCCAATAGGCAATGGGATGTGAGATGATTGGTTAGGTTCATTGGGGCAGTATAGTATCTGCAGCATGTGTTACAGTCTCCCTCTTTCCTCATATTAGATACAGGCTGATACAGGCCCCCAGGAAAGCAGCTCAGCCTTCCAGCAATTTTTCCCAGTGGTCAGTCACGGTATTGCAGCAAAAATAATCCCCTGCAGCCCGAAAGAGGCCACCATTGTGAAATACACGTCTGTAAAACTGTGGACAGGACACCTCGAACTGCAAACTTCAAAATCAGTGACATCATCACAATGTAAAGCCTATGAGACAAGCGGAAACTCCTGGCGGGGCCAGCTGGAGCAACACTAGGCTACTGCACATATTCTGTGGGTCACATACTGTGGAAGCAAACCCAGAAGCTACAAACCATATGTGCCAGGCAAGCAACTCCATTGGAAAAAAAAGGCGCCATCTTGGTGTCTGGTATCTTGTCATTATTAAAATCTATGGGCTGATTCTATTTTGTAGCCAGCACATTAATTTAGAACAGTAAACAGACTTCACTGGAACTACTCAGTAGATGTCCATTATCAGTTTTTAACGGACACCCTGCAGCCAATCAGAATAAAGTATTGACCCAGACCATTATTAGGCATAAAAGGAGTTAACTATGTCACAAGGACTCCTGTCTCACCTCCTGGTTTCCAGAAAGGAGGGATTGCTACACAAGTACTGGTAAGCTTTCTATTTTATGACAAATTCATTAAATAATATTGCTACTGGGTGTGTATCCACCATAATATGTCAACTCCATGGCCCTGCTAAATCAAAACTAAATAAGAATAATGGTTTAAAAATTTGTATTTTTGATGAACAGGGAACTCTTAGCAACTTTAAAAACTGCAGTGAAATTGATAAATATATAACTTTTTGTCAAATCTATAAGATCTTACCTCTGGCAACCACCATGTATGCTATTTCAGAAAAAAAAAAAAATGAGATCGCTGGAAGGTTGGCCCATTACAATGTTTAATAGTCAAGGCTTTGATCTTTTGAAATATATTTTCCCAGCCTAACAGAAATGTAAAAAAAAAAAAAAAACACCCCCGCCCCCCCCTAAGTTCAAGTCCTCAAGAGTAGGTGCTTCATTTTGCCTTCTTTTAGCATGCAGAACTGTTCTTTACCCAATATTGTAGCCTTCAAATCGTCATGGTAACACATAGAAGTTTCTATTTTTATGTGGTGACATCATGAGCAAGATGAGAGCAACCTGGAATGAAAACAATTAAAAACTTTGAGATGCCTCCGCTACTTAAATCCGCTCTTGTGGATTATCGTTATTTGCCTGCGTTCCCTAAATAAAGCAGGCAAATACAGTAGGAAAGACTAAGATGAAGTACAGCTCGAATCAGACAGATCCATCAAACAAACACAGCCAATCTGATTGTATTTGCTTTTTTCTTTACTTTAGTTCTGCACATTTGACTAGCTATGCAATGCCACCAGGACACCAGCACTTCTACTGGAGTGAGATAATTGTGTGTTCACAGGCACAAATGTTTTTGTTCCCTGCACCGGCGTGTGTACATCTGACGGTTCTTCTGCGCCGTCTGAGCAATATCTTCACGCCATAATGCCAGTTTTGACGGCTGCCTCGCCTGTGACTAAGATAGCTATGCTAGTGAGCTGATGTCTTCATTAGCAGTGGTTTAGATGCTGTCAACGCCCCCCCCCCCTCCTTTTCCTCAGTCACCAGCAACGACGCTCTGCTGCGCCCATCAGCTCCCATCAGCTTTTCTCTGCGTGTGATGCGCTCCCCCAACTGCTGTCGCACTAACTCATGTTGCTAATTAGCTGACAAACACTGTACAGTTCAACCAAGGGCCTGGCTCATTTACAGCACTCATGTTTGTATACGTCTGCAGCCACACTCATACACACTTCCTTATGATACATATGCAAAGTCACATTCATATAGCCATGAAAGGTACATGCATTCACATAAATGCAACACTCAATGAGTCATGTTTTACTTTACAATGAATACAGTCTGTTACAATTCATGATCTTCAGTTCTAATTAGAAATATATATATGTGTGTGAGTGTGTGTGTGGGTGGGGGGTGTTTTGTATGCTTAATGTATCTGTAATCATTTTAACTAAAATAGAGGATCTGATTACCATCCCCCTTTTAGAGCCCTGCGGCTACCATGGTAACCAACACCTTGAGAGTATTAACAGTAAAACTGAAAAAGAAATAATTATGAATGAACCACTTATGACTGACATTAATCTGTTATATCTAAATTATGGTCCTTATTAGTTCTGTGACACTGGTATCTGTTCTATCATGGCCCATGGTAAGCCTATGGAGAAATATGACGCTTAAGGACTTTAAGTCTATATCTGTCAGTGTCTCTATCTCTCGTGCAGCTTCTCTCTTTCTAAGCAGCTGGTTGATGTGACACTTAGGCAGACAGGCCTGTCGCACATCATCAGGGTCGTACAGTGTGACACAGTAGGCCTTCAGGGCATGGAAATGGTCTGGTCCATGTCTATGTACATGATTTTTTTTTTCTAGTCCAAAGCACAGGCAGATTCAAAGTCATGATGGAGGTAATGAGAGGTCCCATGATACTTTTATGCGACATTTTCTTTTATTCATCATCTGCCACTCTCTGCCTAATTACATAGAGTACAGACACAGCCATCACAGACACAGCTCTTTTTACTTCATTTATGGTTTGCAACCTTGAATGAGGAAATTACCCGGCAGGCACCAGCACAATATGCCTATTTTTGCAGCATTTGAATTGCATGCTACTGATTTAGCATTGATGAGGGTGACTATATGCTGTAATATTTTATTGTGAGTACTACGGTAAACGAGTCCTTTTTTTTTCTTTTTATCAAGTGGAAGAAAACAACCCACACTGATTCACAATTGCTGGTATAACATCATAACAGGTTTACATCAGTTTGCAGTCTAGCCACACTGCAATCAGACATGTAAAAGCATGTGGTTTTCTTTTTTTGCAGATGATTCAAAACATCACTGATTAGGGTGTGGCCAAAAGTGCAGCGTGTTTGACAGTTTCTCCCACAGAGAGCATCTCTGCAGCAGTTTCCTGCTCTGTGTAATTCACCGCTGATTTATCTTTCAAGAGTACCAGATCACCCAGGAAACCACTTTCCTACACTGAAATACATGCTGTCATCTTGTAAATTCTCTTTTTTCTGACTAATGAAAGTTGAATATGGAGAACATACCAACCATTGAGGTATTTATAGTTTACAACTTAGCCTGCTGGAGACGCTGCTGGGGTTTTTTTAAAACGCTCTAATAACACAAATATTTTCCTCGCATTTAATAAGCTGTTTACAGCAGAGATAGCCAAATCTGCTGCCGTCACAGCTAACATGAAAGGCAAACCCCTGGTGAACCTCGAGCAGGAGACAAGCGTGTAGCCCGCCAGCATGTTTGTCACGCTTAGCCCTGCTTTTCTGTGTGAAAAAGTAGTAGCTTATGTGAGTTTAGATCCTGGTTTACGGTCATTTAACAGCAGATGCTGTCCTTTTAATGAACCATATACAGTATATTTAGCAGTGTGTGTGAGCTGAGCAAGGAAAGCTAGACAATGATAAAGCTTTATCATAACCTAGTGTCAGCGTTAGGTCCTAAAAGCTGTACTCGTAGTGGTCTTAAAACAAGCTGCTGAGGGCTGAGATACAGGTTTTACCGTAAGAGAACTTACAAGTCTTTCATCCTGAGCGTCTCACTGCCACAGCAGGCCCATTAGGCTTCATGATGCAGTGTGCAGTAATTGGTATTTCTGTTGGTAAGCAGCTTCTTTATCCCAGAGCTGAGCCTCACGCTGTGCTGGAGACTGTCTGATATCAGAGCTGCAGAGAACACATGACTGAACCTGTACAGCGAGCGACATATCACTCAGATAAACACCTCCAAGGATGAACAAACTCCAATACTTTACTGGCAAAATTCAATCGTACATTTTGTCAGGAGAGATTTGGTTTGGTTTTTGCTCCGCTTCCTGCTATGATTTGCTCCCTTTCAACCTCTCCGTATATGATAAGCACGAAGCTACAATCCCTCCCTCAAAGGATAATGGCTGTTGCATATCCGAGCATACTCAATAAGATGACCCTAACGCAGCTAAAGGGGAGTTCATAAATTAACATTAAAAAAATGCTCTGTGTCATCAGAATTGGCGGCTCGGTTCACACAAATGGCAAGAGGGTGGTTGCCCCTTTGATGTGGTAATAAGCTGTTTTGATTTCTGTGTGTCAAGCATGTTTTAACGGTGAGAGGCATTCCCAACAGCTACTACTTCAAAATCAATTAAAACTCTTTTGCTAACAGCCCTGCCTGGTTCAGAAGGAGGAAAACTAATTCTCCCACCCCCCCTCTCTCATTCTCAAACATACACTTGCAGTCATTTGAAGAATGTGGACCAAGAGGAACGTAGATATGGAGCCTGGGGAAGTGAGAGTAAGCCCTCTCTTTGGATAGCTCGGCTGCAACGTTATCTTTACTTCACGTGTGCTGCTCACAGCTGGTTTGCAGTAAAGCATGTGTGCATGGGACATGAGCAAACTTAGTGTCTTTTTCTTTGCTTTTTGCAGATGTTTGCAGATACTTAACTTATTCACGAGTTTATTTGCAATGTTAAGATTTGATTGCATGTACAGTAGGTTTGTTGTTGCCAAAGGGGTAAAAGCAAATCTACAGTATTTTCTTTTGACAAAAACAAAAAGGGAAAAATGTTAATAATATGAAAGCTTAATCCACTTTTGATTGTTTTAAATGCAGCTAATTCTTATCAGCCATGCAATCCAAGCTAAATCTATCAACAACACTGATTAATTAATTCCCTGAACTTCTTGTTGCATGTACAAATCCTTAAACTAATATCCTCTGGAACATTTAATATGCTTGAATCACATGACTCGATCTGACATGTTGACTCCAAATATCCTATTGATTTAAACATGATATATTTTTTGCTAATGAAAGTCTCTCCACAGTAACACAACACACTGTAATTATTTTTCTTCAACAGCGTTTGGTGCCAAAGGTTGAACCCAAAAATCAATACCGACCCACAAGAATTATTTCTGCCTTCGTGATGTAAGACGAGAATGCCAAGACTTGCAAAATGTTGCATGTTATGATTCGCAGTGCGGGATCGGGAGTCCTCTATTGCACAAGTGCTCGCAGTAAGGAGGGCTTGGATGGAAGTTTGTTTAGGCAGGATTGGAGTGTGCATGCATGACTGTCTGCAGGTCCACACATGTTGATATTTTCCTCTCCCTCTATAGAACAGTTTTCTCCAGCAAGACAGACAGTCACCAGGAGCAAAGATATAGCACGATGCACCTCTGTTTATGAACGCTGAAGGACATGAAAAACCCACATGAATGTTGGTGAGATGAAAAAGGAGAGCCGGCTCAAAGGCATGTTAGGGAAAGTGTTTTGCATGGGACTGCTAGCGTGAGATAGCATTTGCATCAGAGGCTGTGTTTTTCATTGCAGGTGTATGTGTGTCCTAAACTGCTGTGTGTGCGCTCCTTGTGTGTGTGTGTGTGTGTGTATGAGTCCTCGCGGATGAATATGCAAGTGTGTTTGTTTAAGAAAGTGAAGTGCATGACTCAGCCCGAGGTAGGAAGGCAGCTCATGTTTCTTCTGTTTGGCAGGCAGCAGAGATAAGAGATCGGACTGACCCAATCATTTAAGAAGCCCTGGGCTTTACCTCTGCTTAACAACACACACAAATGGCTCAGGAATCTTTATCTTTTAACTCCCATCTCCCATCTGAATGCTTTGATTAAGTATCACTGCACAGATTGCCTTGATCTAAATCAAAATAATGGAATATCATCTTCCATTGTCATTTCATTTTCTGCGTTAGAGCTCGGATATAAAAAGCATAAGAACAGATGGATAGATTATTACAGGTGAAAAGTAGAGGCGAACTGGTGGGAACATTACCGTTGCTACAATAAGCCCTCGCATTAGCAGGCCCTTATCTGAGTCACTTCCTGTACACCAACTTTATTGTGTGACTTACTGTGTGTCATCGCCATCAATACCTCAATGTGACCTTTAACAGGATTTAATACTTGGTGTCCTGGAGACGGAGGCACTCTCAGTTGTCCCGTTTAAGATTTCACCACCGGTGATGATGTCACGTAGTTTTCTCAGCGCTGTTGCAGAGACACAACCGCACAAGTTCACGGCCTTGAAATTTTTGTTATTTTTCAGATTTGCTTGCTCAAGGACACGAGGACAGAGGTATTTGCAGATTAGAGTCACCACATTGCTCCTAGGAGCCCAAGGTTACATACTGCTATGTGGTGTCTGAATGCATTTTAAGGAAACTGCCAATTTTGTTTTGTATGGAAAAGTCTGACATTTTGGGAAACATGCTTATTTATTTTCTTGCTGTGAATTAGCTGAGATGACTCATACCCCTCTGGTGTACACTAAGTAATGTATGAAGCTACCTGCTGCCAGCAGGTAGTTGTTTTCACACTAAGACTCAGGGTTCGAGTTATAACCTGAGCTTTATGGGGGCCACTAAAATAACTAAGGTTAGGGGCGCATATAAATGAATACATAAAACATGGTCCAACACTGCAACAAACACACACAGCAGCCCACTACTAGGAATAATTATGAAAAAAATAAATAAAAATAGCCCGGCTTGTAGACCTTATCAGCAGCAGCTGCCTTTATGTCAGCGGCAGGGTAACTATACTACTACTTTCTATTCCATAGGTGTATCTCCAAAGGGGCCTACTGGGCCCTGGCCTAGGGGCCCAGGGGTTTAGGGGGTCCATAAACCAGAGTCTCTGCATGAAGTTGCTGTTATTAACATTTCTTGTCAAACTGTTTAGTCATCAGGTCAATAACATGTTACGAACTTGAGGGAAACCCAAGCGCAGGAAACAGGAAAAGGTTTATTGCCACAAGAAATTAAAATGGTCATGATCTGGGATCTGGGGTCGGCGTGATGAAATGGAGGAGGCCAACATGAAGCTGGTGGGTGTGCAGGTGAAATTAGATGGCAGGAGAGGGATGATCGTGAACACGGAAACGACACACGAGGAAAAAAGTTACCCAGAATATCTTCGCTGGTCGTGAGGTTGTGTACCACCTGGTTAAACAATGATGCGGCAGTGAGTGGTTGAAGAGCCGGAGAAGAAATATTGCAAGTTGATGAGTTGATGACGCAGGTGAGTATGGTGAGCAGAACAGGGAACCAGGGAAATCAGGGAGGGGGACCATGCCCACGCCAGCAAATAGGCAAAACTAAACAGGGGGAGGAAGACATACATGAACACGGGGAAGGGGAAACCCAAGGAAACACTCGGAAAAACACAAGTTAGTGGTGTCGTAACATACCAGAGCTCCAAAAGTCCTAAAAAAGAAAATCTGAAGGAACAGCCTGGACATTCACAAAAAATAAACCATCATGTCACATTTTAAAACAAGGTTTCTATCCGTTTAGTTTATCTACAGGACTTTAGATGCACTGAGTACCTGCCTAAGGGGAGGTAGGGGAACCTTTAATGTGTCTGAGCCCAGGGGCCCATTGTGTTATACTCCACCTATGTTCTATTCAATATTAAGATAATGTCGGCTGATACCAGCGGCTTCTTCTTCCAAATGGGTTTGAATATGTGCAGCTTGTGTGCTCCCAAATGGCATAGTTCACACAATATTCCCAGCTATTGTGCACCATGCTGGCTTGATAGCAAAGTGTATATGAATATGGTGCATAGCTCTTTTGAAACACATGTTTTTTAGCCTATTTATATTTAATATAGATAATACTTACATTGAAAAATGCATTATATGTGATTGAAATAATGGTTGTTGGTAATGTATTGTCGACCCACACAGATGTATGATTTCACTACTTTCACTGGAGCTCAGACCTCTCCTTATGGGACTGGCTCCCTCATAACACAAATATGTAGCTCAGCAAAGCTCGCAAATTAACTCATTATATCTCCTTTATTTTTACATTTCAGTTTTGTAAGGATCAGCTCACATGTTAGTTAGTTAGCTTCTTTAAATGTGCTTTTTCTAGTTGTTTCGCCCTGTTTCCAGTCTTAGTGCTGAGCAATTCTAACTCCCTGCTGGCTGTAGCTTCATATTTAGCTTAGAAACATGAGAGTGGTATCAATCTCCTCAACTAACTCTCAGCTAGGAAAGTAAATAGCCTACAGTAGGTGCTCCACAAAAAAGTCTAATTATTTCTTTGAATCAAGGAATACTGTATATATGACTCCTGGCCTTGGCTGAGTACAAAGACAAGTGAAAATGTTTTCCTTTCTAGCTATTAGCCCTGCAACTGACCAGGGATGTGTCCAGGGTGTTTCCATGCCTTGCACCCCACTGTATATTGAAATAGCAGCTCGACATCCCCAACATGACAGTTTAGTTTTAGTTAATTAGTTTATTTTTAAGGGACTAGAACAGAAAAATAATGACAGCTACAGTAGGAGTGTCCGATGTGCTGTACACATGTAGCTGAAGCTAATTTCCAACACCAGTCCCTTGATGGTCATTAGTAGTTAAAGTGATCATTAAAATTACATGTTACAGTTTAAAATCTTAATATCGGTGCAAATAGCACTCAAAAACAAAAACAGCCATTCATGACAACACACAAACAAACATATGAAACAAACAAAACAGAATGCAAAACATTTAAAGCATTAACATTGGCAAGTGGAGGAAAAATATACTGACCTCCTGTATACCACAGAGGAAATGTTCGTTTCATAGACACTAATTAGGAGCCAGTTTGCTATGAAATAATTGCTGCCGAACGTTCCTGCTGTCAGATGAAACCCATCCTTTCTCACTATACTTTCACACACACAAACACCGTGTCTGACACAGGTTTGACCCATTTACCAATTAGACTGCTACTCATGGGTTAATGACAACAGTCTAATGGCCGCTGCTGTTTTGTCTGATTTTTTTTTCTTTTGATCATCTAATGCAACTGCGACAACCCGTAATAATATTAAAGTGAGCAGCAAAAATAATGGTTTAGAGGACTGGAAGTTGACACCAAACTCTACCCTTGAGGTTAAAGTAATCCAATAATGAAAGCATATAGTAACCCTGTAATTATTGTTCAGTATACCTTTCATACAACATCAAGCAGTGTCAGACCTGTGTTCAGCATTTGTCAGGAGCAGGCTGTGAGTCAGCCCAGTCGGCAGAATAAAATGTTGGCATTGTACGTTTCTAAAACCATGGATATGGTACAATTATAACTTTTTTATGTCTCATATCAAAGTGAGGTACCTCAGATTACATGTATATGAGCGAAGTTTCTCATCAGGAGGAGGAGGGGATGTGGATGGTGTGACAACTAGGTGAGACGGCTGCCAAGCAGCAGACAGCAGCAGACCACTGTTCCACACCAACAAACAATAAAACCAGGTATTTTTGATGACACTTTGAGACATTTCCAGACATGTTTGTTGTGACAAAACTGGGTATTTTAAGGCAAAACCTGATCTTTACCTAACCCTAACCAAGTGTTCTTGTGCTTAAATCTAAACACACATTAACCACAGTACTGTCACAAGATAAAATTGAGAATTGAAACGTCAGGAGATGTAAAGTTTTAACATATTTACTACATATGAAACGTATAAATGTAACATATTCATGGTTTGCAGAAATGTACAATGCCAACTAGTGATGCTACCCTCCCTAGGTGGTACCAAAAAAATTTTTCGCGATTACATTCACCCATGAAAATGCTGTTGTAATAAGCATTTATAATAAGCAGACAGAGGGGTCTACAGTCTGTGTTTGAAGGATATATCCAGGATGTCAAACTGACTCAGCAGCAACAACAGGTTAAAAAGACAAAGATAGTTAGAAGCTAAAGCCCAACTATAGGCTACAGATCACAGTGTAAAAGTGAACCACCACATCACTGCTGATCGACACAGAAGACAATGAATATAAAAGGAAACTTTGCTGATATTGAACCAGCTGTGTGGCATCACAGTGTGTGCAGATGAACGGTGTCTGGCTTCCTCCCCTGCCACTGCCAGCGCCCAGACCTTCGCCGCCGGATGGGCAGGGATCACCAGGGAAGGTCATGAAGCGTTCATCTGCACATAATGCGATGACACACAGCTGGTTGAATATCAGCAAAGTTTCCCTGCTTCCCTTCACTAGTTCATGTACAGCAGGGTCGGTCTTCGTTTCACTGTTATAATTATTATTATCTTTTTCCAACCTCTCCAGGTAACGAGTATCATTAATACACGACGTGCCCCAGGCACAATATTTAGCTCCAAATCCACAAAACCAGCCTGAAAATGAAGGAAATCTGAAATGACTGCATTAGAGTCACTGGAGCACAGCTGGTCTAAGACAGCCTGATGCAATGATATGATTGGCCAGTCTGCGTCCGGGGGCGGGACTTAGGGAAGGGTCAAATTAAAAGTGAGTTTAAATATGAGGGAAATTAGTTGTCTGAACATCCCTAATGCCAACATTTATTTGAGCAATTGGGTTGTGTAACACCCAGTGAGATGATAACTGTGTGGTTGTGTTGTGTTGGTCTGAAGGGGAAATAACAGACATTTCCCTGGGAATAATTCTGAGATCTTCTGGTTAAAATCCCTCATCTGTTTGAATTAAAGTCACAACTACCCTGTCGTTTCTCCAGACTGAACCTCCACCTCAGTAAAATGAGCCGTTACTGTGCACAGTAATGTCATATTCCTTGGTTTATTAGGTAAATTAATAAAAACTAAATTAAAGAAATAGCAACATCGGTGAAAACAAGTCGACATCAACATTCATCAGCGTGATGCATACTATTATGTATTTATTAAGATTAATAAAATTACACATGCAGTGGCCCTCTTTTGTGAGCAGCTTGGATAAAGCCGTGATTCAGTAATCTGGTGGTGTATTACTGTAACCGTGCCTCCAAAAGCCAGCTTTTTTTGCCCACATACTTCCTCTTCCTGCCATGAGTCATGTCAGTTTTACATGGGAGTGTGGTGAGAATTAGAGTTACCTTGTTCTGTATACACAAAGCAAAGGCTCCAGTAAGTGTGACCATGAAAAGCAAATGATGTTTTTCAGCCTGGAGTTGATAGATAGCATCTGCTTTGTTGTTGTTACCCAACAGCAAAAAGGACAAGCCTGTACCTGCGAGGGATGATGATGAAATGCGTGCGTGTTGTGTAATGTGGTTTGTGTTTTGGGGCGTAAAGTCGAACAATCTTCACAGTGTGTCGAAAGCTCACCTTGATGCCCTTGCCATCATGAGCTATTCCCTGAGAATACATTGTGTGTGTCCATGTGTGTGTGTGTGTGTGTGTGTGTGTGTGTGTCACTTTGTCCAGTGCATTACAAATGAATAATGTATGACATTCAGCTGTGTTTGCACGTCGGGCAACACCCACATAATCAAGATGAGAAAGAAAGACAAAGACAGACAGACGGCGAGAAGCAGGGAGATTAATGCAACACAATTGCATGAACCTTACTAAAATTATTTTTAATGAAGATCCCAGATAATTAGTTCTGCCTCATGCAACGAAAGAACAAGTGCACACAGCTGTCCTTCTTCATGACACAGGAGGATTTTACCCACACTGCTGCCAAAAAACAACTCATAATTGTATCTGCCTTGTTCTGTTATTCAGTGTGGCCTGGTGGCTCTGCTGCTGACACCGTCTGTATATTAACACCTGCAGTAACACAGTGTAATAATACCTACAGTAAGCCTGGGTACAAGGATCTATTGTTGCTCACATGTTCAAGTGCTTGTTTCATTCAAAAGCCTTTAATTGCCACATCCAGCATAATCATTTGCAATGAAATAAATATAGGATATTTCTTGCAACCACCTGTCAGCTAATGATTAGGAAAATTACATGTGGTGCTCTGTCCTCATTGCTGCGTCAGCTCTGCTGTAATTTGAAAACAAAGGAGATTTAAATAAACATACATTAATGTCATCACAGCCACCTGCATAGGTAGAAGGAAAAGAGCGGACGCTTTCACTCTATAGTAATTACTGCAAAACCTGTGTGTTACTGAGGTAACTGTACATGCATGTAAGATGTATGTAAGTCTACTGCAAAGTAACTCTTATACAATGGATTACAGAAAAATTACGGTGCAATCACACGCATGCACTTGCAAAAATAAGCACGCATTCAGGCGCATAGGTACCAGTATATATAATTATTAAACAATTGCGGCAATCAGAGCTTTCACGTTGAAAAAAGAAGTCTGAGTAATGTGTGGCACAGAAATGACAAAGAAAGAGAAAGAAACTGGCTATCAGAGGTGATGGATGGAAGGAGATGCTGACAGTTAGAAGGCAAGAAATTTCACATTAATACTCTACATTAAGAGCCCATATGATGAATAATTAATCTGCTGGAAAGTGTAGCAATTTTTGCTCCTGGCAGGCTAATGCAATGTAAAAAAAAAAAACAGCCCTGTGGCTCTGGCTATGAATGTATACAGAAGTTTCATGGACTGTAAATTTGCATAACTGATTTTTAGCTTTTTTTTAAAAGACAGCTTATGACACTCGGCTTATAACATAAAGGCACAATTACATCTCTGAGTGCACAAGCGTCAGCTGTATATAATCAAAGGTTATCTGACAATGCAGTGTGTAATCTTCCGAGCCGATGTGAAGTGTGGCGTGAGAAATTGGAGTGTATTACTTTGACTGTGCAGTGACTCAGCTTACATTAAATCCTAGATAGAAGAGTGGCACTCTTGAATCTGGTTGGTCCCAGCTGGAGTGTTGCCTTCTGCCTGCTGTCTGTCAGTCTGCTGACTGTCAAAACCCGCACAATATGTCAGGCTGGTACCTGCGACTATACGCTCTACATGCATGGGCCTATGCATGTCTGAAAGAGGCATAATAACTTGCGACGTGTATGGATTAGGAGAAATGTTAGGATTGTGAATCTGTCCATACTTGTTGATAGATTGTGAAGTAGCTTTACACAACAGTTCTTCCTGTAAGCAATGCCCAATCCTTTTTACCTCATAACCCCACATGCACTCATGTTTAATTCAGATGAAGCGCACACTGCAACACAACTTTTGTTTGACAATGAAATGTTTCACTTTATCTTTTCTTTGTTTATCTTAACCCATCTGGATTATTTCCCCATCCCTCTCCGCCCTGCTCTCTCACTCCTCTTTGGGAAGCCTCTTAGAATAAATATGACCGGAAGGAATTTCAAAAGTTTTTTTTTTTTGTTTCATTCTCCTGCTTTTTGACTGTATCAGAACAAAGAGCTTTTGTTTACTTATTTATACGTTTCTCATTTGTTTCAGAGATCATTTGTGTAACAGGCCTTATTGTATCCTCTGTGCGCCCGAGCTTACAGCTGGGATTCATCAACAAAGTGGGTTCACATGTGATTGCATGTTTGTGAAGCTTCACATGTGCATTTCACATGTAATTTGAAGCGACGCCGGCATCTGTATGTGCATGTTGGCATTAATGTATGCATCTGAACGTATGTGTGATTGGGTGTGAATTGGCTCTTCGCACTTCTGTGTGTAAAACTGACATATTCATGTGAGAGAAATCCCATAAATCATTCATATACTTTTGAGACTTACTATGAAAATGTGCGTATGATGAAATAAGTGAACAAATCTCTCTTTCTCCACATCGAACCTCGCTCTGCGATACTACTGTATGTAACCTTGCTGACACCAGCTCAACGGATAGCGCTGTAAGGGTACTGAAATATTAAGATTAGAAAAATAGGGCCTGACACAGGGCTGAACAATCACAAAAGACACTGGTAAAAAAAAACAGAAAGAAAAGAAAAGCTGTAGCTATCAACACTTTATCTTCTAGGTGACGGACCCTGTTATGAAGTGCACACAATGCAGATGCCTCTGTTTCCATGGAGACCTATTGTGATCCCCAGCACCCACCATACTTGCAAACATTCCTCTGAATCCTTTTTTTCTCTAAGCAAATACACTTGTGGATAGTTGCCAAAACTGGCATGAGGGGTCAAAGGTGATCTCATCATCAGTGCTAACATGATACAGGGGCTCAAACAACGTCACAGCTGCCTTTTTAGCTGCCTGCCTGTGCAAACTGTGCCATCACTCGTCCATGCAATAAGAAGTCTGTGGAGAACTGAGCTAAATTTAGGTGCAGCAATATGTAGACCAGGTGTAATGCACATGGCCTACCTAGCCAGCTCTGTATTAATTCAGCTGCGATGGACCTGGAGAAGATGAACCAATAGCCCACATGCTTCATACCAGTGTCTAATCCCATTCTGGCTTACTTTTAGTAGGCAGCAGTGTCTGCTAAAGCCTTTGTTTTCTCTTTATAAACATGCTAAAAGCTGTCTCTGTTTTCTGTTAATACCTTGACACAGTTTAAGACAGAAGGAGGAATGAAAAGATCCTATTTTCATTAACACTTTGGTTAACTGTTATTCAGATGAGAAGTTACGGTTTATTAACGTACTGTACTCTGTAAACATCTTTCTCAGTGCCTCGGGGCTTAGACCCACTTCACCGGTTGTTCAGGAAGTTTTATCTGAGCTGAAATCCACGAGCACAGCAAAGGGAGAAAAATCATTTTTACTGCTTCCAAAAAAACGCTATTCATGTTGCATTCAGGCAGTGTTCGGAACTTGCAATTCCCAGTTGATAAAGAGAATACCAGATGGGTCCATTGCAATTACTTTTTGTATGCGCATGCAAAGGCCTGCTCATTTATTTATGTATTACAAAGGGGGGAGCTTTGGGTTTCACTAAGTTAGAGCTTTTGGGTTCTATATTTCTGTCCTTTTCCAGAAAGCAACACTCTTTCATAGCTTCCCACCAAAGCAGTATTATCTCATCGTGCTACTTTCTGTTTCCGTGCAAACTCCCATTCACCCTGTCTATTTTGAGATCCTCCAAAATATTGCAGCAGAGAGTCGTGCAAATCAATAAACCTCAGCATATGTCAGAGTAATACTTGGTTTAGCTACTTACGATCTGAATCAAAGAGGGATGGAATTTGCAACTTGCAATCCCTGAAAGGTGAATTGTTGTATGCTGGGGGGGAAGGAAGTGTTTGTTCTGATAGTTCCCAGGCAGAGTGGCACCTCATTATGCTGATTGCCAGTTGTGCGTATGACAGTGTGGAGTAGGGGAAAATAAGGTGGTGTGAGTGATATAAAATTTCTGTCTATAACACACTGACTGCTGGGTGAATTATGCATGAGAAGGTGACTTTTGTGATCAGCACGAGACAAGTAAACACCATAAATGAATAGGCTCGTATTAGAAAAAGGATTTGTTTCCTTTTCCCTTTGAAAGACCCTATCATTACACACTTTAATATGCAGTATAATGTGATTTGGTGCCATAATGATTCATGTCAGCCTCAAAAGGTGGTTAAACTTCACCCTGCAAAATAAAAAGCTGAGGAAATTGCTAGCTTTAGAGGTTTAATTACCCTGCACTTGGCTTAACCCATTCAAACCATCATGGCCTAGAATTTAAATTTCAAAAATGCAAATATGGCCTCACCCATAGTGGACTGTGTCCCACGCTGCTGGGGCGTGGTCTAGGACAGGGGGGGTGGGAGCAGACAGGCAGCACGCTGTTAAGTTTTCAAACTGCACAGGCTAACAAAAGTGATTTGCCAAGCAGGAAGCAGGGAAATAACCTTGGGAGAAGAAACGCGGTGGACTGTTTCAGTCTGGGACCAGATCACAGCATTTGTCAGACAGATTATAATTAAGCAGTAGTGTTTGAACTCATGAGTAAAGCAGCTTTTTTTTAGGGGGGAGCTGTTAAGCCGTCTTGTCGGAGACATTTTTACGCATTTTGAATGAGGACACACCGGCTCAGGTGTATTGGTGGTACAATTAAGAGCCCAGTGTTTGGAGTTACAGTGTTCATTGATTAATCTGATTTATTGTGTCAGAGCACAAAGCCTTGTCTGCTTCATCTAGAGCGCCCGCCCATTGGGCTTTCTGCGGAGCGATAGTGGGAGATTGATTATAGTCTCCGGGATTTGCCGTGGAGAAAGCCAGAGCCTGCTTGGACTGCGATTTGCTCTCCCATCAGCGAAGGGGAGGAAAATTATAGCAACGACTTATTTCAGCCTGACTCCACACGGACAGCACTCTCTGATCCCTCCTGTGCGCATTTAAGCCTCCTGTCTGTAATCAGTTTTTTTTCTCCAAATACGCGCAAGACAGTCACGCCGGACTTTTGTCTTTTACCGAGGAGGCTGCGAGTGTGAATCGCCTCCGCAGTCTCAGATGCGTAGTAAACGGGGAGTGGGTTGGGTCGCCTAGGCGCCTGGCATACGCACACGTCGTCAGCGATAAAAGCGAGATAGGTGAGGGGGGGAAAGAGAAGGGGAAGAGACACCCCGAGGCTTTTCATTGCGATCAGGAGGACACCGGAGAGGTGAGTCGGACACTGGCAAACCGCCGGACTCACACCGGCTTGTGGATTTGACTCTCAAGACAAATCCCGGCCGCTTTTGTCGCTCGGGGATTCGCAGATCCTCTCTCTGATTCAGGACCAGCGGTTAACCACACTGTCAAACCCGACCAGACATCCCCTCCTCATCTGAAGGGAATATTACAAGTGGATCTGCGGGGCAACACACAATGGCAACCGGTGCGCTCCTTCTTGCCTGTGCGCTGCTTGGTAAGTCATCTAAGGAAGCTCTCAGCCTTTCAGCCTTCATCTGTGCCGCTAATGTCCCTGTGTGTTTGTCTCATGGAGGCGCACCTGTATGACACATGTGCATTATAGTTGGGCAAGCAACTAATAGTCATGGTGAGTCAGGTGGAAGTAGGCTACATCGATAATCACTGCAATAATGACAGATGCCCGTGAACAGCTGTGTGTGTGTGTGTGTGTGCTGAACTAGGTTAATGTGATATTTGGACTTCTAGTCACAGATTAACCCTATACAGTCTGACCTCTTGTGTTTATAAACTGATCATATAGACATCCTGCTGTTGTCTGTAGGTAACCTACACACACATATATTATTGTACACATACTGAATATGTTACAGGCACACACACACATAATAGACACACCTGGATCACTCACCACCAACACCCCAGGCTATGAAGTCATCCAGTGGGTGTGAAGTAGGCTACCAGCTTTGTAAGCCATCCCTCGGGGGTTAAAGCTACCATTCTCACACATTTCACCTGCAATTTATTAGATTTCACAGACAAAAGCGAGTTCAGGCATGCACAGCCGATGACACTCGGTGACACAACACAAACACTCATACAGGCATGATTGCTGACACACTCATACAACACAGTGCATCCTGCCTGTGAACTGTCCCAAACAAACACCAGATGGCTTTTCTGTTCCTGGATGGGGAGGCCTGTCAGCGCTGCCGGGGGGACAGAGGAGGGAGGGCGGGAGTGGGAGTGGAAGTGACCCCGCTGGAGGCCCCCACTTGGCCAAGAGGATTACCAGTCTGTGCCTTGCCTCACGTCCCCTTTCAGCGCATCAGAAGTCACTTTCGCCGGGATTGAGGGGGCTGCGAATGATAATTCACGACAAAAACGTGAGATGTATTGTTCCGTGTACAGTACAGAAGACTGCACACAGTTAGAATACAGATCTTATCTACAGTGTAGGCTGGAGAACGGAGGGTTTTCAGATTACATAATAACCATGAATCATATGGTTAAACGGGAAGCAGTTTGAGGTGTTGAAGAACATGTCAGGTGTTTGGAGAGATTTGTTTTATACGGTGTGTTTGTGTGGCTCACTGGCACAAATCACAAGAGGACTCAGGATACTTTCGAATGCTGTTGTGACACGTTGCCAGCATTATTAGTGATATTAGGCTGGCAGTTCTGCTATATGTAATATGCTTCAAAGAAATCCTCCAGAGCTGAAAAAATTAGTTGATTGACAGAAAATAAATTGGCAACAGTTTTGATGATCATTTTTAAGTTGTTTTGGAAGCAAGGATGGCAAAATGTTCTGGCTCCAGCTTCTCAAATCAAATCTCTTATAATAGCACACCGACTATCTTTGGGGCTGGAGTATTGGTCAGACAAAATAAGACATTGCAGACGTCACATTGGGCTCGGGGACCTTGTGATGGGTGTAACACACGCAGCAGTTTGCACCCATGTGTCATCTGAACACACCTAAACCACCTAATCGACTTGGCAAAAGGCTGCTCTGATTCAAAGGCACATTTAAAGTGTGTCAGGAAAGGATGCTCCAGTAATGCAACATTGGTGCTAGTCATGGGTGGATTATGAGACAATGGGCCCCTGGGCACAGATATGCAAAGGGCCCACCACCTTTCCTACATTAAAAACAAGAAACACAGACTCTGTGGAGGTTTTGCGTCTCTTTGTAGTCGTTATGTATCTTTTTGTGTTTTTTGGGGTTTCCTTGTGGTTGTTATGTGTCTCTATGAGGTATTTTTGTGTCTCTCTGTGGTTGTTTCGCCTGTTTTTGCAGTTATTTTATTCTCTTTGCAGTTCCTCTGCATCTCTTCGTGGTCTTTTTCTGTCTCTTTATGGTCATTTTGAGTCTCTTCCTTGTCGGTTTGTGTTAATTTGAGTGCCATTTTGCACTTTGGGCCCCTGGGCCTGTGCAAGGTGAGCCAGTTCAGTAATCCATCCACCACGGCGCTAGTGTATAAATATGTTTGTATGGCAGTATATTGCCATATCAATTGTTTATCCCTCTCCTGGTGAGCATGTACAAGCATCTGTGTTAAACGAGATGTGCTCGTGTTTGTCTTTTGTATGTGATCAGCTGTCTGATTTCGCCTCATGTGTCAGCTGGCACACGTGCACTCGCATTTGTTCAGAAGGAAGAAAGAAATAAAGGTGGATGACAGCTGTGTTAGATGGAGACTGTATCAGTCATTGTTAAACCCGGAGGTGCCACTTACACAATTTTTTGGCAGGCAAATCTTATATCGGGGTTATTTCTGCTGCTGAGTTTGCAACCAGGTGTGAGTGGGTGCGCGTGCGCATGCTCGTGGCACCGGGGTATATGATATAAAGCATATAAAAAGAGTTGCCTGAAGGAACGAATGTTTATTAGCTTTACAAACAGGATGTCTTCCTTCCCCCCCCTGCAGAGAGTGAGAAAGATGTCATGCGCTTTGTGTGGTGAAACAGAGTGTGCTTTTTTTGGGGTGTGCTTCTGTTTGTGTAAGAGTGTGTTTGAAACGTCCCAGTTTATATAACTAAATTGAAATGTAATATGTGCAAGGCTGGCTGGTTTTAACTGTGAAATGCCTGAGTGGTTTCCATTTACCGGGCTGACAGGAGAGCAGCCTCCAGTTGCCCAGTTCAGATGAGCTGCCACTGGTCCTGCTTATAAGCTGGTCTCAGAGCAGCTTGACATTGCACAGAGGGGAAATCTTAAAGCTTATGCCTGACAAGATGCACATTCTGCCACCTGCAGTTATACACGTATTTGTCACCATGTGATGTTTTATATATATCTTGATTATCTCTGCCAACTCAGTAAAACAGGTGCTGTTTTCACCCTGTTCACACAATATCTGAACTCGTTATGAATGCATTTGCACAAACCTTTGTCAGATGGTTGGTCTCGGGGATTGGAAAAATGTGATAAATAATTCATACAAGTTGGCTAAAAGTGGGGTGTGGCAGTGGGTGTGGCCTCTTATTCAAAAGGAACATAAATAACCAATAAAGCTGCACAGAATCAGCAGCTTCATGTTATAATTCATCTTTTTTTAATCCTGCTGCAGCATTTTTTTCACATAATTTTCTCTCCATCCATCGGTTTCCATTTATTTCTATAGGGTATGAAAATGTTATCAGCAGACTTTAATCATACATTATGTCTGCCTTCATTTTTTGTTATTTATTATTACTGTGAGGAAAGTCAGCGCAGTGTTTTCAAATTAATCTGTGGTTAATCTGCATTTGCAACACAGCAGTAATGAAACTTCACTGACACTGGAATGAAAAAATAAGCTGCAGACTCTGTGTTGTGATGGAATACACAGCTCTAGATAAATAAATTCATAAAGTTTAAACACTTTGGGAAAAGGTCAGCAGTTATAATGAAATATACATGCATTTTGTTTGCAAAAACAGTGGTATGATCCTTTAAAAGCATCTTGTTTCTCAGTCCTTCTCCTCCTCCTTCATTGCTCCTCTGTCTCCGTGTGTGCCGTAGATGTTTTCTTGTTTCCTTTCAGTCATCCTTATCTTTTTAGTGCGACTTTTGATGCTATTTTTTGATCAGTGTTTTCAAGTCAGAAGAGACGCTGAAACAATAGCCTGTTATCCGGGCTCATTACAGTGCTATTGATTGAAAAGAGAAAAGTTTTAAGTAGTTGAAGTAACGCCATCAAACTTTGAGTATAAAGCTGGCCCTCCATAATTGGTCCAATCAAACAACATGAAGGTACTTAAGAGCTCATTTCCATTTTCGGCACAACTATTGTGCCTTTCTTTTTTCTCCAAAACTTGTGCAGTGGAAGAAGGGCAGCACTTATAGCCACTTAAGTTGAGATTTGATTGTCCATGTGATGCTGTGACAATTGTCAGAAATGCTTGAAAGTGGTTAGAGATTGAAGAATCTCATTTTCTATTTCAGACCTACTCATTAAAATGTGTTCATTTGTTAATGTGAATGAAGTCTATAATTAACAGTGGAGGAAATCTGGGACATGGAAGTGACAACTGTATGAACTTCAATAATTGCCATCTCGTTTTTTGACATTATGATGCAACTCAACGAAAAAGTTGTGAAGCTTCATTGTTTGCTTAAAGATATACTCTGCAGGGGAGACTCATACAGCTGTATTCCTAATCATTGTTTATGACCCACTAGAAGTGTGCGGTGGTGGATTTTTCCACAGAGACTATGCTCTCTGCCTGTATTTTCTTATTTTCTTTTCATCCTATGTGTTAAGGACATTTATGGGTGTGTACCCCCACAGCGCTCAGGTGAGTCGGGTCTTTATAAAAAGGTATTGACCAGGTCCCAGACTGTTAGCAGCAGGCATCCAAAGCCCCGTTTCCACCAAACACTTATGGTATGGTATCTTTGGAACCAAAAATAACCCTTCAGACATGGTATCTAGACCCTGGCCTTTCCACTGCAAACAGTACTCTTAAATGTGGGCGGCGTTGTTGTCATTCACTGCTTCGTCCAGCGTTATCTGTGACACAGATGGAAGTGTGCAGCTAGTTTATCGTCCGCAGAACGAGGCTGCACACCGACATTTTCAGAACAAAATGCATCAGGCTGCAGTGAGTCTCTCTCCATGAGATATTTAAAAGTAGCAGGTTTGTGCATTTAGTCCTTTTAAGGCAAGCTCAGGGGTTTAGTGTTGCTGGAACCCACAGGAACAACGCTCCACAATGCTGAAATAAATATATTTAAACGCTTGAAGATCCACTCGTTACTAAAAGTGTATGTCATGTAAAAAATAAACTAATGGTCAGAGTTGTTTAAGTGAAATTTAAGGTGTGTTGATTGATTCATGTCGTCAACTCATGCATTGAGTAACATTACAAGTTAACGTTCCACCTTAAAAGTCGCCGGCAGTCGGTCCAGTGAATTAAGTTACTTTTTTCTCTGACTCCAGCTGCTGTGAGAGGCAGCAAAACATCCTTTCATTTTATAGTTACAGTATACTAAACTCTCCACAGTATGAACAGTGGTTACATGAGTCTCAAAACCAGCCACAGCTCAGCCCTGAGCAGAGTCACCGTCCGCTACTGACCAGTCAACAGACTGCAGTGTTTACAGCTCCACCTTTTAGTACTAGATCTGTGTGCTAGGTACCCCAACACAGGGGGGACCAAAAATGTGGACATATAGAGCAGTTCCATTGGTACCATCCAAAACTTTTCACGGTGGAAACAAAAAAAAATCCTTCCCAACTGTACTGTACTGTATCGTACTGCTCGGTGGAAATGGGGCTCAAGAGACACAGTGCTGAAAATAATACGAATATAACAAGGTGAAAAGCCAAACAAGTGAATG
Source organism: Cephalopholis sonnerati (assembly GCA_019142605.1). Classification (NCBI taxonomy): domain Eukaryota; kingdom Metazoa; phylum Chordata; class Actinopteri; order Perciformes; family Serranidae; genus Cephalopholis; species Cephalopholis sonnerati. The sequence goes on from JAGQAX010000012.1 coordinate 25,288,514, forward strand.
TGGAGTAAGCTTTTACTTTCATTGTCACTGGCCAGCGTGTTAGAAAACGGTAATCAACAATCCTTTAAAGTATACGTTGAGACAAAGGTACAGCATTTAACTACCTAGATACTGAAGATTAAAGCAAGGGGTGTTTGAAAAAAAATTCTCGTAATTGTTTTTGTGGACTGTCTTACTTTTTAAGGTCATGGGGATGATGAGGTCAACTCACAGGCATTTCAGTCTTTGTCAGCATTCAGAGTTTGCTTTGACACACCCTGATGCCCACCACAGCCTCTCCTCTGTCCCAAATAAGAAGGACAGCTGCATGCTTCCACCCCAAAATGACAGGGATTTCAGCTTGTGTGTGGTCAAGCCGGCGCGTCCCCTTGCTGTGTGTCTTGAGTCAGCTGTTCTCCCAACGGGAATGCTTTCCATGTGTTTGTAAGCCTCAGCTGACACAACACAGAGTGCAGTCTAGACAGTAAGGAAAAATGCAATAAGTCACTGTCTCGCTGTTCGCATGTAGAGCTATGTATATGCTATGGAAAAGTTTGGCATGCGTGCATGTGATTGTCCCAAGTTTTGTCACTCATTATTTTTGCCTGTTGTTGCCACCAGAAACAAGAGGACCTACTTCTCTCTGTTAGGGGAGATGCGGGCTTGTGCAGCTGTCTGATTGCGGTGCTGTTTGCTCCCCTTGTTATTTTCTGTGCCTGCTACATTCTCTAGTTGCACGCACGCTTGTTTGCATCATAAGCACTAGACCCACGTCTTTGTGTATACCCATGACAAGACGCCTTTTGTGCTATTGTTTTTTCATATCATAACATTGTTGACTCAACTGACAGAAAACAAACAATAGAAAAGCAGAAACAAGACAAGTCAGCTTGGCTATCATCCACCAACTGTGTGGTAGGTTTCAGTAAATATTCATTAAAGGGATGGGTAATGGAAACACGAGCCATTTGTGGGTCAGTGTCAGGACTGAGATGTCCTATTAGTCACGGATCAATAGAGCTGGATGAAGGGTTTGTGATTGTGCTTGTGGACTTGTTGCATCAGGTGCACCCAAAGGCAAGTCAAATACTGGTTACTAGCGTCTACTACCCACAGGGCAAGTAATGGCCCTGTGATATAGACTTCACAGTCTGCGACAGAAACTCACACCCAGCTTCCACTGCAGTTTCACTACAACCCCACTGTCCTCTGTTATGAAGTTTCCTCCCCTCTCCGTCCTCTCTAAAGTTAGTGTGAAGGAAGAAAGCAACTTTCCCTCCAATGGAGCTGTCAGAAGAGATCATGAAAAATTTTTAAGATTGAAATGACTTTATTGCGGGCAGAGCAATAAATCAAAACTGACGTTAGTTGTGAATAATCACAGCTTTTCTTCTCATGCAGTGTCTTGTTTTTTTAATGATGATCCTCCCCCGTGACCCAGATCTGAGCTGTAGTCTCTCTCCAATCCACATGGGGAGATGAGTGACTGTGTGAAGTGAAGCAAAGTTCTTGAGGGAGACTTCCTGCCTGCCACAGTGAATCAGGAAAGTGGCTGGAGTCGGAGTCGCAGCCAGAGCAGAGGCAGCGTCTGCTTTGTGTCAGATTTTGTCTCTGCAGCAGCAGCACCTCTGGTTTTTTTATTGTCAGGACTGTCCCACATCGCACCTCCCCTGCTGAGCTTGCACAGTTCTGCCTGCGCACTTGGTCACGGCTGAGATCGTATCTCATGTTGTGTGAAAACAAACCAACAACAGCCCTTTGGCCATTCAGTTTGTAAACCATTTAAGTGGTCTTTTGGGCTGATTTGCATGTATCTCTACTTCTCTTCACACAAGCGCTACTCCAGCTGCCTCCTCCTCCACCAGTGAATAGCCCCTGACCTCCCTCCCCCACTCTTTTCAAACAATAGCAGCCCAGCCCACCTCCTCTTCAAAAAGCACTAATTAGAAACTACACTTAAGGGTGATCTAAACCAGATTTTTTTCATTATTCTTACACTGTCAGAGGGAGAATCTTAGTTTAACATCCACATCTACCTCGAGCTGTTTCAGAGCACCTTCTTTACCCAGTCAAAAGTACAACCCAGCCCCCTTTTCCCTTGGGATTTGGTCTGCTCCTCCCCCCTCTTCCTCTCAGTGTTGAGGGTGATGATGACCAGCCTGCGAGAGGATTCCTCTTTACTCCTCCACACACACACATAACACACACAAGCACCCACAGCGCTATGAGCTGCTGTCCTGCGGTGCAGCCACACTCCCCTGCTCCATGCTTGATCCTCCACCAGAGCAGATCCCACGCTGGTGGGATACACACCAGGCGGCGTAACTATGACGACCGCTCCCCACCTGCACACCGCTGATCCATATTCAGTGCCGCACGCTCAGCTCGGTGTGCACATTCAAAGGTGTGTGTGTGTGTGTGAGTGTGTGTGCGTATGACTAAATGTCTACATGCATGTTCCCCCACCTTTTTCAAAATCCTCTTACGCAATGATGAAGAGCACTTCACTCACTTTGCCATTATGTTCTGGTAATGTGCTTCTTTTCCGCTTAACACCTAAGACCAAAGCAATGCATGTGTGTGTTTGTGTCTAATTGCTTATGCATAAATGCATGAATTTACAAGCGCATGTCTTTTACTGCCTGAAAGGCAAAATGACTGACAATGGCAGAAAAAGTCTGTTTGAAGTAGACTAATTAATAGTTAATTAGTTTCCTTTCCAATCTGCAGCTTAATGCGCAAACGTGGGAACTGATAGCAAGCTGCCACTCATACAAAAACTAACCGCTGTACATAAAGTAGATACAGCTGTCAGGCTTAATTGTGCACAAGCGCAAGATGGATAATGACCGAAGATAGCTGAGTGTTTTTATAGCCTCACATTCTTTTACAACAATTAACGCAAACATTCAGTAGACGCTGCTGTAACAGTTGCTCGTGACAGGATATTATGAGTTGAGCGTCTTTGTTTGTTGCATAATCTGTGGCTGTCTGAAAGTTTTGTTTGGGGGTACATTTGGGACCACAGTGCTTTGTCATGCAGACAGGGTGGGGTGTGTGTGTGTGTGTGTGTGTGTGTGTGTGTGTGTGTGTGTGTGTGTGTGTGTGTGTGTGTGTGTGTGTGTGTGTGTGTGTGTGAGGGGGAGGGGTTAGGTTGGGTAGGAGTAGGGGGTTGGGGAGATGAGGTTAGTGGGGTAGCAGGTGTCCTTATAGAGTTAATGGATTTGGCGATGGGAGTAGATTGGAGCACTTAACATACTGGAGATGTGTGTATGTGTGTGTGTGTATGGGCCGATATGAATAAACCACTTTGACAACTTGCCTCTGTCCCTTGTCTTGACCCCTTTTTCTCCCACATGGTTATAAACCCCAATAAACAGTAGATGGGATAATGGTCTTATTCTCTATGAAATGATGATTGGCACCTTTAACTGCTAACCTGAACACTTCCATGTGGCTCGCACTCAGTCCCGCCACATCATCTATTCATACAGACTAACTGTAACCATCTGTCACACTGTAAATGTTTAGCGAGCTCTCGATGGGCCACAGAATAGCAGATTAGACAAGATGATATGCAGACTATGTCATTTGAACTCTTATTGCTTTGATATCTTCCACATAGGGATGGGGATTTATAAGATTTTATATATAATACCATGTCATTGTTAATTCTGCTCATTGGTCACATTCTTTATCACGGGAAAATAAGTAGGCTAAACAGGTTTGCAGCGCTAACGCAACTGTTTTATTATCTGTGAGTTTGAACACAGTGTAGAAACAGTATGTTGATCATAATCTAAAATGAATTGAATTAGGGAATATTTGTACAGCAGTTGTTTTCATTTAGGTTTTCTTAGTTAAAGAACAAAAATCTGCCAAGCCTGCCTGCATGGTGGGAAAGTTATTATAACAGGATAGAGGAACAGATGTGCAGCTCAGTTGGTAATAGGGCAGGGCAGGGGAATATAATGATATGTTGATATCATCTTAGATTTTGTCATATCTTGTGTTTTCCTGGTTTTAAAGGCTGTCTTACAGTAATGATGTAATCTTCTTCTTCTTCTTCTTCTTCTTCTTCTTCTTCTTCTTCTTCTTCTTCTTCCTCTCAGACTGTTCTAACTGTTCTTTTATTTTCCTTAACCTGCTCAGTCATTATATCCACATCACTGATGGGTATTTGTCAAAAATAGTCAATCCTACAATATCATTACACAGTTGATTGACATTATCAAGGTTGTGTTCAAATATTTGATTTTCTCCGCACAGCCCAGCTGTAGTTGGGAAGCAGTGGCACTCATGTAGACTTTCTGAAATTTAAAGATGTTTGTTTCCTCCCTTACTTGAAATTGTCATTCTATGGACATTACAACCAGCGTTGTTGTCATTTTTCTTCAAGAAAAGAAGCCAAACTCTGAACTGTTTCTTCCTCTCCACCATGGCTCCTTGTTGCAGGAGTCCAGCAGGTAGATGCGTGAGTTTTCGTTACTGTTTTTTGCAACTGTCAGAAAAGCATGCCGGCACTGATAAGAGATGGATAAGTTCAGACACATGCATTTCTGATTGATCAGACAATTTGGAACCAGTTCTCAATTGGAACTGGTTTTTGATACCCATCCCTGCTCCCACATTGTGACTTGATATTCTCCAAATGTTAGTGAGAAGCATGGACTGCGTGTTTGAGAGCTGCTCTTTTGTCAAGTCACTGCTTGTGCTCAGTGTATGTGTGTTTGATTTTAAAAGCAAGGTGACCGAGACATTTATGAGGAAAATGATGGCGAGTATGATTACTTCCTGTATATAGTACTTTATTTGTTTTATGTGCAGCTATTGATTTATTGCTCACATTGTAAATGCTGGGTTGAGTGAAATTCATGTATTCATATACTAGTATAGTGTAACATTCAAGCAGTATTTTGATTTTGCTTGTGTGTGTGTGTGTGTGTGTGTGTGTGACCTGGCCAGGCCTGGCATTATACAGTCAAGTAAGTTGATCTCAGACACCATACTGCTGTATATAAAAACACTACATTTTTTTTACTATGGCCTTTTGGACAGAGGCATAAGAGTGGCAAGAGAGATATTGCTACGCAACTGCAATTTTTTACCATCTTTCTTGCTGCCTCTCTGTCTTTGAATTATTTATTCATAATAGGACTGGCAAGGAACTGTCTTCAAGCACACACACAATTTTTAGGCTTTAATTATATTTATACGTCAAGATGTCGCTTTAGCTGCACCATATGTGACTATGGTGTTGTAACTGAGTTATAGCTCGGCACAGGCTCTCCCTGTTGACTGTTGCTGCACTGCTGCAAAGCTAAGTATCAGAGTCATGTAATCATTCTGTAATGAAGTTCCAGAGTAATGCTGTTTATATTCACTGACCTTCATGTTCAGGGACGGAGCTGCAAAGCAACATGTAGCATTTGATAAACAGCAGGAATAAGTTTAGTCTGGCGTCACTCATGAGAATTTTGATTGAAATCGTTTGAAAATGTCTCTTTAAAGGCCCAGAGGAATCACTACATGCTGATTATGTATTTCAAATGATCACTCAGAATGAAACGGTAAAACTCAAAAGCTTATTTCCATTGTGGTCAAACAGGAAGGCGAAACAGCTGAGGGTGTGGGAGGGAGGATGAAGAGGCAGCTGTTCAACAGAGAAGAATGGATTATTATCTGCTCCTTGTTGTTGACACTATCGACATCGGCACCGGAAACGGATGGGAGAAAAATTGAATCATCCCACATGGAAAAAGTCCCATTTCTGCTAAGCAAGCATCGCTTGTGTGCTTACCTACATTTAACAATGTAATGGAAACAGACACCTACAGTGTGCGGTAACACACCGACACAGACGCACGAATTAGCCTTAAAACCCCCCCACGGCTTCCATCCTGGTCTCGCCAGCTGTTAAGAGCAACAGCGCAGGTGGGGTCATGACTGTTGTAGCCCGAGGGGCTCATAAATTAGGACTGGTTAGCATAGTGAGAGCAGAGGAAGGCATGACCCAGGTGTAACACAACATAGGAGTCCCATTTAAGAGCTGTAGACATTGATTCAAGTCACAGAAATGGAGGCTTAAGACATGCTGATTGGGACTTGAGTGCTGAGACTTGTTTAACATGGTTTTGACCTTGTAAATGGCACTAGACTTGAAAGCAAAATGTTTTAACATGAGACAGTAAAATAATTATCTGTATAGTAAATATATAACTGCAGTAAGCAGCCGTCTAGCGTAACTTAGCATAAATGACTGAAAACCAAGCAGCAGTCTCCAGGGCTGAAAAATGAAGCCAACGCAGAAGTGCCAAAAATTGCAGTTCCTCAAATGGCTATTTGAAGATGGCTCCAAAAGTGAGTCAATCCTCAGAGATCCCCATGTTAAAATGCCCAACTTTACAGCAGTAATAAACATGTTAACAGGCTGGCACAAAAAACTGTTTTGGTTTCAAGCAAATTTCCCCGTTCATGACATTCCCACTGTATGACGGATGAATATTTATACAGCTCATCTATTCAAATGTTATTAAGGCTTAAAGTTATATATAATTAAGGGCATGGCCACTTTTAGTGACAGGTGGGTGCTGTCCGACAACATTGGTTAGGTAATGTAATGTAACCATGGTGGAATCTTATATTGTACATAATGACCCTCTTAGGACTCAGTTATTCCATTTTTCTGCATTTGTTTGATGGTTGTAAGTCGTTTTTCGCCAAGCAAAATTTGCAAAATTATCACAGCTAACCATAGCTGCTGGCTCCATCCTCTTTTCAAAATGTGGTCACTTTTGGCTCCAAAAATCCAAAATGGCGATGGCCAAAATGCCAAACTCAAGGCTTCAAACAGGAGTCTGGGTGACGTCATGGTGGCTGTTTCCATTGTTTTTTACTGTCTATGCTGGAGACAGAGAAAACCTGCTAGTCTGGCAGTGTCGAAAGGTAGCACAACCATTTCTTGGCCACGAGCACTGACTTCCTGATGTCTTGTGAATGTGATGTTGCCACACAAACAGTGGAAAGTTACTACTCACAGCTTAGAAATAGTTAATCTTAAAACCTTCTGTAAGAGATTTGCTAATAAATGAGCTGTGAAAGTGCTCAAGGACTGATTGTCACCTTTGGACCGAGCTATTTCCCTCTCTCTCCAGTCTTTATGTTACGCTAAGATGACCACTTGCTGGTTGTATAATTTCATATCTAGCACACATGCATGAAAGTGTTATCCATCTTCTCATATAACTCTCGGCAAGAAAGTGAATACATGTATTTTCTAAAATCTTCTAAAAACAGCTTTGTCCCTGTTGGGAAAGAAAGAGAAAGAGAAGAGTTCTGTAAGATAAAGAATTTGCACAGAAACTCTTTGTGCTCCAGCTAGAGATAGTGGGAGTCTCGGCGGGGGCATAAATGTGCGGTGCATTCATGTACTATGCATGTATGTCTGTTTTTATGTCTGGTTCTGTCTTTGCCCTCTGGCTACGTTTCCTACTCTCCAAGGCTGTGAAAGGTATGGGGAGTCGTCCTCAACCCTGCTGGCGTACAGAAATTCCCTCAGTGAATTTTTCCCTCCGTGTACCTGTTCTCATCTAATAATCTCTGTATATATACCTCTGACATCACCTGGCTTTCTGTACTTGAGCCATACAAAGATGAAATAGTGACACGCAGTATATCTACTTCATCTTCCCACTCTCTGAATGCTCCTGCACTCTCTTGTTCTCGCTCTGATTAGAGCTGCGTGGATATAATGGGCAGTTGTTGTAACTGTTTGTCAGCTGTTAGAGCGGCCCGCTGGCCTGGCTTACTGGCCCTCTAATGGAAGTTAGAACACTTAGTCTCTCTTGCTCGCTGTATTTCTCCATGTCAGACACTCACATACACAGTGTCACACCTGCTTCCCGGCTGACAGGCTTCCAGCAGCTAGAATGTTTTCCCTTGGACACTAAAAATCATTTAGCTTTCTCTCCAGCACTGAACCAAACACGCAGTCTCCCTTGTCTGTCTTTAAAACATCACAGTTAATAACTCTGCAGTGGATATGGGATTTGTTAGAGTTTTTGAAGCTGGCAGAAGGGTCAGAGGTTGTTAACGACAGCCCCTGCTACACTGATTTCTACATTCTGAGGCAGATGATGATTATCACCACGGGAAGGACAAGGAGCGGAGAAAGAGCGAGAGAATGAGGCCTGAATTATAATATTTGATACTGCCTGGAGCCTATCAATCAAAGATCCAAGAATCTGAGAAAGCTGTGGGGGAGAAAGCGTGGGGATTCTCATCACTCCATTACATGGTTTACTTTAAGATGACATGCTTACCTAGTGCCATGTAAAACGAGTGAGCCAACTATTCACGTTCTTGCTCAAGGACGAACGCCAGGTTTTACACTGCGTCAGCACAGACACACATTCCCTTATGTCAAATTTAGATGTAGAGGATGAGAGGAAATTAAAGAAAAGGCAATAATAATGTTGCAGGGTACAACATAATGGTGCACATATGGGGTTTTATTTTGTTGCATGATTCACATTGCTCCATGCCCATATCCTTTATAAATGCTAACGTTTCCCTTACTTGAAAATGTTTCCTCTTTCTGCCGCTTTCATCTTCCTCCCTCCAGTTTTCCCTCATCTTGGAATCTCTCTGTCTCCCTCGCACTCGTGCTCTCTCTGGTAATGATGTTAACAGGGTCAAATCCTTTCGGGGGCCTAGAGGGAGAAAAATGCTGAGTGATTTTGGAGAATGGTTAACCAGGGCCGAGAAGTGCAGAGAGGGAAATACTCTTCATGTTATTCATCTTTCTCCAGCGTTTAGTTCTCTGTGTCACACATGTATGTGCAACACATAAGTCAGCGGTGTGCTTGTATATTCACTTAGTTCTCTGCATCTTTGTGGTGTTCCTAGCACCCTAGAGGCTGCTGTCGTTTTCTCTTTAGCTTCCTCCTTGTTCCTCTTTTTCCTCTCCTCTCACCATGCGATACTTTCTTTGCTCATCGCTACCTCGCTGTCTGAGAATCTTCACAAGATTTTAGATCTGTGGGATGAGTCTGAACCTCCCTTAGGGAGATAGGACATTGACTAGGTCCCTTTTTTTTTTTTTTATGTCTCGCAAGCATGTTCGTAATTAATTCATAATTCACTGGCTGGAGTTGCTTTAGTTCCCCTGCTCTTCAACTTTCCTCGAAAGTTTTTGTGGAAAAGTTTGAGGACAAGGACTTGCTGTTCATGCACACCATCAGGGGTGGGAAATACCACACAATTTGGTTTTGATCTGAAACTAAGTAATGCCAGAGCCAAAATTAGCAACAGTATTGATATAGTTACAGATATGTTTTATTTTCAAAGCCCCTAAAACTTGGTTCCACATTTTAAATATTTCTCTATATCATTAAATATTCATTACTAGATAAGCAACACTTAAAGTTCAGAAAGAAAACCTTATTAGTTAGTATTAATTTAGAATTTAAAACTCCAAAACTCTGCTAGTCTGCTTCACCAGGACTCTGTTGGTTGGCTTTATATACATTTCCTGACAGTGTAAATCACTGGTTCCCAGTCAGGGGTCTGGGGACCCTCAGAGGTCCTTGAGGGAGCTCCAGGAGGTCCCCAGAAAAATGGGGATTAGTTTGTTTTCACTAATTAAATTACTGTAGAAGCCCAAGATGAGCAAGAGTGCTTTTTATTATGCTGAATTATGCTTTCACATGTCCGCTCTCCTCCTGTGACCTGGAAATCATTTATTCCCTACCGCCATCGGGAGGATCTTCCAATCTTTTAAATGCACCTCGAGGCAACAAGGTGCAAGGAGAGAAGAGGCTTTTGGAGGCGCTTAGTTAAAGGGAACACAAGTGTATCCTAAAAGTCACTTCCATGTTTCTCTCTTTCACACACATTCTTGCTTGGAGGAGCTAAGACAGGAGGAAAATACTTGAGTAAGGGAAGTGAGGAGACGAGTTAGCACAATTAAAAGCACCTTAAGCATCATAAGAGTGAATATTCTAATCATAGGTTTCACTTCCTCTCTGGTTATCTCTTCAACTGTAGTTGACAACTATAGACTTCATTCATGGGGACCTATGGCCTAATGTGTATAAATCTAAGGGTCCTTGACATGAAAAAAAGCTATGAACCACCAGTATAAATCTTGTGAATCCTAATAGATGCATGGCGATGCGTGACATCACCTTTTACCAAATGAGCGTCGCACACTTCAAACCAGTAAAAAGAACCCAGAGAAAAACACAAATAGCAAAATCTCTCATGTGAAATAACAAAAACTGTTTTAACTAGCAGAAAATGTTGGGTTTTACGTAGGACCATAATTGCTCAAAGCAAGAGGATGATTAAAAAAAAAGAAAAGATTTCAGGGCCTTTAGAAGTGGCCTGTCTTCTATTCCACGAGGCAGAGCGATGTGTCATGATCTATGGTGTGAATGCATCATTAATTTGCAGTCTGTGAGTGCTCATTCCCACCAAACAATTTCCCAAACAAAAAGCATTTCTTTTTACTACTCCCTTTTAATTACTCAAACACACGCGTGTGGTTTAACAGATGACGCTCGTCTGTCATTCTCTGTGTGACCGTGTGTTTGTGTTCTCCTATTTAACGAGGTGACCCCAGCTGCATGCACAGAGCAGCAGCAGAAAAGTAGAGCACGTGTACTAAGTGCATGGGCGGATTATGAGACAATAGGCCCCTGGGCATAGATGTGCAAAAGGCCCCACCACCTCTACAACAGTAAAAGACACTGAGCAGCTATAAAGTCTTTGTCTTACTCTTATGTGGTTGTTTTGCATCTATTTGTTGTCTTTATGCATCGTCTTATGGTCTTGTTTGTGAGTGGTAATTTTGTGTCTCTTTTATAGATATTGTGTGTCTCTTTGCAGTTTCTTTTTATTGTCTTTGTGTTTATTTTGAGTATCTGTCTAGTCCGTTCCTGTTTATTGAGTAACATTTTACAAGTAAAGGCCAGGGGGCTTCTGACACTGGGCTCCTGAGCCTGTGCCAGAAGGCCCATTCAGCAATCCATCCATGACTAAGTGTGCACATGATATGATGTCAGGCTCTTGCTGGAGGAGAAGAAAGAAGCATTGTTTTCACAGTCAGTTTCTCTACTCTAAATAAAAGGGGTTGAAATATAGACGATGGAGGTGGATCCATTTTTTTCATTTCCATTCTGTTGTTACTAGTATCTACTCAATGACTTAGTTTTGGTAGCACTGATACTTGAGGTAAGGTATCTGCCCTATCCTTTGCTGGCAGGTCGTCCCAACTAGTCAACTGTTTTTCTGTGTACATACGTGTGTGTGTGTGTGTGTGTGTGTGTGTGTGTGTGTGTGTGTGTGTGTGTGTGTGTGTGTAAGTAGGAATGAAAGCAAGTGAGAAAAGGTGATGGACAGCTCGAATCTCCACATTAGCACATCCCCACACCGCTGTGAATGTCCTCTATGTTACTTCCACCCTGCAGCGTTTTTATTATACACCTTTCTCGGTGTATAATTATCATGTGTCATAGACGAGTGATGGTGTGAGTGGTAGGCATGAATGCTAGTGGCCTCCCTGCTGTTTCCACTGAGAATAAGACACTGGCCACAAATGATTGGATTAGTATTTAACCCCACTTCCACTTAGCATAATCCTCTTTGCAGCTTTCCGTGTGTGTGTGTGTGTGTGTGTATGTGTGTGTGTGTTATGTGTTTGGAGTCATCTGCTCCCATTGCTCCAGCCAACGAACACCAAGGTCAGTTAGAGAGCTTGTCCGTGGTCATTCACCATTATCTGACATGGGACGCATGTTCCCTGCGTCCAGTCGACAAGCTGTGTGGGAAGCGACTGGCAGCAAAGATGAGAGATGAGACACAGGAGAGGGAAGGCGGAGAGGGTGAGGTCGGGAGGAGGAGAGGGGTAGAAAGACATTCGCGGTATGCAGAGATGGAGATGAGCGTTAATAATAGAAAATCCGAGGCCTTGTTGAGCAAATATGGGCACTCGGCGATCGAGGCAGCGCAGCCAGAGGTGAAGAAGTGGGGGAGGTTGCGGGCGCAGGATTACTGTGGAAGGGTGGTGGAATAGAGCAATCAGTTGAAGGTCTGCAGGGTTTGGTATGTCATTGTCAGCCTTTCTAAACAGCCTGCAGAGCGATGGGCACTTTGAAGTTTCACAGAGCTGCTTAAATCCTGCCTGAAAAGATGCAGAGAACCGCGAGGCACAGAGAAGAGACAGGAATATACAGAGAGAGAGAGAGAGAGAGAGAGAGAGAGGGAGAGGGAGAGAGCGGCGGGGCAGGACGAAGGGAAGGATTGATGATGGGTGAAACACGCAGGAAGGGAGTGAGAGTAATCAGAAGTAAGGAGGCAGCTTGTTTCAGGAGGATGACAGGAGACAGGCGTGCGGAGGAAAGCTCTTAGTGCACCAACACAGTATGAGTAGTATGGTTTTTTGGGATGTATGAGTAATATGTTTCCAGCAGTTCTGGATGAGTAGCTGCAACATGAGAAGCAGTGATGCAGCGGAACAGCTCTGACCTGATCTGAGCTGGATGTGGGTAGACCGGGTGCCGCCAGATTAGCACACTGACATCACAGTGAAGAAAAACAGGGAACCAAAGTCTGAGTCAGAATGGATGGCTGCCTCTTACCTAATGCATCCCATAATATGCTCAGCCAGATTCAGTCAGCGCACTTCACTATAGGCTTTCTGTCAATCTTAGCTCAGGGTGTTTGGTGTTTGCTCAATGTGGAAGGATTTCCTGTGCTAACTGACTTTTTAATGCCAGTGGCCAAATGTTCTGCAGGTTATGGCCTCTAGTTTTACAGCAGCGAGGTATGACAACATGGGCAGGTGGAGAGAGATGTGCAAAGATGTGGGTAGAAGACTGGCATGGTGCCAGCCATATAAGTTGCTGATAACATGAACCTTCTCAAAGTCAAAGTTTTCCAGAAGTCTAGAAACAAATAAATCATTTTTATCTAAGCTACTGACAGATATATGAGGAGGATCTTTTAAAAGGGAGATGTTTTTTTTTTTTTTAAGGTGCAGTATGTATAGCCTGGAGTTTCCCTTTCCTGTGTAGCACACAACAGGAGATTGCCTGTTGGTTTAGGTGAGGGGTGGAGCCTGGGTAGAGCGCACAGGAAGTTGGACATGATGCAGATTACACTGCGGTCACATAGCTGGTTTGTAATTTGGTCATAAACATTAGACTCTCCTGCCGTTCCTTGAATTTGTCTGATGATTTTGGTGCCGACCCTTATCAGCAGCATCTGCCATCTTCATTCAAATTACCCTTCTTCTTCACTCCAGGTGCCAGATGCATTAAATTCAGTGTAGATTCATGACTAAAACTGTGTGTATGCACAAAGACAGAAATGTGCATATGCATTCTTTTCGTCAGATTTATAGAGCCGTGCGTACGCCTGATTCCATTTCATAAATCATTGTAGCGCTGGGTGCATCATGCCCACACACAGTTCACTAAAAATAGATGTAGAAACGCCCATAGAGATATGTTTGCATATTGATACTTATGCCCTTCCACTCTCCATTAGACCTGTCAATGAGAAATATGGTATAGAAAGTGCAATTTCACCGACAGTGTCACATCGATGAGGTTCTCCAATGGTGCCAGAGCAGCCATTATTATGTGCACCTGTAGATATTTGTAGCATCCTTACCACTATTTAATTACATTTCTGCAAACCATCATGGCTGTAAAATTTCAATTATCATCATTATTAAATGTCAAAAGGATGATCAATGATTCTTTCATAAAGCTCATGTGAAAATTGACTTTACTAAGTGCTGCACAGGATAAAATTAAACAATCACTGACAGGGAGGTGAATTAAAAATAATGATGGAATCTCATGAATAATTTAAGATCAACTTAATAAATGCGTCTTTGATTGACATTTTACAGAAAGCTGTTGAAGCTGTAAAAGTAATAAAATAATCAGTGAAGTTGGCAAACCACCTAAAAACAATGCTCTCTGTCTCTCAACTAATATGTACTCTCCTCCTTATTATAACACCCACAGCTATCTCAGGTAAACTGTGTAGACGCCTAGTCTGAAGAATGCACGACGTGCTGGTTTTTGTGCATTCACATCATTTATGCGTATAGCCTCAGATGTTTGTTTTCTTCCAGTTTTTCATGAGCATCATGATAGAAACGCTCCCAGTAGCTTGCTGTGAATTCTCGAGACAATTACCTTCTCTATTCACACATGGGTTCAATAGGACATTACACAGACTTTGTACAAGGGAGCTGGCAGGATAGAGTCCGTTTAATGTCTGATCCAGCTGATTCGGACATTTCCATTCACACATACAGCTCCTGTGGGTAATGCCTAGATAATTTCAGGTTTGCAATGCATGTGTGATAGGGGCTGTAGTTGACTGCTGAGTCTCATTTCCAGGTCGTCAAATACCAGCACTTTGGGCCGGTGGTTTGATCTGACTAGCAAACCAAGGTTGTCAGTATTTGACGACCTGGGAGTGAGACTCAACAATCAGCTCTGTATTTTTTAGGACTGCATATTGAACCTTTAAGTGCTTAGTTTTTTATTGATTATGTCTTATATTTGTGCAAAGACAGCATCAGGAGATGACTTATGTTATTCAGCAGGACTGCATGAATGATGTAAGCAGTGTGCGTGTGGAAAATTAATAACAGAACAGTACAGAATTCTTAAGGAATACATTGGGAGCTCCAGTGACTCAGTTTATAATTTCAAGCCTCATATAGTATTCCTATAATATTCCTATAGGGACATATCTGTTAGGGTTCGGCGACATTGCAGTAAGCTTAACATACTTTACATGTGTTTGTTAGTATTACTGTCGCTAAGAGACTTTACAATTTTCCGGCTGTAACTTAGAGGCACCTTATTTACAGGTAGTTGTGCCACTTAAAATAAACTGTTTATTCCCCTTTTCTTTAAGAACAACGTTGACATGTCTAAAGTTTAAAGTTGCAGGCATTCAGTGGTGGAGTTCCCTTATTTATATCTCGATGAGTCCTGTGGGGGTCCTTCAGGAGAAATCGAGCCATAAGGAGTGGTTACTTGGTTTAATTTTCTCTTTGGTATGCCACTGACTGAGTTCACCCAACTGAGGCCACACACCAGGGGCGTAAGAAATCATAGATTTGTAAATATTTTATCAGCTTATGAATGGATCGTGTCTCAAAAAGCAAGCCATAGACAAAAGACCTGAAGCTCCTCCAAGAGCAGGAAGGAAAATAAGACATAGATCCAGACACACAGAGTCAAGCATGCTCATACACAGACACACACAGACACACGCACACACACACACACACACGGACGTAAATGGACTCGCACTAATAACAGTGAATGAAAGGTGGGGGTGTAGTGGAAGTGTAAGAGAAAGTTACTATGAGAGTAGAGAGGATGTTGAAGTTAAAAAGCTGTTCTGGTGAATTATTAATGCCAAGTATTGTGCCCACAGACACAGCATCTTACAGACTTTCTCTTTCTCTCTCTCTCAGACACACACACACAGACACACACACACACACACACACACACAGCTGCAATCCCCAGTTGCTTGTGCAGACAGGAAACAGCGTTCTTGTCGCTCTGTCTGGATTTGGGGGGGTATGTGTAAGTGCTCTGTTGTCTCCGGCCCCAATGAGAGGGATGTTTGTAGTTGTTCCCTGAATGGTGAATGCTGTGTGTGTGGGTGAGTTTGGTTTGTGTGTGTGTATGAATGCAAGGGGTTGAGGCAAGATTCACATATGCTGTCTGCCTAAATATAGGCTACAAAGCGGCATACAGAATCAGTCTTCACTAGGTGTTTAATGGTTAAGTCGCCTCTCAGTTGCTACAGTGCTCAGTACACGGCTCATCATGGCTCGCTCCGCTAATTACTTGTTTTGTTTAATTAAGAACAATGTATGAGAATAGAGGATTTCTAATTTATTCCTTTAACATAAAATCTACAGAAACAATGTTTTGAAGTCTATCCGTCTTAGATTCATATGGCCTTAGTTGTTATGTGCAAAATGCAAATGATAGATTCTCTTAAATGAAAATTTAAACAGTGCTGGTACAAGCAGATCCTCGTAAAACTAATCTAGAGAAGAGAAAATGCTTCCAGGGAGCAAATGACTAAACTGAATTTGTATTTCATGCCTAGAACAGAGAGGTATTTGACAAATCACCTTACTTATTTCAGGTGGCAGTTTTAACCTCATGTTAATGTATGTAATTAAACTGCACCTAATGGAATTTAATCTGTGTAAATGAAAACAACATGTATCCACTTAGACATATAAATGCTAAGATTTGGTTGATAATGGCAATTGACGTGTTGATGAACAAACATTTCATAATATGATCCCCTGAACTTCCCCTGTAGGCCAAGCCTGTAGGAGAAGTGTTGCAGCTGACATGGAAGTGCAAATGGCCCTATTTAGAGCCAGCATTTGGTTTGTCTATTCTGGGCTACTGTAGCAACAACATGGCAGACTCTGTGGAAGAGGACCCGTTCCGTATGTAGATATGAAAAGCTCATTCTAAAGCCCAGTTCAGACCAAAGATTCGCAGCAAGACGAAACTGACTGAAACTGAAAAGTCGCAGTGGTGTGAACTGGCCGGTCTGAGCTCGACTCAAGTTGGCGATTTGATGGTGTCACCTGCAACTCAGCTGGTCGCTGGTGGCTGATTTTAGTACATAAGGCTGGTCACCTCTTTCTACAGCCAACTAGCTTGTAGTGAAGTCTGCTGGTCATGTTAAAGTGACTCCAGACGGCGTGTTCGCCTGCTGCGGCAGGTGCTCAGTCCCACCCAGCCTTCTTTATCGTCCTCAACGTTTGCCAGTGTCGGATGGTGGGTCGTTGCAGCTGATTGCTAAATGTGCTCCTGACCCCTCAACACACACACATTCTCACTGACTGATTAATTGGTGCCTGTTACTTGTATTATTGTGACAGATTCACTGTTTCATCACTATTGCAAATGCAACTATAGCCAGTATCTCAGTATCACTATCCTAATTCATATTTTAAGGAGCTTCGAGTTTTATTCTGCCACAAAATTACCCTGAAAAGCTGGAAATCAGAACGTAAGGTAAGAGAGTTGTTGCATAGAGATGATACACCATCTCATCTTGTTGCATTGGTGTGAACCGGCAGGTTTTTAGAAGTGCATTGCAGGTAATTGCCTGTTTCAACTCGTCTCATTGCGAATCTTTGATCTGAACTGGGCATAAGGTAACAAAGCCACAACATGTCTTATTTTCGGCTGATTATAAACTAATGAACACATTGTTATGAATATTATATACCATTTCTGCCAACAGATGCCCCTAAATCCCACACACTGGACCTTTAAAGTGATTGTGACCAAAATATAGTCAGATAATAGTTGAATAAACTGTCAGTGCTTGCTGGTGGAAAAACCTGTGAATGTACTGGTAACACCTTTTCTAAATAAGCTCAAACATAAAGCATGTTTGGCCTTTTTTCGTACTGAATTCTTTTGTGACATTTCAGCCACCATAAACGCAGACACCGATTTGTTGGTGCCGGTGTAATTAAGCAATATTGCAGGAGAGGGTGTGCTTTGCCCTCATTGGCATGACGCGTTGGCGCCGAGGCGCCACAGCAATACTGACTAATAACTGGAAACAATCAGTTACCAGTACACTCCAATGTAATGGAACCTAGTTAACTACTCCAGCAAGTATTCCTACCCTTAGTAATGACCTAGCAACAGAGACAGTTTTTAGTCTCTCTTGAATCAGCCAGCCAACTTCAGATAACCTTAATGCTTTGTAGAGATCCTGGGATTTCCCAAACTAATTAATACCTCACACACAAACACAAAACAGCCTTGCCGGTTCAATCTTGTTGTAACGAAGATATCTACTGAATCTACTATCTACTACTATATATATTACTCTAGGCTATTTTTAAGATGTATTGCCATGTCATCGACTCACCTGCACAATGAGGCACACGGCTCTAGGTTATGAACCGGGTGATATATCAGCAATTAGACAGCACCATTCATGATATTCATTAAAGAAAGTTGATTTATTTTAACAACAATATTGTAGCCTACTGGGTTTAGATTCAACTCTGGAAGCTAAAATGTTACCATGGAAATGGTGGAGTAATATTTTTAGTGATGAGAAAGGTGTGCTGTCATGCTGATTTGATCATGTTCTAAAAGTGTAGGCGACCAATGAGATTGCCTGGTGGGCTCTACTTGTTGTATGATTGTTATTAATAATGGATGCATCAGACAAAACAGTGTTTAATATCCACTACAAAAAGACCCATCCTCTGCACATGACACACTTAACACGCCCTGCTGACTCGTGTTCTACCTGCTCACTCTGACCTCTCTCCTGACTCCCAGATGGCTGCCTCTTACCTCCGGTGTAGTGTAACTGCGGTGCTGTCCGTGTGGTGACGGGTTAACACATGAGTGCGTGTAATAGCAGTGAGCGTGATCGGACGACAGCTGTTAAAAAGACTTGCCGTGAATGTTTCAAGTGGTTAGTGGTGTTCAAAAGATGTGTGTCAGTGTGTGTATTTGCACACCTCAACCTCAGTAAGCACTCTCCAGACTGCTTAGCTGCACATGTCGCGCTGTTTCAGTATTTCCTGGGAGATGTGGGGTGCGTAAACTCTGCCAGTGCTAAATATTTAAACCGCAGTTTTGTAACCCATGTTCTTTCTTTCCTCTCTCCCTGCCCCCACCCCTTCCCCACTCTGTCTCTTTCTTTTTTCCCCTCTCCATCTCTCTCACCCCGTCTCCATCTGTAGCTGGTGTTGCCGTGGCTCAGAGAGTGGTAACAGTGCAAAGTGGACCGCTGGTACGGACTGAGGGCTCTCACGTGACCATCTTGTGCAACGTGACAGGCTATAAAGCGGGACTGGAACAGGACTTTGAGTGGTCCATGTACCTGCCATCAGCACCGGACAGGGAGATTCGCATCGTGAGCACAGCACAGCCAAACTATGCCTACGCGGTGTATGCCCAGAGGGTCAACAATAAAGAGATCTACGTGGAGAGGCTGAGTGGCGACTCAGCTGTGCTTCACATCACCAAAGTGCAGGCCAAGGACCAGGGTCTGTTTGAGTGTTACACACCCAACACAGACGGGCAGTACCTGGGATCCTACAGTGCACGCACCAACCTCACTGGTGAGTCTCTAAACACGCACAAAAACACACATAAAGACACTGTCGACGTACAGATAAACCACATGGTATTACCACAGATGCTCATGTAGTGACAATTCGCATATAGCTGTGAATGTATCAGAGGTGCATCTGCTTAGGGTGTTAAAAACAAAGCCAGCAGTAGTCAAAGGTTGTTGTTTAAATGAATGGTTTACTGATCAGTAGCACCTTTAAAATGTGGAGGTAATTCAAAGTGCTAGTGCTAATGCACTACAACCCACCCTTGTAGTAGTGCTGTGATTATATCAGTTCAGAGATTAATCTGCTATGAGGTCCTGGGCAAAGTTGAACCCTCACACTGGGGCTGCACTGCAAACAAAATCTGGCCCTGGCAATTTCCTCTGGACTGGCCCCACTGCTCCCCTGCTACCCCCTTGATTTAGACTTTATGAACACTCAAAGCTAACAGCACAGTGACTAAGGGATAATGTATTGTGAAATTTACTTTAAAATGATTTTATTGCTTGTGCTAAGCAGCTATGATCAGAACTGCATCAACAGCAATGGTCTGCTATTCAGACTGTAGATTGTAGAGGTGTGAGGGGAGGTGACAGGTACCACTACACCTGCCTTACAGCAGTGGTTCCCAACTGGTGGGTCCTGGTCCAAAAGTGGGTCGCCTGTCCATTTTGAATGGACCGCAAGTGCTTGCAAACATGTTGTCTGTAAAAGAAAAAACCAAACACACTTTTTTTCAAGTGCAGGTGAATTTCAAGCACAAAGCTTTTATTTTGAAGTGCTGTTTCCTGCTGTAGAGTGAGTGACAAACGGACAGATACTTAACAGAGACAGCAAACTAACCCAAAGACGTGGCCAAACCCAAGTATGACACTGAATGTATTAAATCGTGTGGACCTTGAGCTAATGTCTAAAGAGAAATCTCGACCCTGTGGCTGGACCAGTTTGGAACCACTGCCTTACAGTAAGCTATAGATAGGCTGTTGACATTATTGGGCCCATGTTAGCCCAAATCAGATCGGCTGTTCCAACAATAAGTGGGCCAGAGCCGGCAGGTCTTTCTTTTTTTTTCTCCCCCACAATTTTTTCTCTGACATTGCTGGTGGTAGCCTTGCGGTCCACAAGCTGGGCAGGCCCATCTGGCATTTGCCAGAATTGGAGCCTGCCTCACACTCTATGTGAATCTTGCATGTATCCTGTTGCCTTTAAGTTCCCATCAGGTAGCCTACATAGTGCACATGGTAGATTACACATGGCATTGTATTTTGCCAGAAAACATTGCCAAAAAACAACCAAGAGTCATACTATCCTGCCCTAGGTTTGATTTGCGTTAGTTAGTTTGGTGCTGTATGATTAAACATACATTTATTTAGGTATACAAAGCATATAAGCTTAATGTCAATGAAATTATACGGGTAGATTTTGACACATGGACCCCACACAAACGGGGCCTTGTCATTAAATAAAATTCAGCGCCTGCCTTGAGTCATTTTGTGCCTATTAATGTTGCATATTCCAAACAAATTTACAATAACATTTTCACCTTGGGGCCTTTGAGTGTTAGAGTTCTGTGAGACCAAGTAAAACCAAGGCATTAGTTGTATCACAGTGAGATCCCTGACAGTCACAAACAAGAAATCAATAACAATAATCTGTGCGCACTCTTTGGAAGGAGTGTGATGAGAGGAAGTGTTGCACTCCAGTTTCACACAAAGTCCCACCTGTTCTGACCGGGGAAAACCGAGCTCTCTCCTATCTCTCTCAATCTCAATCACACACTCCCACACACACACACTCACATAAGCTCACATACCTCCTTCCCACACCTACTGAATTCTTCCCTTGCCCAGAGCTGTTTCAATAACGCACCCGGTGTGTTGGCGTGATGTGTGACTGTTTCAAACAGTAGCATTAGTTTCCGTCTTCGGTTCCTTCTCAATCTCGCTCCCTAAGATGTATACAGATCTACCCAACGGGCCCCCAGCACTGAACACACAGCTGTCATAGATGGAGATTCCATTCCCTTCATAACTTCATGCCTTTGTCCCTGACATGACTGACCTTTCTCTCAGGGCGTGCAAACCAAACGCTTGTTGGATGAAAATTCAAGTTATTTGTGTTCCATTGTATCCAAGTCATTCAGTAAGTGGCACTGAGAAATACCAATATTGGGATGCTTTCTTTCAGGTCTGTGTGAGGTCAAGCTGTAGAGGCAAAGGTTACCCTGCACTCGGCAGATCAATAGGCTTGGCTTTTCATCGAATAAGTGTTATTATCTGCTTCTAATCTCTAAACAAATATCTGCGGAAGCACTGTATACAGAATCAGTTGGCAGTGGTGAGTGATTTTTGTATCAGAAGCATTCTGTTTTCTATTTGTAGTCTGAGTGATATTGACCAATCATGTTTGATTGGGCTTTAGTTGCCTGCAGGTGAACAGTCCATGTGGAGAGTCAAAGAGGCGGAACACATTGGCAGAAATGTAATCTCCAATCGGCTGTCGTCTGATTTTTTTTCTAATTTATGTGCATTCATATGCAGATATCTGTTTACAGAGATTAGCCAAAATGTTGTCTGGACCTGCCTCAAGTGACTAATCGAACTGTAAACACTGAAAGGCACACGGAAGAGGAAGTCTTGGCCCAGATATCCACTGGCTACATCAAATCTCCTGAAATACTGGCCGTTGCCCTCAGAGGCTTTATTGTTGTTAGATGACGATGGGTTCTGTGACTGTTAGGACCTCAGCAGTTGCATTTTTCTAGTGTGAGCCGCATGGTCTGAATGTGGGGCAGGGCTCAGGCGTAGAGCACTGTGAAAAAAACACTGCTGATAGCACACTGTATTTATAGAAATGCATGTGAGAGGGCTGCGTGTGAGCGGAGGTGTTGAGGGACTGTTATCTGAGCCTTTCTGTGTCTCTAACCTCTTAACCCAGTTTTCAGAGGTCAGGGGTACATGGCAGGGTCTCTCCCCTCTTTTCTTTGCCGTGCTCTTGAGCCCCTCTGTGATGCCCCAGCAGCTGCACGCCTCCTTGGACCGTTGTGGGCAAACAATACCTTGTCCTTCCTCCCCTCCCCCTTCTATCCCCCTTCTCCTCCTCATTCTCCTGTCTTTCATTCTGTCATCTGTCTGTCTCCATTTATCAGCCATGACCTCTTTCTCTAATTTGCTCTTGTTCTGTTGTAGATTTATAAAAATACTTTTGCTGATGCTGCCTTTGAGAATATGTGTTTCAAGGGTGATGTCAAAGGACAACAACATGCAGGGAAGTGTTGTGGAGGAAGTATGGGGGGAAGGATATGAGATAGAAGGGCAGAAATAAGTGTCTGCGTGAGTGTGTTTGTCTAACGGTGGGGTGGTTGGGTTAATTGTAGGGACTGAAGGCCACGCAGTTATCTTTGTCCTGAGTCCTGCATTAAGGCTTACTCACAGGGATGTGTTTCGACTGAAGTCACCTCTCTGTACAAAGAGCAGTGGAAGGTTTTAACAGGGAACTTAATAGCTGTTGCCTGAGGAGAAGAACAGTTTCTGCAGTGCACCTGGACACTATTCTCCCTGATACTGTGATGCTGTGTTTTCATGTGCTGTATTGTCTGTTCTTACGTTGCCTGTGCATGTGGTTGATTGCCTGGAAAGATGATCCCTGCTTCTCTTTGTGTGGACGCTTTTTTTTTTTAAGAAAATGAGCAGACCGAAAGTGTGTGTGTGTCTTTTTTTACCCTCTGTGATACTAAACTTAGATTAATCAAATGAAAATGTAGCTCGGCTCAGCCCCCAAGTGCCAATGCTGCCTTAGGCAGTGCACTAATATCACACATGTGAGAAGAATAATTGGCCATCATGGCACAAATACTGGATTATGTCCACTAAATCAGGGGGCGACACAGAGTTGCAAAAAAATCATTATTTTCTAATACAGAAAAGGTTATGGCATTTCCAGTGTTATTTTCCTACAAGGTTTTGAATGGGAAGACAGAGTGGCTTCCTTGCAAAGAAGGATGCCTGTAAATGAAATATTGGCCTTCGTACTAAAAGCGTCTATAACTAATATTTTCAAATTAAGAATTAATCTGCATGTGATGTTAAATCTTGTAGTGACAAAACCCACAGAGAATTATTACCCAACTCTGCATTTCCCCTCAGCTCTAAAGAAATTCATTGTGTATTTCAGTTCATGGTTTTAGGGCCCACAACTGAACTGTTTTGCTTCAGTCTCACAGGTCTCATCAACCCTGTTTTCAGCAGCTGCAGGCGGTTGAAAAAAACTCTAAATTCCCACTGTATGCTACCTGCTCAGCAACAAACAGCAGACAGAGTTAGCGACAAGCTGGTGAGCATAATGAAGCATTTAGCAGATGAAGGGCAAGAAATTTCCCTAAGGAGTTGGTGGAGACCAAAAACAGAGCTAAAAGTAGGGTGAATATTGGACTTAGGTGAACAGAAATACAGCTTAATTTTAACATTTAGCACAAACAGACCCTAAAAACAACTTGTCTGTGTAGCCCAACATTGCATTTTGGATCTCCAGAGAGTAGCTTTAGGTCAGGCAAACATTTCTATACATGCTTGAAGATTTGGTTCCATGTAGGGTTGCCCGATAGTGTTGGGTATTGCTTAAAAAATTACGATACCAGTAACAATACCTGTAGAATGATACCAATAAAGTACTTCATTCAATACCCGTAATGTAAATAAGATGGCAAATGTTTTGGTGGCATCTCAGCATGCTGAACTGCCGGCTCTGAATGTTAGCAGCTGCTGGTAGCTTGTGCTAACCAGGAAGACGTTGACCTGACCGTTCACCGAGGAGATGGCAGCAACAGAAAGTTTGTTGGGACCATTTAACAACTCAGTGTTGGATATTAGCTGCTGCTGCGTTAGTTTATGCTAACTGGGCAGATGTTGAAATTACTGTTCCCGAGGAGAGGGGCTCCAGAGATGCCAGCAAAAACTATGCTGATCAGGCGGGGGAGTCGAGATGGTCTGGGACCACACCCCTGGCATGAAAAAGATCAAATGCAGGTAGTTTGACTGGAGACGTTTCAATACTACTTGGTGCTGGGTTATTTTGGTCGATACCTTTAAAGATATCGAGTAGTGACACCCAGTCCTATTAGGCGATATGATTGTATATAACGTGAAAAGGTAAAAAAATTATGATGATAGAAGATTTTGGCCGCCCCACAGCACTGCTTTACTAGACTGACAATCTAAGAGGAGTAAACCAGACTTGAAGTGTTCATCATAATGAAGGAATATGTCTCTCAAATGTCAAACAAATGTCTCAGTGTGGCACTTTCTCTGTATTTGATATGTTTTTGAATGACAGTTGTAAAGCAGCGCGGCATGAGCCGCAGTACGCCGTGGTTACAGGAAACATTTGGATAAATTCCAGACTCCTGTTTTGTTTTTGTCTTTTGATTATAGCAATCACAAAAGATAACAGTGGCAGTGTTATCCTTTAACCTTTTACCAGCTGCAGTGGCACCGCAGTCGTGCCGACTGTGTGACCCACGCAGAGATAAGAGTGTCCCTCTTGGTAAATGAATATGTTTCAAATGAAACCGCTTTATTTCTTTTTTTTCTTAAGCCATTATTTCTGGTACTCTTTCATTGTGTCTTTTTACCGGAGCAGTCGTTGTTGTTTGTGCTTCACTGTCTGTGGTTAAGTGTTGCACGAGGCATGCATTTAACCTGTTGTTGTAAAGCTGTTTGAGGCCAAAGGTTACAGTAGTTACTCTGATCTTGGAGATTGACTAAGCTCAGTCTGTTGCATTTGAGTGTGTGTGTTTCTGGCTGCTAGTTTGCGCATGTATATGTGTGTGTGTGTGTCTGTGTGTGAGTTTGACTTCCTCCTACACATCAGATTGCAGAAGAAAAGGACAACAGCCTGACACGGCCATCATGGTTGTCCTTATCCTACGCACCAGCCTGTGTGTGAGCGAGTCCAACAGCTAGCAGAAAAACAAGCCCTCGCTGAGACAAGTATCACACAGCTCTTACTCATGAAGCTCCCATATACCCTCACTGTCCTAGAAAGCACCATAGGTGTCACCATACTGGCAGATATACAAATTCTAGCCTCCGCATTTGGCAGTCGTCATACATTCCCAGTGCTGTAGTAATGTAGTAATGGAGCTACAGAACCAAAGCCTTGGTGAATTTTCAAACAGAAGCATTCTTGCATCTCTCTGTTATTCACTGCCACTGGACAAGAAAAAGGAAGAAAGCGTTCATCTTTAGATGTGTGCCACTAGAAAAAATTAAGTTTGGCAGCGAGTGGTTTTGAAGAAAAGGAAGTGAGATGGATGGCGCGAAAAGGCAGAGATGAGGAAATTGAAAAAGAGAGGAATGGGGACAGAAGTGGCAGTATTGGAAATGGGTAGTGGGGCGATGCTGAATAGAGTGTGTGACCAATAAATGATGAGCTCTTCCTCTCGACTCCAATGTGATTGGTTACACCTCCCGGAGGCATTACCCACAATACAACTGGCGCTATAGGGGTGCGTTTTAAATAGTCTCTGCCTGATGTGACTCCTAAGGTTAATGCAGTTACAAACCGTCGTGCAAGTTCTAAATGCAATTAGCCAGCACAAATTGAGGAGACTGGGAAAGAAAGAGACAGACGGAAGAGGCTAGAGATGAGACCTAGGAATTTCAATTAAGGAAGAAGGAAACTATTGGGCAAATCATTTTCAGAACAGACCGCGGCAAAATACCACATTTCCACCAGTCACACTTTCATTCTCATTATATTTATGGCCTACATTTTATTTTCTTGCATTTTTAGTGGAGAAAATCCATTCACCTGATGAAACTGTGGCCGTAATGTAAGCTGGAAATATGTGAAGCAATGCCCACCCAAGGTCAAAATGCAGTTTTGTTTGTGATTGTTTGCGAACAGGGCAAAGAACAGTGTTGATTTTTCCTAGCATAGCTGAGCCAGTGCGCTGCTAAACATACATACAGAGTAAGAGTGGCTGAATCATGCTTCTGCTGAGCTCAGCGCTGTGAGTGTGTGTATGTGTGTCTGATTTGTGTCTCTCCCCTGCCTTTCTTTTCACGAGGGAGCTGGCGCTGCCAAGTTGCACTCCTCTACTTCACTTAATGAGATAGACCGAATGTGGAGATGTCATCTTGCATTCCATCTTTTACACTGGGTGACACCAGGACCCTCCGCCCCCCATATCCTTCTTCTCCTCCGATCTCTCTCATCATCTGAATCCTGCTCGCTCCATCAATCCAAAGCCCCAGAGCCGATTCAGTCTGGTCCCCATGCCTCGGCCCCCAGCTGGCATTGGTCATGCAGGTATATGGGTTTGTCAATACAGCCGCTCTTTGAGCTTTATCACAAGAGAAAGCACGAGGGTGATTGAAGTACATAGGACAAGATTGTGCAGGGAAACAGTGATTGAATAAAGACAGAGGAGGACGGATGGGAAGGAAAAAGATGAAGATGTTTTTTGAGGAGGCAAACTTATGGGTGAAGACTTTTATTGAAAGATATAGTCAGATGTACTGGAGGAAAAGCTGAATTAAGGAGAGAACGTGTAGATGAATAGACAAGGGAAGTTGTATCTCTACGTCTGTGGTATTGATTGGGAGCAGAGGCCTGTGTGTGACTGGAGCATTTTATCTCCCTCGTCTCTCCTTGCTGTGACACTTCCAGCTTTCTCTGCTCCCCCTCTCTTTGGCCTTACCATCACCTCTCAGTTTCATTTACTATTACATTCCCTTCTCTGCCTTTTGTGTATATGTGTGCGTGCGCGCGCGCGTGTGTAAGCACATACTGGCTCTAAGCTGCGGACCAGGCAGGACTCCAAATGGAAAGAGATTTTATCACTGTGTCTGGCTTGCCATTTCCTTGCACATCTCATCTACTTTAGCGAACAGGGCTTCCTACTCAATAACATTACTGCCACTCGGACCCACCGTACAGAGATACACACATTCACACACACACACACACACACACACACACACACACAAAAAAAACACAAACAAAGTCGCAGTCACACAGTGTAGCGAGCTGTCAGTCAGGACAGATGTCGCACCCATAATTGAGTCTGAGAGAGACGGTGCTGTAGTGCTCCCATCGGAAGACATCCTTTCTACTGAACATCACTGAAGAGGGCTTTAAAAACCCAGTGGATCACTGTGGTAGACAATACAACTACTGAATAGAACATGTAGCACCGTGAATAAAACAGCGCTGTTGAACAGGGCCAAACAGACACCGGGATACTTTGTAGTCCTGCAGGGCAAGCTGTACTATACTGTATGTACATATGTACTTTGTTTGGATAAAACTGTAGCGGGTTTTAGCTTCAATGTGGGTGGAAAAAAGGAAAATATTCCAAGTTTGAATTCTTCACACTAATCCTCATAGGGCCTCAAAAGACTGCTCAAAGGTGGGGCAGTGAATCAAATAAGAATTTCTGACCAAATTTGAAAAGATGTAAGGATTTGTAGGAGCAGCTACTTTATAAATGTGTCTGCTGATCATTACATGGTCAAAATCTCATCTGGCTCTCTGACACTAGATACTCTGATATTCTGAGATGTATGTATTTGCAGTGACTTGGAAATACTGACAGGCACATTCTGGTTGACAGCAGTTTGGATATTGGACAAGCTAGCTGTGCACATTCCCAAACAGGACCTGTCTGACATCCACAAATACATTAAAAAAAAAGAAACCCCAGAAAATCACTGACCCTGCCCTTCCCATTTGCACTGAATAGAAGTTGGACCTGGCTACGGCCGAGTATCGGGAGGCTACTTGATACCTTTAAGGTATTGACCAAAATAACTCACTAAGTAGTATCAAAACTTCTCCAGTCAAACGATACCCAGTCCGAGAAGGAAAAGGCCAATAATTCGGGAGATCTAGTGTAGTCAGTGCATACATAGTGTATATATGTGTATATAAAATTGACGTCAGACTATAGCTGGTGGGTTCCGAGATTACATTCAATTCAATTTTATTTATAAAGCGCAATATCACAAATCACAGTTTGCCTCAGAGGGCTTTACAGCATATGACATCCCTCAATCCTTTGGACACTCACAGCAGATAAAGAAAAACTCCCCCCAAAATAAACATTTAACAGGGGAAAAAAAATTGTAGAAACCTGCAAATTCTGCAATTACATTCTCCCTCTCCACAAGGAATGTTTACCTGCCATTCAAACTCATCATTTAACTCTCATTTATAAAACACTGCAGAGGATCCATACTAAAAATGTACATACGACCAAAAGCCAAAAATGGCGTACGCCAAAAATTTTCTACAATTAGGTGTCCACCTTACCGCCACCTTACCAATTTCCAGTCTCCAAAATGTCCTTAAGCATGGGTCAAAGTTTCTCCCATGACGTCTGTTTCTATAGGTCACAACTTTTCTTTGGGAAATGCGCTGTGTGTCTTAGAAATAAATCAAATGAAGAACTCTATAACTGGTTTTGGTATCACTTCAAGAGTACTTTTGTTACTGGTATAATAATTTTTTAAACTATACCCAGCCCTAGATCTGCTTCAAGACCTCTGTATGGAGCTGCATGGGGGCCACATAGTGTTTTAGCCTGGCATCTTGCCCCAAATTGCTGCTAAGCTGTATGGCAGGCTAATTAGGAAGCTGTTGCCATTAAACATGAATCTAAATGCTCTTGTAGCCTACAGACACACTTTCAAGCGTACACTTCCTTGCAAATTTTGGTTGTTACCCTTATGAAAATGATGTCAGAGATGCTCTGCATTTAGCACTTCACCCACGCTACTGAGCTAGGCTAATGAGAAAGGATTTAATGTGCAAACAAATACACGTGTGTATGTGTGTCTGTGTGCGCATATGTGTTTGTGTGTGCTGAGTGTATATGTTTATTAATGTTTATATAATGGGCTAAAGATGCGCCACTGTTCCTCTAGTTGATTTGATTAGCTTAGCTAAGCGCTAACCCTCAGGGGCCTGCTGCCTCTTCTCTGTGAGATTAACAGAACACAGCCACAGTTTGAATATGAATCTCAGCATGAATATGGATGTAAATGAATGTGCTAACGAGTGTTTGTGTTCATGTCGTTAAAATGTGTGCTAGTAAGGAGTGGAGCTTGCAGTATAATAGCCTCCAGGACTTAATATGGTTGTGAGTGTGGTCCAGGACACTCACGCTGCTGCATTGTTTGATGTTGGCGGCTGCTTTGAAGCCTTATCTGAGCACAAGTGGGACAGGAGGTTTTCCTGGTTCAAGATATACATCTCGATAACCCCTTTTGACACAGACACAACTACACACACAGGCTTCAGAATCCATTTACACACATTCATATGTACAAGACCATGCTCAGATGTTGGTACTGCTGCCCTCACTCATGTCAGGGTTATTCAAGCACTTATAGATATGTTAGATGCTGACAAGTCTACTCTTTTCAGTGATGTATCCTGTGCGTGGAGAGAATTGGCATTGTTAAATAGTAACTGCACCCAGGCAAATATTTTTTTTTGCAATGCCAACTAGTGGTTGGCAGTGATGTAGTGTTTGTGCAATGCAGCTGGCTATGGTCACAAGCACATAAGCTGCACTCCATTTGGCCGTGCCAACATGCTGATTGTACGTGACGGCAAGGACGGGGAAACCCTATTAAACAAAGAGCAGAAGGCATATGAGACAGCAAGTATGATGTTAAATATATACAGGCTGATAATAAGACAGCAGCACATCATGAAAATGCTGCAGTAAACTTGGGTATTATCTTTTTACAGCTTTTTTTGAGTGGGCAGGGACATTTCAGCACCTTCTTCATTTGGATTTAGCCACAAGAAAAATGTGTCTATTAGTATTGTTTACCCTGCTGCTGGTATTATGTTTACCTGCTGCTTAAGTTTTGAGTGCCAAATTAAATTAGAGTGGAAACCACGACCATTCATCTCAAAGCCAGCACTGTGTAGGAGGGGTTTTGGAGCACATCCATATAGACAACACCAGACCACACCCAGCTATGATCGTGGGTTCAACAGATATCCATTTTATCCCACAGAGATCAGTTGTCAGTAAATCCAGCACTGCTTTTCCTCCTCACAACATCCAGCTACTCTTCAGAGAAGTCGCCACCTCCTCGTCCCTTTCCCGACACTGGCCTGTCAGTTAGGACTGCTGATACCAGTTTAAAGATTAGCATCGCACCCACCTCATTAGCATGCTAATCACAGCCTCATTATTTGCAATGGGAAACAGAGGTTTAGTTAAAACGTCTGATGTAATGGATTTGAGTGTGGGCTGCAGAGCTAGCCGCAGGCTGTTTTTTGAGTGCTGGTGTCGAAGTGAAAAGTAAAAGTGGAGAAGCTTGGGAGGCTTAACTCATTTTGGTGGGGCAGCAACATGGTAAGCAAGCCGATGACCCTCAAGCTCTGTCACGGGGACATGGTGCTATCTGAAAATCTGTAGTACAGAGTCCAATGACACACACACACACTCACATGTATCTAAAAGCT
The DNA here is from genome assembly GCA_019142605.1 of Cephalopholis sonnerati. Lineage (NCBI taxonomy): Eukaryota > Metazoa > Chordata > Actinopteri > Perciformes > Serranidae > Cephalopholis > Cephalopholis sonnerati. The sequence continues at coordinate 25,319,163 of JAGQAX010000012.1, forward strand.
TTAGCAAGTACTTTTTGTATTGACACACACACACACACACACGTGTGCAGACACAAACAGACAGAGGCATGACCAGTCCCCCCCTCTCAGTTGACTCAGGGTTAGACAGTGGACATATGTTGCCACCTGTGCCCCCATGCCAGGGTGGCCACCTTGGGATGTGGGTAGAATAGTGTGTGTTAGTGTGTGTATGAGAGGGGTGGGGTGGGGTTGGCATATGCCTAATTCCCCTCAGTGCTGGCAGCTCAGACAGACAGTTGCTCCCTCATCTGCTGCCCTGCTGGATGGGTGCCTGGTGATTGAGTGCTGCCCACCTCCCTTAGCTACACTCTATTTGTTTTACTCTCTCTCTGCCTCAAAGACACTGTTTCTCATACACCAACACAACACACGCACACCTGCTAATACTCTGCACCTCTGGCCAGCTGCCACACTCGGCTCCACTCAACCCCAGCCTTGCAATGAGCTCTGACGAAGTGGCACTCTAGATCTTGTCATTGTGTTTGTGCACAATACAGGCGGCTTTAGATAGGACTGTATTCCTGGACTTGTATGCCAATGTACCTTTTTAGGGGAGAAGCCGTGTGGAACTGGCCAGAAGACAAGGCTTTGTACACTGATTAAAACACAGTGATATGTTTTGTAAGGTTTATCTGCACACGCACACACTCACGCACACACAGAAATGGTCAGATGGCTGGGGCTATAACTGGTTCTATCCTCAGGGAAGTCTTTAATTGGTCACAGTGCTTTACCATCTGGGGCTGGGGCGACGGATGGAGGGATGAAGGGAGATGGTGGGAGCTCCTGTAAGGGGTATAGAGAGGAAAAAAAAGAGGGGGAGAGACAGTAAGTGCAGCACAGGGATGGAGCTTATTAGTTTTAATACTTGCACCTCCAGTAATATTAGAATCATAATATACTTGATAAATGCCGTTTATAGTGTGCAAGTGGGAAGGTGTGTTGCGCATGTGAATGATTGCGCATGGTGTGTTCGAGTGCCTGTGTGCGTTCATGTGTGCCTGTACAGTAGGTAGTCGGGTTATCGTGTGGCGGCATGTGTGTGTTTGTGTGTGTGATTGTGTGTGTGTGTAAGTGGTAATGACTCTGGGGTGTGTGTTTGTGCTGATGTTGGCAGACGGTGGAAAACCCTGCACATGTGCTAACAACCTCCAGGACAGCAGCGATAGAGAAGGCAAACAGACACACACAGGGGCGGCGTCTGTATGTATTTCTCTCTTCTCCAGCACAGAGTGTTTGCTGTAATTCATGTTATTTGGATACAGGAGCAGACGGAAGATGGGAAATGCTAAAGGAAGCGTATGACAGATGAAACGATGGAGAAAGTGGGTCTGAAGCTGGTGGGGATGAGAAGAGAAATGTGGGAAAAGAAAAGGGGGGGGGGGTTGAAGGAATATTTCATGTGTTTAGGCATGATGAGTAAATCTTTGATACTCTAAAGGATTTCAGTCAACGATAGCTTTGCACACAGCTCTTCTCAAATGCTCTTAGGAAGATTTGTCTTTCATACTCCCACCTCTCTTCAGACTACCCCTCCTCTCACGCCTTGCCTTATAATCTCCCGCTTACTCTCCATCTTCCCAACACACTCACTCAGGCTCATTTCCTGGCTGGGCCTCAGTGAGAGGTTGTGTCATATTGTGTATTCGACGTGTGTGCGCCTGTGTGTGTTTGCGCACGTCTTAGTTAGTGTTAAATCCTCCTCTTCTGCCTTTGTGTAAACAGCGTCTCATATTTGAAAGCTTCTCCTCACCACGGATCCCTCTCTTATCGCAACATTCAGCCTTTTAACTCCACGTCACCATTCTCCTGCTACAATAACAAAGCCCACTCCTTAGCTCGCTGCCCATCTTTCTTTTCTTTCCTTCTCCCACTTTGTCCCTTGGTTATCCCTCTCCCTCTCTGCTTGTGCCGTCCGATGAGAAAACCTAGACCCATGTATTCAAGTCCAAAAAAAACCTGTTGAGCTTTGAAGGGTGATGGAAAAGAGCTTTAGATGCATTCCTATTCTATATTTTTGAATCATTATGCTGCTAATTAGGGCTTCCCCCTCAAAGTCTTAACAGAGATCAGAGGCTCTCATAGCAATGAATGGACTTCTGGTTGACTCGCATACGTAGACAGAGCTATGTGGAAACGAGGCATAACTTAGCTTGTTTACTATGTTGCGTAAATGCTGCTGTCACCCTTAATGTCCTACCAAACTCTGTATATACTGTCTGTATGGAATAGAAGGAATGAGTAGTCAGATTTTGGCATTGAACAGCCAAGTCTGATTCAACTCACATCATTCTGAGTCAGGTACAGCCCTACTGTTAGTACTTTATTTTTATTATTAGAAGTAGTAGGCTTCTGAATTTATGCATTTTGCAGCTCAGCATATCCTGTGCCAGCAAGCTCTGTTATTAACCCACTGTTTCTTCTACAAAAATAATGTTAATAAGCAGCACACCCCTTAGGACTGTGTGTGATTCAGTGACCCAGTAGAGCTGAGTCACAGCTCTGCAAGACATGTTTGGGTGAGCAGAGGGGAGTACCTCAGTCACTTACACTACTTTGTGTGTGTCAGAGAGCAGCTGTCCCCTCAGGCTTGACTATCAGTGTGTGTTTGGGTGCTCTAGTGGGTGTGTGTGCAAGAGAGAAAGAGCAAGAGAGAGCGAGAGAGAGAGGGACTGCTTGATTTTGATGTGCCTCTCCTACCTTTAGGTATAATGAGCTGTAATAGCCACAGGGGCCTAGCTCTGTTTCTCTCTCCCTCTCACACACACAGCAGATGTTGCTCCCTTTACTAGTTTTATGACCCCCCTCAGGATAAAAAAAAAACTTGCAATAGGGTCATAATCAGACTGACATGTAGACTGGTTAGAGTGTGATCAGTGCTCGATAAAACGTGTCAGCCTGTGTTCTAAGACAGTCATGAAGAGGATGAGCTGGAGGAGGAAGGAGGCTGGGAAAAACAAGAATAAGTGATAATTGGGTGCTGACAAGCAACTTGTCTAACGAAAAAGAAACTCACCAGATAATGTGGTGGAGAGAGGGGGCGTGGAATAGAGAGGGGGGGGATTGAAGATGGAAGCTCGAGTGAGGAGAAAATTGTGAGGAGAAAAATGGGACAGAGCCTGAAGAAGAATATAAGGAGACGGAGAAGAATGCTTCAGAGACCCCTTTATTAAATGAAGAGTCCTTTTTCCTCTCAGTCATTGTGACCTCTGTGTTATAGCACAGGACACACACTTACACCCACACTCCCACTCAGACTGATGTTCCATTAGCGGGGGACCTCACAGCTCCTAACTGAAAATCTCATAACAGCATCTGTAAGATCTCTCATATCCTCCGAGCCCTTCCCTATATCCCCCCCTCTTATTTCTATTTTATCTCTCTTCACATTTTTAGAAGATTGGATGTGGTGTGTTATGATAGGACTGTGTGGAAGCCTCTTTGATCAGACGTAGGATTGTGTGAGACATTCAGCTCATAGAGCCTTGTTTAAAAAGCAAATAATGGACAAATTTGTTTTAATTTGCATCAGTTTGTTTTTTACTATCTCAAAATCAAGCGGTTTACGCTATGGGGCGATATGATTGAGAATAAACTCCAATCTGTGATCCAGATAATAAACAACTGTTAATGCATTCATAATGTATAAGGAGCCCATTTATTCTGCACACACTCGGCTCAGAAAGCAAGACGACTTTTCAAGTAATTTCACTGTCGCAGACATATTTCTAATATCAAAATAAAAGCACGAGTTGTACCCCAGTTGGTGCACACCCGCGTGATCTCGATTGTTTGGTGTGAGGCGGTCATAAAACTCAAGCTGAGCTGTCTTAAGCCAGTCGTTTTTTGTGTCTTGCCAATAAGAGAAAATCAAACATGTTTAACATTATCATAGTCTTGGCTCATGCAAATAGTGAGGAATAGCTGCGCTTTCTCCAGGTGCAATGGAGAGGCAAAAGCAAGACAACCCCCCAAAAAGGAAATGGTTTTACATATGGTGTTCACAGACAGCTGCTCTCTCCTTATCCTTCCTGACTGACTCTTCTCTAGTGTTGTGTTCTGCTGGTGTCCTTCTCACTACTGGTAGCATGGGCAGCCCAGTCAGGTTGCACAGGTAGTCCAGCTCCTCCAGGATGGTACACTCATAAGAGCGGTCGCAAGATGGTTTGTTGTGTCTCCCAGCACAGTCTCAAGAGCACGGAGGAGATACCAGGAGATCAGCCATTACACCAGGAGAGCTGGACAGGGCTGTACAGGGGCATCAGCGTCATTTTAAAGTAAAGATCTTCACTTTGAATAATTCGTTCATCAAGATCTGATGTGTGATTTAAGTGTTGCCTTATTTATTTATTTTTTTTGAGCAGTATCACATGATGCCAAATTGACAATAATATTGTCAGCACCTTAGGAAGTGTTAATGTGTCATATCTCTTAAAGGGAGTGCGGCGTCATATTTTCCACCAGGAGCAGGATAGGAAATAATCTCAAAAGGGATCTAGTTATAGTCTTGCAAATAGTAGTCCCCAGTCTTTGTAAAATCTTATAGTGTGTGATTTAATAAGTCATATTGTCTTTGGATTTGAGAGGATGGCTTAAGTCTTTAAAAAATCTAATCAAAGTCTTCTAGTGTGTGGTAAGCATTATAGAAATGTAGAAAACTCTGCTGTTCCCTATTTGTTTGATGATGGTTTCTGCATTAATCCCTTAATGGGGGATAAGCCAGTAGTTATTGGCAAAAGAGATTTACATCTCTGACATGACTCATAGCTGTTTAAAGCATTTTATATGACAATCGACAGTGAACACAGACGGGAAATGTAAGGGGAAAGAGAGGCATCAGTTGACCTGCAGTACAGGCTGTAATCAGAACTGCGCCAGCCCTCTAATGCTCACAACATCTTGACCCCTGCATGGCTGCATTCATCTGCAGAGTGAAAGTAGCATTTGAGAAGAATCAGAGCAACACTTAAGACCAAACTTCTACTCTTAACTCATCAATAATTCAAAGGAATTCATTATGTCGATGACCTAAGAATTTATGTAATCAAGGTCCTACATTCTGCAGATACAGTAATTATGTGGTTGTGAAAAAGTCTTGGATCCTGTTGCTTTTGTTGGATAGATGAATGTGATGTGTAAATGAAACATTTACTTGTTATGCCAAACAGCAATGTGAAAATCTCTTATGCTTCTGGCCAAGACCTTTTGCAGTGTCAAAGTCAAATTTAAGACAGCTCTGCAAAGTGAGAGCTGTTAGCTAGTTACAAATATCTGCAAGTGAGGCCACAGTGCCAACCACATACAGACTAATGAATGAGCTGCTATGTTTTTTGTTGGGTTTTCTCATTAAATAGTCATGTCCTAAGGCATTATCGACACTCCTATCATCAAAACATTGCCGTTTGAACTACAGTTAAAAAGTGTAATAATTACTTGTGGATTTTTTTAATGTGATGATAATTCACTTTTTTAACTAATCACTGAAATTATTGGCAGTTATTTAGAATATTATTAGTTAAAGAAAATTGTTTTACAAATTAATAAAATATAATTGACAGTTTGTTAAACCCCTCCTTGTCCAATCATAGCTTAGCAACCATCACCAGGCATGGCAGGCCTGTCAAGCTTTGGATTTTCTCCACATGCCACAGCAGGGTGCATGGGGCTCTAGTTAGAGCGGTGCACGCCATTTAAAGATGTTTAAAAGGAGGTTTTTTTTTTCTTTTTGTAGCCTTTCCAAAACCAAAAACATCAACATTACAGCAAGCATGCTTTAGTCTTAATTTTTCTGAAATCGAGGACGCAGTGTTTTAAGAATTATTAGGGATTTTGAGAGGTAAATCTGCCACCATTCTCACTGTAGACTGCATATGTGCCATGCAAGAATAAAAATCAGGAGGTTTAACAGGCATGACCTATAACACAGTAGCGTCGACCCATAGTGTGACATATAAAATATGCATTGGCAGCACTTTATGAACAATAACCCTTTCATTAACAATCATTTACCATTGCTGTTATACAGCGACTGATCTTGTCCTCTGCTTGGAGGGTAAGGAGCTCCTGGACTGCATTGTTTTCCCAATTTGTGGACATTGTCAGCTGCTGTTCTTCCTCTTTGTGTTAGCTGCTAACTGCTATCAGCCACTTTTTTAATCTGTTATGGTGTGGTCACACATAATGCAACATTAAAACGTTACACCCTTGCCGCCCATGATCCCGTTCTGCCGGCTGTCCCTTTTATACAGATGTCATTTTGGTGCTGTTTCTACCTCCGATGCGGGCTTACAGGCCAGATAACTCTTTTTCCCCTTTAAAGATTGTACCTTTTCTAAAAAACAGCGAGGCAGAATAGCAACGCAAAATTCCCGCTTTGAAGAGGCAGTGTAAAAGAGTCTTAAAAGTAAAGTTACGGCAGTAGTAGTTAAGTTTAGTACTCTTCCTAAACTGTGGTCATCACAGGGCCTAGTTTAGAATAAACTACAATGACTAGAGCTTCCTTCAAAAGAGAACACGGTGCCGTTGGAGTAAATAGAAACTCAAAATCCCTGAGTACTGTACATCATGGATTAAAACAGAAAGATAAAAAACAACAGGCCCTACTAATAACAACACCATAGCAACACTTGGATTCACAGCAGAACGTCATATTAACAAACACAACATTTTGACATCAGAACTTAATAAACACATAATCGTCTCCCTGGGTCCACGCAATCCACAACAGCCTTTATAATTACGGTATTACATAACATATAAATATGCAAAAACACAGAAACAGACAGATGAAAGAGGTGGTTTTCTGTATCTGAGACTCAATAAGGTGCCGGTCTCATCTGATCATGTGTGTATGTGTTCTATTATGGATGTACCCCCTGCTGTGGACCTAGATCCCACACCGCACACTTCAACTCCAGTCTTCTTTTTTTTTTCCACTCATCCCTTTCTTCTCTGTTAAAGACGGCTCCCACATGCCTCATTTCTGACTCCAGGGCGTGATCCTTACTCTGCCCTTTTTTTTCTACTTTCACTCCGTATCCTGTCCTTATTATCAGTTCAGGCTCTCAGGGACGGTGCACAGCCCTCAGTTCATCAGAGTTTGCTTTACTGGTTGCTTGTGGTGTTCTGTTTGAAGACCTGCTTGATTTTTCAGTCTCCTGAGAAAGCGCTCGCTCTGTGTTGTTCGGCAGATTTGTGTTTCTGTGCGTGTGTGTGCGTTTGAGTGCATGAATTTAGGGTATTGAAGTAAGAGTGACAAGTACACTATCTATATATAGGCTACAAACAGAATCCTAATAATCTATCTAAAGTAGTTTTTGCACTTCCTGCGCGGGAATCATGAACAACTGGTGCGCGTGTGTTGCTGTTGTCAGATACATCAAGCGAAAGAGTGCTGCCTCTTTGTTCTTCATCTTTGCTCTTCCTTCCCTTTCCTCTTCATCCTCACCTTGTTCATCTTCCTGCTACTTTGCCCTCCTCTCTCCCAGTTGAACCACTCCATCCCTCATTCTGACTCATCAACAGCTCTCACAGAGAAGAACAAAAGGAGTGGAGGATGTGAATGGGTAGGATAATGGATAATAAGTATGAGAAAGGCAGGTGTAGGCACAGTTTCTGTATTTATCTCTCTTTTTATTACTTCCTGACCCAACACGCCTGCATGTGTTCCAGGCATCCTGGGTCAGTAAGTGACGTCTGCTTAGTGATGAGGCTGGCCTCACATGAAGTGGAGCTGAAGATCGCCCACTCGCTCTGTTTTCCTCTCAGCAGTACTCTCAGTTTCACAGAGTAATTAACAATAATTACTCTGCTGGCTTTGCCAAATGGCCATTTGCTTTGCAGCAACACACACACAAACACAGACACTTATGGTCATTACACACGGGAAAGCGGTAACCATGTCAGCTGTGGCTGAACATCTGCAGTGCTAGGCAGCATCACTGAATGTCATACACTCTTGGGCCAAAAGTATGTGGACAGCCTCTCCGTGTATTTCTATGTGGGTTTGGATTGGGGCTTCCCCCCCCCTTGCTTTGGGTTTGTTCCCTTAGTTACAATCATACAATTATATTTACACCCAGGGTTGTCAAACTCATTAGCTCATGGGGCACATACGGCCCAGTTTGATCTCAAGTGGGCCTGACCAGTACAACCATTGCATAATAGCCTAAAAATAACAGCACCTCAAATATTTTCCCTTTTTAGTGTAAAGGAGTCCAAGTACATTCTGAAAATGTTCAGCAATTTAAAAACAGATGAACAGCCTGAGCTGTCTTAAGAAAAATAAGTGCAATTTCAACAATATGTCTCTGTTTTTCCACATTCAGTCAGTCGACTGCTTGCTGTTATTACATGGGCACTTTTCCATTTAAGTCCACTTCTGTGTAGTAATGCTGGCATCACCACAACAACTAAAGCACACTAAGTTATCCCCTTCCTTACAAACCATTTATAAATCGAACGTTTTGGCAGTGTGTTCGTTGTAGGGTTTCACCAATGTAGTTATAGAATGAAGTCTGAGACATATTCTTTTGTATTGAAGCTGCGGATTGATAATATTTTGCGCAATGTTCAATAGCATAAAACAGTGGTGCCCAACTGGTGGATCACCGTCCAAAAGTGGGTTGCGGTTCCACACACACACTTAACACACTTAATTTTAAAGTACAGTGAATTTTTGGCACAGAGCTTTTATTTTGAACTGCCATTTCCTGCTGTAAAGTGAGTGGCTAATGGACAGCTACTTGACAGAGACAGTGCCTAGTGTATTCAATCAACATCATGGCCAACCGTGCACATGGGAGGCTTTCTCCCAGAAAGCCTTTTCTGACAGATATCCATTCATTTTAACCCAAACCACAACTTTTTTTCCTAACCTTAACCAAGAGATCCCTCTCTGATAAAAAGCCCTAGAGGAAAATTTCTCCCAGCTGTGCCAAATGCAAGTATGATGCTAAATGTACTACACTGTGTGGACCTTGAACTAAGGTAAAATCTGGACCCTGCAGCTGGACCAGTTGGGAACCAGTGTTTTAAAATACGCCCACAACATTTCTTCATTGTTTTTTCAGAGAACTGTATTCTGGTCAGGATGGAAAAACCTCTGACGCTGCATTTTATATGACGGCTATTTTAGGCTCCTGATACCCGACACCTCTTAGCCTTCATAAGTGTATCAGTATTAGGTGTGCAAAGTCATCCAGTGGGCTGGATTGGACCACTTGGCTGGCTGGTTCTGGCCCAGGGGTCATTTGTTTACCAACCCTGCTCCAGGAAGTCCAAGTGGAGAAACAGATATATGCATTTAAGGTTTATCAGACACCAAAACACTGCACAGTACCAACAGACATGATTTTACAACTCTGGATTTTAACTCTCATCATAACAGTTGCGAGGTAGAAATCAGAAATAAGCCATTCATGTAACAAAGTAATCCATTAGTTTGTTTGCCATCTCTGTCATTGCCAGAGAAGTTGAGCCTGGTTCAACTACTTTTGCTGGACGAGCCTGCGTTGTTTTGCCCGAGCTGCACCCATGTATGCACCAGCTCAAGTCTGTCTCCGCACAGCCTGAGGGTTTCCTGATTTGGTGTGGAAGAGCTTGACTGGCCTGCACAGAGCCCTAACCTCAACCCCATGGAAAATCTTTGGGATGTAACACTGACTGTAAGCCAGGTCTTATCCCTCAACACCGGTGCCCGACCTCACTAATGCTTTTTTGGCTGAATTGGAACAAATCCCTGCAGCCAGTTTCCAGAATCTTGAGGATCGCCTTCCCAGCAGAGAGGAGGATTTTATGGCAGCACATTAATGCCTGTCAAGTAAGATCTGCAACAGCCACATGCAGCATGAAAGTCCACATACTTTTGACCATGTAATGTAGCTGGTAGGGTCAGCACACCAGCTCTCAAAGGAGTTTCTGTTGATCTGCGCACAGTTTGTTGCAGTTTTGCCAGCAGGCATGAACAAATTCAAATATATGTCAGAGAAAAGCTCCATAATGGATACTGCTATTGTTACACACCTTTGACCATTTACTCCTTCATTCTGATTGGCCAGCAGCCAGTGGCAAAAGTTTGACATTCCCATCTGAGGCTAAGCTTCTCTTAGACTTAGATTTTCAGTGAAATAAACAACAGAGCCAGAAACTTGCTGCCTTTACACTTGCATTTAACACTTAGGCTTTCAAATGGGCTCTTAAACACATACATGCACAAGCACAATGAAACAGCATCTGTGTGGGTGCATGCATGTGTTGTTTGTGTGGTTGAAAGGAGAGAGCGTGTGCTTATGCGAGCCAGAACATTTGTAGCAGTGGTAACATCCAGAGGGCAGTGTGAATCTCTCCGGTTCCTCCTGTCATCATCTTCTCCCATGACGAGACCACAACAGAGAGCGCAAAGTGTCGGCTGGTTGGATCTTCACTTGCTGCTGTTTTTCGTTCCATCTTTAAAAAAAAATATGTTCCCACAAAGACTCACATGTGAAAACAGCGTACGCACAAACAAACACTGCTATTTGATTTCCCGTTGTTCCTTTTTTTCTGTAAGGGATCTCTTCTGCTTCTTCAACTTCAAGAGTCACAGCACAAACTTCATAGAGATGTTAAAGGTCTGGGGTGCATGAAAAATGTACAGATCAGACTTCATAAATTACCATCCTTTTCTCCTCGTGTCGTCTTTGCAAAATCTCTTTTCCACCGTTTTTGTGTCCTCGTGTCCCCCACACTTCTATCCCTGTGTGACTGGACTTAAAAGGCCAGCTTGAGGGATGACAACCGTCGCTCACTTCACAGGGCTGAGAGAGTAGGGGAAGATCGGGAAAGGAGAGAGATGAAAGCGAAAAATTGCAGATGAGGTAGAGCAGGAAGAGAGTAGTTTTAAAGATTTATAAAGGATTGACGGCTTCTGTGTCAGTCAGAAAAGCAGAATAACACAGAAATGTTTTTTTTTCTTCAAATCCTCACACATGAACCTCCATCTCAAAATGCGAAAGATTACCTGATTCATCAGTGAGAAATGTTTTAATCGCTAGTACTTTGAGATTTCTAGTCTCAACGAATGTGATACAAGCGAGGAAAATTACTTTAAATTCCTCGAAGCCCTTAAATTAAATGCAGTTATTTATTTCATGGTAATAAAAAGCTACTCATTGAGATGCATTGAACACAGACCGTTTTTTGCAGTGGCGAAATGACAGTGCTAAGTGTTTTTTGAATATGTTAAAAATGAAATGAAAGGAGGCATTCCCATCGACCTCATCACAGTTGCTCTTACAGTGTTGCTGGGGTTAGTGAGGGAAATTAAATGCATTTATTAAGACCTAGAGCGATGTGAATGATATCTGGCATTTGCACTCAGGAACTAATTTCAACGTCTAAGTTACCTAAGTGTTTACTCTTAGGTAACACTGTGATAACACTTGGATGAGCTTGGAAGATGTTGCAGCTGCAGCTTTTGGCTTGGCAAAGTGGCTGCATTTCTTTTTAACACAGAATCAACCCGAGACGAGTGTGTTTGTGTTTGTATTAATCGCATTGTAGGGAAAACAATCTGTTAATATTGTGGTGACTGACCCTCCATGTAGGCACGAAAAGCTGGTCTCACCAATGTATTTTTTGTTTGTTTAATTTATATTCCAATTAAATCATGTTTTTTGGTTTAGTTTAGAATAATGTACTGGTTAGATCAAAAGGCTAAGCCACATATACTCTCGGGTTTAAAAAGGCTACATAATTTTCCTAAGGCCAAATCAGGCTTTGCAGCGAAAACCCTAGTCCTCCCATTCATTTGAATGTGAGTTGTGTGTTTAGGCTGTAGTGCTGGTGGGCGCAAACGCAACCCAGTGTCATGCTACGGTGACCAATCACATAACCAGGAAAGGTTGGCAGAGGATATACCACGTTCTCACATACCCACATTACCCAAGGTATTTAGAACATCCGTGCACAAAAAGAAGGGTGCTCAAAGTGCAAAAAATAATAGTCCTTGACTATCATTAATACTGAATGGACTGAAATGTTTGCTGCTGTTTTTATTCATTCATATATTCTTTCTGTGCGCACATGTTCTAAATAGATGGACATTTTTAGCTGCATTGGTGTGTGGGTATCTCCTCTGCCGCCCTTTCTTGGTTGTCCATTGTACCGACACACCCAAGATGAACTTTTTGTTGCCCTAAGTAGGCGCAGTTTCACAGCAGCCCTAAGACTTTGCAATCACATAACCAGCAATCAGATCGAAGGACGCCCCCAGTCCACGAGAACAAGTAATACAGTATCTTTCTTTCCTTGAATGTTATAATGAGTAAAAGAAAAAACAAAATATGTATTAACAGCTTGTGTGTACTATCCAATAAAGGAGAGCGCTCGCTTTCTTTGTGCGCACGTGTGTCTTTTGTGGCAGTTAAGATACTACAGTAATGATAATCCAAAGGAATTTCACAGATCTTTTAAACCAACATAAACAAACTTACCAAAGACAAATACTCAGTCGCTGCCATGGGGAGATTAGCTTTCTATAGATGGTGACACTCTCACACCACCGCACAACCCTGCAGCTAATCGCTGCAACGCTTGATTTAGTGTGAATGCAGCCTAACAAAGCTGGACGCTGTAGTTTTTCATTGACGTCACTCAAACAGGAGTGAATAGTTCTTCTGCTGGGGACTATTTTTCAGTGCCAGTGGATACACATTTAGTGCGCCAGTTAGGATTTATTGCCGCAGGATGGTGTATGTGAGACTGACTTAAACTACAGTGCCCACGTTCATTGTATTGAAGAAACATGTTAACCTAGTGTAATTGTGTGTTATGGTTTTTGGACAACAATTGAGGTCTTGGCTACACTTCATAATGGGATAAATTCATTGTTGGTTTTGATCTTTTTGTGGGATTTGTTTACTGCAAGAAAAATAAAGAATATCCCCAGATTTGTCTTCTTAAGCTGATGCAATTGTTGTAATGAGGCGCATGGCCGTTGTGGTTAAGGGAGAATAAGTCAACACAATGTCCTCACAAGTGACGAAAATAAGCGTTTGTGTGTTTGTGTGTGTGCCAGAGAATGCCATCTCATCCTGTTCTTAATCCTCCCCAGATTGAGGTCAGTGAGGCTATTGGAGGATCTCAGTGTGTTTACAACCTCAGCCTGACCCTTGGAAACGCTGAGATTGGCTAGTGCTATCTCATTGGTTGTGTCACCCAGACATATCTGTGTGTAGGAATCTGATTGGCCCGGAGGACTTGAGATGAAGTCAAAGTGTTAAATATCTCTATAAGAAGCGGGCTGAGGGGCGTGAAGAATCAGTATGCTGTTCCCCAGGTGGATCCACAGAGGGGTTGGTTTTAGGGGGGAAAGTGGGGGTTGCAGTTGTTATAGTAACTCCCGGCTGTTCTCAGAGGGCCCCAACATCATGTGGGAGGGTTGCTATGGCAATGGCAGGTTGTAGCGTAGGTGTGTTGTTGTGGTAACAGTATGTCTACGCGAGGCTGCCGTTCACTTAGTGTTGACTGGAGAGTCAGAGTAAGAGGACCTGGCAACACCAGGTCCTTGAAGAGCAAAATGAGATATTGACCCTTCAACAAAGAACTTGGCCATATGGATAAAATCTTTATCACAGTAATTAATACAGATTTTTCTTTTTTATAAGGATAGACATCACAACATGGCAGTTGTATGCAAAATCACATATTTAAATGATCAAACTTATTAATTACCTTGATTCCAATGACACACTACATGAGTTATCACAGTAAAATGTTCCTATCAGTTGAGATAATTATCACCATAAACATCAAATCATGATTTCCTATAAGTTCTGGAGTGAAATGTTGAAGAAACAAGACAATTAATTTTGGTTTAAACTATTCCCTATTGTCAGAACATGACCGACAATCTGAGGTGGATTCACAATTATAATAAAATCAATGTCAATAAATGAAACAAGAGATAAACAAAGAAATCTTTAAACCGGTCAGCAGCAAGTCAAACCCTTTGTGCAGAAGCTTTAAAGCATTTGTAAGTGTTTTGGCTAACAGTGTAAACAGAATAAAAAAAATCTCGACTGTGCTCAGTATTTTTTGTACAAGTTTTAGAGGCACAGCATGCAGTTTCTGCTGTTTCTCAATCAAAGCAATAACAAAAGATGGTCTTTGATGACGTTTGAAGTAGTTTGGATCAGTTATTGCTGGTTATAGTTCATCTGATGTGACTCAGGCAGAATGTTCACTTGTGTCTATTAATTAATATATAATAATAATATGAATATTAAAGTTTTGTTTATTTACGTTATATCATATTATTGTATTGAAAAAGAAGCAACTAACTTTCCATTAGTGTCAGATGTGTGGGTTGACTGCCCATCGAGCTACTGTAACTAACCATATGTGGTGAATTCAGTTGTGGGGTAGCCCAGAGTATCATCAATGGTCAAAACAGACATACTAAAAATAATATAAATAATGTAACATTATAGCATTACTGTACACACTAGGTTAGTAACACTTGGTGATGGTAAACCTTGGTGGCTGGGCTCGTCTCTTTCCTCTGCAGAAGGAAGTGGCAAATGGCATGGCGGATGGCCATCCACCCATCTGCCCATCTATCCATTTTCATCCACATATCCGGGGCTGAATTGTGGGGGCAGCAGGCCAAGCAAAGCACCCCAGACGTCCCTCTCCCCAGCTCCTCCTGGGGGACCCCAAGGCGTTCCCAGGCCAGATGAGATATGTAATCCCTCCAGCATGTTCTTGATCTACCCCGGGGCCTCCTACCAGTGGGACATGCCCAGAACACCTCTAACGGAAGGCGCCCAGGAGGCATCCTGATTGGATGCCCTAACCACCTCAACTGACTCCTTTTGACGTGAAGTAGCAGCAGCTTTACTCCGAGCACCTCACCCTATCTCTAAGGCTGAGCCCAGCCACCCCACAGAGGAAACTCATTTCGGCCGCTTATATCTGCGATCTTATCTTACGGTCGCCACCCAGAGCTCATGACCATAGGTGAGGGTTGGGACGTAGATGGACAAGTAAATCGAAAGCTTCGCCTTCCAGCTCAGCTCCCTCATCACCACGACAGTCCGGCACAGCGCCCACATCACTGTAGACACCGCACCAAACTCCATCAAATCCATCTCATGCTCCATTCTACCCTCACACATGAACAAGACCCTGAGATACTTGAACTCCCTCGCTTGAGGCAGTAACTCTCTCCCAACTCAGAGGCGTGGTGGGTGGAAAATGGCATAATAGGTGCATTAGCTCCCCCATCTTGTGTGTGGTCCTGGTTTGATTTTTATTAAACATTAACTGAAAATTTCTTATTTTGAATAAAATTATAGAGAACACTTAACCCAACACTACAATAAAAAAATTAATATCTGTAAAACTTCACTTACCAATCTTGTTTATTTTTAATTACTCAGAAACTTTTTTTAGCTGCACATATTTGCAGAACAATAACACGAGATCGTATCCTCACAATATGATTCCACTGAAAGTTAGCAAATGATAAAATTGAGGAATTATCAATCTGCAGTTGCAGCCATTAGCAGGGGCTGATTGCCCAGCCTAAACCTGCAGTAAATAAAGCATGTGTATATAAACACTAATCCAGGCTTACTAAGACTCCCATGTTGGTCATTTTATCACACAACCAACAAACAAATATATCAGCAGAATAGTTTTATAGCTGCCCCTGACTACCATTTGCCTCCCTTGCTGCTGAACTGTTTATCAAGCACTCGAGGTAATGGAGAAGTGGATCAGAGGGCATATTCGCTTAGACCTTGTCAGTATTTTCAAGATTGCTTGAAACTATTCCAGGAGACGGTTTATTCTTGTCTGGACTTTACTGTATGTACCCTCACAATGGAGCATGTCGTTAGAGTGCCACTGTGTCTGACCTACCTGATTACTCACTTTCTTTTCCTGCCACTTCTGTTTTATCCTTGTTTCTTTCTTTGAGTGTCTTGTTAAACTCCAATAACCAGATGTCAAGCCTCTTCTCTCCGCCTCCTCTATCTTTTTTCTCTGATCTCTCTGCCTTTGTTCCCCCCCCTCTCCCGTTTGTTTCATTAGTGGTGTCTGTTTCTCTGTTCTCGCAATCCCCATCTCTCAATTTTACTCATGTTTTCCCACAGAGACACATGAGCACACACGCACGCAGATGCATGTAGGATACTCTTACATACATGAAATCATTGCAGGAATCCTGCTTTTTTTCCCCCCCCTGCGTGTTTAGTCATAGCAGGTGACTTGAGGAGAACGGAGACCTCAGACATGCTGATTTGTAGTCCTCACAATGACAATCCCTTAAGAGCCTGAATAGCCAAACATCTTGACAAAGCACTCCACTAGCATAAACCCACACAAAGCACTTCCATTTTCTGGCTTCTAAGAAGGGCTCACAGTCACCACATGGCAATGCAAGAAAGCTTCTCTCTGTATTATTCGCTCAATTCATTTTATCCCAGCCTAGCTTAAATGGTTGACTGCTGTCCATTGTGAGCGCTGATGTATTGTACATTCTCACTTTCTTATTACTTATTGTGTATATGCGCGCAGACACGTGTGTGTGTGGTTACACCATCCATAAGCAAGCAATGCAGCCTCAAACCAGAGGGAGGTCATGCATTGCATAAATGATAGGGAAGCAAACAGGATAGCATCCATGGGCAGCCACACACATCCAAACACAGCTGAGAGAGCTACTAATCAACATACTGAAACTTTTTTTCTTTTATTATGACCTCACGACCTTTCTTCCCTTTGGTTGTCATTAATGCATGAATTTTTGGAATCTTAGGTCCAGTGCTGTTTATCAGCCTCTCTCTTTTTCCCCTCCACACACACTCATACATTGCAGCACCCTGCGTGGTACATATCCAAAAATACTCCCTTAGCTCCTTTTAAAAGCTATACATGTTTATTTCCGTCGATGAGCGTTTCCAGCCTGCTTTCTGAAATTATCACATCTTGATGTCTCTGTTGCTTCCCTGCACTTGACTGTCCCCCCCCCTCGTCTCTCATCTCCGCTGTTCTCAACCATCTGGCTTGAAGTCCGTCCTCTGTTCTTGGTTGTGTTGTAGATAGAAGGGCTGGGATGAATTCATTACAGCAATTTTAACTCGCTGCTTGTATATTTAGTGTGTGTGATCGGAAAAAAAAAATATTCGCAAAAAGTTTAATGAGAGGGAGCGCGGCTGTAAGATGGCAGTGTGGAGCTGTTATGTTTGCAGTAGCAAAACCAAAATGTGATATGATCAGTCTGAAAGAAGTGCTGGAGGGGTCTCTGGAGGCATCTGGCTGTGTGAGATAGAGAAAATGCCATCAACGCACGATGACATGTGAAAGTCATGTATGGATGAGGAAATAGAGGGCAGTCACCCCAGAACAAAAAGCTCAGTTGCATTAACACCTCTTCCTCACACTGGGGAGGAAATCAGATTTTAAACCACTTGCAGCTGAACACTGTTTATTTTCACTTTCATAATAGTGGGCGTAAACAAAAATGGCCAGTCCTGTAACAACATTACATGGTATTTTAGACATTTTTGTAGACATGTAGGGGGTTTATATGGTATTTAAGGGACCAAACAACACTTTAAGATCCAATCTGCCTCCACATATCCTGACTCTTTTCTTTCTTTTTGCAGTCATTGCTGACTCGTTGACGGTGACGGCTCCAGCCCAGACTCTGTCCAAGGTGGAAGGCGACACACTACAACTCACCTGTGAAGTGTCTCGAACCACACAGCAGCACACTCACTTATCAGTGGGTTGGTACCTGCGGTCCCCAGAGGATGCAGCCGCGGCACCTCAGGAGCTGGTCACCTTGTCAAGGGACTTTGTTCTGCGCTCCGGGGGACCGTACCGGCAGAGGATGGGGGCAGGAGACCTCAGGCTGGATAAAACCAGCGCTACAGCCTACAGGCTGACCATTCACAAGCTGCAGCCAGTGGACCAGGGCCTGCTTTACTGCCAGGCTGCTGAGTGGATTCAGGACACAGACGGCAGCTGGTTTGCCATGACCCGCAAGCAGAGTGACAAGACTCAGCTCCGCATTCAGCCCACTGGTGAGTAAAGGGAAGAGATTCTGTGAAAAAAGAGGAGGGAGGGGGAGAGAGGGTAAAGATGCTGCTCTACACTTAGGTCCCCCCTGTCCTTCTGACAGACGCACACGCACGCATGTGGGCCGGCTTCCTCTGATTGCTGATCAGTATCTCGCACTAAGCTCATTAGCTAACTAAAAAGGGCTTAACTAAACCTCCGCAGACTCCCCACTTTTGTATTTGTGTCTGTTTGATGGGCAACATTACAAGCACATCCAAGAATAATTTAACTAGCTCCAGGCAGCGTGGGTGTTTGACGGGGGGAGACCTAGGGCTTCCACATATACAATTTCCCAGGCAACGAGTGGCCTAGAGATCAGAAGCCAAAAATGTTTTTTTTCAACCACTCCTCGCCAACAATTACACCAGTCTAGTTTGTGCTCGAGTGCATTAGTGGGAGAAACCGTGCTGGTTTAGTGCGGTTGCCAACTCTGAAGGAGGAGACTGTCTAATGGAAGGGAGGAAGGGAATTACCAACCAAGAAACAGAGAGGGGGGTGGTGGGGAGACATGAGGTTGAGTCAGTAACAAGGGCTGCACAGTGAAAGAATGTGGGAGAAATAAGGAGTATGTTGGGGTGGCTGACTGCGGAGAGGCCCTCGTATGATCATGATCTAATAAGCTGTCAGACTCATGACTCGATGGGCCAGGAACAAAGGCAGCTTTACGACTCCTCACATGTACTTTTGATCTCCCACCCGACTTGACCCCATGGCACCCACTGCTCTGTATCCCGCATACATAAAGCAGCTCTTTGTATGCTTCCAAGAAAGAGCCACAAAGATGGGTGATAAACAGCTTTGACATTAGCTCAATTACCAAGGCAGCACGCAGTGGCGAGTGTCTCATGCCAGTAAATCACTTCAAAGTGGAATCGTTTTGCCTTTCTCCATTAAGCGCCAGAACCGCTCTGGACCAATACAACTTGATGGTGCCCCAGATAGTGCTGGGTGGATGAGAAGGAGAGTGGAAACTCAGATGTAAAGCAGGTTTGTCAGATGAGTTCCTGCTACTTCAGGGAGGAGACAAAAGGCACAAAGAGCTCCCCTCTCAGCACCCTTCGTCACTCTCTGTCTTCTCTGTAATCTATAATAGATGGAGGTGTTGTTACGTGACAAAGAGAATACGGCAGAGTTGAGCTGCTGTGGTGTGCGGCTCGGGGTGTGAGTGCTCCAGCTTGTGTGTTGATTCATTTGGATGTCTTCCTGTGTACTCACTTATTGCACGATGCGGGCAGAACTTGCATACCTTTAGGCAGAACTGGTGTATTTGATATTGCACCTGTCCATGTCCATATTTGACAGACGGGGAGAGAGCGAGAAATTTAGAGAGGAGAGGGAGCAGCTCCTCCATTAGGCTCCTATTATAAAAGATGGAGTGGATCTCAAGACAGCCCCATCACTAGCTAATCACCCACAGCCAGCATCAGAGAGAGCAGCAACGGACAGAATCCTAATGTACCTTTCGCTCTCGGTTTTTACCATCTTTCTCTCTTCTCTCACCTCCTCCCTTGTTCCCCACTCGCACATCACCTCTCATTTTCTGCAGTCGTGTCTCATCACTGCATTTTTTTCCTTCTCCCTCAGAATTCCTCCATCAACCATTTCCTCTTTACTTTCCTCTTGCACTTAGTACCTTTTTTTCTAATTAGCTCTAAACGCTAACACACGCTGGACCTGTGAGGCTGTTTTTTCTTATCCCTCTGCATTCTCTCAGCTGAACTCTTCCTGTAAATATGGTCTTAATAGAGCTTCATGCTGAGTGGTGACTAATTCCTGTCAAAACAGGTCACAGCCTTTTTAGCATTGCTCCCTTCCTTCACAATTAATCCCATTCAAATGCCATATTACAATGTCTTGCTCTCCTTGATGTAGGCACAGCAAGCAATCTGTGGATGTTTCTCTTCACCCCTAATGCAATTATGTGCATGTACAGTATGTGTTCACTGCTGCTGCCGGTAATGATTATTTTCATCATCAGTTATTCTAGTGGTTTTTATTGATTAATCAGTACAAAATTAAGAAAATATTCAACTTACAGTGATTCAAAAACTGAGAATAATAATTAATTAATTATTAATTTATTTATTTCTCTGTCGCTATAGCTCTTTTTACGCGGGGATCCTGCAATAGGGCTGCAACAAAGACCCTTTATTGTGCTGGTGTTGCTTTTTTTACACAGAACAATTAGCATGCTGGCGTTTCTGAAGCTAAGAGGCGTGACGTGCCTCTACTGTGACATGTAACGTACGCATGAGGCAACATTTTCTAAACAATAACAATGGCATTATATGGCAATAACAATCATTGTATTATTTTTTGCCGTTCCTGTCGTCCCCTGTTTCGAGGGTGGAACTCCAAGATCTCATTGTCTCCCCAGTTTACAGATACTTTCCGGTGCTGTCCTTCTTCTTTGAGTTAGCTGCTAACAGCTATCAGCTGCCTTTTAAATCACTCGGCGGAGGGTCACACACATTACAAATTGTCAAAATGTGACAATTGTTCTGTCCTGCCACCTGTTCCTTTTATGTGGACGTTGATATGGCGCTGTTACTACCTTCGGACAATTTTGTCCTCCCATTCAGCGCTCGTACCTTTTTATAAAGAATGGTTAGGGGGAATAACAGCGTAACTTTCCCACCTTTAACAGGCAGTGTGAAAGGGGCTCCTATCATTGCCCTGGCTGGTGGGCGTTGCCTAGTTTTGATTTAATTATTGTGCCGGGTCACAACTTTCTCAATTTACAGCTAAACAGTGCACTAAAATATGTTTCTGAAAATATTTTAGGCAAGATGTAGGCAAGGCAGTAACAGAATTTTGATTTATATTTGATCAGTGCGAGCAGTGATTGATATGATTGACAGCTGCGTTAGAGACTGCCTCGGCTCTGATTGGTTGTTTTTGTTCAGCCATTGTGGATTCTTGTAAATGCCCTTAGATACACAACGGGGCGTCAAAGGAACATAATTTTCTCTCAGATAATTCATCTCATACTGTCAGGATGTAGTGACAGTTTCTCAGATATGACAAAATCGTATTTTTAATAAATACCAGCTACAGCTTTAATGTTTGTTTATTGATTGATTGATTATTGTTTCAGCACAAGTTACACATTCCAAGCTGAACTACTATGATTAATATACTGTCTGCCTTTAACTAAAAGGCGGCTCGGCATTACAGTTCACAACACTGTATGTTACTATATGTGTGTACATGTCAATATTTAGTGTGTGGGTGCATACATATGTTTGTGTATGCGTAAACAATATCCCTCTCCCCCCCATCACAATGTTTCCCTGTATAACGAGCTTTATACCAACGGCGGGCTTTGAACTTTTCCGCATGAGTGTGCTTCTCAGGAAGCCTGTTTAAAGTCTTTGTAATTACAGCTCGGGGCGACCACCTCACTGAGAGGCAAAGCAGCAGTTTCTGATACATACCGTGCTCATCATCGGCAAATTAATACAACAAATAAAACTGAACAGGCAGCCATACACACATACACACTCGCACACATACAAGCACAGCCGCACATGCGCAGATGACAAGTGCAGTGTGGCCAAGTGGAAGAGCTAGCGCTAGCAGTGTTTACTCTGTCTGTTCTGACTTAGACTGTGCAGGAGGAGGAGGAGAGCGCCTGCCTCTGTTTGAGACTGCTGAAGAGAATTTTAATTAGATGTGTTTTTTATTGCAGAGGTGAAACCAAGGGGGGAGAGAGAGCAGAGCTCGGAGTGATGCACTGTGTGACCTCAAGCTTCAGTCTCTCTCTCTCTCTCTCACACACACACACACTAACTGATTGTATTTTATTGCCCCCACCTCTCCCTGACCACCTCACATCCTACCTTTACCACCCACCCCCTCAATCTTTTCACTCTCCCACCCACTTTTTCAGCCAGCAGTTTCTGCATTACAGACTGTGGATATTAAGAAAAGGCAGCACTGTTATGCATTTCAATTGTAGCCCACATTTAGACATCAGTCTTGTTTTAAACATCAGAGAAAAGTTGTTTGGGAACACAACAAATATCACCTTCTTGAAGAGATCTTCCCCACACCTACGCAGCTACAGTACGCTCTTCCCATTTTGATGCTTTATTTAAAATCTAGTGCTGTATTCAAGGGTTTTGTACATTTACTGGTGTTGGATAACAGTCTTATCCTACTAAGCCACAATGATGTGCAACATTCAAAAGGGGATTTTCTTTTTTGCTTCATATATCAAAGTTATATCACTGAGTGCAATAACATCACTTTTTGGCAGGCGCTTGACCACATTTCTGATTGCTCTACTAAACACTCCTTTAAGCTTGATGGTTTGCTCTGTTTTATCTTTTTCCACTCAGATCGGGACTTCAGCATCCAGGTGAGCACGGAGCGACGGTCCTTCACGGCCGGTGAGCCGCTGGAGCTTCGCTGCACCATTGAGGCCCAGAACGTCCCAGAGCGCTTCTTCTCGGTGTCGTGGGTCTTCAGCAGCTCACCGGTGGCCGTGGTGGGCCCCAGTGCCGTGCCTGTCCTGGGCCCCGATTATATTGCCCGTGAGGCGGCTGGCCACATGACGGTGCGTAAAGAGAGCGCCAACGTGCACTTGCTCAAGCTGCAGCACCTACGCCCCGAAGATGCTGGGAAATACATCTGCCGCGTGACAGAGCGGGAGAAGACGCCCACGGGAGACTTTATCGATCGCAGCAAGAGGTCCCGCAATGTCCAGATCACAGTCCAGCCGCTCAGTGAGTAATATTCTGTTCACGAGGCCACTGGCTTAGTTGTTTTGTCCTTAGTTGTCAATTACACTAAGAACGATGAACTCCTCATAATAACAGTTTTATCTTCATGTAGGCAGCATGGAATGTCATGCTGTGCTCCTCTCCAGCCTCTCTCTATATCTTCCTCTCTCCGGCTCCCCCACTCTCTTTCTCCAAGGTGGCCTATAACAGATAGCTGCACAGCCTCTATTGTTAACTGAGAGCAGGAGGGGAAAGGATGATGCTACTCTTATTCCTGATGTATTTTCTGTTTGAGTGGATTGCTAAAGGATAGTAATGCAGCATTATGGTCTTTCCTATTCCCTTGGCTTTGCTATGAGGGGAGGGGGGGTAACACTATAGTAGGATAATGGAGAGCAGAAGAGTCCGGACTCAAGGAGGCTGAGCTAACAGGCATGAAATTAAAGCGTGGAGAAAGAAAAGAAGCAGAGAAAGGCGCCCAGCTCTCCAGGGCTCTCTAAGTGGTTCCCCAGGCCAAATTAATGTGTTCTGCTGGGGCAGACTTCTTCAGTGGGTTAAGCAGAGCTGGCCAGTCGGGTCACGTCAGGCTTGCATCTGACCGACGCAAAGTTACAGTCAAACCTTGAAAACCGTGCTCACAATCCTGTGACATTTTTCTTCATCCCAGTGGCAGCAGGAAAACGCCCCCTGCACCAGTCTGGGTCATTCTCCTTTATCCCCTCTTCTCTCTGTACCTCGGTGTCTCTTAGGACTGCAACAGTGTGTGGAGCCAGCTGCTAGCAGCATAATAAAACATAATAACCACAGAGTAGTATCTCCTCTCAAGCAGCCAGCGCTACCTTATCCTGACCGCTCTGCACCCCCTGCTAAATAGGCCCAAAACAATGGCCCCGAGCCTGCAGCAGTCTCCAGGGAGTCTCTCTGTATGGGAGGTTTTGTTTTTCTAACAAAAGACCTTAATGCCCCATAAAGGATGTTTATAGGGTTTACACAGGATAATGGCCATGGTTATTGGAGGAGAACTTCCATGAAATACAGCAGAAGTGGTCAGGCAGGCATGTATTTGATGCACAAACTGTCCTCTCATGCCTTCTTTCTATCTCACACACACACTATTTCAAGATGTGCTTCATCACTCTAATTGGGGGAATTGGGTGAGGGTTGGTAATAGGGTACGACAGGGGTTAAAGTTGATGAGTCAGAGGCAGGCAGAGGTGACAGGAAAGGAAAAATAGAGGTAAACACTTCTGGCAAATCAGTGTTGATGGATGAGTTTACCTTTGCAATGAGGAAGGGATAGAGAGCTTACATGCCACACTGAATCTCTGTCATACAGATAGAAAGGACAAGCGCAAGGGTAGCGAAAAAAGAGAGGATATATATACTCTTAGAGAGTGGAAATGCATTCTGCGGTTCAAAAAACAAAGACAGGAGGAGCTGGTGGGGGGGGTGTGGAAATTAAAAGAATAAAGTTCAAAGAGAAGGAAAAGGGAAAGTTGAAGAAAAGCCAAACTGTTTAGAAACCAGACCGTGTTATAGGAAGGAGGATGTATGTATCTGCTTGTATAACTGTCTAACAATCCTCTCTTCATGTCTCAGTGTAAAAAAAGTGATACAATACAATATGTTCTTAGCTGTTGAAAAAAAAGTATCAAGCTGTTACAATGAAAGACAGAAAGGAAAAGGATGAAGGCTTTTTCCCTTTGTTCATTTGAGCGTGATAGAAGTAAGAAGCCAGTTTATTCCATATTCACAGAGAGCTCATGCTTATTAGGAGGGCCGGCGAGCTGAGAGGGAAGCAGCAGAGCTTGGCCTGAGGGGGAGAATAAAAAAAAAAAAAGTGAGAAACCTTAAGCCACATCCCCAAAAGACAGCAGCGTTGGCCCCACAGGGGCTAAGAAAGCTTTTGGGTCAACCAGAGCTCCACGATGTTTGATGGACGATGAAGTGATGAGAGTCGAGATAAAGCAGAAAAACAGAGGAGAAGAGCCAGTAAAGACTTTTATCTTCCTCCTCTTCTGAAGTGCAGCTGAGCCCTGTGATCTGAGCCTTCTTTCCTGTGCCCGTGTGGACTCGGTCAACAAGCCACACAGGGTTCAGACGGAGAATCTAAACCCACACACACAAACTCACCAGGGCCTTCTCTCTGGCTGTCACTCTGATGTGCCCGAGGCCAGCTACAAAACCACACTATGGTCCTCCCACATGTGCACCAGGCATACACATTCAAGCATCCAAACACACAGCACTGGCACAGGACTGTGTGATACTCTACTCCCGGGAACAGGCTCAGCGATTTGTTTTATTGCCCCTGGCCTCCTGTACTCTCTGAATGTTTTAACACAGAGAGTGCGATTGTTGTTGTCTCTTGGATTCAATGTGAGGAGGAGTTGAGATTTTGAGGAACTTTTTCCTAACTCCTTTCATGTATCCCATCTCTACTCATCCTCACCTCCATGTCTCTCTCTGTCTCTTCTCTTTCCATTCAGAGAGCAACATCACAGTGTCATTGTCCAGCAACTCATCGGAGGTCCTAGAGGGCGATGTGATCCAGTTGACCTGCTCAGGTCCACTCCACTACGGGTCCCCTGTCTGTTGTCTGGCAGTGGACAGACAAGCAGGCGACTGGACCGCCCCAGGAGGTGGCCTCCGTGGATCGCGACGGCACCGTGTGGCACAGCCCCACCTACAGAGAGCGCTCCAGCTATGGGGAGATTCGTGTGGAGAAAGTCCGCGCCGATGCGTTCTCTCTGTCCTTGTATAATGCCTTACCTGGGGACGAGGGTCAGTACCGCTGCACGGCCACTGAGTGGCTTCAAAGTGGTACTGAACCAGAGTTTACCTGGGAGAAGATAGGAGAGAGGGCGGCCACCAAGACCTGTCACCGTCAAGACTGTTGGTAAGTTACTGCAGCTTTAGTCTATATTCTGATCCCGCCAAGTTAGTTAGTCAAGTCACAAGTTTGATGACTTCAGACTTGACTTGACAAAATTAAAAACCCTTCCAACTTGGCATGGACTTCAGTGCTAGTGCCTTGTGACTTCACTGGGACTGAGCCCTTTGACTTGAAAATACGTGATAACTTCCCCCAAGCCCAGTGATTAAAAAGTATGTAATTTTAAAAGTGTGCGAATCAATTTATGTCCCTGAATCAACTAATGTTAGCATTAATACACAGAGCGCTCCAGGTGCCCTTTGCTCTTTGCCATTGTATTTAGCCCTCTAGATCATATGCTGTTGCACTGAGTCGCTTGAAAAACAGTCGAATCCACATCGGCCTGTAACGCTTGCGAGGACACAGGATGAAGAGTAGTTTGGTCCATGAAAGACACCGCACGTCTCCAATGTAGAATACATGAAATGGCAACAGTCTACAGCACAGAAACACAAAGGTTTTCCTCCTGTTTTAAGTTCATCTGAAAGTTAGGGCGTCATAACCACACTGCAGTGTCACGTCAAAGTAAAAACAAACCTATGTCAATATATATTATATAAAGGCTGTTATAGTGTGAACAGAAGAGAGGACTGAGGGCCCCATCAGAGCGGAAGTTGACTAGAAAGACAACTGAGTCCTCATTCAAATGAACTGACAATATGAACACAAAAAGCTATGTAAGTGCAATTTCAACACTATTTTTTTTTTTTTTTTTTTTTTTTTATGATTAAGGTCAGTTGCACTTGTTTTAGAAAACTTGCTTTAACAAATAAGTATACATTATAAAAGCAATCATGATTTTTGTAAATTTACTCTTATAAAAATGGCATTATATTTGGTGGAGAGTGCATTCTGACTTGTTAATACAGTTTATATGGTTTACTAATTAAGTATCCTGTTGTGACTGCATGCACTCGCCTCAGCTAAAAGTTTAGATGAGCTACCAAGCATAACTCTGACTCTGATGATAACATAAAATAGCATATTTATTCATTTGAAATAGTCCATAACAGACTTAAAAAAATATGCCGCATATGTTATCTGTACATCCCTCAGGAACACCGGTTCTCACGCCGTGTAAGTAAGCGATAATCAGCCTGTGCATGCTAAGCCTGTGTGTTTAAGATGAGCAGCAGCTGAGCTCATTACAGATTTAAATATCCTTGATCAAATGGACCATACTGTTTATCCTGCTAAAATATTATTTCCACGTAAGGTTCAGATTTAGCTACAGAAAATGTATTACATCTGTCAGCTGATTATTTTACACATCATGATGTGCACATGCAGGTATCCAGGGCAGCCCCCCTACTGAAAATACATTCCCGCGCAGATGTATATTCACATACACGACAGTGTGTCAGCACACATGCACACCAAATCAAAGAGAGGGCATATGGTTTGTGATTTGCTAAAGACTGATGAACGGCGCGGGCAGAACATGCAGTCCACACAGTAGAATATACCATGGTTTATTCATGCACCGCTCAAGGGAAAGAGCTATTACGGCACATACACACACACATACACTCTCTCTCACACCACCTGCCACACGTCAAGAGCAGTGCTTCCGTGACACCCATCATAGTTACACACATACACGCTCACAGACACACACACACCCATATGGATTAGCCAGAATTATTAGAATGGAAATGCAGCGGCAATGTGTTTCACAGTCTGTGGGTCTCCTCTGTCAGTGCTGAGTTAAGCTGAACATCCTCGGTACAGGCTGAGGAAGCCACTGGAGCGGAGCAGTGAGGAGCTGGCAGACCAGGAGCACTGGGCTCAACGCACACACACACACACACACACACACACACACACACACACACACACACACACAACCAACGGATTAGCTCCCTGCAGCAGCACACAGCGGTGCTGCAGAGAAGAGATGTCAGTTTTTAAGTGGCCATTTGTTAAGTTCGGGCAACAACAGAAACATTAGTTTGAGGAACAAGGGACGCATTATGCAAATCAGGGAATAGAAGTCCGAAGCTGCTCGTCTCTCTTCAGTTACACTCCTCAACATCTCCTCTCGCTCTCCTCCATGCTTGTTGATCAAAGGATTTTTCTAAATGTGCGCTGTTGTGTGACGGTCAATGTGTGTGTTTTACTTCGTCTCAGATTTTGGCCCTCGTTTTTCTCACTTTAGCTTCCAACTTCTGTTTTATTGGATCTAAAGCTGCCATGATGATGGAGAACTTATTTTTCCTGTGTTTCAGATTTCTTGTCTTCTACCACTCTTGCCTTACTTAAGTTACTCAAGAGTGTGCTCCAGTTTTCCTCTGAGCTCAGGTTGGACCTCACTGACCTGTCCTCTAAGTGTTCTGTTCTACAGGCTGAAGCTTAAGATATTATATATGGTCACTGTGCCTTAATTTAGATCACTGCCTCCTTCTTTATGGACTCCCAGTGCTAGCTGACAAGACCTGGAGGGGATGGGAGAGGGATATCCTCTGGGAGCATTGTGTTTTTGTTGCCACGGTGAACCAAAGATGCTTGGCAGAGTCTTGTTTCCATCTGATTGGCTTAAGGGGCCCTCAGGGTGTCTGGGGTGGCAAGTGTGTGCAAGTGAGAAGCCTATATACAGGCGCACACACAAGCCAATGTATAGTAGTCTCCCACTCAACCACAAGCACTTTGTACAGTGAACGAAACGAACGCATTCATGTTTATTCACACAAACAGAAAGATGGAGTTGTATGGGAAAAATGGATCGGCGTGAAATCCTCTTTCCTGCCACAGAGGCAGGCAGACAGTGAGGGAAATGGATGGATGGATGGATGGAAGAGGGGCGCAGGGAGATGAGAGATAGAGTGAGAAGGGAGAGTTATTGTCTATTAGAGAATTATGTCCCCAGGCAGCTGTCCCAGCAGTAGCCAAGTCTGGACAGAAAGCCATTGATTACACACCCTGAAGGACACTGGGGGTGACGGCTGTCAGAGGACTAGAGAGGGTAAGGGACAGGGAGAGAAAGTGACGTGGCTGTTGACAGGAATATAATGGAAAAATCTGCTAAATCTCAAGGAAATAAATTATCTAATCTGACAAAAATCTTGAATCCTTGATTGACCCATATATATCTACAAAGGGAGCAGGCCCTTGTCCACAGAGATCATGTTGCACAGCCATGTTTCTACAGTAGCCATTCGAAAGAGGACTCAGTTCTCTTTCTGGTCAACTTCAGCTCTGATGGGGCCTCAGTCTTCTTTCTGTTCACACTATAATAGCCTATATACTTAAATTGGAGGAAAACCTTAGCGTTTCTGTGCTGTAGACTGTTGCCATTTGATGTATTCTACATAACATGTCTGGAGACGTGCAGTTTCCTCCAAGGACCAAACTACTCCTCATCCTGCATCCTTGCAAGCGTTACAGGCTGACATGGTTTCTTCTGTTTTTTTCAAGTGTCCCAGTGCAATAGCATGTGATCTGGAGGGCTAAATACAATGGCAAAGAAGAAAGCAAACCTGGAGCGCTCTGTGTTCACAAGGCGCAGGTTAAATGAACCACACTGCAGACAGCAAATGGTTCGCTTCAGAGAGGTCTGAGTTCTCTTGGAGTGTTCACATATGCACAAAAAAAGCCGAGTCACCGCTCTGTGTGAAACACCCTTAATCACCGAGTCTGTTTGTTTTTGAAAGCAAGAGACTCCTGCAGACAATTTGGCTTCTGGTAAAAAAAAAAAAAGCTCCTGAACGTGTTGATCTTGAGTTTTCAGAGCACAAAGGTGAGCACAAATGAGTAGGTTTTGGGCTAGCGGCCCTCTGTGACGAGCCAAACTGCATTGGAGAATCACCGATTTGTAACGTGAAACTGCTTTATTCAGGGTTTTTACTGGTTTAATCATCCAGTCTGTTTGTTTTGGAGAGGAGGAGAACTCTGCGTAGAATTCGGCTCCTGGTAAAAACCTGTCTGAACAATGAACATTGAAGGAATTCTAACCATGGCAAGTGTCAGCTGGTTGCTATCTGCAGTCCTCACCCTTAGATACCACTAAATCCCCCTAAATCTTACACACTGTTTCTTTAATCAACATCTTTCCATCTACCTCCCTGTTCTCTTTTCTGTGTATAACCATCTTTCTCATATTCAAGCTCAATCATTCACTCGCCCTGAAATGCCCTGATATAAGTACAGCAGGGCCAGGTTACTAAAGGGCCATAGTATCTTTCTCTCTCTTTTTCTCTCTCTCTCGACTCCCTGGCACTCCACTGTGGATGTATCTTGGCAATAACATATGGAGTTGGGTGAACGTTTTTAGTTTAATGAGGATAGTTTAGACTTGGCAAGGACTTGGGCGTAGATCGAACATCGGCGCTTAGAGGAAATCTCTCCCCTGGGCTTTCTTTGTTGCATCACCCATTAATTTTGAGGCACGCTCACACAGTCAAGCACTCAAACTCATAGTTAGACACAAGCGCAGAGTAGTACGTACATACACATGCATAAGCTAAATGGCAGCCTTTAGGCGCTTAATGATAGAGGAAAACGCTTGTGGAGATTTAGAACTGCTTTACCAGTAAGTCGGTGCACTTTAAGTAAATAATGTCTGTATTTGTTCCAGCAGGGGGCTTTGTTCCTCTTGGTAGCCATGCTTACAAGGAAGATTCCTTCCTGGAAACGATTATGAACCCCCCACATCATTCGCTAAGCTTTCAGAGAACAGGCTCAATCACACACCTAGGCTGTGTTGTGCTATTATTACATGCAATCAACTGTACTGTGTTTAGAGGGTTTATCATCAGTCGTATTAAAATGCCATTTATCACACTTCCTAACATTCTTTCCACTTTCTCCACCATCTAGAGTCCTCCTTCATGGTGTCGGCCTCGTCACGGACGCCATCCGTTACATTCGGTGACTCCTTTGACCTCCTGTGCCTGGTGAAGCCTCGTCACAACCCTCGTGTCCCCACCTCCGTCACCTGGCGCTTCATGCCAGCTGGCACAGAAGCTGGCGACGAGGATCAGGGAGAGTTCAAAGACCTTGTGACTTTCACCCGCGAGGGCACGCTGCAGTGGGGGGAGCAGCTGCTTGGGCTGGGTACCCGCACCACAGTGGACCGCTCCCACTCCAACACCAACTTCCGGTTGTCGGTGACCCGTGCAGGGCGTCGCGAGGCGGGCAAGTACCAGTGCACCGCCGTGTTGTGGAGGAGGAACTACGACAACAGCTGGAGCAGAGTGGCCAACCGCACTTCCAACCTGCTCGGCATCAGTGTCCTACAGCCAGGTAAAGCTGCATGGCTTCTTGCCAGGCAGACACACACCTAATTGGAACAGACACAGACCAGCACACAAACAGGGATAAACACAGATTCAGACACACACTTGCACACACATACACATTGAGTGAATTCAGCAGAGCTTAGAGGATGTCTGCCTGCTCTAATTGCTCTTAGTCTCTGGTTTAGCCACTAATTGGAGTGTGTGTGGACGTGTGTGTGTGTGCGTGCAGGGCAGGGTGGAGTCTCCTAATGGAGCGCAGTGAATGGATTGCTAAATATCCCACAGGAAGAGGTAGGAAAGAGAAAAAAGGCGCGAAAGGGGTAGAAAAGAGAGGGAAGCAAAGGACAGAGATGGAGAGAGAGAGAAAAAGTGATAAAGAGAGTGAGCGATCTGTCCTTGAACCTTTTTTCTCAGCGGAGGCATTAAACTGTCTACACCGCCCTCATTGGCCCTCTGTGCTCCACGCATGCACAGAGAAAAACCCATTCAGACACAGCCCAATTAGTGGCTGAACACAAACAACAAACACACACAGACACACTAACACACACTGGCCCAATTTAGCCCAGTCTGGTGTGCCTCAACAGTATGATACTTCATTTATTTAGGTGAATGTGCCTGAGGCAAATACTCAGGAAAAAAATGCTATTGCAGTCTGGCTTTCAAAGCAGTCCAGCAAAGCATTATGGTACCTGAAGTACCAGTAAGAGCAAGGTGCATAGGTGGATGAGAAGAAGGTTTCCAACTTCTGAAATGCCAAATGTTTTTTGTGTAACGTTATATTTGTGACCATGAGCAATGCATCAATAGCTATGTGCGAGCTTGTGTCTTTGCCTCCCATGTTCAAGTGAGGATAAGTAAGATGCTGTATTGAGTTCACAGGGAGACTGTGGCGATCAATAACACTTTCAAAGTGAGGCAGAGGAATGTAGTCACATGTGCAGTATAGCTAGATAGCCTCTCATTCCTTGCTGCTATTGATTCAGATTCGCACATGAATGCAAACCAATGTAAACACACACACACTCGTACAGCAGCCCCTCCAGTTCAGAGACACTATCTTAACTGGCTGTGCTCTGACCTTAACCACTCACGCAGAACACCCAGCATCCCCGGGCCCTTCAGGACTTATTTGGAAACCGACTTATCATCCTGAATGCTCATTTACCTTCCTCCCCATGTGCAGTTTACATTGTTTATCCTTAACCTGAAAAAAGGACACACACACACACACATTTTGCAGGGGAATAAATACCGAGTCCTTCTCCCGCTTCTTTTTCTAGCAGCATCTCCATGACAAAGTGATCAGTTACCTTGGTAATGCCATCAGTAACCGTGACGATGTGATCAGTTGCCGACTGAAAGCCAATCAGTAACCATAACCGTGCGATCATTCTGTGTGTAAGGGCACTATCTCACAGGGGAGGGCGAATGAGTAATTCCTTTATCTCATTGGTTGCCGAGACCCGGCTCAATCCCGGTCATGCTGCGTTCGTCTCCTCCACCTCCTGTGTGTTTTTTTTTAGTTGTGCAGTCAGACCTTCATTTAGACTGATGATTCATTTGTCAGCATGTAGGACGTCTCTCTCTCTCTCTCTCTCTCTCTGCCTCACGCCTCTCCTCCCCATCTGCTTTTCTCCTTTCCGTTTTCCTAAATTTTAACCACTCCTAGCTAAATGAGAGGCAGGCATGTTCAGTTCCTCTCTTAAAGAAGTGGGATAAAGGGGACTGTGTGTAATGAGGTGTGAGCAAACACAGCATCTGACCAGATTCATAATTGAGAGACTTTAAGTCATGCTTCCAGAGGTACCTGCTCAATATGTATGAGCCGCCTCACCAGCATTATGCGCGCACATACGTACTTGTGTGCATGTTTAAGTTCTTGCATGAATGCTCCTGCATCCGTGTTTCTTCTGGTGTTCCTCTGAGAGCTTCCATATGCTTACCATGCACATATTTAGAAGCCTACCTAACTTCTGATACCCAGCAACACAACAGCGGAACTGTTCCTCTCAGCTCTCCGATGGTCCATTACCCCACCATCTTATATTCAGAAGACAGACGCGTGCCTAACATAAGAAGGCTTGCAAATGCGGAATGACGCTCCTCATTAAATTATTGGAGAACTTCAAAAGCGGAGAGTGAAAAGTAGCATCAGAAATAGCACCCTTGATCCAACATCCATGCATCTTAGATCAGCAGAAGCGAAAAGTTGGATGTAGATAAAAGCAGGACCAAACCCACACAGAGGCAGTCGGCCGGTCAGCGTGACGTTCCGTCAAAGTAGCGAGGTGCCTGCAGCCCGGCCCAGGCCTACTTCCTATTTCAGACCGCATTAGTAGCACACTGCCTGTGTCCAAGTCCCATGGGTCATGTTAGGGGAGTTCACCACCATATCTGCACACTCACACTCATACAGTATTTTTATGTTCATTGTGAGGGCAACCTTGTGCTTGAATTATCCACCACAGACTTCATGCAGAGAGCGAGTGCACACACAGGAGCACAAATACCATCATGTACACACAAATATGCAGTACATACACACAGGAGGGGTTTACCTCCCAGAGCAAAAGTGTAATTATCTTATGGTAGAACACGAATCAATATTAGCCTTCGCAGCGGAGGACCTCCACAAACACACGCAGCAAAAATATAAACACGGGGTATACAGTTCCACATACAGTGGCAGTAATATTAGATTTCACCTGATTGAGTTTTCTCTTTGTCTCTGTCTGAAACGCAATAATGGCAAACACATGTTCAGCATGGCAGATCACCAGGGGAAGCCTCAGTCTCTACAACACAATCTAATATCATCTACTCATAACTCAAACTACACACACGCAAAAACACACTTTTCATTTCTTCAAGATACACACACACACACACATACACACACACACACACACACACACATCGAAAACACGCAAAACTAATTATGCTGAATCTTCCCTAATGGAACCGGAGTTTAGATTAATGATGGTTTTGGGAGTTCAAGACATTTTTCTCATCATTTGAGTGTGTGCATGTGCACATTTGTGCGCGTGTGTCTGGCATGAGGAGTGGGATATTAAGACCGTCTGGTTATTGGCTGAGCTAGAATGATGATGGTGATGATGGAGGGGAGGGGGGGTGTCCCACTTAGAGTTTCTCCTCATCTCTGCTCACACACCTACGCTTGCCTGGCTACCTTTCACTCACATGATCAAACATCACGACACAGGGATGGATGCCTTTTTTGCTTATTCTTATCCTCCTCTCTTGTTTAGCTCTCCTGTGGTTGCGCTTTGAGTTAGAGGATATATGCCTCCTACTTTCTCCCACTTTATCTTGTCCTGCCTCATATGCTCTGTCTCTCTCTCTCTGATAGTTCTTGAGGGTATCTTCCCATTTAATATGGGCTGGCACTAGCAGATGCCGCATCTGCTCTCTTTTCATGCCAGTGAAGTACTTGCCACCCAGCCGTTATTGATAGCATTGGCGTCACTGCGGTGATTGGAGATTCCTGCTTATCAGGGCAAGGATAGGAGTTGTCTATCTTCATTAAGCCCGTCCTATCACCCTCATGTCCTCCTTTCTCGCTCCCGCTCCATCTCTGTCTTTCTACATTTTGTTCTCACTCTCCCCATAAGTCTCTTTTAATGTCTTCTTTCCCCTTCACTCTCACTTAGCTGCATGTTTCCCTCCACGCACGCCCCCAGCTTCTCTCTCACTCTTGTGATTTTTCAATATTTTATAATTCCCTGCCTCCCTCCTCCTCCTCCTCCTCATAATTCTCTCCATTATGTTTACATTTTTCTTCAAATAGCTTCTTCACCATTGTCAGTATTTCATAAATAATAAGGATATGGCAGCTGCGCTTGTTTGCACACAATAGCGGCTTTATCGTAGTGTTGTATTGTTCGTGTCAGGGTTGTAAATCTTTTCTGTGCCCTGTTTTCAGCTGCAGAGGATATAGTTTGGGTTTGCCCTCAAGCTCACTTGAGGCAGCACTCTGTGCACGGGCTGCCTGCATGTCTGCAACACATAACTTGCCTCTGTTATGTACAGTTTGCACGTGCATATACAAATCAGAGCGCACTTGTGTTTTTGTCAGCTGCGCACACACACATGAGCGCGCGGGGTCGTAATGGGTGATAAATTGAAGAGCCTTTGAGGGATGCACTGGAACAGAAAATAATTTCATAAAAGATTTTTGATTAATCATGCCCGTTTCAGACACTCAAGGTCAGGCTCCCTTCCTTGTGTCTTCGTCCTCACAAGGACAAACCCTAACACACTCTCTTTGAGATGCAAGAACACAGGCATATATTTCTGTCAAATCCAATCCAATCTAGGCCTCATTTCCTTGTTCAGCCCAATCTGAAGACACAATGAGATTCTCTGTGTTGTGTCTCTCCATCTCTCTTAAGCACCTTTGTGTGTGTGCGTGCGTGCATGTGTGTGTGCACGCGCGCTTGTGTGTCCTGCTGCCGCGGTAATTGAAGTCGTAACTCAGAGCTAGCTACAGTGCTGCTGCTCCCCATGTAAATCAGTGGCTAATAGTAGGAGCAGAGCCGGAGAGGATGCCTCCTGAATACATACACACACACACACACCAGCCTCTAGCCTGCACTAACTGAATGACCACTGTTCTCTGTGGTTTAATGAGCATAATGTGTTTTATTCTTATTGGCAGACCCCCCTTTCAAACACACACGCACAGGCACGCACACAGGAGCACGACTCGATCTGATATGTCTTTATGCACTCCCCTCCGTGCCAGCTTCTTTTGGGCCATTAATCTCCCAGAGTTCCCCTGCCCTGACCTCCTGTCTCACCCCTCTCTTGTGCATCCGTTTTCCCGTTGGGCCAGCCTGCGTCCAGCAATCACTCTCCTAGACAGGCAGGCAGGAAGAAGGAAAGTGCAGTCAGTGCATCAGTGTGTTCGCACTGATGGTAGAGAATAGGAATTATATGGGTGGAGGTTGAATGCATGTATGTGTGTGTGGCTCTGTCTGGGTGTGTTCAAGGCTGCTGTTACGTGCACAGATCCCCATAATTAGCCCAGTCTTAATGATATTGTAGTGGGAGTTGGAAAGGGGAGGAATGAGGAGTGGTAATATCCCTCTGACACAATGGGATCATAGATACATCGCAGTCATTAGCATAGAAATTAGGCTCCCAACTCAACAGAGGAGCCACTTTTCAGTCAGGGGAACCCCATCCTTCATTGCCTCTGACTAGCAACCCTCTCTGATCTATGCCCCCTGTGACAGAGGTCCAGACAGGCCGGAGCGTGTGCGGCATTTTGTCTGTGTGTTTCTGTGTTTGTGTGTGTAGTTGCAGATGTTGGCAAGGAGCAGCAAGCCAAAGTAAGCTGTTCTGCAGGGGATCAGGGCGTGTCTAAAGCCCTCAGTCTTGACATGCTTGGGGTCCTGGCCATGGATTAGCCCATGGCTGTGCTAATGCTAACGCTAAAGGCGGAGCAGGCAGCCATTAAGACTATAAGTCCTCTGGAGTGGAGCCGGAGAGACTGCCTGCTGCTTTCCGAAATCCCCCCAGGAGCATGTTCTCACTTTCTGTCTTTTACATCTCTCTCATCTTTTCCAGGCTCTTTCCCTCCCTCTGCACACTCTCTCTCTCACTCCTCAGCTTCTCTGTTGGTAGGTGCCTCTGAATATCCGTTCAGTTTGGTGATATATCCCTTAACTCTCCTGCTTTTCTCTCATGCTGTCTTCTCTAAAAAAAACCTCATCCTTTTTCCTGTGTCTACCTTTCTGCGTTTATTCATCCCTCTCATCTCTTTATGTCTCTCTCCTCTGCCTTCTGCCCATTTTGGCCTCTTTTAACTAAGTGGAAGCATTACATCTATGGACCCGTGGATAGGATGTCAGCTCAGTGGTCATTAAGTACATATTAGACCATATTTAAAAAGAGCCAAAATGTTAGGCAGAGACCCCGCCAGCACCTCCAGTGTTCGCACTTCATTTAGGCCTCATTAATATTCATGAACCCACAGGTGAGGCTGCTGAATATTCATGTCAGTGTCAGGCGATTAGACAGAATGTGATCGGGAGAAACATAGATCACAGTAACGCAGAAGGGAGGAAAGAGGTGATGATTGGTTAAAACATAGACTGTGATGAAGGGGAAATGAGAGGGATGAGGCGGACATTTCAACCCCAACGTTTAGAACCAGTCTTGTATTAAAAGACTTCACCTGGAGCAGCAGCACGAAACAGAGATGGAAAATGAATTCAATTTCCTCCCTATACAAAGAATAAAGGATAACATTCTTTGATTTACAATCTCAGGCTGTACTCTCCTCCTCTGAACATTCGGCCAAGCAGTTTCTTACCTCCTTTGAAGTCATCCTAAAATTTTGTTACAGTCTTGTGTGTGAGCTGTGGTTAGCGCACGCTGACATTCCACAGTAGCATCTTTACTGTAGCTGTACACTTCTCCTCCCTGCGGACTCCAACTTGTTTTCATCCGCTCTGCTTCATAAACAACAGTTGTGTGGCGCAGCTTTTGGGGTTTGGGGTGCACTTTGTTATCTGTCTTCCTTATCAAAACTGGGCTGCTGTTTGTAGCCTTTGTGTACTTACCTCCACCGATAAATAAAAGGAATAAAGACAGCTTTGTCTCAACTCTGCAGTTCCTGTAGCTATTAAACGAGACAAATTGGGCACACATGGGAAGGGGGTGAGACAAGGGTTCAATGAGCCAATTAGCGACTGTACTGTGTGAATCTGTGTGTGTGTTTGTGTGTGCCGTAATGACACTACATGCCCGGCAAACTGCTGAAACGCAAGTACCTCCAGTGGAGCTGAGATAGTTAAGGGGGTAAGAGGCAGCCTGTCTGGATGCAGCTCATATCATTACATCTGCGTTCCACCCAATATAATATTTTTCACGCATTTTGCAGAGCAAGAATTTGACTTTTAATTAAATTTTGTTTAATCGCGGCTAGTGATGTAAACAAAAAGCTCTGGCCTTGTTTAATTGAGTCTGCCTTTTCTTTCTGGAAAAATGAGACCAGTAAAGTCCTTAAACGTTATCTTAACCATGCCACGTTGTTCATGGAGACAAGGTTGCCCTGGAAACCACAGAGGCAGGTGACGTGTTTGAAAAGCTGTCAACAATTATGCTCAAGGTTAACGTTCTTCTCTTCTGCTTGATTATAAAGCGACACAGTTTCGCCGCTTTTTGGGGAGAAAATAAACTGACCAAAACAAAAAAGAGAAATTGAAGGCTACAGCACATAAAATGCACTTTGATCCTCAGCGAGGCCAGGTTTGTCTGGCACATGAACTAATGCAAAGCAGTGAGAACAAGTGATTCCAATTACAGATTTGTCTTACTTTGTGGATGCACCCTTGAGGCTCATTAACGAAACACAGTAGCAGAGAACATGTAATCATTCTTAAAATAGTTATTGACAGCCTTGCTGACACACAGCAGCACAGCACTACTGCTGCTGCTGCTGAAGGAAGCACATATATGATGAGCAGGCTTGTGAGCGATGTGTGATTGAGGTGGTTCCTCACACTGGGTCTTCCTCCCTCAATCTGCCCTCATCAGTGCCTCATATACAAAATGATATACATCATATAGATTTTTCTAGCCTGCTTTCTGCAGCTTGTGTCAGCAGATGCATTGATGTAACTGGGAAAGATGGCTGTGCTGTAGCTGAAGGAAGAAACCTCACTCTCAGAGGGAATGGACACGTGTCAGAGGATGTGACAGGCTGGTCTGTGAAGCCGCTGTTCTCTTACTGAAGCATTGCACAGCGAAAGGATTCAGGATGGAGTGGAGACTTTAAGGTTGTTTTGGGACATAGACAGACCATATTTATCTTCCTGTTATTTCTCCTCCGCCCCATTGCACTTCCATTTTATTTGTCCGTCTGTCTCTGCTTGAGTCAGTGCTAAGTTATGATAACTTGTAACAGCTCATGATGCTACCTAATAGGGCTTGAATAATTAGCCTATTTTAGCTTTGAAAAGGCATTTCTGTAAACACTGATGTAAGGCAACAGGCTTTCAGCCTCCAGTTTTTCTCCTGGCTGCAGATTCAAACTTCAAATGGTGAACGGCAGAGAATTGCTTTGTCCTGTGCCAATCCAATCCTGCATGGTTCCACTTCAGGAGGTTCGGAGGTAATTCTCCTGCAAAAAAAAAAAAAGATTGCCAGGATTCCGCAGGGCTCGGCAGTAATTCCGGATGGGGAGATTGTCAGGCTTCCTACCAAGTCTCTAGTGGGTACCCAGGCAATGATAATGACTCATTTCAGATGCTAGCTTGAAATTCCGTCGCACAACAGGGTGGTCCAGCGGTGCCTTGCAGCCATGCATCTTTTGAATTCAACTGAAAGTGTACATACTGTATGTATAGAGCAACTGTGCAGAATCACAAACAGCGATCATTTGAGCACGCACAGCAATCTGTGAGGGTGAGGTTTTCAGGGCAGATGGCTGTGACCCTAGGCAGTCAATCAGTCAGTCAGTCATAGCAAAGCTTAGCGTGAGCTGGGAGGGGACATGAAATTGGAGATGCAGAATGCAGGAGAAGCGTAGAGAGGAAAATTAAATGTAGGGTTTTATATTGGGTCAGATTCGTGCCAGTAAATCAATCAAAAAACAATTTTTACAAATGCATATTCCCAATCAAGGCTTGATATTTTTTTTAAATTTGTTGTGCCAATACAGTAACAGGGTTTCTGTTCCAGTGCCAAGAAAATACTTTTTGTGATACCTTACATTGTGGAATATAAACACATTTGACTACAAAAGCCTTTTTCATTTGACAAAAGAAGCCATTATTGTCTAAACAGAAACAGTTTAAGAAGTTTTCAATTTTTTTTTTCATATTGCCCCATATCACAAATAACAATTTGCCTCAGAGGGCTTTACAATGTATGACATCCCTCTGTCCTTGGACCTTGACAAGGGATAAGGAAAATCTCCCCCAAAAAACATTTAACAGAGAGGAAAATGGAAGAAACCTCAGAAACAGCAACTGAGGAAGGATTCCTCTTCCAGGACAGACAGACATGCAGTAGATGGCATGTGTACAGAACAGATCAACACAATACAAGTACAATACAGACAATTCATATGACAAAATGATACATAGGAGAAAGAGCAAGACATGCACAGCAACAACAATTACAGCAATAACAATTAAAGTTGCAAGCAGCAATGATCTGGCCTTCACACCTTCACACAACTTGAGGGTGCTGGCAGGATGCTTGCTGATGCCACTGTTCATTTCTGTGAAAGTCAGACGCTGCATGCAGGAGTGAGATGGGATATCCTTCATAGAGTGTGGGCGTTGGAATGACTTATATCATTTATTTTGTACCACTTTCTGTGTTCACTGTGTGGCGCTGGAGAACACACTAATTATACGTCATGCTGCTGTCAATTGTAGACTACACTGTAAATTTCAGGTAAATCAAAAAATAACTGTCTGACAAGTCATGACATCTAATGTGCATGTAGTTGGCTTCGGGCCTGGAGCCTCATAAAACAGGGGAGGTTTGAGGCGGATTGGACCGTGTATGCTGGAGTTACAAACCACTTCCTGTTTGGTGGCAAAATATGGCGAATTTGACACCTCCCCACGGTCACACGGTTTGACAAAAACTGACAAAAACTTTTGATGTCCAAGGTCTTAAGATGATCGGATCAAATCTGTAGGAGGTGTTTGTTAAAGTACGACTCCTGGAAATGCACAAAAATGCACAAAACTTGCACAGTAAATTCAAAATGGCTGATTTCCTGTTGGGTTTAGGGTATACCTCCAAGAGACTTTTTTGTACGTCTTAAGTTGTCGCATGTGCCTACCAGGTTTCGTACATGACATTGAAACCAGTTTTGAGGGCTGCTTCGTTGAAATTTTTTAGGGGCACGACTGAGCCAGTTTTTGGCAGCTGAGCATGAGACCCCCAAAATATCAATTTTTTCACCATGTATGATGTGTTTGCAAAGTTTTATGAGTTTTTGAGCATATAAAGCCCCTTAAAAATGTGATTGATTTGGAGGAAGAAGGATAAAAATCCCTTGGATTTCAAGAAGTATACTGTGACAGTAATAGAAATATGACCAATAGCAATAGTAGTATATGATTGAATATATATTATATGTTTTATTCAT
Organism: Cephalopholis sonnerati; assembly: GCA_019142605.1. Taxonomy (NCBI): domain Eukaryota; kingdom Metazoa; phylum Chordata; class Actinopteri; order Perciformes; family Serranidae; genus Cephalopholis; species Cephalopholis sonnerati. Next base: position 25,360,338 of record JAGQAX010000012.1, read on the forward strand.
GTATGATAGTGTAAGTATCTAATAATAATAATAATCATACATATGTAATAATAGTAGAAGTATGACTTATGATAATAGCAGTAGTAGTAGTGTATGAATTCATATCTCCACATTGGTGAAAGTGTGATTACAAACAGGAAAGCTTTTGGATCTTGAAATTTCTAAATGTATGTTCATTTTTTGCTCATTTAGATAGAACAAATTGTATTTAAATCTGCATTTGAGTCTTTGGTTGTTGTTTGCATTCACAAACCACCTCAGCGCTCTGATCCGAAAATAGGCATTCCTCCCTCATTTTGGTGGGAAGAGGGTGGCAAAATGACATTCTGCAGTTGCTCGTCTGCTGCTGAGATCAATTAAGGGAATTTGTTTCCCCAAATTGGGCTCTGCCAACAAACAACTCTTGGTTCGCAGTCTGTGTGCCAAAGCTGGAAAGTGTTACCAATCAAATCGTTATTGTTCAGGTCAAAGATTGCTAATGTTGCTGATAGAGATGCACTCTAGGAAGACACGCGTGTGGAATTGTTTGACATTTATTCAAGCTGCGTAGTGTTTGTTTGAGTGCAGGTAAATACCTCTGAGATTATCATAGTTTGAGACTAATCTTGACTAATCATGAAAAAATATATTCTCATGCTCGAGAGTTGTATGGTGTGAATTCATTTTTGCTTTGTGATCCTATGTTTTTATACATCTCATGTTAGGGCTACGTGTGTGTGTGAGTGTGTGTGTTTTCTACATGCTCTGTGCTGAACTAATCCTCCCCCCAAGCATTTGACAGCGGGGCCCTGGCCGCGGTCACACCTGATGTACCTGCAGCTAATCCTATCCCACAACCGATGTCACTGTAACCAATCCTGTCACAGCACTCAGGGCAGCCTCAGCTCCTTCCTGACATCTCAGTCACACCTCTCTATCATCTCCTCCCTCTCCTATCTGCTCTCTTCCCGTCCCGGTTTGACTTTATATAAATGCGTTCCTTCTTCCCTCTCCTTCCTCCTACTTTTGGCAGACTGTCAGACCCCCTGCCCCGCTTTTGTCTTGTATGTTACCTAATAATATCCATAGCCCAGCTTCACAATCCACCCCCCTTCTCCTTCACCCCTGTCTCTTCTGCTGTTCTGCATCTTATCTTACATTTCTACTTTGATACCAACAGACCTCCCATCCCCTCAGCTTTGATTTGCCTGACATTTCCTCCTCCTTTCCCCTTCCCTCGTGTTTCTTTCTTTCTCTTTGTCACCTGCTTCACCCACCCACGCACTACTATCTTTTCTTGCCCTGCTGGCACCAGAAATAAACCCAGCTACAGGTCGTCTGTCACAAAACAGAAATTGCATTGTGTACCTGTCACCAGCGCTCACATTCTCCTGCACCCAAAGGAATGACTGTCTGCTCTTTTTCCTTCCCTCCTGAACCCCCTCTCTCTTTTCTAATTCTTTGCAGAGAGCAAGCTGCGAGTGCAAAAGACCAACCAGTCTCAGGTGTACCTGGAGGACAGTCGCGTCAGGATCAATTGCTCCATCAGCTCCCAGACCAGCCAGGACTCCCAGCACGCTGTGCTGTGGTATGTTAGGCGCGCGTCCGGGTCAGAAGCTGATGAGCTCCTGCTGAGAATCGAACGCACGGGGGCCTTTGAATACGGCGCTTACGCAGACGAGGAGAGACTGCGGCGCCGAGTGCAGGCGGAGAGGCTATCACCCCGGCTCTACGTGCTGACGCTGAACAGGGCAGAGAACAGCGATTCTGGGACGTACTACTGCCTGGTGGAAGAGTGGCTGAGTGACCCAGATGGAGCCTGGTATCGACTCTCCCGGGAGTCCTCGGGGTTCACGCAGGTTCTGGTCAGACAGCCAGGTGAGCAAGTGGTCTGAACTGCTGTTGTCTTCAACAAAATGCTTATTTATTCCCACTGCAGAGGAGCAGCAGCTGCCACTTTGGCCCCACATGCTGTCCTGCTTTAGACCAGTTGAACATTGTTAAACACCCCCCTGACCCACCCCATTTCATATTGCTCTGCCCTCGCCTTGCCTCCCACTCCCAAATGCTCTGCTCAAGGCCTCAAGGCCGTCTCGCTCTGATGACCTTACACCTGCCCTGGGCAGAGCTCAGGTGGTAAAAAATGGGTTGAAGTCATGCCAGCTGTCATATGCCACGCCAGAGGGTAGAGCCTGGCTCAGACGGAGAACATAATCCTCTTGTCCGGTACTCAAAAACTTCCAGAGCGCTCACACCCATGATGTACTGACTTCCACCCAAACCCTGACATCTTACCTCATGATAGTAATCTTAAGTACACTCACACACATCTCATTTCCTTTCCTGTCCTTGATTGAATTTTCCCTTGGCCCATATTCTCTTACCATAAACTTGTTTCCCCTCCTTTACAATCAAACTGCATGCTCCCTGAATGCAAATAAATAATAACAACCCAATGAACCCATCCTTGACATACCCTTTTTTGTGTATATCTATTCAACACACCAGCTGAAGGTGACTTTTCTCAGACGTCTCTGAGAGTGCTGTTCATCTGCCAGGTGCGCTGTTTATAATGCAGAGTGAAATCCCTGATATGGCATCTGTCCAACTAAAACGTGAGGATCAAAACGTCTGGTCACGAGCCAGCGGGGCAAGGAGAAGGCTTGTATTTTATCTAGACGAAGAAGCTGACGCTGCTCTAACAATTAATTGAGCTACAGCGCCCATACAAATGCAGAGATCTGGGAATATGTGCACCTTATATGAGGCTTTTTATTGTGTACGGCTCTGATTTCTTTTGTGCTTTTGTTTCAGCTAAAAGTTAACATATGGTTGTTTGTGGAAACTCATCAGTGGCTAGTTAATATTTAACACTTGATGAGGAAGATAAGTACAAGGTTATACATAACCATATAGGTTTTTAAATTATACATACAGATCTACATAAGACGAACAGAATATGCTGTATAAACACCATGGATATTCATTAAGGTGCTAAAAAATGCATTCACTTAGGAAGCCATCCAGAAATCAGTCTGTCGGGAGGAGAGATGACGGGAGATGAGTGCCAGCATTTGCCTGTTTTTTCTGCTCTCCTGCTGTCCTTTCTGTTTCTCGTTTTGCTTTAACAAGGAGACCATTCCAAACTGTGTGTGAGAGGGGCCCGAGCGAGCCAGGCCTTCACTGCCATCTTTTTTTTTTTAGCTGCAGTAAAACTGGGTCATTGTACCAGCCCTGAAGGGTTGTAGCATACCCATACAGACAGATAGACAGACAGACAGACAGACAGACACGTTAGCCTTGGGGTAGGATCTAACCTTGCTGGAAAGCTGAAAGACCGGTGATAGCTGTGGGCAGCACTGTGGGATTTATTTATTTTTGTCTTTTGTTGGCACATATTGAAAGTTTGGTGTCCCTGTTTGCAGAACTATTTGCCGTTTTGTTGTGTTAATTTGAAGCTGAAGTGCCTTTCACATTTTCCCAGAGGCCAAGTTGACATCTTGAAATCACTTGTTTAGTCTGATCGATGGCCCAAAACACAAGAGATGCTCAGATGTTTGTCATACAAGTCAAAAACAGTCAGGAAATCCTCACATTTTAAGAGTTTGAAGCAGCAAATGTTTTTTCTTGAAAAATTACTTTAATGAGTAATTGATTGTTGAACTAGATAATTAACTAATTTTGCACCTTTCCATTTACCTATGAATCGACCAATCATCTGAGCTGTAGTTCAAACAGATCCCCAAAAGCTGCAGTTAATGCAGAAGGATTTCCACGGTTAAGAAATTCCTGGAAAAGTTATGAAATAAGGAAAATATTTGAAGATGTTCATAAAAATTCTAAAACACCTCCGATGTTTTACAAAATAAATTCCTTGTATTACTAATAAAAAATCCTATTGCTGTGCTGCATAACCATTGAAGCATCTCTAGTGTCACGTGATACACATTGGCATATGCAGCTAGTGGGCGGCATAGATTTTAATAATAACTACAGACCGGACACCAAGATGGCACCTATTCATTCCAATGGAGTTGCTCACCTGGCACATGCACCAAAAAAAGTTTTAGCTTCTGTGTTTACTTCTGCTGTATGCAGCCCACTGAATATGTGCAGTAGTGTTTATCCAGCTGGCCCTGCCTGCGAGCTCCCACTCGCTCATAGACTTAACATTGTGATGACATCACATCTCAGCTTGAGAAAAGAAACACATAAAAGAAAAACATAAAGCCTCCATGGATCAAAAATTCAGAATAGAAAGATTAATTGACCTTGTTTATAGTTCTAGGTGTCCTGTTTACATCTTAAAGTGATTTTCCATGGGGAAAATGTTGCAATGCAGCGAGTGGCCACTGGGAAAAATTTGCTGCAAGGCTTGGCAACTTTCCTGGGTGACTGGTTGATGGTAGCGAGTTAAGTTAGCATGCATTGGCAGTTTGGTTATCCGCGAATGCCAGTGAAGTATGGTTAATAATGTATGGCTTTTAGACATTATAAAACATGTAGAACATGGCTCAAGAGAGAGGTAGTTGGTAGCCATGCTGGATAAAGGCTCTGTAAAACGCTTGATGTTGGTGACATGTAAGAAGTGGCTCTGGTCAGCCATCCAAAGGGAAAGGGCATCAAGACAGCCAAAAGGTCACTCAACAGAGGTGTGATATGTGTACAGGGTCCGTACACATATCACACCTGCTGTAGACAGGCCTGATAATGTTACTTCTTTACAAAGGCATCCCATTTCATATTCCATGATACATTTTTTGCTACAATGCTTGTCTTAGTATATAGCACACTGGAGTAAGAGCCTCATGATTGTGACCTATGATCGCAATTTTGGCCCACCTATTTTAAACTAATAAAATAAAGTCATGGAATGGGGTAAAATGTTAGGGAAAAGTTTTGAAAATTAATTGGTAAAACTGTGTAGGAACCCTGATTAAACATTGTGATTTGGTGCTCTGTTGCTAGGCCCAGGAAATACTGTACATCTGCCCTCATCTGTTTCTCCTTCTCTTTCTTCTCGGGCCTCTGCAGAGGTTCGACTGCAGGTGGAGGAATCCGAGTCAAACGTGACAGTGGAAGAGTCTGCCTCTATCCGACTGGGCTGTAGCATTCCCTCCCAGTCGTCCCGCGACTCCCGCTTCTCCGTGTCCTGGTATGTGGAGCGCTCCGAAGATGAGGACGATGACGAGCAATTGGGTGAGGATGAGAGAGAGTGCGTGTTCTCCATCGGCCACGACGCCGTTTTTGGAAATGGAAACTGCAGCCCTAGAGAAGAGCCGGGTCCAAATTCCCGCCTGCAGTTTGAGAGGATGACCTCCGACCAGTACAGCCTGACCATTCAAGGAGCACGGCCGTCAGACGCCGGCCGATACTACTGCCATGTAGAGGAGTGGCTGCTCAACCCCCGCAATGCGTGGTATCGCCTGGCCACCAACAACTCCGGGTTCACCATCGTCAATGTAATGCAGCAAGGTAAGTCCTTAATTAACTAAATCCTTTAAGCTCCTCTGAATGCAGGTGGAAATGAGCACGGTGACAAAACCATACTTGTATCAATGGCTGTTTTCTATTATTACACTGGCAATTTAAGACCAGGGAGCTTCTTCACAGATAGCACTAGATTTAATTAACTGCTGCTTCTTCGGATCTTTCATCTCACAATATATAGTGCCATATTGCCCAATCATAATAGGTCCTCTGTGTTACAGTATATGTAACTAGAGAATATTATGGGCCAATTAAGGAGCTCTCAGGTACTCTATATGTCATCCGTGGATGATCTGGCTTCCCCACTGGCAGCATTTATTTTAAAGATAGGAACAAGCTCAGTTAAAAGCCGAGCCGAGATGGCCACCCACTGTTAAGCATTAAAGCTGAGTGATTAATGGTGTCAAAAGCTGTGCTTGGATCTAAAGAAGTCAAATAGATTCATTCGCCAGTGTCAACAACTGGATGAAAATCATTTAAAACTGTAAGAGGTATATTCAGCATGCTAAATGAGTCATGAAAGCAGAATACAATACAAAGTCCATTTCAATCTTTAGTATTTTTTCAGGATTTTCAGAGATTAGCTTCCTCAGGACTTAACGAAAACTTTGATTTGTACTTTCTCTGTCAACAGTGTCCACCCTCCAGTCTGTGGTGTGCTCCAACGACTCCCTCTTCTACTTCGTCTTCTTTTACCCCTTCCCCATCTTCGGCATCCTCCTCATCGCCGTGCTGCTGGTGCGCTACAAGAGCCGCAACAACAGCAAGAGCCAAGAAGGCAAAAACGGTGCTCCCCTGCTGTGGATTAAAGAACCTCACCTCAGTTACTCTCCCACCTGTCTGGACCCACCTGCGCTCAGCCTACACCCCGGCTCTGTCGACTAAGCGAGGGTCCTCCCCCCTCCTGACTCACGCGCATCGCGGTTCCAGCCAACACAATGCCAGGGAGCAGATCTGGACTCCACCTTCAGACCTTACTGTCGTTCACTGCTGTGTTGAATTAGTCAATCAGTTGATCAGTTTAAAAACCCCTACCCTGGTGGCTGCCTGTTTTATGTTAACAACTGTATGTATGTGTGTGTGCGTGTTCGTGTGTATGTGTGTGTGCGTGGGGACTAGAATGGGTGTGCCATGTCAGCACGGTCAATTGTGCAAGTGCGAATCGAAGGACAAGAGAGTATCACAAGCCTCTCTCGTTTTTTTGTTTTCTGTGAAACTCATAGCTGCATTTTGATTTTTATTACTCTGAATATCTGTCTATTTTTCAAAAAAGGAAAAAAAAAAACTGCGCACATGAGATCATCGGCCAATCCGGGAAGAACATTTAAGAGAAGGAACTCTATAACCGACTCCGGCACTGAGTGGATGCCAAAAAAGTCTCCGCACTGATCCAAGAGCAGCCACAGCCTGGCCCACTATGTTGGTTGCCATAGTGATTCTCTGCGCCCACTGACTCCGTAGCTGATGACTTGGTTGCCAGCCTGCATAGAGACAAAGGCAAGGACACACAAGTCTGTGTCCTAAGTGAGGATGTGTGTATGTGTGTTGGCCCACCTGCCTCCACAATGAATTTGCCTTGGCAGACAGAAACAGGTCCTCGTGCACCACTTAAACACTGCCAGACACTCTGGCCTTAGCGAGAGAGACTGCTCCGCTCTTTTCCTCTATCCTCCGAAAAAGAGATGGGGGAAGGAGATGGAGGAACGTCGGAGATGATGGGGAGTAAATGAACAGCGCTCTCCTGCTGAGGATATACGTACTCTCACATAAAGGATTTTTTTTTCAGTGCCAAGACCTCCTTATTTCCACGCTGTTCTCTGCAGCTGATGTTTGAAGTTTTAAAGAGAGTCGGGAAGCTGATTGGTTTTTGAAGCAGATTGTAAATATGTCTGCTTACCTCCTGCTGTGGGTTTACGGGCCTTGAGGGCAAAAGGGCAGTTTTTACACTCATGTTAAATCAGTCGAATTGTCCTCTTTAAATTACACAGTGGGGGTTATTGACTGAAATTAAAATCTTGCACATTTCTTTAAGTTGCCCAGTATGACCACTCCGTCCAGTCTTTAAAAGATATCAGAAGCTCAAAAGAGGCAGATGAGAATAAAAAAATGACTTTTGATTTCTTAAAAGCCACACTGAAGATTACTAATGTGTAGATGTGTAGTAAAACACTTAAAATGTTCTCTGCACATTATAAGAAAACAAAATGACGAGCGGGGACAAATGTTTGACTTTTGTGTTTATTTTAAAGATTTTTCTATTTATTGTTTTTTTACTACTTTGCATAGCTTTGTAAGATTTTTTTCTTTTTGCTTTGAAATTCTCTAAGAACTGTGCTGCTTGTGTTGCCAGGCAACTGCACCAAGCAGATTATGTCAATAGCCTGTGTGTTGGCAATGTGGTAGATGTAGAAATGCTAGATTTGTCCTGCGCATTGCAGTCTGTAGCATTTCATACCAGATTGTCAAGTTTGGTCAGTGTCAAAACACTGTATATCTATACCTATAATGAAAATTATTGTGGCTTCTACATGTACAATAGTCAGAACCGACAAGTCACAAAAACGAATTCACTTAATGCTTTTTGCTTGAGTCGCGTTTATTTAGTGAAATGTGATGTAACACCTAGGTAGGATGTTTGATCAAAGACAGCTGAAACCGAACTGTTAAGACGTCTTCTAATCATGGATTCTAGCTGAAAGGCGTCATCCTCGGCTCCCCTGATGCAAGGCAGAAGGGTTGAAAATCTGTGTCACCTTCCCTGGAATGCAACAGCCAGGAGAGGTGTGAAATCCTCTACCCCGACCTGGGCCTAACCCTTTCACTGCCAGACCGGACATGAAAACTCTTGAAAAACTTGACATTGTTGTCTCAATCGTGTCAACATGTATATTGCATGACAATACTGCGGGAGGAATTTTGATGTTTTGTAAACTTTGAACTCTTTGAGCATTGTGTTTGTGTGACAGAGCAGTGCCCCTCTCCCTCCTCCTACCTTCGTCCTGAGCCAAGAGTCAACACAAAGCCCAGTCCCTTGTCATCTACGATATTTGACTGCCAATTCCAGATGCCCTTTGAAACCTGTGAAGTAATCTATTTCAAGAATGGGTGTTGTGGAGATTGTGTTTGATATTATAGCTCATATTTGTCTTTTTAATGCTTTGCTTTTATGCAGCACTTCATTAAACAGATTTATGTCCAAAAAAACAGTACTTACAGTAGCTGATACTGACACAAGCCACCGAGGTCTGATATTTCAACTTCCTTCACTGTTTTTCAAGGTAACCAGTCCATGTTAAGTAGGCCACCCTATTCCATGTGGAACAGGGCCGGTGCTGTTAAGTCAGGGGAGTTAGAAGGAATTAGATGTGATGCACATGCAGCAAATTCAGCTACAACTAGATTAATCAGCGTCTTCAAAGAAAAGGTCAATCGATTAGCTGCCAGTCTAGTCATTATACACCAAGTGTTTACAGGTGTTTTCAAGGGGTACAAGGTGCCGGACAAAAGCAGCACACAAGGGAACAAGACAAGTAGTACACACACTTATTATTGCAAGCTCTCAAGTAGTCAATAAGGGTGTCTGTGCTTAATGACTTTAAGGTTTGACTGAAATAAACCAATACCAAGTACTACTGAAACATATCCAGTCAAATGATAACTGCATTCAATTCTTTATTGTACCCAGATTTAGAAAAAATGACTGGTCTTGCTTGCAGCCAATCACCATTACTGCAGCTACAGCCCCTTTTCCACCAACATGGAACGGGTTCTGTTCCGGTACCTACACCTGATTTTGAGCCGTTCGGAGCATTTCAACCAAAAATAAAATTGGTTCGGAACTTGAAAACTTGGTTCCCAGTTGAAACCAAAAAATAGAAGGTTTTCCTTGATCTGAGGTGCTATCCATGACGACATCAGTGTCATATTCTATAGATTGGGAAGAGAGGCTGGAGAAGGCAACAATAGAGACATTAAGTGAGAAATCATCAGGAAAAAAAGAGTGCAGTGGGCTTATTAATAGCTGGTCCCTGCCTGTTTTTTGCACAAAAACAAATATGTAACGACAGAACAAAAGCTCGCTGGCTGACAGATGGGAGGTGCAATCTGCCATCTTGCTACTACTGTTTACTTCTGTTGTGCATTGTGCAACACCTTCCATTGATGACGCATCCTTGATTACAGTGGTTCCATTTAAAACTGGTGGAAATGCGGGTTGGTTCATTCGATAGCGCCAAGGTTCCAAGAACCAGTGTTAATTTGGTGGAAAAGGGGGATCTGTGGTGTGTTGAAGTGGAGCGTGGTGTATTTGCTGGAGTTGGCTGTTCAGCGTGCCAAGATGCCACCACAACACTCTAAAGCAGTGGTTCCCAACTAGTGGGTTGTGGTCCTAATTTTGGTCGCGTGACTCGTGAATGTGTCAAGTTTGTAAAAAAAAAAAACTTTTTAAATATAATGAATTTCCAGCATACAGTTTTTATTCTGAGGTGCCCTTTCCTGCTGTAGAGTGACTGACTAATGGACAGCTACTTAACGGTGACAGCAAATTAGCTCAACGGCATAGTCAAACGCAAGTATGACAATGAATTTATTTAACTGTGTGAACCTTGAATTAATTACTAAGGACAAATCTGGACCCTGTGGCTGGCCCAGCTGGGAACCACTGTTCTGAAATATGGCTTTACTACACGTCCATGGTGTTTGGTGGCGTTTTACGCAAGTGAATCCTTCCATTCACATGATGGCTATCAAATAAAGTACTCAGTTGGTATCTCTACCACTTCAAGGGTACTGGTATTGTAATTTTTTAATACCCACCCCTATTAATGAGTCAACATTTCGACCATCAAAAGTCTTTGTCAGGCAAACATCCAGAGAAAAACAGAAAATGACATCTCCACCTTCTATTAGAAGAGCACATGACACATATAAGAATTCCCCTAAGCCAAAATATTATCCACTATATGCATAAACTCAAGTGGCAACTATACTAAGGCTTGCTAATAGCATTTGCAGGGTATACATATAAACTGTATAAATACACATTTTTTTTTACAAATGTACAATGACAGAAATATGTACAATACTGTGATTGTGCGTGAGGAAAATGAGTTTGTGAGAATATTTGTGATCTCATCGGAGTTGTCATTTCCTTTGTATATATCACCTGTATTTCTCACACATGGGTGTTTGCCTAACAAAGACCTCAGTGGTCGAACTGTTGCCTCATTGAATTGCAATTTTCAGTGTGTGGACTACCTCTCTTTTTCCATTATAAACAGTCTTTAGTCTCCTGTTGCTATTTGATGTGATGCCAGTGCAGGTCAACGTATAAACGTATATATCAAAACTGCAGGAAAGCCATTCTGAGCATTTCCTGGCCCCAGTATCACCAGAAATAATTGATGGAGCTGTTGGAAAGCTCTTGTGTGATTTGACAGTAATGGTTGCATATGCTATTGACTTGCATTTGCATTGGCAGTAAATTCTAATAGGAAGCTGATTTCAGTTTTTCATAAGCAAAGAAAAAAAAAGGAAAAAAAAAAATCTGCAGGAGAGTGTTTGTTGGCTGAATGATTGCCTTTTATAAATCTTGAACATTCCCAGAGATGCAAGTTGTATAAATGGGGCCACTGAACAGCTGCTTCAGCTTCAGTGTGTAAATCACATAATCCCATACTTAATTCATGCAAAATTCATTTCATCTTTCTAGACTTGAGTCAGGAGGTGCAGGTCGCGTGTGTTGTGTGATGTCACAGCGCTGCCGCCATGACTGGGGGGTGTACAGTCAAACTCTGAATGGTGTTTTTCTTTCCTTTTGTACTAATAATATTAATACCATCCCTAGCTGCCTCCCAAGATTCCTCCGAACGTTCTGACAGTGTTGTAGCTGCGTTTCGAGGGCTGCATGTATTGGCTGTGTGCTGGCTCCAGATTTAGGTGTAAAATAGTTTGTGGTGATGTTTTCAGTTCAGCCAGTGATGCTTTATTTTCAGTGATGTATTTTTATATGACCATGGTTTGTTTATTTTTCCATTTGTTATAAATAGTTGCCATCGTGACCATTAAAAAGGCACTTTGCTATTGTCAGTTTATTGCAATAAAATACATTCAGTGCATCCTCCTGTTTTCCTTCCAACCGAATGCATTTTTCAGTATTTTGAGATTAAAACAACATATCGATCCAGTTTTCTCACAACAACCATCATGTACCAAAATACTACCAGCACCCCTCCAAACCATGTAGTTCTGCTTCAACCGTAAACTCAAGGTTAATGCCCTGCAGGCATCAGGGTCTGGTTGAGTCTGCGTTGGATTTTGACCTCTGAGCCCCTCAACAGCATGAGGGTTTATTTACTCCGTATGTGCAGCTGGGTCTGTATGTGTATGTGTGTGTTTTTGTCAGGGAGTTAGAGAAGGATTGGGTCAGCATGTCAGAGGATAAATGATGCTTATAGGGCCTTCTGCAAGTTAACCAGGCACTTTTTTGACATCTTCAGCAAATCACATCTCACCATTCATAACTCATCCAATGCGGATGGACTCACTCACTCTTCCTCCCTCGCTCTTAAACACACACAAACACGCATAACGCCACAGCAGTAAACTTCCATCAGTCCATGGCATTCATAAACTTCTCTCCAACTCCTTCTCCCATGAATTCATATTAACTCATATTGATGCACGCATACCCAATGAAGCCGAGAACAAATGCTGCCACCCATTCCATAAATCATGGTGACACAAAGGGAAAACAGCATTCACTGGAAGAAAAATCATAGTTTGGTGTTTGCTTGTGGAGTTACTGGATTGTTTTCTGGGTTGTGATGCATGCAGGTTCCCCCTGAAAGAGCTTTTGGTCGACTCTTGACAAAACAATCTGTCTTGACTGAAAGAGCCCCCACATTCAAAGCGCTATTGATGCTGCTAGCGCTGATAGCAGGCACACTGATACTGCTGATGTTATTGTCAGCCAGCTCCGTAACAACTTCACAGGATGCAAAAAACACTGAATCCCCTCCCTTTGAGCACTATCTTCCTGTCCCACTTTCCCCCTGATTTTTTTGTTCTCTGTCTCCATTTTCTCAAGCTATGAGGGAAGATCTGTTTTGCATAAAAGTAAGCAACACTCACAAATCCATAGTCCTCGCTGACGCGGGTACAGACACCAGAGGGCACACATGGGCAGACAGTACTTAACGATCCAGAGCAGCAGGGCAGCAGTCAGGCAAATAGATTATGATTTATTGCCAGCGAGAGGGGAAGCGCTGACGAGAATGCAAGGACAGGACATGCATTTTCCTTCTTTTACTGTGGCGAGCTTGGATGCATCATAACGAAGGCAGAGAGAAAAATCCATGAAGATCGGTACAGATCAACATACAGCACGCAGGTGTGAATAGCCCTTGTGCAAAAACATGTTGACTTACCAACACACAGTGCTCAGCAGTATAAGCAGGACATGTTCTGTTCTTGGGGGTGAAGGCATAAGGGAGGTAGAGTTACAGAATTAACAGCTTGTGTAGAGTGTGACTGGTCTTCTGAGGCTTGTGCACAGCTTGTTGCACTCACTTTTGTATGATACCACGTTGCTTTGTGTGGTGTGACTCACTGCAGTGTAACTGTGAGTCAATAAGATGGGGAGAAATCTTTTTAACACACGAACTGTAACATTCATGTCGTGAGCAGCGCACTGGTTTGCCTCTGTTGTTTAAAGGGGAAATAAAAGTGAGTAATATAAGAAGAAGAACAGATGTACCACCTGTCCTGCTGAAAACAACACCGCAATTGGCTATTGACGTACAAGCAGCAGTCGGTAATCACGAGGGCACCATGATCTGTGTAAATTATGCAGGGAAAAAAAGAATCAATAGCTGTATTATGGGCCCGTTAGTTAAGGCTGTTCATTGAAAAAAATAGGAGTTTGCTGTTGATTATCGTGGAAACTGAATCACATGATTCACATGGAGCACAAAACACACAAGACACCTCCTGACATAAAAACAACAAAAACACTGATGGTCCCACATCATTCATTATGGATTAAAAACATGCACAATTGTACAAACACACAAACTGACACGCACGCTGGAATATTCTCACTTCATCTATAATTGATAAACACTAAAATCGTGTGTGTACTTCCACCGGCTCTGCTTACGATGAAGTAAACTGATGCTAAGGTTGCATCGGCGGCAACGCTCCCCTGGGACCTCTGCATTTAGTCTCTCTATTCTCTGAGGCCCTGTGAAAGCCTGGAGATTCAAATGTTGAGCTCATTAACTGTTCCAGGCCTTCATTGTTTTATTTGTATTAGTGAGAATTTAAATGAGCATTTAAATACCTGATAGGTGGGATGGCCTTGCTGAAATGTATAATTTATTAGGGAAATTTTGCCAAGGCCATTTTGTCTTGACCTTTTCTACTAAAGCTCATCTCGACTTTCAATGCATGTAGGACTTTGCACTATCCAAGTGTGGGTTTACCAGAGGTAGCTGCAGTGAATGTTTTTAACAAGGCTTTCAGGTCACAAAGTGTCTCATTTTACAGATAAACAGTACACTTAAATATGTTTCTGAAAACATTTGAGGCCAGAAATAGGCAATGCAGTGTCTGAATCTTGATTCATATTTGATCTGGCTGCCAAGTTTGATGGTTTGTAGGCAGTGATGTACATGATTGATAGCTTCCTTAGAAGTCCTCAGCTCTGATTGGTTGTTGCTGCTAAGTTATTTTCACAGAAGCTATTAACTGTAGCTGTAATGTCTGCAACATATTAATTGCAATCCATCTAGTAGATGTTGAGATGTTTTAGTCCGGACCAAAGTGGTGGACCGGCCAACATTTCCATCCCTAGAGCCACATTGTTAAAAACATGACCTGATCTAGTGTAAGAGGATGGAGTACTGGCTGTCATTTCCTTGAATCCATCCTACAACTGCTAAGCATGCAGAGCTGTGGTTATATAGTGAGAGATACACACAAGCAAATGAATAATTACCATCTGTAGGCAAATATAAGCTCATAATATAAGCACCACAGTTGCCTTTGGGGATTTTAGACAGCAGTACAGTAAACGGGTGCTGAGAAGCAGCAGGGCAGTTAGCTGACATTTGACACTGCGCCCTCTTCTGTGGATCACAGCTCAGTTATCCATCATAGGTCCAGTATATACTGTGCAGTCGCCCACTTTCTGCAGGGCACAGCAAAGAGATGTTTTTTTAATATTATTCTAAGCCAGTTATTTTTTTATTAACAAGACTATGCACACTCAATCAGATGAGGCCTTTATGCGTAAGTAAAGGTGGTAACAACAGCAAGCTAATCAGCAATGTGCATCTTGTTCTCCTGTGGGAAGCCAAGTAATTATGAATGAGCAGCAGAAGGCAATGCGAGTTCACTAATGTGCCTTTAGTGCTCAAGATGAGGAGAGAAGTAGAAAGATATAATTCTACTATATAATGATCCCAGAAAGGGGGGAGGGGTGAGTCATGGAGGCAACGAGAAAGCAGGAGGGAATAGATGGAACTAAATGAATGGCAGCAGAAAGTGCAGGGGAGAGAGAGAGAGAAACGGAGGAAATGTAAAAACCATGTTCCCCAGGGACAAACAGCTACTTCAAACAGTATCTTTGGATGAGCCCGTTGAATATTTGACAGCGTGTAATATACAAGGGTTCCTTATTCAGTGATTTATCCCTCATGATCATGGATCTGGTTAAAGATACTGGTGTCAGAATTCTTGAGCCCCGGGTGTAAATTATCTAGAGGTGGATTTTACAGCTATCAAAAAGCTAGTTCATGCAGCAGTGTATGCTCCTGTAGGTGAGTGGTAGCCCCGCAGACCTTCAGAATGGCCTTTGGAGGGACCTACGCTTTGATGATCTGACCGCCTTCATGTGTGGTTGTATAGCCTGTTGAAGTCTGCATACCACCTCTACCTGGGACTGAGCAGTTCAGTCACCACAAGATAACGTTGGCATTGTATGTTTCTGCAAACTAAGGATAGGTTACATTTGTACGTGTCATATACATCATATCAACCTCTCTAAATTGATGTAGCTCTGATAACATGTATATGAGCTGCCTTTGTCATCGGGAAGAGGAGGGGCATAGTGGATGGTGTGACACCTAAGTGAGACACCTACCAAGCTGCAGACCACTGTTCTAAATCAACAAACAACAAAACAGTTTGTTTCTTAGTGCGACATCAGCCCCTTCATTAGCTATGATTGTGACATCGAAAGCTGTTTTTTAGTGAGATAATGGCGGCATTTCCAGCGGCAATCGTGCCACCAAAAGTGGATTTTTGAGCAAGACATGGTGGCATTTCCATCCATGATTGTGACACCAAAACAGTTTTTTAGAGAGACATCTGCACCATTTCCACTGACAATCGTGCCACCAAAAGCGGTTGTTTTTTAGCAAGACATCAGTGGCATTTCCAGTGGCAATTATACCGCCAACAGCAGATGTTTTGTAGTGAGATATTGGCAGCATTTCCAGCTGTGATTGTGCTACTAAAATTGGGTCTTTTTTTGCAAGATATTGGCGGCATTTCCAGCAGCAATTGTGCCACCAAAAGTGGTTGTTTTTTAGCGAGACATAGGCGGCATTGCCAGCATGATTGTGCCACCAAAACCAGGTATATTTTAGCAAGATATTGATTGTATTTACATTCATGATTGTGACTCCAAAATCAGTTGTTTTCTAGGGAGATGGCATTATTTCCAGTGATGATTGTGCTACCAGAAGTTGTGCTTTTTAATGAGACATCCGTAGCATTTCCAGTGGAAGTTATACCACAGACAGTGGGCGTTTTTTAGGGAGACATCAGCAGCATTTCCAGCCATGATTGTGCTACTAAAACTGGGTATTTTTTAACGAGACATCAGTGACATTTCCAGTGGCGATTGTGCAACCAAAACAGGTATTTTCGTAGTGAGATGTTGGCAGCATTTCCAGCAGTGATTGTGACGCCAGAAGTGGTTGTTTATTAACAAGACACTTGCAGCATTTCCAGCCATGATTGTGCTACCAAACTGGGTATTTCTTTGCGAGACATCAGCTGCATTTCCAGTGGCAATCGTACACTAAAGTGGCTGTTTTTGTAGCAAGACATCAGCAGCATTTCCAGCAGTGATTGTTTCACCAACACCAGGTATTTTAGGCCTAAATACGATCTTTTCCTAACCATAAACAAGTGGGGTTTTTTTGTTCCTCAACATTATCACATTAACCACAGCGCTGTTGAAATGTATAGAAACGTAAAGTTTCATCATATCCACGACATAATAATGTACAAATGTTACATAACCATGGTTTGCAGAAATGTACAATGCCAACATTTACTCTGGCAGTTGGGTTGGACTGAGACATTCCCTCATGGCAGTGCAGTGAAGATCAAAAGCTCTACGTGATGGCTGACTCATTTTTGGTGTAAAATCTTTTCTGCACTTTCAATATCTGCCTTCTCTCTCTCCGTCTTTCTGCCTTTCCCTGTGCGTGTGTGTCAGTTGTCTTTTATACATGTTGTGAAAGACGTAGGCGATTAACACACGTGATCAGAAGCAAAGGCCAAGTGCCGATAGTTACCTGACCATTCAATACTCTGTCCCTGCCACCCCCGATCTATTACTGCTTTTAACCGCAAATGACAGTACCTGTGGATATGGTTGTCATGGCACCAGAGCAGAAAGTCTCTCGAGTGACTTTGATGTATAAGTAAGGGCCCAGCATGTGAGATACGTCTGTCTCTCGCTTTAAGAGCGTTCCCTCTACACTTACTCTTTCATTGTCTCGAACGCTGCTGCTCATATTTCTCTGTCTGCATTTATAGTTTCATCATAAATCAACAAACAGTGTGTAAACAGTGCAAGGTAATCTGGAGAGAGAAACTGTCAATTAACTGGTAATGAGACTGTGACATGGCTTAAGGAGTGTGGAGCATGTGTAGGTGCTGACTGTTCCCTCACACTGAATCGTGTCCCTGTCTTTGCGAGGCGGCAATGACACTGGCATACAAAACGCCTGTCACCATCTATTAGAACACAAATCTGTAACAGGAGATTCCCTCATGATGTACAAACGCATGCATTATACACAAACTCTCTCGTCACACGCGCACGCTCTATATGGACCCCTCTTACACACATACAATGACGGGATGAGCAAAGATGATGACATTATCTGCCATTATATATGACGTTGAAGTGAAAATACAGATTTTAGGCATCAATATTTCAACCGGTCTGCGAATTGCCTCCAAGACATATGCTGCATTATTAAGAGCGAGCTGCTTGCAGTTGGAAGTATGTCATGGGTGATTCTCATTGACAGGAGGAATTCTTTCAGCACACAAAGAGATGAGAGATGCTGCAGACGTGTCTTTAGTCTTTCTGGGTGTCCGCAGGAAAAGCGTTCAACAAATGTCTTATGAAATAATGGACACGCATCACACAAATGTCTTTTGAAGGTTTATTCTGTGTGTGTGTGTCTCTGTCTCTTACGTCAGCAGACGATTGGTTGGTTGACGTGCTCTTGCCCAACCAAGTTCTCATTGGTCAGACAATCACTGGTGTTTTTTCATATGGCCATTAGTCCACCAAAGCTTTGTTTCCCAGCTGAATACTCCAGGCGCTCATCTGAAAACACCCAGCTGGGAGCAGTGTAAATACTAAATAGTGTAAACATGCAGCGCTCCAACTGCAGAGATGGTTGAACTACAGCCCTACACTATACACTGTGTGCGCCTCTTGGTACATGTGCAGAATAAGGGTATTCTGGGGCCGTATGTCTTTCCACTGCATGTTGGTTCTGACCCATAATGCCACAGTTATGCCCTTAGCCAGACTTTAGTCATGTGAGCCATTAGACTCTACATTAAAATAAACCTTACATGAGGTGCACTACATTTTTTAAGCCATTTTAGACTCTTTTTTTAAACTAATGTTACCCTTTTAACATCTCATTTATTCATTCTTTAATGGCTGTACGAAGTAAAATAATCATGAATTTATGACAGAGACATATAAAATAAACATCCCGATAAAACATGTCTCATGAGGCACTCACAGCAGTATTACATACTTCATTCCTGAAACGCATCCTGCTCACAAACCTGCATTTCTTTCTATTCCAATGAAATGGTCAGTGGCACCAGTACTGCATGTGATTCATGTGACTAACAAAAACACAGCTTTATTAATGTATTAATTTAAATTGGCCAGATGGTGAGAGTTTCTGTGAGAAGGGCAACAGTGCTGTACACAGACAGCACACTTATGTTTCAAATAATTTTGCCAAAAGCATTTCCTCAGCACAGATTTTCTCTCTCCACAGTGTTCTCCACTCTGCAGTCAATTCTCTGCTGCGCTGTTAGTGGCGCTGTTCACACTGCGGAATTGAATGCATTATAGATTACAGCATCTAATCTAGAGCTGTGTAATATGTTTGTTCATGCTTAGAAATTTAAAAAAAATGTATGCTTAAAATTTAATTATGATTTTTTTTACACTGACATGGAATCCCACTAACTATAAGGGATTTCAGTTCGGACTGGCCATCAAGTGTATGTAAAAGCATGTATGTGTATTTGAAGTAAAGTTCAACATTCAAAGTAAAGTAAGAATTAAGAGCATTATGTACTTATCATTAAAAGTTAAAAACCCCTGGTAGTGTTCTATTATAGATTATATTATTGAAGTGTTATCACTGATAATGAGTAAGCAGCCTTTTACTGATGTATTCTGTCAAAGTGGAGCTAATTTTGACGCTTTATATACTGTTGGGTAATTTAATTAATTCAGTTTAATTTCTTTCTCAATGCACACAAGGCAGGCGGCTGTTTAAATGTGACTTACGCGCATCCCTTCATTACACACAACACACACATGCAATTATGGCAGAGGGGTAGCGCCAAGTCAGCCATAATATGGCACCCCTGGAGCAGTTTGGGGTTTTGGTGCCTTCCTCAAAGGCACCTTGGCCAGCCCTAAGGGTGAACTGGCACCTCTTAAGCTGCCAGCCAACACTCCATTCTTGGTCCATATAGGGATTTGAACCAGCAACCCTCCAGGTACCAAGCCAAGTGTGACTGAGCCGCTGCTGCCCCAGGGTAATTTAATACAACAATGCATCATTTCATCAAGTATTAGGTACTAAGTACTAATACAAGTACCTAAAAATTGTAATTCATTCATTCATTTCCATTACCGCTTATCCTGTCAGGGGTCGTGAGGGGGCTGGAGCCTATCCCAGGCTGACATTGGGCAAGAGGTAGGGTATAACATGGACAGGCTGCCAGACTATCACAGGGCTGACCACCACCCTGAGTTCGAACCAGGAACCCTCTTGCTGTGAGGCAACAATGCTAACCACTGCATCACCGTGTCGCAACTTAAAATTGAACTCAAAAACTGAAATAAAGTTCGATACTTGAGTGAGTGTGCATTCCACCACTGCATTTTATATACTTGTACATTAAATATTAATTATGTTTACTGTTTTCTTACATATCTTCTTATTTCACTTTAGGCTATGTCTTAAAAATGTAAAGATAGTTTTTAATGGTGTAGAAATGCCTAAAATCATGCAGATGTCTTTCATTATCACAAAATATTTCATGCCTCCCTTTCAAAAGATATCATTACAAAGATACATTTTAATATTTATCTAAAATAATAAGACAGAACAGTAGGTGCACCACCATATCAGTAAGAATCTGTCGGAGACTGTAGTGCATTTGCCAGAATTGGGCTTAACTCAGTAAGTTTAATTAATAGGTCTGCCAACCCTTTTTTCCCAGTTTGCTACTATGAATCACTCTCAAGGGCAAACTGAAGAATCCACACTTAAATTAACTGGAGTCTTTTTATTCTGCAAAACCAAATGCTCTGGAATTTAGAAGTGTCCATTGCTTATGCTCAGTACGGTAGCAAGTTGTTACGGTTCATTTCAACAAAACAGTAAAAAGCCGCAACAGATCTGATGAAACAGGATTTCAAACAGAAGTCAGAAATTGACTTACAGGACATTTAATATACACTAAACTCATAGTGTTGGTAACAGTGTCAAACAAAATTCAGGAATGTTTACAGATGTGAAATCAGCATAAACTCAGCTCCAGTCTTGACGGGGTTGCTCCCGTGTGGAGATGGGACTCACATTGAGTTAACCGTTCAGAGATTGTGGCAGGACAGGATGAAGTTCTGAAACTTTTGTAGAGGCACGGTGCAGCTTCACTCAGATCAAAGTGATTTGGATTTGGCAATCAGCCTTCTGCTCTGACCGTGACCCCTGACCTTGACCCCAGAAATGTCCATATTGAGTCTGTTCCACTGGCTGCTGTTGCTGGGACGGTCAGGTAGGGCATCACAGAGAGGACATCTCAGCGGTCCAGCGAACGTTTCTGGATTGCTTCGCCCACCACGGTGCGCAGGAGAGCGATGACAGAGCGGGGGTCGGCGCTGCCTATGACAGCGCTGCCTGACACGATCATGTTGGCTCCTGCCTGGAGCAAACACAAACACACACTAACTGTCAGAGAAACTCACAAAACTGGATTTTAAGTGTTTGTTTTACTAGAGTAATATTTGTGTACGTATTCTTTACCTCTGCACATTTGTGAATGGTGTCAGGGCCGACTCCTCCGTCTACCTCAATGTCTAACGAAGGAAACTGACTCCTCAACCAGCTCACCTGGACACATGCACAGAAATAAAGCAGAGTTTGAAACCTGCAGAGGACCTTATCTCTGATAGACATTAGTAGGACTGCAAGAAGAAACAGAGTGCTGCAGGTTAAATTAAAAACATCCTCCTGACTAAATTTGAATGCCAGTCGGACAAAATTATAACGCTTCAATGAGTAAGGGCTTCAATCTGGGCTGTGAACTGTTACAGAAATTTAAATGACATCTAAGAGACTGGTGCTAAAAGGAGAAATGCAGCGAGATGAGACAGAGAACAGAGCACTAAATCGGAACTCGGCTTTATTTGGTACTCATGTAACAAAATTGTGTCTACTTCTGTGGTCTGGCAGAAACTTGTGTGAAACTTGAGCCTCGCATCACTTTGAAAGTGAAACTTCACCTAGCGCTTACGTAACCTCCCTCCCCCAACAACAACTGTTTAAGATTTAATGAATGGAGCACGGATCTGCAGCAGCTCAAAGAGAATTGGCCAGTAATTTCTTTTTCTCACAAAGGTCAACTTGTTTATGTTTTCTCCACCACTGTGATAGCCTGCTTGTTATGTTCCCAGTTAACACAAGGCACAAATGCCTCGCACAGTGTACAAACTCCTGTATTTCTGTCAATGTGTTCCGCATTTGGTACGTGCTCTAATGTTAGCTGATTTTTGTGATATGGTGTATCTTAAAGAGAAGCAAAATACTGCCATACTTTTGATGTATCTACCTTTGGCTCTGTCTCTAATGTCAAGTCAGAAGGCTGCATGAATCACGCTCAACTATGATTTAGTGTGTCAGGGTGTCTACACAGTCGACACTTAATGTTAATGCTTTTTAAAACAATTTTTAACCACATTTAAGACTGATTTTTGGACAGATCTTTTCTCCTTGTTGGAGCATTGATAGTATAAAGGTAAGTAATAGATATGTGGTCCCGTGCAGAGGTAGGTTTTATGTAGGAATGTGGTTATTCGAGTGAGTAAGGTTCATCTACAGTTTGCCAACAGGGAAGTGCAAATATGAAGTAAAAATTAAGTATTAGGGTCAGTGGTAGGTGTAAAGATTTGTAACATCAGCAATGTAGACTTTCATGCAAAAGAGCTTGACTCATTTCAATAAAATGAAATCAAAAGATGGATAAATAAAATAAGATTAAAATGTTTGTGACTATTTTACTTTTAATTTAAGACATTTAAAGAGTTTTTAAGGACCTGCAGACACAATGGTGTGTATCTCATATCTCAATAACACTGTATCAAAGTGGTGCTGACTTACTGTAAGATAAACTTTGAAGCCTTGTTTGTGTCATGTGTAAGGCTCCTATTTATTTCAGAATCAGAATCAGAATACTTTATTGATCCCCAGGGGGAAATTGTTGGTGTTACAGGTGCTCCTTACAAGTGTAGAAAGATGTATCATATAGTGCAATTAGAAGTGAAAATGTAAGAAAATATAACAAGATTATTTACAAAAATACACATACTAACCTTAGATACAGAATGGAAATAAGAAAAATTAGGATTATGTACATAATGTGCCTCGTGGTACAATTATATGTTTATATAGCAGTGTAAAAAGTAAAAGAGTTATTGCACAAGTTAAATTATTGCACAGGGTAATAACAGAGTTAGTTATTGCACAGATTATTGTATTAAGTCAGCAATGAACTGTGGAATAAATACCGTATGTAATAATTTACTGGTTGAGTTGTTGACAGTTTCTCTTCCTGTAGTTTGTCCTTACCTTAGGCATCATGTCCTCCATAAACTTCTGCCCTCCAAAGCCAGGTTCGACAGTCATGACCAGCGCCATGTCGATCTGGTTAGCCCAGGGTGCGAGCTCTTCGACAGTAGTACCAGGCTTTATGGCCAAACCCACCTGCAGAACTCACATGGTGTTAGTATACAGAGGACAGCAAATACAGCCACTACAGAACATATGTTGTAGCTACTGTCAATTTGTCCTATTTTACAGACAAAGCACTGCAGCTTGCATCACCTTCCTCACCTTCATCCCACTCTCTCTAATCTCCTTGATGAGGTTTCCAGGGTTGGTGGTGGACTCTATGTGGAATGTGTACTGGTTGGCACCAGCTGCAGCCATGGGCTTCACCCACTGCTCCGGCCGAGACACCATCATGTGCATGTCTGCAACGTAAACACTGTCACAATACTGCACATAGCAGAGGCATCCATGATTCAACTCAACAAGATAACTGGATTAAGTGTAGCAGATGTTAGGATATGTTAGGGGATGGGTCTTCTCTCACCAAAGAAAGGGTCTTGGCCTACTGACTTCCTCAGGCACTCTACCATTGGGTGTCCAAATGTGAGGTTGGGGACAAAGTGCCTTTAAGAGGAAACACAGACAGACCTTTAACTCCCAGCTGTGATGAAATTATCTCGTCTTGCATGAACAGCTGCAAAACATCTTGCACAAGAGGAAGGTAAACAGTTGCTAAACAAACAGGCAGAAGAAGGAAGTCTGTTGTTAAGACTTGGACGACATTTTAACGTTTGACACCTTGAAGCATTAAAAGCCTCTTCACTGACAGTTAAGCCAGATAAATCCAGTTACACAAACACCGGCTTCCCCATCTTAACTTCTAACAAGCTAGCTTAGCTTGTTGATGTTAGCCAACTTTAGCTCCCACACACTGAACTTCCAATGGGCTTGCTAGTCGTTAGCATGCTAGCTTGTCTTAGCTAAGTGATAAACTGACCCGTCCATGACGTCGAGGTGCAGGTAGTCTGCTCCGCACTCCATCATCCGCACACACTCGCTGCCCAGACAGGACAGGTCGCTGCTCAGGATGGACGGACCGATCTTTGCACTGTAAGCCATGCTGTCACTGCTGTTACTGCCCGCATGCAGCCTGGAAACCAGCTGGAAGGTAACACCAGTTAACCACAACATAGAGTACAACTTCCGCTGGTAACCTTCAAAATAAAAGCCGCAAGCAGCAACATAACGCTGTAATTCCTGACAACCAAAATGTGAAGTCAAGTAAAATACTGCACAAATGCTAACATGTGGTTATTAAACATATTTAGGATTACATGCTGGGTTTACAATAAAGGCAATGAGAGATCATAATGTTTTATTATTATATTCACGATATACAGTCTTTAGAACAAATTAATAAATATGTGACTGTCTTTTTACGCAATTGTTTTTATATAGGTAGTCTTGTTCCGATAACAGTGCTTTAAAATAAAATAACATACATAAAAATTAAATAAAATTACATTAATTAATTTGGAATCTCCCCTCGCAGGACTATTAAGGGTATATAAAATTAAAAATTAAAATAAAATTAATTAAAAAATTAAATAAACTAAAAATAAAAATTAAATTAAATGATTAAAAATAAAATTACATTAAAAACGAATAATTATGGCAATAATTATACCAATACTAATCATTAATAACAATAACAACTTGGTGAGAGAGGACCCATCCCCTAACATATGCTACACGTAACCTAATAATAACAACAATAATAATAACTATTATGTTATTGTAAGTGATTAATTATTGTTATTATAATTATAGAAAATACTAATCATTATTATTATTATTATCATTACTATCAACGTGTAGAATAAAAAAAAAGTAATCAGTCTTCAATGCAAGTATGTAAGGATGACAAAACAAACAAACAAAAAACAGGAATAGGAATGGGAATCTACTATCTTTTAGGTCAACCACGCAATTTCAATGATATTTGTTGATAATTATTTGGGATTTTTTTGTCCTGCAGTCTCAAAACTGCATTTACTAAGACTTAATTTCTTCACTTCCGGTCTTCGTCTAAGTGTCTTTTGGTACCTTTATACAACTCTGACTCTGGCCTCATACTTCCGCCTTCAACATAAGACTATACCTACTTACTCACGCTAGATGGCGCAAAGCTCATATGGGTAATGATCCAACATCTCACATCCATTCACAGTGGATTTAATTTGAATGGGGGGTGTTGATTGAAGAGAAGATTATAGTAATAACAGCTCCTGTCAGTTTGCCTCTCCTCGGTGCAAAAACAGTGTCAGAACTTGTTATTGGACTTTATTGTACCATAACGTTTTTTATCCCCTGCATACAATGATTAGCTGGAACATACTCCTGCAAACTGCATTTCTTGTTTTCTCCACTATTAAAAAGAATAATGGCAGAGGAGTCCTAGCAAAAAATCTGGGAACACAGCCTAAAACACAGATTCCTCTTAGCCTTTTTTTATATTTTGTTTTGTAATATGGGACACAGTTTTGTAATTAGTGTATTGCATTTTGTAGGACACATTGTGAAGTGATGTGGGACAGAGTTTATTAAATGGTGTAAAAGGTAGCTTATAAAATTACCAAACCTTTAAAATCCTTTCTCAATTCAAATTATTCAGCACATTTTCTGCTTCCATTTTCTCTCTGTCTCTGGTTATTGGTTTCACATTTTAATATTTCTCTGAGATTTCACAGAGTTCTTGTCAGCCCTCCATCTGTCTCCGTCATTCTGCTGTGCCTTCACTGATAATATAAGTAACGTGTCTGTCAGTATGGCCAGATAGATAGTCTAATAGCCCCATGGAAGAGAATATTTTTCACACTTGCTGCTAGGAGGACACAGGTACTTAATAATATAAAGTTGTCTGGGCTTTAGAAAAAGAGGTTTTATTGATTCAAGCAGCTGGATGGATGGCGAGCAGGTTAGCCTGCAGGGTTACCGTTGTCTGCCAAAGAGCTGTGATGAATCTATTCCTCAATCGGAAAAAAAAGCCTCTCGCAGAAATATGAAAAAGATAGTAAGACACTTACCGTTGGAAAAGCCTTTAATGTCCCATGTGACCTGACAGCAGCTTGACCAACACAGAAAAACAAGCAAATAGATTTTGAATAAGACAGGTGTTAATAATGCTTCTCAATGAAACACTTTAATCCTGAATAATCCACTTACATGAAATTTAATGTCATATAACTTACCTTACCTGTCATAGCTTGCCTGGTACACCCAATTCAATGAGATGTCTAAGGAATGGTTAGTGAGCACAAGTTTGTGTGGACAGCTTCCAGATAAAGAAATATGCAAGCTTTAATTAGTCCCGCAAGTCTCATAATATCTGCACAATATAATGTAATCCTGTACTACTTTATTGCATTGTATCTCTTACATTTGGTGTTATTATAGCTCTTCGGGGATACCATTTGCAGTATCTTTAGTGCACTGTAGTTATAGTTATTGTTGCTTGTCTGATTTGTTTGTCACCTTCATCATCTTGAGCACAGTCCAGTGAAAAGGTATGAATATCTTTCAGATGAGTGTGTACGTTGTTGTGATTTATAAGAAGCAGATGGCAGAGGTTTTTTAAAAAGCCTCTGCAGCACTCTGTCGAGGCTCAGCCCACAAAGAGCCACACACTCATACACCCAGATTGGCTAAACAGAATCTGACATTTACGAGTTTTACCCACGTTTTGCATTTACTGCAGCAATGACGGAAACACTGGTGGCATGGCGTACTCAGGCAGACAGGAGGATGATATATGGGATTTTTGAGTGGGGTTGAGTCAGAGTAAGTTGGCTGCACAAAGAACCAGGGCCTCAAGAGTCTCTGCGGAAGGTAGTAAAAAAAGCTTCAGGCTTTGACAGTCGTTTTGTGGACCTTTGCCATAGTTGCTGAGTTTTATAAGCCTGTCAGTATAAAATCCTCATGGTGTCTCTGATTCTTGCGAGCAGAGTTGATGGAGGTGTCCAAGCAAGATTCACTACAGCTCATTAAACAACTATCCTTTTAACTAAGATAGTTGAAACAGTATTTTGGGCAAAATAAAACATTTTTGAGTGGTGAAAGAGTCCATATTTCCACAGAGGGTGCACTCCAGGTTGATGCATTGCACCAGCCTGGTTGATGCATTGGTGTTTTGGCTTTAAGAGGGGTCATTCTTTCTCCTGCAGCTGACACTAAGGCACATTCTTCACCTTTACTGTAAACAGCTTCAAAACCAAGCACATCATTTCAGTCAACCAAAGGCCTCTGCTTACAGGAGGTCCCCATTAAAGACACCTTTTTTGGTTTAGGGCAGCTCAGGAATGTGACTTGCACTACTTTTCAGGATGCTGTCAAGCTGTTCTCTATTGCTCACTGTTGACATATTCTCAGTTCAAAAACACAGAGAAACCAGTGTTGTACCACTGCTGACCTGTCACATATATTCACATAGTTGCCTGAGGACATGCTATATGTACAATATCAGAAAACTTTTTCAGAGGGGACTATGAGAAATAACATGAATCTCAGACAAAACCTTTGATATTCTGAGTCGTATAAATTATTTTTATATAAACTGCACATTATGTATAAAGCCATTACGGGTGTAAAGCTAATTCACAGTCGGCTGAGACTTAAATTACGCGCAGGTATCACTGAGCTATAGGCCTGTGTGACATTAGTATAGAGTATTTTTTGCTGTTTAGTTTTATGATAATGAATATATCACATAAAAAATGTAACACCAGACTGTTTCTGCTGCTGCAGTAATGGGTGAAAAAGTAGCCTAGTTTATGACTGATGAGGTCTATATGACCAAAAGGTAGCATTTATAATAACAGGAACCAATTAACAGTGTGTGGATTATTTTACTGATAAAATATTATCTGTTTTATCCTGGTTCTCATCACGTAGGTGTCTCATGTTATTTTGAGCTGCAGTGATGAATCAGAGTGTAAAAGTAGCACTGTCAGCAATCACTGCAGACTTAAATAAACTTTGCAAAAGTTCAAATCCTGCTAAAATCACGTGTTAAGTGATGTAAAAGATCTCTGTGTTTGTTAGAAGCTCTGTTTTATAACCAGTGGAAACAGAGCCCTGGAACAATGAAATGACTCTATTGACCTATAACAACATACTGACTATTCGTTTTTACCTGAGACACTTTTGTCATCAGTGATCTGATAGGTCAGAGGTCAGGGTGCTGACAGGTTGTGAACCAATACTCTGCCCCAGGGCAGATTAGCTGTTCAGCCTAAGTTACCACGGTGATTTATCCTGGTATAAGAGACCCAGCTTCTTAATACTGAAAACCCAGAGTTAACCCTGAAGACACCTCGCTAACTCTAAATCCTGCTTCATAATACAGGCCTCTGATGATTAAAAGCTGTTCAGCTCATCACAAAGCGGCTGCAAACTATGGCAGCTGATGTGAAAACATGGAAAACCTGAAAGGCCCTATCTAGAGCCAGTGTTTGGTTTGTCCGTTCTGGGCTACTGTAGAAACATGGCAGTGCAACATGCTGGAGTCCAAGGACTATAAACAGCTCATTCCAAGGTAATGGAAACACAAAGACTCTTATTTGCTGGTAGTTATACACTAAGGAAAACATACTTACTACATTATACTCCATTTTTGCTTATATATCCCCCTAATGGACCTTTAAAATCTTGCCTTTTATTAATACTGTAGCATCTCATCATACTGCAGGTGTAGCATCCCTGGCTGATTAACGGTCTGGCTCTCTAACTGTTGGTTCCTTAGCATAACTAACTTTATGCTCACTAGGCTAACAGCAATGTCGCATTTTTGTAGCACACACATGCTTATTTAAACTATTAACACAGAATTATAAAGCGACACAATATTAAACACAATATAAATTAAAATATAGACAAACCTTGTGCCCTTGTGAGCCAGGTGCTTAACATTTACTCTCGTTGTGAAGCTGTATTTACTCTGTATACAGCACTTGTTTGGTTTCTGTCCTACTACCGGCAACAAACCCTTTCAAAATAAGAGCATCCGCTTTGACAATCTAACTTCCTGGTTTTTACCGTTCAAAATAAGAGCACACATTTACAGTTTAACTAATACAATAAAAGCAAATTGTAGGACTATAATAGAGCATGGCGACGGTTATTTATAAGAGGTATACGGGCCCCTCCTGGTTTGATGGCTGAGACTTTCAGAATTTATTTGGATGATCAAAATCCTTACTGTAGACTTTGTGCTACTCTGTGGCGTGTATGGCCTGCGGCCCTAATGAGCTTGTGGATGAAAGATTTCTTGTTACATGCGTTCCTGCATCTCAGTCATCTGTGAAGACAATTAAAACATGTCTTTTGTTGAAAAGTTGAAGACTAATCAATTCCATTCGCGGTCTACTAAATGAATGTGCGTTCATTTTCATATGTATCAGGCATTGCCATTTTTACAAGGTTCTGGTTGTTGAACCTCTAATTAATGTGACTTTTTGTATTTGTCTGTCATAGTTTTATTATAAATGATATTTTTTTCAGAGTGTTCCCACAAGATATTAGCACATTTTCAGTAAGCTGGCATATGGCTTCATCAGCACTTTCAACTGGATGTTTAGATTTAGCCGTTTGCAGGTGGCTAATTAACAGCCACACAGCAGCGTGTCTTTAACATGTTTGAACTTGTTTAACAGTCTTTTGAAGTGCATCATTTACCCTCTACGAATTCATTATCAGGTAAATCAATAGTGAGTTCAGTTCCACTTGAGAATCTACTGAAAACAACATACAGAAAAAAAACATCCTCTTGTATTGTACAATTGCTAATCTGCAGGGGAAATGGTGTGTTGATTCCATATAGGACAGAATTCCCTTGTGTGTGCTTTAAGTGCACCTCAAGATGTGTACATTGAGCCCTATGTGAGCTGTAACCTTAGATAAGTTAGGTTTATGTGACCTTTAACCTCTGCTGTATAGAAGGCAGGAACAGGAATGGGAATAGTCCTGCTCTGTTTTTTTTCTTTTTCCCCTGCAGTATTTGATTATTAAGGACTTGGTACAACTCCAAACTTTTCATGTATTATCTTGATTGAAACCTTCCTCTCACTTCCCGCCAGCAGTTGACTCTAGCCTCCTGAGCAAACAGATTGCGATAAACCATTTTCTTGTGAAGGCCAGAAGGACAGTGTGGAACATGTGTCCTTGCAGCCTCTCTCTTCCTGGGCTTTATGTCGTCCTGGTCGGGGTCCATGAGTGGAAAGGGAAGGGTGGGGTGGGTGCTACCTCCCTCTGATAATTATAAATAAATCCCTCTAGATAATGCTACCAATCACGTTTGTTTTCCTGCTGGTGGGGTGTCACAGGCCTTCAGTGGGGATGCTTACATGCAAATGTTGATTGATGTCAGGATGTCCAAGGGCGCCATGTTGTGTTGAAAAGTGGTGGGAATATAGAGGCTTGGATAAAAAAAAAAAACGAATTTAATGGTCTTTAACATATCCAATTTCACGGGCGGATCATGACACAATGGGCCCCTGGGCACATATATGCGTAAGGCCCCACCACCTCTCCTACATAGGAGCAAGACACAGATATTTTATGGTGATTTTGCCTCTTTTTTCATTATTGTGCATGTTTTTGTAGTCCTTGTGTATATTTTTGTAGTTTTTGTGCCTCTGTGGTAATTTTTGTGTATCTTTGTGGTAGTTTTGCATCTGTTTGTAGTTATTTTGTGTCTCCTTGCAGTTCCTTTGCATCTCTTTGTGATCATTCTGTGTCTTTTTGTGGTCATTTTGAGTCATTTTTTGGTTGGTATCTGTTCATTTGAATGACATTTTACAAATGAAGGCCCCGGGGGCCCCTAACACTCCCCTGGGTCTGTGCCTGGTAATACAGTTCAGCATGTGTAAAGTATGTAAGTGCAGATGTATTGGTAGTGCAACTAAAAAGCAAAACATCAAGGAAAACCACAGGAAAAATCCCCCCAGTTAGCTGCTTAAGTTAATGATAATGTAGGGGAGAGCAGGTATGGTTGTAACAGCATCACTGGCACTAAGAAGGGATGACCTGTAAGTATGACTATTTCCTGCGTGACCTTGCATGTGAAATTTCATTGCTGTGTGACGAAGTGTGCAGATTTTGCAACCAAAATAATGATTTTCTGGTGTTAAATTTTTTTTTCAACCAAGTCTATACTTTGATTAGTACTAATACTGCTGAAATTAGAATAACATAATGCAAAATGTGTAAGGTAAAATGTGAGGCATTTCATCTGTGCTCATTTTAAACCACCATTACAGCTACCTAAACAATGGCTGGCAGAGAAGGTTGTAACACCTTTTTAAAAGAAGTGTTAGAACCAACCTCAATGATAACTAAACACATTGTATGTTTCTCCTTTTATCCGCATGCCAGCAGAGTTGGTGAGAAAAACGACAATGGCACGCTTGCTCACATGCTAAAGTCTGCATCAGATCAGGTAAGGCAGGGAAAGACAGTAAAGTTTGTCCCCAAAGAATCCTCTATCTTCCATATGACATAGAGCAGATATTGGAAGAATTTAGAAAATGACAGAAGATGATCAACACAGCTGCTATGCGTGGGTGATCACAGCAGTCCAAAGGTCTTTAATGTGCAGCAGGAGTTTTGACTGGGTCAACAGACTTTTATTTTGGCCTCATTCCACGTGATGTACTAAGCATCTGATAGGTACAGGTTAGCGAGTCAGTCACATTTTTCATTTCATTTTCACATCAGTAGGCCACGTGGACAATGCACATTTGTTTGTTCTATATTTACATTGCATGTTTTCGTATTGTGCAAATGAACCTTACTTTAAGCCCTCATATTTTTAGTTAACGTGTATTGATCCAAGCAATTTTTCAGAGCGTTTTTAAGAAATTTTGCCTTTAAAAAGTGCTGAGGACACAACTGACCATTTCAGAAAGTGGCAGAGACATGTCCCCAGTGTCCCCAGTGCCCCCAGTGTAAATGACACCTTTGAGAATATCAATAAAGATGAAGAAAGATGGATCAGTAGAAACAAGCACAGCTGGACTATCTGTACATCTTGTAAAGTGCTACTTTATAGGTTGAAGAAGTGATCCAATCCTCCGTGTAATTCAATTATCTGTGAATTCTCACTGGATGTTGTAGAAAGGCTTTTTATTATGATGATGCACTCACTGGAAATGCTGCAGCAGCTGCAAAGACCCACTGTGGCCCCCAGAACTGTAATCATTAACCACATTAAACTGAGACTTTTGAACCAGGAAAACAAAATCTTTGCACTTTATGTGTGCTGTTTGGCCTGTGGTTGTGGGATTTGGGATGTTTTTTTTATTTTCTGTTCTATCTCACACAGTATGTCACACCATTAGAAGTACATAAAAACAAAACAATTGGTGGTCCCCTAAAAATAGCCTACCTATGCGGTTAGATGTTGTCTTGCTACATGTCCAAATCTGTTAGTGTCATCAGGATAATTAGCTTTATGTCAATTATTTAAGCAGCATTAAATCAGTTTATGTCATGGTGCGTGCTCTCTGACATGACCTCAACTTTATGGTACCCTGACCACAGCACAATTCAGTGCACTAGAGGCCAACATAGAACAGTAATTGCCTGTGGAAACCCCCTCTAGGGAGAAACGGACCCTTCCACCGGTCATAATTTAGTGCTTTATGGAGGACAAAGTGTACTTCAAAGGGCCAGAAATGTGACCGCAGGGGCACCGGTGGCATTTCAAAATGACAGTATGAGGTTATGGAGGAATAAAAACACAGATTTATTCGGAATTTATTTTTGTGATTTAATAACAGTGGCCCACCTGGTAGGTTCATGTGAGCAAAGCTTAACTCCCGACTTCATAAAAAATCTAATCCACCTGATTTAATCTTTAATATTTGAAGATTGTAGATGCAAGGGGGCTGCTGAAAAACAACACAGCAGGCTTTAATATTTTCTCACAACATGTGCTTTTAGAGTGCAGGGGTTTGGTTTATGAAAACGGAAAATCCAGTTCTAATGAAATTGCTTTCTGGGACTAGACAGATATTTTTATTTATTTAATTTTTTATAAATACATCACTTTTTTCCCTTCAAACTCCTGTATTTGGTATCTTGCGCTTTAAGCTATATTTTTAAACAGCTTGTCTCAACCAACATATATCTGAATTTTCTGTGATGCTTCTCGGCTTTGATATTCAAACACACATATACAATACACACATGATATAAACACAGTCTTGAAGTATTACAAAGCTAAAGCAAATCTGGCAACAAATGAGAGTATTTATCCAAACTCTTCAGAGAGCAGCCTGGTCTGTATCTGTGTGCAGGCTGCACTATGAATCACGAGGATTCTCTCATCTGCTGGGAAGAGTTGACATGCTGGTGGTGCTAAGAATACAACACAAACATCAGCTGCAGAGCATTACTCAGCTGTGGAAAAAAAATAACATTTGGCACCGAGTGTCCACTGCCTTTGGAGAAAATAACTTAATTGTGAAAAAAGTGTGAAATATCACTATCACATGACTCGAGTGGGAGTATGAATCCTGACCCCATCTGCTGTTCCAAACAGCTGTTGGACCGACTGTGGAGAGTGCTTAAGGATCGAGCTGTATCAAGAAATTCTCCACAATCCTTGTCCTCACTGAAGAGTCGTTTAGGGATTTTGACTGCAGGACATTGGATTCTGGGATGCACCCAGATGTAGTTATGTAAGTTTAAGACACACACTAACTCTCCATGACATTCTCTCTTCCTGTCTTTGAGGTAGAACTCTCCCCTGATAGGATCTGACCAGGACAGCTCTACAGGAAGGAAAGCAGTCAGTGAAGCCCTGCCTGAAAACAAGCTTAACATTTCAATTTTGAGAAGTTACAAACCATATAATAATTAACGAAAGGAAAAATAATTCCAGAGACTTGTTCCACATAAAGTTGTCATTATTGATGATGAGCACAAGTGAAAGCTCACTTTCTACAGTTGTTAAAATGTGTGAACTGTACCAATGAATATCTATGTGTAAGTACTTAACACACAGTGTTCTGTTCTCAGGGAGTCCTGTGGGGGATTATGTGGGAATATGGTCCATGTATAACCAAAGTGAGAACTGTGTCCGTGTACTTGGCACAAAGTCACGCTTTAAGTGAGTGTTGGCCTCTGCCAGGGTTGTCCCTTGTCACCGATTCTGTTTCTGATTTTCATGGACAGGATGAATGGATCTCAATGCATAGCCGGGGGGAGGAACATGGAAAGTCTCCCGTTTAGGGACCTCAAAATTCCATCTCTGCTCTTTGCAGATGATGTGGTTTTGTTGGCGTCAGCCAACCGTGACTTTCAGCGCACACTGGGATGGTCTGCAGTCAGGGATGGGAGAGAGCACCTCCAAATCTGAGGCCATGGTTGTCGGCTGGAAAATGGTGAATTGCCCCCTATGGGTTGGGAGAGCGTTACTGTGCCAAAGAAAAGCGATTCAAATATCTTGGGGTCTTGTTCACGAGTGAAGGTGAAATGGAGTGTGAGATGGATAGGCGATTTGGTGCGACATCAGCAGCGATGAGGGAGCTGAGCCGGAAGGCAAAGCTCTCGATTTACCAATCCGTCTACATTCCAACCCTCACCTTCAGTCATGAGCTTTTGTGTAGCAACTGAAAGAATAGGATTGCAGATACAAGAGGCCAAAATGAGTGTCGTCTGTAGGGTGGCTGGGCTCAGCTTTAGGAAAAAGGGTGAGGAGCTCAGACATCTGGAGGGAGCTCGAAGTAGAGGTGCTGCTCATTCCTGCCAAAAGGGGCCAGTTGAGGTTGTTTGGGCATCTGATCAGAACGCCTCCTGTGCACCTGCCGTTAAAGGTTTTCCAGACATGTCCAACTGGTAGGAGACCCCAGGGTAAAATCTGAAAAAACACTGGAGGGATCGCATATCTCGTCTGGCCTGGAAACGCCTCGGGATTCCCCAGGAGGAGCTGAAAAGCGTCGCTGGGAGAGGGACATTTGGAGCAACTTGCTCAACCTGCTGCCCCTGCGGCCTGGCTCTGGATCAGTGCTGGATTGATGGGAAAATCCTCCCAAATCCCCCCCAAATTAGCCAATAAAGTAGCTGATAATGTTTCTTTTTTTCTAATCTTGTTATATTGTGGTTTATTTTTCCTCAAAAGGCAGATGACTCACCAAACATAATGTCAGGGTATTTCCGATGCATCTAATGCTCAAGCACTTCAGTCATCAGCACTAAATCTCAGGTTTTTTAAAATGAAAGGGCAGCGGTTTTCTCTCCAGATTCACCTTAATTTATTATAACCTTTATTTAATCAGCTAATCACACTGAGATCAAGATCTCTTCTGCAAGAGAGGCCACGGTTTAACAACCACGCAGGGTGAAATTCAGCCGACAAGAGGCACATCGTGCCAAAAATCCTCAAACTTTAGTAAGGCTATAAAGCCGCAGCTTGCATGTGATATGATACACCACGGTATTGTGTTCTCCCAGCTGCTTATCAAGTCAAAAAATGACCAATCTATACTGATATCAGTCACACAGAGGGGCAATCAAAAGTTACTCCAAATGTCAAAAAATAACTCTTCAAATGTACTAGACAGCAAATGTATGATGGCTGTCCCTGTGAGATTACTGTAGCTTGGATTTATGTTAACTTTACAATCCTTTTGAGTCTTCAGTCCAGTACTGAAACATGTGAGCACTCTTATCAGGGGGAAAAGTGCTCATTCCATCAACATAAAAGGCCTCTGTGAGTGATTCTAAAGACTTACACACACATCCTGACAAAGTGTTGTCCCACTGTCCAATTAACCTCACACAGAGAACGGACGGAAGTGAGAGCAGGAGTGTGATGGGTTACAGCCCCCTGGAGACACGCAGACCTACGAGAGCACTTCACCAAACTCCAGGTTGTATTGTGGCAGCGTTCCTACTATCTGAGTGCTTTCATTCAGCCTTTAGATATCCTTTGAGGTATTTTTGCTCCTGGTATTCAGCCTTTTCTGCTGCGGGTTGGCTGCATAAAAGGCTAATATTGACTTTAGTGATGTGTTTTTGTTTGGCATGGGAACGCTTCAGGCCTTGGCTGGCGCTGGCCTCTTTGAGTGGCTTACCAGAGGAGCCTGGCAGATAGCCAGCATGTATAGCAGCTAATAATGGACTCTGCTATACGGTGCTGCTGTGCTCATCAGTTGACAGAAAAGCGAGTGGAAGGAAACCACTATATTGTTACAAGCTGCTGTAATTTGGGTTAGTGTATATGTACAGCATTAAAATATATTAAGAGTTATGGTGTTATCCATAGTGATAGCCATGAAAGGCAAATAAAAGAGTTTAATAGATTTCAGAGCTTAATAGAGCATTTAACCTGGCCCCTAGCTGTTACTTTCCTGAAGCCTGAGCAGCTCCAAAGAGGAAGGTAGTTATGTTTTTATCTTTTTTTTTGCGAGGAAAGATCCCTCTGGCATTGAGAGAGCAGAACAGAATACAGAAAATATGGATCACAATTGAGGAGCAAGGATCAATGGGCCCTCTGCCAACAGTTTTCACGAGCTACTCCATCAACAGGAATGGAGGCACGATAGGGAGTTGTGCAGCACAAAGCAAACCACAAATCTACACGAGCCTTGACAGATCTTTTTCTCGCTAATGCAGAAACAATCTGAGAGACAAATAGAAACACTGGCAGTTTTGGAGGAGATCCACCCAGCAATGAAGTTCAGTAATGTTACAAATCAATGTTGTTTTTCAGGCTGTGACAGGGTGTTCCCTCTCTGGGTTATGTAAGGTCTAACACCGGAGAACGAAAACTGTTAGTGGTTAATCAGGGTTGATTTCCCTGGAGTAAAATAACCTGTCCTGTGGGTAACTCATTAATTACAGTAACCATGTTACTCCATGATTAAGTTTTATTTTTGCAACGACAGCTTGTGTTTATATTATTCATATGTATATTAATTATAGTTTAATCTGTGAGCTGCAGAGAAAATGGTAATAACGCTGTCAAAACGAAAACACTGTACTTTCATTAAAAAATTGCACATAATTAGGATTAGGCACTTGTCAAAATTGTAAATGCAATACAAAATACAGTGCTTAAACATTATATTTACCCTTGCTTGAACTGAGATGACTGGAATCTTCCTTAAGAAATGAATACTGTTACTTAAAGGGGACTTATTTTGCTTGCTTTCAGATTTATATCTGCATTGTGTTTCCTACTAAAACATGTCTACATGCTTTAATATTAAAACAACACTTTATTTTGCTCATACTGTCTGTGTTGAAACACGTGTATTCACCCTCTGTCTGAAACACTCTGTTCTAGTGTCTGTTTTTTAGCCCTGTTCCCAAAAAACAGTCCGTTCTGATTAGTCAGTGTTTCTGGGTCATCCCTGTCCTGGTATTTCCTGGCACTGCCATTGCAGTTGTGGTAATGACTGTAATGAAAGAAGTGGCACTTTCCACCATGAACTATCACCAAAAAAGGTTCTTTACAACTGAACATGTTCCAGCAGGAATATGATACAAAATCAGGGAGAAATTAACAACATCTGCACCAAGATTCAGGTTTCCATGGCATTAGCATGTTGCCTCTTGTAGTAGTGTATGTAAACACTTGCAGTAGTGTGCCTGGAGCAGATGAACATACAAAGAAATCCATCATGCGCTGATGTCATTTTGTCTCGAATGTAGAAAGAAACAGTGGAAGCAGAGTATTCAGAACGGTCTGAAGCCTGAGGTTTTTGCTCACAGGGATTACTTTTACATAAGTTTACCTTGTAGGCCTTAATGGCAGGCCCTTGCGGACTAAAGGAATATAAATAATCAAGGAACTGACACATATTTGGACTTTATGACCACTTCAAACGTATGAAGTCGCCACTTTTTCTTCGTCTCTCTTGTTAAACACTATCATACCGGTAAATCTGAAAGAATTTTACTTTGTTCCTCGTGGTTTTCCATCCAAATAATTTCTGTGATAATAAACTGCTAATTAAGAAGTATTTATTTATCCACACCCAGCTAGCAAAGGGGATTTGGCGTTTAATTGCAGTTTTACAGTAACCTACATTACATACATACATCCTCACATAATGCCTGCATGTGCTGTTGAAATTATAAAAGTGTATAAGTGTTGTTGATATGGACATAGACAACAGGAAAGCAATTTGATGTTACATGTTTACCTCAAGCTGATGTGGCGCCTCACGCTGTCTTACTAATCAATAGTATCTGGCTCTAATTATCACTTTCCCTGCAATAATATTTGAGACCAGCCTTGTACAAACACATGAACACATAGGTTAGTTGACGAGAAATGTTTTTCTGTGTGTGTGCTTTGAAGATTATTTACCGCTTATCAACAAGTGATAAACCAGAAATTAGCCAACATGTTAGCTAGCATTTAACATACCGTCATAATCAAAAATGAATTGCTAAAAGAAGTACTTGTATCCCTTGACCAACTTTGACCTTTTCACATCTCCTTGAAATTCCTCACGAACATCTGAAATTGTAACTTCAGGCAAAGAAATAAGTGATTGGGAGAAAATGTGCTGTTCAAGCTCCATAGTAACAGTTCCAACAGCAAAAGAACTAGGAATTCCCTACATCTGGTCACGGTCGCCATTTTGTGAAATAGGCCTATATTTGAAACTTAGGCCACATTTAATATGAACATCGAGCATCGTAACCAAGATGACAGAAAATATGGAAAGGCATAAGAGATCCCCTCTAAAGGACTAGTTTGGCACTTTGTGAAATACATATTTTCACTTTCTTGAGAAGATTGACACCAGTATCAACTCTCTACCTTAAACATAAAGCTGTAGCCAGTAGCCTGTTAGTGTAGCTTAGCATAAAGACTGGAAACAGGGGAAAATAGCTAGCCTGCCTGCTTCTCCAAAAGCAACAAATTAATCATCTAGGACCAAACTATTCTTTTGATTTAATATAAAATAAAGATAGATGTGCCAAAATTGTAAATGCAATACAAAACCTTTTATCCTTGTTTGAACTTAAATGGCTAGAATATCCCTTATGGAAGAAAGATTGTTATCCAAGAAGACTCCTTTGTTTTGGAAAAAATCTTGTTTGCTTTCTTGTGCAAAATTAGATGATAAGATTGATATTATTTCCTCTTGTGTTTATGTTTCTACATTTTTCAACACACTGAAAGCCTTGTTAAGAGACCACACACTGCGATGACTCCTTAAGAGACTGCTGAAAACAAACAACAACAAAAACAACTTTTCCAAGTTGAAGTCTTTATCTAGCAATATGATAAAGCTGCAAACACACACAATGGTCTGATATGTCTGCACCTTTAATTAACAAATGAGAGCAAACAGCAACAGAAGCAATAGCAACCACAATGCTGGGCCTGGGTTTATCTTGCTTGGTATCTGTAGTTGTCATGACAGTCATGTAAATTTCACTTGTGCATTCCTGTGGTATTAAGACACTCATGGATCCCTGGCAGGAATTTCCCCTGGCCCGCTTTCTGTTTTTTCTGCTGTCCCTGCCCTGCCTCTGGAGGTGAGGGAAAGTTCAACCACAGCAAATCTGGAATCTGAAAGGGTAAAGATAAAGATGTATCTTTATTTTTAGTGTTTCTCAGCACTGTTTTGGGCAAAAATTCCATCTCAAGGTTCCTGAATTTATAATGAAATTAAAAATAATATGTGTGTGGTTGCGTGTGCCTGCTTGTGTGGGTTTGTTTTACAGTGCACTCAGATCCATATCAAATTGTTGATGTAATACAAAGACAGAACAAAATGTTCAACAAACCCCTGAATACATAAAGGAATAGGATAACTGCAATGATTATGGCAGTGACCAGTGGGAGAGTCACATTACTTGCAAACAATGGAGAAGAGAAACCCGTGAATAGCATCTTCAGATAATACCAACAGAACAAGCAGTGATTCATGTCATTGCCTTGGCAACATCTCAATGTTCTGTGTTGGATTTTTTTTTTTTTATAGCAAAGAGCAGCTTGTTGCCATCAGGGGCCAATTTTCATCTTTCTGTCCAGAGCTGTCTCCAAGCTGTGTTCCCCGAGTGATTTATGGGTAAATGTAGACTATAATCGATATCACCTTCACTGCATAAGGTTGTGTGAAATCTTCCATAAGGGTTTGACATTTTCAGTGATGGCAAAGATCAGGGGAACGGAGACAAGGGTTGCAAGGGTGGGACTCTGAGTTTTCCTTCTGCGTCATTCCTGAGCAGGGGCGGTAGATATCATGTCCAGATGTTGCTCTGGGTTAAAAGTGGACACTGTGATATCTCCAATCTTTGCCCCACAACGTCACTGCTATCTGTGCTGCACAGGATTACACTATCTGTGAGACAATTTGGGTCATTTGATAACAAAAGATTTACTATTTAAAGCTCCTGTGATAAATATTTTCAAAATAACAACTGTTCAAATTAATATGTGTAATGTGAAAGGGGTTGCTTGTAATGACAAACCCACTGAGATTCATAACCCGATCTGCTTTACCGAGAGTTTTAGCACCTTCTCCGGCCCCACTGTGTTTGTGAGACCAGGTTGTTCTCTCCTATGACTTGACTGGATGCTGTCAGAATGATCCAAACAAAGTGGAACTGGGGAATCAAGTGTGGCCTTACTGGGAATTAATAGCATTAATATTAGTTGATTCAAGAAAAGTAGGAAGACCAATTAATTTGTGGCACACTTTTTAGATCATGTACTTTTTATCTTTGGCCTTGGGGGAAGGTATCAGGTATTTTGAGTATCTTGAGTCAAAAGGCTCAAATCCAAGTGAAGTTACGAGTCACTGGAGTTAAAGTCCATGTTCAGTTGCCAGTCTTTTTTGTTTTTGAGTCCAAAGTCATCAAATTTGTGACTCGAGTCTGACTCAAGTCCAAGTCATGTCATTTAAGTCCACACCTCTGGTAAAAAGGCAGCTGTTTGTTAGCTAAAATTTGACAAAAACACCAACTTCCTGTTTACAACTTGTTTTCATTGCCCCCAAGTGGCCAGAAAGAAGAAGAAACAGTTATTGAAGGTTTAAAGTTGTGGTCAGTCAGATTTCTCAAATCAACGAATATGAACATGAACATGAACATATGCAACCATCTGTAAGGCCTACATGAGTGTGAGCAATGTTATGACTCTCTTTGGACTGTAGCGGTGTATTCTTACTTGCTCCAGAGGCTGATTTGGGTTACTTCCACACTTCTGCTTCTCTTTTACAAGTAAGTATAGTGTGTCCCTGCAGAGTGACCACCTACAGTACCACAAATCTCTGACACCACTTCCATCACCATAGCACTCAAGTGAAGACATTTATAGCTGCAACTGTCACTTCCTTTCTGGACTCTGACTCATGCTGGAAATTTAGACAGAAACTAAATCACTAAATATGATGTAACCAGGAAAAATTGTACACATAACAAACAGTGACAAATGGTAACTTGATTTGAAACATGGTGACATTTGCGTCATTACTTCTCATTTGCAAAATCATCATAGTCAGTATTTCTACTGGGAGGAGAGAGTTTTTCCTGGCAGCACATGGCAGCTATGGCAGGATCCTGATGAGTCCCTGATGGCAAAAGAAAAGAGGTAATGCTGAAAACCGCTGCAACCACAGCAGTGCCTTTTTCCTGAACTCAAACTGTCAGCCCCTTTATCTCACCTTCACCATGCTGACACTGCAACAGGGACACACTCAGACACACCCATCAATCGTTTTACACCAGATGTTAGAGCCTTCCCCAAACCCAGGAGGTAAGATAGAATACAGGACCCTAAAACACAGTATTGTCAAACACTTGGTTTAAAAGGGGGAGCTGATTTGGAAAGTGACTGTGCTGAACTGACTTCACTGCTTCTTTGGGCTGATGGGCCCTCATAGCACCTAGAATGCTCTGTAACTGTTCAACAGCAAAACAGGGAACATGGTGAACCCACAAGAACAGCAGCCTGTTGCACCGGCTGTGCGTAAGTTCAAACTTAGCCCACTTATAACGTAAATTATCACTAAGTTGTGATTTATATATTATTATAATAAAAGCGATTGCGCCATGGACATAAGTTACAACATAAATCTAAGTAACAGCTTAATGGTTAAACATGCCCCTAGGGTAGCTGTAAATCATAACATGTCACAGAATTATACCCACTAATGGTAAAACTGCAGTTTTTCTGCCACACGGCATCCTTTTGTCAATAATTGCATGCCATTTTGCAACACAGGAATCCAGTAGAAACCTAATTTATTGATATGATATTTCAATATTGATCTACTAAAATGTGCTACAGTGCCAAGTGGCTCATGCCTTCCAGAAAGCTAATGCACATGGTAACCTTGAGTCTTTGATCGTGACTGGCTACTTGCCTTAGTTATGACTCTATGTCAAAACTAGTTTGCTAGTTTTCAAGTAGTTGTGGAGCGACCAATTTTAGTGACTGGTTTACTTACGAACTAACGAGTAGTTACTCAAGGTCTACTGTCGACTTAACACCCTAACATAGAAGAGAACTTACACATCGCTTGTGCAACCAAGTGCAGATAGTGAGCACAGTATTCAAGCTGATGAAACAAACTGAAACAAACTGAAACTGAAACACAAACTGGATACATTGGCAGAAATGGAATATAATATAAAAAGTATTTCTTTAGTGCATACTTACCTGAAAATAAGAATGTTTTTGTTACATTGGAATGAGCTGTTTACATAGTGTTACCTCTCTCAGTGACAGCTTACTGACTCCAAACCATAGTTGGGAACATGCTGGCTTATTTGCATCAGTTTAGCTTGGCTCATTATTAGCTCTTAACTAGTTTCTAGCAGTCCAGACCACTCCGCTGAAGGAAGGATGGCTAGGCGTTTGGGTGCCATTCACTAACAATGGCTTTATTACAGTCTTTACCACAAAACAATTAACATGGTCCTCTCATGAAGTTGAAAAGTAGCCCTGAGCTTATCTAGACACTTAATTATACTGATTATCATCACTTTTTGCTGCATGTCGTCTTCACTATGACACCCCCAAGAGAGAACTGGCTCCTTCCATATACAACAAAGCGCATGTCACACTCTCACAGGTTACCCACAGACCACTGCCCTTAAAGGGCAAAAAGGGTGAGACGATAACAATAGGGAGCGGGTCCTTGTCCACAGAGTCTGCCATGTTGAGTTCATATTGGACAAACCAAAAACTGGCTTTAGATAGGGCAGTAGCAGCCTTCCACATCCAGAAGAACACAGAGTTTTCTTACATGAAACTTCTTTATCAGTGTTTTTCACAGGGGTCCATTTGTTTTGGAGAGAAAGAGACCTCTGCAGATAATCCCAGCAAAGACCTTCCCTGACATCTGGATCTTAGTTTATCAAGAGATAAGAGGTGAGCACACACTAGCAGGTGCTGAACAGCGCCAGAAAAACATTGATTTTTAATGTGAAACTGCTTCATTCAGTGCTTTTAGCAGTTCACATTCTATGGTCCATTTGTTTCAGAGAGAAAGAGTCCCCTTCACATAATTTCGCTCCCAGTAAAATCCTCCTGAATAATGAACACTGAAGGAATCCTAACCAGGAGTTCTCGCTTGACACACAGGAGAGGTTTCAGCTAGTTGAGATCTGCAATCCTCACCATTAGATGCCACTAAATCCTCCACACTGCTCCTTTAAAACAAAAACTTTTATGACAGTACTCAAAGTGAATAGGCTGGTTCTCTCAGCAAGATAAGACCATGCACTCTGCTATGTGAGAAGAACCAGGTCATGGGAATAGGATCAGGATAGAAGGACCAAATGTACGCTAAAGTAGACTTAGCGTCTCTTGACTGATGCTAATGGAAGAGCAGAATTGATAATGTTTCTCACGACTGTATGTCATAAACACCTTTACCTCTGTATTGAGTTACATTCTCATTTATGTCTGTCATTCCACCTCAGCTTGTGAATGAAACAGGCGCGAGACGTTGCGTGGAAGCGCAAATCCGTTACTTGATTGAAGTGGTCGTTTAAACATCTTTAAGCCTACCTGAAGCTTTTACTGAGCCTGCCCTTGTGAGAAAGTGTAAACTGTGCTGCCACATGTTCTCACCCACTGGCGTGACAAGCACACACTCACATTTCCAGAAGGGCATGCATGGGTGCACACGGCACATTTGCAGCCTCGCATACGCGGAAAGCAGCGCACACATGTGCTCAGACACATCTGTGAAACACAAGTCTTGATTAATGTGTGTAGAATTTGAAAAAGGGGGCTGAGCCTTTGATATCTGTATATCTGTGTTTCCATTACAGGGCCACCTACTCAGCACTATTTATATACCGTATTGCAAACATAATCCGCGTAGCTGGAGAAGCAGAAGGAGGGGAAGAGTCTGGTGAGAATGAGTGGAAAGTAGTGGAAAATGTATGAGGATTTAATTAAGAATGTGGATTAAGGGCTGAAAATAATTACACAGTGTAATGACAGAGAGGGAGGTGATGTGTTTTTAAAGCTTGGAGCAATGTAAAAGGGCACCTGTGTGCGCTTGTAGGTGACTTGTGTTTTATGTGTGTTTGTGTTTGTCCAGCCCCAGAGGAAGGTCTGTGTGTGACCAGTCTGTGGCCTGGTGTGGATCAG
Source organism: Cephalopholis sonnerati (assembly GCA_019142605.1). NCBI lineage: Eukaryota > Metazoa > Chordata > Actinopteri > Perciformes > Serranidae > Cephalopholis > Cephalopholis sonnerati. Next base: position 25,404,858 of record JAGQAX010000012.1, read on the forward strand.
GTTCGCTCCCTGTGTGTGTCCCTGCCATGGACCCTCTCTGGTGGGCTGAGGTGATGGATGATGCCTGGAAGCTCTGGAGCTGCAGAGTCTTCATATGAGTGCTGTCTGAGCAGCTACCAGACATTTATGGATGATAGATGCTTTTGAGTTTGTGTGCATGCGTGGATGAGTTTGGGTCTGAATGAGTGACAGGTTAGTGATGGCCGTTGTGTTTCGGGTGTTATTCTAGCCTTATTGATTACAAGGTGACAACTATGTGAGGGAAGCTATTTAATACTGTAGCAGAGTGGTGAAACACACACCTACGCATGCCTCCTCCCTTAAAACTTGTGTTTGTTCAAACCCCCCACTTCTCCTATAGAATTACAAACTATATACCAAATGTAAGGCCAGGATGGAGAGCCCAGTTTGGGTTGCAGCCTTTACTTGTGACACATCGACCTCAGTGAAAATGTTCATCCATCAATCTACAACAGAGTTTACAGGCCAGACTAAAAAAAAACTAAGAGAACTTTACCACTTTTCATGTGGTGAAATGTTTGATGAGTGGAGTTTGATTTCTGACAAAACCAGTCTGCCCATTGAGAATTCTTCCGCATGAAGTTAAACAATGAGTCTTTGTTTTAAACAGGTAAATGATGTAATATACATCTTGACTATTGTTTTACTGATATCCCCCTTCTTCTTCTGGGAAGTCCCCTCTTGATTAAGATTATTTGGGGGGGTATCTAACAAATTAGCGACCCGCAAATGATCCACAAATCTACATCTATGTTAAACTCATCTTAGATAAATCTAAAAACAAGCCATGCTACAGTCTATAGCCATGCTAACGGCATTGTGAGACTGTAGCTTAAGCACAGCAGTGCTTTGAGCTAAATGCTAACATCAGCGTGCTAACATGTGCCCAGTAACAATGCTGCCATGCTGATACTAAACAGGATAAGTGATGAGTATGCTGTATCATCTTAATTTGCACCTGTTTGTAAGTTTTGGGGTTTCAATTATCAAAAATATCGAATTAGCACCCCACAAATGACGTTCCATACTTAACGTTAAGTTAACATAGGTTTAGAGAAAGAAACATGGTGAAGACGAATCTTTAAATAACTTAAAGTTCACTTGGTTTCACATCATCCAAAACACAGGTCTCATGGGGTTAAGTCCTGTGTCGTATGACCTATCTACCACCGCAAACTGCCTCCTAACATGGACTTTCGGTATCATACTACTTCTCCTTCTCTCGTGACCACAGTCTTCCTAATAATTAATGTGGGTAATACATGAATTATTGACTCATGAGTACGTGGGTTATACTCATTGTGTTGCAATAATTTTGTCGGTGTTGGGGGGGGGGGGGGGGCAAATACACACGGCCCCTGAAATCTGCACCTATGTTTAACCCATCTGATTAATGTTAAAAACAAGCCATGCTACAGTTTACAGCCACGCTAACTGCATTGTGAGGCTGTAGCTTAAGCACAACAGTGTTTTGAGCTAAATGCTAACATCAACATGCTAACATATGCACAATAACAATGCTGCCATTCTGATACTAAGCAGGATATAAACAGATACATGATGAGTATGGTATATCGTTTTAATTTGCACCTGTTTGTAAGTCTTTGTGTGAGGTTTAGTTTGAATCTCTATTTGGATGTTTTCATTGTCAAGTCCAATGTTAAGATTGTTGTGTCTCTTGTCTGCGACAAGAAGCAAATCAAAAGACCTTAAAATGAAAGTGCACCAAAATGAATGATATTCCTCTGTGATTTTTCTTCCTTTTGTGTCTTTTTTCAAAGGATCCTCATTTTAATTAAGGGGGGTTTCCACTTAGATTAGAAAATCAGACTTACATTCCATCTATTGCTCACTCCCTCGTCTCTCCTGTCATCTTTCTGGCATATTTTTGGCCCCAAGCCCCAAATTATGGTCCTTTGATGTTCCAGGTTACTATGGTAACTTAATTGGACAGTGCTGCAAATGATCAAGATCATACATTTTGTTTCAATGAGATGAGATGGGGAAAAAGAATCTCTGCTGCAGGTTGAATAAAGCCCTATCCTATATTTGGCTGCTGATAGAAACTCTCTGACATTTCAGCTAAAATATAACTTTAATTTGCTCATTCCCTGCACCTCACTTCTGGACAATTACTCTAAATTAAGCCTCTATAGGGATTTTTTTTTTTATTATATTTACCACAACTTCAGATGATATATCTGTAGTGGTGCTACGTGGTGCTAATTGCTATATACATTCGATAAAGCTCTTTGTTTCAAAATCTTTGTTCATGAAAAATGACATAGCTGCAGCTGCGGCCATGATGATAACTTGAGGCATATTACACTGGTTACTGATATATGAGGCCTGATGCAAAACCACGGCATGGGTGAAAAGAGGACAGAGGAGGACAAACTCTGAGTTCAGCCTCAGAAAAATCCTCTATTCACAACCAAAGGTCAGACAGGAAATACAATCCATGGCATGTTTTCATTTGGTCAATTGTGTGGGTGAATGCTGAGATTTGGTGTCACACGCACAGAGACACTGGGCGTGTCAGCTCTCGGCTTCCCCACCCAAACCACCCTAACCCACACCCGGAAACTACAACTTCCTCCCCCATTCATCTCACTGCGATTTTGTTTTATTTCTCAGGAGCTGTTTTACAAACTCATTTGTCAAGCCACACAAAAGTTTATTGAGCCCTGTGAAACCAAGCTTAGGAAAACAGTGGCAAGGAAACTCTCCTTTTTAAACACAGAGAAGGATTACAGAAACCTCAATCAGTTTTGAGGTTATTGTATCGAGGCCAACTGCAGCAAACCTCGTCCACAATGAGATACAGAAGTTTCAGTTTCAGGATCAAAGTTAGTTTAAACTGGAAACAGTCAAATGTAGTTCATCGTGTTTGTGTGGGTGTATTTATGCTTTATTATGAATTCTGTCTTATCACAGCAGGGTGCATGACGTGTTCGGGGGCAGCTTGAGCTAAAGTGAACCTTTAATGAAAATAGCATAATGGAGAATTTAGTGTGTTCCAGAGAAGCAGTTTCACTTCTGCGAGGGGGAGTAACTGTGGTGTTATGGGGGATGACGAGTACCTCTTGTTGAAGCCAAGATGCTCCGAGGTGGTTGCTGAATGACACACAGACATTCGTTTTTACCTCAGGGTGTCAATTGTGTGCGTGTGTCAGGGTGAGAGAAACTCCCTGTAATTGATACCATGCAGAGATTTATCTGTCCTGCAATCCAGAGAGGAAGAAAAAAGGAAGCAGATGAGGAAAGAGACAGAGATGTTTTTCTTTTCTTTTCGATGACAGACAGACATAAACACTAACACATCTTCGGTGACAATAATTGTTGAACTAACATTTGTTTTGTACAATAGAGTGTCTGTGACGCACAGTGAATTGCTGATGGGTAACGAAGAAGAAATGCAATGTAACCACAACTGCACCTATAATGTCTAAACACAAGAACTTGAAGGTGTCATTGTGGTTTAGTGCCAACATATTTAATTACTTTGCCCTATGATATGTACTCTTGAGCAATATCCAAATGAAGCAACTCAGCATGAATCAACCATTTTATAGTTATGTTTAGTCACTGTAGTCATAGTTATTGGTTACAAGAAAAATTCCCCACCTTTAATGTGCATGTAAAACCAAAGCTGACAGTAAATGTAGTCTACTGAAAAAAAAAAATTCCTCAGTGTGTGCCATATTAACCGAGAAAGCGGGGTTCTCCTGCTTGTGTAGTCGTGCTGGCAGTGCATACATTTACCATGATACACTGCATGACCTATTAGCCTATAGCTATTACTTTACTGGCCAAAACATAGTGTAACCAAAGTTGTGTAAGTTGCACCTATACATCTGCCAGCTTGTTAAAGATTTTGGTGTCAGAGACCGACACAGAGAGGCACTATTTGCAGTGGTATGATATGCACATGGAGTGTCAGTTTCTGTGGCAGTAGGCAACAACCAAAGTCCACAAATATTGTTGCTCTATGAGTGGATGATGGCATCAGACACACACCCTTCTCAGTGGTATGATACGCCCCAGTTAGCAGCAGTTTGTAATGCCTAACTGATGTATTATGAAGTGTGACAATAGGGTGGGTGGGAGCGGAGGTGGATGGGTCAAACAAATTCTGTATTATTGGAGCCTGCTGTAGGCGTGTCAACTAATACTTCTTGTCTGTCAGACACTATAAATTGTCATGATGTACCAATTTTTTGGCTTTCTTGCGAGTAAACCCTCAAATTCTGTGTTTTGGGTCTCTTTATTCTACAACATTGGTTCCCATGTGAATTTTTTTCTAGACCTAATCACATGCTTTTGTTGCCTTAAGTTAAGGAAATAAGCCTAAAAATGAAGTGTTTCATGTATGTTGTAAGTTTAATTTGAGACACAAGACACAATGAATGCGACAAGTGTAAATTGACATGTCGTCCTTGAATATCCAAAACTGATGCAGGAAGATACGAAGCACGTCATTTTTTGATGTGTAGGTCCACTGACAAAGGTGGCAAATATTGTCTTTAAGTTTAGGGAAAGACCATGTTAAACACTGAAACTGTCTAAAGTGACTTGAAGGGTGAGACACGACATGTAAAGCCATCTTTACTTACCACAATCTTTTCCTAACCATAACATAAATGTAGAGCTCCCTATCCTAGAAAAAATGTTACATAGTTCAAATGGAACATAGTTCAGGCAGCAGTTACCTCTCCTTCCAAAACATGATTGATAAAACAAATTATCGGTATATAAATGTACCATAATTTTTAGGAGACTGCTGGCAGGAGAGACCAGGATTTGATTCTGAATCTTTGCTCTTTTGTATGAACTGAAAAAATATCAGTGGCCCCTACAAAGCATTAAACAAGAATAGCGTATGCTCGCTTCCTATGACCCTGTAATGGAGTCAGCAGGTGTAGAGAATGAGCACATATTATGCAGTCAAATTACAATTATTAATTTATGCCATCTCTTTTTCTTTGTTCCCCCATGATTTCCTTTGGAGAACACTAACAGGGGAATATTGCTTTACATGGAGTATTGCGAGGAATTCAGGTGTTCTAATAACATTTAATAATTTCCAGGCTCAAAACTCAAATACAATGGATTACATCTCTGGCAGCATGCAGTGTGCTCTATGTAGTTTGGTATTCTGTGGTGAATAAGTGGATGTTGGCATGTGTTTAAATGGTACGTCATTTTGCATTAAAACACTCAGTGATTGTAATGACAATATCAGAATGCAGAGGAACAGATTGCTATTGTGTGCACTGCATTAATTTGTGAAGGCAAAGGCTGCTAACTCTAGTTTGGGGATTTCCATGTTTTCGTCTCAGATGAAGAATTTCATGCTCCAGCATGTGAAAAAAAGGCAGTTTTATATACTTTTTAGAGCTAATATAAACTATTAAATATCAGTAAGACTATCTGCTTATTGCCTGAAAGGAATAACATTTAACTTAAATTACTACTTGAGTTTAAAATAGGCAGTATTCAAACTTCCATCTCTACATGTTGGTGCAGTGTTTCCAAGCTTATTTTTCAGAGGAAAAATATCTCATGTTTGTGGCATGTCTTGCCAAGAAGAAAGACTAAGGAGGCAACTGCAAGTTTATGAAGCTCATTAAACTGAGTTCTGGTGCAGTGATGTCATGTTGACTTGACTGGGACGCCCTGCTTTTGTTTGAATAAACAGGCGTGTTTTTTCAGCCGAATGCCAGAGTCTGACCCCAGACAGGAACCATAGGAGGACATTCGTCTGCTCAAACAGTGTCTCAGACAAAACAGAGCACACAGCCAAAAGTTGTTTTCTTTCCTTTGTCACTTCAGAGAGGCACATAAATCCGACTTTTGATTTCAGCTGTCACCGTTAAGACACCCTGTCACTTGAGATAAAAGTGTGTCAACACCTTCGTTCTATCATCCCCTCCCAGGAGCCAAAATAAGCTATCATTACATGCAGCCAGTCTCAAAGTGCTCTGGGTAAGTCATTCATTATCCATCTAGGAAAAAGGAGTGATTTGACAGAGTGAAACACTATGATAAACATAACCAAACTGTGCACTAAAGCAATACTTTTGAGCTTACACACATACAGTGTTGTTGCTTTTAGGTGTAGCATGAGTTTTGTGTTATGATGTTATGTCTTATATCATTATCCACACACCAGAGACATAAAATACTTAACATGAAAAGATGAGAAGACTAATTAGTTCAGTAAACAGTGGTTAAATATAAGTAACATGATGCTTTCACATTAAGTTATAATCAACCTCCTCCGAACTCCAAACACATTACTGGGTGTTTATAAAATGTATGACAGATATTTGAGTAATAACACAAGCAAATGGTCTATATGGATTTGAGTGCCTGCATAAGCTGTAAAGCAGCTGCCTCCTCTTCCCTGACACGTCTCTGAAGTTTAATCAGCGGTTCTGACACGAGCGTGCCGCTGAGCTGATGGAGTGAAGGGTGAACTCAAAGTTGCACATCAGGCTGAGCTCCTAAAGCTGACGGGATGGTGGATGAATTAGGTGAAGTCTAAACACCGGATCCGTAGCTTGGGCACGGAGTGCGGAATAAATCAGGCCCCCCCAAATATCAAGCTCTCACAGCCATGTGTGTCCTGCCTATACAGTTACATTTGTGGATCTGGAAGAGATTAGGGCTTTCACACTAACAATGAGCTACAGGATGGTTTACGAGCAGTTGTGCCTTATCAGGCACGGGGCTGGTAGGTAACAAGAGGGAACATCACAACCCATCATTCATGGTACATGTGAAGCTTATTTTGGAACACTCTCTGTCTAATCTGCTTGGACCATAAATAAGAGCAAGAGGTTCAGTCCACAGGCGGCCAGCTCCGATGGATATTGTAAGAGTAATTGCTCTGGTGCACCTTTTGGATTGACTGTATGAAAGCCATACCAGCTTTAAAGCTGCACTAATCAATATTTTTCATATTATCAAAGGAAAAAAAAGAAGCTTTGCACCCTGCGGCAATATCCGAGGCTGAAAAATTAAGTCAGCATGCAAGTGCCAAAAACTGCAGATGTTTTCTGGCCACTTGAGGCTCGCTCCAAAAGCGAGTCAATTCCCATAGCCCCCAGTGTAGAAGGCCCAACTTTACAGCAGAAATAAACATGTTTACAGCCTGGTACAAAAACAGTTTTAGTCTCTAGAGCTAGTTTTACCATTCATGGCAACTGTAGGGGAAGGAGGTGAATTTTTATAGAATTTTCATTCTATTAAGATTTAAAGTTAGACATAATTAGGGGGGCTGCTTTGAGTGACAGGCATCACCACAGTCTGTGAGTCAGATCCACCACTTGTTCCTCCACAGCTTCACCATATGGTCACTTCTCGCTCCAAAAAAGCAAGATGGTGACGGCCAAAATGCCAAACTTCAGGCTTTAAAACAGGAGTCCACAAACCAGCGGGTGATGTCACAGTAGCTACGTCCATTACGTACATAGCCTACATGCTTAGCATCTTGTGACAAACCCACAGCAAGCCATTACCAAGCTCAGTGGTTCCTATTTGTTGTCTGTCAGCTGATTGTTTTGGCTTTATAGCCCACAACTTCACTGTTTTGGTTCTGTCTCAGTGCTCTTATCAACCTGTTCCCAGAAGCAGGCAGCTGTTCTCATAAATGCTGTACACTTCCTACCCAGCACCAAACAGCAGATGGACAAAGTTAGAGACTAACTTTGAGCATAGTGGAACTTTTAGCTGCTAAAGAGCCTTGCTAAATATTTTCTTCAGGAGTTGGTGGCGACCAAAAACAGAACTAAAACGAGTGTGAATATTGGGCTTACACTCCAAGATGTTATTAATGTTGCTCCATTTTTGCTGGATGAGTTAATAGGCAACTGACTGCTAGAACATTTCCCATATCAGCTTTCCTTCCTTAGCCATGAAATAGTTTTAATTTACTGTCCCCTGGTTATGAGTTAACTGTCTCTGAGGTTTCTGCCTCCACGCAAATATACAAACCATGCAAGAGGAATTTTGCTTTTAGTAAGCGATGAAAAATGGCAACATTAACATCTAAGAACAGTAACATATCTTCCCAGAAACATAGTCTCCATTTACTCTGGATAATCCACAATTAAATTTAATCACTCTTCATTGTATTGTGGTGGAAATCCCACAGACAGATATTTCAAAACATGGACAGATAAAACCAAAACTCTGCATGGCGAGATACCAAAAAAGTGAGTGAGGAAATATGTGTTATTATATTTTGGTTGACACAATCCTTTAAAACCCCTTTAAATTCCCTTTAGGTCTTTCAGCCGCAGGACTTTTCGCTCTGTTTCCCCTTGTCTAAAATAGAAATATATAGCGGCATGGTCCATTTGCTTTCAAAGAACCTTACAGTATCATCGTTAGTCCTGAACACAGCAGCATTATTTCCAGCTTTGGTTGGACTGTTGATGTATTCCAGCGTGTATGAAGAATTTGCCCTCAACTTAATGTTATCAGGCCTGAGCTTGAAAGGTTAAATAAGCCATGACTTTGTTAATTGACGTGTGCCATTGGTGTTGTTTGATCCAAATTCGGGATGGTCTTTTAACTCTAATTTTTCCATTCCCCTTCGGCTGAACATCTGTCCGACATCTGGCCGTAGCACTTGTCCTCCTTTCTTGACAGGAGTGGAGTCATGGAGTGCTAAACTAACCTTATCCTCTGACTTTCTTTATATTCACACCAAAAACTCCCTGTGAGCACAAGCAGCTGCCGCTTTCGCCTTCACATTAATAATTTAAGACCCTTTATTCGCCACAAGTCCTCATGCGGAATTCCTTCCAGACAAAGCGAAGCAAGCACAGACTTGATTGGGAATTGAACTTCTTCTGAATGCTTGGAAATGGGCCAGAAATAATGTAAGTTGCATTTAAAACTACACATGCATGCAGTGTTGTGTAAATATAGCCTTAGTACATTTTTAAAGTGTGCTCCCGCAGTAGATAATACACGAAAAAACACAGTTGTTTTAAATTACTTTCCACCTCTGCACCACCTCCCTGTTTCATCATTCATTAATGTTATCTCTCCTCAGCATAAGGTATAGATTACCGTCATACTGTAAAGCAACACTCCCTTTATTGACTTAATCTCTGGCCCATTTCCTACACTTTTTAAATCAAACTAAAACACATAGCCCATTAAGAATGTGCTGTAACTCATACACGAAGCATCCATAAGAAAAACCAGGGCTGAGCTGGACATCGGATGATTTCAGTGTCCAATTTTGTACCACTAAGCATTTCGTGTCTCACACATTTTGCTGTAAATCCTTCCTTTGGTTTGCAGAGGACAGATTTACATTACTGTGTGTTATTCAGATAGTGGCAACAGAGAGCTGCAAACAGCTCTTAGAAAAAATAGACTTAGAAAAAAAAGTGTTATGAGGGGAGCCTTTCACATTTCACACACAGTATAGTGTTTGGGTTTGCGTAGAAGACTGTCTCAGTGGTGTGTTTGACACGTCCTGTATAAACAACTTATAATGGGAACAGAGGAGAATCATAACTGGCAAACTGTAAAAGGAAGCAAAGCACTTCACAGCATGTGTGCGTGCCAAGTAAAACACAGGCTGCTCAGTCATGGAGCGGCAGAAGTGTGTATTACTTTCTGTTCACCCTGGGTGTATTCAAGCATGACTGCAGCACCTGAGCATGTACTGTATGGATGGGATAGTTTAGGATAAAGCTACAAGCTTTGGTCTCATCTGAAATTTTAATTAAAACATGTAAATGTCCATCTTCAGTGTGTGTATGGGTGTGTGCATGTGTATGTGTATGTGTCTGGCATTTGGGGAAATGAGTTTACTTGCAGGTGCACGCAGAATCAGCTGTTCTATGTACATCAATACTGCTGCAGGGTGTTTTAGCCTGTAGCATAAAGAAAAAAAATCAAACAATGTCTGTCCGAGGGTGGATTACCAACTGGGAAAAGCAGACAACTGCCCCAGGGCCCCAGACTCTCAAGGGCCCAAAAGCCCTCAGGTTTGCAATTAGTTTTTGGTACTTTGATGTATTGATTAGTATTAACTGGATTTCAGCTGGTTTTAAGGGGGCGCCCCATTGATTTCACACATTAAAGTCTGGTCTTAGGGAGCGCTATTGCATTGCATCATTGAAAATGAAAAAAATCTGGAGGCATGGATTTTAAAAGAAGCGAGCTTACTAGACCTCTGAAGCCTGCTCATCTTCTCTGCTTAAAGCTAAGTTCACACTACACGACTTTCAAAGTCATCAGATCAGTGTGCTGTTCACTGCACAACTTGGTATCTTGTACTCAAGAGTCTTGTGGTTGTTACACCACATGAGTGGATGGCAACAGAGGGTCACACACTACAAGATCTTTCACATGGAGAGATCCCTAATGAGTATGTCATGTAATGCACGGGTCAAACCACAACACAGGGTCTGGGCTTAAACAGATTATGAGACATTGGGCCCCTGGGCACAGATATGCAAAGGGCCCCACCACCTATCCTACATAGTAGCAAGACACACAAACATTGTGGTGGTTTTGTGTCTCTTTGTAGTTGCATCTTTTTGTGGTTTTGTGTCTCGTTATGGTCATTTTGAGTCTCTTCCTGGTTGTTTTTATGTATGATTTTGTCATAACATCTATTGCACGTCTGTCCATCCTAGAAGAGGGATCCCTCCTCAGTTGCTCTTCCTGAGATTTCTACCATTTTTTTCCTGTTAAAGGGTTTCTTGGGGGAGTTTTTCCTGCTGTGAGGGTCAAATGACAGAGGGATGTAATATGCCCACTGAGGCAAATTGTGATTTGTGATATTGGGCTTTATAGATAAAATTGAATTGAATTGAATTGTGTTAATTTGACCTTTGACATTTTAAAAGGGAAGGCCGGGGGCCCCCTGACACTTTGGGCCTCTGCATAGCCCTGTGCCCAGGGGTCCATTCAGGAATCTATCCATGGGTCTAGAGAGGTCTTACTAGAATATATCAAAGTCAAAAAGTGACAAAGCAGCATTTTAAATGAGGCATTAGGCTAATAACTTACAGAGACATTAGATGCAATAGTCCACCTTCCACCTTGCCTTATCTCTGTCACTCTGTCTCTCTCCCTCTCAAACACACACACACAGAAACACGCACCTTGGAATGCACAGCAGCGCCATTTGTCTCTGTCCTTACTCTGTCTTTTGCACTCTTATTGGTTTTAGCTTAATGACATAAAGATATTTAGATATCTAGGAAGTGTCTGCGATGTATCGGTGAGCCTCTCAGCTCACAAGTTTAACAGTTCACACATAGTGCCCAAGAATCGATTTGATTTGATTAATCCATAACCATGCTAAATGGAGGAACAACTTAACAGAGGCTCACAGCTTACTTTTTGCCTGGCGCCTTTTTGTAGGTAATCCTCACTTTGCCAGAAACAAAAGAATCTGTGTTCTCGTGACTACAAAGCTGTTTAATTTACACGTCATCTTGTTCGGGGAGTTAGTTGGTGGAAGTTCACTGACCTGGAGCGAGCCATCAGCAGGCTGCAACATCAGGAAGAGATTGACGGGGCTCAGGTCAGACGAGTAAGTCTTGTGTGGGGAAAATCTCTCACACAAGAAAAGAGGAAGGGAGGCCATGGTTGTGGCACCACACACCAGGAGCACTGCAAGATCAAGGAGGTGTCACAGGGAAGAAGGAAGGATTCATCAGCAGATCAATCATTGGGTTTGACCTTTAGAAACCCCTGCACAGCTTCCTCATCAGAGTAACCTACGACACCCTGACCTGCATGCACCAGTGGTTCAGCAAAGAGGAGTGCTGAGCTGCCGCTCTCTTGACAATGCAGACCTTCAACACATCCTATCAGCAAAACAGACACACTGTCTCAAGGGCGCTACAGCTGGTGATGTGTCCAGATACTGAAAAAGGAGGAGGAGACATGAAATATGTAGGGAAGAGGTGAACAAGAGGAAGAATGTTCCCAAAATTATTTTCAGATGTTAGAAAAAGGAGGCATGCAAACAAGAAAAAGTGTCACTGAGGGACTATTATTGTTGACATTTCTACTTTTTATTGTTGAGGACACAAACGACAGTGACTCTTAAGTAAAAAAAAAAATGCACCACTTCCTCAGGATAAGAGGGAACACTGAAGTAGCTACATCAACACTCCTCTCCAGGGGAAATCACCACATCCCTCCGACATAGTTTTGTGGTCTTTGGCCACCACGACGTTCCCACTGAGCTCATCCTAAGGCTCCCTGAAGAGGAAACTGATTGCAAGCAGGCAGGCTGGAGGGCTGACAGGTATCCTGAGAATAACAGCAGCAGGGTGTTATCCCACCCACAGGAGAGTAGGTCAAGTACTGGGGTTGAAGGATCCAAACATTTATGACTCGTCATCCCCATGTGACAATTCTGCAGGAGCACAGTTGGAGGTGAAACAGACAGCAGAGCCACATGAGATCTATATATCCCTCTGAGCTGTTGGAGGTATATTAGTGTTTGGTACTCTAAGTCACATTTCGACCCAAAGTTCTCAGCTTTAGTCCCAAGTCTGACTTTTCAATTAACTAAAAGGTTCCTCCACCCCTCTGTTGTCTGTTTCCACCACAGCCTAAAGGCATGTAAAGATTAGACAAATTAGTCCTGTGATGTATGAAAAAGTAACACGACGGGATGAGGGTAAACACACACTGTGACCTGCAGTTCAGTGTGCTTGCCCGTTTCGTCTTAAAAAAACATGTAAAAAATACATCTTAGGTTTTGTCTCATGGTGATGACATTTACTGCTGTTGCTGCAAGTCGATGTAATGAATGAAATGCAGAGGAGGAAAATGAAACTAAGAGCATCTGTCGCCACAGTGAATCATCTGTTGATTGTTGGATGATTATTTACTTGTGCTTTATAATGTAACCACCATGAAACAATCAAGAAATAACTTTTTTTTCCTCTCATTCACTAGCTTTTTCACAGTCTCTCTCTCTCTCTGCTCCTTCTCTTAGTTAATGCAGAATTAATGCTTCTGCATCGAATCAATGCCGTACCTATGGTGTAGGCTGACATGCACCTCCCCAGAAAGTAACTACACATCACGGTGATACAGACTTCCTGCCTGTTTTTGTAAGCTTTCCCTCAGTGGAAACAAAACTTTTATTTACTTTAATTTCACAGATAAGAAATAATAAATTGTGAAGACAATAAAGTCTCCACAAAAATAGAATTTTTAATCTTGTGTGTGATTTATTCTTTGGGGATTTATACTTTGGGATTTATCCTGGCTTCATATGAGCATAGAGAAATCTCAGCTTGCCGCTACGCTAATTTATACAATGTAAAATGCCATAGGCTTGTGCTAATAATGTTAGCATGTTATATTTGTTTGGAAAACAGGTTTAGTATGAGACTGTTGTTTTGTCAGTGAACTTTGTACTGTACGATACCTTTGCTAAATGTTGCTGTTGTCCCTGGCTTCATACACATATGAGTAGAGGGAAAGTCCGCTAGCTGCTAGGCTAATTTATACAATGTAAAATGCCATAGGTGTGTGCTAAAAACATTAGCATGTTGTATTTGTGGGAAAAATGTGTCCAGCAAAAGACAAGCGCTTTGTCTGTGAATGCTGCGAGTTGGTGATTTGTGTACTTGTGTTTGAAATTGTCGCTATTAAGCCATGTTTAATGTGTGTATTGGGTGTGTTTTGAATCAAAAAAACTTTACAGCACTTCACGGAAACAAGTGTTTTGGAGGTGTAACTGCAGAGTGACACAGACACACCACCACAAGTATGACTGCTTACAAAGGCATAGCCCACGTGTGTAGGCTACAGCATAGGCTCTGCACAGAGCTGATGCACAAGTATAAATCCAGCCTAAGCAGCACAATCTCTCTTTTTTTCTCTCTCTCTCTGTCTTTTTTTATGAGTTGAAAAGCTGACAGCAAAGTGTAGCTTTACTTATATGTTTCAAACAAAGAGAAATGTTCTCCTCTCATCCTAAAATGGTCCTAAATCAATCAATTTTATGAATGAAGTGGGACACAAGTTGAAGCAGGAGCGCTGTGTGTCTGACCTTTTAGCGACAGTCATTCCTGTAAACCCCTAATCAAGAGCTCCTGTATTTTTAGAAAGCACTACCCGACGATCATGGACTTTTTGGGGGGTAAAAGAGGGTCCCCAAAACTCAATTTAGACCCTGGTTACTGCGGTTGAAATGCAATGAGTTTCTCAAAAAGTTCAGGAAAGTTCCCACAGTCCAAAAGGGGCTCTAGTCTCACTACATGCAAGTAAAAACATCATAAATCTAACTAAATTATGTACAGGATGTAAGAGAACTGGTAATTTAATTCGTATCTGTTAAAAAAAAAGAACCTCAGACTGTGCCTTTAACTTGGCAGGAGTAACGTCTTGTCTTTTCTTTGCTGTCTGAAAGTTGGTGTAATTTACAAACATGCATTCTCTTTCACACCACGTTGCAGCCTATGTTTCATAACTGAACCATGACTTGCCCGGAGTACAGTGAATAAATCCCGACAGCTGGGATGAACCACACAAAGTGATGTTATGTTTTAGCTGGATGAGTTTGTTTGTCATGTATGAAGTCAATGCCTCACGTAGCGCAGTAAAAGCATTTCCAAAACACATTCCACTGGAGCCTCTCAGTTAAAACACATTATTTGAGGAATCTGGGGGCATGGAGGACGTTAAGTTGTGACATTATTTTGACAAGAGCCAAAGAAACCGAGGCACTGAGGCAAAACATTTTCTCTGTATTTAATATATATATATCAAAACACATGTTACACATTACAATACCAAAGGAATGCCTCTGTTCTTGTAGACACATGTTCGTGTCTCCAGTTTTTTTCTGATCGCAACATGAAATCTTTTCAGTGTAAAAGCTTACATGTGTAACCAATCACATGGCACAATGTGCTCTATGTCAGCGTATCAAAAGATTATGTTGTTTCCTACAACAGACAGTGAGTAAACTGTATAACTCAATGTTAATGAAACATAAAACATCCGCTCTTGGTGTCAAGCTGTGGTACACACACACACACACACAAACACACACACAAAGTAAAGCGATGATGTTTTTTGTTATTTGGTCCCTAATAAACACTTGGTTGGTACACACCACAGCTGCTGCTTACATGAAAGTAGTGAAGCTATTCATTCATGTTATTTGGTCGTAAAAGTTTGAGCCATCTGTGGCCTTTGTGCTGAAACAGCAGGATTAATACCACATGGACATCCTTACCACTATTAGTACTGATGAATAATGTAGTAACAGCACAGTATGTTACGTAATACTGTACATTACAGAAGACACTGAAGCTACATCTAGTTGCTCTTTAAGCTCAGTAGTCCCAGCTGAAGCCTCCAGACAATGTTTGGAAATACTTACAATCAAAAGAAAATTGAGACGTTAACCCTTTGCCTGGCGTATGACTTAAATTTGCAAATGTAAAACCTCGGCCTTATTTAAAGGAATAGCTGGACGTTTTGGAAATTCGCTTATTTGCTTCCTTGCAGAGAGTTAGATGTGAGGGTCAGTATAGAGCCACTCTTATGTTAGTATGCTATGAAGCTGAAGCCAGCATGTGATTATGTTGGTTTAACTTGGCGTAAAGACTGCAAGACGACAGAAAGTCACTGTGTAAAGCCAAAATGTAATCCAGCACATAATCCTACCTAAAAAGTTGTGTTTGGACTTATTAAGCAAACAAATATAACGTGTTATGTAAGAGCCTTGGATGAATTGATAAGCAGATTTTTTTGCCTTTGAACAGAGCCAGCCAAGCTATATTCAGGCCTTTTACTAAGCTGAGCTTATCAGCAGCTGGCTGTAGCTTCATATTTATGAGAGTGGTATCTAACTTTGCAAAACTTCCAATACAGTCGAACTATTCTTTTAATTTAACAACACAGAAAACACACTTTTTGAATCATCTACAAACATTTGCTGCAGGAAAGACTCGAAATTTATTTAAATTACTTGTCTGAAGGATTCAGCTGACGTGACATGAGGTTTTGATTAACAATGAGACAGCAGGACTGACACACTGAGCCAGTCAGTGGCTCGACTCAAATGGTGAAGCAGCATTGTATGAAACGGAGCACTGAGCAGACATCAGTGTGTGAAGACTTTGATTTACAACACGAAAGAGGCGAAACAATTCAAATGTACAGAATATAAATACAATTTTTATATAAAAAAAGATTAACAATATTACGCTGATACTATCGATGTTCAATGCCTGTCAGATGTACACACACATACACACACACACACACACACACACACACACACAGTACAATCCTACATACACACTACAAGCTATGATTTAACACATTTACAGCCACTGTTTTGGCTTTACAAATGAGTGACAATATTCATATGATTTCAGTTATGATAAAACTGCTTTCTAAGTGCTGTTATCAGTCCAATAAAGTTGATATTGGCCGGCTTTCAAGCTCGTCTATATGACTCAGGAAGATTTATGTACAAAGGATGCATGATTGGCCTCTTCACTGCCAACTAATGTCAAACATGATGCTGATAGCGGACAGATTCTGATAAGAACAAATCAGTTTAACATCAGTTTACATTGCATTATAGTCATTAGGCTTTAAAAACAGTGTTCAGGAAATGTTTTTTTGAGTTTTGTAGGTTTCAGATCTGTGGTGGGTTGTCTACAGCTACAGCAGAGTATTCAGCCTCAGACATGTTGGAGGCGTCGATGAGGCGTGCCAGGCCCGTCTTCGTGGAGTATTTAAAGATGAAGGCCTTCATGAGGTCATAGCGGTAGTTTCTGTTGATGAAGTTGTAGAGGATGGGGTTGAAACAGCAGTGAAGCAAGGACAGGCACTGGGTGAGGTGTAAGGCTACGTAGATCACATTCTCCAGGCCGCAAGTCAGAGGTACCAGGCCCAGTTGAGACAGGGCATCAACCAGGAGGACGCCATGGTAGGGCCCCCAGCAGCCCAGAAACACCACGATGTACGCCAGGATCACCCTGCGGCTCACACGACGTTCCTGCTCCACTGTGGAAGACGAGGAAGACGGAGAGGAGCGAGTGAACGCGTTGGCGAGCAGGGCATAGAATATTGCAATGACGGGGAAAGGGAGAACAAAGCCCAGCAGGATGAAACTCAGCTGCACGCCCACCATCCACTCCCTGGGGTTTTCCTCTGGATACACAGGCCTGCACAGCATGGAGTCCCCATGTGTCGACTTCACAGTGTGCAGGAAGTAGGTGTCAGGTAGGGAGGCGACCAGAGCCAGAAGCCACACCCCTACACACGCTCCGTAGCGGATTAGTTTCCTACGCGCGCCTCCATCGTTGTCTCTGTGCTGCGTCACACTCAGGTAGCGGTCCACGCTCATGCAAGCCAGGAAGAAGATGCTACTGAAGAGGTTGACGGAGAACAGCAGGTGTGTGAGTTTACACGCCACCTCCCCGAAGGGCCAGTGGCCATGCTGGGCCAGCGAGCTCACCCACACAGGCAGGGTGGCGCACACACACAGGTCTGCAACTGCCAGGTGGACAATGTACATGTGTGTCTCATGGCGAGGGGTGGAGACTCTTTGTGCACGGACATTTACCCAGAGGACTAGGGCGTTAGCAGCCAGGCCGATGATGAAGATAAAAGTGTAGAGGACACACATGGAGTAGAGCAGAGCGTTGCGATTGAAAGCAGTGGCGCACACCATTGCATCCACACTTGATATGTTGCTAAAGCCTTCGGATAAGTTGAGGTACCCCAACGACTCCCACAGATCCTCCAGCTCACTGGTGCTCAGACTCATTTTTCAGCGTTGGGAGAGGACCACTGGGAGGTAACACACACCACCTCTGACTGGGATAGATCCTGTAAAAACATGACAACAGCTCATCATTTCTTGCAGCGTACAAGATAAAAAAACAACAACTAAATGCTACCTTCTGGTATCATGTTTAAGAAGCACTTTTCTGGTTATAAAGCAGGGATTATTTTACCCATGTGGACTCATACTGCATGAGCTAATAAAACATAAAGCCACTTGTGGTATGCCACCAGATCCTGAAGAATCTTAATGCGGTTAACTTGTTAAAACACCGCTTTCATGAGTTAATAGAGGCTCTCTGTTGCCGTGTCACAAACGTAGGAGTTCTCTGTGATTGATGTGCAGTCAGGGGGCAGTACAATAAATGTTTACATTAGCTCGACTAGCACAGAGTGCAGATTAGACATAAGGAAGTGGGATCGAGAAATCCAAACAGGGTGTATTTCCGGAGCGTTCCGGGCATTCCGAGATAAAGCGTTGGTCAGGGTGGGAAACCTGATGCCATTTTAAAGAATGTTTTCCTTTAACATGCTTGTTATAGTAAAAAAAAATCCCATGTTTCTCCTCTGCTCTTGAAGCAGAGGGCGAGAGAGGAGCTGTCACCACCCATATGATCAAAGAAAAGGCTGCTAGAATACGTCATTTTACGACATCTGAATCATATAACACAGGAACACATGCACACAATTTTATATTCAGAGTACATTAAGACTGTGGGTAAGGTGACTGAAGCAATATGCAAGATCACAGAGGTGTCTGGAGCAGCCTGGCATGCTAATAACCTGGCGTGATCCTTTTGAGCCTAAAGGGCCGCT
Source organism: Cephalopholis sonnerati (assembly GCA_019142605.1). Lineage (NCBI taxonomy): Eukaryota > Metazoa > Chordata > Actinopteri > Perciformes > Serranidae > Cephalopholis > Cephalopholis sonnerati. Next base: position 25,423,521 of record JAGQAX010000012.1, read on the forward strand.
GAAATGCACTGCCAATTTTTTTTTGCTGTGATGTCTTTCTTAGCTTCCCTAACTGGCAGCCTGCCACAGTGTGAAAGATCAGAGGTGAAAGGTAATAGATCAAAACCAGAACACGAGTGGCTTAACCCCGCTGCTGCCCCCGACTGACTTGTACGCCCACAGAGTGAATTGTGTGCAGAGATCAGCAGGAGGCTTGACGCCTGCAAAATGGTCTGACCAAGGTTAAGACGGGGGTCACCGACCACTGGGTGACACAGCACGCCGGAAAGCAGTGAAATGTGACCGTGTCAGACATCTGTCTGAGAGGGAGACTTGTGCTGTACACAGGATAATTGCTACAAAGTCACTGTGGATGATGAAAGAAAAAGGCAAAGCGAAAATGTATACAAGGACACCTGGAACATATTAGGATGTGCAGCTGTCTGGTGTGTGTTATGTCTGCCTTTGGTATCTGTTATCAGTTTACTTTTGTATCTCCATTTTATGCTACTTTATACTTCCACTCCAGCATGTCTCAGGGGCAAATATTGTAGTTTAAACATTTATTTGACAGCTACATGTACCACTTACTTTACAGGTTCAAATTTTACATACACAAAACACCTAACTTGTAAAATATGATCAATTGTTACATATTAAAATATCCAATAGTATGCAGAGTATGAGTAAAAGTAGCAATACCACAGTGTAGACATACTCAGTTACAAGTAAAAGTCCTGCATTCAGAATCTTATTTGAGGAAAAACACCAAAGTATTTAAGTACCAGTACTCTTTTTGCAGAGTAGCCAATTTCAGGATAATAATTATTGAAGCACTGATGTGTACATCTCTGTGTAGACTCTATATACTGCTGGGTAGCTTGTAAATATCTTGGATCAGCACAGTTTTATCTTTTATCTTAACCTGTAATAATACTGCATCATGTGCTTGTTGATTATATTTTGTGTCGTTAATCTGGATCTACTTAACTAGTTATCAAAAAAAATGTGGGGGAGTAAAATATTTGAGAATTTCAGAAGTTTAGTGGAGTATAGTACAACAGAAAATGGAAATGTGCAAGTGAAGTGCCTAAAATTGTACTTTAAGTGCAGTATTTGAGTAAAAGCACTCTGTTTTTCCACCCCTGGTAGTATGCAGTGTAGGTGCTTTATGGAAATATTAGATTTTTATATGATTTTTGCACCAATGTGATCATTGCAGATCAATTCACTGGAACATGTAATATAAAATTAGATATACTGTGATAGACTATGGGCCAATGAGGAATTCTACTTTTAATAAATCTATCTAATAAATACTTCAGTGTTCATTTTAAATGCATGACTCTGCAATTATTGATGTCTTTACTATGTAAAGGATTTCCCACCACTGCCAGTGATAAAACAGTTTCAAGAATAGTCAGAAATCTGACATTTAACTTCTCCTTTCAATTACTTTGAGACACTGGAGAGTGCTGTTCATTCTAATGGAGGGATTGTCTATGCTGAGATAATCCCTCACAATGGTCTCTGTCTAATTCCCTTATATTATATGGAAAATACCTGGAGGTGCCAGGTAGCCCCACAGGCTTCAAGCTAATTAACCTCTTAACACCCACACCATCAGATAACAGGGACAGCTCATGCAGCCCATCTCTCTCCCTCTCCCTGTCCCTCTCTCTGTTTCAGCTCACCAGCATCCAGTTACAAATTAGCTGAAACGGCTTTTGTTACTCAATACACAGAAAATAAAAGCGATTGAAGGCGATTTTCATGTGCTAATGCTGCCGACAAGAATGGTGCAGGTGCAGCTCGTTTGTCAGAGGTTTCTTCCGTCAGTCTCTGTCTACATGCTTCACTTTGGGAGGATAAAAATCTTTGTCTTTCAGGAAAGGACATCAGGTTTCCGCGCAGATAACAAGTAAAAGTCTTTCCTTGTGCGTCATTACGCACAAGTACCGTATCCAGCGAAAAGATCCCGGGCTGCTCCTGACGGCAAACACTCGCATTGTTGTCATTGTTGTTATATCTCGGGCTGGAAACAAACTGGCCTTATCAGATGTCAGCTTGGTATACAGAAGCCTCACTTGGTGTTTGAGCGGGGAGACAAATAAACAGCGAGGCGCGCTGGGAAGATGGAGAACTACAAATAAACTCACTTAAATGTAATAAATGATGTAATATTCCTAAAGGTACTTTCTGTTTCTGTTAAGCAACAAAATTCAGCATATGCATCTATCCCGGTTTTGTATCTGGGATAATCATAATTAATAAAGTTGTTAAATGTAAACTTATTAAGTGTATTTTCATAAATGCAGTAAACGCACGGATTAACTCAGGTATCGAGCATCTCTGACACTTTCAAAGTGTTAGAAAGCCGAGAAATTACCTGCACACTCGCTTCTCTTACTCCACATAAGCTCATATAAGCAGCTTACCTGTTTCTGATTCCTGCTCCCTCGCTGAAGTTTAAACAGCAGATTTGTTTTCGCTCAGTTTTCGCTGCTGGAGGATAACTTAAACTCCACTGCTGCGGTGGTAAACTTGTGTGCGCTTCCCTCCGCCTCCTTGAATGAATCTGAGCCTGTTCCTTGTTCTGCACTTGCTGATACTCAGGAGAGCTACGCCTCCAAGGCTGGTCTTAGCTATGCGTATTGACATGGCATCGCCTCAGGCATTCAGTAAACAGCAGCAAGCAGCCAGTTTCGGCCAAGAGTCGAAAAGGAATGCGTGGATTTGTCTTGCTTATGACGTCCCATTTATAAAACATAATGCAATATTTTCATAATACTGAATATATTTGTGACTTCATGCGAGTTTTTATATGGCTTGCAGGTCTACACATGTCTATAACCAGGCATGTAGCCTATTGCAGTGCAAGAATGGGACAATATTCTGTGTTATCATACATCATGCATTTTAGGAAAGTGGCTATCATGTGAGAAAAATGCAATAACCTAATATTGCATGTATATAAACATGAGCAACAGCACATCCCTAAGCTTTTTTAACTGCTGTCCCACCTGTTTAGTAATAATACTATACGTTTTGTAACTGTGATTTTTAAAAATGTGTTTTAATGATTTACTGGCTGCTACATATAGCTCAATAAATATATAAGCATTATAAATATTTTCATTGACCATTATACTGTTTGTTGCTATTTTTTTTGTTTTTTTATTTTATTTTATTTTTATAAAGCATTCAGGTCTATTCATTATCATTTCTTGTAAAGTTTGTTTAACATAAAATTCTGTAAATAAATTTTTCATCGACCATTATACTGTTTGTCACCAATTTTTTGTTTTTATTTTATTTTATTTTATTTTTATAAAGCATTCAGGCCTATTCATTATCATTTCCTGTAAAGTTTGTTTAACTTAAAATTCTATTTTAATTTTATTATTATGATAATATTTTTAGGAAGGTAACTGTCATGTGCTGTAATGCAATAATATTGCATATACAGACTTCAAAATAATGTACATTTTGACACTACCTGTTTAAATGCTGCAAACAAAAATGATTTGGTGACTATATAAAGGCTAACAATGCACAATCAAGGATGATACATAATGATAAATCCACCCAGCATTCAACATGAAACTGTATTTTACCACATGCTAGTTTCTATGTTGCATGCACACAATGTCTTTAACTGCCTTAATCACATCCTTCACATAAAGTATCTATAACACTGTATAATACAGCATTATATCCCATATTATGTATGTAGTGTAATGTATGAAATCACTAGAAAGTGGGCTGTAATCATGTAAATACAGTAGTAAAATGATATAGTGTGTGCAAACTTGAGAAACTGTGAATTTTACATAAAAACCTTATACTTTTTTAAGCTGCAGTGATTTTTTTTTATCATGATTTCGTGACTGTTGTAAAATAATCCTGATACTTAAACCACAATGTGTAGGATAAATGCGTAATATATACGTAATGCACAACACACATTAACCACATTAAACCGTTTTACAAGGGCGCCTCCTTTGACCCCGCCCCAGGTTACCTAAATATGAAACCAGAGCTGCAGACAGTTGGTAAACCACATCTACTGTCTTCTGCTTCCACCCAAAGCCAACAAACGGGTTAAACCCAACATCCAGTCCCACAGAGGTAACTGAAAACACCCTCTGAATAACGAACAACACCAAAAACCGTATTCATGATTCAGCTTAAATTTCAAATCTGTCAGCAGTTTCTGTTATTTAGGATTATTTTGACCAACTACAGGTGCAAAGGGGTCGATTGTTAATTCTTTTATTAATGCTATGTGTATCCTAAAACTGAGAACAGCATCAGCTGCAGGAGCCTTGTTGTTTCATTGTTGTTTGAGCATTGTTGGGCTGCATCCTCTGGAAGCAGCATGAAGCATTGTGGAGGCTCATGTGTTTACTGAGAGCCGTTGAAAGCTCACCTGCAACACTGGTGGCCTCACAGCTGCTCCCACCAGGGCAATTAACCCCAAGTTCAATACAAAGACAGAGTCACAAAACACAGGAGGAAACTGTGGACTTTATAAAAGCATTCACATGAATTATGTTTGAAATGTCAAATAATTATAATAAACTTTGATAGAGCTCACAAGTGAAACTATTTCTTTCAATGTCATGTTCAGTGATTGAAGTATTGACATAGCCAGGTACAGTGTGTCCAGCATGTTTTCTTAGGAAAAAGATATTGTTGACTCGTACAGGTCACCCCACTGAAGTTTGTTATGACTGTGTGCTCTGTATTCAGTGATGAAATGCAGCCAGCAGGCTACTCTGACCTCATTAAAGAGCAAAGTAGTGAAGTCGGTTTCAATGAGGCTTTAAAGAGAGCTCCCACTACGCACGCATACCCATTGTCCTCCATATCAGGAGCATCAGGGGGGATTTGTAAGCCTTTCTGATAAGCATCCGTAGCCCAGCAGACTGCTGCCAACCTCTGCTCTGCAGTCCTCATTCACAGGGAGGCCGGGTTGGGAACAGCAGAGGTGTGTGTGTGCATGTGTGTGTGTATGTGTGTTGTTTGAGAATAGGCCATCCGGCTCCCATATACTTTCTGCTATAAAAATGTTCTCAATAAGAATCTCAATAGAACTGGATGAAACAGGATAAAGGTTTAGAAACAATTTGTGTGATGCAATAGTTCAGCAACAAACAACAATAAGGAAACACCGAAAAGCTTTTAATGCATAGTGCAAAATTAAATTAAGGAAAGTGAAATTAAACTACAAAGTTTATTTTATTCCACAGTCTTCCGTCCAAATGCTTTCAAACTTTCCCTGAACTTGCTCAAAGCATGGACTGAGTAAAACAGTGGACTCAGCTAACCTCACATCACCCATTGACCTGTGGACCTTCCATTTTAAAGCCTCGATTCTGGCATTTCAGCCGTCGCCATCTTTGTTTTTTGGAGCCAGAAGTGACCATATTTGGACAAGAGGGTTAAGCTGTGGAGGAGCGAGGGGTGAATCTGAGTCATAGACTCCTTTTACACTAAAATTAGCACTTATATGCAGGCTTTTTTTAAGCATGGGTCATGTTTGATGTCATGGACAGTCCAGAAAACAGGTTAGTAAGCCATAAACAGCAGCATGGAGGCTAGTGAAAATATTACAGCGGTAACTTATCTCTTACTCATTGAGTCTCTATTTCAAACTCAGTGCAGACTAATTTGGAGCAATGTTTGAGCGTTGCTTGGCATTTTGTGGCTGCCCATCATTGCATCTTGCTGTCAAAGGGGCTAAAATTAGCTTGTTCACCCAGGTGTTGCATTTCCCTCACTGCTGATCGGAGCCGGAGCTGATAAATACCCGTGACTGCCGGAGTCATTTCACTTGGGTGTGAGTGCCGATGGTAAACTCTCTCATTACATACAAGCCAAATGTTAGTGGGTGTAAGTGGGTTTTTTGTGCAGTGGGAAAGGGGCTCTAGACTGTAGTGACACCTCGCAGACAGCCTGTCAAGTGGCCATTAGAGGAATTGCAGTTTTTAGCACTTCAGCCTTGACTTCATTTTTCAGCCCTGGAGGTTGCTGCTTGGCTCAAAGTTAATTTTTGCTAAAAATTATGTGACACACTTTACAATAATTCTTCTAACCCCCCAGAGAATTCCTTCCAAAATCAGCTCATTGCTTTGGTTTTACAGCAACTTAACAGATTCACTCTCATCGGTGCTGTGTCCAGAGGCAGCAGGCGGCTGTTTTCAGTATTAAAAAAATCCACTCTACACCACCTGTGTAGCATCAATAAACAGACAGACAGAGTTATACTTCCATACATTTCCCCCAGACGCTGATGGAGCCAGAAGAGAGTGAATGTTGGACTTATATTTACTCCAACTGAATGCCAGTGTTGCTCCTCGTCTGCTGGATGTGTAAATATGCAACTGTTTGCTAACAAGTTTGCCATAGCAACTTAAAAGGTGAAAGGTCAGTGCTTAGCTGACAGCTTGTTCCCCAAAGTAGCCAAAAAAATCAATCAGCTAATGCAGGTTTAATCATTTTAATTCCATTTTTCAGCACTGTTTTCTACCACTGGTACATCTGTCCATGCTATACAACACCTACAGTTTTGTTCACATGTGGTCATAAAGACTTTAATTTGTCCACTGACTACTACAGTTATTCCTGCAGTTTTTATACAAGGCCAAGTTTGTTGTAAACATTTTCACACACAGGATAAACAGAGCGATCTTGAGATAAGGAGATGGAAAAGGGTTGGCGACTGCAGGAGGAAAACAGGGTGGCGATGACGCAAAAGAGTGAGAAGGGGGGACGGGGGTGTTAGAGGAAAAAAAGTTGAGGAAAACAGAGGAAGAAAGATTGAGAGAGTTATTCCTAATGACTGCCGTTTCTATTGTAGTCTAGGCCTGCGTCACAGTGGGGGGTCTGACAGACACAATCTATTTTGGTGCAAATCTCCATTCAGAGGGTCCCTCTCCAATGCATTCTCAACCACATCTTTACCATCAACTGTCACCCTCCCTCCTACTCTGAGGCTCCCTCTTTCATTTCTCTACTCCCTTACATTCCTCCTTATCCCCTGCTCCTCTAACCTCACTCATCTTTCACTTAATTACTTATTCATTTGCAATTATCTTTCAGGAGGATAAGGGTCTGTGTGAGTGAAGCTGAAAGCAGAACTCACAAGGAGTGGATGGAGCTTGTGAAAGAGTGTGCGAACATGAGGAAGCAATGGAGCTTTTTAAAATTCAAAGGACAGAAGATTGGCAGCTATTTGTTCAGTTGGGCTTTGTCTTGGGTTTTCCAGCCAGTGTTTTGTCACCGATGATGTTCTGCAAGCTTCGTGATGAGGTGATCTTTTGTGTCTTAGAGGGGATATGTTCATGCAGGTGCGTTTTTGGCACAAAGAGTGCGTCCCTGTCGGGGAATGTAGCAACCAAGGCATTCCTTATGTTGACAGAGCATCCCTCACACTAGCCCGCGAATGTCAGTGAAACCTGAGAGCGGCTCAAGTGTCAAACATGCAAAAAAAAAGTGACAATATACCAAGAGGCTTTGTGTTAAACAGGAATGTGAAATGAATAATTTCTCAAACCAGATTTTTTTTGGTGCTCTTGTGGCAGCAGAAACAGGATGTACTGACATACTGTCATCTTTCGAGATGATATGGTGAACTTTAGTGAGCCACAGAGCCACGTTAGCATGGAGTTGGGTTTCAGGCTATCTGACGTTAGTCCAATATTCACTCTCGTTTTCTGGCCTTATTCACCCCTTCCTCATTTGGTCGAAACTTTTGGACTCTCCATATCGATCTGAACCTTAATTACAGGTGTGTAACCTCCCTCGAAACATGATCTGGACCAAATTACCCAGACTTTGGTCCCACAAAAAGAGGTGGCCTCGGTCCAGATTGAACTGAACCATGGTTTGTTTCTGCTGGTGTGAAAACATTTCTTGATGGCTTGGACTTTCAGAACAATTACAGAAAGTTCTGGCAGTCTCTCATCAAGTGATAAGAGTAGTTTAGGGCCTCAGTGCATAGTGTATATGTTTGTGTGTGGTTTAGCAACAGAGAGATTGATGGTGACTGCACTCAGAGCAGACAGGCGTCGGCGTTTAGAGCAGAGGAGAAATTAGCAGTGAAGTTGTTAAGTGGTAGTAAAGGCAAAGTGTAGGTTTAAGTTTGCCCATAAACAATGCAAAATAACATAATGAGCCACGGTAGCAAATGCGAAGAGGAAGAGACAACTTTATAAAGAGTCAGCTCTAAAAACGGACAGAAACTCTGACACAGAAACGCTGGTATGTCATGTATGGTTTCTTAGTGCGCTCACATAATTGCAATGTGGAACAAAAACTAAGCAAATCAAATGCATACAGCGTAAGAAAATATTAACCTTGTTTTAAACATTGGGTTGGTCTTCTGTGTGTGAAAGGGCCCTTAGAGCTGCATTGTTTGCTCTGTACTAACTCAGAGGGAAATATCTGACTCTGCTGATGCTGCACTATCTTCATCAACTAGTGGTTAACTGTGTTTGTATGCCATTTGGTGCTAGGCAGCAATGGGCTTTTTCAGAGCTTTGTGACACCTTTGTGTCACAAGCGAATGGCACAAGCGACTGGCCACGTATCATGCTGACATTAAAGGGCGGCTTATTTCGTCAGTGTCTGAGGCCACAAGTCACTGCCCAAGCATTGGATTACGACTTCAGAGTGAGACTGGATTGAGGATACATATGCGGGAATCTGTGAATGTCTGTGTAAAGTTTTGTGTCAATCTATAAAGTAGAACGCTTTGACCTGCTTGTGGCATAGTAGAAAAGTCAGAAGATGACCTCCTTTGTCAAGATATTTCATCATGAACCACAGCTATCAACCTAATTTTCGGTGCTTGAGGAAACATCAGGGGATCACCAGAGTCAGTAGGATTCATCCTGAGGGGACCTTGAATGATTGCAGATTTTATAGCAATCCATCCAGTTCTTGTAGAGATATTTTAGTAGGTATGGGCCAGGGGGGTGGACCAGCCAACAGACAATGCTATCCCTAGAGCTATGTGATTAGCGTGGCTAAAAAACACACTGATTATGGCAGCTTTAAAATTTTGCCTTTTACATATTTTTTCCATGCCTGCCTTGCAAAGCTCTCTCTCACTCTTTGTTCTTTTCCTTTTTCCGTCTGTTGCTCTGACCTCACTGAATCTGTCAGTGAATTCATGATTAGCTTTTGGCCATGACCGGCTGTGGCTCATACAGCCCATTGACTTTGTCCGTCATCTCTGCACGCAGCAGTAACTCAAATAGTGCATGTTTTGCTTTTTCTAAGCCTTTCAGGTTTCTGTTCACCCCACCCGCTAACCACCATTGCACACACACACATCTTTATACACACACCCACACACACCCACACACACCCACACACACACACCATGTTCATGAATATGAGCCAGGTCATTGGGATCATGCAGACGATGGGTAAAAGCTGAAGAAAAGTCTTGCCCCAGGGGACAGTGAGTGTCCACTATGGATTAGTGAATGACAGAATCTGTCTACAGGCTGCGCGAAAAGGTGTCCATCTCAGTGTGTTCCCTGGGGGATGGAGCTCTAATCTAGTAATCCTACCCTGACAATCCTGGTGTATGCTTCACAACACACTGCCTTTCCATGCTGCTGACACGGAGTTCACAGATAAGGTGGCTAACTTTCACCCCTATTGTCCTGTCACGCTAAATGAAAAATGGACCATCAGCGCTGCTGGAATGCGCTGGTGTTTTGGAGAAGCCTGCAGTAGTCGCCTCACCGGCTACATTACCTTTAGGTGTTGGCTTGCTAGCCTATGGCTGTGCATAAAAGCCCCAGTGTTGACACACTGTCACCGGGATCAAGTTCATGGTTTAACTTGAGTTTGAAACTTTGCATCAGTGGTAAACAGGCCGATTTAACATAGACAAAGTGACGCTCCATTTGCAAACAAGAAATGTCAAGTTTTATACGAGCGTGAGCACCAGGGTAAACCAAACACTGCAGGCTTTATTGGATATAAACACAACTCCCCAGCGCTCAAACAAGATGACGGAATAAATAATGTAGATAAACATGTTAGCAGAATGAAGCCTGACTCACTTTAATGGGGAAAGATCTAAATGGCGATACACTGTAAATATCATGTCCTTTCAAAATGACCCTGCAGCACAAAATGATCAAAATCAACAGAGCAACATGTGATGGAAAATTACCCCAAGCCATTTTTTCTCTGTCCCAGGTGGTTCTCATTCATGGTCTCCCCACCGATTGCATACACACAAGAGAACGTGGCACTGCGGGGGGATTACGGCCAGGATGTGGCAACCCAGGCAGCATCTGGAGTTAAGCCCTGCACGCCTGGAGCTCCTGGTGAGGGGCACTCTCCCATTCATCTAGTCTTTCCTTACAGTCTCATCTGCAACCCTTAGCTGCAGCTACATCTATAACTCACAGGCAAAACATATGAGGCTATTTGTAGTCTTTCATTGTTTACACTAATGTGCGACAGTAGGAGAAATCTCCAAGGGAGATGAATGAAACACAAACCATGAAGAAGATTGAATCAGAGATAGCAAGGGAAGAGGAGTCAACATGGGAGCAGGGGATCAAACAGAAGTGAGGGACAGGATGTACTGTGTTCACCATGTGTCTGTGTCTCCCCTCTCTCTGCAGGCTGTGGCGGAGATAGTGGAGATCTGCTTCTCATTAGAATATAGAAAAAGGATTTAGAGAGGAGCATAATGGCTGACTGCAGTCTTAACCCTGTCACTCTGACGCCCCAAACCACCAAGAGCCTTCCCCGAACCTCCCAGGCACACTCAAACTTTGGCTCGTAAATACAAAACAGCTTTGCTGCCTCATGTCAGCTTCCCAGTACCAGGCACTCTATACATCAGAGACCGAATGGAGGCCAATAGCCTCATGTCCATCCATTCATCAAACCTACGATGGCAGGCCTTCCGTGTAAGAGTTTCAAAGTTGCACAGTGCAGGCTTGCCTGGGCCCTATCACTGAGTGAAGCGCATGTCAGGAGTCTGATTTGTGAAAGTGTTTGCTTATATGTGGTAAAATACCGTCAGTTCCCCCAGAGGAATACGCCTTGAGTGAACGTTCAAATCCCTAATGAGCAAAAGATGTGTGAAAAGTCCCATTGTGGTAAAAGTTTCCTGTGCATTTTCACACTGGTGAGAGGAGAAGACTAACACAAAAGAAGGATGGAGATGGGGATGAAAAGAGCGAGGCATGAAAGACATATCCTGCAGAAGTTCATGAAAAGAGGAAGGAGGCGGTGATTGTTATTATTTTTTCACCCGTGCTTTTCTGTCCTTTTTTGGATCCTGCATAAAGAGCTCCTTGGCTCTATTTGTGATTGTGTTCCTCCACAGCTGTTTTAGGCCACTCTTTTATATCATTTTTCTAACCAGCTGCTCAGGCTGTGATCACAAACAGAGCCCTGGGAGATTTATTTTTGATGCACTCACACACATGCGCACGCATACATGCTCACATTTTCAGATACTCATGCAAGTCGTTTACACCTGGAATTTATGAGAATAAAACTATTGAAATACTTTATCTTTTGTCCTGCCAAAGGTAGATCAACCTGAAATATTTTGTCTTAGGTATGGGAATTTAACCCCCTGAAGTAAAACTATTTTAAAAATGTTTAAGGAATAAAAATGTAAAGGAGTGTTTTATTGGACCATCAATCTCATCATTTTTCTCTGCAACAAGGACTGTGGGAACGTATCTATGTGCTGCAGGAGAAACTTGATTTAAGAGGCTACTGTGATTGCTGTCGTTCGGGGGATGATTGTACTCAGATGTCAGAGTGAATTCCTCAGTTTCATAATGATGGGGAACACACAATGGACACTCTGTGATACAAAGGTAAAGGGGGCAGCTAGAGCTTCAGTTTAAGCATAAAGGGAAACACCGGTGTAGTTCTTCATTACAAACCTTTCCTGCTGCCAATCTTAATATAACAGCCTTAAACTGTGCCTCACGTTTCCTCATGTACATGCACACATGGACTCACTCTCTCACACTCTCTCACACACACACACAGGCAGAGTTCAACAAGCTGTGTTTTTTTTTGAGGTATAATTGATTGGATTTTAATGTAGCCTCTGAAAGAAAAGAGAGAGGTTGATACACCGGTAAATAATTTTCCACATTTCTCAGCGGAGCTCTTTCTCTCCTAAATTCACCATCCCTCTCTTTCTCCCTCTTTCTCTTTCTCTCTCTCTCTCTCTCTCTTCCTGTCTGTTTTGGGTCATAGTGTTTAATGGCTGGCCTGTTGTTAACCCTATGACATCTGGTGCAAACACAGAGACCCATTTACGGCCTAATCAAAACACCCAAAAGTCAACGAAGAACAATCAATCACAACTGGTTCAGAACTTCACACAAGAAATCATGCCTTTCTATGTATACGCTTGTTTATACTTTTCATATTTTGGACTTAATTAAAATTCTTTGAAGGAACAAGTTTGACATTTTGTGAAAAATGCTTATTTGTTTTCTTGCCAAGAGTTAGATGAGAAGATCAATACCACATTCAGGTCTGCTCCCGCTAGCAGCTGTTTGTCACGATTGTGTTAGAACTGGCTATTTTTTTTACTCTGTTTCCAGTCTTTGTATAAAATGAGCATTAATGTAACAGCAAACAACTATTTGCTATGTAAAGATATAGTGGAGTAAAGCAGGATTTATACTTGTGCGTCACCTCAATGCTAGCCTACTCACATGGCCTACACTGCTGTGAGCCTTTATACTTGTGCGGTGGTGTGTCTGTTTCACTCTGCAGTTACACCTCCAAAACACTAGGCAGTGTCTGGGTTTCTGTGAAGTGCTGTAAAGTTTAGTTGATTCAAAACACACCCAAAACACACATTTAATGGCTTAATAGCAATAATTTCAAAAACAGGTGCACAGATCGGCTTCACTATAACTCCCAGCATTCACAGACAAAGCACTTGTCTTTTGCTGGACAAATTTTCCCCACAAATACAACATGCTGATGGTTTTTTTTCGCACACACCTATGGCATTTTACATTGTATAAATTAGCCTAGCAGCTAAGTGGACTTTTCCTCTACTCATAGGAAGCCAGGGACAACAGCAACATTTAACGAAGGTAATGTCAACCTCAGTAGCTTGACGTGCACCTCCACAGAAATGTAACTACACATCGTAGGGTAGGGTACGGCATAGTCTCTACATCGACGCAAAGACCACGCCATAGGTATGACTTTAATTTGACGCAGAAGTATAAATGTCACTTATGATGTCCAGGGCAGAGAATGCAGTATTTGACACTTTGGCGTTGGCTCCATTTCGAAGCCCCAGAGGTGGCTGCTTGCTCTGACAGAACTGTTGCCTTTATTAGCACTGTTAGCACTGTTAGCTGCTGGCCGGCGGCTATGCCACCTCCATGCTGCGAGTCTTGTGCAGACAACCTCTGAATCAAATGCTCTGAATATTGCACAGAGCTCCTTTAAGCTAAGCTGACAGACATGAGAGTAGTATTGATCTCTTCTTCCTGAGCTGCTTTTCTTCTTGGAGGAACTTAGCTTTAAAGTTTTATTAAATCTAAAGGTGGATGTTGATAAAGATCTCCAGGTCCACTCTTTGTCTAAACATTATATTGCTATTTTTCGTCTGAGTGACTGTGTGTATTTGAGCTTTCAGTGAAGCAGGGCAGCTCTTCCGTTGACTCTGTCCCATATCTGGAATAAAACGGTGCCCACTTCCTCCCATTGAACCAGCCAAAAATGGCCTTCCCTGCAGCCATGGTGGGAGAACTGGGATCGACAATGGGAAAGCAGGATGGACACCAGATCAGAGACTGTGGTATAACCCTAACATACATAAACACTCAGTGCCCCCAAGCCCAGCAATACAAACATCAACTCTATGGTTTTCTGTCTGGGACAATGACACATATAGAAAAAGCAAACTCAAACAACTTCAAACTGACAATAGTAGGATTCATGCATGTTACTGTGTAGATCTACTGATGCAGAGTCTGTGTATTTTAATTATAAGGATGAAGTTAATTAGCGCATAATGATTCACACTTTTCAACACTTTACACTCAGACATTATTTAACCATACTGTCGACTGCGACTCCTCTCATGTGGGAGGAAGAGCGTGTTTAGCAGAGAGGCCTTGAGTCTCAGCACAAAAGAACAGTAATTAAATGTCTCACTTTGGTTACTGGAAACTCAGGATCGCTGAATTATTTTTTTGTTTTGTTTTCGTTCTTTCATTCTTTCTCTTGACAGCAAAATAAGGAAATGTACCAATCATGTTCTGGCTGCAGAGACAGGTGATTATGAAACTGAACCTGACTGAACATAAACAAACACGCGGTGACCTTGTGAAACCTCAGCTGTGAAACATGCATGCTGTTGAGTCCCTACATGTCACAGGCTGTGGTCTGGACATCAGAGCGCAAGGCCATTTCCGTAAGTGTGTGCCCCCCACCCCCACCCCCATCTCCACCCCCCCCCATCTCATTTCCTCCATACCCAAACAAAAGCTGCCTCTCTGGGAAAAGCGCTCAGCCACTTATGTTTCAGTGTAGAGCCCAAACCTTCTTGCATGCAGACTCTTTATTCATCAGCGTGTCTGTATACAACTTACAGAGCACTTTGCTTCAAGCAGACAGCATGCAAGATGACTGATTTGTTCAAAATAGTCAGTCTTAAACAAAACGCGCACAACTTAGCTCACCCAAACATTCAAAACTTCCACATGAATCAGCATTAAATCAAGTTTTATTACACTTGCAGAACCAAAAGAGCAGTGTTCATCACTACCCTCCAGCTTTGATCTAGCTGTTGGGTAGGAGCGGTTTCCCCAGGTGGGTTCCCACTGTCAGAGCAAACTCCTTCTTTAGCAGGTTTCAAATGGACTTCAGCTGGAAACCCTTTCCCCATCAAAGCAGTCAGAGGAAGGGCGTTTCTCCCGAGAGGCCAAGCAGATCTCAGGGGTCAGAACGAGGATACTATTTTAGAGATGGGACAAAAATGTGAGCTAAGAGAGCTAAAAAAGCAAGGCCATTACAGGCCAATAAAGTTCACAGAGCAATTGCATCGAAAAGAGACAGGATTTTTGATCACACTCACACGGAGTTTAAAAGAGCTGGTACGCAGCAACAGGTTCAATATGTGCTCAAAAGGGGAAACAAATTAAATCAGCAGGACTGGGTGTCATGATCTTTTGTGTTCAACTAAGAAGCCCACTGATACATTTTGTCAAGAGACCAGAGTACGTAACAGAACAGAGAAGACCTCGGGAAAAGTGTTCACTTTAAGAAACTTCAGCGAACATTTAACCTGCTTGGCAGAGCTGAAAGTTATGTAGAGAAAAAACTTTTACTTTGCTCAGTGTGTAGCAGTAGAAAAATACCAGCAGGAGCTTGATGGACATCATGATGCCTAACACTTACCATTTGTACTAAAAATTGCCTGTAGCACTTCTGGTTGCCACAGTAACATGTATTATACATCACCACTAATGCTGAGTCATGTGACAACTCAGGGGTGAACATTAACCAAGACTGAAATAACATGGAAATCCTGACCACTTATTACAGACATTCCTTTAGCTTGATGTCTTGGCTCTACCTTTGTATATGTGAAACCCAGAGCAAGAACCCAGCAGTTCTCTTCATGATTCAGTTTTTATCACATGTGCAATACACGCTAAACTCTAAACAAAAGTGGTGCTAGACAGCACCCAAAATAAGGCTATTAAATAAAGACTAGGACATGCTCTCTCCATAGGAGCTATGGGGTATGACACTTGCACAACTCTATAGTTTTTTGTCTGGAATAATGGCGCATATAGAAAAAGCAACAGCTCCAACAGCTTCAGAACTGACAATAGTAGGATTTGTGCATGTTACTGTGTAGATCTACTGATGCAGAGTCTGTGTATTTTAATTATAATGATGAAAGTAATTAGTGCATAATGATTCACACTTTTCAACACTTTACACTCAGACACTATTTAACCAAGCAGTTCAGCTCTTCACGCCTGAATTTTAATCACATTGTGCAATACACTCTAAACTCTAAACAAAAATGATGCTAAACAGTACTCAAAACAAGGCTATTAAAGACTAGGGCAGGCTCTCTGACCTCATGGGAGCTCTGGGGTATGACACATGCGTAGTGTTACCAGAGCTGCAGTGTTAAAGGGTTACAGCAGGCGGCGCTAGCTATAAAGGTATGGTATCCACTCAGTTGCTGTTTCAGTGTGCTCATTTTGGTTTGCTTAATCTGAGAGAATTCTTTGGGTACGCACAAATGAATGATGTCTGACATACCATGGAACATTTTAATATAGAAAACATTTATGGTCTTTTATCAAGGGCCATTCTAGTTATTGCAGATTTTTAATTCTCACCTTTGTAATGTATAAAATATGTTCTGACCTACAGTCAACCGCACATCAGTGAAACAGATCCCTCTGTTCTATCATAGTGCACCAGCTATTGAGCCCTTCAACTGCAAGATTTTGCTGCATGTGATGTGCCCCAGTGACATGATGCAATATGACCCCAATGACTTGTCTTTGACCTCCTTGCCCCAAGTGGTTCTTTGGTTCATAATCAGAGGAGCCTGTTTTGTTGCTATGTGGCACCCATCTTTATAAAAAGGTATTATACAGCACCTTTGTCAAGTAGTGCCACGTAGCACTCCTTTTTGAATTTGAGCCTCAGGCCCCCCTTGAATGATGCCAGATAAGGTCATGGAAGAGTCATGTTTTCTAATGATTAAGTGATTCATTTCATATGAATTTGAGGTTCTCATGTCCTCTCTAGGGGACACTGAAATATGTACATGAGGGCAGGAGGTTGTGGGTCCCTGCTTTAATGGGTTTTCCTCTGAAAATACATTTGTAGGCCGTTTAATTTATATAAAAAAAATTCCCAGAAAACTAAACTTCAAAGAGGGGCTTAAAAGTTGTGGCAGTGGAGCCAGCACCTCAACCCATGCCAAAAGACTGCTGAGAAACAAATACTGAAGTCAATATTTCAGCCTTTATTTTCCACCACAATTTAAAAGACATGCTTGACACTCAGACTCCAGCTTTGATTTGGTTGTTGGGTGGTAGCGCTTTTCCCAGGTGGATCCCCACTGTCAGTCCAAACTCCTTGGCGGCATGTTTCTCATGGACCTCGGGCTTCAGCTGGTAACCCTTCTCCCTATCAAAGCAGTCCAAGGGAATGAAGGAAAGTGGCTTTTCTCCCAGGAGGCCTTGCAGACGCTTACGCCAGCCCTCCAGCATGGTGCCGCGCACCTCAGGGGGAACGTAAGACGGAGCCCAGAAGATCTGAGGAGCCAGAACCTGGAAGCCACAGTAGTGCAGGATGCCATTCTGGAAGGAAAAACACATTAGTGTTGATGTAGCCATTTGGATTGTTATGTTTGCCACCGTTAACAGCTCATTTAACGCTTTGTTAAACCCATTCACCCTGATGGAGTACCTGCAGGGGCCACAGTGTGACATTCATGTCTCCATTAATGCCATTGGCACTGAACATGGACTCCTGAGACCCAGTGGTGAAGGACAGCATGGCCATCTTGTCCTGTGGAGACAGCCAACAAATTAAGGGGGGAAACCCTTTAGACCATTAATCTCCTTTTGGACCTTTACCTTGAAGACTCCCTGGCTGTATCGCTTCTCTTGTGAGTAGGCAAAACCCAGTGTGAGCACCCGATCCATCCAGCCCTTCATGATCGCAGGAACAGTGAACCAGTACATGGGGAACTGAGAAGCAAGGTTTAAAATTAGTTTTACAGAAAGGGCTTCACACAAACACATTACTGTCACTCAGACTCTACCTGGAAGATGACGATGTCTGCCTCAGTGAGTTTGCGTTGCTCCTCAGTGATGTCAGCAGACAATTTTCCTTGCTCCCATGCCAATTTGGTTTCCTCTGCGTAACGGAAATGATCTGCATTCTTGACTTCTCCTGCAGTGACAGTACATTCCTGTGAGTCTGAAGGTCAATCAAGAGCATTTTTTGTATACCAGTGAGGTATTTATATACCATTTATGTCCTCAGCTGTAGCAGTGGCTTTAAACTTCATGGCGTACAGGTCAGACACTTCTACCGTGCAGCCCTGAGCTGTTAAAACTTCCACAGCAGCATTTTTGGCTGCAGCGTTGAATGAGCCAGAGCTCTGGTGGGCATACACAATCAACACTTTCTTTGCTGCTAAACCAAGAGATAAAAGGTTAGAGTTAACGCACATTAGATCAGAAAGCTTGCAAGTGAAACACTGGTGCAATTTTAGGAGATCCAACCTTAATCTGAACATGACACACACTGTCAAAACACTCAGCAAACACAAGAGCTGAAAACTCACCCATTCTGAAGCAAGATGTCAAACTGTGAATGATGAGTTTTAAATTAGCTGGTGTGTTGATAGAAAGAGCAGCTCATCCTGGGGCAACACTCAGCATGCTGTTTAAATACACCAAGCCCTCTGGCTCATTTGCACTCTCACAGGTCCTGTCAATCAGTAATCAAGGTCATCAATCAGCCGGCATCTTCCAGCACTCATCAACATATCTGCACATCTTTCATTGAACTTGGACAGCATTTTTAAAAGGGGAGCGGAATTTATTCACTAAAAGCCAAGAAATGTAGTTTTTTATCAGTGAAACCAGCTGCAAAATCTTCCTGTTTTAACTAAAGGATTAACTTACAATAACACTCCTGTGTTTACACCATCTAATTCAAGGCAGTGTCTGCTTTTCCCATTTTAGTCTAACCAGAAAGTGACAGAGACGATGTCTGTCTCCGTTTTTTGTGTCTTTTACACAGCGATCGTGTGGATATTTGAGAGCATGCGTGTCTGTCTTTGTCTGTCTGTGTGCAAGATGTTTAAAAATTGTGTGCCACTCCTGATGTCTTCCAACCACATGAAGCAGATGTGGCTGAGTGATCCTCTCACTCTACTGTTGCTGGTTTCCAGCTCTGTTTTCCTTTACATTACTTTCCTCTAAAGAAACAGTTGCCTGCGGTCGAGTCTGCTCACGAATGTTGCCCTGTAAAAAAAAAAAATGGACTCAGCATTGGACATCAAAGGCATGAGACATGAGCTGGCACACATCTGGGACCGAAATCACCCCTAAGTCCCATCTATCTAGCCACTGTGGGGAGGAGGGGTTAATAAACAACATATAACACATATTAGCACATAGGCGCACATACATGTAAGCTACCGCAGGAGTGAGACATATGGATGCACTTTATCAGATATGTTCCTGTTGTCTCCTTTTTCTCTCTCACTGACACTGATTTAAGTTTTAGAGGTTGGTAGGTATTTGTCACATTGCTACATGCATTGTTCAGATTTAAAATTATGAGGCATTCTGGTGTTTATGAGGCCGACTCCTTTCATCTCAGCGGCCTCTGTGTTTTTTACATCATCCCCACACTAGTGTTGGTCCTCGTTGTGCTTCACATTAAGCCTCTGGCTGCATTCCCTCTGTTGTGACGGGAAGGATCGTGTGTTTTGCCGCAAGGTGTGTTTTCATGGTTTGTGATGTATTGAGCTACGTGATCCCGGACTGATTTGTTGCAACACCGCATGAAGTACTCCCAAGTATGTTTCACACTTTCTACATGTGTCAGGTATTTGGCGTGTGCTGCTCGAGGCTTGACAGAACATCTGCAGCCCACCTTTAGGAGCTCCTTTACACAAAACCACAGCCATGCATTATAGAGTATATAGGGGCTTTAAAGAGGTACATAAACATACTGTATGTACAGAGGCTTTAAGCTTGTTTGTCATTAAATACATGCTGGATAATGATGTGGAAAATGTAGCCCACAGTGCCATCATATGGCTAATGTAGGGAATTGCAGCTATTTAGTCATTTCTTTTATGGGGACAAACATTAAATAAAATGCTTACACCTACTGCACTGACTGGATAAGTTGCTGCAGTATCCAGAGTACCAAACTGGCTAAGGAGGGGCCTAAGGGGTCGAGAGGCCCCTAAGCCAGGGCGTCAGTTGGAAGGGAGTGTTGTTAACTTTTTTTTGCTGTTGTCTTGGTTTCTACTTTTCAAACATTTTGACCTGACAAAGTTTCATGTAGGATTAAAACATTGTCTTTATTAAACTTTTGTAGCATGGCACAAGTGTGCAGACATTTCTTTTTCTTTGTTTACACTGTTTTCTAATAGTCTTTTGTTTGTGATGTGTGTATAATGATTCTCCTTCAACATTTTTTGTTAGAAAAGACATGGCTCAGCCCAAAAATCAATAACCCAGTTTTGTTTTGTTTCATTTTTTTTATTGTTCAATCACACTGTCTTCTTCTTCTTCTTCTTCTTTTTTTTTTAGCTGCAACCAGCAGCTCTGTAGCTCACTCTTTCAGTGGCTAGGTGGTCAGTCAACAAAAATTTCTCCACCATTTGTTGGCCGCAGTTATTTGGCATGGTGGTTGCAGCGATTGTGAATTCACACTTATGTCTTACAGCTGTCAAGTGCGTGCTTGGGCTGAAGAAGACCTACTATAAGTTAGTAAGGAATCTGGAGTATGTTTAACCCACAGGTGTTCTTTGATGCATCTAAAAACATGTCTGTATAGTATCTTGCAGTTCCTTGTATACTATCTGTGTCACTGTGGACTCTTTATCTGTCTAGCATGAACAGAATACTAAGTTTGAGGTGCAGTGTTTGATTAACTGATGAAATGTCACTGAAAAGAGGCAAGATGGCGATGCTAAGTGCCTTTTTTTTTTTTTTGCATCTGTGCCCAGAAGCTCATTACCCCACAGTCCATCCATTTTCCTGCTTCACAAACACGCTCCTCCTACTTTCTACCACTAGATGGAGACAGTACCCAGTTTCCCTTCCAGTAAAGAGATTGATTTGATGCAGTTTATGGTTTAATCACAGTTGGTGAATATCTGCCAGAGCTTGAGGAGGTTAAGGCCAAAGTGAGTAACAGCCATCCAGATGGTGAGTCATGAATTGTGGCTGCATATTGGCAGAACAGAATCACTGTAAAGCATGCAAACTGCAACCTTTAGCAGATTAATGTCACTGATCTAATCACCGGAATGACCAGAAGTAAACAGAGCTCCAGGATTTACTGTGTGTGTACTTTTGGTGCACTATCAGCACTGCCGCCTGACGGGGAGAGAAATTAAAAGTCATTCAAGTGGTTTCAGATGGAGGAAGTTTAGGTATGGCAGAGAGGCCTGTTAAATATCCTCAAAATATTTGCTGGACCAGGCACTTCCTCTCCTGTATCACTGTCATCAAACACATAAATGATCAGATTTATCAGAAAAACAAAAGTGGATCTTTAAGAAAGCGTCACTATCCCTGCTGCATTTTTTAAACCCAGACATATCACCTGAAACTCAGTGCTTTTACTTAACTCTAAATAACAGCTGATAGTGAGTTTATCATCAGCACTTGACAGGCTAAATTATGTTTGACTGAGATTAAATAACAGGAAATAACTCCCATGACGTTACTTTACTCCAGCTAAGGAGTTATACAGTATGTACAAGTCCACCATAGAGCAGCATACATTACCTGCAGTGAGGAATAAGTAAACCATGGGTTTGCCTTTTTGAGGACACATGCAACAAATGGCACCATTTTAAATTAGAAACATTCATTTATATCATTCCTCTTTAACCACAGGAAAATATTCAAGGTGGCAATCTGAATCACTCTCTCAATAGGCCCCTCCACCCCACAGGCCTCGGTGCCACCACGCCGCCTGCACTGTCTATATTTACGCCCCTGCAGCAGCTGCACGACTGTTGGGTGTTTATACAAAGTTTGCAGTTAGAAAGTGTAATGAAAGTGTCTGACTCTCTGTGATGGTACAACAGTACCAGACAGTGATGTGTAGAGAATAATTGGATCACAGTTTAGGCCCAGAGAGGAACTGTATGTTACTGTTACTTCAGGTTTTGTGTGAGACAGTGAAATGAGAAAGAGTCTTGGTAACTAAGAGTGCTAATAAGCAAGTGTCTGTCACTTGTATGCATAAAAATAACATCGCATGTATGCGGTCATTTGCCACATTTAATTGTAGATAGCTTTGACGTCACCTTTAAAGTGCGCTGAACCAACTTCTTTGAACTTTTTCATCCTCTGACTTTTTTTTGGTTGTTGTTTCTTTGTTTTAAGAAATTTGAATTTGTGAATTTCTCACATGCTTCCATGGAAAACACTGAACATATTGATTAATTGATTGATTGAGGACCACAGTTAACAAAATCAAAACTATAGGAAAACATCTGTCTACAAGCTCCCACACAACTTGTGCAGATTAATCCACATCTCATTCATCCAGTTGTATGCTCAGTATTTCCCAAAGACAGGTATTTGTCACAGCAGTTACTGATCTTAAGGTGGATTATGAGCATTTTCTGTTCTGGTTCCTACTGTGGGACGGGTGGAAACATCCCCAATGAGATAGCTTTAAGGTCTCAAAATCACAGAATAAATGAAAATATGTTGTGAAGAAAGTGAGACAAGATCAAAACAACACTTTCTTTCCTTATCAAAGGATTCAACTATGAAAGCCTCAAGAGAAGAAAGAGCCATCTAATCGCATCTTTCTCTCACTTTCAGTTCCTCCCACATTTGTGCTAGTCTTTAGTTGGATTAATGTTAACATCTCCTAATACTTTCCTTTTTACTGTGGACTGCTAAATAGTTTTCATAAACTGTTATTTCTGTATCTCATTTGGTCTGACTTGTGACCAGGTATTTTAATCAGTTTGCATTCCTGGCTGTGCTTATATCAAACCACCAAACTGTCCTTCATTCACTTATAAAGGGCCAATAAGTGTCTGCTATGGCTGACAGCTGTGACTGCAGCACCTCCTGACAACAGATGGTCACAGAATAAGGACAGATGCACACCTCTTCCAGGAACAACAACAAAAAGGACAGAAAATTGACATTTGAAAAGTTGAAATAAGGAATCTAAAAATGTTGACACAACTTTGTGACTTTCATCACTTTGTGTCCTCCAATTTAAATTGATGTTAAAATGCCCCTTGACATGGTAGTTTTTGTGTTTTATCAAGGGCAGCATTTGCCCTTTAATATATATGCCGTGCTCATGCTATACTTCAGTGGACCGGTTACTACAACGTATTACAATTTCAGTCTCTGCTCAACTTTTCTTCTCCTCCGTCCTCGTCAGGATAATAAGCCACTTATTATGTTTGTCAGCCAAGTAGGCTTTCCTGAGTCAAAGCCCCTGAAGGCAACACAATGAAGTGATGTTCACTGAACTGTGACAGCGTCTAGCAGCAAAACACTGAGTTACATCGTTAATAGAGTGGATGACAGACAAACCTCGTGTATATTTATTTAATGTCACAGCAGAGGAATGTACTGAGATATGACTCACTGTTTCCAGAGTAAATTCTCAGACTAAAGTAAATCGCAGTCTCCTCTGTCGCATTAGCATGTCTTGCGCCTCTCCACTGTCCATTAACTGCCCCTGAGGAGTTAGAAACAGGTGTCCTCTGAAATGTCTGTCTTACTGAATTGGCTGAAGGAGATAATACCTGAATTTTAACTCACATAAAACCCTATACTGGCAATCCCCCATGTTATTCTCAGGTGTCTAACAAATCCTTCCACTCCGCTTTTCCATTTAAGCTTCACTTCAATCAATTATATTTTGTAAAGGGTCTGTTTACTGCCTCGTCCTGCTCCTCTGGGATGCTCTTTCTCTGACTTCACAACTGGGAATTTCGTGCCCAGGCCTGAAAACAAAACAGAGCTGTGCCAGATTGGAAATAAAATTGTATTAAAAAAATGTGTTAAGGTGTCTAGATAGGTTGTTTATTATGTTGTCAATAAACAGAAGACAAGGAGACAACTCCACTAAATTAGATTATGCTGTAGAAAAGCTCTTGCCTTCACTTTACTTCTGCAAAGTGCATGGCATAAACTTGGTTCCACTTCTTTCAGTTTCCTTGAAAGATCAGCTCTATTTGTATAAATGTATTAATCATCCATTTTCTGTGTTATTAGAAACTTTATTTTTCATAGATGTTGTATGTTCTCCTATAGACAAAGTATACACTTGTTGCACATAATTGTTCAAGTGTCTGAAATACAGGGGTTTCCTTCTTTCCTTTGTTTTGTATTTTCGTACATGAGTACTTTTGGGGTTTTGATCCTTGATTGGATAAAACAAGCAACTGGAGGACATTCCCTCAGGTTGTGACTGCTCATTTATTTAAAAGACTATATAGTTGATTTATTAGTTAAAGCTGTGGTAGGCGGTTTTATATTGGTGTCACCAGGCAAAAATCCCATAACAATCTCTCAGCATATTGTAATTTGATTGGTCTGAGAGAAAATTAAACCTCTGCACCTCCTCTTTGCCCCGTTTTCACAAGACATTCTCACTCCAACCTCGTCACATTATGTTTGGTAATTGACATTTTAAAAAGTGAGTCTACGAGAGTCTGACAATACAAAAACACATGTCAGTATCAGCAAAGTGTTTAAGGGATGGGGAGAAAATGTTGCTCATTGTTTAGACTTCTACTAAATGGAGCCAAAGGTTCATGACTTCAGCTTCAAATTCATGTGTGTGTACCGAGCTAGATCTTAAAATCATCGTATATCATCTCAAAGGGCTTCACACCACGGCTGAGGTTGGTTGAATTTGCAACTTGCAAACTTAAATTTGCGCAAACCACAGTCCTTAGGGGCCTGATCCTGGACCACTTTAACTCCCTTCCAGATAAGCAAACTTTCTGCTGCCGGCACACTGTGATGCCTGGCGCTGCAGGTTGCACTGGCTGAATTTGAGTTGCTACATTCACAGACTGAAGGTCCGCCTCCTACTCCAGCTTTAATCACCAGAATAATTACCAATGAAAATATTTTTTTTGTTTTAGCTCTGACCCAATAGGTCAACTTCTGTTCAACTTTATCTCAACAAATGCATTATTCATGTGATTGTAATTTACTATGAACACTTTTTTATTGACATTTATGTCTGATGTGTCTCATCTTTCTTTAATAATGAATTAGAAAAGATGAAGTGCTTTTGAAAGTTATGCCAAAATCCCAAAGAAATGCAGCAAAGCTGCTGTAATATCTCACCTCTCTTCCCCTCATCCAATCCCCCCCTTCCTCCTCACTGCTGTAGCCATGGTGACAAAGCTCATCGATTAGATGTCATCTGATTCCAAATCAGCAGAAACAATATATGACAGCAGATGGTAAGCAGACAGAGAGGGGAGCTGAGGGAGGGGATGGGAAAAATAAGGACCAAATTAAGATTAAACTACTTCAGCTCATTTGAATTTACAGTGTGTGATTTGTTGGTTACACATGAGGGTTACAGAAACTGGCAAATAAACATGACAGAAGGTAAGAGTGATAAAAAAGTAAGAGGAAATGAGGAGGAACAGACAGTTGGACCAAAACTTGCCGTAATAGTATCCAAACATAAACAGCAGATAAACACAAACTTTTCAACACTAAAATACAGACCTTGCAGAAAGTCTTGACATAAAGTCTGAACTAGAAAACATACTGGAAAACATTTAGCTCAGATTTAGATTTTGAGCATGCATGCTCATTAACACACGTGCATGCATGAGCAGATGAGGAGGAGGAGATGAAAATGT
Source organism: Cephalopholis sonnerati (assembly GCA_019142605.1). Lineage (NCBI taxonomy): Eukaryota > Metazoa > Chordata > Actinopteri > Perciformes > Serranidae > Cephalopholis > Cephalopholis sonnerati. The sequence goes on from JAGQAX010000012.1 coordinate 25,449,166, forward strand.
GAGCTTTGTGGCTCTGGCCTTTAAACAGATGGTGTGTCCAGACTGAGACAGACAAGGAGTTAAACCCTGGAGAATTGGTGTAGAAAAGGGGGAGGAGAGGACACAAGAGAGGCGAGGTGAAGTGCAGAAGGGCACAGAACATGACAGTCCTCCTATAATATGTTCACAAGTAATTCTTCTGAAATCAAGAGGTTGTTTTGTTTGAGTAGAGGTCCAGTTTTAAGACCGCAGTACAAACCCATTTTGTTTGTGTTCTTAATGCATTTGAAATGTCTGTGTGGGGTTTTTAATCTTCAAGCAGTGCATCATTAGTCCTGGCCAGGTGTGTGAGCTTATCCCGAATCTGCAATATTGAGTTAAAGTTCTGACAGATGTAGAGGGATCAAGCATTATCTATTTATTAGGCCTACTGTGATACTGTGAAGCGAGGCTGCAGTCAGAGCTGGAGCCTTTAGATAAAAGAGGTTTCTCCCAAAACTGAGATGATGAATAAAACAAGAATTTCAGAGAAAAGCTGACTACGTGTGTATCACACCATGATTTTTTTTTTCTTTTTTTGCCAAGCTGCAGTATTTTCTTTGCTGTTTAAAATGGAAGTGCCAAAGTTAGCCACAAGTGTCTTATTTACATGGCTAAGATGTTAATGTTAGCACAGAGACAAAGGAAGAAAACGATTTGGCCTTATTAGACAAAAAATTCTTTTTGTGAAATAATGTGTGTGAATTAAAGACTTCGACTACTGTTCACTCTGAATACAGTTTCCTTGGTTTTGTTGTTTATTTTCATTAATATTATATGCCTCTGGACTTCATTTCAGCACCAGGAGCTGTCCATCAAACAGCCAGCCGCTTGACTCTGCATTATTGATTGTTAGATAGTAATAAATTTACAATTTACACAATTATAATGTATGTACAGAAACAGTTAAATGTTTTTGATGGACAGCAAGGATGTAATAATATTTGTTATAATATTGTCTTTGATTATTGCAGTGGTTGACGTCAAAGGAAAGGCCTGTCCACAATACAGACAGATATTGGCACTGATGATCATTGATTATGGCAGATGTATCTGTTCAAAGAACTCATGACATAACGCCTCATACCATCACATCCATTCATTTTCCTGGAAACCATACCTTTCTGATGTTGAAGAAATTTCAGAGCTGATGATTTGGTAGCTGAAGAAGCCCTCAGGAGACTTCAGTGGATCACTCACAGTATTTAATGAAGACTCAATCGAGGAGAATTCCAGCTCAACATACAGACTGTGTGTGCCATCCAGAGATTCTGAGGGTTCACGTTCCCAAATAAGATCATTCTATCTTGATCGATGGCTATGTGAAGTTTCTATTGGTTACTAACTTTAAACAACAAACACACTCACCTGGCTCACTCTAAATCACCTCAACTGTCTCTAACAAAATGCACACATCTAAAAAGAGACTCTCGTCTGTTGAGTTTGGAGCATAAGGAAATCTCCCTTCCCCTTAACCTCAGGAGCTATAGCAACTGAGCTGGCTAGGCACCCTTATCTGGGCAGCTGTATTACCTCCGCCACAACTTGGAGACGATAAATGGTGTGCGTTCATAACAAAGGTCAAGTAGCCTGACCTCGAGGCCTGTTCTAGGCCTTCCGCAGACCCAGCTGTTACCTTAAGCATAACTATCACCCATTTTGTTTACTGACCAAGGCCAAAGGCTGTAACACAACAAAATTCCTTCACAACTAGGAGCACGGCATACATTCTGTATGAACAGTTATTGACATCTTAAAACATGCCCTGATTATGACCAACATCAAACTGAATATTATATACATCCTTAAATAAGGGCGTGTCTCTTTGTCAACACTGCTGTTTTCACTTTTTTTTTTAAAGGAAATGTAAACTCATATGATGTCAATAGTTCAAGAGTCTGCATGTGATGTTGCATTTGGTGGAAATGAAATATAACAAGTGTTTGAGGCTATTTGTACCTTCATTCATTCATTCATTTTCTGTAACAGCTTATCCTGTTGGGGGTCATGGGGGGCTGGAGCCTATCCCAGCTGACATTGGGTGAGAGGCAGGATACACCCTGGACAGGTCGCCAGACTATCACAGGGCCATTCATGCTCACATTCACACCTACGGACAATTTAGAGTCACCAATTAACCTAACCTGCATGTCTTCGGATTGTGGGAAGGAAGTGGGAGGAACCTGCAAAAAACCCATGCTGACATGGAGAGAACATGCAAACTCCACACAGAAGGGCTCCCCCACCCCGGGTCAAACAATGCTAACCACTGTACTACCTCAATATACAGCACATAACCAAATCAGTGAAGCAGCTACATCAGAGTTACTCAACTTGCTTTACCTGAGGGCCACTTTTGCAAAATGACAGGAGGCCAGGGGCCAGTTAATAAACCAACATTAATAATACTTATCAGACCTGCACAGTAGTCCTACACAGGTCAGATGTACACAGGGGTGTTTCTAGGAATTGAGGAAATTAGGGGCTTAGCCTGGACCTCTGTCTGGGGAGTCATAGGGATCCTCCATTGGCACTTTTTTTTTAAATAAACAAGGCCTATTTTGATGCTTTGTATGCACTCTGGCACCTTATTTACATTCAAAGTACAAAAAATCCCAGTCTAAATCAATTAGAAAATTATTGGTGGGCCACCCTGAATCCTAATTTGAGTGCCATAAGTTGTGTATGACTGAGCTACATTAACCAGACTGAAGGAATACAAAGTAAAGGATGCAACCCCTGCCCTTAAAATCAATCAGGCTCTCTCCGAGAAGCTGTGCAAATACTAATGTTTACTAATAACATCTCTGAGAAATCATCTTCATCTAGTGATTTATCTCTCCTCCTGTGATGAGCAGCGTATCCACTGTGGCATTTTCCCAGTCGACGAGACAAGAAACGGTCACATCTTGAAGAGAATGATAATGATTTTACCCATATGCCAAGGGCTTCTCAATAACCACACATACTCCCAACTCAGAGTTTATGGTGCCATTTCTTACAGCGTCTGAGGAAACATTCTCCACCAGCGGCACAGAGGTGGAGGCCCTTTGGTGATTTACTCACAATCATTACATTAGTAATGATTAGCACTGACATTTCCCTCTGAGATATGAGCAGATCAAAAACAAAATGTCAGAACAGGAACACCACACCAACCCTGGCAGCCTACAAATACAAACTGAACCACAATATCAGGCTGTGCTCTCCTGTGGTACATAAACACCACACATGTGTTGCAATAAAAGGCGCTAGATTGAGTAGCCTTTATTAAACTTGGTGCCCGTCTCTTTTTCTTGCTTGGATAAATGAGGTTTTGACACACTCTCGCCTTAATTTTCCTACCCCTGTAACTCTATCAGCACTGGGGCCATTAAAGTGCTGCAAATGGCGAAGCATGTGCTCTGGTGAAATTAACAGCTTATGACCAAACTGAATGTTGTGCACTGTGGTTTACAGATTCTAGGCTACAGGCACACTGGGCTTTTAAAACTCTCATCACAGATATGACCCAATCTTTCCTCAGACAAAGACTGCAATGAGCTGAGGACACATTTCACTTGGTTTTCTTTCCATTCAGACACAGGTGCTCACTTGACCTTATACTAACAGGATCCAGGAAACTATGGCGTCATTGGAAGTAGTTTCACGACTATAATCAATTTACCTTCATCGACATTTAAGGCTGCTAATAAGTTCACTGAGTTGTAACCTTTAGAATGAAACATCCTCACCTAAGACACATCTAACCCATAAAGCTCTATGCGCGTTTCATTTGCTGGGAATTAAGGTGAAAGCTGAGTGGAGTTTCAGACAACAACTCATTATCCCGCTGTGCGTGTCGTCACTTCGCTCCACTTTTATGAGGAGATAGGGGTGTGTGTTATCTTGCGCACAACAAGGCGAGGTTGGAGAGACAGACAGAGCAACAAGCCAGAGCGTCACTTACTGCAGGATGTGATGTGCATCTGACACCATGACGGACAGGGAGGAGGACGAGCGGGACTGCAGAGCTCTTTCACCAGAGGTCAGACCAAAGCCCATGTCCTGTTTTTGAGGCACTTTGATTCAACTAAATCCAAACCAAAACAGGCCGATGGAGAGATAGCTTTACGCACCGGTACCTGCCCTGACTTTAATATGTGACACTCTTGAATCAGTTGGCTCTGGTTTTGAATGTGCAAGGTAAGTTAATATTTAACATTTATTTATGCATCTCTGCTGCGCAGTTTCGGAGGTTTAAGCTGTTTAAATATGCTCAGCTGAAAATGCGAAACTTGAAACATAATGGAATTCAAACACGCACAAATTAATACAGAAAATAAATCCTACCTTTTAAGCTCCTGCTCGTTTGAAGAGCCACTCCATCTGCTAAATAAGAAGCTCGGCGCAGAAAAGAAAGATATCCTGAGTTGGTAATGTGTTGTGAAAAATGTAGTTTCCTTTAACTAAAAGAAAAAATTCCCAAAAAATAATCCCATCCATCTCCACAGTAGAGTAAGTGATTTCACCTGGCAGAATATTTTCACCTGACCAATTATTTATTGAATTACTCAGCTGTTTTTAGATAACAAGAATGGCCTTTAAATATTCGCTATTGATAAATGGCTTTATAAATCGAATTAGTTTTTGTAGTCTCAATATTGTTTCAGCACCTCGGACAGCGCCGGTCGAACCCAGCATCAAGTGTGCAGATATGCCACTAGGGGGCAGCACGAGCCCCTCACATTTCAGAGTCCTTTGTCCCTCATCTCTGACCAAGCTTTACACTTAAATTTGAATCTGACTATTAGAGCAGTGGCAACCAGAGATGAGCACAAGTAGACCGTAATCATAGTGAAATTAAACAGCTTAACTGTATAGAAATAGCTCATCCTATTAATGTTTGTCTTATTCCTAAAAATGATATACAGGTTAAAGAAAGTGTAAATCAAGCACAGATTAAATTAGAACTTAAAAGTAAGACACTTTCAGATTTTGAGTTTGAGATCCTCCATCTACATGAGATGCCACCAGTGGAGGAAGAAGTGATCCTAAACAACAACTCCAATCCTACACTTACTGCTCTACTTCCAAGTCACAACACAGATCATTTTGTCACATTTACACTAAGATCTGGAACAAGATCCCATACTACATTAGAGCAATAACCTCTAATTTCAAACACACATATAAACACTATGATGGAAGGACATACCTGCAACCACTGATTTAAATCCCATATCCCATTTTAAACACTTCACTTCAGTCCACTATTCTGCATTGTCTGTGTAGCTGCCTGTGTTTTGTTGTCTTGCCTCAGCTGATTGTTTCTCTCTTTATTTTGTATTGTAATGTGTTTTTGTTGCATAACAGGAACCTGCTGAAAACCAGTTTTTAACTAAGTCAGGCCAGTTTTAACAAACACACAATGTTACGTTTAATTCCTTTCCTGTATAAATAAATGAAATGAAAAGTACTCAAGTCATGAATTTAAAACTTTACTTTAAGTACAAAAGTCTTAGCATCAAAACATATTAAAAAAACCAAAAGGAAATTAGTCATTCAACAAAATAGCCAATTTTGGCTTAATATGATGAATTATTGCTGATAGTAGTATAACATTTTATTTTGACTATTTGTGCACTCATGCATACACCACTCTATGTTTATATTTATATTTTCATATATATGTAACGCTTGGTAGTTTGTGAATTTTCCCCTAGAAAGTATTAAAAGTCTTGTTGATATAATAGCAGCATAATTTATTTTTTGATTATCGATTGTGTTGATAACTTTGATCTGTACAGTGGTAGCTAAAGTTGTCGAATAAATGTAGTGGAGAAGAACAAAGTATCAAATATAGTCAAGTTAAATACCTCAAAATTGTTCTTTAGTAAATATCTCTACATGTGCCTTACATTTAACATGAATTTTGTGCATGAAATAAAATTGCCTTGGCCAATAGTGGGTCATTGTATACTTTCCAAACATCTCTGGATGTATTTTATTGACTTGTGCTATTGTTTCTTCAGGATCTTTCCAGTCTGAGGTCAGAAGAATGATGCTCAGTCCTGACCAGCCCGAGTCCGACCTGCCCTGGGGACAAACAGACACGGAGACCCTTCTGGACACTTTCAATGTGCAGTGTGGGTCCATGCCGGCTGAACCCGAGGATGGAGAGGGCAAGGCGCGCTCTTTGCATGCGCCCACCCTCAGCAGAGAGGAGAAGAGGCGGAGGAGGCGTGCCACAGCTAAATATCGATCAGCCCACGCCACCAGAGAGCGGGTGCGTGTGGTGGCCTTCAACGTGGCCTTTGCAGAGCTGAGAAAACTGCTCCCAACACTTCCACCAGACAAGAAGTTGTCCAAGATTGAGATACTGCGACTTGCGATCTGTTACATCTCCTACCTCAACCACGTGCTGGATGTTTAGGACTAACAGGAGGACTGAGGCAGGATGTTTGGATGAATGATATCTGGATACTGATACCAGAAAATCTGAGGAATGCTCAAATTATAAGATTACAAGGTTCTATTAAACATATGACACACTGCAGACCACTGTGCATCCCAATTGTGGTGAGGTCACATTGATTTTTTATCATGGGAAACACTTGCAGGAGAACAGACACACTGTCATCTAGAGGATGAATAGAATGGAAATAATTTGAAAGCTGCTGTGTGTTGTATTTGTGTAGCCAAACGACTAAAACATTATAATGCTTGACTTTTAATTTGCTGCCTTGTCTTTCATTGTGACTTCCTGTTTGCACCAATTTGTAAATATATTTATTTCAATCACACAAAAAGGAGTCTACTGGACTTTTTTGCTTGTCACGGAGGAGCTGCTAACTACGGCGGCTGGTGTGAAAATGCGAATAGCCCTATCTAGAGCCAGTGTTTGGTTTATCCTCTCTGAGCTACTGTAGAAATATGGGAATGTATCATGACGGACTCTGTGGACAAGGACCTGCTCTCTATGCATATCTAAATGGCACATTTTTAAGTAATGAAAACACAATGATTCTAATTTTCAGGTGACTATAGACTAAAGAAAACACAGTCATTATATTCCATTCTTGCCAGTGTATCCCCCTAAATCCTACATACCAGACCTTAAAGGGAAGTTACCGTGCAGGCTGTTCCTCAACCACAAGTTTGGGGTTTCTCTCCCTCTGGATGGGGCAGGTGTTTCTCCAGACTAACCAAAACAACCTTATTAAGGCCACCCGTCTGCTCCCTCTCTGGGGACTCACACGCACATACATACAAATGAGACAGTAATGTGAATGTATACACGTATATAACAGCCACTTACCACTGTAGACAACAGTGGCAGTGAGAGTGGGCCAAATATACATTTGAAAATATTCTCTAACACATTTTGGGTGATGTTAGGTATGCTTGATTGTCTTACAACCAGCAGCCCACAGTCAAAGTCCTAATTTTTTTCATGATGAAGTCTACGAATTTCTATTTCAAAAGGTAGTAGCAGTAAGTTTTGACTCAGTGTTTAGTGATTAATGACAACATGATTTGATTCAGATCACCACACTACATTTTAAAATGTAAACTGTGATTATATGCTCAGATGCTTTACATTAGTAGCCTCTGTAAAGCAGCACACTTGCCCTTTTTGTAATTTCAATTAGTCACATGGGAATATACATAATTTATGGTCACACTGAACATTTGAAGGTTTCCTCAGTGTTTTGACACACTGCCTCTGCTTTGTTCATTACCAAAATATGTCTTTTATATTTTTCTAATATGACATCAGGCAGTGGGCACGAGCTCCTGCGTTTCCCTTTGATTTCTCCCTCCATTAGTCAGGAGCTGTCTGCGCACCCTCTCTCGTCCCTTTATGAGAGTCTCTGCGGTGTAATGTGGCCCAAGGGGCTGGAGGTATTGTTCATGTCCACTCCAGCAGCAAGAGTGACAGCCCTTTGTCTACACACTGCACATTACACACACTACACACTCGGTCTACACACTGGATACAATAGGTATGTTGGGGAGTAGAGGGAGAGAGGCCAGGCCTAACATCAGATTTTGAGATAAATAGGGCAGGGAAAGTTGTAAAGGAGACGGTTATAAATATTCTGTATCGTTTTATCCAATGTGGGTCAAATACTAAAACTAGGTAAGAACTGTAGGCTATTTAAGTCTCTGTCACACACCACAGATAGTGTTCAGAAGGAGCAACACTGCCCTCTGATGGAGCGTCACCAAGGGAAGTTTAACTGTCAAAAGTTTATCCCCTGTGGATAAATATTTTAAGGGAAATCTTGCACTTTTTTGTTTTTTAAAGAGGCCTTTCCTAAAATATATTTGAGATTCTTGTAAGGACATATCCAACTGTAATGCCTGAATGCTCTGCTGAGTCATTTTTAATATTGGTTGTACATTTAACAACAGCAAAATTATATCAGAACATCTATTTACAAACTCTCACATGACTCATGTCATTTATCCAGTCAGTGTCAGTGTCATTTATCCAGTTGTATGCTCAGTGCTTGCCAAACAGACAGCCCTTTCCAACAGGGAAACTTGATGTATACTCTCATCACAGCCAGACTCCATTGACAAAAACAGTACTTTTACCTCACTGAAAAGAGCTGGTCTACCACTGTCTCAATCAGTAATTTTGTCTGGAACTGTGTGACTTTGATGTTTTAAAGGGTTAGTTTGCATTCTCCAAGGTCACACAGAAAAAAGAAACACCAAAAAACTAACTGATCGAGGCAGCGGTAGGCCAGCAGCTCATAAGCTTAGCGAGGTAAAATTATTGTTTTTGTCAATGGACTCTGGCTTTGAGGAGAACATAGATAAGTTTCACTTTCTGAGGTTTTACCAAAATGCATGTGTTTGGGAAGTACTGAGCACACAACTCGATAAATGAAACATGGATTATACTACATGAGTTGCGTGACAGTTTGTAAAGGGATGTTTTTTATATAGTTTTGCAGCTTTTAGATGCAGACCTCTATGACTTCATTTCATCAATGATTTTTGTCGCTTTTGGTCTCTTCATTTGATCTGTTGAGGATATGATATCATCAAAATCACTAGAACAGGTACTGAATGGATCTTAAGGTGAGATTCATGTGTGAACTGCTGTGAGGTTCAAAATAAACTTCAAGGCTGTACACTGCTAAATTGTGTATTACTGATATTAATATTGTTTTTTGCTCTTGCTGGAGCAAATGCAGTAAACATCTTTTAAATACTTGAAGAAGTGCTTTTTTTTTTTTCAACAAACTGCCACCTGTTACCACTTTGGCCTATCTTGGCCTTTTTTCCTAAGTGCAAAAGTGACTATTTTCATTTTTTTAAAAATGGTGTTGTTCAGAGATGGAATGTCCGAACTTAGCCAATTTGTCCAAATCACAAGGAATTTAGGGCAGATTTTTGTCTTCCAGAGTCCAGAGGTGACATATCTTAACTCTGTGAAACTTCAAGAAACTACATTTCTGGGGTGACACTTATCAGATGAGTAATCGTGGTAATCAAATGCAGGTGGGACCCCCAGGGGCCATATTCACAAAGCGTCATATTTCAAAGAATTGCTCCAAGTGACAAATTCTAAAAAAATCCTTAGAATTATGACAAATTTACCCTTAAAGGTAAGACCAGGTCCAGGTAAAGATATAAGTTATTCATAAAGCATCTTGTCTCTGCTAAAAAACAGTTTGGAATAGAAAGGAGGACTTTTAAGAGTCTCTCAAAAGGAAGAAAATGGTGGAAACACAAAGAGGTAGGAGAAATATTCTCCCAACAATGAATGACAGTGGGGAAATGAAATGCCACAGATTAGATCATGCAGGAAAAATGTTCGTGGTCGATCTCATTAGGGATACACACACATATCCCGCCCAGTGCAATACAGCTATCACGCCAGAAAGATCTTTGGAGAACTGTAAAACTGCAACAGTGCAGCAGTGATGATTTGGGTCTGTTTCAACCTTCATCAGCAGAGTGATCACACTAACTATATCAATGCTTTCACAGTCAGCAGTTCATTTAATTTCCACTTGGTGTCCACACCTTGTAGACTCACAAAAGGGTGTGTCTGTAACAACCAATCACATCTGTTAAAAGAATGCATCATACCTAACAACACACCCCCTCACTAAGGTAATGGTTTCTCTGAGAACTTTCCTAAATCACTCCTTACTAAAAATGTTTAGGCTAGGTTAGCTCTCTAAAATTATTCTCAAAATGTTTGTGAATATGGCCTCAGGTATTAAATCAGGACCCAACCTACAGCTGTTATGTGAGTAGATACTGTGCTTTAATAGTGCATACTCCCATATTACCAAAACAAAATTACAGCAAAACAGTTGCCATACAGTGAGCATGGTGATCTTGAGTTTTGGTGCACTCACCATGTTCCTGGTTGTGATGTTCTAGCGTTGTAGGTGCTTAATAGTGCCTAAAAATGTCTTAGTTAAGCTCGCTAAGATGATCTTGGGGCAGCAGTGTTGGGATCCGGAGGGTTGCTGGCTCAAGTCTCTGCCCAGACCAATATGGAGTGCCATTTTGGCTCCTGGGCACTGCTGATGTGCCCCTAAGCAAGGCATTCAACTCCCAACTGCCCAGGGCACCTGTCCATGGGCAACCCCCTCCCCCTGACATCTCTCCATTTAATGCATGTGTAAGTCCTGTTTGTGCATGTGTGTGTATACAACAAGTGAGTAAAAAAAAAAAATTGAATTTCCCCTCAGGGATTAGTAAAGTATTTCTTCTTCTTCTTCTGAGGTCTGAGGACCCTTAAATCCTGGCGGCATGTCATTGGATCAAACCATGTGCTGCCATGTCATGGAGGAGAGCTGCGTTTAGTTAGTTTTGCTCTGTGTTTAGTTGTAGTTGCCGTCCATTTTGGTTACCCCTTGTGTAATATTTGGTTTGGCCAAGCCACTATAAATGCTCCCTGTGTGTCATTTTGACAGGTCAGTTTGTTCAGTTAACACCTTGTTTAGTTATTATATTAGTATAGTTATGTTATGTTGACCTCTTTTATAGGCCTAGTTATTTATTTTTTGGTTTGTAATTTTTCATGCCTTTTGGGGTAAATAAAAACTCACTTTCCACACACTTTCCCCACTTCAGCAAATGCATGTGATCTTCTGGTGTCAAACTCTGCACATACAGTACATCAGTCTGCAAAGTGAAGCTCAAACATCCAAGTGCATTAACAATAAAACACATTTTTAACTTTGATTCACAGGAAACATGCACCAACTTCCTGCTCACAGCAGGTCAAAATCTCTCCTAAAGGACGACCTCTTGTGGGCTGCAGCTGAAAACACTCATTTTATTGCACTTGAAGAGTATTGTACCTCCATGCTGCCTCTCTCTCTGGTGCTGGGAACCACAATGGCCAGGCTCGTATGAGGGAGCTGCCCCTGTCACTACAGCACCTTCAGCAGCAGCAGCAGCAGCAGCGGCGGCGGCGACACCGAGACACTGACACCGAGGCGCAAGTGGAGGAATATGACACACATCTGAGAAAAGAAAGGTAGGTGAATGAACTGATCATCGCGATGCTGCGTTCATTACACCGGGTATACCCTTGCCATAAGCCTGAGACACAACCCCTCGCAGGAATTACTGATGAAGTTCAATGCTGCCGTCGTGGAAAAATGGTTTCCTTCTCATCAGACAGATGCAGCCTTTAGTCCTCCTAACCTATATTTATGTTTGGCTAACCTTGTAGTTTATATTTATAAACTGTCCCAGTGTCTCTTGTGTGTTGATAAATAGATAGAATCAAAATAATGCATGCATTATTTGAGGTGATAGTAGCTGACTGTGCGTAATGGTGATCAGGATGCGACTGAAACCAGATCTATTGTAACCGAAACTGCAGCTGTGTAACAGAGAAGTAACATCACATCCCATAGCTCTCTTTCTCTCTCACACCTAGGAGAGTATAAAATAAAGGGCGTATTAGATGCGAGCTCCCGCTGCAGCAGGGTGATGGTGTGTATCGCCATCATCAGCAGCTGTCTGGAGAGCACACAGGGCACATCTGGATGAGGTGTTACTATGACTGAAGCCGCTTCACGTGCCTCCTCTGACACTGTCTTCCTCAGTAAGAGTCATGATGCTGCAGTGAAACTGTGCAGCCCCATTTATTATTGATCAGAGCTGATAGGTCCTGTGCAGAGAGGTGTAAAGACACTGGCAGGTATGGGAACCCCTTGCATAAATGAGTCATCCCCCCCGGAAGCTATTCTCGCCACGGATGATCAAAAGAAAGTCCCAGCTATGCTTTTGTCATTGTTCCCTTTTAAACCATGTTTTTCTGGCTGGCAGGGCAGAGTGCCACAAGAGCGGTGAAAAGTGGAGCTACCTTTAGGCTACGGAGGAGCATTAGGATCCTGCAAAGCTTGGATAGCACGCTGTAATGCATGATGCACTGTAGAGTAGTGTACTGTAGTGTATTTACAGGCATAAAAGCACTGCTCTTAAAGTAGGAATGCACCGAGGTACAGTATATCTCTCACCACCTCGCTCCCTCTCCCTCTACTGTACTTTTATTTAGTTCCACATGAGCGGATCAGGGGGGACTAAGTTTGCATTCCAGAGAACTGTGTCAGGTCTTAACTTTCTCCTTTTACTGTGGGGTGTGTGTCTGTGTATGTGTGTGTGTGTAGGAGCAGCAGGGTGGGAGTGGCTGAGACTCTTTCCAGTCACTCAAAGGTCAGAGGTTTGCTTTCTGCACATATCTGACAAATACCTGTGTGCCAAGAATCAGATGTCAGTGTGTCAAAGCAAACAATGAAAGGAAAATAAACAGGAAGCGACCTCCTAATGAGGTCCGCTAAATAAGAAAACATGCTGTCTCCAGGAGATTTTAATTTCTCTGCATCTTTGGCTCCATTCATGAGATTTTAGTCAGTTAACAGCGATGTTTTAATATGTTAATCAGCAGCTGTTCCCCTGGGTTATCTGGAGTCCATGGAGGGATTGGAGATTGTTATCACTATAAATAACACTGGCACACAGTGTGTTTGATTTCAAAGAGGTCTTATCCTGCTTACTGGACTGTGTTACTCACATGTGTGTCTGTTTATGATTTATTTGCCACTTTCAAAGAATGTTTCTTATCACACTAAAACTATACACAGCTGAAATAATTTGTCGCCAATGACATTTTGATGATCATTTAATTGTTCTGCATTTATTCAGTGGATCAGTGTCCTCAAGTCTGACTATTTGCCAAGTGTTATAGGCAAGACCACCTTAACCAAGACTGGAGCGTTGAGACTGAGACAAGACCAAGACTTTTAGGGGTTAAGGCTGAGTCAAGACCAGACTAGTGCGAGTCCCAAACTGCATTACACACTTATAATAAAATGCGAAACATGTAAACCAGAGGAACTCCTCATATTGATCTGAAAGATCCGCATTCCCATAAAAACACCCCCAGCAAAACAAATGAAAATTCCTCTTTATTCACGTCTTTTATTGTCATACTGTATATATATGTGTAAATATAAGAGTACCATTAAAAAATGTCTTGATAAAGTAATCAAATGACATTGCAAAGGTGGTTTTATGTCCTTTATTTTCTATGAGCAAACAAAAAAAACTAAGGAGCTCAAATCAACTGAACCATCTTTATTTAAGATTTAGTGATATCCTGGCAGTTGTGGTAAAGTCCTCTTTATCGTACAATGACACAAGAGAAAATAAAAATGTGGTTGATTCTGAGACAAGGCCGAAACCTTCAAAAAGTGGTCTGGTGACCGGTCTGAACACCAGAATGATCTTAAATACTACAGCACTGCTGTTTGTGGGTTTTCAAAGTCTTCTGTGATAGTGGATTGATTATTGTTTGCATTTGAACTGTTGGTTGGACAATACAAGTCATTTTAGGATGTCACGTCGGGCTCTGGAAAACTGTGTCACTATAAATAACAGGGCATAGACCAAACAGTTAGTCAGTCAATAAAGAAAATAATCAGCAGATGAATCGGAAATGAAAATAATCATTAAATGTGGCCCTAGAGTAATATCCGCTGTATATGTCGTAGATGAGGTTTTGTAGTTTATAAATCGCTTTGAAAAAGGAAATAAACTAACACAGCAGACTGCCAGCTGCTGCATCTGGCAGATTATGGCATAATGCCACCAGGGCAGGGCGCACATGAAGGAAGGAAGGCACGAGGGCTAATGGGTGTGAGGGAGGGCACAGATGCCATGGTAACCAGGCCTCAGCATGTGCTCTAGATGAGCTACGAGACTGATCTGTGCCATTTAGGGTGCCAGCACTGCATCGGGCACTTTGACGGAATCTCATATTCCACACCTCTTTTCTCTGCCCAGATTGGAGGCCAAAGTCTTTGCAGCCAAGGACATGAAGCTAAAATCCCACATTCTTATCTTATGATTAATTGATGAGTTGAATCAGCGGGGGGGGAAACGCTGCAAAGAACCAAGCCTATCAGATTCTACCTCTCTCCCCATGGACTCCCACACATATTTGTTGCGATGGTGCTGTCTTGTTATATTCGCTCTTTTGGCAAAAAAAAAAAAAAAAAAAAAATCCATGATACCATCCATGTGTGTAGTTACAGTAGCTCCCACTGTGCCACAGTCTCCATCCACTAAACAAACACGTTAATGAGTGTTTGTTTTACATTAGTGTCACTTTCTGCCCCTGTGAATCTCTTCCTGGTGCAACCAACCAGAATGGGCTACAGTGAGGCTACTACGCCTCACTAGAGAATCCATTTTCCACACAGAGTCCCTCACAGGGGACTACCGCATTTTTTTGGATGGACCGACTCAAAATAAGCGCGCAGCCGCTCATCTCTGATGCACCTTGTTATGCTTTATTCATAGTTATCCGTTGGTTTGTAACTGATAGTTTTTCTTACCCCGTGGCTGCGATTTTCCACATGGCCTGGTTCACTATGCCTCTTCATGCTCGCCTCGTGGATGAGTGGCTTCTCAGAGGAATCATCTTGGCCCACATACCACTGCCACGCGTTCAGAGATCAGCACTCAGGGGGTTAACAGCTTTTATTCAAATCATTGGCTTATTCATTTAACCGTACTGGCACTGGGTGTGATGAGAAGCCATTGTTTGCTCTTTGTGCCCTCTCACTGTGCCACCCCCCACACTCACACTCTCATACACAAATTTACTCTCAGTAGGGGTGATTGATTATTGCTGCTAGATGGGGCCTCCTGCTCCTGCCTCCGGTGTTGCCAAGGCAACAGTGGACGCTCCAGATGTGGGGTAGAGATGAGAGATATGACTTTCCTCTGTCAAAACTCTGGTTTGTGTTTAAAAATTGATGCTGCAACATCAGCTTTGATGCTGCGAGTAGTGTGCTCCAGTATGTTCGAGTACAATATTTACTGAAGCCCTGCATACATATATATATATAAATACAACCCTGCCTTGCTCAGCATATGTTCCTTTGCTTTCAATAGCATACATGGCTGTATCAGTGCAGACTGATGTCCTATGAATTTAGTCACCACGCCATCATTTGCAAATTCTATCTCTTGTCTGACACATGTAATCCCGCAGACAGACAGTGGTGATGTTATTACATAATTTATATGCATTGTACGACAATCCTTAATGGAAAATCTGTGGTTTCTCGTATGCACTGTCCACAGTTCTCATGATGGGTAATGGAAGGGGAGAAAAACATCCAGCCCCGTCTGTATCATCTTAATGGAAATCAGCTACATTGTGTCTTCTAAACATCATTTTCAGAGCATGATCTCAACACCACTGCGAGGATTCACATCCTAATGTGCTGAATGGACTGTTTCACTGTTTATATGCACCATTGGCTCCAGAGATAACAAATAGCCTGTAAATGACAGGAGAAGGAGGATAATTCCGGTTAGCGAGATGAGACTGGGCTGCGGACGTTGATTGGCAGGCGGTTGTCAGGACAACAGCTGGGAGACAGACAGAGTGTAGATTGAGGTCTAAATGAACGGTCATGCATGGTGAAGCCCTGAGACGTCCCTATGCATTACACAGCATACATTACAGCCCAGGAAGTGAGTCTGGTAGATTCAGGGTGCTTTTTATTATGCTTACATGTCTCCTCACTTCTTTCACTCATGTCTCATCCTCACGTCTTAGCTCCCTCCAGCAAGGATGTGAGAGAGAGATATGAAGAACAGAGGTGTGTGATACACCAGTGTTTTCTCGCTCTAAGCCCCTCTCTCCGAACTCATCGTCTCCTCGAGGTGCATTTAAGGGATTGGAAGATGTTTGGCAGAGGGAAAATGATTTCTGGGTCAAGGGAGGAGAGGGAGCTCAAGGAAGCAGAAGTTAGTATAATGAAATCACCCTCAGTCTGATCCTCATAATGACTTAAACAGGAATGAGATGGAGAGGTAGCTCACAAACAACGAAGAAATTATTCTTTAAAAAGAAGACTATCTTTGTTTTATTTATTGATTTATGTATATATTTTATGGATGTGGCTTTGGAAACCAGATGGGAATTCCCACAGTTACATTGTGCACGTTGGGTATTTTATAAGTGGACTGAAGTATTTTTAATTTGGGTTGATAGAACTTTCTATAAGATGCTATGATTACTTGTCATTCTGCTCTCATTATTGTTTTAAATATCACATTTGGAGCACATACCTTATCATATCTTCTCGGAGATTGCTGCAGGGATATTGTTGTTTTTCTGTGAGCTGATGCAGAAGCTAGCATCGCCCTGGCTCCCTCTTCAAAAAGCTTATGGGATTTTTTTATTGCATTTTGGATTAATGCAGAAAATAAGCTCTGTGACAAACAATTGTTTAAGATACTTGTTCAGCAAGATAATGTTCACAAATGAACACCACTTTTATGAGTTTTATAGCACAAATACAGTTGCTAGAAGTAAAAAGCTAACATCAGTCTACAGACTAACTACACCACAGTCACATGACTTCAATGTCTCCTCCATAACACTGCAGTAAAGCTGTGTTCGGCATGGTGATGTTGTGTAGTCTTATTTAGCCACTTGTTAGCAACTGCCTTTTTTACGATACCGAAAAGCTTCAAAATTCGTGAGTGGGGTATTTACTGATGCCTTTCATGCCATAGAACAAAACGGAAAAATCTGTTAAGCTTGTGTTAACCACCAACCTTATTTCAGGCATCTAACCAAAAACCCATTTAAAAAACCCACTGACTCTGAGACGACGTAACTGAAAGTGCAAAAATGCTGAATCATTTACGGGTTTCAGGACTCAGATCTGGAGCACTCTATAGTGCTAATTAAACCGGTTGCACTGGCCTCTGTTTTTTCCAAGTGGTTAACTCCTTAAATGGTCACTTGAGGCTGGCATCAAAAGCAACTTAATCCCCACAAACCCCTATGTTAAAACGCCCAACTTTACAGCAGGTATAAAAATGTTCGCAGCCTGGTACAAAAACTGTTTTGGCCTCTTAAGTTAATTTCCACATTCCTGACAACTGCACAGTGGGGTGTAATTTTTATATAACTCACCAATTTGTCCAAATACAGTCACCGCGGCTCACCTCTGGCTCCAAAAATTCAACATGGTGGTCAAAATGCCAAACTCAAGGCTTTAAAACGGTAGTCCACAAACAAATGGGTGACGTAATGGTACAATCTGTGGTTGTCTCCCTGAAGCTCCTGTCTGTGCGATTCTGATGTCATTGTTTATTTAATCTATATTTAACCAGGAAGTCTCCTGAGATGCGTTACTTCTTTAACAAGAGAGACCAGGACAGAATGACGTCATGAAGACACAGTCACATAAAACACACACACATACATAATTGATTTAATAAGCATAAAGGAGAGAGCCTGACTATTTAAAACAATGACATTCTTCATGAAACATGTGAATGTGGCATTTGATTGCCTGGTTTAAAGGCAGTGTTTCCATATAAAGTTTGTCCTATAAATTGTTCCAAGCCCAGTGTGCAGAGTATAATAAACATTATCCCTGCATTACAGCTGTTAGAGGCAGAAAAAGGCATTTTACAGAGGAGGAGACTGTCCATACCCTCCTGATGGATAATCTTATGTATCTGTCTGCCCTTTCTGTGCCAAAGAGCAGATAATGAAAATAGATGATGACTGTAATATTTTGATTACTGCTCATTCTGCTCTCATTTAAATGTTAATCAGCACAAGCCTGTGCAGAGATATATTGCCAGACGAATGTATCTGGTGCATTATTCGTTAGACATTGCAAGTTTCGATGCAAGCCTCATACCCTCTGTCTCTCTATCTCTCAGGTCAATGTGGCTACTAAAGCAACTCTCTGGGGTAGTTGTCAGTCGTAGTGGATTCCTGAGGCTCGTCTCTATAGCAACCCATTCCTCCTCCTGAGTACTGCTGCCAACTTACCCTCGCTGCCACACGACGAATCTCTCCTCATCCCCCTGGCCAATCGCCGGCTCCGAACTGCGTTGGAATGGACACCGAGTCGACCCACTCAGGCTACTCCTATCACTCCAGCCGCTCGGGGAGATCAAACCGACATGGGTATGCTTCCTGTCTGTCCGCTTTTCCATCTCACTGTCTGCTCCTCTACTGTATCTGTCTACCTCTCCCTTCCCGTGGCATTGATTTCTGCTTCATCACACGCTCCATCTCTCCCAGCACCTTTTGCTATATAATGACTTCAGTGCACATTGTGTTTGTTGTGTTTGTCTTCAGTTTGAGCAGGACACGTGTTGGTTGTAGCCAAATAAATCAGAAGAGATACTATGAGAGAGGGAGAGGAGAGAACAAGCTAGAGATTGAGACAGACAGAGCTTGTGGATTAGGGTCGTCACAGCTGAGTGGCTCTAACCTATTTCAGTGATTCACTCAGTCTATCCTACAAACGAGTCTTTTGATTCTAGTCCTGTCCACTCCTCAATATTCTTTCCCTCCCTTTCAACCAGCTTTTTGCCAATTAGGTCTGCAACCAGGAATTAATTTCATTATTAAATAATCTGCCTGTTTTTAATCTGCCTTTTTTAAGACAATCACAAGTTCCCCAGAG
This sequence comes from Cephalopholis sonnerati, assembly GCA_019142605.1. Taxonomy (NCBI): domain Eukaryota; kingdom Metazoa; phylum Chordata; class Actinopteri; order Perciformes; family Serranidae; genus Cephalopholis; species Cephalopholis sonnerati. Next base: position 25,468,179 of record JAGQAX010000012.1, read on the forward strand.
TCTTCACGTCTTTATTAGGCAGACAAATAATAAAGAATCCAAAGACATTCAGTTTACCAAGGGTGTACATTTTGGAGGAGACACAGGGGACACGTCCCCCTCAATATTTAGAACATGTGCATTATTTGCAATAAAAACATGATAAAACCAGAGGACTTCTATTTCAGTAAATTCCTAGAACAATGCTACAATACCTCCAGTAAAGTAGGTGGTGGTAGTGGCAGTGCTACCTCCAAAGCAATGGTTTCAAGATCTATGCACAATGGAAGCAGGAAGTGCCATGACATTTCCACCATAAACTGATGCAGAAAATGGACAAATCGGTGCATAGAAATTCAACAGAATGCAGAATATTAGGTGTTTGAAGGTGAAAATTTCTTGAGGGAGGACTCCCAGATGTCCCACTTAATATTTGTCCCCCCAGATGTTGAAAAAAAAACTATGCCCTTGCAGTTTCTTATCATAAAAGACAAAGAAAAGCAGCATTTTTTTTACCAAATTTTAAGAATCTAAAACCCGAGATTTTTTTTTTCTTAAAAGATTTAAATGAAAAAAACTAACAAAATTGTTTCACATTAATTTTCTGTTAACTGACTTATCGTTTCAGCTCTTGTATTTGTGTTTAAATACTCATAAACAAGCTGGATGTTTTGATTGTTGGTGATTAGTTACTTCATGTGTTTTTGCCTGTAGAAAATTTAAGGACCAATATTTTGATTCTTGGTCATTTATCAAACAAAAATGCCAAATATTTTCTGGTTCCAGCTCTTCGAAATGGACATTTTCAGATCTTTATTTTCAGATTTTCTTTGACACATATGAGTAATGAACTAAGTAAACAGGATATTTTGTGGTTGTGGATTGTTGGTCAGACAAAACAGGAAATTGGAATACATTACCTTGGCTGTGGCAAATTGTAAAGGCATTTTAACAAGTTTCCAATATTTTATAGACAAAACAATTAAGAAAATAATCTACACATTAATCACCAGTATGTTTGTGTGCACATGATTATGTTTTATGTGTCTATATCCCTCTTGTGCCATTCTTGATGTGTCTTTTCACCTTCAGGGATCGAAGCCGAGAGCGGCACAAGGCCAGCAGCAGCAAAGACAGCAGTCGCTCTGAGAGGTCCGTCGTCATTAACCCCCCTGACACGCCCTCCCAAGACTCCCCCGTTCACAATGGAGAGCCGCTGCCAGGCGAGCCCACGCCAGCAGCAGATCAGGGAGATGATGCCCAGGTATTTTTCCATGGCAGTGTACAGAAACCTGTTCACGCGACAAAAATGGGATGTCTAAACTGTGGAGGAATGCAGGCTGGGTTTTTTTTTTAGAGAGAAGTCATTAAACCTTTAGAATAAATCAGAGGGCCCAGTAATCCAGCTACAGTATGAACTCGGCACCATGACCTTATAAACTCGTCCTCACAGCAGCTGGCTGCCCACTGCCACAGTGCCTGACACATAATAACAATGGTGACAAGGGATCAAATAGGTCAGAGGATTAGCTTCCCTCTTGTAGGCCTGGACGGATTTGTACGGACAGCGCTGTGTTACAGCGTGTGTGTGTCTGTGTGTATGTGTATGTGTGTGTGTGTGTGTGATACTGGGTATATCTGTCATGCCTGGTTGCTTTGAAAGCAGAGCAAATTGGTACCAGGCATTCCATAAAGCTGATTTTGCTGAGCTCTGCAAGCAAAATAGGTTTTTAAGTAGACACAGGGAAGCACAATGCTGTAATATTGCAGTGTAGAGACAGACTGGATACTTAGCTAAGTCAGTGCTGCAGGGATTAAAGATGCATTCTTATCGCGATCATTATTTAAAGTACTTTGACAAATACATTTATTCGAGTCAGATGAGAGGATCAATTATGGCCTCAGATCTGTCTGCTATTATAGCCAACAGTTGGTTATCTTAGCTTACCACAAAGACTGGAAACAGGTGGAAACAGCCAGCCTGACTCTCCAAAGGTTTAAAGAAATCCTCACACCAGCACCTCCAAAATCCACTAAATAACATGTCGTATCTCATTTTAATCTGGACAAAAACCAAAGTGGAAAAGCAGTGAGTTGTTTTACGGGGCGTTACGTGCCAGACTGTTTTCTTTTGTGCCCGGAGCAGGACTTCCTGGAGTCCTGTTGTCACTGTCAGATTTCCAGATACAGCCCCACATAAAACAGGAACTTGCTGGGTTTACATTTTTGGTTTTATGCTTATTAAACAAACAAGATATTACATGTTGATAAGTGAGCTTTTGATGTGCCGGTAGTCATTTTTCTTTAGCTTGGAGGAGCTAAGCTAACTGTCTCCAGGCTCCAGCTCCACATTTAGCAGACAGATATCAGACTGGTATCGACTTCCTCATCTAAGTAAGAAGAAACTATTGTGCAAGAAAGCAAAGAATCGTCTTTAAAATATATTTTTATTTATTTTTATATATAGTCTATGGTATTTCCCAAAATATCAGACTATTCCTTTCAGTGCAGATGAGCATTTAAACTGCTATGAAAGTTAAGGAAAGCTGAGTGCAAAGCAAAACACGACCACAGGAGGGGAAAAAAGACTTATATTCAGTATATTGCTCTCAAGAGAGAACTCTGCCTTGGGCTCCCTTTATAGGCTCTCTGACCTACTTGATATCTATAGTAAATAGAGAGCATTTTGTCATTGTGTATGTACTGTCGGTTTGTGTGTACAAGGAAAATGTGGAGTGGCTGAGTTCCGGCTGCCTGCAAAACATGCACTATAGAATGTTTTTTTAATGTGATTAGGATTAGATCATGTCTTCCGCCAGACTTCCTGACAGTTTCTCAGAGGCCTGACCCATTTTGCCGTCTCTACTCAGCATCCCCTTCTGGCTGGGCAGCCACATTCCACGATGTCATGTGATTGTCAGCTTGTTGCTTACATCCATTGTCCGCAGTGTAAGGTAATCTGCCATTGTAGTCCATTATAGCCCTCCAGACAAATGCGTCCAAATGGCACAGCAGCAGCGGCACAATCACCACCATCAGTACCACCAAAGTCCACCCGAGCATTTTTGGAGCAGCTCTGTGAGACGGCGGAGCTAACACTGTAACACTAACAGGCTCCAGTGCAGAGAGACATTCTCAGAGACACAGATTAGCCTTAGCATCCAGCCAAACGCCACTTTGAGGAAAGCTGATATGAATAATCCTCCATGTTTACACGCATGCCTATGACATAAGGATACGGTCTTGGACCACAGCTACTCTGTGTGTGTGTGTGTGTGTGTGTGAGTGAGTCATAGAGAGAACGCCAAGTCTGTTACTGAGACTGTCCATGCTGCTTTGTGAGACATGTGACTTTGTGCCAGAAGGCAGTGGCTTCAATTCACAATGTTAGCTCTAGCAACACCAAAGCGTATGGAGAGAAGCACATACTCTTGTTTTGGCATTTCACACTTCTTTGCCCTTTTCACTGAATAGATATACACTCACAGCTTTTCATGTAATGTAAAAAAAACACCACAATTAGAGTAAATAGTAGGAAACCTGCCAGGCTTTAAAACTAATGCCATTTGTTTTGTCCCGTAGCTCCCGATGACTCACTTCAGCACATACGCAGTGACACTAATACGCTCACAAACACACCAACGTGTGAATGTCATTTTAACCTCCACCCAGGCCATTGGGGCTTAGCCATTGTGTTTTGTAGCTGGCAGACTGTTTGGTGTGTGTATGTGTGAGTGTGTGTGAACGGTGCTAATCAGTATGTTGTTGTGTAGTTGTGCTTTGTGACGGTGGAACAGGCCTGACTATAATCCATATTCACCCTCTTCCAGATGAAGCGCTGCCAAGGAAGCAGCAGCAGTCATGCTGCCCCCTCTCTCCTGTAACCTCTCTCTGTGTCATTCCCTTTCAGTTACTCTTTCTCCTCGCTTTACTGTATATAGAGATCAGACCTGATTAGTGTAGCATTAATCTTTGGGATTAATCCACTGAGACTTAATGGCTGGTTTTAGTGTATTAGCTTGGTGATACACTGTTTCTCTCACTAGATCAGACATTAGCGTAAAAGCTTGTCTGTATAAATGCCTCGGCAGAGACATTGTTAAAGGTTCTATATTTAACATTCACAGTATTAATTTATGAGCAAACAACTATTTGCTATGTAAAGATATAGTGGAGTAATGGCGTCCTGAGCAGAGAATGAAATCACGCTCACTCTGTTTGTGTTTTAAAGCTGGTTTCTCTGTGGTTTGTTGTGGTAGCTGGTCCAGCCACCCATGCATGTTAGTGTATGTGACTCTGTGTGTGTATCCCACTGACATGATAATTGCCGCCACTCTGCACTTCACTCATGTGGCACTTACCACTGATATGGAGATGGTGTCATAGCAGAAGCTTAGCACCCACTCTCTCTCTTCCCCCAGGTTAACTCTGTTGGCTCTGTCAGCACTGCTGCTGTTGTTAGCACAGTGTGTGCAGTTAGCACCTTCAGTTGGTAGCCATTGTTGAGAACAGTGTGTAGATAACCTGAATCAAATTCTGAATCATCTACACAGAATGACCTACAGAGCTTCTGTAAAGTGTAAATTAAAGGTCCAGTTTGTGAGATTTAGAGGGAGAGAATCACCCGGCAGTGAGGACTGCAGATGCAGCCAGCTGAAACGTATGGTTAGATTTCCCACAGTGTTCATTGTTCAGGAGGATTTTACCAGAAGCCAAATTATCCACAGAGGTCTCTTCCTCTCCAAAACAAATGGACCTGATGATTTAAAACGGTGAAATCCCTGAATAAAGCAGTTTTATGTGTGGAGTGATTCTCCAATGCAGTTTGGCTCATCACAGAGGAGCCTGCTAATCTGTGCTCACCTTTTTTCTCTGATAATGTAAAATCCAGACGTTTAGAGGGCTTTAACCAGGAGCCGAATTATCCGCAGAGGTTTCCTCCTCTCCAAAACAAACAGACCCAATGATTTAAACTGGTAGACACACTGAATAAAGCAGTTTTATTTTTAAAAAAATCTGTGTTTTTCCGACACTGCTTGTCACAGGGAGCTTCTAACTATGGTCATCAACACAAAACATGCATGGCCCTATCTGGAGCCTATTCTGGGCTACTGTAGCAACTACTGTAGGATCTACATGACGGGGACCTGCTCCCTATGTAGACATTAACGGCTCATTCTAAGGTAACAAAAACAAAACGATTCTCATTTTCAGGTGATTATACACTAAAGAAAATATACTTATTATATTATAATCAATTTCTGCCAGTATATCCCCCTGAATCCTCCACACTGGACCTTTAAATGTTCTGATTTAGCATGCTGATTTTTATTTACCTTAACTGTTGAGTTACTGATAACATTAAGGTGGTTCTGTTGTATTCAAGAGAGCCAGCATGCACAATAGCAGGGCATATCTTTTATTATTGTGCTTTTCCTACTGCCCTACTGTGTGTAATTAAACGTTTGACACTAAACCAGGTGTCAATTTTGGTCATTTGTGCAAAATAAATTAAGTCAAATTTCCTCTGTTTCCTCTTTTTAGCCAGCAAAAACAAAACTGTGCCTGAGAGCTGACATCTGGTGATGAGTGCTACAGACAGTTTGGTTTCTCTGTTGACTCTCAGCTTCTCCTGAGCTCAATAATCACCCATTCTGTGTTTAAGTGCAGCTGAACTGAAGATTAAATTGCTTTCATTTGCATATTTTTCTGCCTCTGTTGTCAGACAACAGAACAGTAAAGTGCTGATCTGATATTGGTGCATTAATACAGCCTATTAAAACAATAAGCAGTATTTCCAGTGCCAGTGACAGAGCAGTCAAATCACCATGTTATGATTGTGAAAATACACATTGTCCACATTACGTATTACGGATGGCAACCCTCCTCTCAACAAGTCAACAGTCGGCTGGCGGACAATGTCGGGCTGTCGATGAATGTCTGTCTTCTTAGTCTTTGCGATGTGTGTGTCTGAAATCACTCACTGCACACTATATACTCCACTATATCATGAGTTTGCCATTTTGTAGTGCTGTCTGAATGTATAGTGGGAATTATTATACCATGTGTAGTGGACTCAAAGTATCCCACAATGTCCCATAACGAGTAGTGTACAACCGTTCACTAACCAAGCAATATATCCCATCATGCATTGCGCCCAAGGAACGGCTGTACTATATGGGACAGACACCGAAACAGACAAGTAGAGAAAGAGCAACTTGATTACAACCTGCTGTACATGTTTAACTTGTGACTAATGACATGTTGAAGTTTGTTTTACCAGTTTTTCTTTGCCATGTAATAAACTGTCAAATTAATGTGTAGTCGTCGGTTCACAGAGGTATAAAAATACTGATTTAGCGTGCTGAATTAGCGTTGGAGTGGTGATTACCTGGTCACCTAGTTACCCTTTTTGAGTGACAAATACAGGCTGCCATTTGCTGGTATGGAGGGTTATTTCCTGTCACACAGGTGCAGAACATACATGCTAGCTGGCCGTTGGCTGTACTCTCTGCGGTGTGTTCAAGTGCAATTTTTTTGGCAAGACACAAGTGACATGAGATGATGCTTTTATCGCCGCTAGTTCTTTGATGTCTGGACATTTATTTGATGTGAAAAACAAAAGCTTAATGTGGACAGAGGACCAAATATGAGCAAAAATCTTACTGTATTTACACTATGCGTACTCTAAAAGACACAAGTCTATGCACAAATAGCAACTAAGCAATCTCTATCTGCCTATAAATACAGTGTAATGCTGTCAAAAGCTTCACAACAGATGAATAAATGGGCCTTAAGTGGCGATTGTAAAGTCAACTGCTGTTTCCACGGTAAAGAATGAACTGTCAGGCTAATGGGATATTGTTTTTCTATTCCCACTTGTGCTGCTCTTTCACGGGAGTGTGGAATGACGTTGATTGTTCACAGACCCTGTTCTAGAGGTTGGACCCTATTAAATGAGTCAGCTTAAGAAAGAAAAGGGAGCAAAAGGGGAGAGATGTGTGAGAAATAGAAATGGGATCGCATACTAAATGGAGTTGACACTGCACTTACATAGCTGACCTCTGGCCTCACACATTAGTCTGGCAGACAGTATTAAATGCTGCTTCTACATCACTCCCTCCTACTGTCTTACTTATATCTCACACCTTAACCACTGCCACCCTCCCCCCTCTCACTTTCCCTCCCTCTCCTCTGCTCATGCTCATTCATCTTCTGGCTCCTGTTGGCATCCCCTCCTCCAGCATGGCTGAGTTAATTAGCTGTGAATGGTAATGGAGGGCAGAATTCATATTTGTGCGCCATATTCACTGCTGCATTTTCCTGATTGGAAATATGCAATGTCAATTTCATATTCTACATATAGTAGCAGGGTTCAGTTAAACTGCAAAAGTTATATTAACTTCTTAATAGGCACAGTTTACAGTGGGATACACAGGTGAGAATTAATGTGACCGTCTTCTGTCTGGTTCCCCAGCAGCTTCATCGGGCCCATATGGCTCCAGTTTGAGGCTTTACCGATTGTTTGATGTGCCTAGGTGTGTGTGTGTGTGCACACGTGTGTGAAGCCACAGAGGCTTATCTGTTCGGCTTGTCTTTTTTTTTTTTTGTTGGAGCCCTCATCCCTTTCTCTGCAGCTGCTGCTCCTGTGATTGGTTGTAGTTAGAGAGATATACAATGCGGTGACACTCTGGGGAACAATGAATGGCTAATTATACGAATTAATGACAAGCACACAAAAATTTTAATGCCTCTTTAGAGCAGACTTGTCATTAATTTATACTCCTTGTCTCTCTTTCTTGGAATGATTTATGCTTAAAATGACCCTGTTGGCTAGAAAGAAAAAAAATGACTCTAATTTGCGATGATGGGCCTGGAAAGCTCCAGCTTTGTTGTTGTGATTCATTGTGCGTATGTGCGTGTGTGTCTGTGTGTGTCTGCACGCATATGTCGGCATCTCCCTGCCAACATGAACGTTACAGCACTCCCCAACCTGTCATCTTATATTACTTCAATGGGACTTTGAAGGCCTGTCATAATGAGGCAGAACTCCAAGAAAATGAAACATCTCTAAATAGCATGAAGGATGTGCTGTGTGTGCACGGCGCATAAAATCTATGATTGCTCAGGCAAAGACGGGAGTAAAATAGGATAATGGAGACATCATTGCCTGTCAGATTCCGGTTTACATTATTCAGTTGATTTGCCAGTTTTTAGGAATTTTACCCTGATTTGTCTAATATGTCAGCTATTTCAAAATGACACAAAAGCATCTCTTTTACCTCTCGTGGTATCTAGGAATGTAGATAGTTATGGTTTTCTTTGCCCAGGTTAGAAGCTATCTGTCTCTAAGGTTTTTTCCTCTACCCTCGCACAGTAGAGGTGAGCAGAATTTGTGAGAAAGTGACATATACAGCTGCACTGATAGGGAGACCAGGTGTCCCACTGTATGCAGTGCTGCACAGCTTTTTTTTTATCCCCCTTGAGATGTTGTGCTGCATTTTGATTGGCTCTGGTTTTCAAAAGTCAAACCATTGCTTTTCTGAAATTTGGCTTTTATCTATTGGCTGTGAAGAAAGCAGTGAAGGCTGTCATCACAGGCCGTGTTTGATGTCAATCAAACTGCGCGCACGTGGGTCAAGTGCAGGTGAACCTGTCAGCATCATATACACAAAGCCCAGCAGTCACCACAAAGTCACAAGATATGCAGATTTAGGCAGAATGTGATGGAGAGTATCACAAAGAAAACAAATGCAGCCCGAGAAACTGGTGAAAGGAGATTGTCAGAGCGTTTTGGGGAAATTTTCTAGAGCTATTTTTCAATGTCACAGTGAGGTAGGGGGGATACGACATTAAGCAACACAATATATGTGAGAAACTACTCTTTGTCCCATGTTTGGTTTGTTGGGATCTGGCCAATGTTTTTATATTTTCAGTGCAACAGTAACTATATGTAATGTGAAAGGGGTCACTCTTAGAGACAAACCACAGAGAATTATCACCCAAATTGGTGCCCATCAGCTGTATGAAGCCTTTTAGCATCTTGCAGGTCATTGTTTGTTTCCAATCCACCTTTTGCAGATGCAGCAGGCAGCTGTTTTCAGCAAAAAAGCACCGATAAATACATTCTGCATGACCTGTACTAGGGGTGTGTCATATCATCTTGTTCACGATAACTCCGGTATAATTTTTAATATCATATAAAAAATTCATATCGTGATACTCGCGATATTTTGATCTGCTGACATTTTGACGTCATACTGTCACCCACGGCAACAACAAGCATGGCTGAAAGTAAAATTATTAGCGACTCCGTGGTGGTTCCAAAAAGAGGAGCAGCCTCAGTAGTGTGGAATAGACTGTGGCGTCCTGAATGTTTTGTGAACAGCCCCAGACTTCTCAGACTCTTTTAGCAAGTTATGAGAGAGCTCATTCAGCGGCTCCTCTGGCAGCAGCACAGTGTCTCTCCCACTCCTCTCTCGCCGTGAGCACACGGCAGTTGGTGTTGTCAAGTCATTTTGTCATAAACCTTTGGTAATGTAAACCTATGTGATATTTGCGGCTCGACAAAAAAACTACATATGTGTGAATGTGCAATAGTTATCATATCATGACAGCCTGTTACAGGTTGCAGCGTGATAATTGGAGGAGAAATGGCAGAGCATAAAGGTCCAGGTGGAAAAAAAACAACTGAATAATTTAGGGTTTTGCTAAAAAAAAAACAGAAGGATATCACCTGTTGATTTATATATACAGATCCCAGGGTGCATTTTTTGTATGTAGGAGCTGTTTAAATGTGTACTTTGTGGTAGATTTTATTTAATTGAACTATTAATATTGTATACAGAATCTGAATTACTGTTGTTGTACACAAACTAAAGAAATGAGAGATCATTTTTGTTTAGTTTTTACTCTATATTTGAAGGCAAACATGTAACACTATGTCACTTTTTTGTTGCACTTCCATTTTCTTAAATTAATAATATTTTTTTTTGCTAATTTGTCATGTCGTCAAGAATATCATTATCACAAAAATGCCCTGAAATATTGTGATATTATTTTAGGGTGATATCACCCACCTCTAACCTGTACAAACAGAAACTGTTTTGTTCACTTAATCGGGTGATAATATGTCGATAGTGATTTTTCTTCTCTACCAACAGGGCCACAAACATCAGTTAATGCAGCTTTTATATCTCCACGTCAATGATAGCAGGTTATCTGTCCATGTGTACAGCCATCTGTCCGTCCGTCCCATTCTCGTGACAGTGATATCTTGACTCAGTGGTCAAGGTCACTTTGACCCCATCCATCACATTCTCATGAACACCGTATCTCAAAAACACCTTAAGGGAGTTTCTTCAAATTTGGCACAAACATCTACTTGAGCTGATTAGATTTTGATGGATGACGGTCAAAGGACGAGGTCACTGTGACCTCACAAAACATGTTTATGGCCATAACTCAAGAATTCATACACTAATTGTGAGAAATTTCACACAAATATCCAGTGATGAAGGGATGTCACTTTAGGTTAACTTCACTGTGACATCATAATGTTTTCAGGCCATTATTTGCTCGCCATACCTCAGGAACAGAAGGGGAGACATTTGGTCAGATACTAAATTGGTGACACTAATCTTGGGAGTTCACCTTGAAACTGTGCTGACTGTATAGATTTTCGGTGCTGCTGGAGGGAAGACATCCGTGTTTTCACAGACATGGATGTAAACTGTAAGTGCAAGTAGTTTGTCGTGTAATTTGTGCAAATCAACCCTTTAGGAGCCAGCACAGACAATCCAACATCTCTAAATATACATCCATGGTTTGAGTGTACCCTCCGTTCACAATCCTTCTTTCCTCCCTCAGGATGATAACTGGGGGGAAACCACCACCGCGGTGACGGGCACCTCAGAGCTGAGTATCTCCCAGGAGGAAGTTGTTGGACTGGGGAAGGGAATGCAGGACCGGACCCAAGGCTTCCGCCGTTATCTTCCCCTGGCTGTGGGCTCGTGTGTGGGGCTGCTGGTGCTGGCCACGCCCCTGGCCTTTCTGCTTCTTCCAGCTGTAATGTGGCCAGACAGGCTGCAGGCTTGTGGTGCAGCCTGCGAGGGCCTCTTCCTCTCCATCGCCTTTAAACTCCTCATCCTCTTGTTGGCCATGTGGGCCTTGTTTCTCAAGCCAGGCCGGGCAAGCCTGCCCAGAGTGTGTGTGTACCGTGCCTTCCTCACCACACTTACACTCCTGCTCACCATGTCTTACTGGCTCTTCTATGGGGTCCGGATCCTTGATGCACAGGTGGGTTTGAGAGTGTGCTGTTGGACTATTAAAAGAATTTTTATGTCTCCAAAGATAAGGAATAGTCTCAGTTTTTTGTTGTTGTTTCACAAAATATTTGATTAAGAAGATTCTTAATCTCAATAACACATTTCTGGTTAAATGAAATTTTCATCCAGCAGTGTTTTCATTGAACCTGTGATGTGTTCTGAGCAGGATGAGGACTACCACGGGATCGTCCAGTTTGCTGTGTCCCTCGTAGGACTCCCAGCTGTTTGTCCACTACCTAGCCGTGGTGCTGCTGCAGCTCCGCCACCTCCAGCCCTGCTACAGTGTGTGTGTCATCCGCTCCACAGACGGAGAGACACGTCACTACAACATAGGACAGCTCAGGTACGCAAACACTGTCATTAACCTCCTCTATAAGCTTCATATATCTCCTAATGACGAAAAGAAGAAACTATAATTACAAGCATATTAGAATGTATGAGAATTACATCTGAATATGACCTTTATATACAGTACACATTGAGACACACACACACACACTAGAACTTGGTCACAGTAATTGGAGGCCAGTGTCCACAGGGAAGACTGGCACAGGCAGTAATTGAGTTACTCATCAGCCTCCTCGTCTAGCTAGCTCAAGGCGAGCTATTCTCGGAGTTTCGGGGGAGGGATGACAAAGTGCCAGACACAGGCGCTCGTCCTACGGCTGTCTCACTTTGTTTCTGTGCTGATCGAGTGTGTGACTACGACAGAACAGGGAGACAACTGCGGTCATTAGAGATAAGGTTTGTGTGATGAGGCTAAAAGCTTAATGGGCTTATAATTTACATGAAGGTTAAAACCTGGACAGGAAGCAGAAACAGACTAAGAATACATACTGTATTTATAGCTTCTACACACTTAAAGGGGAACTCCACCAGTTTTCACACATCAAAGTCTGTTTGCAGGTTAGGACTAGGCGATATAGCAAAAAATATGATCGTGCTAATTTTTTCTGTATTGATCAATATCACAATTTATTGTGATATATAATTTAATAATGCTGACAGTTTGAAGAGTATCCTGATAATAAGTGGAGCCTAAAGAAACCAGAGGGTTCGTTAGTTAAACGTCAGAATATAGTTTATTAAGACATAAAGTAGAATAACACAAACATTCAACTGTGCAAACATGGTTCGGTTCAGGTATGTTTTATGATAAAATAATATATTGAATAACATCTAAATGCAAATTTAACTTTGCAAAAATGCTTATCTGCTTCAACAAAACAATACAGTTTAGCCTGCACTGTTTGAGAGATTGTTGACAAAAAAAAGTAACACAACGTCAATTATATGCAACTGGATATCTCAAAAGCAACAAAGCGCGGATTAAGACAGTCTGCAAAACGCACGATCAGTCTGTGCCAACCAAAACTGGAGACACAGTAAATATTTTCAATCCCCTGTAAAGGTTCCACAGGTTACTTGTAGCATTTTAGCATCACAAGAGTGGCCAAAGTGGCTACATTTCTGCAAAAGTAAAGTTAAATTGCCTCACATGAGTCAGTGTTGGTTGGATCTGAAGACTACAATCTACAAGAAAGTTAATATAAATCTGAGGAGTTAGAGCTAGAAAGAAGAGAGCTTTACAGACCTCTGTGGCCCGAAGCTTTTATTGACATTAATTTCACAGATAAGAAAGAATAAATTGTGAAGACAGTAAAGCCTCCACACAATCGCATTTTAAGTCTTGCGTGTGATTTATCCTTCTGGAATTTATACTTCCTGATTTATCCTGGCGCCTGTGAGCAGAGGAAATCTCCACTCAATGCTAGGCTAATTTATACAATGTAAAATGCCATAGGCTTGTGCTAATAACGTTAGCATGTTGTATTTGTGGGGAAAATGTGTCCGGCAAAAGACAAGTGCTTTGTCTGTGAATGCTGCGAGTTATAGTAAAGGCCGATTTGTATACTTGTGTTTGAAATTGTCGCTATTGAGCTATGTCTAAACTTTACAGGTGTAACTGCAGAGTGATACAGACACACCACCACACAAGTATAAATGTTCACAATGGTGTAAGCCATGTGCGTAAGCTACAGCGTAGGCTCTGCATAGAGCTGACACACAAGTATAAATCCTGTTTAAACTGTCAGGTCAAGTTGCATTGTGGGTAATGTAGGTGCCATGCTGTGACAAAGAAGCATTGGAATAAAAAAGATAATATCTCTGGTTCCTCTGGTCCTTTTTTTAACTGTGCATCATGAGTCAGACAATGTTATAGGAGTGCAAGGCTAAATTGGTGAGGTACACTTTTAATTGAAGCAACGTTATATTTACCAGGCTTCATCAGGAAAAAAAAACAGATCAGCAGAACCTCTTCTGTTTGTCTAAAAACTCTATGTTCAGTTGAAAGCCATGATGTACATTTTATATCTTCTATCTCTGAGTTTACACTCTCCTTCTCTCTCATCTCACACAGCATTCAGAAGGCAGCTCTGTCCATCTTGGAGTATTACTACAGAGATTTCCCGCTCCATAACCCAGCCCTTCTCTCTGCCTCCAAGCACCGAGCTGCCAAACACCTGGCTGGGTTAAAGGTCTACAACGTGGACGGTGAGTCGCCTCATCTGTCCCAAAAATAACCCTCTGTATATCTAACATTTGTTTCGATGTCCCTCTCAGTGTTTCATTGGTTCCCAGGGGCCAGTTTTATTTAGTCTTCCCTTGACAGTTTCACGTATATGAAGACTGACTTATTTTGGTTTGTCTTAGCTCCAGGCTAAGTCTGAACTAAATAGCAATGTTTCCATGGTAACAGCAGTGACACCTGCACTTGTATAGCACCTTTCTACTCTTCTGACCACTCAAAGCGCTTTTAACACTACATGTCACATTCACCCATTCACACACACATTCACACACTGCTAGCTGAGGCTACCATTCAAGGTGCCACCTGCTACTCAGCTTAAACGCACCCACACACCAATGGAACAGCCATCAGGAGTTTGGGGTTCAGTATCTCGCCCAAGGATACTGCGACATGCCGCCTGGAGGAACCACTGATCTTGCAATTAGTGGACAACCCACTCAACTAACTGAGCCACAGACTTCTAATCTAAACGTCTATCTGAAGTCTGATTATTTGTAATATCTAAGTCACAGTCAAAGTCTGTCTTTGTGAAATAGGTCCCAGTTTAAAGGGATACTTTGCTGATTTTCAGCCAGCTTTGTATCATAACAATGTGGGTATTATGTGTAAATGAACTGTGGTGAACTTCCCTCCATTTTGACCAGAGCCCAGATCTCCCTGCTCATTTTTCAGCTCTTCCAGCCCACCAGCTCACCCACTTCATGTAAAATGCTACATCCAGCAGATTTTTGCTGGCTCTGTGGCTGTTGTTCAAACTACAGATTGTACATTTGCATTTTCATATGCCCGCCGCCACGGACACAGAGACTGTGGAAGCAGATCAAACAAAGATCAAACTGTAAAACTAGGCAAATATAGACCAAGATTATGTTACTGTATTGCCTATTTCTTGCCTAAAATGTCTTCAGAAACACACTTTAGTGCACTGTTTGGCTGTAATATGAGAATATATGAACAGGAAGTGGGTGCCAAACTGTTTCCAGAAAGCAGTGCTGATAAAATATGACCCAAGACTCTGTTACTACGTTGCCTATTTCTCACCTAAAATGTTTTCAGGAACATATTCTAGCTTACTGTTTAACTGTAATTTGAAATTGTTTGTTACCAGCTGGCTGCCATTTTGTTTCCTGTGGAAAAATGGACAAGCTTGCATTATGTCACCCACCATCAGGAGCATTTTTTGCTTAGGTGCAGGGCATTCTGGTAGTTGTAGGTTTTCTAACTTGTGAGCAAACGCAAGTGCCACAGGCCCTTTTTTCTCTATTTTTTTAAGTCATGTAGCACCATTTCCAAAAATATTTCCTGCTTCCTATTTTATAGACAGCCTACTTTTATAAAAAGACCATCTTCCCAGTGGTAAAATATTTCTTTAACTATGTCCCCGCTCCTTCCGCTTTCTTGTTGTGACATTTTCTTTTCCATCTCCATCTCTTCCACGAGCAGCTTTTAAGAACAAGCTGAGAAAATATCTTTTGGACAGTAAGTACACATAAAAGTCCTCGACATCACTGTACGCAGCACTTTATCACAGGAAGCCACTGATTTCACGCCTCAGCTCACTCCATCTTTACTGCACTCTGAAGCCTCCGTCCCTGACATAATGTATATATTGCATCAGTGGCAAGCACTCCTACTACACACACACACACACACACTCAGTGCTCTTGATATATAGTCTCTCAGCACCCGCGTACACACATCCTGTGATGTCACATATTGCACTCTTTCCTGCAGTTAAAAGGGTCCTCCACTCACCACCCATAGATCCCCCACCTGCTACACAGCACAGTGGATTTGATGATCTATGGGCGGGATGCAGTGCAGGTTATGGTGTCCTCATAGCACCTCCCATCCACCCCAACCCCCCTTCCCTATCAAAGTGCGGCGGAGAGGCCTCTAGGGGGCCGTGGAATTTCAAGCCTTAAATAATTCATCAGAGTAACGCTCATTCCTCACATACTCCCACATCTCTCCTTCCTCCCGCTCAGCCCGTCTCCAGCTCGGCTCGCTCTCACTTTCCTTTTTTTTTCTCCCCTTCTTTCTTTTCATTTTTCACTCAATTCAGTCCCCACCCGCTACCCCCCTCTCTTTTTCTCATTCACAGTCATTCAAAGTCTCTCCTCTCATAGCATGAATATGTAGGACAGAAAGTTAAAGAGGCCGGTGTTTACCCGTATTTTCAGTGGAAAATATTTACAATGCTCCCTGTACAAATGATCTGACGGCATTCTCTCCACAGCATACATCAGGATAGTTATTCATCTGCGCTTTACTGCTACATTCAGCATCTCTTTCTCACCTGCACACACATAAGCGCACATATGCAGATCAGATTATTAATGATTTACATCCTCACCTGACCTGCAGCGTTTAGTCTCTATAACCTCCCCCATACTCTACTGATCTTCATTAATATGGACAGACCTTACTCCCCCTCAATAAAGCCCCAAGAACTCTAATATACTGCTGTACAAGCTGCATTAGCTTTATGGGTTTGTCACACTAACCAGTGAATTCACACATCAGACAAGAACTATGGCCTTTGATGTGTAAAATGATGAATATTTAATCCACCCTGCGATAGAAAGGTTTGTGCATCAGACTTTCCGAGGAGAAGATGCTGTCTCTTTTCTCAGTGCTATAATTAACATTCCCTGTGACTGGGATGCATGATCTGGCAGGATGCCCCAGATAAGTAACAAAGATTAACATGCACTCTTCTCAAGTATTTCTCAAACCTATAAGATACACACGATACTGACCAAATAGGTTGATTCATATTTTTACTCCTCCACTGAAGTGTAAAATCAAAGCTCTCCTTCCATCTGACCTTTCCTGTCCATGATTCAGATTGAGATACAGCCCATTAATCAGAGTCAGAGACCCTGGTGAGGTCAGAGGCTATTTCCTTCTGCTCAGGCTGATCTAACCAATTTGCCTCCGTCCTCGCCTTTTGGTGCAGCCCCTGGGAACACAGCAGGAGCGCAGCCTGGTAATGGGAATCAGTCACGGGCCATGGTTGCAGCTGCCAGCAAACGCAAAGACAGCGCCCACAATGAGCTGTACTACGAAGAGGCCGACTACGAGAGGAGGGTCCGTAAACGTAGAGCCAGGTGAGTCACAGAGACAATCATGCATGTCATGACAACATGTCAGAGGGCGACTTAGTGATCTATAGACTCTTTCAGAAATGGAGCTCCGTATGTAGATGTGAGTGCAGTTTTGCTCACTGGTCTGAATGCATGTCTCATTTTTATAAGTGTGTGTTAGCATATTTATCTGCAGAGATTCTGCCCTCTGCCTGTGCTTCCTTATATTCTTCTTATTTTTCTGTATTCAGGATGTTACTGGACTTGAGGTAGAGATCTGAGAGCTACGGCAAAGCACAGAAAAAAAAACACAAATATAGCAAGATTAAATGCCAAGTGAAGGGAATGTGGGGTTGGCTTTCACTTTCTCTGGCGATACTTTGTACAAGCATTCGCTAATTTTCTGTAACCACTTACCCTGTTTGGGGTCAAAGGGGGGCTGGAGCCTATCCCAGCTGGCACTGGGCGAGAGGCAGGGTACACCCTGGACAGGTCGCCAGACTATCACAGGGCTGACACATGGAGACAGACAACTGTTCACACTCACATTCACACCTATGGCTAATTTAGAGCCACCAATTAACCTGCATGTCTTTGGACTGTGGGAGGAAGCCAGAACACCCAGAGAAAACATATAGGTGCTGTTGTCTTGAAACAGACTTTAGAAACTGCCAACCTATCCTTTAAGAGCACTGTAACAAATTTGAAACTTAATTATTATCTCTCACCCATAAAAATCAGTTTAATAAAAGCGAAAACTTGTGAACTGCCAATTATAACTACAAACTGCAAATTATGTTGTTGAGAAAGTTCTTCTCCTGTCAGATTAGTCTATGAAAATGTATTTTCCCCCGCATGGTTCACTGCAAAGGAACTGACTGACTGTCTGAAAGACAAAAAGCCATTAGATGAAGCCAATAATATAATAAACTCCATCGCTAAAAGAGACTCAGCAGTCGCACTGGTACATTAGAGTGCTGCTTCATGGATTAAAGTGTAAGGAGCTGACAGTAACATAATTACTGTGTGTATATTCCCTCTTTGTCAGGCTGGTGGTGGCCGTGGAGGAGGCCTTCACACATGTCCGGCGAATGAAGAAAGAGGATGAGCGCGCCACGCCGTCTGACATCATGGATGTGCGTGAAGCAGCCCTGGCTATTTTTCCCTCCATGGCCCGGGCCCTGCAGAAGTACCTCCGCACCACCAGGAGGCAGCACTGCCACAGCATGGAGAGCATCCAGAAGCACCTGGCTTTTTGCCTGGTCAATAACATGAGCCCTAAGGTGAGTCTGGCTTTGAACCTCGAATTAGATAATATGTTTATAATATTTAAAGCCACATAAGTCAAAGTTAACAGGACTTGAAGCCTAATTCCATTTTATGAGCTACAAATTTTCATACTTTGTGTATATCAGATATTATAGTATACCACGTCATTGCTTAAATCTGGGGACACAATCAAACAGGGTCACTTCTTTTTTCAGGGTGCCTGCAGCTCCTAAAAAGTCAAAATTTTATAAATATTAGGCCTTAAAAGTCATTGAATAGTCTTGAATTTGAATTTGCCACAAACATTTTTTCTAATTTAATTTATCCATCTTTCGATTTCTGTCAGTCAAAATTGGTCAAGCTCTTCTGTGTGAGAATCCACATCTCTGACATCACAAATCTTAAAACCTACCGCTTAATCTACTACTGTGGCTGAATCCAAATGTCCACCCCCTGGACTTGCAGACTGAGTCCTCGTGGATTTCAGTTGTGTGTCGTGTGACACATTTACTGTCATCACATAAAGTCTGCGAGGGCAGAGACTGCAAGCGGCTGATAGACAGCCCTTGACTGTTTTACTCGTTGCCATGGAAACATTCAACTATTCCTACTGTCATATTTATATATATGTCATGTAAGTTGATGAATAATGCCCACTCATCTGTCCCTGCAGATAATAAGATATAAATCCCATGTAAAGCCTTTTTTGTGACAGAACAAAAATGTATTAATACATCTCTATATAACAGGTGTTTAAAAACAGAAACATTTGTAAATAAGGACAGGATTATAGCTCAATAAATTGGATATTACCTACATTAGAAGACCTTCTTTTGTGTTTTTCGGCCAATTTTTTTAGCCTATCGCACTGCACGACCTGAAAGGCTGCAATAATAAAATGTATCTTCAGTCTCTCTACAGCTTGTACTTATACATATCTCTGTATCATGATGTGGTTGAACATTATTTCTGGGCTACACAATTCAAGCAGCATTTTAAAAGGCCTAACTATCAATAACTATTTTACACATTCATACTTTTTTTTGGCAATTGAAAAACCACAGTCACGTACATATTGTGGGTTATTAAATCAGTGAAGTCTGCTGAAGTCTCCACCTCAAGCGGCCTCTCTGGAAGTGTGCAGAAAGTCCATATTAGGCCCCTTGTGGACTGGATGAATTGTGGATTTGGGCAGCCCTAAGCACTCCCAGACTTCCCGTGAACACGCCTGCAAAGTCCACGAGTCTGCAAGTGCAGGGAAGTCCGGACATTTGGATTCAGCCTGTCTTTTTACTTTATACTTATACTTACCTCAGCAAAATGTGGATTAACCTAACTCACTCTATTAACCATATTCCTATATAAAACCTACCTCTGCACTGGACTACATAACTACTACTTACCTGAAGACTTACCTTACCTAAGAAAAATAGCAGTTGTGCAAAAAGTCGGTCCTAAATTTGGTTATAAATTGTCTTTAAAAGGCCTAAAAAATAGTTAAATTTAAGTGTCTGATACCTGTAGACACCATGTTATTTGTTTAAACTCTTGTTTCACTCAGAATGCAATAAACTGGAAAAATCATTTTAACCTTTCAAAAGATTTAAAATAAATTTCTCAGCATTGTGCCATTCAAAAAATTATTATTTTGTGAACATGTTCCATCATTGGCTCCTTCTGTGTATCCAGGCCTTCCTTGAGGCCTACCTGGCCCCTGGTCCGACCCTGCAGTACGGCCCTGAGCGCTGGATGGCTGACCAGTGGACTTTGGTCAGCGAGGCTTCTGTCACCAGCGGTATAAAGGAGGGCTCGGAGTTCCTGCTGAGGTGTCTTGACTTTAGCTTAGCTGTGACCGTCAAGGCCATCCCGTACATCCGACTGACTGAGGAGTACATCGACCCCAAGTCTCACAAGTTTCTACTGCTGCTCCAATCAGAAACCTCAGTTTAACACAGCGGACCCGTGCCGCTGATCTGGACTCACAGGACTGTTATCTGACTGAATTTTTTCAAAAAATAACTTTTTGTACCGTTTTTTGTACTTCTGTTTATCTAATGTCCTCACATAGAGTATCTTTTTGTGTCCTCTTCTTTGTCCTGAGGGAACATGCTTGGATTTCTCTGTCCTGACGTTTGCAGAACACAGTTCAGGTATTCCTCTATGCACAACAGACGACCCCTCACACATTCTCTCCTTCCTTTTGGTTGCATGTGCCAGTGTGTGCCTGCGTGGGAGAGTTCATGATTTTAGGAGGAGTGTGTGTGATTTAGGATGAAAAGGTGTGTGTGTTTTGAGTGTTGTGTACACTCGGGATCTGTCTTGACCTGTCTCTTCTTTCTCCTAAGCGTTACTATAGTAACCAGGACATTTGATATAACCTGAACCCTTTTCAGCAGAACTGCTCTTTTTCAGTCTTCACAACGATTATTTAACTGTCCCGTATTACAGATGTATGTACAGTATTTATGTGTGAATATACTTTATCCCTCCAGACTTTTTATATCAAAATTGTGCATTGCTTGTAAGATTTTTTTTACCTTGTCAAAGATTTTTTTTACCTTGTCT
Source organism: Cephalopholis sonnerati (assembly GCA_019142605.1). NCBI lineage: Eukaryota > Metazoa > Chordata > Actinopteri > Perciformes > Serranidae > Cephalopholis > Cephalopholis sonnerati. The sequence goes on from JAGQAX010000012.1 coordinate 25,489,001, forward strand.
GTCTGCGCTGTATTTGTAGAGATGACTGGACTGTAAATAGATGAAGACAAATGTCAGATCACTGGAATCTCTCGGACTGAATGCCAACCACAGTACAGCTGAATATAGATGGTCTAGCCAATAGATTGTGAACGAACACATGTGACTACTTATTATGTATGTACAGTTAAGTGTGTGCAGTGTACACTGATTTTTTTGTAGGCTAGCAGAGAGATTAAATGTTTGGACGGCTATGAGGTTCATGTGGTTGACCTTTTAACCTTTTAAATCTCGTGTCAACTTTGTGCTGTTTAATTTCAAAACATATGCCCCTGATTTTCATCTTAACTCATTAAGTGGAGGGTGTAGCATCGCAGCATTTGTCTGCATAATGTCTCGTCTTCTGGAGCATCAGATGATGCAAAACCTAAAGGGTTATTAATTCAGCAACTTCAAAGATTTCACCAAAATTTATAGTCACTTATCTCATGTTTGCAACTATTTAAACAAGTGTAGAAGTTTATTAACTTAGTGTTAATTAGCTCAACCCAGTGTCAGTATTTCTGCTGTCAGTATTTTGTCTCAGTGTCACTCTACTGCCACCTATCTACAGCTACTGGAACAGCAACACTGCCCTGAGCTTCACTCAAACTGGTAATTTGTATGGATATTTGATATGTACTTTTCAAACCTTTTGTATTTATGAGACCTGTTATGTTGTAAATTTATATTTACACGAGTGTTACTGTGGTCACTGACGGTGTAGTTCTGTTTAGGCTTTTAGAGTGTTGATGGTTGTACATAGCTCTTGACTACACATGTGCCTCAGTTATACATTCTTAGGATGTGCTCAGCATACATGTGTAGTTTTTTTTAAAGCATGTGTGTGTGTGTGTGTGTGTGTGTGTGTGTGTGTGTGTGTGTGTGTGTGTGTGTGTGTGAGAGAGTGAGAAAGGAGAAAGAAAGGGAACTTAATGAAGAAAAGAGATTGCTTTCCCAAATGCTTTGTCCCGGTTTTCTTTTATACAACAGAACACGTAAAACCACAGCAGCTGTGTCAAAGTCACATTTGTAAAAAAAAATAATAAATATTTGTATCGACCTTTTCAACTCATTTGATTGTTGTATTTTTATGCAACAATGATTAATAAGTGGGACACCTTGTATCTTTTCTCTTACCTATAGTGCTATTTATCAAATTAAATTATACTAGTGTGAGTCGCAGAGTGGTGGAGATATCGGCCGTAGCGATGTCTGCCTTCTCTCCAGTATAATGGAACTAGATGGCACTCAGCTTGTGGTGCTCCAAGTGCCCGAAAAGTGCCCGGTTTCCCAAGATAGTCCACAGACCTTGTTGTAAGCAGCTTCATGTAGGAACTATTTTCTTTCTACCAAACTACACCCGTCAACCGCGTCACAGCACAGAAAAAAGCGTGCATCTACTCATGAACAAGAGGTCATGGCAGCATGGGATTAAACATTAATGGCGTCCTCTGCGACTGAGTTGTAACATTAGCGAACACAGTGGTGCTAAGTGAGCTAGCAGTAGATGCACACTTCATTCTGTACAGTGATACAGTTGTTGATTGAATTGAATGCCTTGATTGTCGTTGTGCTTTACAATACAACGAAATTAGAAGCGCTGCTCCACGGTGCATACAATAAATACAACATATAAATACAACAGGGTGTAGTTTGGCATAAAGAAAATAGTTCCTACATGAAACTGCTCACAACACGGTCTGTCTTGTCTAACAGGGGTCATTGCTGTTGACCTTTACAAATGTATTTTCTGAACGCTCTCAGCACCACAAGCCATGTGCCACCTAGTTCCATTATATTTGAGAGAAGGCAGATATCTCCAACACTCTGCGACTCACACCAAAAAAATCCTGGGAAAAAAGTGTGAACAAGGGATCAACAGAGTACAAAATTATTTGGTTCTTAAGTTCGAAGGTGTTTTCTTGACAGTGTCTGCTTCAGAGGAATAATGCAGCAAGGCGGCAGTTATTCTTGAAGTCTTGATTGATCCCCAGACAGCTACACAATGTGAAAGTTATCTATTGTGGCTGGATATGTATAATAGGCTTGTAACTAGTTCAGGTAGGTTATGGTGTTGCAGCATGAGGATATTGTCAGTAGGCTAACTTCATGTGAGAATGGACTCACTGTATTTCGCTCTGCTCCCATGGCATTCATCCTGGTGTGACATTGTCCCTTATTGCTTCTCCACTATGTGTGGATTCTCCATTGATTGAAAATTTGTGCTTATACATGTTTTCTAGATCAGAATATTGTTAATCACTGAGTACAATAAGGGCACAGAAATGTTCCTGGTGGCTAAGGACATTTGATATATTGTAAATGGTTAAATTCTATGCATTAATACGTTTTGACTCTTTGCCTTTAAAAGTCAAATGGGTGCAAGCAGTTTAAATACTATCACTGTAAATGGAAGCCATGTGATTATCTCATACATTTCATACCTTTCCATCCGATAGCCTTTTTTTTTTTTTAAATCTACTGTTGTTTTTTATTCCTCTTCATAAAAATGTGTCACATAATCCTTCCATATGTACTGTTTGTCCCATCATTTTGGTATTTCATTAATAAGATTTTTGACATCATGTAACAAAAATCTGCAGCAACAACAATCTGAATGGAGATGCAGGAGACAATAGAGGTAGCGAGGTAGGTAAATAGGTCTGTGTCATTACATATGTAAAGTTGCCACCCACCCTGTTGTTTCTATTTCATTGTGTTCAGAGGGAGACAGGAAGAGAGCAATGAGTTACAAAAGAAAAGAGAACACAGCAAAGCAAAGTAAAACTACAGGAATGCAAGAGAGGAAGAGCAACAGGAAGAATTAGCATTGTAATGAGCTTTCCAGAGTCAATCCAGTGGTGTAACGACAATATTATCTCCCTGTGCAGCTGCTGCCTGGCCCATTAATTCAGGTGAGAAATAAAGCCGATGGAGATAGAGGAAGTGGTGAGAGATGAAAAGAGATTAGAGGTTTACTTTTGAAAATGGAGACTGATCAGCATGTGGTTTTACAATTTCAAAGCTGTAACCCCCCGGGCAGAAAATACACTGAGGTAAACCGAACATTGAATCTTAAGTTGTATTACGTGAAAAGGCGCTGGAAAATAAAAGCAAAGAGAAATGCAAACATATTTACCACCCAGTTTGGTTTATGGACACTGAGGACAATGAGCCACAACATATGTAACTGAACAGATTATAAGTAAAAGAAATTAGGTTTTAAAAGTGCTGCTCGGGGGAGGAAGTACTAAGATCCTTTACTGCCTACCTTACACACTGAGTGACTGTGGTAGTTGTAGACCAGCAACTCCTGTGTTCTGCAAGGTAAAACTATTGTTTTTTGTCAATGGAGTCTGGTGGATTTGAGATGACAACTTCTGTTCCTCATCAGAAAGAGCTGACAGCCAGATAAAGCCATGAAAATATTCCAAATGTAGCGTATACTTAAACTGATATTAATATCGTAAGTTGGCCTTTTATAGGTGACTAAAAACTAACCAACTGAAGCAGCATTTGCTCAGCATGGATTCTTTTTATGTACGTGATGCAGGGTTTTTTTACCTGGACGTTATATGTAAACAAACATTTTAACTCGGTCTAGAGACACAATACAAACAAACTGAGAAACATCTTCACCAATATCATGACATGTGCAGCATTTACAAAGAAAATACTCGCTCGTAAACAGCCTCGCCCATCAGTTGTGCTGTGAGCCTCTTGCAAAGCATTTCTATATTTTCAGTGCTTTTTGTCAGTGCTGCACATGCCGTCATATTAGTGAAGATGTTTCTTCATTTGCTTGTGTTGAGTCTATTTGCATTTGTTTTCATAATTTGCAGTGTATTGAGCTTTTAGCGCCACCGTAGTAATGTGAAGTAAATGTCTAGTCCAGAAACTTAAGTATATATATCTATTTTTTATTTTAAAACCTAAAACCCATTCCAGGCTTATTTACAATGTCAAAAAAAGACATTTGGGGTATTAAATAGATTTATTATTATCAGCAGAAATATATTCAGTACAAATTTGATATTGTTTTATTTGTGAAAAGTCATTTTACTGTACAGTAGTTTGTCTGAAATCCATGTTGAACTCAGCCTGAAGAAAAACACAGAAGAGGCAACATTTACTAGCATTAGGCTAGTTTACTAGGCTAGATTACTCATCATCATCATCATCATCATCATCGTCGTCATCATCGTCGTCGTCGTCATCATCATCAGTATCATCATTGTCGTCGTCATCCTCCTCATCGTCAGTATCATTATCATCATCATCGTCATCTTCATTATCATCGTCGTCGTCATCGTCATCGTCGTCGTCATCGTCGTCGTCATCGTTGTCATCATCATCATCCTCAGTGTTAACTTTGCCAGAGAGAACATCCTCGATCCAGTCCTCCAGCTCCTCTGCGGTGGGCAGATCCTCCTCATCGTCCATCTCCATCCACACGCTGTCGGCCTGCTCACAGACACACAGACAGGGAGGACAAACACTGTCAGGACAAACTCAACACAACACTCATATCATGTCAGACACGGCGTCAGGGTGACTCACATCTGTAACATTGATAACTCCAATCTGTGGTCTGAACAGGTCCACCTTGAAGGTCTTCTCCCAGTAGGGGATCAGCTGAAAAGGTTCACCAACAAAAAAAAATCCCATTAGACATGCAGCATGTAGCTAAATATCTAACCATGTTTTCTTTTTTATTTGACGGCTCACCAGGGGAAAGTCGTCAGGGTCAATCCAGACGATGCTGAGGTCAGGTAGGTGGGTGTTGTCTCTTGCCACCTCCTTCAGGATCTCCAAGAACTCATAACCATCTGGAAGAATTTTTACACAACATCAACTTATATAAAACTCTGCTGCTAAGATATTCATCACAAGTAGAAAACAAAACAACCATTTTGAAAGAAATAGTTTTTGGAATTATGCCCTTTCTTGTCTAGAGTTAGGTGAGAATAATGGCACCACTCTTATGTCTGTAAATCAAATACTGGACCATTTAGCTAGGCTTTGCACTAGAAACAGAGGAACAGTTAGCCTGGCTCTGTCCAAAGGTAACGAAATCTGCCTGCCAGCACTTATAAAGCTTACTTTCTGAGGTCTTTCCTCCTATTTCCAGACTTTATGCTAAGCTAAGCTAACACCCTGTTGGCTCTTGGAAGTAGACACCATGACATCAAGCACTTGTTTGTGGTTTTGAAGCCTCTGGTTCGGCATTTTGATTGTCGCCATCTTAGATTTTTGGAGCCAGAAGTGCCCAGAGGTGATCACATTTGGATGTGAGGGTGGAGTTAGGGAGGAGCAAGGGGTAGCTTAGCTGGCCTAATATACCTAGCAGACAGCCTGTCACTCCAAGTGACCACGCCCTTAATTATGCATGACTGTACGCCTTAATAAAATGCACAGTTGTCATGAATGTTGAAATTAGCTATAGAGACCAAAGCTGTTTTTTGTAACAGGTTGTTTACATGTTTATTTCTGCTGTAAAGTCGGACATTTAATGGGGACTGACTCGCTTCTGGAGCCATTTGAGGAACTGCAAGTTTTTGCACTTTGCATTGGCTTCATTTTTCCAGCCCCGCAGTTTGCAGCTTGGTACAAAGAGTGGTTTCAGTCTTCTTAATTCTCGGCGAGAAAGAATAGGCTTATTTCCCTAAAATTTTAATTACTCCTCTGAAGCCTTGACACTGGTTGCCTGTCAGTTTTTGCACTGACTTATAATTTATTCAAAAGGGTGTTTTATGGCCATTGTCATTACATTACTAGATTTTTAACATTACGTTTTAATATTCTTATTTTCAAATGTTTTATTTGCCCTGTATTCTATTGTATTAGTTTGTCTTTGTTCTATTCATTAGTCCTTTATCTGGTGTATAGAGAGCTGCAGGGATGACATTTTTTAAGAAGTTAGCATCACCCTGGTTCCCCCGACAAAAAGCCAGTTGGATTTTTTTCATTGGTTTTTAAAGTATCACAGAAAATAAGCTCTGTGGCATGCAAAAGTTCACAAATAAACACTACTTTTATCATTTTTGAAGTGTACATGCAACTGCCAGAAGTAAAAATGTAATGTTAGTTAAGTACCTACACCATGGTCACATGACTTAAACATCAACAAGGCTGTAATGCAAAGTTCGGTGTGATGACGTTCTGTACAGTCTCATTTAGCGACTTGTTAGCAACCACATTTTTAAGACACATAAAGGCTTCAAAATTTACGCTTTTGGTATTTACTAGCACATTTTATGGCGTAGAGCAAAACGTTAACGTCTCTGAACCTTGTGTTAACCACAGACCTTTTTTCAGGTGTCTCACCTAAAACCCATTAAAAAAAAACGTACTGACCTCAAGACGAGGGAACCTGTAGTGCAAAAATGCTAACTCATTTCTACATTTTAGGACTCATTCTTGCAGCCTTTTATCATTTCTATTTTCCATGTCGCATTAGCCTCCAGTTGTCTCACTGATTATTTGTACAGTTTTATTATTACCATGACAGTAACTTACTTAAATGACAGGTGCTATAAATGTAAAGTTTGACTGATAAATTGAATGTCACACAAGAATTATCAAGCCGTTTGCTGTAATGCTTCAGTGTTTATACATGTTCTACAGACTGATGTTTATCCCCTCTGATATCAAATAGTGTTCAAGCACACAACAGGCCCTTACCGGGGTCCTCCTGCTCTGCAAAGGCCACAATGTGGATGCCCTCTATGTCATCCTCCTTCAAAGAGGAAGACAAGTATAAATGTCATGTTACTAAAAGTGTCTGGGAAAACTAAATTTAAACTTGTTAATGTGTACAATCATCACTCACCCAGGTCTCAAACATATCTTCTGCACGGAGCTTTCTCAGAGTCGGTCTGGCGGCACAGAAAACACATTGAAGATTAAAGTGCTCATAAAATAGACCTAAAGTTTAAAAAAAAGCTCTCTGTTTACCGTCTGTGCTCGGTTATAAATTCCACCAGCTCCTCCTCAGAGTGAGGTTTGCCTGGGATGGTGACCGGCTCCTCCATGAAGGGCTCATAGAAATCCACCTCGTTCAGTTTCAGAGTCAGCTCCTTGGCCACCTGAAGCAACACATCACACATCACTCAAGAAAAATGAGGCATCAGTTCATCTGTTTGTTTGTTTGTTTATTACTTACTGATTTCTCAAATGTGGCAAAGAACTTAATGTAGGGCTGGAACTGCTCTGCAGCCTCTTTAAATGCTTCGTAGTCTGAGGATGAAAGAGGGCAGGGAGAAAGAGGGAATTAGTACACAGCGTTATTAGACTGTATTATGTTGTAAGCAACAGGATTTAGTTCTGCTCGTGTTTTCCTGGTCACACATCTGTTTGTGCTTTCTCCGGCTGTTGTATACATGACATTTGCACATAAGGGAGCGGAAATAGCTGAACTTTGACCTCCACTTAATGCTCCCACAGTTGGTCAGACGGGATGTAGCTGCAGCTCATCACCACAAGTAAACTACTCTAGACTCAGCTCTTCCACAGCATGTGAGATGGGAGCAGGCAGTGGCAGCTGTGTGTGCAGCCGCAGTAAAAATGGATCTGTAAATCCGGTGGAGATGAGGGGGTTAAAGTGCACTCGTGTTATAATGGAAGGCATGAGCCACAGAGAGCCCATCACAGACCCGGCTAACAAGAGCTGTGTTCAGACAGCAAAACATCTCACAAACATATCATTCATGTGAACAGCCTCACACACTCACGCTCAGAGTCCTCGCTCTTGAAGTAGCCAATGACGCGGATGTCTTCCTCCATCCTATCAAAGGCTCTCAGCTCCAGAGCATTTCCTATTACCTCCACCGGCTCCTCTAACAGCTACAGCCATGCAGAGAGAGAGAGAAGTAGCAGAGTAAGCTTGTAACTTTGACAAGACTGGTGTTGATTGGTGCTAGCAGCTGGGAATCTCCTCTTAAATCAGTCTACTCACGTCCAATAAGAACTCCACCAGAATGTTAGCAGAGAGCAAGCCGTCAAACTCAATCACCCGGTCGGCCTTGAAAATATACACACTGCCCTCCTCCTCCAGGCCTGTGATTAAGGGAAAACAACTTTCAGGATTTAGCTGCAAGGATCAATCAGATATGTTGTGCTGTATTCATATACTCACCCAGTTTCTTTGCCACCTTTGTATCTTTGTGCGAGTCGACCATTCCAAACCCAATGTCCTTCTCCTCCATAACCTGAGCTACAAGCTGCAGCCAAAAGAAAGAGAACTAAATGTTAAGAACAGGACAGATCACATAAGACAAATATCCTTTTTCCGTTCTGAGCTCTGAGAACAAAAAGTCCCAGTTTAGTTGAAATATTAATTGAGGCAGCTTTTGTGATTAAAAAAATAAAAGGAGCTTGACTGCAGGTTTGGTTAAGGTCTTAAGAATCCCAAAGTTGGCAATATGACAGAGGTGCTCAGGCTGCAGGAGCCATGGAGACATGGTTACATAATCACCCAGGCTGCCTTGTTCTAAATATAACCAAAGCTACAGTATATGTAATTGTTGTGGCAATTGTTCTGTGAAGTACAGTAGGTGAGAAAAGTGAGATCCTCCTGCCACAAATAGAACAAGGTTGTTCACTCTATGATTAACGTGTTGTGATCAGTCATAGGCATAGATTTCGGGGTGGATGCAGGGGACATGTCCCCCTCAATATTTAGAATGTGTAAAGTAAGTAGTAAAGACAGAGAGCATATTAATTTAGCTGAAAATAAAGAAATTGCTGCAATAAAGGCTCAAATTGGTGCAAAAAAATACACCAGAATGCAGGACAATATGTCATTGATGCTCCAAATTTCTGCAAACCAGGGTTTCATACGTGTCATAACAACATTTCTACAAGTTAAGTGGCATAGGTCTGATTATATACATATGAGCTCACTTTGTCATCGGGAGGTGAAGGGGATGGTCGATGGCTTGACACCTAGGTGAGATGGCTGCCAAGCTGCAGACCACTTTGGTGGATATGACTGAAAAGCTGAGGACACTATCAGCTTCTCAGTCTTTATGTATTTATGCTAAGCTAAGCTAATTCCCCGTTGGCCTGCTTTGAAGTAGATACCGTGACATCAGCCATTGGTCTATGGCTTTGAAGCCTCTGGTTTGGCATTTTAATTGTCGCCATCTTAGATTTTTGGAGCCAAAAGTGACCAGAGGTGATCACATTTGGACAAGAGGGTGGCGTTCAGGAGGAGCGAGGGGTAGATCCGACCTAATATACCTGTCAGACAACCTGTCATTCAAAGCGGCCACGGCCTTAATTGTGCATAACTTAAAGCCCTAATAAAATGTAAACAGTTAGCTATAAAGACCAAAACTTTTTTTGTACCAGGCTGTTAGCATGTTTATTTCTGCTGTAAAGTGGACCATTTTAACATGGGTGTCTATTAGGACTGACTCGCCTCTGGAGCCAGCCTCAAGTGGCTGTTCAAAGAGCTGCAGTTTTAAGGCACTTCCGTTATGGCTTCATTTTTCAGCCCTGGAGGTTGCAACTTGGTCCTGCCATCTGTTTCATGCTATTCCACTGAGCTACAGTTGGTGGCAGTGCGTGCCAACATACCATACAATGCACCAACAATGGCAGTGAAGAGTTAAATTGCTAGTATGCAAACATGGACGTAAACAATGCAATCTTTTTGTGTTTATAAGAAATCACCACAGGGCACCTTTGAGTTTTTTCTGCAAACAAAGAGGAAGTCAGCAGATCTCACACAGATTGTAAGGCTGCAAAACCATCTGCAAGTTGTAAATATTTGGGACCAGTTAGCAAATATGTCAAATATTATGTGACCTTTAAGAAGTTCATCACTGTACACAGTTATTGTACGTGAGTGCCTGACTCTATAGTAACATGGCCCACCTGTGCTGTGTCAAATAAGTGAAGCTAATATCAGGACTGCATGACTTGGGCTCAGATTACCTTCAACAGATCAGAGAGCAACTCACCCTCTGCCATGTGTAACATGAGAGGGGGCACAGTGCACACTGTTCCCTACTGTATGGGATTCAAACAAAGAGATTAATTTAGTCTATCAATTAGACATCAGGCACCAGCTGTTTGACTGAGCCTGAATATAAAATAAGTCCAAGCTGTTTTAGATTTGTTTGGACCCCCAAAGTCCAACAAAATACTGCAACAGAAGAGAAAGTAGTTGTGCCCTTCAGATGTGTCGCTCTAAAACATAACACACATGAGCTCTTGGCCTGTTTCTGCCAGCGGAGGGGAACCACAGGGACAATTAGAGTGATATATTTATACGGGACAGAAGCGCACATTGAATTAAGGCGATGAAATACAGTACGTACACATACACATTGACCTTGAAAAATCTCACACATGCAAACATTAAGAGGGAAAGATTTGGAGTTTTAAACCTCACCAGCTGGCTCTCTGATTATTTGGGCACTGATATGGAGTTATTATACTCTAAATCTTTTATATGTGTCTGGTTTATTGAACTATTAGTGTCCTTTGCTTCATAGCACTGCCACCAAAACAAACCATGTCCCTTCCATTATCTCTCTTTCCTCCATTTCCTGTGGTGACAACTTTTTAAAACATTTTTAATTTGATCCATGCTCTTCTTCCTCTGTCCTGGCCCTTAAATACATCCCTGCACCTCTGCTGTATCTGCTTTTTTTTCCCACTCTTAATACGTTACCTCCAGCACCAGCTCAGTCATCTGGTGTTTTTTCTGCAGCTCCTTGCTGTCTGGTATGGGCCCATGGTAGAACAAGCACACCATGCTGTTCTTCTTCAAGGCTTTCTTGTAGTTCTTGTCATTGATGTCTAGGACGCGGTCTTTCCCGTCATACTGTGGGAACTCCAGGCCCTTCTCGGCTGGAGCAAGAGGCACAAAGCTCAGGCAAGAGAGCAGGAACAAGCAGAGGGAGAGCATGGTGCGGAGCTACCACACACCCCCAAGTTTGGGTTTAGCTTCAAAGTATAAAACTGCACTATCAAAAAGGTCACCTAAGTTCTTTAAAAGAGGGAGGGGAATGTAGGAAATGCTGCAGAAAGTTTTGCAGATAAAAGTTGGTCCGTCAGTGGAAGTTCTCAAGCATCCAAAGTTCTGCAGAGAAATCCAACTTCTACAAGCATCCTCAGGACCTAGCAACTGTTTCTCCCCCCTGTGAGCACTCCTTCAAGCCTTCTCTCTGCAGACACAAAGGCAAAAGAGGAGCACTGTCGGGCCTGTGAGGTACTGGGGGAGTGGATACCATACATAGCAGCGCTCCTCTCCCACTTCTTGTGCAGGACAGGCCCATTTTTAGGAGACCAGTTGTTTGAAAGCTAAAAATAAAACTGCAAGTGAGAAAGAGAGATAGCACCGGGGGATTTAATAGTGAGTACAGTTCTTGCTCTCTGTGATGTCTCTTTGAGGGAGTTGGTGATGTGGGAGGAGAGAGTTGAGCCCTGGAGATTTGAAGGGTTCAGTTATTTTGAGGTGTTTAAGTCTGTAAGGAAAAACACAGAGGATGTTTGGTTTGGTGCTACAGAAGAGAATGATGGTGTATTTTAAGTGACAACAACAGGTGTGCAAAGGGCAACTCTAATAGTCTGTGTGTAGTGGTCGCTCTGCAGATGTGGTCTCGTGAGTTTAGCATGTGCATTGGATCATGAGCTGAATATATTCTGATCTACATATAACAACATTTTGGTTTCTGCCTTCTTCATTTCTAAACAATTTTCCTCATTTCACTCTTCACAAACCTGCACATTGACTCAAAGATCTTCCTCTTCAACTCTATATTTAGTCTTCACACTTCATTTTTACATCACTGACAAAGCCACAGCAGCTGCACCTCTATTTTTGCCTTCCTCTTTAGTCTTCACCTCCATTCTCAAGTACAATAGTTCTCTAGCTGCTTAAGAAGGAGCCTCTTCTGCCCTCTGCAGGTAAAAAGAAAGTATGACCTGCTCAAGTACGAGAGCCGAGGTAACACCACTGGACTCTTGTGCATTGATCCCTAACCAGAGGTACTTGTATTCCAGCGGGTATTTTCCACAGTTTCCAGGGGACGTGTGAAAGCATTATGGTGTCTCAGCTTTTAAGAAAATAATATAATCAGTGTTAGGGAAGCTACTTTGAAAGCATAGCAACACTGAAAGAGGCTGAACTATAGAAAAGCTACCTGAGAGAGATATTTAGTTTGATAAACTAAAGCTTGGGGGGAAAAAAGTAGTTAAAACTACTTAAAAAAAAAAAAATCCAAATTCACAAAAGTACAAAAAAGTGACATGCCAGCATAAAATACTAATCAGTCGAGCTTGAAATCGTCCATTTTTACACAGGTCATGCATACAGTGGTGCCATAGTGAGGGAGGGGAACTGATTACACAGCACCTCAATGGTATGGCGGGCCCTTGAAAAGCCTGAAATGATGTGTTTTTTGAGCCAAGTCCATGACCAATTATGCTGCTGGTGCACCAGCATACTCCTGTCACATGTCATGTCTTTCCCTAAGAGAGGGAAATCAGGGTTCCAATAAAGAAAAGAAAGAAAGAAAGGAGAGTGAGGAGAGAGAAAGCAGACTGACTTTATACTGAAAAAAATCTGAAAGGTGTGTGAGAGAGACATGAATCAAGAGAGGAAAGGTTCGGGGCCCACAGACACTGCTGTGACCCTGAATACATAAGAAAATAAATAAATACTCCACTGTTCATGGGAAAGTAAGAATAATGTCCGTTTTGGTTTTGTATACAATGTCCATCAGTCAGACGCCTGTCTTTTAGAGACTAGATTCCAAGATAACCCAGTTAGTCAGGTAACTTCTAAAACAGCATGCAAGAACTTCTCTGATAATTTGTTAATAAATAGCAATAATCACTTATAATTAATTGTGGTCAAAGGGGGTTCAATTACAATAGAGATGTAATGGTAAAATAAAAATGACAAAAACAAACAATCCTTTTCTTTTATGGCCCAAAATTGATTGTAGTTTCAGTAGTTAACTACACAAAAAAGTAATGTGACTACTTGAAACATGACGCAAATATGAATGTAGTTGAACGATCAGCAAGCTCCTGCAAAATGTAGTTAAACTACTAGTTTAATTACATGTAGTTCATTACTGCTCAACACTGCATATAATATAATAAATTTGCAAAAAATAACACACAAATACTTCAGATGGTGTGAGGCTGATCTTTGGTTTATTTATTGTCAGTGGGCTTTTTTTCCCACAGCAGACATGTTGTCTCGTCACAGCAGGAAAAGCACAGGTGCCACTAATAACATTAACAACAGTTCTGTTCTATTTAAGTGTCCAAGAGAGTCATGACAGTGTGACAGCGAGCTTGTATGCACAATACAAGGGCCCTCGAACTGAAGCAAAAATGGAATTCAGTCCTTTTAAATTTTATTATATTATGATAGCATGAATCTTTAATAGTGATAACATTCACTTTTATATAATTAACAGTGTGAAATAACATCAAAATTAAACCCAATTATTAAATTAAATTAATGTATGTAAGGAAAGGCAAGGCAGCTTTATTTGTACAGCACATTTCATACACAAGGGTGATTCAAAGTGCTTTACAGAGCAATGAAACATCATAACATAATAAAGAGTTAAGAGAAAAAAGGATATAAAAGGTCAAATTATGATTAAATGATTTACATTTTTAAACAAATCACCATTAAAAATAGCAAAAGTGCAGACAAGAGGTGCAAAGATTAAAAGATTATTTATGATGATTTAAAACTTGAGTTTAAAAATAAGGTTGCAGTCATTACAGGATGGAGCAGGCAGTGTAGAAAAGGAATGTTTTTAGCTTTGACTTAAAAGTGGTCAGAGTCGGGGCTTGTCTAACATCATCTGGGAGGTTACTGCAGGTTTGTGCTGCATGATAACAAAACACAACTTCACCATGTTTTGTTCTGACTCCTGAGACGGTCACTAAGTCGGCCCCAGATGTCCTCAGGGTCCTAGGAGGTTCATATGTCACAAGCATGTCAGAGAATGAACACATTTGGAGGATCACAGGTGGTGTCAGTGACAGGGTATCTGACAGGCCTGCGGCAAAAAGGTATTATTGATGTTAGTGTAATAATATGTAGATATTCTATAATATCTATAGCTTTATAATATCTATTAGCAGTGTTGGGGAGTAACTACATGTAATGCAGTTATGTGATTAGATTAAAAATAAATATAATTGTATCCACTGTCTTGGCTGCACCTGATAATAATGATGATCTGCTGTGAGTTATGAGTCTGTGCTTGCCTTATCTAGCTCCATAGTTGGTGATAATGTCATCCTGTTGAGCAGTCCATTCCTCCTTGATGTACTGGTGGTAGGGGTCATTAGAGTGCTCTCTCCTCTTGGATTTGACCGTGCTCACCAGGATGGCCACAACAATGAAAGCCAGCATGCCGATCATCACTGCCAGATACCAGATGACGTTCCTGAAGTTCTCCTCGGCCAGAGTCTTATCCAGAGCGTCGGCTGCAGCTGTCACATTACGCCTCCAGCTGTCCAGGTAGTGGCTCAAAGCATTGGTCAGGGAGCCCTCCAGGTGAAGGGTCAGGTTGGACCAATCAGATGCACTCATCTAGTTTGAGGATAAATGAAGAATCATTTGCTGCTATTTCCAGAAAGTTTAAGACATATTCCATTTGACTATGAAGCATCCAAATTCAAAAGTTAAACTTGTGCAAACTATGTTCTCCAGCATGTATAAGAGAGGAAAAGTAGATTCAAAGTAACCCAACAACTATGGGTAAACAAATAATGCAAACATTTCATTGGAAATTTTCTTGAAGCCTCTGAAAACTTGGCTCACATTGTAAGTATTTCCCTACAGCAGTAGAGTCATAACTACATAGGCAACAGTTCAATTTAAAATTAGGGGGAAAAAACAACCATACCTGTTATTATTTGGGAATTTAAAGGGATAGTTAATGTTTTTTGAATAGGGGTTGTTTGGTTGTTTGGTTGTTTGGGTCAGGGGGAAACACGGCGGGACACAAACGAAAGTTAAGGTGACGAAAGTGCGAGTGGGGTGGGTGGGAGTTGTGGTGGATGGGTCCAACAAACACAGACTTTCACCCAGAAGAGCTGTGCTCGCGTCCCGCAAGATTAGAAGGCCACACCTTGTTCTTTTTTCCTGAACCTAACCACATGTTTTTCTTGCCTAAACCCAACCATGTGCGTTAGTTGAAGGCAAAAAAAAAAAACATAAATTTGCAGTGCTTTACTGACTTGCATTTATTTTGAAAGCGACAGTATGTAAACATTAAAACGGAAGTGTATTTTGAAAGAAGACAATGCATGTAACAGGCTAAACTTGACACATCGTCCCAGAGCGTCAACATCCAACACACCCAGGGTACCTTTCATGTCGTACCTGGACATGGAAACTCACTCTTGGAGTGAGCATGTATTGGAAATGAAACCGTTATATCGCTCTCTTCAAAGCCAGACTCCACTGAATAAAAAAATGGTTTAACATTGCTGAATACAGGAGCTGCTGGTCTACCTCTGCTTTGATCAGTTAGTTAGTTTGTGTTATTGTGTGACTTTGACATTTGAAATGGTCAGTTCAGATTTACCAGAGTCACACAATATCACGAACCAACTAACTGACTGAAGCAGCGGTAGACCAGCAGCTACAGCTCAGTTCAGCGAGCTAAAATTACTAGTTTTGTCAATGGAGTCTGGTGGCTTTGGCAAGAGCATGGATGGGGAATTGAAACGGATGTCAGCTTCCCCGTCAAAATGGGCTACTTGACGGAAAGGTAAAGCTGTGAAAATACTCCTAATAAAATGTATACATACATAAAATACATTTTTTTAACAGCAGGAAATTGCTTATCTTCTATGTCAGTACTCCAGCCTGCTCCTCCAACCTGGGGGCACACTGACTGTAATCTACTATATGTAATGCGCTGACTATGGATAAGAACCTCACACCTCTTCCAAAATCAAAACTATCCGTTAAACATTGAAAATCGCAGCTAATCTGCTTCATCAGGACTGTGTAAGCTTCAGGGCCTTTAAACTGTGTTGTAATTTAGTGACTACAGCAAACACTGCTACAAAGGTGGATCATATTTCTTTGAGGCCAATAAGGAACATCAGCTTTAGACTGGAAATCAACACTGTGATATGTGAGTCTTTAAAGCTGCATGCCATAAAAGCCAAATCATCAGTGCCTTAACTGATATTTGATTACTTCGAAATCATTTTGCCTACGTATTCACACTCACTCAAACACAGTTCTATAGCCAACCATGTAGAGAACATGACAAACAGGTTCAGCTGCCTAAAATTATATGATCATTTAACTAAACAGAAATTAAATATACAGCATTTTTCACATTACTGTACCAACCTTCTGCCAGGCTTTCAAAGGCTGCATCATGATTGGTTGCAATGGCGTGAAAACGTAAAAAAAAAAGAGGAACTGAGAGCAAGAGCAGCTGGTTACAGTAAGAAACAAAGTCATTAAATCACAGAAACTGCTCATACTTTGTTTACTTTTTTAATCTTTTCCGCCTGGCTGAACCATGTGTGTTCAGTTACTGTGTGTGTGGGTGAGAAGGAAAGTTACTGGGGCATGACCTTGGAAATGTTAGGCACACAACAAGCTGATATTTCCTCTGTCTGATAAGGGAAAGTTAAGAGCTGAAAGTCATTTTAACCAGACTCAAACATGCATGCAAAAGCATAAATATATGCACTGAAATCCAAATAACAGCATCAAATACAGAGCAGGAAATGAAATACTATAGATTGACCTGACCAGTTTGAGAGTGGCTGGTTAGTGTGTTTACTTGCCTGCAATTCCCCATCTGCCCACACAGAGGGAGCTCACTACAAGGGGACATAGATAGTCTATAGCATTTTTACTTTGGCTCTCCCTAGACAGCAGCAAAATGAAATACATCTTAGAGTCATGTTCATGTCAGTGAAATGTGTCAACGATTATAATCAACATAATATTGTGTGTCTTCCTGTTCTGTGTGGAAGCAAACTTCTGCTTCTCATTTGAGTTCAAACAAGGTATCAGTGTCAGTCACAAAGCTGCACCCTGAAGCCATAAAGATACATTGTCTTGCTCAAGGACACTTCAGTGTGTTATCTGTGTGGCAAGAATGCTTGAAACAGGATCCTACGTGCCGCCTCTCCCCCTCAGAGCCACACTGCTGGAGGAGACCATCTCTGATCAGCCCGGGATCATTTATGTTTTTCTGTGCAGCGCCAGCGGGTGGATGCTTTGCTGGTTTTCTGCTCTGTAAAGTGAGACAAGAGAATAAGGGAGCAGTATGTGCAAAGAGCATAAACACAAAGAAACACATACATACACACAGAAAACTGGAGCTGAAAATGAGCCTGTAACTGGTAAAACCGCAGCCTAAAGGGAAGTGAAGGGAAGACAAGGGGGGCGGAAAAACCCTTACATGATGTGACACATGTCACAAATTTTTAAACTAGAAAAAAATATAAAGTTAAAAACTGAATGTCATCTATGTTGGCTTTTCTCATGCAAAAGGTCTCTCATGGAAATCAAAATTTCAATGTGCAAATGTGGTTAAGTGAGGCTTTTTTTCTTGTTTTTTCCATCTTGATAAAATGGCATCTCAGTAATCTGATGTTTCACAATTTGAAATAAAAAAATAAATCAGGAATTTTTCCGTTGGCTCAGTGTGATGAAAGAAGAACGTTACAACACAATGTGTGTTGAAATGGATTGACACCAGGGGACCAGAACATCTGATGCTTTTCACAATAAAGGCAAGGGATTCTGTATCAACCTAAACAGCTTTGTTATCTTTCCCACATTATGTATGAAGTAAAATAACCCAGAATAGTAAGCTGTAGACAAATCTTTTGCTACGGAAATTGGAAATAAAATACCATCATATAGTACAGCTGCATGAAAAAGTTTGGGCACCCATGGTGAAAATAATTAAGGAAGTAGAAGATGAACTGATCTCCAAATGGCATGAGGTTAAAGATGACACATTTCTTCAATATATTAAGCAAGATTACTTAATAATTCAATATTTTCCAGTTTCAAAATAACAAAAATGGACCTGAAGCAAAAGTTTGGGCACGCTGCATGGTCAGTACTTCGTTGCGACCCCTTTGGCAAGTATCACAGCTTCCAAACACTTTTTGTAAACAGCTAAGAGTCTTTCAGTTCTTGTCTGGGGGATTTCCACCCATTCTTCATTGCAAAAGGCTTCTGGTTATGTGAGATTCTTGGGCCATCTTGCATGCACTGCTCTTTTGAGGTCTATCCTAAGATTTGTAGTGGTGTTTAGGTCAGCGGACTGTGAGGGCCTCTGCAAAACCTTCAGCTTGCGTCTCTTGAGCTAGTACACTGTGATTTCGATGTGTGTTTAGGATCATCGCCCTGTTGTAGAAGCCATCCTCTCTTCATCCTCAGCTTTCTTACAGATGGTGTGATGTTTGCTTACAGAGATTTGCTAGAATTGAACTGAATCCATTCTTCCCTCTACCCGTGAAATGTTCCTCGTGCCACAGGCTGCAACACAAGCTCAAAGCATGATTGATCCACCCCCGATGTCAATCGATCCAACCCCTTTTTTTTTCTCCAAACATACCTTTGCTCATTGTGTCCAGACAGTTCTATTTTAACTTCATCAGTAGAACAGTGCACCACTACTCAAGAGTCTGATCAATCTTCCTGCAGGTCTTTTGCAGTCAAACAGGGGGTTGATTTGGCCTTCTAGCAAGCAGCTCTCTTGGAAAGTTTCCTGCGTCTTCTAGACCTCAACTTGACCTCTGCACTTCCTGTTGACTGCCATTTCTCAATCGCATTATAAACTGATGAAACAACTACCTGAAAACACTTTGCTATCCTTTTACAGCCTTCTCCTGCTTTGTGGGCATTGATTATTTTAGTTTTCAGAGTGCTAGGCAGCTGTTTAGATGAGCCCATGGCTGCTGATTGTTGGGACAAGGTTTCAGGAGTCAGAATATTTATAAAGCTTTGAAATTTGCATCACTTGGCCTTTCCTAATGGTCACTGTGAACAAGCCAGAGACCTAACAAGCTAATTAAGGTCTGAAACTCTGTTAAAAATTGTCTAAGAGCTCAAATTCCTACTTTTGCATGGTGCTCCTTTCCCCTTTTTAACTCTAAAATCATACAAACCAAAAAATAATACACTAATCTTGCTTAAAATATTGAAAAGCATGTTTCATCTTCATGCCTTTTGGAGATCAGTTCATCTTCTACTATCTTAACTATTCACAGTATATGAGACTTTGACCATGGGTGCCCCAACTTTTGCATGCCACTGTATATACATTTAATGCCACAGTCTTGCATGTTGCAGGTAGAAGTATTCAGCATTGAAATATTATTCTGTATCATTTTCTAAAACTTTCTAATAAGGCACTCTTTAAAGGACCCTTTGGTCTGAGTAAATGAGTAGCCTATTACGCAATTCCATTTCCTCCCACTATACAAAAATGAAGCCAAAATATTTAAAGGAGATGGCCAGGTTTATAACCAGGGGGCCACCAGGAGGCAATAAAACTGTATTAGTGATGTATTTTTTTTTTAGATTTATTTTCTCCTTTCTTGAATGCATGCTGCTTACAGTCTGGTACCTAGTTGTTACCTTCATGCCCCAACCTCACCTGTGCACTGTGCCCAGAAACATACCAAACTAATACAGGCAGAAGCCAGGGTCTTTTTTTTTTTTAGGAAAATCCTGCATAGTATACCTTTAAATGCACATCTTTGTGTTTATATAATTATGATACCCTGTTTAGGTCACACTGCTTCACCTGGCTGCTGAAGACTTCATCACTCTGTTTTTAGATTATGTAATTTGTATATTCTTAATTTTTAATTTAATATCAAATGAACTAGAAATTAGAGATTAATTAGAGACTTTTAAAGATATAATGGATCAGAATACCAACATGCGATCAAGGAAAATATGCAGAAAGGTTCAGGTGATGCAAATATTGATTAACTCCAAGTACATGAAAAATATTGTGACGTACAGCTGCCGCTGGGTGTAAACGAGCTAAGGACAGCAAAGCTATGACTGAAATAGCCAAAGGCCATCAGACATCATCACAAGCCTGGCTGAATTAAACATCAGGGGTCAGAGACGAACCAAAACAGCAACGGAAACCCCAAGGCAAGACTGACATATGCAGAACAGAGGGCAGTGCCACTGGAGCCGGTGAACCATAAACCCCCTGGTAGGCTCAAATGTTACATAAACTCTGAAATGCAGATTCAAACATACTGACCACATATGCGGTGCCCACTTTTTTATGCACACATAAGCAGGAACATGCTTGTACGAATCACATTCTGCTACCTTACATGTTAAGTGTGTGTATGTGTGTGCTTGTGGTCAGTGGCGTTATGTCATTCATGGAGTGAGGACACGATTACATAAAAATTATAATAAAAACTGTCTTCCTGATTTTTTTTTTATCAGATAATTTTTAGTACAGTCTGGGGCGTCTGGAGAGCCTGTGCAATCTGCACATTCTCCTAGCTAAGGTGTTAAAAACAACAACATGATACAGGTGCAGTTTAGCATTATTAACATACACTCACCTGCCACTTTATTAGGTACACCTCTATAACTGCTAGTTACCGCAAATAGCTAATCAGCCAATCCCGTGGCAGCAACTCAATGCATTTAGGTATGTAGACATGGTCAAGACAACCTGCTGAAGTTCAAACTGAGTATCAGAATGGGGAAGAAAGGTGATTTAATTTGAACGTGGCATGGTTGTTGGTGCCAGACGGGCTGGTCTGAGTATTTCAGAAACTGCTGATCTACTGGGATTTTCATAACTATAACTATCTCTAGGGTTTACAGAGGATGGTCCGAAAAGGAGGATGGTTGTTGATGCCAGAGGTCAGAGGAGAATGGCCAGACTGGTTCAAGATGATAGAAAGGCAACAGTAACTGAAATAACCACTCATTACAAGCAAGACGTGCAGATGAGCATCTCTGAATGAACAACACGTCCAACCTTGAAGCAGATGGGCTACAGCAGCAGAAGACCACACCAGGTGCCACTCCTGTCAGCTAACAACAGGAAACTGAGACTACAATTCACACAGGCTCACCAAAACTGGACAAAAGAAGATTGGAAAAATGTTGCCTGGTCTGATGAGTCTGGATTTCTGCTGCCACATTCAGATGGTAGGGTCAGAATTTGGTGTCAACAACATGAAAGCATGGATCCATCCTGCCTTGTATCAACGGTTCAGGCTGCTGGTGGTGGTGTAATGGTGTGGGGGAGATTTTCTTAGTACCAACTGAGCATGGTTTAAACACCACAGCCTACCTGAGTATTGTTGCTGACCGTGTCCATCCCTTTATGACCACAGTGTGCCCATCTTCTGATGGCTACTTCCAGCAGGATAACACACCATGTCACAAAGCTCAAATCATCTCAAACTGGTTTCTTGAACATGACAATGAGTTCACTGTACTCTAATGGCCTCCACAGTCAGTGGCATAGAGCCACTGCAGGTGAGGCATGGATTGAATGAGTATGATTTATACTCTTGCTAATGCTATCATGCTGATTATTATTTCACTAAAATGGATCCACAGGGTTATTAGTTGTTTTCCAACTGTTGTTAATGATTGATAACTGATAATGTTAGAAGAAGAATTTAGGTCAAACTGGGGCAAGAGAACAAGAGGGATGGAAATTTTTCATCCTCTTAACCTGCCTACAGTCACATGTTATTGAGGGACCACGTGTGAAATGTGATCAGGATTGTTTTTCTCTTCATACATTATGACCTGCAGGAATGAAACCTGTTGATAAAGTTTGCTTCATCACTCATAAACTAAGGTCACCGTTTCCATAAATCTCTTTATCAGCAGTTTACACGTGATACTATCAGCTGTGTTGTTACTTTGTCACTAATAAACAATGTTGTTGTCATTGGTCAGTTTGTCCCAGACGAGAAAAGGCCTGATCGGTGGATGCGTCACTGAGTCTCATTCATTACGTTGCAGCCCTAGACACTATTCTTTCCGCTGTTATTACTAAAGGAGGTAAATATTGCCTTTCGCCATTGAAGCCTTATTCCACGGATTAATGCAAGAATACCAGGCATGCCGCCATAGTTTAGTCAGGGCTGTGCATGGAGAATGACAGGAATGCATTGACTATGTGTTTGTGGTATATTTGAAAGGTCACTTCACATTCCCTACATGGCTGCTTCCGTTGTCATCCCAATAACAAGGAAAAACAGACATTACTTTCAAACTAGCTATAGCAAAGGAAAAGTAATTTGTTGTGATTTCATCCTTTCATTGCAATATTCTTGAGATAATTCAAAATAATAAGGAAACACAAATCAGAAACAATAATATCTATGTAGTACTACTTATACTAGGCATTAAACTGAATATACTTTATTTTATATATTTAAAAAATTAAAAAGACAATAAGTATGTGTAAAAAAATTACCAATAAAAAACATACAACAGACTTTCAATGAGTAAAATTAATGAACATTTTATGTCTAAAAAGAAGTGATAAGAAGTGAACTCCATCACTACTCAGTCAGTCTCATAAACCAACTCTCCTCTACAGCGTCCATCCCAACCTGCAACCTCCCAAGGTGAAAATTGAAGCCAATGCAGAAGTGCTAAAAACTGGACTTTATCAAATGGCCGCTTGAGGCTGGCTCCAAAACAATCAGTCCCCATAGAACCCCATGTTAAACTGTCCAACTTTACAGCAGAAATAAATGTCACAGGCACGGTGTGTGGCTTTAAAGGGAGGTTTCAATAAATGCTGCTGGGAAATATTACTGACCTGCTGAGTTCAAGAGAAACAAGTAAAAAGTCCCTGAGGGAGAAAAAGGGCATGCCCATGCAGGGCCTAGCCAAGGTGAAAACAGTCTATTCCCAGCTTCATGCTGCCGCCCACGCCCATGCCACTCTCTAATCCCTAGCTGTCCAGCAGCTTTCTTAACTGATAGAATCAGAGGATGGTATAAATCAGCAGATTTATCTGTCTCTAAGTGCATCAAGTGTTAATAAAAAAGATGTCTACTTGTTCCTTTTCAACTGCTTAAACTTGTGTTTTAATAAATCATTTTATGGTCCACATTGACAGTTGTTATCTGCATGCTGATTTCAGTAATATTTCCCAGTGGCAGTTATTGAAACCTCCCTTTAAAGTCACACACCATACTTGTGACATAAACATGTTTACAGCCTGGCATAAGAAAAAGGTTTTGGTATCTATAAATTCAGCCTTCATGACAACTGCACAGGGGGTGAATTTTTTTATAATTCATCCGTTTTATTAAGACCAAAAATTACACATATTTAAAGGCAGGGCAACTTGAATGAGAGGCTGTCTGCCAATAATTTCTACACGTGACATTAAAAACAGCTTGTATATTTGCTGATCACACCAAGGTCTAATGATTATCCAAGATGCAAAGTGCTGAGGTCCTGGAAACTTTGTGCACTTGAGAACATCCTGTGTACTTCCTCTACAGGCCAGAGATGAGCTGCCAACTGTGTGGGAATGCAAAGCAGTGCAGGTTCCATGCATGTTGATCAATAGAGCAGCATGTCTTATGACAGGCTGGACTCTGACAAAGAGACTGCACAAAAACTGACAAACCTCTGCCAAAAGTTAGCAGAATTAGAGTAACTGTGTTTAGAACAGTCTTCAAATCAAATCCATGCATCATATTGGCCTCCAGTACCTCACAGAACTGCTAAAGTGAGCTTCACTGCCAGCGCAAGAGTCACATCCAGTCACCAGCAAAGGATTTTGAGATGTAGGATCCTAATTTGATGCAAAAAGTCTGCGTTCAAGAGCAGCTTCTATAGTATTAAGGTGCCACTGTAGGAAACCTGCTGAGGCCTACAAGAGAACAAACTACAGGCTTTCAAATGTAAGCCTTGACTGTGCTGAGTGTTCCTACTGTTTTAATATGTACCCAGGGCTCCCTGATAATGAGCAGATAATCCTGGTCGGAGTGATGGGAAATTTTCATTGCTCTGTGACAGAGAGGTAAGCAGGCCTGACACACAATTTCTCCACCTCTGAACTGGCTTACTGCCACTTATCCTCAATCAAACCCAGTTGTTATTTGAGCGGTACTGCCTCACTGTTGCGAAAGGCACATGCAGCTATAAAGGCACTCTGATGCGTGTGCCTCGTAAACCCAATTGCCACATCCTCCGCAGCTTAACAAGATGCTATGTGCACACCCTTGGATGCAGGGGTGCAGCCCTTACCTCACCTTCACAGGTAAGGACTTTGGTCTTTGTTTACAGTCTAATGTATTGTCAGACAGTCATAAATTCTACCACGATTCACAGACTTTGACCCCAAACATCTCACGTCCTGCACCATTTGATTAGTATGCCTCGTTGGAAGATGGTCAGCATGTCAGGAAGTGCTGCCAGTGGAGATCAGTTCAGGGCATGAATAAACTTTGTTTTGTATTCCTGCCAAAAGATTACAACCCTGAAAGATCCAAAACAGTAATAATAAAAAGACATCATGTAGGGAGGAGGCCCAAGGCACTGCCAACAGTGACACACTACCACTAAGATGTAACGAAAGATTAGATAGGATATGTTGAAGTTGTTTAAGCCACTCTCAATAAAGAAGGATTTCGACATGTCACTAGTGAACAATAACAGGGCAGTATCACACCACCTGTTTTCAATTAAAATAACAGAAAAACTGTTTTTCAACAGCTGAGCAAATCCTTGGCATTTTTCAGCCTAAACTTATTGTATAATATGCAAACATATTCCTGTGTCATTTATTTGTGTAGGGGCTCGCGTTATATGGTCGTAATTGATGGAGAATTTTGCTTTTACCTCTTGCTGTCAGGTATGTTTTCTGTGTTTTATTGTGCTGAATTTAATGTAACATGGCCGCCCTTTTACTGTTGTACTCCATGGGAGAGGGGCTCAAGTTATATGGTTGTAGTTAATGGAGGATTTTGTTTTTACCTCTTGCTGTCAGAGCTGTCAGGAATAAACTGATGGCCTCCAAAGATATCCACGCAATGCAGACAACACTGCAGTCCATTGGTTACATGTAGTCAAGACTTGAACCTGAATTTCAACAACCACATTAAGACAATTGTTAAAGCAGCCTACTATCACCTTAACAATATATCAAAGATTAAAGGACTTATGTCTCAGCAGGATCGGGATTAGACAGCTGTAGCTGATTCAGAATGCTGCTCAAGTCCTCACACATCAGTCCAGTTCTGAGGTTTTTTCACCGGCTTCCTGTCTGTCAAAGAATTGATTTCAAAATACTACTGTTAGTTTATAAAGCTTAGGGTCAAAATACATTTCTGAACTTCTGCTACCATATGAACCATCCAGACCTCTCAGGTCATCTGAGACAGGTCTGCTTTCCGTCCCCAGATACATGGAGGTACAGCATTCAGTTTTTGTACACCATATATCTGGAACAAACTTCCAGAAAACTGCAAGTCTACTGCAACTCTCAATTCCTTCATATCGCAGCTGAAGACTATTCTGTGTGCCGCTGCCTTTTATTAAATCAATAATTATTAATTTCTTACGCTGCACTGTAACTTTTCTTCTTGTATTTTAGACCTGTCTTTTTCTATTTTAGCTTGTTTTGATTTATTTTTTTAATCTCCTGGCTCGTTAATGACTGTTTTTAATGTATTTAATTGTCCTTTTATAATGTGTTTCTTTTGTACTTTATATGTAAGGCACCTTGTTGCTGAAATTTGCTATATAAATAAATTTGCCTTGTGGTCTTTCGATGAGAGAAGTCCTGCTTGGTGTGCCTTTAGGCAAACAAATGGCATCCTCAGAGTTCTCTAACACTGATATGGTGTTATGCTAGAGATTGTTGTGTATTCTAAGATATGTAACATTTATATCTGTAAATATGTGACGTGTCTTAATATTTAGATCAAATTTCCAAGCCTGTATAAAAAATAACCATACAATATATAATTACGCTCATATGAAATTACAACATTTTAATAATATTTCTTATGCATGTTACACAACAGCTATTGACAGATTTTAATGCAAACAGCCTTATTAATCCCATCTAATAATATCATCATTCTGATGCTGCGCAGCTATTTGGAGCATTTGTTTCGGGCTATTGTTCCTGTTTTCACGGTCCAAAATAGACAATGAACAAAGCATGGCCTGGATGCCAGTACTTTTCCACAAGGACAATATCATTACTTTCCTCCAGTATCGAGGGAGGGTATGAGTCGGGTGGGGGTTAGTGGAGGAGTAGGCAAAGCGTGTAAAAGACGTGGAATGATGAGTGACAAAGAAAATTCAAACTAGTTTGAATTACAGCACTGTCAAACTCAAAGTGTGTGTTGTGTCATACAGCAGTGGTGTAAACACCAATGAAAGAGAGCTGAGCCTGCAGCTTTAATACATTCAGGTCATTCATTCTCAACATCTTTTTTATTGATTGTCATAAAATTTGGTACAGATATCCAGAGGATAAACACTAATGACTTTGGTGATTACTTGACTTTTCATGTAGCAACACCAGCAGGTTGATGTTTGGACTTATCCTGTGAAATATTTCAACATCTCCTGGATGGATTTGCACAAACTTTTATAACAGTCCTGTTCCCGTATCCGAATGACTTCTTTGATGTTTCCTGTAGCACCACCAGCCGCTTCACATCTGTGGTTTTGAGTGACAAAACTTGACAGCCATTGGGTGGACTGCCAGAGGACTGGAGCCCTTCTCTGGTGGTTCCTATGGCTTTGACCAAAAATTACCCAAAAATAAAACATTATTTTTTTAACATTTCCATGTATCATAGGCCTACAGTGAGACATTCTCCAACTGCAAAAATGTGTAGCTCATACTGCAAATAAAAAAAAATGTTTTAAAATTTTGTATACTAAAATATATGTACATCTATGGCCTGGCACTTTTTCTTCTAAATTTTGCCAAACCTCAACAGCAGTGGCTAGTCTACAGTAGGCTAGTTTGGCTAGTTATAGATTCTGTATCCAAACAAAGTAAACATTTCAGAGGAAAACAGAGAATTTCATAGTGCATGGAAAGATTTCTTTGCTTTCACTACCAAGGCTGCCCACTGCAGAGTAGCAACCTTTTGGTAAAACGTTAATGAATGCTCATTTAGTCCCGTTAGTAATGTTGATAGGCTAATTTAGACCATTTCTCTCAGTGGAAATAAAGCTTTTATTTACTTTAATGTCACAAATAAGAAACAATAAATTGTGAAGACAATAAAGGCTCAACAAAAATTACATTTTAAATCTTGTGTGTGATTTATCCTGGCTTTATATGAGCTGAGGAAATCTCCGCTAGTTATTAGGCTAATTTAATACAATGTAAAATGCCATAGGCTTGTGCTAATAATGTTAGCATGTTGTATTTGTCACTTGGCTAATTCATACAATGTAAAATGCCATAGGCTTGTGCCAATCACATTAGCATGTTGTATTCGTGGGGGAACTGTGTCCAGCAAAGGACAAATGCTTTGTCTGTGAATGCTGCAAGTTATAGTGAAGCCGGTTTGTATACTTGTGTTCTAATTTGTAGCTATTAAGCAATGTTTAATGTGTGTTTTGGGTGTGTTTTGAATCAACTAAACTTTACAGCACTTCACAGCTCAGAAACAGCATAGTGATCCACTTAATCTTTAATCAGTGACTTGACACGTGAAGTGTGTGAAGGGGTGCATCTTTAAGCAGAGCTGAATTAAGTCCATCTTATGAAAAAAAAAATCAATTATTCACATGGTTCATTCATGGTTGAGTAAATAATGCACAATCACATCTTCCTGCAGAGGTCAACGTGACACTGTCATGACAGAAATGTGCTCTTCCTGAGATCAAGTGCGGAGCTGAAGGTGATGTTTTCAGGTGACGCCACAAGCTTTCCATTTAGCAAATTAATGATAGTTATTTATTCACCTGCCTCAGTCAAGGCACCTGTTAAAAACCTGTCAGGAAAAGTAGGCCAAGGTCATTTGCTCAATTTGTTCCCAACTGCTACCCACACACTCTCCTTTAGAGTGTGCGTGCTACATTTTAACTTGCTGTGATGGGGAGTCATAGCACATCAGTGACATGACATTTCACGGTCTGCAAATACCACAACAGTGTTGGCCGTGTCGCTCTTAAAAACAAAGTGTGTTTGTAAACACATTATCTAACCATATGAATCATTATGATATTGCTCACATGTTGGCCTCTGTGCTTCCTAAAAAAATTGCATAAAATTTAAAGTACATGTTCAGAGATTAACTCCACTCTCACTCATGTCAAGTTACAGAGACTGAGGATAGAGGAATGTATGGGGCTAAACTGGTAAGAAGTGGAGATTTGTAAACCACTGATCCTGGCTTTTTGATTGGCTGGAAGAAGCCTGAAATCACCCAATGCTCTTTTGGCTCTGAGCAGATTAATAAAGCTGTGCTGGGGTTTATGTAACCCTTGGTCAACAATAAGCTCCCAAAACATATATTGTAAACACTGAATGGGAGGGTGGGTTTGCTGCAACCCAGGCCCAGCATGAATTCCTTCATACCTCTTTAGAGGTCTGAAGACATCTAATCACATGCAGGAGAAAGCTGCAGAATATCACTGGCACATAATGCAGTCATTCAGGAGTTGTAATAAACAACATAACCACACGTGATCAATT
Source organism: Cephalopholis sonnerati (assembly GCA_019142605.1). Classification (NCBI taxonomy): domain Eukaryota; kingdom Metazoa; phylum Chordata; class Actinopteri; order Perciformes; family Serranidae; genus Cephalopholis; species Cephalopholis sonnerati. The sequence continues at coordinate 25,517,722 of JAGQAX010000012.1, forward strand.
GGAAAAAGTTGGGTCCACGACTAATCATTTTGCAATTTCGTTAAAACAGATGTTAAGATGTCTTTGGAGCCAGCAGATGACTACATGATCAAAAAGGAATGTTTCTGGGGCTGTAATTATCTTTAGTCCACAAGTCAACAAGTTACATGACTTTACAAGAATAAAAGGGCACTTTATTTCAAAAGGTTAATGTTTAGTAAAACTGACTTTATGTTAGCCAGTGTTCCAATAAAGTATACTCAAACTCTTATATGACAAAGTGTGCTCGTCCTCCTTGACAAACAGAAGGGAGTGGCACTGTATATTGGTTATTTCTTACTGCAAAACTGCCTTGTTGCCTCTGCTCTCTGGTTCTATTTAAATACAGTGCTTACAGTGTCAGGTCTCAGGACATATCAACTTTAGCTGTGCCTCTTGTTCACACTGAACATGCAAAACTTGGTTTAACTGAATCCAAATTGAATGAGCTCCAAAAATTTTGAAGTTGTACTTTAGTACTTGCAATCACACTTCTAATTGCTTTCCTTAAGTTTAAATATGTGTAACGGGCATCTGTGTTTCAACTGTGTTATTTTTGTACACTGGTCTCTTGTAAAAGAGATACTGATCTCAATGAGACTACCTGTTTAAATAATGGATTAAAAAAAACATGCATGCTCCTTTCTTATCCCTTCTGTCACATGATAAATAATGAGAACACATTTGCCATTTTGTCTCCACAGAAATTTTATTTTCAGTCTCTAAAAATAAAATCCATAAAAATAACAATGTATATTCTCTCTGAAAGAAAGAAAGATTTTTAAAGCTCTTTCCCATACAGCAATCATCCATCATCAATCCTCCATATGTTATGCATCATTTATGCCTGACATTAATAAGGATTGGCCTGTCACATTATGACACTGGCGTTGTGGACTGAGGTCATTCAACACTGTTGTCAAATTCTGAAATACACAAAGACAAAATTTTTAATTTAATTTTTTGTATTCTGGAGGTGGGGGTGTTGGTGTCGGACACCCGACATAAGTTGATATAATCATCAGTCCACAAGGCCAGCAACTTTAAAACGTGAATGTGTAACCTGAAAATGTACTACATAACAAAAGCTGTTTTATCACATGGCTTTAAACAAACATGGTATTCACTGCACGACATTTTCAGGACGTAAAACTGAATTCTTTGTTTTTTGTTTTTTTTTTTCACTTTAGCGTTGCACACTAAGACACATTTGGTAAGAGGTTTATAAAAGATGCACTTCAAACAAGATTAAATGCACTGCAGTGCACTAAAGGTACATTGACACACAGTAGATACACAAGAGATAGCCTGCTATAGAGGACATGTATATTGTAGGTGATCCGATGAGCCCTGAATTATATTGTATGTTAACATAATGCAACAGACTCGACTCACTTTTCAACAATGTGAAACATAAAATGAGATATGCATAAAACGTAAGTTGATACAGAATCATGAGCATTGGTACTTGTGGCTTATTGTTATAATACAACAGTAGTGCATAAAAAGTATATAGTATAGATATATATATATATATATATATATATATATATATATATATATATATATATATAAAAAACATTTTCAAAAATAGCAGTACAGCTCCTGTTGTGTATGGGATTTAGTCATCAGTGACAACAAATTGAACAGCCAATCAAAATAAACACGTACCATATTATATTACGTTTATCTATTTCTTCTTTTCACATGAAAAAAAATATATAAATAGAAAAAAAAGTTAACAGCTTCTAATGTTGTGCTTCTTCTTTTTATTTCCTGTGCTGCAAAAAACACATTTTCTAAATGCCAGATATTTACACATTACCTCCAGTGGGCTAAATCAAAACGGTGATTTTCACCATAAACAGAACGGTAACAGCAGCAGAGAAGCAATGCCTCTTAGCACTTAATGTTAGATGTTGTTTAACAAACTTCTTAATGGTCCCCTTATAAACAGAGAGTTAGATATCACCTCTACCTATTCTCTCGAGCAAAACAAAAATGGACATGTATTAGGTAATTTGCTAATAACCTTAAAATGACCGTCCAGGGCGCAGTAAAACTTAAATAGTCATCACATACTCAAAGTTCTGCTGAAATAATGAAGTAATATTAAAGTGTTCAGCAGCAGAAACTTGTACAAAACTGTCATGGACCATAACTGAAATAGTGTTTGACTTTCTACAAAAATATGTATGCTGCACCAGCAACTACGCCTACAGTCACTGTCAACAAACATGGGGGGAAAAAAGCTTAAATCAGAGAATACAATTATTTTTCACGAAACAAAAAAGACAAGTGCATATGTCAAATAAGGCAAATATTAAATTCACTAAGAGTACAACTCTACAAACCCAGTAAATATACTGAATGCAGGATTAACAACAGGCGCTGTACAAAATGAACACGCAAGTGCCAAATAAGCTTCATAGTCATTAAGGAGTACAACTGTTTTCATGTGGAGAAGCTTCAATCATTTAAAAAAATGATTAGAATAAGCTTTGACTCATGTTAGAGAGCTACAAAAGACAACTGTAAATATTACAGACAGAGCTTCTCAAATCGTTGAAAATTCAATTGTTCGTTTGTAACAGCCCCCCTCCCCCAACGCACACACACACATTACTTCCACCTTAATAAAAGCCCCCACATCAGTCCCTGTTAGTTCAGTGCAGAGTTCAACTACAGTGAGAAATAAACAAACATGAAGATGCCCACAGAGCAGACGAACAGCAGACCCATGTTGAGGAGAATTTTAATTCTAGGTGGCTCGTACAGCATCTCTGCAATGACTCTTGCATCGTCCTGCACTACTTTTTGCTGAGCACTCTGTGATCCGTCCTTACATGCACAAAACCAATTCAGTAAACGCATACACCTGCTAGTCTCCCCATTAACATGGCAGCTTTCCTCTTTGATCATCTCCATCCTTCCATCACTAAATCGTTCTGCAGGGGTGGTGGCAGGGGATGCTTCCGTACTAGGAGTTGCTGGGTCATGCTCAGTGGATGGGACCAGGAGTTTAACATCTGCCCCATCCAAACACCTCTCCATTCTGACATCTCGGGGCATTTCTTTATGGAGTCTTCCATCGTCATTATAACGACTCTCTTCAGTCAGCCTGTACGTTTCCTTTGGGTCCTTTGCAGGAACCTTTTCAATGTTGCGGAGCCCCCAGAAAGTGGTGGTGCGAACCTGCTCATCATCTGGTGGAGAAGTGCAGAGACTGACCACCACTGCCACCAACCCTGAAATCCAGAACAGCCCAGCGGCAAAATACATGTAGTGAACATTAATGATGAAGGCAGGTCTATCATCTGGCTGGTCACAGCGAGGCTGGCGGTAGACAAAAGCGAGGATCAGTCGAAGGGTACCGAGTGTGAAACCTGTCATGCCTCCACAAAATGCACCTGTCTCGTTACACCGTTTCCAGAACACACCCAACAGGAAGAGGGCAGCGATTGGTGGAGTGAGGTAGCCCGCAACTTCTTGGATGTAGAGGTATGTCTGTCCACCTTGCATTTCAATAATAACAGGGACCCAGGCAATGCTGATGACCACCATGACCACAACAAACATGCGGCCCACAATCAGCAGCTCACGCTGAGAGGCCTTCCTTCGAATATTTTTGTAGATGTCCAGTGTGAAGATGGTGCTTGCACTGTTGAAGATGGAGTCTAGATCACTCATCAGGGCAGCGATCATGACTGCCATCATCAGACCTCTGAGACCAACGGGCATCACTGCCATGACCAAACGAGGGTAGGCAATGTTTGAGCAGCCAGCCTGAGAACCGCATACAGCCATGCAGTGCTCTGGCCCAATGCAGGCGATTTCATCCGCAAACAAGATGCGGGAAATCATTCCTGGAATGACTATTACAAACATGGGCAGGATCTTGAGAAATCCAGCCATGAGTGTAGAGCCCTTTGCATGAGCAATGTTCTTTGCTGCCAGTACTCTCTGAACAATGACCTGGTCTGCACACCAGTACCAGATAGATGCAGGAGTCTGGCCAAGAATGAAGCCTGGCCATGGGATGTCTTCATCCAGGGGACCTCGAAGGATGCGTAGCGAGTTTGGTTTAGGCTCAATGCGACAGGAATTGGAATAGGTGAAGTTTCCAGTGGCCATAATAGCAGTAACATTGGGAACTGCCTGCATGTACTTAGCTCTGACACCCTCTAGCCCACCAACTTTGATCAGGCTGAGGATGGTTAAGGTTAGGGCTCCGCCAATCATCAACACCGCCTGAAGTGCATCTGTGTACAGTACTGCCACCAATCCACCAGTGACAGTGAGCAGTGCAGTCATGGCGATGAGCAGGACGATAGACACATAAAGGTTCCACCCCAGGGACTCCTGAATGAAGAGAGCTCCAGCATACAAGTCCACAGACAGCTTGGTAAAAATGTAAAGTAACACAGACAAGAGAGCAAAGTAAACCTTTAGCCTGTTGCCACCGAAGCGTTTCGACAGGTACTCAGGCATCGTGTACACTCCCGAGTGTATATACACGGGAATAAACACCCAGCCAAGCAGCTGCAGAAGTAGAAGTGCATTAAATTCCCACGCTCCAACGGCAAAACCACTTGCTGCTCCCGACCCAGCCAGGCCTATGAAATGTTCACTGCCAATGTTGCTGACGAAGAGTGATGCGCCTATCACTATCCACGTCATGGAGCGTCCAGCCAGGAAGTAGCCTTTCACAGTGCTGCGATTGGCTTTCCACATGGCAAAAAAACCAATGGCTAGCACCAGGACAAAATACAGTGCTACCACAGCTATGTCCGCTGCTTCCATTCCAGGACCCATTTTCACAGATAACTCGAAAAAATCTCTTGGAAGTAAAGCTCACAGCTATACAAATCCTTACAAATAGTTACTTATCAAAAAGGAACAATGGAAAAGCTCTGCTTTGGTTTGCTGTCTGGATGGAAGCTGTAGTATCCACCGTCAGGTCAAATTCACTAGGTGTGCTTCGGAGTGGTTTATCCACCGGCACTGAGGTCGTTCTAGATTTAAAGGAGGATGTTGTAGGCCTCTGGTCTAGAAAAGCCTAGAGTTAACATTCCTGCAAGACAGCAGAGAAAGCAAAGAAAAACATCTCATTAGAGCCTTGATTTAAGAAGGAAAAACACCCAACACAAATGCTTGAAAGTTTACAACAGCCTCTCTGAAATCAGTACAGAAAAACAAACTGTTTACAAGTTAACAAATTACTAGAGTCAAACTGAACACTTCACAATCCATAACAAAAAATAACTAATGAAAGAAATAGTAAAAACTGGCATAGTGCCCTCTAAAGCACATGAAGTGTGCATTTTTGTTCCAACACCTTTCCTTGAATTTAGCAGGCCTATTACTTTCCTCCTTAATCTTTTTAACACAAAGATCTCAAGCCTGTAAGAACTTCAAAGGAAGCTTAATAACATTATGTAAGAAATCTAGAGCAGTCAAGAAGGGACAAAAACACGTAGCCAAAGACTATAAAGTTCCTACACTACTTAATATGTGGCCTGACTTATATCATCTACAAAATCTTGCAATTCTTTAAGATAACAAACATGCCTACATGTAGGCAGGTAAAATTGTGAAATTCTATCTCATGGTTCAAGCCATGACTAAAGATGAAGCAAAAGGGACACAAAAGGACATCACCTAAACACAAAAAATAGGACTGATTCAAAAAGTCATCCTCTAATTCAAGTATAACACATCATAATCCATGCACACACAACTAAATCTGTAACACTGTCATCAACAAATCCAAACCTAAACCCTAGCCTAGAAGTGAAAAAAACAACTTAAACCCTAGCCTAGAATTATAAAAACAACAAACCCTAGCCTAGAAGTGAAAAAATTAGCTCCCTCAGCTTAGAAGTGAAAAAGAGCTCCCTCAGCCTAGAAGTAACACCACAAACTTACAGTTTGTTGATTTGTATATGCCAAATAATTCTAATTCAACAGATTCGTAGATGTAATAACAGTGAGGTGGGTCAAATTAAATCCACATGTCAGTAAAAAGTAATATGCACGATGATGCTTGAGCACATCTGTTTTGTGTCAACCTGGCAATAACACACGAACAAATTTGGATGTCTGGCCTCTCTTGAGCTTTCAGCCTTCCATGCATGGTAGAAAATAACACGTTTGTCTTCACAACCAGGCTTTATGCATAACCATCCCTCTCAATAAAAGAAGTCTTTGTTTTCATTTTTACCATCTCATCATCAAGGGCTGCACTCCATGTGTTCACCATACACTGTCCAGGAGACTCTGGCTCTGAAATACAGTAATGCCATTAAACAGATTTATACTTTAATTTGTTAAGTTATGTAATAATGGATTCAAACATCACCACTGCCGTTCTGTTTTAGTGCCTCCTTACAGAGGCACCCAGGCTACTGCCAAAATAATAAATTTATGGTGCTGCCAGTGCCACTAACTTTAGCCCAGGCTGATTCCTATAATTGGGTTAAACAAAAACAGCAAGTGTAATTTTTATATACTTCCCCTCTCTGCAACAGATTACTGACTTAAGCGAAGCACTGTTCCATCACTTGTTCCATCACCAGTGATGGAACAACTCTGTTCCATCACTGGTGATGAAACTGGAGCTCTGCTAAACATTCAAAAGCCAAGAGAGATGTCAAGTTAAACCAGCTCTGACATGCATGTGTTCCAGAGAAGTTATTTAACTAAATCCTGTGTCCACACAACTAAGTCCAGCTCAATGTGTATTTTTTAAGTTCCACTCCAGGCATTGATCAAACCCTTGAACACTCATCTCTCTACATCCAAATTACATACTTAGGCATCTTTATCATAACAATAAAATCCCCTCGCAGGCTTGGAAATTACCTTTTTTTTTGTTCACCTGCCACTTTGGCTGGTGGATTCCAAAATGTACCAGCCACTCAACAAATTACTATTGTTTTTTTGACTGGTGAGTGAAGCAAATCTCACAGCCACATGCATATTTTACCAGCATCTGGCTGGTGGCTGGTGCTAGTTTCCAACACGGCTTCCTACCTTGAAATGGCTTAGATGTTACCCTACACCTTTGCTTCCTTTAGTATGCATGGATGTATAATTATGCAAATTGATCCCCACTTCTACCTCCACCCACCCCTCAGCCACTTGAGCATGCCTGCTCACCCTCGAACTCTGCTCATCGCTCTCTACAATTTTACAAACCTAACAATAATACATAGTATGTGCATCATCTGTGCACCATGGGCACCATGAGCGCCACCCAAGACAACTGTGATTGGTTTAAAGAAACACAACCCACAGTGTTTTCCCATAGTGTGCAACTATGATGGATTCAACCTTTCTCCAGTGGCACAAACAATGTGTGAAGATAGGTCTGGCTATGTGATACTAACTAATAAATGACACCTACAAATTGTATCAAACTGATGGGAATTTAACAGTGACAGCCCTTCTAAACATTAAAGGGGAGCTCTGCCCATTTTCAAAATCCATACATTTTATTTCTGTGGCCTGGGCCAGTCCAAAAATGTGAATAAACATGAACAACTCTCTCCCAAATCTAAAGGCTAAGGTGCTAAATCTCAAATTTGTGATGTCATAGGATACAAAGTCTGGAGCTGATCCACAGACAATGAATTAGAAAAGATGACACTGAGAGCACACAGGGAAGTGTTCTCAGTATTTTCTGTTTTAAGAACTGAGAACACTAAAAATAATAACACACACTTGGGAATAAAGACAAAACGAACATACTGTGGGTCCATTAAATCAGGCTTCTGTTCCCTGTATATGGAGCATGTCCACACTATACCTGACGACATCATAAGTTTGAGACTTACTTCTCTAGTTTCTGGCTTTGAGAAAGAGTAGCTCATGTTCACAATTATTGATTGAACTTTCCTCAGCCATGTAAATAACATACTTGAATTCTTCATTTAAGTGGCGTTCCCCTTTAAAGCTCATTTAAGTTCAGCAAACCTTCTCCAGCATGAAACCACAAACAAATGAGAAGCTGTCTAATTAACCTGAATTAACACAGTAATAACGCCTCAAGTCACAGAAACTACTGGAAACCTAGTTTAGAAATCTGATTACACAGGTCTAACGCCTTATCAGCTTTGGGGATGTAATCTGGAACAATCTAGAAACTGCTGCCCACACAACTTAATATAAACGTCCCACAACAATTAAAGCCAAACTAATGATGGTGTCGCACAGCTGAAAGAAATTTCAAATGAATCCTACTCTTGCACAGATCCACATGGCTTAAAAGGAGACACTGACTGCTTGCCCTTTGCTTCCAATAACAATAATGAACACAATATTAAATCAAGGCTGCAAGTAAAGCCAGCTGACGCCATGATATAAATAGGGGGCCTAATAAATGAATGGTGCACTGAACAATGCAGCTTTAATTGATGGCCAAGTGTGGCTGACAGCCTGAGACCACCTCTGTGAATACAAAGCAGAGGTGACACCAGTCCACGGTCAGGATGTGGTGCACAGATGCACCTAGGAGGCGTGTGGAAATTTCTAGAACAGTCACTCCGACTGCAAAAGCTGCGCATCTTCAAGGAGCTTGTACTCATTATTATCTATCTCAGATGCACCGGAGGATTCATATTCAGATATATAACACAACAGGGAAGTCTGGGGAAAGGTATAACTTTACTCAAGTATTTCTTCCTGGCTGACGTCAACAGTAACTGTCAGCTGAGACATTTGACACAGATAATCAATGAAACATCAATTGTCATTAGCGAAAACAGCTGCACAAGCCTGACACTGACATATAGCTATACACTTTCAATGAAAACAAAGCCACTCAAGTGCACAGGTAGTCCACACACACAGACTCCACTGTGTAACCACACATAAACACTAAAGATGTACCTTGTAGGCTAGTGTTAGCATGTATGCTAAAGATGCTAAAGCGGCTCTCCACGCCTCGGCGGGCAGCGGGGAGATGTGAATGAAAAGAGGTGACTCCTTCCTGAACACCCGTCCCCTGGCAGGATAAGTGCGTCCTCGTAGCCAAACCGTGCCTCTCGTTGGGGGTGTTGTTGTGAGGTTAGCAGCCTGTTTTCTTGTCTGTATCTTCCGCTACACATGAGCCCGCCAGACAATGCTGCCTGTCCTCCTTATAACGCGCCCGTTCAATCCAGTCCACGCCCCACATCACACGTGTAACTCACTCGTGAGCCGTTTGGAGGCAAAAAACACAACTGGAAATTACTCCGGCTAATTACTACTCTATATGTTTGCAAAGACTAAATAATAAGGACACAATGTTTATTTTAATGTCACTCTGCCTCCAGCTAGTGAACACACCCCCCTCCAACTGCTTCTTGTAATTGCGGAAGAGAATTTACCACACAGTTCCTCTCTTAAATAACCATTAAATTACACCTATAAATTGTGCCAAAGTAATGGAAATTTAAAAAAATGACAGCCTTTATAAACATTACAATACTTAATTTAAAAAAAATCACATAATACTTGCATGTAGATATTTGTATATGTACACCACAGTTTAGTATCAAACATTACCACATCACGTTGTGCAAATCTTCTCCAGCAGGTGACTACATATAGATATGAAGTTGACAAATTAACCTGAAATAAAATTATGTCTCATCTGCCCTACTCTGACTGATTACACAAGTCTTAACTTCTAATCTGATTTTAGGGTTGTAACCTGGAACAATCTAGAAACTGCTGCCTCTTTTAATATTTTTATTTTTATTTTTGACTTTTTCAGACATTTTTTCCCCCTTGCAGCCTCCCTAAAGTGGAATTTCATCTTGTACGTCAATAATAATGCCCATAAGAGAGACAAAAGTATGCAGACTTATCTTTTGCAAGCACACATGTTTTCGTTTTACAAGTGACCTGGCACAGATGAAGCTATTCATTTGAAAGCATCAGGCAAGTGATCAAGAGGAAATGGTTGTCATTTTAGAGCAATGGAGGGAAACCCACTGTTCATAGCCTACCACCATTACCACCTGATATACAGGAGCTATTGTTCTATCAGGGTTGAGCCACATTAGCCTTAAAAAATAAATGGTGTAATAAATATATGAAAGTGGGAGACAATGGACGTCATCAGTTCTTATCAGACAGCAACACCTTCAATGCAGAGTGGGCAGCTGAAAAATAGATTTAGATAAAATGAATTTGCATGTGGGATGAAGGTCTGGCTTCACATTTAGACCCCAATGAAACATTTCAGCTTACTAACGTGTGCATTTGATACAAAATGTTGCACAATTTTCTGCTATATACTTTGAGTACACACTTGAATGTGTAAAATATTGCACCATTTACTGAATGGATCTTTTGCATTTCATTCTAAGGAGAGAGCCCTCCAGTTAATTTGATCCTGCGTGTGTGAGAGAGTGTGTGTGCCAACCTGTTAGGCTTGTAATGACACACTTTAAAATACCACAATCACTTCTAGTAGTACTATAACAGTAGCTACTACTACATATAAAACATATGCCATGATTTAAGATGACATTCAGTAACATGCCACACCATAAACAATAACACATTTGTAATAAACATAATTTTTATAATCACAGCCATATCAAAACAATCATCATAGTAACTGTCAGCCTAGGCGGTCACATACATGGTTGACTTCCAACAAAACATCCTGCAAAACAGACACAGCTATGCATACTACAGAGGGAGGGAAACAGAGTAAATTTCCACTCACTCCTCTAGACAATATTTTGGAAAATTCCATTTCACGACAAACTCAATTTCCCAGGAACCCCCGCGCGGCTGTGTTGCGTGTTAGTCGAGCGACTGCAGGTCAGTCGAGGAGAAATGGCTGCGCCGGAGCCGGGAGGATGAATCAATTCATTGTTTGTACTGCATCGCCCTTGCAATTCTCCTTAATGTTTTTCGGAAAACTCGTTTCGTATTATTTCATCAATGGATTATCGTGTCTTCAAATGCGTTTATGAAGCAGACGTTGCAGGGAATAAATCACACTCATTTATTATCCCAGCCGACACATGAACCACCGATGTGTTATCCTCAACACTATACAGGCTATTACCCTTGTATAAAAACATAAATGAAGTATAATACTGCAGCAGGTATTCAACAATAAGATATGAAGAAATACATAGCATAGACACGTAAGCAGGTACATTTAAGTGTAACCTGAACATTGCAGGGTGTCTACAGGTCCTTAAAAAGTCCTAAATCTCCTCAATGTTACAACAATAAGGCCTTAAAAGCCATTAAATAGTCTTACATTTAAATTTATGAGGTCTTAACTACTACAAACGTTTTATCTAATTTAAGTTATCAATTCTTCATTTCTTTTTGTGAAAGTGAGTGAAGCCTTTCTCTAAAAGTCCACGTTTCTAATGTTACACATCTTTGAACTATAATACAGTCATTTTACTTCATACTTGCACTTAAATGTAGATTGACTTAACTCACTCTAATGACCATATTCCTACATAACACTTACCTCTGCACAAGACTACATATATACTACTTGCCTGCAATGCTTAGCTGCAAAGCTTTAATAAGTAAAACATGATCTGTCCAAAAATCTGTCCTAAATTTTGGTATAAGGTGTCTTGAACGGGTCTTAAAAGGCATGAGATTTAACTGTCTGATACCTGTAGACACCCTGCATTAACATAAAGTGGACTCGACCTTTTTGATTCAATGTTTATCGCAAATCAGGGTATAAACTAATGGCAGTGGCAAACAAAATAAATACATTTTTTAATGTAAATTAGGATATTTTGTGTTTGATATGCCATAGTATAATCCTATACATGATTTTAGTTGATGACAATCACAAAAGCTTTCATTCTTTAAGCTTCATGTTTATTAAAAATCCAAAACATTCTCACATCATGTTATATACAGTAATAAATGAAACAGTGATAGGCTATAGGCACAAGCAGTAGATAAAGAAGGCACATATGTGTCTATTCTTTGATTTGCCAAACATGAGTGAGTTGTCTTAAATGTACAGCTGTGTTTTATTTTAAGATGTCCACAGCTGAGCGCAGTAGCCCAGTGGTGTAGTGGAGGGTATACGCAGGCATACAGGCACTTTTTTTTTTGACCATTTACAGCAGGGGTGTCAAACATGCGGCCCGGGGGCCAGAACCAGCCCACCAAATGGTCCAATCTGGCCCGCTGGATGATTTTGCACATCTAATGTTGATGCACTTGTGAAGGCTAAAAGGTTTCAGGAGCAATTAGTGAGTAGATACTTCATGTAAAGGGGGCTTTTCCACCCTGACTAGAATACAGCTCTCTAAAACAACACTGAATGCTTTCTGCGATCATATTTAAAGATATTGAACATTGTGCGAAATATTATCAATCAGCAGCTTCAGTACAAAAGAATCTGTATCAAACTTGTGTCTTAAAGGAAGCCTAATGCGAAGGCACTGACAAAACTTTAGATTGTAAATGGATTCTAAGGCAGGGGATGACTTAACCTGCTTCTTCCATAGCTTCCACTTAAGTGGAAAATATATTTTTTTAAAAGCACATGTAATGAAAATGAGCAGTAGACTAACTGAACGTGGAAAAACTGAGACCAACTGTTGAATTTACATGTATTTTTCTTATCATATTGCAGGCTGTTCATCATTTGCTTTGTAAATGGATGAATGTTTTCAGAATGGACTTCTTTACACTGCAAATGGGGAAACATTTGAAGGCATTGTTATTCATTATGCAATGGTTTTACTGGTCCGGCCCACCTAAGATCAAATTGGGCTGTAAACTAAAATCAGTTTGACACCCCTGGTTTACAGAATTTCCAACTATTAGTTAAAAGGCCATTGGAATATATAAGAGATAATCCCCACTTCCTTCTCGTTAACCTACTCATCTACCCAGTAGTACACCCACCTCATCAACTACCACTACATGAATACAGTGGCAGAATCATTATAACAATCATAAAACTAATTTTAAAGTATCTGAAATACAATATTCAATCTCTGTAGTGATCAAAGTTTTTCAACAACCCCACAGCGCTTATTAAGATTAAGACTATAGCCTTTGTGAAACAGTGTTGTTGATTGAACATGTCTGCCAGTGAGCTATGGTTTCCCATCATGCATTTAGGGGGTGAGCAACTGCAGCACCAGGCTCTAAAACTGTTCCCACTTTGATCTTTGAAGATAATCATCATCCATATCAGCCTGATGCAACTGACTGTCATGCACTGTGCAGTGAGTAATTGATTCTGTGCAGGGCTAGCTCATCTCCTAATGATCAGAGATGACGTAGTTTCCTGTTTACTTTGGCCAGCGTTCGCTTCGTCATCCCAGTCATGAGACCTGTGGTGTTGATTATCATCGGGGTTCAACAACTGAGTTTCATAGTGAGCTACGATGAGAATTCGTTGCTGAGATGTCAAATGCACCCTAATTTATTTGTATTACATTTAAATGCAACTCAAGTGTAAACTGGGAACAAATAAAAAGCACTGGTACTTAACATAACCAGTGAATTTTGTCACGCTTTTACCAGCTCTGTTTGCTCAAACTAATTCATAAATAAATACAGAAAGATATCTGTTGTTACAGTACTGCCAACATGTGAGCCTGGGCCTGGGAAATTTTCAGTTGCTGCATTACTGAGATCATTACAGCTTTTCAAACCTGAAAAGTTTGTACATGTCAAACTAGTTTAAAACCTTCAAAGGGATTTTTCCCATCAACACAAAATGGTCAGTTTTCTCATTCCATCACTCCAAATATTACTCTAAATTAAAATTGTGGAGCTGGACTGACCATTAGGTAGCAGTTTATTTTTTCTATTATTGCTTTGTTTCTTTAATGTTACTGACAGTATAGCAGTGTTAATGCTTACAACCTTATTTGTTTCCACATTAGCTCCCATTCAGGTTTATGAAGTGGAAGGCCACAAAGCCACAGCTCTCCGTGGAACAGTAGCTGGCTACAGTGTCGGTTATTTTTAACTGTCTATTTCCTATCATCTATGAGCTGGTCAGTGGTCAGCCCTGTGGTTTTTCTGCTCACACAATTATGTGGCTACTTAACCTTGTTCTATTTTTATACTGTAAATTGAGGTCAGTCTTTTTCAGTTCAGGATGTATAGATTTATATACAATTAATGTGCAATAGCATGCTCTCAACCTACACTTAAAGGTAAAATGGACACCCATTAAAGCAGCCTTGGAGTGTAGCATTCTCAGTCTAGGGTGAAAGTAGGTATGGAAATCAAGAAGTGGTTGTAGCTGAGAACAGGTTACCTGTTATCAGTGTCAGCATGTTCTTCTGACAGTTGCACATGGCAAAACAATGACGTCTAACTCGTGTCTACGCCGCTGAGTACATGCAAAAAGACAGTCCAAAGCAGGGCTTCATTTCACAAAGAAAGATGAAAACAGTGCTGCTTGTAATATCGTAAAATGGTAATTTAAAGTAAGGGTGGAAACACCAGCAATATGCTGAAACATCTCTCTAAGCAACATGGGCTTAAACTCCAGGAATGCCATGTACAGTATTTGACACTCTGCCAGTATTACAGAGTCCATTACAGAGGTTAAATGTGCTGTTATAATAACATAAGCGCTATGCAAGCAGGCTTAGCAGATTTTTTCTTTGACTTACAGTTAAACAGTGGAGCTTTTGCACACCTGTGTCACATGCATGCCTCTTTTTTATTCTGTTTCTACACTGTGTTAACACTCAGAAAAGAAAGTAAGAAAGTGAGCCTACAACCTCGTCGAGGCACAGAGCTCCTGCAGGTCATAAACGTGAGCATACCCACCATTCTTAAACATGGCTGTAAACCCAGATCTAGACAGCTTATGGGTGCAAGTGCTGTGAAGCTTTACACACAGTGCTGCCTTTACCTCTGATACAGGCTGTAGTTAAGTCCAACACAAGTGCAAAACTCAACAATTGGCTTCATTGTTGTGATGAAGAAGTCACTGCAGAGAGGTGACCTTGTAGGACATTATTACCTTCTTGTAATATAATACATATGGTTGGATAACTCTTCTGTAAAATCTTCCTCTAATAAAAAGTGCTGTCAGACGAGTCTGTCCTGCTGTCTTGTTTTTTCAGGATGCAGCACCTCAACGTTTTTTATTTGACAGAGCTTATTCAGCTCTCGAAGAAGGCCTGAGGGCTTCAACGTCGTTTAAATAAATGAGAAATGCATATGGAGCCAGAGTGTGTGATATTTGTTTCCTACTTTCAAGAACTTATTGAGCAACATATTTTTTTCCTATCAAGAAATGTAAGATAATGATCGCTGTGCCCTTGCTCTCATGTCACCTCCCATGTAGTCAATGCTACGTACAAATTTCCACCCATTCAAGGACCAGGGGAAAGAAAATAAATGAGAGAGAGGGGAAATAGGATAAGTCTAACATCATGTTTACCCTTGCCTTCCTTCTCAGTGAGATGGGGGCTTGATTCTTATCAGTAATAACCATCTATTATGATTGTTTTTGGTAGACTTATGGCTGTGATGACAAGTCGGTAGTAATCCCCGCAGAGTCATTTAGGGACAAACTTCAGAAGGATAAGGGCTTATGAGCAGGAAAGTACCTTGCTGTCTTGTTTGATGGAGGTCATCTTTGTTGTTAGTGCCAACAATGCATGTGTAAGAGACTTATGAGTGAAACGATCTGTCAAACATCCACAGTCCATAGAGCCCTAGTTACATCTGTAAATCTTCTTGATTGAAAACCACAGTCTTGAACTATTATCCCGATAAGTTTGTCAATGAGTGTATGCTGTAAGCTTGGGTCAGAAGTAAGAAAAAGAGCACTCAGTGTATACCGCAAAAGCCGCACAATCTAATAGATTTTTATTTAGGAAATGTTTAAGTTGTAATCTTCATGTGTATCCTTATATTCCTTCAAATAAAGCATGCTTGCTATTTTGTTGAGAATGCATAAATCCTGGGTTTTCTGCATGAATGAATTTTGCAAAATTCCAAGTGAGTTACCTTGATGAACCCTGAGATATGTTTGTTTAAACATGTCATGTTGATGTAGAGCTACCTACAGGCACAATGCCACAGAATTGGTGTATTTAAGAATTACTGCAGTCTGTGCCAACATGTACAGAAATTTAGCCACCACATGTCGATGGTAGGAATTTAAAAACAAATGAAAAACTTGTCCCGGCATGAAAGGCTCTAGCTTATAGCTCTTCCTCGGACAAAAGTCACGTAATATTATTGAAATCTGTGAAATCTAGTTTTTGAGATATCTCTTTAACTAATAGAAACACAGACAGACAAATGGGGAAAACAACCCCCTTGGCAGAAGTAACAATAAACCCATTGTTTCCCCCTCTCTTTTGTCCAACTTGGTCGTGGCTGATTAGAAACACCAGTGTACTGTTATACCGCACTCTTCATGTGTACAGTATACACACATGACCATAGCTCCCCCCTTGTGTTACAAAGCACATTAGTCATTGCCACAATATCTTTGAGTAAACTGACAAACACAAAGTTGAGTAACAGGTCTCACAGGGCTCAGTGTGTGTGTGTATTAGTAAATCCTGAATTTTACTTTACTTTGCTTTATAAATGGCCACATGGTGGCACCATCCACATTGTAACCTGACAGGCTCTGCCTTGGCCTATATGATTGTGCTTTTCTAAATTCTACTGAAACATTTCAAGCCGTTTTTTTAACACTATAACAATTGTCCTAAATAACACACAGACAAGCAGGGTTGAAAACATAAACTTCTCCTTGACTTTCAACTCTTTCTCTCCAAGTAGAGCAAAGGTCATCCACAATTCTTCTCCAGCGCTCTTCCTTTCGGGCTACTTCCTCCAGTTCCATCCATCATCTATACATTTCCTTTGCCTCTAGGTGCATTCTGAATTGCACATCTGACCTTAAAAGTACATACTGTGGCATGCAGTATGCACACAATCGAGACATCCTCACAACATTACACCCTGAACCTTGACCCTCTTACTCATATATCCGTTACCATGGAGATAAAACAAAAGATGAAGGTCAACGTGGACAGCTCTGTTGTTGTTATTTTGCAAGATGTTATAACTGCATACACTGAGGATTCTAACATGTTATATGCACGATAGTAAAATTATATTAGCTATACATTTCTGTTATTATTATTTAATACGTATGCCCTTTTGTTGTTGGTTATATTTAGGATTATTTTATTCAATTAAACAATTAATATTCCTATTATTATTGATCGAATGGTCATCAGTCAACTAAAAGTGCTGTCATTCATCATTGCAGCTTTTGACAGTCAATGTGATATATCGTCCGCTGCACAGAGGATTGTGACCGGATGCAGTGGAACATCCCGGTATTTTTGGCGTACTGCTTTTGACATACTATGTATTAGGACATACTAAATCTTTTCCTGCCATAATATAGTATAGAAGTATGGATATTGGTTGGCACAGTCTGTGTCTATTGGCCTTCACACTCCTAAATGGAAGTTAAATTACTGAATGAAAACAGAAAGAAAAGTATTATTATAAATAAGTATGAGAAATGAAAAACACTTTTAGTTGTGAAACACTTAAGATGGTGTCAGTGTAAAATGATGCTCATCACGGGCTCACGTGTGCAGGGAGTTTCCAATACTTGCTTTTGTCCCCCTGTCTATGTAAAGCTTTTCTATTATTACTTGACATAGTTTCCACTGGTAAATACTGTATTAAGTCATTGAGTCTATAAAAAGATTTTCGATTATAAAAATAGACCCCCTGTTCTCTGGTGCAAAAGGTTAAGAAATATTTTGGTCCACTGGCTGCCCACTATTGGTTAGAGGCCCTGTTTGATGTTCACCTTAGACAACAGGTCTGTAAATGCTGCAAACATGAAGCTGTATTATGTTTCTCTATCATGCAGAAAGGTGTTGGACAGCATTCATTATGCTTTCTGTCCCCGATGCCTGCATGGAAACTGTACAAAGGGCATATGAGTGCTCTGCACCCTCAGCTTGGAGTGTGTTGCAGAATGACTTGAAACTTGAGGCATGACTCTTGTTGAATGCTTTTAAATCCAGAATGGAAAAACTAAAGGTAGATTCCCTATGATGTCAATATTTTTGATTTATGTATTTACAAAACTAACTCTTTTAAACTTCTCTTTTGAGCTGTGAGTGCCTTTTGCTTTACCTTCTTTCGATTTTTATCTCTCTTCTTATTTGTTTTCTGTCATTAGCCTATGTGTTTTTATGTATGCTACTGCCTGTCTTCCCCCTTGAAAAGGAGATCCTTAATCTCTTTGACTCTCATAGTTAAATAAAGGTTAAATAAGAATAAAATAATATTTGATGTAATAGATTGTCAGAAGTTTCACCAACTGGTCTCTAAAAATGTCGCCCTACAGCTTTTTTAATACAGTCACGTAGGCCACCGTAGTGTGTGTTATTCAACAGTAGCCTGTTGAGTACTTGTTTAGATTCATTCATTCATTTTCCGTAACCGCTTATCCTCTTGAGGGTCGCGGGGGAGCTGGAGCCTATCCCAGGTGACAGAGGGTGAGAGGCAGGGTACCATCTGGACAGGTCGCCAGACTATCACAGGGCTGACACATAGAGACAGACAACCATTCACACTCACATTCACACCAACGGACAATTTAGAGTCACCAATTAACCTGCATGTCTTTGGACTGTGGGAGGAAGCTGGAGTACCCGGAGAAAACCCATGTTGACACAGGGAGAACATGCAAACTCCACACAGAAGGGCTCCCGCACCCTGGGTTTGACCGTGCTGCCCTTGTTCAGACTCATCATTTTCAGTTGCACGAAAACTTGTTACAGTAACAGTTAAATATTGCGATGCCAGCTGATCAAAAGGAAACACATAATACCAAGTTTTAATGCTGGTGTGGCCATTATAACTGACTTATATTCAAGAAAAACACATAAAAGGTCATAGCAACTTTAAAAGCTAAAAAAAAAAACCACACACACATGCTGTTCATTATAAACAGCTTTACATGTTCTCTAACAGAACATGTTTTTGTTCTCTAACAGAACATGTGGGTGAACAGTCACAAGTTAAATCCTGATCTTTGTTTGACTTCACTCCTTACTCACAATGTCAATATAGCCCATGAGTCACAAGAGAAGAATGACGAGTATTTGTCAGTTCATAACCGCCAGTCTCACACAAATCCTAATATCCCATAATACTTATTTATTTATTTTTGTATTACTTCTTCTATTCTGTTTGACTTCCTTACTTATACTTATCCTTTTGCACTGTCTGCACCGTGGGTCAATTCAGAGTGAAACTTTGTTTCTTGTTTCTGTGTATGTCTGTTACATAACTGTAGAATTTACAGCAAAGCCTCTTGAATCTTGAAAACTGGAAATTGTGCAGTTAATGAATTGCAAGCTTTTATTACAAGCAGAGTCCCAAATCACTGTTCTAATAGCACTAAATGATGTCCTACCTTTTAGTTTAAAAACATATGTTCTCTGTATATTCCATGACTTACAGCGTGTGTGTGTGTGCGTGCTATGTGAGGACATTGTAACCTTTAAAATTATTCATTGATTCTTTAACATAAAGCACTGTCATAGGTGTCATTATCTGAGTTTTGGCTATGGTAGTACATGCAGGTTAAAAAAGTTGCATAATACAGGAGCTCCATCTAGAGAGTAAAACATGTACTTGCCAGTTCATGTGTGCACACACAACCTGCTGAGAAAGAAGGTATGACCAAACCTCAAACATAACATTTGACACACACGTGAATTTTGTCATGATGGCATTGTAATTACATAGAATTACAGCTGGGAATGCAGAACAGAACATAATCCTGTATTTCACAAGGAGAACAAGAAGGTTTCACATTCATTATGAGAGAAGAGTGTGGGACTTAGTGTGAAACACATGCAGTATTTCACAGAAATTAAAACTGAGGATTAGAATGCAAAAGTACAATATGCTGTCATCACTTCAGTTTTCCAGTTTTTTTGTCAATAAAAATTTCCTTTCATTGCTTATTGTCACATTAATTTGGCTGTAAAGATGAATTCATGAAAATAGCCCCAAAAATCCAGGCAGACGAGGAAGAGAAGTAAAGGTTTCTGTTTTCAAGGTACAGAAAGCGCAAAGTTCGTATTCAAATCAGAATAGGCTTTGCCAATAAAAAAGTAGAATGAAAAACTCCAGTACAATGAATTTATATTAGATTTCAGATTCAGACTGTTATGCTCCACATGAAAATGAAATAGTGTTTCACACATGCCACCAGTCGATGAATGTGCTTCAGTGCAATATATATGTAAAAAATAAAAGCAACAAATCGAAAAAATAAGAGTAATAATGAATTAACTAAAACTGTGAGGCTAAAAGAGAATAATTAATATGAATTAATATAAATAAAGTGTCAGTAGAAACAGTTCTGTATCCACCTGTTCTGATTTAGCAGTCTAATTGCTGTGGGGAAAAAACAGTTTGACAGCTGAGTGGTCTTTGTTTTGACACTCATGTATGTTTTCCCAGACTGCATTCGTGTGAACAGGCAGTTTTAATATGTGCTGCTTAAACTTTGTTGCCAAAAGGAAATTATTGTATCCAGCCCCATAATAACCCAAATTATTCATATTAGTGACTTGGGAGGAAGCTTATAATGAGCCAGTTGTAATTCTTGATTGAAATATAACCTGAATTCACATAAAAAAAAACATATCAATTTGCACCCAGAATATCTGTTACAAAAGCTATTTTATTACAGAATGAGTCTGGCCAGAATCTTGGGAAACTAGATAACCTAAGACACCCACTGGTACCATGTCCCCATAGCTTGTCAGGAAGGGGGCTTAATATCACTTCAAAGTTAGGCTAAAGTTTGGTGACGGAACAGCTGGCCTGGCAACTTTCAAAGGGGTCCCTTGACCTTTACCTCAAGATACCTGAATGAAAATAGGCTCTGTGGGTACCAATCTCCCCTAAAATGAGAGGGCTTGTTCCCAGTGAATGTTTTGTTCCTGTCATTTAAAGTACACCCTCAAATTTAAGCTGTATTTTTTTTTTTTTTTTTAAGGAATAGGACAACCAGTCTATTTGAAGAACAGTGAATCGACTAACATACAGATACAGAACAGAAATATACAGAACACATTAAAACAGGATTGCTGTGGAACTCAAAATGTTTACTGTACTGCTATTAGTCCATGTACAACAGGTAATTAGCAACACTGACTGTAAAATAAGAAACCAATGTATGTCAATGCACAATTTGTTAACTCTCTTATTGACATAGTTTTTAAGCCTATCACTGGTGTGCCAAGATTTTCAATGGCCCCATCTGACCATCCCTATAAGACATTTTCAGGGGGCACTACTGATCAGAAATGCTGTATTGATCCACGCTGTGAAATTTGGTCACATTGCAGTTTCTCTTATATACACAAAGAGAATTTAAGCAAAATAGAAAATAAGAAGGATGTTAAAAAAAATATATGCATTGTGCTAGTAAATAGGAAAAATTCAAAATATGTGCATCATACTACAATATATAACCACAGTGTAAATAAAAAATAAAAAAATGAGAAATGGTATCTATAAGTGCATTAAATATAAATGCTATCTAATGTAATAACCTTTAGTCACAAGGTGATGCTGGGAGGGAAGAGCGTGTGGGAAATTATGGGGAAAACAATAAGGCCTGTTAATAGAGCCTGGACAATTGTGGAGCAAGCTTTGCTAAGTGAAAGACACATTTAAGAAGACAAAGTATGCAAATACTCACGCCATGCTTACCGCAGTATATCAATATTGACATGTCAGCCACTAAGTAGTGGGAAATTGCAGTACATAGTTTGTCCATCACAGAGGACTACAAGTTCATTTTAACTGCAAACATTATGCACACTATGTACTGTATCTTAGTCAAAGTTCTTCCATAACTAACATGTAAATGACATTTATCAAATGCTTATGTTATGCATTTACAGTTAGAAAAATGTATACCAGCCATTATATTGAAATGTGGAATGAAACTAAGTACATTTACTCAAATACTGTACTTCAGTGCAAATTGGAGGCACTTGTACTTCACTTACAGGTCTAGTGTGTAGGATTTAGCAGCATCTAGCAATAAGGGTTGAAAGCTGAGATTGAAACTTCTCTCGTGTGCCAAGCGTGTAGGAGAACCATCGACTGTAAAAATAACGGACATAGCTACGTGACGTCACCCAATGGTTTCTGGACTCCTGTTCTGAAGCTTTGAGTTTGGCATTACAGCTGTCTCCATCTTGTTTTTTTGAGCCAGAAATGACTACATTTGGGGAAGAGGCTGGCACTGTAGAGGAGCGAGGGGTGGATCTGAGAAGCCGAGGGCACTATCGACAGGCAGCCTGTCACTTAAAGCGGCCCGCCCGTAATTATGTGTAACTTTAAGCCTTTATAAAATATAAACTGGTGGATTGTATAAAAATTCACCCTCGATAAAGCTGTCATGGAGGTGGGAATCAGCTATGGTGACCAAAACTGACTTTTGCATCAGGCTGTAAACATGGGGGTCTATGGGGATTGACTGGCTTAAGGAGCCAGCCTCAAGTGGCCGCCCAAAGAACTGCAGCTTTTGGCACTTCTGTGTTGGCTTCATTTTTCAGCCCCCGAGGCAGTGTTTGGTTTGTCCCTGCTGGGCTATTGTAGAAACAACATGGCGGACTCCGCAGAAGAGGACGTGCCATATATATAGATATAAACTCATTCTAAGGTAACAAAAATGCACTGACTATTAGTTTCTGGCAATTATACAGAGATGTAATCATAGTCATGAGTAAAATATTCTATTACGGTCAATATATGTCCCTGAATCCTACACACTGGACCTTTCAGTATTTCAGTCTTGTGCTACTTTATACTTCACTATGTCTCAGGGGGAAATAGAGTACTTCCCCCACTGATTTTTTTAACCGTGCAAACACTGATACCAGTAGTAGGCTCAAAATATTGTTTGCTTTTGACGCTATGACATGTCAAAATGTCTGCTTTGTAAAAAAGGTCTATACTGAGCTGTTTAGCTATGCCCAATTTCACTGAAGCCTGTGTATTTACAGGTAGTGTACATTACCTTAATTACATATTTCACAGCAAAATCATATTAAATGTTGTGTTTTAAGGTAGCTTTTATAGACTACATGGGTGCAATAGTGTGCAGTTCACTGTCAAATATCTGACAGTGAGGTGAGAGGTTTGTAAACACAGCACATCCTGGACTATACCAAAGCCTGAGGGCAGTGAGTTCACAATAAACTCCCCATTTCCATTTTAAAGCTACGCGCCGAGAAACTGGTTACTTTTTGCTCTGGGCGAGAATTTAGCCTAAAACTTTCGCTTGTATTGACTTTTCTGAGGACGGTTTGAAGACAAACATCTCCTTTATTACATAAAATACCGCCGCCCCACCCCTTCTGTAACAGGAAGTGAACCCTCCCTCCGCGCTCGGCTCTGAATCAGCTGAGTTTGAGGATCCCGCCCCGTTGAAACTAACACCTCTGGTACTCTGGGGATGGTTAGAGACAAACTCATCCTCAGAACAAATAACAGGCTTACCAGCTGGTTTCGTTTGGCTGTATTACCGTGAAGCATGCACCATGAGGACCGGGCTGTCGCCTCTTTGAGTCGGACTGCTTTGAAGGGAGGGTGCTCCGGCTCATCTTTGGCTTGCTTCACAGTTGGTGAGTCATTGATGCACCTGATAGCAAGCTAATTTTGTTTACGGCGATGCTCTAAATGTACATATTGTCCTGTTTTAACCAAAATACTCTAACATTTCTTCTGATAATCTCACAAGCGAAACACCGACGTTGAAACAGTAGGCTAACGCTACCTTTTAATAGCTAGCTTGCTAACGAATTTCTCCTAACCGCTAACGTTAGTTCAATTTCAGTGTTAACGCAAATGTGCGTAAGCTAGCGTTAGCTGTACACCAACCTGCTTGACTTGTTGTAAATATGTCTTGCTGTTTTCCTGGACTTGAAGGCAGTG
Organism: Cephalopholis sonnerati; assembly: GCA_019142605.1. NCBI lineage: Eukaryota > Metazoa > Chordata > Actinopteri > Perciformes > Serranidae > Cephalopholis > Cephalopholis sonnerati. Next base: position 25,541,746 of record JAGQAX010000012.1, read on the forward strand.
ATATTATCATCCAGTCTGTGGTCTGAGGTCGTGCAGTTACATAAGAGACGCAGCTCTATTGATGCTACAGTATATTCAAAGGCCAAAAGCTGCAGCAGCCAACTGTCATTTGGCCACAGTTTGTGTTGCCTTCACATCTGCTGTGTCCCAGCTGGACAGCCGTCACATTAAAGCCCGTAGTGATGATGGTGGTGGTGGTGTCAGTCAGGTGACACAGTCCATAGCGGGGCTTGTTGTGTCCCACAGTGTGCGTGTGTTCACCCTCCAAGGAGCACACACCCCTGTTCCTCACAGCAGCATGTAGAAATGCATGGTTTTTATCGCACTTGCTGTTATGCTGATACATACAATGAGGAAGTGAGAACGTACATTTAGTTCTGCTTGGCCTACGTTATTTGATTATCTAGCTGTCACCTGTGACTACGTAGGGTTTTTCGGATCCTCATTTGCTTGTAGGTTGCACACAAATAGGTAGTGTGTTTGCAGGAGGAGGTATAGTCGGTCTAATTAGAAACATCTGCACAGGGTCTGTGTTGAATAGCATCACGTCATCTGGGGGAAGTTTGCTATGTAGTGTGACTTTGTTTTTATATATTCTGTGTTTAACTACTCCTACTTGTGATACCAAGGCTGTCAGTGTGGGAGAAAACATTGGAAAGATTAATCCACTGAGAGGGCTGTCACTAGGATTACTTCAGTCACGCGTACTGCATGTGGCTTTTACAGATTAGGAGTTTTTTGATGTCATTACTTTGGTCTGGTCAGGGATGACTAGCCATAATTGTGTACATATCAAGGTGTAAGAACTGTAAATGGGTGCATGGTAAAAATGAAAAGCATACTACCACCAAACCTGATGTTTACCTACATGAAAAGCTGCACATACAAACAGTTTACAAAGTCTGCCATATCACCTAAAAGCCAGGGCTGTAAGGAAATGCATCCTCAATAAGGTAAGGAGTCTGATCGATATTACTCCCCAGGTTGAGTTTAGCTTATTACAAATGTATTGTTAATGGTGTATATGTTTGCCAGTAAGTTACAGGAAATCGCATTAGGGAAATCCCAAAAGAGTGCTGGTACATGAAGGATAAAATGAATAAATAAATAAATATATTTAAGTGTTCTTTTTCATGTTTCAACTCTTTGCCGTGTTTTTGTTGTTTGTAGTTGTACTGATTCAGTTTTCAGTGAGATCATTGTATATAATGTGTAATAATGTTATTTGATGTTAGAGTTATAGTTTCACGGTTACTTAATCGGCTGCAAAATGTCCTGTTCAGACTATGTCATTATATTGGTCGCTTAATTGTATGATGTCGATATATTGTGTTGTCAGATCAGTGATATTCCTAATCAAAATGGCCTGAAAATTCTGTATCGGTTGGGCTATAGAACATGAGTGTAATTAGTTTGTGGAGGGACTTTGGGAATCACTGACAAGGTTTACCTGCCGACTGTCTTTAAGGCTGAGCCAGGAGATGAGAAGCGAAATGATTTTGAGTCTCCATCTCTCTGCAATACTTGAAGACTTAATTTCTCTAACAAGTTATCTCTCCAGGTTTCTCACTCACTGATTGTTTCGCTCTCCTGTTTTCTTTCCCCACAAGAAATGAGCACACCTCTTCTTCTGTCTCATTCCCATGGGTCAAGATTTGGGTTAACCAAACTATGTCAGACTAAAGATCTGCTGTAGGCAGTTTGATGCTGCATCTACCAGTTTATTTTCATTGTTGATTATCATTTGTACTTACTTTTTTAGTCTGTAAATTGTCAGAAAAATCAAAAATGCATGCAAGTTAGCAGAGAGTAAAGTGATGCCTTCAAATTGCTTATTATTATTGTGATTTCATTTTTATTATTATTATCATTATTATTATTATTTCAGCATTTTCTCCTTTATTAGACATGTGACAGAGTAGTCTGGAGATGGAAGACAAGGGATATGACACGCCACAAAAGTCCCATGGCTTGAATCGAACTGAGATGTTGCAGTATTGTGCCACGCGCTGTGCTCTCGGCCACCACAGGCACTCCAAAATTGCTTATTATTTTGACTGAGCTACAGTGAACCCACGTTATGAGCACATTTTTTAAAACTTAGAACAACAAATGCTGGGTGTTTGTCATAAATGGCTCAAAAGATTTATCTGTAATTTAATTTTCATTGATTATTTTTCTATCAATAGGCTGATTGTTTCACCAGAGCAGCCGCGAACACGTGCTGTTGTGTTTGTCCACGATGGTAAAGCTTCTCTCAGCTCGGGCACAGCAAGTCCAGATGTCTGTGCTCCTCTAATCCTGCCTTCACTCCCCCACCCATCTCTGTGTTTAGCTTTATTCAAATGCACTACATGCACGCACACACACATGCACACACACAAACAAACACCACCGTCTTTGCCATGTGCTTAAAAGCAAGAAAGCTACTCTTTCTAGATTATACAATATATTTAGCAGTTGGGCACTTTGTTTCTAAGTTTGTTATGTCTCTGTGTAGCCTAAAATAAAATTATTTTCCAATTTCAATTCTTCTTCAGGACCTTTTTTTAAAGCTGCACTAATCAGAATTTCTATTAAATGAAAATAGGTTGTAGTGACAAGCCCACAGAGAATTATCTGCCGACCTGCATTTTACTGTTTTTGGTTCAGTCTCGCCACTCTAATCAACCCTCCAGTGACCGCACACAGCAGTTTTCACTGAAAAATCCACATGCTATCTGGCCAGCACCAAATGGCAGACATAGTTAGCATATGCTAGAGAATGCAGCAGAGCATTTCGCTGCTAAAGAACCACACATTTCCTTCAGGAGTTGGAGTGGAGACCAAAACAGAGCTAAAAGGAGAGTGAATGTTGGATTTATTTTTATCAACTGGCCAGAAGCACAGTCCCAAGTGAATGCCAATGTTGCAATGTGACAACACCATAAGGTCCTGTGATCATATGTCAATTTTGACCCAGGTTTTCCCCCAGAAGGCCGAAAAAACCTAGTTATGCTGCTTTAAATGTCCCTGTGTAGACAGAGGAGACACAAACTGTATCCTCTGTCTGTTAGTGACCAGCTTGTTTTTTTCAGAAGGTGCATACAAGCACACATAGTTTGTGTTTTCAGGGCTCCTCCCTTCTCAGACTGAGAGACAGGTCAGTTAGACAAACACGAACCGGTCATGAATGAGGACATTTATCTCCACAGCCTCAGGGTGTGCATAAAATATCAGTGAACAGAGTTAATTGGGTAATTTTATTTGCCATAATCAAGCCACAAAGGCAGAGGGACATCCAGGAGTTTGCAGACAGACAGACAGATGCTATCGGAGGGCTGATTGTTCTTGCAGGTTTGAAAAAGTCCCTTTTCCTCACAACCTCTCGTTTGTCTCGCCTCTTTTCCAGAAATATTGTGTTGAATATGCTGTGATCGGACCGATGTATCATGGATCCTGAGGAGTTAGAACTGCAGAATGACTACCGTTACCGTAACTATGCGTCGGTCATTGAGAAGGCGCTGCGAAACTTTGAGTCCTCGAGTGAGTGGGCAGATCTCATCTCCTCCCTGGGCAAGCTCAATAAGGTATGTTACGATGGACAGTGTGGACTTGATGCCATATAAATACTGTAACTGCTGATATATTTATCTAGACATCTCAGTATGTGCTGCTAATGCTCCTGTTATAAAACTAAGTTTGTTATTTAGTCTATTATTTCATATGAAGTCACACCAGCGTTTGCAGTTTTTCACTTTTCTTTTTCGTCATTGATATTTTGGGGGTGACATCTTCACAGCTGCTTTATGTGTTTCAGTTCTCTGTACCTACGAGGAAGTTCTTGTTTCTTCTTGAGACTCTCCCTCTGTCATACACCCTTGTTGCTTGAGACCTCTGGCTATTTGTTTTGGGCAGTAAATATGCTACTTTTCTTTTCTCCCGCAGAGCATGTGTTTACTTTGGAGTGCCTTTGTGTGTTGATGCAAAAACATTAGTCCTTTAAGTACACAGAAAATGCGAGGGAAGGACACATCGTGTCCCTTAAACATGAAACTGTACAATGACAGGATGTACAAAATCTCTCCCATTGTGCCTGTGTGGGTTTACTGTTTTATTGGATGGTTGTACCAAAAGTTAATATGTAAACCTTTTGGTTAGTGGCCAACCTGTTGTCTTCTGGTGTTCTGTCTCCTTCCTTCAGGCCTTGCAGAGTAACCTTCGCTACTCCCTCCTGCCCAAGAGGCTGATAATAGGGAAGCGTCTCGCCCAGTGCCTGCACCCAGCTCTGCCAAGTGGGGTACACCTAAAGGCTCTGGAGACCTATGAGATCATTTTCAAAATAATTGGAACAAAATGGCTGGCCAAGGATCTGTTCATTTACAGGTAAGGAGTCAGGAGTCTATTTCAGTAAGAGAGCTGACCTGATAATGTATGCAGCTTCTGATGATATAATGTCTGTGTGTTTATGGTTTTCAGCTCAGGATTGTTCCCGCTGTTGGGCCATGCAGCCATGGCAGTGAAGCCTATGCTGCTGACACTGTACGAGCGTTACTATCTCCCGCTGCAGAGGGCTTTGCTGCCCAGTCTTCAGGCCTTCATAACAGGATTACTGCCAGGCTTGGAGGAGGGACTGGAGGTTTACGACAGGTACATAGCACATATTGTTTATGTCAGAAGAAATGATCTCAAACTGTTCTTTTATTCTCATTTTTAGATTTAAAGCATAAATCTGAAGATATTCTGTTATTTTTTTAGCATCAACAAATCCCACAGAACGACCTAAACCAGCAATGATTCAATCCTGCTAACAAGTGTTGTCTGTGCAAGCACAGGAAGCCTGATATAGCTTATTCCTCTGTGCCACAGAGCTCCATTGTTGTAAAAAACTATTGAAAGCTCATCAAATAGCCACACTGTCACACTGGGTGACATGCTCCTTCACCATAATGAACATGGGCACTTGAATTTATTTCAAGTCAGTCCCACAGACACCTTCCGCCTGCCATAAGTATCCAATTGTTTTTTAATCTGCAGCTGAAAATAGTCCCCAAAAAGTGCACCATTCAGGCTACTCCAGGTTTAGTAATGTTTGCTTAAGGCTACAGTGCCCAGCTGTTTTAGGAGAACACTTTGCCTTTTCGTTTTAATGAAAGTATACATTAGTGACTCATTAGAGAAGGAACAAATGGCCTCGAGACTGAGAGCCACAGACAAGGAAGTGGTAAAGTATCAAGAGACAAACAGTTTTCGTTCTCTCATGTGATTTGTTAATTGCCTTTTTTATGACATTATAATCCTATACCAATAAAAAGCTGGTTGAATATTTGCAAAGTGTCCCTTTAATGCATATCTACAGGTATTGAAACCCTGGAATTAAATAATCTTTGCATACTTAGATATGGAAACATTTGAGTTTACACAGTGGTGCATGTAAACAGGATGCCACATGTTGGTATCACAGAGTTTATCAGGAAGTTCTAAACCTGCGTCACCCAAACGTCAGTGAAGATGACACCGCTGAGCATGAGTTTGGATTAAATGATTTCTACAGATGTGGCTGTAACAGAATGAGCAGCTAATATGCTGAAACAGACTTGCTCTAGGTACTTTATAGGGTCATTTTGGGTGAGTCAGTTGACCTGTTAGGATTGTATACTGTCTGTATACTGATTTTGATCGGCATTGGTTAGTATGACATCACTAACCACAAGGTCAGATGAGAAATATAGATGTACCAGTGGATGTTGTTGAACATATGCCAATGAGCTGTCTCCATTTTGTCCTCTCTCTGTCCAGGACCGATGCGTTGCTGCTGAAGTTGTCACTGCTGGTGGGTCAGCAGGTGTTCTATGGTGCGCTATGGGGCAGTATGCTGGTCACCCCCATGGTGCGCCTGCCCGCCTCAGTCTTTATAGTCACACACTTTGACTGCATGGCGTCCGTGAGCCAGCAATCATACATGCTAGGCTACGACCATCGACTGGTGGTGAGTGTCTTTGTTTGTCTTACAGCACACTTTTAATAATTATGGGCATATTTTTGTTTTGTGGACATATTTCAGTCATGTGTCAGTTTAGTTCCACAGTCTGCTCTGCCACCATCTCTTATTATCTGTCTGAACCTCTGTTGGCTTCTGTCTGTCCTCAGATAAAGTCGGTGTGTCTTTCTCTGCAAGATGCAAATGTCCTGGTGCAGAGGAACATGCTGGAAATCCTGCTTTACTTTTTCCCCTTTGCTACATGCCTGGTAGGTGCACACACTCACCGCATGTTTATCTGGGCAACATCTATGTGGTGATCAAAGTAAAGTTCTTCTCCATTTCTACTCCTGAAGTCACTCTGCAAACATTATTAGATCCAGGTTATTTAGGGAAAAAAGGAACTACCCTGTCAGTACAATTAGACATAGACAGCTGTTGCTGCTGCCTGAAAAACTATGTATTACTTTTGTTAGTTGTCTCCAGCACCACCTCTTTGCCTTCTTCATTTGTTTTCTGTCCTGTTATCACGCTCCCATTCTTAACTGTTGTTCCTCAGACCAACTGTTACTCTGTGTTGTTGGTTTAGGACCCAGCGGAGGCCGGTATTGCCCTGAGCGGTAAAGACATGGTGACTATGGTGTCTGCAGCCTCACTGACACTACTCCGCAGAGACATGTCCCTCAACAGACGCCTCTATGCCTGGCTCCTAGGTGCTTATCGTGGAAGTACCCTTCAGTAATGAATGACCCACTCAGTTTCCCACTTAACTCGGTGACATTTGCCTGTGTGTGTGTGTGTTTTCAGGGACTGACAAAAAAGGAGGGATGGTGGCACCACACCCCACCCTCTCCATGACCACTGAGGAACACACATCGTTCTACTTCAACACCTACTCTAGAGATTTTCTTGTGCAGGTAACTCACTCATGTGTTACCACACAGACACATCTAAAGCCAAAACCTAAAATACATATAAATGTGTTCACTTTTAGTAGAACCTGATTTGTCAGTGTTGTTTAAGAAAAAGTTGGCAATGTTGGGAATATGCTTATTGGCCTACTTTATTTAGATAAGGAGATTGATACCATTCTCATTGTGAAGCTACAGCCAGATAGGGCTGCAGCTAACGATTATTTATGGCATGTTCATATGTCTTGTTTTGTTCACAATCCAATGATATTCAATTTACTGTCACAGAGGAGCAAAGAAACCAGAAAACATTCACTTTTTAGAAGCTAGAATCAGAAACCAATCAATCGATTATTAAATTTGTTGGGGATAAATTCAGTAGTTGACTACTTATAGATTAATCGTAGCTCAACAGCTAGTAGCAGGTTGATTATAGCTTTGCATAATGCCTAGAAAGAACACAAAATCCCTCTACAAGCACTTCTGAAGCTCATTAAACAAGATGCTATGTATTGTTTGTTTACTCTGTAAAAAGCAGAAGTGTGAAAATGACATGTGGTTTTACGTAGGTTTATGTGTGGGAATATTTCTTTGCCAGTATCAGTGATGTGTCTTGTCATCACAGTGCAGTTCCAGGCAATCAGCTGAGGACTGAGGAAGTGAGGAAATTTTTCCCCACAAAAAACTTTTATTAGCAAAAAAGCAAATAATCATATTTCCCAAATTGTCTAACGAAACTAAAGTAAACTTAGCTCAACTCAACTCAACTCAACTCAACTAACAAAATGTCTAAACTAAACTATTACTATGAAGATTTTAAATTAAAAAAAATTGACCAGAGTACATTTCAGCTTGGAGAGTAAATTAAAAGAAGCATAATTCGCTTGTCACATGCTGGTCAGGTGTGTCTGTTTGAACAGTGTACCAATGTGTTTTTGTCACCTGTTTCTCTTATTCTCATGTTTGTTTCTGTGACTTCAGGCTCTAATTAACATCCTCAAACAGAAGGATGTGGAGAGCGACCCAGAAAATGTAGTAGGGCACCTCAGGCCCTTTCGCATCATCATCAGTCTGCTGGATAAACCGGAGATAGGTAAGCAGCACTGAGCAGTACACAGACATGTCAGAATACTGACCTACAGGTCAGGTCAAACTTTATTATCCCACCAGTGGAAATTTGGTTGCAGCCGCTCAGTCAAACGTCATCATAAAAACAACAACAACAACAACAACAAAAAAACGCAACTGTGAAGACTGACAACAGGGACAGACAGCAGAAATGTGAGATCACTTGAACTGAAGACAGCTGAATGCTGAATATATAAAGTGATTAGGTGCCAAGATCACATGTGCTTATTCAGGGTACAAATATCTGTGCAAATAAAAGCGACTTTGCATTTTTGTTGTCCTCTGAGCAGAAACTCTGTACCTACAGCCTGGCCTGGGCTCTCCTACAGTAAAGGTCAAAGAGCTGCAATTTGCTCAGCCCAATAACTTTGCTGGCCACTTTGACAAGCCAGCATAGCCTATTATTATTGGCCAGATTCAGGTTTCCAAACCATGTCACAACACAAAAGGACAGAACACACTTTATGAAACTTCTACCAAATGCAGTCATCATTGTAGCGCAGAAATTAGGGCTCTGTCTACACATATACAGATATTTTTTTGAACAGATATTCTCCTCTGCGTATTTTTAAGTCTTGTCTGCATGCAAACACAATATTTTTCTCTTACACTAAAACTGTATTTTTTGGTTTATTTACGTTTTGTTAGCACTACTTAGTCAAAGATTAATTTACACAAAACTTAGTATTGCTGCACCACTTCATGGACGAACCGAGGCATCAGCTGCACCCAATGTTTTTGCTCTACCTCAGCGTCTGCAGTTTTAAGTCAGCAGACGGGGGGACATTTTGAGAGTAGGATTGTTGTCAGTTAGGGTTGGAAGGGAAACTCTGGCATGTCTTAAGCGTTACTTGTGTGTTTAAGGGAGCTCCTTCATCCTTAAATTGAACGTGAATCAACAATGAAGAGATCTCCAGTAGCTGTTTTGAAAATGTTAACAATGGCCTGTACATTTTACTGCCTCTGTGACAAGGGGACACTGCTGAAGACAGCTAATGTCCACAAGCATTTAGAGAGACAGACAGAGATATTTTATAAAACAGGTCATGTGAATAGAATTATTTTTTTAAACAGAGAGAAAAATGTTTTCAAAAGTATCTGCATAAGTTTAGATAAGGTCTAAAAGAGTTCATATTTCTCAGGAAGAACAGATGTTGTTGGGCCTTTTTAGAAATTGCATCTACATTTCTTTGGAAGTGTGTCGACTTCCTAAAGTCAGTGATGATGTCTTTGGTTTTAGACGCAATCAACTGAAAAAAAGACTCCCTACATGGAGACATAAAGTCATCAACTATTGGCCCATAACCTAGTTCCTCTTCTTTCAGGAGGTGTAGTATAACAGAATCATTGGCAAACTTTATAACATGTCTCTTCTGGTATTTACTTTTACAACTGTTTGTGTAAATATTATAAAGGAGCAGAGGCAGATCCTTGAGGTGAACCAGTAAATGTGTGTGAAGCATTTTAAAGGACACCATTAACTCTCTCACACTGTGAGCGGTCTGTCAAAATGCCTAGAATCCATTCAGTGATATTATAATCAAAATTAAACTCTTAAACTTTTTTTTTAACTTGATCCACTCTGTCAGTGTCTTAGCTTTAACTTTAAGTATGTATCACTATGATAACGACAGTGTTTCTGCACAGGTCCAGTGGTTTTGAGCAGTGTGATGTTGGAGGTGGTCCGAGCCTTCTACAGATACTGTCGAGAGATGGTGGGGGAGGAAACCATCACCAGCTCGGGGCTCACAGGCAACCAGCTAGCCAGGTGACAGCGATAGATGATAGGACAGATTTCTACTGAATACAAATACTATGGATGACAGGAAATTAACGACACTTTTCTTATGTTTTCCTAAAACAGCAAGATAAAAGAGAACAAGAATGCATCGGAGATCATAAAGACGGTCAATATGCTTGTGAGCTCCATGAACAGCGAATACCTGTGGGAGTACATGACCCGACGCTTCTGCACTTCTCTCAGGTACAGCAGAAAACACTGTGACACATAATACTTGTATATAAATGAGAATTCTGCATGTTAAAAGAATAAAAAAAAACAGTATGTAGTGTCGAAAATGCGAAATCATAGGGAAAAGTCTGCATTAACATTGTAAATAGTATAGCTTTATTACAACACTGACATTAAAGAAAGCCAGTGACTGTATTAAATAAATTGTTTCTGTGCAAAATAAACATTGCAAAGACCAGATACAAGACCTGTGTGAACGTTCCATGTTTACCCTCAAATGTCAGCCAACAAGGATCATGTCTTTCTTAGACGTGTACACAGACGTCATTGTCTGTATCTGTATCTGTTCAAATGTAATTATCTGTCTCTGTGTTGGCAATTGGATAGAAAACTGGATGTGGGTTTGTTGTGTAAATTAGGGCAAATGTTGTATTTTCTAACATGATATTTACTAGCATTGAAAGTATTGTGCCTTCAAAGCATCAGATCAGGCATCAGGAAGTTTTTCAAAATACTACTTTTATTTATTTCAGGAGACTTTTGTTTTAGAATTTCATATTTACTTACCAGCTTTTTGTATTTCCATCGGTTTAAATAGATAAAAAAAATTTGGTAGGGTGCATGAAACCTATGGCTAAACACAACTTACATCTTAAACAGATGAATTTTGACTGAAATTCAAGGTAGATCCTTGTTTTTTTCCCAATATTTCAACTGAGTTTTTTAAATAGAGGACATTAACACTTGCAGCTAAAAACCACAGGTTTTAAGCTCCATTTTGATGTATAATTTTCAGGGTTTTAAAAGGAATCCAGCTGCTACACCAGAGTTTTATGTCCCTACTCCAGCACATGACAACAGTGCGCTCTTAGCCTGCTGTGTGGGGACTCAGTTTGACCATCAGAATATAAGGATCTGTTTTCAATAATGTGTAGTAGATGAAACAACTAGTTGGTAAAATCAAAGTCCTGTGTCGCAAACAGAAAGGGCATTTTTATCTTTTGGCCATCCACTATGATATGAATGGTTTTGAAGAAACAATGCACAAACGTGTGTGAAAAATATTTGATTTAATCGCTTTAAATATGCTTTACCAAGCTTTTCTGGTACATCCCTAGTTTTTATTTCTTTACTTTTTAGTCCCAAAGATGACCCACCAACGCCTCCTCAGCAGGACCTCAATCATCCGGCTCCGTCTGTCACAGAGATGTCCAATCTCATCATTTTCCTTCTTGATGTTCTTCCTCTGGTAAACAACTCACACACTTTCACACTGCTGGTTCCCTCTCTTGTGAAACAAAATTGATGCAGTGAATAATGCTGATATTTATAAAGATTTTGGTTTGCTTAGTGAAAATAAATGTTGGTTGAATTTTGGCAAATGCTACAAACTGGTTGTATTTTGTCAAAATAGAGAATAATAATAAGGTCATATTTGGTTTACACTATTTTGCGTTACCGCGGTACTCAGTTACGGTTAGGTTCAAACAAATATTGACTATTGCTCAGCGCTGGTTGACCAAACTCTGAGTCATACGCACACCTTAAGAAATTTGTATACACAAACAGTGTGTTATGCATGTTTGTTTTTTTTCCCCCTCAGGAGCTTCATGCTGACATCCAGTCCCAGTTCCTCCCTGAGATGCTGGGCACCATGCTGCGGACCCTGCACAGCCAAATGGACTTTGTTAGCTTGGAAGATGTCACACAGGGTCTGCGTGCCTGCTTCAAGGTCCTTAGTAAAATCCAGATGCCTGTGGCTTATATGGATGTTGAGTCAGGGGCACAGACAGACGAGATGGAGCTACAGTCACCTGAGGAGGAAAGCAAAACGACTCCGGTTAGGCATTTTACAATCTTTGCCAATGCGGTTCGTTTTTAGATTAAATATTTGATGTTTGACTGTCCCTCATCATGTTGATTATTCTATAGGAAACAGAGGGAGAGAAGGATGGCAGTGTTGCTCAGGTTAATGGTCACCATGGAGAAGAAGAGCTGAACAGAGATGGAGGAGACGAGGCAGAGCCTACAGATGGTATTTACCCAACGCTCAGGTCTGAAGACAGCGGATTGGGCGTCAGCGCCTCACCGTCAGAGCAGCAGCTTCCCCCAGGGTTGGGGATGGGCGAGGAGGGAAATGGAATTTGCAATGAAGGCGAGACAGTGTGGAGGAGAGGAGGCACTATAGACACCATGACCCAGTGTCTGCAGGATATCCTGGCCTTCATAGCCACAAAGTAAACTACTGAGCCATTAACAAATTAGCTGTAACTCATATGGACCTCTTTTATTAAGTGTTATTTCTAAATGTTTTCACTCCTACCATGTTTCAGATACCTGCTGGTGCAGGTGGAGGATGTCGGGGGACCAGAGGAAGTTCCCCAGCCGGACCCAACTCCTGCTTCTGTGGATCAGAAGACATTGTTGCCAGGCATAGGGGGACGTGAAATTAAAGACAAACTGACTGAACTGTTCATTCCAAACAAGCCTAAAGCCCAGCCTACACCTGATGCTCAGCCCTTAGCAGCACCTGTGGAGAAGAAAAAGGAGCGTGGGCCTGCAGCTGGTCTGGACTGGGCTGCTGGCTACATGCCCCGGAGCAGGGCAGAGATCTCTGAGGCCTGTCGACAGGCCTTCACAGCCACCTGCCACCTGCTGCTGGAGTGCACCACCTTTCCTGTCTACCTAACTGAAGAGGAGACTCTGGTTCTCCACACAGACATATTTGGCCCCACAGGTCAGCACATAGATGATCCAGCTGAGTTAATACTACTGTCAGCATCATACTCTAACCCACAGAAGTCATTTAAATGTTTTTTGTTTTCTACAGGTAGTGACGTCGACAGCCTGCCAATGTGGTTGAGGTCCTTGATGACACTGTGCTGCCTGTCCAGGGACTACAGCATCCAGCACACTGCAGTGGCCTCCCTCTTGGAACTCATCAACCACTCCCAGTCCTTAGCACTGGTCATCCAGGACAAGCACAGACGCTACCAGACATCTGACTCTAACCCTCTGAGCGGGCGGCTGCAGATGGTCACTTTGCCACCAATCTCCCCCGCTGTGCTTCGTGCGATAGAGGAAAGCACAGATTTCTATCAGGTTGGGTTATCAAACAGAAAATGTTGGTGTTCTCAAAGCTGTTGCATAAATGCAGTATTTAAGATGTTGTTGTCGTGTCTCAGAGGGTGTCCCAGGTACTGTGGAGCCAGCTGGACACAGAGCGGAGAGAGCAGCACACTTCCTGTGTGGAACTCTTTTACAGGCTTCACTGTCTGGCTCCATCAGCATCCATCTGTGAAGACATCATCTGCCAAGCGCTATTGCACAAAGACAAGGTGTGTATGCCTGTACTCATGCTGAACCACAATTTGTTCACATTTTAATGATCTCCCGACATCTCCGAGATGTGTCAGTTTAACTGGGAGACATAAAATGAACTGCCAAGAAATGTGATGAGTTGTGTTTGTCTGCCCCAGGCTGTGAGGCTGGAAGCACTACACCGCTTTACAGTTCTATGGCACCTGACCCGGGAGATCCAGTCCAACAGGACCATGTCCCTCAATCGCTCCTTTGACCGGTTAGTACATTGTTGAAAGGTGGTGACAGATGGAGGGGGTTATCTTTACTATTGTATATCTCTGTTTTTGGCCTAGTCCACACAGACTCATGCATTTTGGACAACAGGGCGTTTCCCTCCTTCGTTTTCAAAAACAATCCCATTCACACAAGCACTGTCATAAGAAAAATCTCCATCCACATGAAAACACAAGAACTGAAGCGCTGTCAAGAGCATGCCAAACAAACAGGTAGCAGCAGAACCATAACACTAAAGCCACACAAAGAAAAAGAGGAAGGTGTTGGCCGATCAGAAGCCTGAAAAACAGCTTTTACTGGTACCTAGAGCAGTGACACTTTGGTAGCACATTCTGATGCCTCTGTTCTTTAATATAGTGGAAAAGTAACTGCACATTTATGTGTTAAGCTGTATACAGTCCTGTTAGCAAGATTAGAGCCAGCATTATTTTGGCCATGTCTGCCAATGCACAAAATATCGCCTCATTTGTGACGAGCCAGAGTTGAGTTTTTCCTCTCTACACATCAACACTAAAAAGTTTATGAAAATTTTGGATGGAGTTTTATAAAAGGTCTGTTCTCAGTGACCTAAAAAGCAGTTTGCCTGTGGACGAAAGGCCAAAACACGTAGAAAAGGCTCTGTTTTCCAATATACCCGTGTACTTGTGGACAAGGCCTCTGTGTGTGTATGTGCCAGTGCTTCTCTGAATAACCTGCTACACAAGGAGGCATTAGTGTCAGAGTTGCCAAGTGGGAAGTAGTGCAACGAAGTTTAGAAAAGTCCAACTTCATGCAAACGCCCTACAGTGTGCAGAGTGAAACCACAGTTGGAAAGGCAGCACTTGTGTCACAGCAATTATGCAGCAGTTGCAAAATGCCCATCCTGAATATGTAAAATGTGATTGAAATGTCAATGTGAATAACAAGATGAGTTGCATATACAAAACTGCAGACCATCCTGGGAAACACTGTGTGATCATTATTTTGATACAGGCCTAATGATTTTCCTTTGGGGTTGAGATCCTCTTTTACTAAATCTGACTGTTGAAATGTGTGTCTCTCTCTCAGGTCTCTGTGTGTTGTCGTGGAAAGTCTGAGCTCTACAGATGGCTCAATTAGTGCAGCAGCTCAGTGCTGGCTGGTCCGGGCTCTTTCCCTCGGTGACGTGATTCGGATCCTGGAGCCTATCCTGTTGCTGCTGCTTCACCCCTCCACTCAGCGCTGCTCCATTCAGAGCATCAAACAAAATCTCACCGCTGGTACATACATTTATCAGCACATGTCCTATAAGTTGTGTAAATGAGTAAATTTTCAGTTGAATGACTTCTTAAGTTTGGTTGTATGTGTGTTTTGTTTTGTTTCTTAAAGGCAACCTGAAAAGTATGAGCAACAGAAGTCGAAGCTCCACCAAAACTTCTGCAACATGTATGGATTCCATGGCGACAGAGATCACCACCTTAAATCTCACGAACATTGTGGACAGGGAGTCCCTGTGGGCAGAGTTAGACAATGGCCCAGAGTCGGCCCAACCAACAGACGCTTTAGTGGTATCGAGGAGTGAGAGTGAAGAGACAGTCGAGGAGGAGGCTAGAGAGGAGGAGGAGGAGGAGGAGGAGGAAGCTGAGAGTGAACACACTGAGTCAGCTGACACTAGCGGTGCCCAGGTATCCGCTGAGAACTCCAGCTCTGGCTCCGTCCCCTCCCACAGCGTCGAGGAAGGAGGTGTGGTCAACGGTCTGCGGAGGACAGAGTCTGAGCACACGCAGGCGTCTGATTCACTGTCAAGTGAGGATGAGGAGGATTTGGAACTGGAGGCTATGGCCAGGTCCCGCCTGTTAAAACAGGAGCGTGAGAAGAGAGAGGCCATCGACTCTTTGTTCCGCCATGTCCTTCTGCATCCTGTGGCGGGCGGTTGGCGCCATCTGCTCCAAGGCTTGGCACTGCTCGACAGCCTGCTGAGAAGCAGTGCAGAGTGCCCTCTGGTGGACGCCCTCTCCTATACCTCTCTGGACACAAGCTCTGCTGCACATTTGAACCTGGTCTCTAACCTCTTGCAGCGCCACCAACAGGCGCAGGATGGTCACTGGCTTCTACGGCTGCCTGCTTTCTCCTTCCTCCACTCCCTCTGTGCCCCCATCCCTGCTCATTGAACTGCTGGTTTCCTTGTGCCTGCGATTCCTGCGCTCTCATTACCCTTCCTATCTGAGCCTGGGTCCTCTTGACATGCAGGGGAACAGGGAGGTCCAGGTGAAGAGTGTTGAGGTGCTGACCCGGATGGTGAACCAGCTTGGCTGCAAGGCACGGGGACAAGAAGGCAACGGGGCCAGTCTGGAGCCCATCCGCAGACTCCTCTCAGGATGTAAAGTCCAGCAATATGCTCTGCTTACACTTTCTGCATCCATGTATGTCAGTCAGAGGGGAGCGGAGAAGGTACCACCCAAGGGTTTGGAGCTGCTGGATGAGCAGGGAGGCCTGTCAGAAGAGAGTCTGGTGAATCTTGGATCAGGAGGTGGACAGGAACAGTACCCTTTACAAATGGAATTACTGAAACTCCTCCAGGCTCTCATAGTCCTAGAGTACCACGTGTGGCCAGCTGGGGCTGTCTCTGTAGCCGGGCCAGTGTCTGGCCAGCCCGGGGAGCCTCGGGAATCCCCAACTGCCACCACTCCGCTTGCTCGTGAGTGGCAAACAGCAGTCCTCTTTCAGCAGTCCATCAAGGCAGCGCAGTACGTCCAAAGCCATCCCATCACAGCCCAAGGGATGTTTGTTTCTGCCGCAGCCAGGGCTCTGCAGCCACAGTACGGCTACGCCATGCACCCCCACTGGGTTTCTCTGCTGTGCTCCTGTCTGCCCTACTTGGGCCGCTCATTAGGCATCATCGTGGCTCCACTCATCAGTCAGATCTGCAGGAACTTGGACGAGCTGGTCAAGCTTTACGAGCATGATGGAGGAAAGACAAATCAGAGGTAGAAACATAACCTCTCACTGTCATAGATTTGTACACTGTTACAATTTGACAGCTTTATTTTTATTTAACCTTTATCTAACCAGAAAAAAACCAGTTGAGAAAAAAATCTCTTTTTTAACGGTGGCTTGGCCAAGAAGGCAGCAAAGTTCATACAATAAAATACAAAACAGTACATCATAAATGGTACAGCGTAAAAACTACTGCCTACATTTCAAACGAAGATGAATGTACACATATAATGTCTAATACTTACGGACAAAAGGTAATGAAGACATGCCAATATTGTTATGCCTTATAGCAAGAACAGTTTGTGGTGAGGACTTGTGTTAACTTTTGTTTGAAACTGGTTAGAGCGATGATGGAGTCTGGAGTGGGTCTAGCTTACAGGTCATTCCAAGACCAAGGGCTGTAGAATAATAATAATAATAGACTCATTTTTCCAGCATTAGTCCTCACAGGTGGCACCTTTAAGCATAGACAGTTTTTGGATTTCAGATTGTAGGTATATTTAACCAATACAATTCCAGGCAGGTCTCTCTTGACATGCAAGATTTTTTGTCAACCAGTAGTCAAACCCACAAAGAATCCATGACCCATATAAAAAGTCAATAACATCATGGAACAGTGCAAAGACACACTGCTAGCCAACAGTATTGTAATTCATGAGGATAATCAGAGTAAGTAGTTATGTGTGCCAGTTTGTGTCACGGTAAATGTGCAAGAACCAGCAGCAGCCATCAATCACAATGATCCCTAAATTCTGTCCTCTAAATTTTAGCCAGTGCTTTGAATGATTCTTTTATTTAAATTTGATGTGTGTTTCTGTCTTCTGATCAGCCTGAGTGGCAGGAGGGAAAACATTGCTCCTGACTACCCTCTGACTCTGATAGAAGGGCTGACCACCATCACACACTATTGTCTACTAGACAACAAGAGGGTAAGGAATGAAGCACATGCACACACACACACACACACACACACACACAGATGTGTACCTGTTATGTGTATGAGAATGTAAACATCCATTCTCCTCCTGTCAGTCCTTGGTTGCCTGTGATCCTGTGGACATCCGTAACGCACGCAACGCTGTGATCGAGGCACTACCGCACATGCTCAGCAGCATGACATTGTTATGGAGGGTGGTCATGAGGGAAGAGTTCCAGAGGCGGGCATCTGACACTGCTCAGAGCAGCAGACACACTTCTACCTCTGTCTACTTTAAAAGCACCAAGGTGTGTGTTACATACATTCATGTTTTCTGCATTTTGTTTATGCCAACACAAACGTACAGTATGTAATAATACATCTGTGTCATTTATGGTGTATATGGTGCAAAATTTTCATCCATTCATGGTGGGTGCATGTTTAGATCTTACGTCAGCGGATACTGGAGTTCCTGGTCCCACTAACTGGGCAGTATGGGATCCAGCTGATGGCTTCACTGGGAGCAGTGTGGAGCAGCAGGAGGAGTAAAAGGAGACATAGAAACCAAGTAAGACCTGCAGTGTTTCTAGATACATAGAAAAGACACGGTCACATCTGTCCGACTGAAAAGCTTTAGAGCGCTTTCATACTGCTGTCTTCTTTAGGTTTTACCTGTGGCCAGTGAGTCTCGTCTAACCATCGTGGCTTTGGTGAAATCACTGCACACCTTGCACGCTGATACCATCCTACAGTTGGTCAAGGAGGTGGTGAAAAAACCACATCAGATCAAAGGAGAACAGGTATACAGACAAACATACATACACAGCTGCTAAAAACTTGTATTGTGGAAGTTTCTGAAGTCGATTTTACATAATTGTTTTAACATTTTCTACTTTTTTTTCTGTCAGAAGTCAACCCTGGTAGATATCCCCATGTTACAGTTCAGCTACGCCTATGTCCAGAGGTAAGTAGAGAATACACTGCAAGTCTCCACCTCAGGTTTAATAAGACCATTCTACAAATGCTCACTTTTATAATCATTTCTGTTCTCTGTGTAGCATTTCAGCTCAGACTCTGCAGGAAAACGTGGCCCCTCTCCTCAATCTGTTGCGGGAGTCTGTTCAGCTCAACCTGGCTCCACCTGGGCACTTCCTGCTGCTGGGGTCAGTTTTAACACATTCAGTACTTACTCTGTGCTTTGATAAGTAGTACCTCTGTGTTACTGAATACTCTTACACAGTCAGTATCAAAACATACACACCAAAACAGCTCATAAGGCTCTACAGTCCATGTCTGTACTCAGCAGTCATATTTCATTTTATAACATTAACAATAATTGGCCTGCTGGTTGGTGACATTTGTTTATTTCCTATATATAACACTCATCACTGGTTTCTGTCTTGCAGGATACTTAATGACTTTGTCAACAGGCTCCCCAACCTGGACAACAAGAAGGACACTAGAGATCTGCAGGTATGATGCGTGTTGTATTGCTGTAGCTGTGATTGAGATAGCGAGTGAGTGCGTGTGAGATACAGTGGTGATAGTAACGGTGACGTCATCGTGCAGGATGTGACTCAGCGGATCCTGGAGGCAGTGGGTGGGATCGCAGGGTCCTCTCTGGAGCAGACCAGTTGGCTCAGCCGCAGCCTGGAGGTCAAAGTTCAGCCACAGGTGTGCGCTGAAGCAGAGGAGCCTGATGATGCAGACGCGGAGGGTGACCATTATGGTAACTTCTGACAAATACACATCTGCAATCTCTATCCACTGGTTAAAAAAATAAACCCTGGGGAAAAATAAAGCCCTCTGTCAGATTGTAAGCAGAGCTTACAAATCACTTCAGTTGCCATGGAAACACTGCTCTTTCCCTAGTACCGTTAAGCTTAGTATTCCCTAGGTGAGCATGACTTTTTTACTTGGTTTTAAAATTTGACCTGAGAGTAGAGGCCTGCCACCGTATCCATGGAAACCCGGTGACCCAGCTGCTGCAGTAGCCCCAGGTACTGCCTGGAAGCAGAGCTGATAAGTGGTATCATTGGTAGAGGCACAACTGGCAGCTTTAAGCGACACTATTTGAAATATGCAGAAGGTTCATTAGCATTCTGTATGTGGATAGGTAACAAATCAAAGGACAAACCTGGGTAACAGTGTACAGAAATATAGCTAATGAACATTTTAACATCTTATTGTGCTCTGTGATGTGGGTAGAAGTCCTGAGATTGATTTTGGATCACAAAGGCATAATTAAAACATCTAATTGACATCATTCAATTCGATTTAGAGTTCATTATTGGGGCCTGGATTGCAAGGGCTTCATTCATAAAGACTTAAATTGCAAGTGCCCAGTTAGGAACAATGACTAAAGTAACATCTGCATTAACATCTTTGGGAAGAGTTCGTGCCTGAATGCTTGACTCCTATATAGGGCAGAGTGATGCAGAGAAAATCAGTCATCCTTACTTTGATGTTGATATTGCGATGATACTGTAGGGTTGACCATTGGTGCTTTCACAAAATATTTCAGCAGATTTTTGATAAATAATTATCAGTAATATGGAAATAATTACTAAATTTACTTCCCTTTACTGTAATGCACCCTTGAAAACCAGGAAAAGATAACACTTACAATATTACAGTATCTAAAATCTAGATCTAAATCTAAATCGGAATCTTTATTACAGCAGGATGTATCTGAAAAAGCTACTGAAAGTTTAATTTGTATTTGCAATATTATGATTTATATGATAAGAAACTGATTCGTAGTGTCTCCTTGATACTTGGCAGTGTATTGATACAATATTACCACACAAACCATGACGTACTATGCCGTATCAATTTGTTAAATACACGAGGAGAGCAGGGTGATTATGAGGGACAGGTGGCAGCAAGTTTGATGGGGAACATGTGAAACAAATCAGGGTGGGGTCAGAAAATCATCAAGGCAGAAAAACACACAAAGGCAGGAAGTAAACCTGACATGAAACACGAGGAGTAAACCTATTAAGTAAAACAGGAAGCAAGACAATACATGAACAGAACAGAAAACCCAAAACTCAGAAAACCAAGCCCTTCAGAGAAGACTACAAACAACAACAATCCAGGATCATGACATACCCTGCAGTGAGAGGGTCCTGATGGCCTTGTTATGCTCTCTGGAAGAATCTCTTGGCATAGTTTGGGGATATTTGTCTGCTTAGAGGGAAGGGTAACTTCAAATCAGTACAAAATTATTTATCATTCAGCGACAAAGACATATTTTGTCACCTACTTATCTGTATATGCCCATGTTTCTCCATCCCATACCTATTGCAAGCTGGGTAACAGTCAAAAGCAAACTCACTGTTCTTTCTGTCCTCATCTCCTTGTCAGAGTCGATGGCTCAAGCTAGCACCATGGTTTCCTCTTCGGCTCCATCAGTGTACAGCGTGCAAGCTCTTGTACTCCTGGCTGAGGTGAGGTTTCATTTACAGTGAGAGAGTGAAAGGGTGAATCTCTGTGTGTTTCTTGTTTAACACATTCTGTCACTGTATAGGTCTTGGCACCACTTCTGGACATGGTATACCGCAGTGATGAGAAGGAGAAAGCCGTTCCTCTCATTTCTCGGCTCATGTACTATGTTTTCCCCTACCTGAAGAACCACAGGTAACTTGTTTAACGCCTGTCTTAAATCTAACAGCTTTTTGTCCTCAATAGGCTTTCTCTAACTTGGGCTTTCTCTCGTCTAGTGCCTACAACATGCCCAGCTTTGAGGCGGGTGCTCAGCTGCTGAGCAGTCTAAGTGGGTATGCCTACACCAAAAGAGCCTGGAGGAAAGAGGTCTTTGAGCTCTTTATGGACCCACTCTTCTTCACCATGGATGCCTCCTGTGCGCCCAGGTTAGTATGTGTATTTGTTGAATATAATTTATTTTCAATTATTCACCACTCAACTAGTAACTTCCGAAATGTTTATAACGTACAAGCAAACACACAGAAGAGTCATAATAAGTGAACAGTGAAGGAGGACATTGTGTAAAGCCATATTATACAGGACTTAAGGCTCACTAGTTTCTTCCGTAGAGTAGAGAAGAGCCTCTAAAACTGCATTAGCACTGCATGGTTCGCCTGGACTTATTTTTTTGGTACCAGCAGGTCCTTTTCTCTATTTCGTTTTCCACTGCACCTGATTGCCATAGCTGCACTGCATGAAACTGCTGTGACAACATCTTCAGCAGAACACTTATTGAATCCTTTCATCTGCAACCAAACAGAGGAACATCTGCACTTCATCAATTGCACGACATAGTGTGTGTAGTGTGTGGCAGTGGTTCCCAGCTGGTGGGTCGCGGGCCACTCTGAATGGACCGCAAGTGACTCATAAGCATGTCAAGTTTGTAAAAAAAACACTTTATTTTTAAGTACAGTGAATTTCCGGTACAGAGTTTTTATTTTGAAGTGTCGTTTCCGGGTAAAGATAGAATGAATAACGGACAGCTACTTGACAGAGACAGCAAAATAGCTCAATGACGTGGCCATGTTCAGGTATGATGCTGAATGTATTGAACTGTCTGGACCTTGAAATAATGATTAAGGAGGAAACTGGACCCCATGGCTGGACCAGTTGGGAACCACTGGTATATGATATAGTGTTGCACAGAGCTGTTTTACAGGCTGCCATTTTTTAAAATCTTGGTCAACTGTATTAAAAAAGTGCAGTTGCAGGGCAACCTCTAGCTCCTCTTGTGGAGCGTGAGCCCTGTATAGGTTGAGCCCTTTGCAGTAGCTCAGGTTCAAGTCTAATGCCGGTGTTGTGCTATTGACGATTCTTTCCAACCAATCAGTGGTCTGCAGTGTTTTAATGCCACCTTCAAGTTTTGGCTCAGCTTGCATTGAAAGAATGTACCAGGTACTGTCCATAACCTTGAAATGGTGCTAATGGAAAACTAAAAAGAGCAAGTTGAGTTGAGTATAGCCGTGCTGTACCATGCAGTAGTCTGCTGCAGCACAATGGGAACGTCCTGTGTTGACCAAGCTGCTTTATTTGCCAAATTAAACTAGGAGCTTATACGATTCAAGTTTCAGAGAGTTTCATGTTACTCTTCCTCCTCTTTTATTGTCTATATGCATATGACTCCTGAACGATAGGAAGCTCAAACCAGTTATAAATTTTAACTTAAAGGTGAGGTGGTGACTTGTATTTATAAAAGTGGTCATATCTGCCACATCTGACCACTGATGAGTTAATGAAACTCAATTTTGATATCAAATATGCCATAGCATGTGTATCCCAGGACTCTCCAACACGTTAAGGAGATTTTTGTAGGTAAATTGTAGCTCAGTGTGAATTATGCCTGCCCTAATGGAATAGCTGTTCTCACTTAGCAGTTACAGAGTGTTCTGGTTAATCCTGCACATGTGCTTTATCAGGGTTTTTGATATATTTTTTATTACGCTCTTTCTTGTACTTCAGTCTCATCTTTTCAGCTCTGCATGGGGGCAGTTGATGTGAGGGATGTGACAAGCTTGCAGCTCTGGCTGTTGGAGCAGGAAGAAAAATCCCAGTGTGCATACAGTGTCTAAAATTAAATTGGGTCTAGCTGCATCTTTATAAAAACATACTTTGTCTGTCAGGTGTGTTTAATATTACATAAATGAATGGAGAAAGCCAGTGTCTAATGACTGCCCTTTGCTCTGTGTAGTTGGAAATCCATTGTTGACCACCTGCTGACTCATGAGAAGACCATGTTTAAAGACATCATGGGTGAGTACGGCCTCTCTGAAGTGTTTGTGGCGCTGTAAAGATGCAATTACAGTCTAAAGATGGGAGCTTATCTGTGACATATAAGGTTCATATGTTACTTGTAATGTCTAGATCATAACATGGAGAAGTGTTGCTGCAGAGATGTTGATGTGGAGAGCTCATGGAGGTTTTAAAATTATCAATTCACAAAAAAGAAAAGACAGTTAAACCTCCAAGTATTCAAAGAAGGACAAGTGCAGTTCAGACAGGGAAGTAGATGGAATTTTTTTGGTGTACAAACCAGTGCATCAAAATGTCACTTCAGGAAGTGGTGTATCAAATTCAAATTACAGACATTTGTGATTATTTGCAGTTACAAACCTGTATGTATTTGTGCTGCAGGCATGCAGAGTGGCTCCCTGAAACTGTTTACTAACGTAGACCAGAAACCCATGCTCCTGAAGCGCCAGGCGTTTGCCATGTTCAGCGGAGAACTGGACCAGTATCATCTGTATCTGCCTCTCATCCAAGGTGTGTTGCTGTTACTGTATATTTATGTAGATTTTTATACAATCATGTTCACCTTGACTATGTTTTTAACGATTATAAAACGTTACTCTCCCCCCTTTCAGAGCGTCTTACTGAGGCTTTGCGTATGAACCCCAGCCCTGGTGTTTTAGCTCAGATTTTCCTGATGTTTCGTGTTCTCCTGTTGCGGATTTCGTCCCAGCACCTCACATCTCTTTGGCCAATCATGGTCACAGAACTGGTAAGATGCCATCCCCTGAGAGCCTGGCTTTATACACAGAGCCAATATTGTGTAAGTGTTTGTTTTTACTGTCGTAATGGAAACATCATTTCTTTTCCCAGATTCGCATATTTGCACGTCTAGAGAAAGCTCTGCAGCTAGAAAAAGAGGTCTCAAAGTGAGTTGATTCTGTTGTTCACAAATTCATATTTCATTGACGCTCTTAGTCAAAATACTCAAAAATATTTTCTTGTGTTCTTGTGTACAGGCTTGCTAAAGTGGTGCGAGGAGCCCCTGAAAAAAATGGACCAGTGAATTTCTCTCAGGCAGAGTTGGACATGTACCTGTCAGCCTGCAAGTTTCTGGACACCTCGCTTGCTTTTCCTCCAGAGAGGATACCACTCTTTCAGATGTAAGAGCTTAGGACAAAAAAAACATGCTAATATATTTATTTTTATAAACTGTGGTGTTGCATTAATTATTTTGTCTGTGAATGATTATTTTCTATGCTCTATGTACAGGTATCGTTGGGCATTTGTCCCAGAGGTGGATGTGAGCCGCTACAGTGGCCCAGAGAATGCGCTGATAGAAGGCGAGCAGGAATGTGTACCCCACGTTGTCAGAGTACTGGAAGGGATACAGCTGCGATATGGGGTAAGATAATACCTGGGTTAAAAAAATCAGTTTCAAACTTCTAGATAGTCATTGCCATGCCTTCATGAGAGACTGAGGGAAATGCATGACCCTCCCTCCACCATAAATAGCCTTTTATAGATTTATTTTTGCACCAAATGTAGGTAGCATTTGAGCCAATGCAATGAGCAAACAGTACGGAGGGAGCGAGAGTTATCACCACAACAAACGGCTAATTTCAAAATGCTAAACCTCCTTGTGAAACACATCGTAACAAAAGCTGTGTGTGCAGAATATAGTTGCATGATATAAAGGACATAGTCATGCCTCGAGGTCATGTTCAGGTCAGTTTTAAACCTTAATGTAGAGGGTTGTGCTCTGCTGTCTCCTCAAAGGCAACAGTTCACCTCTCTGTCTCTCAGTCATGATCGTTGAGCGCAGCTTCCCTGATTCGGAAAGGCTGGCTGACTCAGTCTCCATAGCAACCAAGGTTAGGGTGAGATATCCTGCTCCCTGCCCCAGAATTTAACAGGCTTACCGACTACCCTTAACATGCACTGTGCGTGCGACCCGAGGGACAGGCAGCATGACCTAGGTCAAATTATGCAAGCAGAGTTTTAGATACTTCATGTGAAATGCTGCTTCAGAGGCTTTTCCACACTGACAGGAATACAGTTCTCTGATATAACAATGACTACTTACGGTGACCGTGTTTAAAGATACTGAACAATGTGCAAAATGTTGTCAATCAGCAGCTTCAGTTCAAAAGACTCTGTATCACACCTGTATCAGGAAATGTGTGGATAAATCCACGTGTAATAACAGTAAGAAGTAGACAGACTGAATGTGGAATAACTAATCTTAGGCTGTTCATCTGTTTTGTAAAAGGGTGGATGTCTACAGAATGTTCTTGTAATTCTTTACATAAAAAAGGGAAAATATTGGAGCTGATGTTACTTATAGGTCATTGTGCAGTAGTTTTATAGGTCTGGCCCATCTAAGATCAAATTGGGCTGATTGTGGCCAATGAATTAAAATGAGTTTGACACCCCTGATTTAGATGTATAGCTGGGTGAAGAATAACCTGCTTTGGAACATGTAGTGAATCTCAAAGGACAGCAAATGGTTAAATACTCCCAGTCACTTTTTTAAAGATTTTTTCTTGCCTTTATTGAATAGAGCAGCTGAAGATAGACAGGAAAGGCAGGAGAGAAAGGAATCAAACAGTCACACATTGTTTGATGATGATGTCAGTTTTTGTGTCCAGGACTCAGAAAGCTGCTGTGTTATCATGGAAATAGGATCATTTTCTTTTAATTGTCAGTGATGAGCTTCAGCTGAAACTCAATTCTGTTAATATTGTCCTACAGAAGAACACACATAGTCCAAAAGTCGTACTCATTCAAGTTATGTTTTGTGAAATGACCAAATTTTACTTTTTATCTTTCAAGATGCTGAATGGGCTGAGTGAGGAATCTTCCACAGAGCCTCTGGAGTTCCCCCTCCTCATTCAACGCTCCCTGTCCTCCATCACTCAGCTGTTGCCTTTCCTTCGCACCCTTTGCTGTTCCTTCCATTGCCCTCCCCCGTACAGTCACCCCATGCCCCACTGCCCAGTAGCAGACTACCCAGCAGCCAGTGCAGACGCAGTCCTGAAGAAGCTGGAGTGCATCACTGAGGAAGAGTTCCTGGACCCCATGGAGAGTTAGAGCTCAAGCATGATGCTCTCATGAACTAAATCCTCTTCTCAAGCTCTTTTACCTGCAGCCATATGAGTGGAATACCTAAAATGGGCACAACTGATAATGTTGTATTGTGAACTACAGAAAAAGGAAATGCTTTGGAATTCTGTTTTTTAAATGTTTTAACTTGTCTGATCACATGAATACGTGTACCTCTGAGGTTCTCTCACACTGAGTCTGCTGTGGAAAAGCCGAGGGACTTTGTTGTAGCTATGTGTGTATGTAGCTTTTCGGTTATCTGAAAAAAAAAAAACGTGGTTGAAATATTTTTGCAAATTACTGTGGAATGCTTCTCTCTCTCTCAAGGACGAGTATCATCTCAGTTGCAGATATTCACACATTGAGATTGTGTCGGTGTCTACTCTCTTTGCTTTACGTGGTTTTAGACTAAAAAATGACATCACAAAAAAAAGGTATTACGTAAACCAACTTCACATGATTGCCTATTGTTTTTAGTAGGCATGCAACGGTAGTTCCAGTAAATATTTTTTAGTTTAACACCAGATTGCAGAATCACTGTGAAGAACCTCATTAAGTATTGTTAATATGTTCTTTTGACATTTTCATAACTTCTGGTTAACCACACTCTCTGGTGCGTGCATAATTACGTCTGTCTGACTCCGAGAATGTAAAGACTCCAGTGTATGGCTGCTGTTGCAGAGGTACTTTCTCTTTTATTGTTATTGGATACGTCATTATGGGACCTCACAAACTTTTGGCTAAGATTCATGTAAAGAGTTGTATGAGTAAGTTACTGAATGTGATTTGTGTACACCAGAAAAACCCTCTGAAATATTTTTGGGTGTACCTCCGCTAATTTATGTGCTAGCCATTTTTGGTGTTTAAGGGAATCAGCCTTTCTTTGTAGTTGTTCATGGATAGTTTTTACAACTGCCTGTTGTCTTTTTCCACCATGCTGAATGCTTAAGTAATTTATTTTGGATGTTTAAAGGACCATGTCAAGTTTTGAATTAACTGAAAGAAGACTCATTAAATTAAATATTAAGCATAAATTGTGTGTTTTCACTTGACCCCTTGACCCCAAGTTTCATTAGTAAGTTACTGAGTGTGATTCAGTAACAGCATTCACACAATATTCGCACAATATTCAATGCAGCGTCACTGCATACAATCACATCTTTTGTCAGTGAATACAACAGGCGGAAGCATGTCTTTTCCATAAAACATTTTTCTATAAAACAAGTGCTGCAACAACTTGAAATCCCACAGGAGGAGCTAGACGACGTGGCACCAGAGAAGAAAGTTTGGTGTGCTTTGTTTAATCGGCTGCCAATACCCAGGCCAATGAAAGCCATGGAAATTTGGAAAATAACTGTACAAATGAGGCAAAAAGTGAGGGTACAATTCAGTTTTACAATACTGCTGAAAAAATGCCTTACACTTAGAACAAATGTAACTTCAGCAAACACGGGAAACGGACATTACTGGATAATGTGTTTTATACAGAAGATGAAAAACATTAAGCTTCATCTGCACCGTGCAAACAGGAACCCTTGGTAGTTAAATTACAATGTAGCTCTTATAATCCCATGATCTTTCTAGCTAAGAGATATTATTGGCTAGTCTATGTTGCACACAAGCCTCCAGTCCCATCCACAGACTGTATAAAGAAGGACCCACCAAGGGTAGGCCTATAGGTTTTGTTTTAGTATTAGAAGTGGACACATATGAAACAGGGGGATTAGGGGTCCTCCACCAGAAAATTTGGCATCAAACAATATCCTGCATATGGGTAAATTTTCATGCATGAGTTTGTGCCTCTTGTGCATGAATTTATGGTGTAAATGTGGTGTAAATTCTGTTAAAATGAAAGACCTCTGTTTTTATCAGTGGTGACAGATGCACATGTTCACACCCTTCTATCATTTGGCTATTCAAACTGAAAGTACTCCCCTGAATAACTAGTGTGGTTGTGTGCAAACAAAGCCTAATTAATGGTGTTGGCTTTTGTAATGTTTTTCTCTTTAAATCCTTTACAAATATTTCAGATAATTACAAACGTATGGGTTTTTACTGGACTAAGTTGAGCTAGGAGCAAGGACTCTTTTGACATGTTGGTGCGGAAAGTTAGCACCACAGAAAACACTGTGATGAATGCACTACTTGTACTACTAATGACTTTTTAGTCACTATTGCAAGGGTTGTAATTTGCAGATTTTAAGCTTTCCTTTTGGAAATCATCGAACCGGAAGTAAGTGATTCGATGATATTTAAAATTGAATATTATTTTGAGGACATAAATGAATATTATTATGAACACCAATATATAGTTTTACCATTTTATTATTTGAAATAACGATTGGAATACATAATGGGAAGAAAACTGAGCACACGCTGTGAAGTAGGCTAATTAGCAAATGAAAACAGGAAGTTGTGTTTGGACCAACAGCTGTTTACCTTTTTAGGTGCCTTCATTAATACTGTTGATTAATAATTAAACAAAAGAGCCGATATGTTTAGCATTGTTATTATTCTTCTTCTTATTATTATTATTATTATTATTATTATTGTTATTATTATTATTATTATTATTACTATTATTATTATTATTAGCCCTTCAGGCTGTCTTGAACTACATTGACCAAACCGGGGTCAACGTCACTTCCGGTTACTCCCACTGCTGCTTATTGACGGAAAAATGGCGGCGCAAACAGACCGCGGGGTTCCACTGAGTACGGTCAGTACAATTTATTCATGATTTTTATCCTTAATTTCAGCGGTTACATATATAGTACGCGTCATATACTGTTTCATAAGCCATGTTGTCTACATTCAGATCCTACAGAGCTCTGTGGTCGCATTTATCTGTGTCAGCTAAGAAGTGAACGTTAGTAATGATAGTTACCATCTAACCATCTTTTATTATTGCTCCCGTAGCAGCTCCGTCTGTGAACTTCTCTTCAGGGCAGTAGGTTTTTTAAGGCTAAGGTTGACCTCCGGTTCGCCACTTCACTATCGATGTCTCTTTTATTTTTCTAGTCCACTTAAAAACAATCAAACAGGTATTAACTTTGTATTCACAACATGACTGTTGATACCCGTTACAGGACACCGTATGAACACATGGGCCACCACACAAACAACCACGCTGCTTTTATTTCCTTTGTGAAAACAAAATACTATGTTGATGCTCAGGCCACATAACACATGGGCTGGTATGTTTGCTTAAAGCCGTGCATAGTGAGATTGTGGTTAGGCACCCTGTGACTGGGGACCTTTGCGGCATGACATCCGGCTCTCGTTGTTTCCTTTTACATATACCATCTCTGTCAACATTGTGTCAGATAAATGTAAAGTTTCCCCAAAAGAAGAAGACCAAATAATTTTTCATTTATAAACATAAGTGGTAAGACTCAGCTCTCAGATCAGTACCTCCAGAGTTTGTCACTACAATCCACATCTATCTTAATAGTCAACAGTGATTTGGTGCTGCCTGATATCAGACAGCATTGTCAACTCATTACACTGTGTTTCCAATTTTAGTATTGAGTTTCAGACAAC
Source organism: Cephalopholis sonnerati (assembly GCA_019142605.1). Classification (NCBI taxonomy): domain Eukaryota; kingdom Metazoa; phylum Chordata; class Actinopteri; order Perciformes; family Serranidae; genus Cephalopholis; species Cephalopholis sonnerati. Next base: position 25,571,547 of record JAGQAX010000012.1, read on the forward strand.
TTGAATTCAGTGGGCTGGGCAGATTCAAAGGTTTGAACCCAAGTAAATATTGGTAGGGCTATGAAATACTTTTTTTTTAGTATGAAAGAACAACTGTAAGAAACACAGAAATGGTAGATTATTCTAAACAGGCTCACATAAACCTTTTAGAAAATATTTCATTCTTAGGTCAGTCCCACAAACCTTAATTTCATTCATTCATTATCCTTAACCGCATATCCTGGTACAGGGCTGGAGCCTGTCCCAGCTGAAACTGGGTGAGAGGTAGGGTACACCCTGGACAGGTTGCTGGACTGTCACAGGGCTGACACATTGAGGCAGACAGCCATTCATGCTCACATTCACAACTATGGGCAGCTTAGAGTCAACCTAACTTGGATGACTGCAGGAGGAAGCTAGAGAACCCGGAGAAAACCTGCGCTGGCACAGGGAGAACATGTCAGCTCCATGCAGAAAGGCCCCAGTGGGCAGGACGGCATGGTTGTGCAGTGGTTGGCACTATCACCTCACAGCAAGAGGGTTTCGGGTACAAAACCAGAAACAATTAAACATTATTTTATTTGCATACAAGCACAAGTACTATATCATGTGTAACACACTCATCTGTTGGTGACTGAAACGTCTGCAGTGCTCTTAAATAATCCGTGCGCTCAGACCAAATTGTAACAGCAAGGAATGTTTATATGCTGCATCTGTTTTAAAAATTTTGACACGTTTAAGACCAAAATTTGAGTGATTGTGTACAATCTAGCCATGATCAGTTTTTCCTGGGTTTAAAAGGCAGTTTAAACTCCCTATAAGGCAGGTTTTGCCAGTCGAGCAACATTCATTGTTTGTACTATTCATATAAAAAACAAGCCTCATTAGTAAGATACTGACAACACACACACACACACACACACACACTCTATATGTTGGGTACAAGCTGTTTCTCAGTTTCCTTATTTGACTGCATTGACTAAGCCACATTATAAGACACAGTATTAGTTGCATTGTATTGTTAATAATTTGCTTTACTTGCAGCTTTGTCCCAAGTTTCTCCATACCAATTCCACCAGCCACACCTGGCCTTTCAGCGCTATAGCTGAGCTCATAGGTGAGTCATCACCACATGGTTGTATTTGCAAGTTAAACAGGCTGCCTTCCTTAAGTTTCATTTTACTGCATACTGGTGATGTCCCTATTTGACCTGCATGATATAATGATGATCCCCATGCATACTGTATGTACTACTTTGAATTAATCTAGCAATATTTAACTGCATCAGCATGCAGCTTGGATTCATTTTTCTGTCACCAGGTCAGATTTCCATCAAATTGAAATTAATCTTTTTTTTTTTTTTGTAATTTATGACAAGATTCTTGTCACCAGACAAACACCCAACTATATTAACCTGCAGCAAACATTTAAATTTCCTCTGTAGACTTAATTCTGTGGGGTTTTGTTTTGCCTAGTGATAGCAAATGTATTTAACCACACACAATGTGGTAACCGGCTCTGACTGTAACAGCGAAAGAGAACATCAAAAGAGCCTGACTCAAATACCAACATCTGTATGATCTTTGATGAAATGGTGCTGTAACTAAACTGGTGTCACCACGTAATAAATATTCCAAACAATGCAAAAGGATTTATTTGTGAATATATTTATGGATGACTTGAGTTAAATCAAATGTTCCTTAAATTGTACATTAAAAAAACATCTTTTTCAGATTATAATTTAAACCTGATCAATCCAAAGTGAAAACACTGCCCTAAACATTGTTTAATTGAGTGTTTGTTGTAGTCTTATCTGTTATTGACTGCTGAAGTCACCTCTCTCACTGATATGTGAAAGCTTTTTTAATAGTGATGAGTTCAAGTGGAGAGTGAGGATGGTGTTCATAGAGTTGAATGCTTCGCTAAAATGCTGAGGTTCATGCAACCATAAAATATTGTTTCCAAAGAATGCCGGGGCTAGCCTTTAGTTTAAATTCAGGTTTGCCACACTACCAATCTCAACCCCTTGCCCCTTTTGTTTTTGTAAAATCATCAGGTATTGAGTAAATTTAATGTAATTTTTCTCTGATTAAAGGTTATACTTTGCCATATATTTTTGGTTTGTTGTTTAGGAGCTCTGTGGATAATTTTGTGGCACATATACTGTTTCCCTGGTATCACTGAGATTCCAGTAGCATTAAAAGCTGTCTTATGAGGCCTATTATTTATTTAATCCTCCTTTGCAGTGCAATAAAAAAGGAGTGCAGATTATTAAGCAGTCGTTAAATGTCATGCAGAGTACATCTCCACCCTGATAAGCCTGTTTTTACATGTCAGTGCCAAAATTATAATTGAGCCTAAAAATCTTGAGTAGATCTTGTCCTTCTTACACTCATACATCACTTGAATTCTCTTTAAATGCCGGAGGTTGAGACTTTTATGTGCCCTAAAACATTGTTTCCTGTGACAGATAATGCCTATGATCCAGATGTCAGCGCCAAACAGTTCTGGATTGATAAGACTGTGGTCCAAGGACAAGAATGTCTCAGCTTTATGGATAATGGAAATGGACTTGACAATGAAACGATGCACAAGATGCTCAGGTACGACACTGCTGCTTGGTGGTTTTTCAGAAATTTTGATCAAATGTGTAATACCCTGCTTGGTGTTTACATCTCATAATGTACTGGCATACATCATAATGACCACTACCTAACGGTGAGTTCACACCGAACATGAAGCAAATTTACACATTGCGTTACTTGTGCGAATGCAGCAGCAGCTGGAGGGTTTTTTGGAGTATTTTGCAACTGGCAAATATTTGCTCTCAACAGCTGTGCTAACTTGGTTCCCAGGTGCCCAAACACGGCATCAATAAGCTTGTGCTCCATCTCTGAATCTCTGTAACACCAGAAATCATTTCAATGATAGGCATTGCAACACAGCAGCACGTGAATTTGTCATGCAAATTGAAAATTTCCAACTCATGCAAATATGCAAATGGATCAGCATTTCACAAGTTTGAGTCATTTGCATCTTTTTGTGTCTTTGCATTGACTTTGTTTGTAACCTCGCTACACAAACCACTCGCTTCACGTTGGATGTGAGCACACTATAAAACCATTAAAAACAAATGTACATGCTGCTAGAATTACACATGAACCATAATGTGATTCACATACTCACTATAAAATATATGCATTTTTCCCCCTCAAGCTTTGGGTACAGTGACAAGATCCCTGTAAAGGGTGTCAAGCCAATTGGCATGTACGGCAATGGTTTCAAGTCTGGATCCATGCGTCTTGGCAAAGACGCCATCGTGTTTTCCAAGTCAAAGAATGTATCATGCGTCGGGATGCTCTCTCAGACCTACCTGGAGAAGATCGGTGCTAACCAAATAAGTGTACCTATTGTCTGCTTTGAACAGAGAGAAAAGAACAAGTATATCCTTTATCTGCTACGTTTAAGGCGTGTTGCATCATGTAAACAAATGAACTGTAAACCCTGACCTGAACATCACTACCAGACAGTCATGGTTTCATTTGTCCTAATTTTTCGTTGCAAGTTTTCCTTAACTTTGGCTTCACTCAGTGTAAAAGAGGAGCATAAAGCCAGTCTGCAGGACATCCTGCGGTATTCCCCTTTCAAGACACAGGAGGAACTGCTCCGTGAGGTCGACGCCCTCATTTCCAACTCTACAGGGAAAACTGGCACACGGATCATCATCTGGAATCTCCGCAGGTCTGTCTGCAGTTGATGTACATGTGTATGTTTTATTTCAGACCACATAACTTAAAGCCAAGTGCTATACTACATATTTTTGTTTTCAACAGCGCATCAAGTGGAACAACAGAGTTTGATTTTGTAAGGGACCGTTATGATATCCGCATTCCATCTGACGTCTACGAGACAATGAATGACACTTCTCAGCAACCGGACAGGGCTACGTCATACAGTCCTGAGAGTTGTTACTCACTGCGGGTAAGGAGCGTTAATACGCTTATTTACAAACAGTCACAAATTCTGTAATGTTATGGACACAAGCGGCAAAAGTTGAGGCTAGTCGTGGTTTAATATACAGTTTACACAAGTGTAATGTGACAACTTGAAGCCTGCAGGTCACGAATGCTGAGAGAATTGACTTTGTAGTAAAGTAGGAGACATCTTGAGCCCAGAAGTTAAAGTTTTGGAAATAGCAATATTTGCACATTCATCAATTTTGGATTTTTTTTTAAGTAGTAGTAACAGGCACAAATTATTACTCCACGCTGACTGTTGAGCACAGAATTTTGAAACATCTAATACTGACTGAATGATGAAAAACTTGTGTTTTTAATGGGCGTAGGCGTATTGCAGTATTCTCTACCTGAAGCCTCGGATGCAGATCATCATACGTGGTCAAAAGGTGAAATCTCAGCTCATCGCTAAGAGTCTGGCCTGCGTCAGAAAGGACCACTACAGGCCCACTTTCCTGGTATCCTTTCATCACAGGTTCTTAATTTTGATTTTGGTTTTAAGTCGTGATAAATGATTTTAACTTGTGACATTTTGTTTTTGCACAGAAAGTCTTCATATCTCAGCTTTTCAGTTTTCCTTAAATGTTTTATCAGACCAAACGCATTCCTATCACTTTTGGTTATAACACCAAAAGTAAAGACCAGTATGGCATTATGATGTATCACAAGAATCGACTCATCAAACCCTACGAACGTGTGGGCTGCCAGCTCAAGGTGAGTGTGTGTTGTTTTGGTGAGTGTTTATTACACATTTTCAAGTGTTTCTAATTGTTACCATGCTGCGTTCATGTATCTGATCCTTTGCTTTCTGCAGGCCAACAACAAAGGTGTTGGGGTCATCGGGGTGATTGAGTGCGACTTTCTGGATCCAACCCACAACAAACAGAGCTTTAATGAGACAGATAAGTACAGGTAATAGCACCTACACCACATTCAGTTTTGATCACATAGGGTACCCTATTTTCCTATGTTTTTGTGTCCAACGTACTAATGGAGACGACAGTTGGAAATTGGACAAGTATTGAGAGAGAAAGCTGCAGACGCTGCAGACGGCAGCCAGGAAACAGACTGCATTGTTATCACTCAGGGCTATAATGCACTGTCAATGTATGTCCATTATAAGTGCTTTGTTTTGCCACTGACAGGCTCAGATTGTTGTTTGTAAGCGTCTGACAACAGTATAAAGAGGAGTCTTTGAGAGAACCCTGGAAACCCGTGAGAGGTGACTTTTTGTTTCAGGAGAAACAACAGTGGAATTGTTAGTGAGCGTTGGAGAGAGGAGTTGGAGTTTGTGGTGTTGGAGTACAGAAGGCAAAGCTTAGTGCTGCTTTAAAGATTTTCAGTGCCGTGGCTTAATATTTATCTGATTTCAACAATGTGGAAAAAAGATTTCAGAATGAGACTTCTCCTTGAGCAAAACTTGGTTACACACAAAAACAAACAGAAAGATAAAGAAAAATTAACACATTAAATTTCACTGTGACAACTTTGACCATTGCTTTAGTTGTTTTTTTGCCTCTCTTAAATTACTTTTAGTGATGAGTGGATCTTCAAACATTTAAATATATATATTAATTTCGACTGGATTATGTATTCTAATCTTTACTTGGAAAGAAAAAAAACATTGCGGCGCAATGATCCTGTGGGCTCCTGCTGGCTGCGTTCAACTGAGAAGGACTAAATGCACAAACCCGCTATATTTTAAATGTCCCATGGAGAGAGACTCTCACTGCAGCCTGTTCTGTTTTGTTCTGAAAATGTCGGCGTCCAACCCCGTTCTGTGGACGATAAACGAGGTGCTGACTGATAAAGGAGGAAATACAGTGAGTGCTGGACGGAGCAGTGAGTGACAACAACCCCGCCCACATTCAAGAGTACTGTTTCTGGTAGAAACACTAGGGTCTAGGTACCATGTCTGAGGGGTTACTTTGGTTCCAAAGGCACCATACCAAAAGTGTTTGTTGGAAACGAGGCTTAACGCACAAAAACATGGGAAAATAGGGTCCAGGTTTAAACATACTGAAGTTTCCCTTTAAGTTCTATTATTACTGTATTTATTTGTCAGCATGAGGCAAGAAATACAGAAGTCTGACGTTCTTAATTTCTTGGTGCAGGAAAACTATAACCAGCCTGGGGATCAAACTGGAAGAGTACTGGAATGAAATCCGCTACAGTAAAAACAAAGAGGATCCAAACAGCGATACACCAGTGGAAGATACCATGTTAGTACATTGTGCAGTGACTGACATCACATATTAACTATGTTGACTCCCTACATAATCTGATACTTGTCTCTGTCTTTGTCCTCAGGAAGCGACCTGATCAAAACTGGGTGCAGTGCGACGACTGTTTGCAATGGCGCAAACTCCCCGATGGGATCGACGTCACCAAGCTGCCGGACAAATGGTTCTGCCGCATGAACCCCGATCCTCAATTCAGGTAACTAGAACATTAATGAAAAACCTTTTACAGTAATCGTAATGGAATGTGATAAAATGAAGACAGCTTTAATGTATGTTAGGTCAGAGTTAGAGAACAGCGTCCCGGCCCACACTGATAACCTCTGCAAAACATCAAAACATAACAGGGCATCAACAGAAATGCTCACCCAACTTTTGCCACATTTTAATGTGTATTGATGGAAACACCCAAAACACAGACACATTATTTATATCAAGGTGTTAAATCAAAAATACTCTCACCCCAAACTTAGTTCAGACTGAGTGGACGTTTTTAATCTCTTTCTAATTTGTCCTTCCAGGAGCTGCCAGGTAGAACAGGAGCTTGAGGACTCTGATGATGACCAACCTTCATACCGCAAGACCTATAAACAGCAGTGAGTCCCATTGCAATTACAAATACTGTCACAACTTTTGCACAAAAATGTAATTGAATATTTAGACTCAATAAGAATTGTTTTACTAAGCTGTTAAAATCAATTAAACTGTGATTTTTTTTTCAGAGAGAAGAAAGACAAAATGAAACTAGAGAGGGAAAGACAGAAGGTAAGGACACTTTGTATGTATGCTGCCATTTTTCTAATTGTTCCTCCACATGGTACCTGTAACACCTTTGAACTATTTGGAGTAAATGGTTCTTTTTCTGATGGTACTGGTTTCTGATTCTGTAAAGATTAACAGCACAGGTATGGACTAGAGTCACACATTTGATGACTTTAGGCTCAACTTGACAAAATTGAAAAAGACTTGCAACTCGAACTCTAACACTAATGACTCTTGTCATCACTTGGACTTAATTCTTTTGACTTAAAGATCCTTGACAACTTCCACCAAGCCAATTTGGCAAGTGAATATTCTAGATATTTCATATATATTTATAATGATAATAATCTTTATTTATAAAGCACTTTTCAAACAGAGTTACAAAGTGCTTTACATGTCAATAATTAAAACAGACAAGACATCAAAACAGCAACTTTTAAAAGAACTGATAAAAACACTTCAGTATATAAAAACTGAGGAAATAATGAGTGTTATTGAACTTAAAACTCAAATAAAATCAGGAAAGGCTCTCTGATAAAAGTATGTTTGAAGAAGGGACTTAAAAAAGATCACTGACTGAATAGTGCTGTATGCCAGTGGTTCTCTACACGTAGTTCATACCAGGCGTACATGGCTTTAGCTGAGATAGCTGCAGGTAATATGAAGGTCAATATTAAATATAAGGTGAGATATGTAACTTTATAATACATCATAGTTTTCAGGTTGTTCGCCAGCGTCAGTGCACAGTGTTCTGTAAAATGTCAATCAAAGGCACATGTATAATCTTCATTTTAAATTAGTCATGGTTTATCATTCTTTTTATTGACATTCGAGCTCTTATCGCTCTGTCAATGATTGTTTAATGTTATTATGCGCTGTGAAGCCTGATAATGGTTTACAAAAGGCACGTGATAAATTAGTGGTACGGACACTACAAATATCCACAGCCGTGTGTAATGACAGCTTTTGAAGGCAACATGATCAGTGAAATTAGACTTTATTTGTCGTTCACATTGTCATGTCTAATGAGTGGTGGAGGAGCACAACTGTTGATATACAAACAGATGTTTAAGAACATGTTTACATTCGTTTATGGCTGACTCTGAGGAAATGAAGCTTGTGCGCCCAGCTCCACAATGATTGAGATTTATAAGACAGAATCAGGTGTACACGCAGCATTATAAATCTGAGGAAAATAATGTGTATCGACATTTCTGCCTTTGAATATACACACAGTTTTTGCATCTGGCCTCAAGGGTCCTCAAGGGAGTTCATGGGGTTCCTCAGAAAATTAGTTATAGTTCATTTTTACTTTATACTTAACCATAGAAGTGAGAATAGTGTGAGTAAGAGTCATAAGAGTGACTACTCTGACCACAGGTTTCACTTCCTCCACAACTGTAGTTGGCAACAAAAGAATTCAGGCCTGAATTTTTTTCACCTGTGAGTCAGTGAAGCAAAATATTTTAAATTGGTGTTTAAAGTGTATCAGTTTAGGGGTCATTGTCCCAAAAAAGGTTAAAAACAAGTGCTATGTAAATTTAATATTAATACTCTGTTCTTAAAATGGCATTACATCAGGTGAAGAGTGCATTATGACTTGTTTAGGACCCGAAACTCAAAGTTTAGGATGCAGGACTTACCTGTCTTGACTTGAGTGTAAAGACTTGTGACTTATTTGTGCCTTGCATAACAATGAGTTGCTCCCACCTCTGATTAAGTGCGCTTTTTTTCCAGGCTGAGGAGGAACGAAAGCAGCAGGAAATGCAGCGCTTGGCTAATCTCGCAAGGCAATCATCAGCCCAGAAACAGCAGCAGGTTGGGAGGGACAATTTCAGTTGATTCCATTTTACTAAACATGACGATTATGTAAGCAGAAGTTTTAATAAATAAACTTCATACGGTAGATATGGCGTAGGAATATTACTAATGACAAATTCAAAAAAACACATTTTAATGTTTACTTTTTGTTGTTCTTGTTGACAGATTGTCCGTTCTGCCTCCACCCCCACTACCCCAAGGAGTAGGTTTAATAGTCCATTACCACATGGGGGTGCTGTGAGGGCTGATTCCTCTCCTCTGATATCCACCACAATTTCACAAGCTGGTAAAAAAAATAGCTCCATGTGTGTGTGAGAGAGAGAGCGTGTGTGTTTAAAAGATGGAAAGTTTGGGAGATTGAAAAACATCTGTTTGTACCATTTTTTCCCCCTAAAGGTTTTTTTTGTGGGGAGTTTTTCCTTATCTGCTGTGAGGGTTCAAGGACAGAGGGATGTCATAAATTGGGATTTGTGATATTGGGCTTTATATATAAAATTTGAATTTAATGTGTTTTCTTTCTCTCTAGCCTGCAGTCCCTCCAGTAACAGTGGTCTTCCAGTTATTTCCAGTGTATGCTCACTGTCCACAGGCCCCCTGAGGTATGTTTCTGTGTTGTTTGTAAGCTAAAAAATATCCATTTGACTTTGTTTAAGAAGCTTAATAAATGTGCTTTTTGTGCACTGCAGGGCAAAAAGAGCACAGCCTATTTCTCCACAAATGACACCCAAAAGACTTAAAATTAATGGCTTCCATCGGGGCAACTCAGATACATCGGTGGATGTGAACCCACCAAGCTCCCCATCGTTACTCATTGATGATGATGATGATACTGATGATGACCTTGTCATCATGGAGGCTGTCAGTACCCCCAAGCCAAAAAAGTCAAGCTTTGATTTGCGTAAAGTAAAGACAGAACAAGAGCAAAGTGATGCTAACGTTGGCATGCTGTTGGAGTGCAGCGACGATGCTGCTGTGGATGACGCCTCAGCGATGAATGTTGCAGGAGCAGGCTCTGCAGCTGTGGGAACCAGTCCCTCTCCAGCACCTCCTCTAGTCATGGCCAGTATCACTACACAGACAGAAGTACCTAAAGTGAAGAAGGAAGAGGAGGACCGAAGTCTAACTGAAAGGGAGGAGAGAGCAGAGCAGAGTACATCTGCTAAGAATGGCAGTTCAGATGTGGGCGTCAGTGTCTGCAACGATGAGCAAAGAGTAATTAAGGAGGAGAGTGCAGACGCTCATAGTGAGAATCATGGAAAGCAGACCTTGCAGAACGGAGTGACAGATCATCTGGATAATGAGGAAGATGCTGGACCTTCCTGTGACAATGCCTGCGGCTCTCCAGTTAACTTTCCCAGTGTGAGTGCAGTACAGGAACAGCAAGACCACCTCCTAGAGCTCATGCAGGCTACAGCTGAGGAGAGAGACTGCTTTAAAGAGCAGGTCCATAAACTCACCTGCCAACTGAAGGACATGGAGGACAGGCTGCAGGAGCTGTCTCAGATCAATGTAAAGAAGGAGTGTTCCCACCAGGCCAGCCAGACGGAGGAAACCGAGGGTGGGGAGGACTATAAAAGTCTGTTTGAGAGGGCCAAACAGAAAGTCGATGAACTGATTAAGGACAAAGAGGTTTTACTGGCAGCCGCTGAGACCAAGCCCGGCACTGCCCAGGGTGAGGAAAAGGACATGGATGACATTGCAGTGCAAGTTGACTGTCTGATGCGGGCGCTGGATCAGAGAGACCAGGAGAGGGATGAACTGCGCTCACAGGTCAGTGTTCCAGCTGTATTTTGAGCTTTAAATGCTGGGTAACCCGCTAAAAAAAAATGCAATAGACTCCTTTCCCATTGTAAGTAGACCAGTGACGCGTTCACGGCTTGGCAGTAGACTTTTTTTTTTTCCTGGTGTTTAGTTTAACTTCATGGCCACGCCCGAAAAACAGGCTAGTAAACAAAAGAAAGCAGCATGAAGGGCAGTGGAAATGTTATGGTCGTTTAGTCTTTCTTAAATCTGTTACTTGAGTCTCTCTTTTGAAACTCGATACAGACTAAATTGGAGCAATGTTTGAGGCATGTAACTCACTGGTACAGGGTGTCTGCAGGTCCTTTAAAATGTTTTAAAATGTCTTAAATTCAATTTTATAAATACTAGGCCTTAAAAGTCGACAAAAAGTCTTAAATTTAAATTGGTGACTGTCTCAATTGAATTCAGCAGTAGACTAGTTTTTTTTTTTCTGGTGTTTCATGTTTGACATCATGACTCTGCTGAAAAACAGGTTAGTAAACAGTAGAAAGCAGCACGAAGGTTAGTGGAAATGGTTATGATTGCTACCTTTTTTAAAAAAAACATCTGTTTCTTGAGTCTTTCAAACTCAATACAGACTAATTTGGAGCAATGTGTGAGGCGGAGACGAATGGAATTTGTGGCTGCACGTCATGTCATTGCATCAGAAAGGGAAAAAATGAGCATTTATTTGAGTAGGTATAGCTGCAGCTGGAGCAGCTATGTGACCTGCCCACTAGCTACATGACTCGCCCACCATATCCATACATCAACCTACTTTGCCCCTTAGCCTGGAAGCCAAAGCCCCGACAAAAATGCTAGGTTAGGTATTAGGTAGCCATGGAGTATAAGGTTAAAAGAGCGGCGGTTAGGGTAGGGGGAATGGTAGTGGTTACGTCTCGTCACTTATAAATTGAGTCACGACTTGGTGTATAATGAATTATAAAGTGGATTATTGCTACATTTGGCTTCATATTTATTATTTATTGGTTTGTGTTGTACTAGTGGTGGGTGCGGTTTGTAGGGGTGTGCTGTGTAAGCTACGTGGCTCCGTGGCTCCGTCCACCTGAGTGTCAAGTTTGCATCACTGCCATTCAGAGCCGATCGGAGCTGGAGCAGATCAATACGTCTGACTGCTGCAGAAGCATTTGACAGGAGGTGTTCATACATTTTTTGTCCAGTGGGAAAGAGGCTATACTGTCAACAAATCCCATAAATAAACCAAAGCCAACAGTCTCTACTACTTTCCAACTTCCCCGGCCTGACGTTGGCCTTCACCCCAAGCACATTTCTTCTTACTGAACATGTAAATTCTCAGAAACGAGTCGCAAATATATTTTCCATTTTTAAAAGTTTAATTATTTTCTAAAACAACCAAGCACTAAATTTGTCAGGAACTATTTTCAGCTGCAGTGTCAGTGTTCAAGTGAGTATTTACAGTTGCATGTAGGATCGGTCCATTATAAACTACAGTGCCCATGTTGACTGAAGTAACATGTCACCCAACAGTGTGGCACACTGATTGTAATAGTTTTGAGGCAACAATGAATCTCTATGGCACAAAGCAGTAAGCTCTTTAGCTTTGGCAGAACTCGGAGGACAGTGAGTGTAGTTAAAGGCACTGAAAAGCTATAAAGTAGACTTTAGAGCTGAGATTATATTGTTACACATGCTTACCATCACATGAGCTATAAAAAGTTCAGTAAGGTTGTAGAGTTATTTCCTTTGCTTAATTTACTCTTTATATAAAGAACACTTTTTTGCTAGCCTGTGCGGATTTTTCTTTGCCATTGTATCTTGTTTTATGGATGTCGACCTGATTACCCTCCCTCCTTTATTCATTCTCTTTCCTTCACTGTGTGCTCTGCCACCAGTTGGAGAGTCTCGAGGAGGAAAGGGCAAACCTGGCAGCCCAGTGTGAAGAGCTCAGGTTGAGTCTGCAGCAGCAGAGGGAAAGCACAACTCCACACAGGGTGACCAGTTCTACTGTACAAACAGATCCAGAGGAGACAGGAGCGACAGCAAACTCTGGCACACATTCGACCTCGGACACATCCAGAAGGTTGGATTATTAGAAAATCAATTTGCTTTCAGGTTGTATGAATGATCACTAACTGATTGGTCTGATTAATGAACTCAGCAACCCAGCAGAAGAGTGACCCAAATCTGATTTTTGCTCTGTTTCTCTCCCCCCTCAGTTTGATCGCGCTGAGGCACAACATCGGGCGCCTTCTTGTCTCCCACGTGCCCGCTCTGGACCCGGACCAAGTGAATTATGAGTGTAATGTCATTGATGAAATCCTAGAACAATACCTCTCCAATCAGGAGTCCAGTGCGACCTTGGAGCTGGTAGACAGAGGGACGGAGCAATAAATGAAAAGGACTCTGGAATCAAGTGCCGCACTCCACCTGTAATGAATCAAAACAGATTCCAGTGAGTGTAGGGAGATTAAATGTTATTTATTTGAAGGTTTGTTTAATGTTCGCATCTTTTTTTATTGATACACAATCAATGCAACACAGTGTACGCTGCTTTCCTTTATGTCTTTGTATTATGAATCATGAAAGCAATATAACCAATACAATTATGTGTACATAAATCAATATCATTAGCATTCACTTTGCTTTGCTGTTAAGTGTTATGTAAAGGTTTTTTTAAATGGAATCTAAAAGGCTCTGTATCAGATTTTGTTCCTGTTTCACAATGACCACTGACTGTTTCCCCTTTGGTTTGAATTTAAGCCAATTTTGTATGTATTCTGTCAAATATATTTTTATATTTCCTGCCTTTGCTCTGTGATGAAATGCTCTACGGCACATTATCATTGGTATCCCTGTGAACCCTTTTGATACAACAAACATTATAGAAGATAGGGCTGTCGGTGAGCCTTACAGTGTCTGGGTGACATTAAGTAAAACTTAAAGAGTTATCAAGAATGTTCCTCAGCTGAAGTCCTAAAACAGGTTTTGCTTGCTTGAGCAATTTTTATACGCAACCATGATAGGGGTTAAAACCTGCGTGTTGTACGTGCAGGCTTCTTCCTCTTTGAGCTGAACAGCCGCACCTTCAATACAGTAACTAGATTAAACTAACTAGTCAGACCGGCTTGTAAATCACAGTTTGCAGTGTACAGTTTCCTGTGCTTCATTCAGGAGGCCTTGTTAAGATCGAGATTTGTTTTGCAAGAGAGACCAGAGAACAAGTTACATTTATTCAAAACCCCACTAAAACTTGCAAGTATTAAAAATATCAGCAAGTAGAACTTAAAAGTTACTGAGGGTGTCTTGCTGATTGCAGGTTTTAGATGTCACTGACGACCATTCTACATGTTTGTGTAACTGGTACAGGGTATCTGCAGGTTCTTTGAATGTTCAATTTTTTTATAAATACTAGGCCTTAAAAGTCAATAAAAGGTCTTAAATATAAATTGATAACTGTCTCAATTGAATTCAATTCTTTTTTAAATTCAGTTTTATTTATAAAGCCCAATATTTCAAATCACAGTTTGCCTCAGAGAGCTTTACAGCACCCTCTGCCTGAACATTTTAGTAACTACATAGGACTGTCACATAAATTAAATAAATAAATAAATGGTCGATTGATTACACAGGAGGGGAAGGTTAGAATAAGGAGGTGAGTCTGGGTTTTATTTTCTCTTGTGGCATTTAATTATAAAAATCAATGCAGTGCACCACGTGTTTTACAACCTGCAAAATGCTCTCTGTGTCATCGGGGCCTAACTTATCCTCTCCTCCTCACCCTTCTTCTCTCAATTCAACTCAAATTTATTAAAAAGCGCATTTAAAAACAACTCACGCTGACCAAAGTGCTGTGCAAAAGGAATGAAATGCCAGAAACACATACATTGGGGTGACGTAATTGTCAGCTCACACATTTAGAGACACAACACACACAGGCACACGACAGGGAAAACCACATCAGGGGGACTCAAACGCTAATGAATAAAAGTAGGTTTTGAGCCTGGACTTTAAGGAGTCAGGGGAGGGGGCAGATCTAATTGGGAGGGGGATGCTGTTCCACAGTTTGGGGACAGACACCGCAAAGGCCCAATCATCCCTGCCTGAGCATCAATCTGGAGTGTGGGACAGCCAGGAGCCCCAGGTCAGCTGACCTGAGGGACCTGGGCATAGCATAGGGAGTTAAAGTCAATTCTGAACTTTACAGATAGCCAGTGGAGAGAGGCCAAAACAGGTGTGATGTGGTCACATGTGGTCCTCCACCGCTCCTATTCTTCACCTCTCTTTCTCTACCCCCTCCTCTTCCAGGACAGAGATGTCCTGGTTTACAAGACAGAACTGACAGATCCCTGCAAAATCACACCAGAGTCATTTTAAAACATCTTTGAGAATGAAAATGAGAATAATAATGTAAACATGAGCATTCTCTCTGATATCTTAAACCATATCACAGTTGCTATATCGGCCAAAACAACTGCAATTACATATATATTTGTTTAAAATTGTGCAGGCCTATTATATACAGTACAGATATGCTATTATGACTTTAAATCATCATTCAATCATGATGTTTATTATTGTCATTTCAGTTTTCCCCAATAAGAAACAACTCCTCCCTTGTTAGCTAGCCATGATAATAGCTTAACAATAACAACTCAGCGAGCCATGGATGTCTTCAGCTAAAGTTAGCTAGCTAGTTAGTTAGCCACGGTACAGTTAACGACGTAATGTCTCAAAACTCAACCAAACAACAGTCATAAAACCGTAAAAACGTTATCTAGAAGTCTGACCAAATGTCCGCCAACTTATGAGTCAAATTATAACGTTTTAATAAAAGTAGCAAGCAAACCAGCACATATTTTACCTTTCCGTTATAACGTGAAAATATATTGTTATAACGTGAAAAACTTCATACTGATCCATAATTTTTTTCCTGATGTGGCAGCAATACGCTTCCGTAATTTAATTTAATTTATCCATGTTTTTAATTATTTTTGTCAAAATAAGTCAAGCGCTCCTGTGTGACAGTCGACATTACAATTTTTTAAACCGACAAAGAACGCCACACTTCTTTATACTTGCACCTACATGTAGGCACAATGTAGATAAACCTAATTCGCTATAATAACATATTTCTACATTTAACCTACCTCTGCACAGGACAGGACAACATATATAGCCTGTATTACTTAGCCGCAATGCATGGTCCTAATTTCTTTATTTCATTTTTTTCCGCTTTAAAACTCATTTTCCGATTTTTCCGAGACTAAGTGAATGCGGCATGAGTGTACTCGACAGTCACCGCCCATTCCGCCTTCTCGTCCAATCACTGCAGCCTACTCGACCGGAAGTTTTGAATGAACCGTACGCGGGAAACTAGCTAATCGCTTCAGCTGGACAACAGAGCAGGTAAAAGACTGTAACTTACTTCAAAATTACTTCAGTTCAAATAAAAAACATATA
Source organism: Cephalopholis sonnerati (assembly GCA_019142605.1). NCBI lineage: Eukaryota > Metazoa > Chordata > Actinopteri > Perciformes > Serranidae > Cephalopholis > Cephalopholis sonnerati. Next base: position 25,587,589 of record JAGQAX010000012.1, read on the forward strand.
ACGCGGCTTTATTTGTAACAAACATGCTCGTTAAAGACAACGACGTACATACACATGCTCTCGGTCTTATCGTTTGTCCGAGACGTCAGCCACAATCATCCCAACAAACCCGCTAAATGCGTTGCTAACGGTGTTAGCTAGCTGTAGCATTCGCTTGTCAGTGATTGTGAGACTAAAGTAGCTGTTTTATCAATTCAGTTTCTTCTGTCAGTCGTCACACAGGTTTCATATTGTCCAACATGTGTAGATAACAGTCCTGTGTTAGCTGCTTAGCAAATATTAGCCCAATTGAAACTGTCAGAAGTATTACAATTGAATGTTTTTTTTCCCTCCTGAGGTCGGTGTTGGATATAAATAAAGATGAAGGTGGTAACGTGTGAGATCGCGTGGCACAACAAGGAGCCCATCTACAGTCTGGACTTTCAGCACAGCGCAGATGGACGCATTCATCGGCTGGCCACAGCTGGAGTGGACACCACAGTCAGAGTGAGTGGAGAGGAAGAGGAGGGATGAATACATCTGGTTACCTGCAGATGTGAACCATAATGACCTTGTGATGAATATCTGTGCACATGCATTTGTCTAGGAAATGAACAGTGTAACACACAAGACAATGCAAATGTTTCTTTACCTGTGTGCATGAAGCAAACCTAATGACTGCTGCTGTAAGAGCAGATGTGCAGCACTAAAGATGTGGGGTTCACACTTCTTTCTGTTAACTGTCATTTAATGTCAGTAGTAGTTTCGTAGAATAAATCAATCTTACATTTTCATATTGACACACTTAATCAGACATTATTTGGGTTGTTTTTTTTTTCCTGGACCTAAACTAGGTAAATGAAAGCACTTATTCCTTACATTTTCTGCATAATCAACCTGTAGGTAAACAAGACTTAGAATAAGAGAGGCTCAGTCATGGAGCTGCATATTTGAGGGTTAACTCACAAGAAAGCCAAAGAATTAGTACATCATGACAATTAATAATGTCTGACAAACAAGCAGTATCAGTTGACACACCTACAGCTTTCCAATACCCGTTAAAAGGTGCTTCCTGTCATTTAAACTGCTGTTTTCACGTCACTCAGACAGCCTGCTCTGAGAGCAAATCCCTCTCCTCACATCTCCAAATTTGGCCTGAATCAACGCCATATCATTTAGCTGAAGTCACACACAGACTACATAAGTCGTTGTTTTCCTTTGTTTTAGTCACGTTGTCCTCAAACTGGCATATTTCAAAATTGAGTTTTATAAATGAAAAGTGAATAATGTGCAAAACACAGATGCCTTAAAGATGTTTGCAAAGTTTTACATTACTTTGAGTAAAATAAGTTAAATGTTAGAGGTAACAAGTCATTACGATACAGTATTGATACCACAGTCTGCCACGATGCGACTTCAATTCAACTCAGTTCAGTGGCCTGTGATCTTTATGAGACGATATCAGGAAATATCCTCAAATATCTGTCTGGATGCCTAGCACCGTTGACTGTTTAGGAAAGAGGTGTGCTTGGAGGGAGATAGTGATACAGACGTGCCATGGTAATTTCAAAACAAAGGGGTATCTCAAAGATATCCATATATATTGATGTTTTCACTTTTGTCGATGATCTTGGATTGCTAGAATCGATTTATATATCGATCCAAATTGATGTGTTGTTACACATCTATTAAAAAAAAGTTTTTCTGAAGTGTTTATATTTACCTGCAGGTGACAGCAGTTTACAGTGTGTGTGTAATGACTTTTGCCCTGATGTTGATGCAGCTGTGGCGGGTAGACACGGGCCCAGATGGGAAGGCGGTGGTGGAGTTTCCTGTCTAATCTGGCCAGACATACCAAGGCTGTGAACGTAGTGCGCTTCAGCCCCAGTGGAGAGCTGCTTGCTTCAGGAGGAGATGGTATGTCAAACATAAAAAATACACATGTTAGATGAAATATGTGCTATGGAAAATTTTAGTAGTGCAGTATTTAAAAGGCACTGGTGATGTTATTCTCAAAACAGAACAGGTATTTTAAAATACAATGGCTTTTAATAATCAAGTGGTTTTTATTTGGTACAGATGCAGCGATTCTGCTGTGGAAGCTCAACGACTCCAAGGAGCCAGGAGCAGGCGCCTGTGTTCCAGGAGGATGAAGATGCTCAGCTCAACAAAGAGAGCTGGTCTGTGGTCAAGACATTAAGGTACACAACTCTGTTTACTCGAAGTACCATGCTTTAATGACAGTTTCTACCACATTTCTTTGATTCTAAAAACAGTTCGACTGTGTTCAGACTGACAATAGCACTGCCTCAGAAAGTACGCAGGGCTCCTCTGCTGTTTGGAAAAGTCAGGAATTTGAGTTTAGTCATTTCCTAGCCTGGATAAGTATGGAAAAAAGAACGAGCAGATAAATATATGTGTTTCCAGACTATTGCTCCGATTCTTCTGAAAATAAATAGATCATACAAGCAGAGTGTTCTCCATGACGTTTGGAGCAGCCAGAACAGCCTGAATGTTTACCACCATGTGAGAAGGTGCTGGCCAGAGTGAGCCTGATGTCACTGAAAGTAGGGCGAGAAGAATGGTTTGCAACTAAACACAAGCGCTCACTCTACGCCTGTACACTGCAGCCTGCAAGGCAGCTCTCCCTCTAGTGCCTTGTAACTGCCAAATCCAGGCATCCCTGATCACATTAGTCTGAAAGAAAACTGCGGCAATATCTTTTAATTGCATTTATACGCAGCATCACAAATAATCAAATATTAAGACTGTCTGAACATTTATAAGTTATGCAATGATGTAATTATCAGAAAGTAAACAGACTTACAGCTGCATTTATTGTGGCTTCCATGGACACAGTGAATAAACAAGGCTTTAGTGACGCCTGTGACAGTTAAATACAATTAAAATTTAACTTTTTTCAACTCATTTTTGGTTCGTATTTGTAATATAGACTAAATAAATTGGGGGGAACAATAATATAATGTTATTTATTTGATATGTTAGGCTACAGTGCCTGGCTGCAATCTCCTGGCAATTATTTGGCAACATAATAACACACATAGTCATAATAAAGTTGGATTTTAAAATCATTTATTTACATAATTAACATCTAGCTGTTTGTATTCAGATGCTTAATAAAATCTACTGAGGCGTCTGGAAATTTGAGACAGGAAAAGTTTGGAGTTTTAATTGAAAAATGTGTGAACGTAGGTCCCTTAATCATATGGATATGACCACTGGCTGATGCAGTGTGGAGCTGTCAAAGACAATTAAAGTACAGGAATTATTTAATTCTACTTGTAAAATCCTGTCCTGCAGTGTTGAAGCGATTCTTGTACGGATCATATTTCATCCTCTCTCTGGTGTCTGCCTCACACAGTGTTGCTTACTTTGCAAAACTGACAGTCATATCAGTGACTTGTGCAGCACCCAAAATCACTGAGGTCAGACACATGACACAGTCAACATTTCAGGATGTCAGGAGAACCGTTCCTTCACTATGAGTTAATTGAAATGAATTAATAAATTAGTCTGAGTATGGAGATCTGTTTGTTTGTCCATTTTGCAATTTGCTATCTGATGTAAGTGTGTAGGAATGTTGTGGTTATAAAACGAGATTTCTTTTCATTTGTCTTCAGAGGACACATAGAGGACGTGTATGACATCTGCTGGACACGGGATGGAAACTTCATGGTGTCTGGGTCTGTCGACAACACTGCTATTATGTGGGACATCAACAAAGGTTTGCTCTGACTCATAGATACCTGTGTGTGTGTTCCATAAAGGCTCATCTGTTATACTTGTATCTTAGTAATGTAAATCCACAGCACGCTATGAAATTTTTGAGTATATATATTTTTGGCTTGTATTTATTTTGTTGTTTGCACCTGTTCTTGTGTTTAGGACAGAAGCTGTGTATCTTGAATGACCATAAGAGCTACGTGCAGGGGGTGACCTGGGATCCTCTGGGCCAATATGTGGCCACTCTCAGCTGTGACAGGTAGGAAACAGAGATTGAGACATCCTGGTGCAGACCACTCATGGTACTGTGTGAAGCTCAGTTCAGACCAAAGATTCGAGACGAGACGAGTTGAAACAGGCAGCTACTTGCAATGCGCCGTTCTGCAACATCCACCGCCCGACACCGGCACACCGTGAGGATGGAAACAGAGGGCTCTGGCGATTTGACAGAATGAGTCGCAGGTGACACTATCAGCTGGCTTGAGTCAAGTTGAGACCAGCCAGTTCACACCACTGCAACCTTTCTCTACAATGTTCTAAAATGGTTTCGCCTCGTTGCAAATCTTTGGTCTGAACTGGGCTAATTTTAATTAAATGAATGTATTTGCCGCTGTTTAGCTGTTCACTGACAGTGGGGCCTCGGCAGTGTCATGCTTAAGATGTTTTTGCTTTCCTTCCCTTCAGGGTGATGCGTGTGTACAGCACTCACACCAAGAAGAAAGCCTTCTGTATCAGTAAAATGAGCTCTGGGCCACTTGCAGAGGGAGAGGTCAGTAGAAATGTTGCTTTTGATGATACTCAGTTGAGTCACTAATTTGTGCACGATGTGACCAAAGTCTTAAATTTAACAACTTAATTTTTTCGGTCACAAGTTTTGTCAGATTTAGAAATGTACACCTAACCTAATATCTAATTCTTAGCTGCATATAGATTCTTTTGAGATTATTGCACAGGAAAAAAAAACCTGTTGACTACAACGTGTTGATGTCACTTCTGAATGTGTGTCTTCCCTATGTTTTGTAATAAAATTATGAAACTTACTCTATAATATCTTCAGAGATCTTCTGCCCTGTTGCCAGGTGAGTGAAGCATGTCCCACACAAACACTCAGTGCTGCATATCTCTTTATCTTTGCAGGTCAAGCAGTACAGAATGTTCCACGATGACAGCATGAGGTCGTTTTTCCGACGTCTTTCATTCACACCAGATGGGTCCTTCCTGCTTGCCCCAGGTACCTACACAACATTCTCAAAATTAGTTTTTTACCTTGCATTTACCCGGGGAAATAGTATAATATAAGTCTCATTTATCCAGTTGTTCTCTCCAAACATAGCATTTTTGCTACAGCTTTACTTTTTACCTCTTTATAAACTAATTTCTGTCTTCTTTTATGGCCCTTTTAACCTCAGCTGGATGTGTGGAGATCGGAGAAAACATCATAAACACCACCTACATTTTTTCCAGGAAGGGCCTCAAGAGGTAACGTTTGTGACATGCTGTGGCGTTGTAGTGTTTCAGAGTCAGTGTCAGTTGTTTTAATGCTGGTGGTTTGTGTACAAATCTCTGTTTGTGTGTTTTAGGCCCATCGCTCACCTGCCGTGCCCGACTAAAGCAACACTGGCTGTGCGCTGCTGCCCCGTCTACTTTGAACTGAGGACCAAGAAGGAAGAAGGCAAGGACATACACCCCATTAGTTAACAAACAAGAATGATAACATTGTCTTCACCCTTTATATGTTCTTCATTGTGTCTCTATTTCTCCTCTGCAGATGGTTCTGTTCAGGTTCTTCCCAACATATTCCAGTTGCCGTACCGCATGGTGTTTGCTGTAGCATCTGAGGACTCCATCTTCTTGTATGACACACAGCAGACCCTTCCTTTTGGCCTGGTGTCCAACATCCACTACCACACACTCAGCGACCTTACATGGTAAACTATAACTTCTCATTCTTTCTTGTGCTGCAAAACACCTTTGTGGGAATGAATTGTGATGGATTGATGGATGTCCAGGACCTATGTGATGATCGTTGTATTTGTATAGAGGTTTTTGAAAACAAGGGTTACAAAGTGCTTCACAGAGCAAACATTAGACAAAAATATATGCATACAATAAGACACTAACATTGAAAACAAATTTACAGACAAAGAAACATGATTTTGCCTCCAGTACTCTCTGGCAGAAATCTTTTCATTTTATCCCAAACCATAAACTTTTTCCTAAACCAATGAACAGCATTCTGGCAGAAAGCCCTGAAGGCAAACCTCCCCAAAGCTGTCATTTTCACTTGACATGGAAAATGTAGTTGTCATTTTCCAAGTTGTCACAAGAACAAAACTCTTTCAATCGCTGAACAAATTTGAGATATGCTGGATGACTCAGATGTCTAGAACCAGATTAGGATCTGTGCCAATTTGCATGACAAACAGTCTTAACTGCATTTAATAATCTGTGGAAAGTTCATTACGCCCATTCAGTTGCTCTGACATTTACATCCACAACAGCGATAAAGAACAGGGTCCCCTGTTTCATTACAATACTCATAAGTTACTTCAGGATTAATTTGATTGATTGGGCTGTTTTTGGGGATTATTGTGGCCTAAAACAATAAAAATTGTGATGGATGTTGGGATTGTTTGTAGGTGGGTTTTTGAGAGAGCAAGTGAAAATTGGAAAGATGGTTGTGATTTTTGTGTTTGTATAATTAATTTAAAATTGAATGCCACTTGTTTCAGAGAAAATAACAGCTCACTGCTCTGAGTTTGTGATTTATTCTTCACTAACGTTACCACTAACTGTTCATTTTAATCCAACTCACCTTGAGTCTTTAAGTACGTGCAATAGATGTTGATGCAACAGCCTCTGTCATGGTGATTTGTCTTGTCGTCCACCATTTCAGCTGTTCTCTGGTCATTTAGATTTAGAATTTAGAATTTATTTTGGTCTGCAAATAGAAATAAGAACATCATGTTTTAATATTCAAATTCATGTAAATAAAGTCACAGCCTCTCACAGAAAATGGCAGATACTTAAGCATTACAGTGCAAAACATTACAGTAAAGTAATTTAACATAACTTCTGCAGTCTGAAGAAAGTGTAGGCTGAAGCCACACCTACATTTTTAACAGCACATCATATTTAGCAATCAACAACACACAAAACAAAAGAGGCAAACAAGGCAAAATACAACTAACAAACGACAACTTACACACTTTAAGTTCCTGTACCCTGTTCTTCTACGCCAGTATTACAGTCTCATCATCTATTTTCAAAATTGATCAATATGTTTTCTTTAAACTTTGTTTAAATCTAATTAATGTTCTACATGTTTTTAGTTCCTCACTACAGCTGTTACATAAACTCACTCCTCTAACTGAGACACCGTGTAGTTTGGCACTGGTCCTCACCATTGTTTTTAGAACATAAAAACACCTCTCAAAGCACGCTGACTTTTATTATCTGAAACAACTTGTGGATATTTTCAGGTAATAATAGTTTTTTTGCTCTGTACTTAGTTTGAGCTGTTTTTAAGTTGACCAGATCTTCAGAATTAAGAGTCTTTAGTTTAATAAATGAGTTTGTTGGCTCTCTGTGAGGTTTTGTTCACAGTTCTTATGGTCATGTTTTGCAGTAACGTTAGAAAAGTGTTTGTAAATTGATTACTTTTATTTTGGTTCCACCACAATGTCACACACAATGCAAAACAGTTTATCCCTGCTTTCATGCAGAACATCAGGGGATGCCTTGCACGGCCTTTAACGAAATTGCAAGATCGTGCAGAATTTATTTGGATTGACTGAATTCTCGTTTATTGTCTCAATCACAAGAAAACATCCTGGAGGGGCTGATAGGTGCATTGAAACAGTTTTTAGTCTCTTGTTATTTTTCCTAATCTCTATACTGGCCATGAAGTTTCCTCCCAACCCACTTCCAGTGTAAGTGATGTGAGGCAAAAACCACACGCCTCCTGTTGTGCAAGAATAAAGCTGTTTTGAGACTTCAGCAGAGAGAATTTCTCTGGAAGATATGACTTAATTTGAGATCTCATATTAACTTTGGCCTGAAATTGGAATGTATTTTTTACCACAGAACAAAAGCTGTGGATCTTGTCCCCCAAATCCTGAGTTGGAATCACGTCAGATGAGAATCTCTTTGTAGCTTTTATGGTGCAGTGGAATTATTACGGTAACCAGTAAATGTTTCAATGTACTTAAGGGCACCAATAAACACAGGATTCTTAATAAAACTTATTTAAAAACTGTCTCTGTGTTTCATTCATGTTTCAGTCTTCCACCCACTGACATGTTTTTTTTGTGTGTTACATCCTCTTCAGGTCTCGTGACGGTTCCTTCCTGGCCGTATCCTCCACAGACGGCTACTGCTCCTTCCTGTCCTTCTCTCCTGGGGAGCTGGGCACTCCGCTGAAGGAGCCTCCCACCCTGGAGGTCTTTGCTCCAAACAGTGGGCATTGAGAAAAAGGGCAAGAAGTCGTCAGCGGCCAAAACCTCCCCTGTGACCCAGCCAACAGGCTCAGCCCCGACTCCCACACCCCAAACCAGCCAGGCCAAAGACACTCCCTCTGTCACTCCCCCAGAGGAGAAGAAGAGCACGCCAAGTGCCAAGCCTAAACCTCAGCCCCGCAGGATCACCCTCAACACCCTGGAGGGATGGGGGAAGCCCTCTTCCTCTAAAACCACAGCACCTCAGACCCCAACACCTGCAAGCACAAGCGCACCCTCTACTCCGCAACCTCGTATCACCCCTCTCACCCCAACCAACTCCTCCAAAACCCAGTCACGCACCGCCCCCCTCACCCCCTCCACCCCTAAAGGCCTCAACAGTCCTAATAATGCTTCTTCCACTACTCCTAAGGGCACAGGCACCCCAAAGGGGCCCACCCCAAGGTAAATGTCAAAGAGTTATTATGTATTATGTATTTTATGCTTTAGGCTTTTAATGCACATGAGGGCAGGTGTGTGTGTATTCAGTCTTTATTCTTAACATATGCGCAACAATTACAGAGGAGCAGTTGTTGGCAATTCAAATCTTTAGTCTCAGGCTCCCTCTAACAGTCTTCACTAAATATAAAAAATAAAAAATAAAGTTGCACAAGTAAAAGGAAAACCTGAATCTAAAATGGAAAATAGTGCAAGTTAAAATAAAGGACCCTGTTGTGATGGGATCACTGCAGCTGCAATACAACGATCCACAACTTAAAACAAATGTGGGCCAGGGGTGTTCAGATCACACCCATCTTTGAAGTCAGCAGCTACACACCTGTAAAGTTTCCTGACTCTCTTACACGCTTGTGACGCTGTCGCTGTGACAAAAAGTACTCACTGTTGCAGCTGGTAATGAAGTTATTTAAATTTGCAAATGATTAAACTGAGTGTAAACCAGAGTGTAGATGCATAATGAGAGGTAGTAACTTTAAATACACAGAGGTCTAAACAGTTTGTAAAACAGTAAATATATAGAGGTAAAGTGACAGTTTAATGGCAGAGTGACACGTGATGAGCTCACGAGTTCACAGTTGGTAAGTTAGGGCTGCAACTCATAATTAATACATTATTGATTTATAATATTTATGTATTTATTTAATGTTTATTTGTATAGGGACAAGTATGTAGCATACATAAACGCCACACACCACAGCATGTATAGCCTCAGCTAATTTGCAGTGCCTGTCCCTAGCTTGGCCTTAAGTTACAAAAGACTCAGCAACAAGAACACAAGTAACCATGCAAAGTACAAACAACAGTAAAAGTACAGACAGAACAACACAAGACACAAACTGCAATACATAATCAGCACCATAGATTAGGAAGCACCAAATTAGTGATGAGCTTAAAATGATCTAAATCAGGATCCAGCTTGAGTTCTGTAGGTAAAGAATTCCATGGATGGAAAAAGCTGTTTGTCCAAATGAGGATTTACACAGGGGAACTTTACACTTCCACTTGGCTGCTCTGCGTCCTACAGAGCCAGAAGCTCTAAGTGGAACCACAAGGTCACTGAGCATTTGAGGAAATTAGAAACACACATCACAGTTCCTTACTCAGGTGGCGTCTTCAGACTGCGTGTTTTGATCGAAATCTTTACACTGATGTTAAAGTAAGGGAAGCTGCATATCTTCACATCAGAGAACCTGGAGACAGAATATTTACAATTTTTCTTTGTCACTGACTAAAAAACAGTTTATCGGTTATCAAACTAGTTGCAACTAATTTACTGCCAATCAAATGATCATCAAACACATTGCATGTTAGGAGTGGGAATCACCAGAGACTCCACGATAAGATATTATCACAATACTCAAGTCACGACACACTGTTATTGCGATTTTAAAGCCGTTGTGATAAAATATATTGTGATATATTTTGATTTATTACCAGTTTTTTTAACTGCTAATAATGTCCCTTAAGGAAAACTTTATTAACATCTGTTTTTTTCTAGTAAGAAAAAGTTTTCAGTCTGTTCATCTCACTTTAGTCTTCTTTTTTTTGGGAGCAAAATGGATGTAGTAAACTGAAAAAAACAACTGATTATATTATTCAAGTAGGCTGAATTTGTATTTCTAATATTAATAATTTATATAATTAAAATTAAGTATTGATTTTTTTAACGTATAGTGATACGATATTGCCACACAAAAATATCCTGATACCATGTTGTATTGATTTTTTCCCCCACCCTTAGTGCATATCATACTCTCTTTGTGTGCACTGTTTGTGGATGTGTTTGTCAGTCTCACTTACTCACACCTTTAAATAAGTCCACACTGCCAATTGAGACGTGTTTCCTGTGTCTGGAGCATCATATTTTTACTGTTAACATAATTATTGACACATTAGTAAACTTTATTCATATAACACTTAAAAACGGGGCTGCAAAATGCTTCACAGCTGCAAAAAAGAATAAATATTTAAATCAAAGACGAACAACAGTATGTAAAAGAATAAGAACATATTAGGTCAATGAAATTCAATTACAGATAAATAGGTTTTTAGATGAGATTTAAAACATTCAACAGTTTTCCGATCTGACCCCCAGAGGGAGACTGTTAGCGCACACTCACTGATATATCATAGACCTGAAATTAATGAGGATTCTGAATTAAATCCTAAATTTGACAGCAATCCAGTCCAGTGAAGCTCTCACTGGGGAGATATGGGAAGACTGTAAAGTTTTAGTTGGTAATCGTGCAGCAGAATTAATGTAATTTGAATTTCTGTACTTCCAAGATCTTCCTAGACCTTTTTCAACCCACTGAGGGTATTAAAGACTCTGTTAAGATGTACTGTTGGTGGAGTGAATAATGCAGGTGCTGCCTCATACAAGAGTGCGCATGATAATTTAGGGAAATACTTGACTATTTAAATGTGTTTTGACTGGAGTCGGACTGAAGAAGACACAACACAGAGCAAACTGCAGCCACCTCCCTCCCCCTCACGATTAAAGTAACTAAGCTGATTACCTCTAAAGATGCAGTTTAAAGATGAGTACCTGGAGTAAGAGGGCACTGTGTTCTTTAAAACGTCCTTTTAATAAATATACGTGTTAAAAATGCAGGAACACTGTATAAATAGCTGTAATGGGCTTGTGATGTTTTTGTCTGTTTACATCTGCTCAGTACTGGCAGTGAGAACAAAGCCCTGTCTGGTATGAGGGATCCGTTGGACCCCCCACTGACGATAAAATAATAATCACTCTGACAGACTGCGTGGTAGACAATGGCAGGTCTGCACATGCTTTTGTTTTTGCCTTGTATCTGTAACGTGGAGCGTTTGCCTTGACTAGTTTTACTAGTTGGCAACAATCAGAAGAACAAAAGAGACGATAAATGAACAGGAGCAGTGATTAACTTTGAATGTGGACGGGTACAGTTCATCGTCATATTTTGTGCTTGTGTGTTTTCTGTTGATGTCATGCTTGAAGCGTCTTTATTATTCATGCTTTTTTAAAAATTATTATTATTATTTGTTTACAGGAGAGTATCTCTGACTCCCGTTGCATCACGATCTCCAGCTGTCAGTTCACTCTTCCGCACTCCCTCCTCCACTGAGAAGGCCAAACACGGTATGTGAGGGCAGCTACATTTTAAATTTATGAGGTCTTAATTGCCACAAAGATTTTATGTCACGTTATCATCTTTCTTTTGGTCAAAATTAATCCAGTATACCCACCTCTTTTTCTAGCCATTTACAGCAGTGGTTCCCAAATGTGGGTCGTGATTCCATCCTGAATGGACCCAAGTGACTTGCAAATGTGTCAAGTTTGTAAAAAAACACACTTTATTTTTGAAGTACAATGAATTTCCGGCACAGAGCTTTTATTTTGAAGTGCAGTTTGTTGCTGCACAGCTCTTTGAGAGTGACAGCAAACTAGCTCGACTATGTGGCCAAACACAAGTATGACACAGAATGTGTACGTGTATGTACTGTTAGGACCTTGAACTAATGACAGAGGAGAAATCTGGATCCCGTGGCTGGACCAGTTGGGAACCACTGATTTACAGGAAACCCTCCAATCAGCCAAAAAGCCATTGAAATACATAAGAGAGTATACTCACTTCCTCCACAGTAACCCACATATCTACCTAGTAGTACACCTACCTCATCAGATTAACGTAACTCACTCTGATCATTATATTTCTGCATTAAACCTGCCGCTGCACAGCCCTGAAATCAACATCGTCAAACTCACCAGACTCCATTTAAATAAACAGTAATATTAGCATGTATAGAGCCAGCATATTTTCACTTGAGCTGAATTAAGGCTGAAAAGTTGAACCAAGACCTCTTTGAGTTTTATTAGTTTTATGTTTCCATCAGCTTTGAATGAAGTGTCTTTTACAATGATACAATGACTTAAATTTAATGGAGTCTGGGAGGTTGGCGAGAGCGATTTCAAGGCTGTCTCTGGTTAAACAAAAAAAGTTTTACTCTTTAACAAAAAGGGTTCATCTATGTAGAGATCCTTTACATAAGTTGGCAGACACTTAAAGTAATCTGACTGAATATATCAATGGAAAAACAAGCTCTTTTAGTGGACGTAAATTGTGGGTGCAAACATGACCCAAGAGTTTACATTTCAGCGTGTTTCACAGTTGCTGGCTGCTGCAGTCTCTCAATACTGGACCAGATTTATTAATTGATGCTGTCAGACCCAGAGTTGTCTTGCTTTGGTCTAAATGTATAATAGCCTAGAGTTGGTTCATGTTCTCACGGCAGCATTTACAAGCGGACCAGATCAAATGCCTTGTGTGAGAAAGCTGCTCTTGATTGGTCAGAATTTTCACGCGTGAAAAATCCAGGAAGTAAACAAAACGTTGAAGGAGAGTACACTTGCAAGATAAATGTGACACTTTCTAATGTCACAATGGAGGGACAACTACGCAGGTTGATTTCGTGGACTATATTGCTGTCATTGTTCATTTGAGTCAAAGCATACAGTTTGAAAACGAGGCGTGGCTCCAACTAGAAAACAATGTTTTGATGCACTGGATGTGCTGAATGTGCATATTAAGGCAGTACAGGAGGAGGCGCACATTAATAATCCTCCAGGACTGTAACATGCTCATGTTTAACCCAAACAATGCGTAATGAGAGTTCATTTATAACCAGACCGAGACCACCTCTTCAAGAAGGTCTCTGTCTGGTTGTTTTGGTGTGCACCTGAATGTGATTGCTGTGTTCACACCTCCCTAAACGAACCGCACATAGGGGGCAAACAAACTTGAGTTTGATTGAACTGAACCAACAGGGCAGGTGTGAAAGCAAACACAAAATACGGGGAAAAGGTCTAGGTTAAAAATCACCAAACGTACCCATTAGTCAGCGTCTTTCACCATACATGTCGACCTGTTGGTCTGCTACACAAATGTTGAGTGAATTCTATCCAACCAAGTGTTACTTGCAGTTTCTTGCATCACAGCAGAACACCCACAGAATAATGAGTAACCCTTGCGTCACTGATCCCTTCTCTTGTATTTCTCCAGAGCGTCCGTCTCCTCCCACTGATCCAGTGTGCCAGCCTCCAGAGTCCAAAAGGCCCAAGACCAGTGAGCCCAAGTCAAAGACCAGTACCAAACAGTCTTAGTGTCTACTGGGAACAGTGTGGTGCTGTGATATCAGAGAAGAGCGCAAACTGCAGAGGGTGACAGCTAAAGAAGCTTCGGTACAAACCACTGAGGCTCCCCACGGATGTGACACCACAGTGCAACAGCATCGTGTGTGGGTTGATATTGTCTGTACTTGATTTACCTAGTTGAAGCTTTAACCTCACAGAATGTACTCGTTTATAAACAAGCTGCATTGCAGTAAGTGCCCTTGGAATTAATACGTATTTTAGTCGTGTGTGTTTTTGTATCAAACAGTAAACAGATAATTGTGTTATGATTGAACTGTTTAACATTTAGGTGCTTAAGTGCTGTTGTAAAAAGGAAAGTTGTGTTGCGATTGTGACTCTAAAAATGAATTCAAACCCTGAAAAGAAAACACAAGCATCTCAAGGTTTCGTGCCTTGTGAGAGCTTGGAATATACAACCTGGGTCTTTATTTGCTTCAGACTGCAGGCCAGCAGCGTGAGTGAAAAGCTCAGCATTGTCAAGTCTTTTCTCACTGTCTAATAAAGGACGTTTCATATACAGTGTTTGTGTAAGTGGTTTTTGGTGAATGGCTGTGAGAGGATTCATGCTCTAACTATAGGACGGTTATGCTGACGCTGCCGGTTATATAAACTGTTATTTTCTATTATAAAAATGATCATTCATGGGCTGTCTTTGTACCAAACCTTGACTGTTTTGAAAGACATCTTTGCAGTCGAAGCGAGGTCTGGTGTAAGATTCATGCTGCAAAGTTTGCAGAGTACATCCATGATGTGTGTGACTGTTTGTTGTGATGTATTGTTAGGACTGAAGCCAGGATTTAAAACATCCTGAGGTCAGATGAATGTGGCTCATCTCTTTCTTTGAGTTTAACTTTTCAGTCAACTGAACGTTTTATATAGTATTCTGATAGAGAAGGTTTAAATCAGGGGGGTCAAACTCTCTGTAGTTCACAGGCCACATACAGCCCAATTTGACCACTGCATAGTGACCTATAAACAGCAACACCTCCTTTTTTTCCCTCACTTTTAACGTAAAGTACATTCTGAAAATGTTCGTCCATTTACAAAGCAGACGATGAACACCCTGAGATGTCTACAGAATAATAACTGCAGTTTTTCCACATTCAGTCTACTCACCTGTCATTACATGTACATTTTTCCATACATTTCCACTCCTGTGAAGTAATGCTGACATCACCACAGCAAACTGAAGTGGAAGCTATCAAGGAGGCAGATTAAGTGATCCCCTGATAGATTATTTTGTACTGAAGCTGCTGATTAACAATATTTTGCACAATGTTCAGTATCTTTAAATATGACTACAGTAAGCTTTCATTTTTTCAGAGAACTATCCTACATGGAGAAGCCCCTGAAGCAGCATTTTAGGCTCCTTGTTGTTTAACCTGCTCCTGAAACCCCGCCCTTCTTAGCTTTTACAAGTGCACAGGCTGTCTACAGGTCCTTAAAATGTCTTTAAATGTCTTAAATTCAATGTGACAACAATGAGGCCTTAAAAGTCACTAAATAGTCTCACATTTGAATTTTTGAGGTCTTAACTACCACGGACATTTTAACTAATATTAACTAAGATATCATAGGCAAAGGTGAAATGCCCAACAGCAAAACAGAAAGGCTACACTGTAGTGCCTCTGACAACAGGTCCTCCATGTCCATGTTTGTTTCTCAAGATGACAAAGGTCTCCACGATCCCCAATCTCTCCCCTCCAGGGAGGGAGAGATCCTCCAGTCATCCATGAGGACACCATCCATCCTACATGTCCTAGCACCAAAGGGGACAGAACAAAATTCACCAAACAAAACAAACGCACAAATAAAAGATCACCCCAAAGTCAAATAAGATTTCAATTTTTTCCAATATTATGTCTCAGGGGAAAAAGTCATTTGTTCCATAACAGAAATTTCCTGAACTATTTCTGTCCATTCAGAGGCTGTTATAGACTCTTTACTCAACCATTTCTTGGTTATTGCTTTCTTATAACCTGCTAGCAGACATTTTAACAGATTTCATTTATCCATTTTGTAATTTCTTTTTGTGAAAATATGTGAAGCATTTTTATGTCCACATTTCTAATGTTGCAAATCTTCAAAAAATTATAATACGGTCATTTCACTTCATACTCGCACTTACCTGTTGGCAAAATGTACATTGACATAAGTCACTCCAATAAGCATATTCCTACATAACACTCACCTCTGCACAACACCACATGTATACTACTCGCCTACAATGCTTACCTGTGATGCTTAAACAAGTAAAACGTGATTTGTCCCCAAATCTGTCCTAAATTTCATTAAAAGGTGTCTTGAACAGGTCTTAAAAAGCATTACATTTAGCTGTAATAACCTGTAGACACGCTGGTGCATCAATATTTTGTGTGCAAAGTCATCTGGTGGGCAGTTCTGGCCTGAGAGCTGTGTGCTTGACACCCCTGGTCTAAATGTTCTCCACACTGCTAAGAAGAAACTGGCGGAGACATAAGGAATCTGTTTGTATTTACTGTCCAAAAAGGGCAAATTTAAACACCGTTAGTCTTAAAAAATATGGGGATCATCAAGTAAATTACCAAGCACACTTGTTCTTTCTTTTTTCTTGTAGAATTTAAACCACTCTGAGGTTGATAAAACTCCTAAATTCACCCTGAAAATACAGAAGACAAGGTGGTCCTCTGTATTTTGGGCATCCTCAGTGTATCACAGTATGCTATGACTGCTTTTGTGTAAACTTTACAATGCAAAGAGCCAAAAGACATGTTAAATTCTTACTTTTAAGAAGACGAGAAAAGGGAATACTGGTTGTCCATTCAGTAGCGTATTGTGTGAATTGTTTTAATGTGATATGCTTCCTAGAATAAGTTAAGCTTTTATATTTTTTGATTATGTAAAAGATACAAGTGAGTGCAGAATAGGCTCGGCATGGTTTGGTGCCTTAGATAAAAAACAAAACTGGTGGTCAATACAGGACAAAAACACCAAACTGATGCAGTGAACAGTCATTATTTTGCCTTGTATGAACATATGATTTACTGTGATGTACAGCTTGTTCAATTAATTCTGTCTGTTTTCAGGTCAAATTGGATCAAATTCACAAGTTTCTTTCTGAAAAATGCTGTTCATTTAATCTGTTTGCCACAAGGTTCCATGATTTTGTCCGTACAGGGCATCTCAACACCTAAAAAAGTACATTTTGATAATTTTCATTACATTGTGAGTGTTTTATTGAACTTTTGTACGCCTGCACACCACCTTTGTGGTGTTCCCGATCAAAAATAGCAGGCTATTAGAAATGAACGACAGTTACTGTTTCAAATTGAGTTGAGACATGTACCTCACTTCCCTTCTTGGCTTCCCCTACGGGAACTGTTCCCTGGGGGAAGTCCCCCACGGGAACTACACCTGTTGGCAATTCCCACAAACAATCACAACACTGTGTATAGAACTTTTCTCGCAGCCCTAGAATGTAAATCTATTTGAGGCCTTTGCTTATGATTGATTCTGTGGCAGCACAATGATCAAACAATATACGATGTGAGGGTCTTGAATATATCTTTGATCGTGACAATGGAGGGGAGGAGAGAGGCCAGGAAACTGACAGTGAAGATTAATTGGAGGAGGAAGTGTGAGAAGCTGAAGACAGCAGAATATGATCCAGACCAAGAGACAACTGATGTGGAGAAATCCAGTTACCAGTCAGTTTTGACTGGGAACACACAAGACTTTGTGCCACTATTTAAAATATGAAATGGTTTTAAAACAAATGTCCTTTGTTAAACTTTGACACAAGGTAGGCTTTGATAAATAGCACAATGTGTTTCATCTGAGTATTTGCTGTAGTTTTTGTTTTACTCAAAAACAAGTTGTATGAACTCAGCTCAGTGAGGACTACAGGCCGTAAATAGTTCAGAACTTGTAATGTTGATATCAGCTTACAGGGGGACAAGTCCAAGGAACGTTCAATCAATACATGTAAACATGAGCTACTTCCTGTCAAAGCCAGAAACCAGAAAAGTAAGTCTCAAACCTGTGATGTCATCAAGTATAAAGTCTGGAGCTGCTCTGTAGACAATAAATGGGAGCCTGATTTTGAATGTTCTTGTTTTTTATACCCAAATGAGCTTTACTCTGTTGTAATGTTCTCAGTTATGATCAGGAAATGTACCCATATACCCAGATTGACCCACTGGGTGCTCCCAGTGTCATCTTTCACATCCTTACCAATTCACCGTCTATGGAGGGACTCCAGACTTTATACACTATGACATCACAAATTAGAGTTTTAGCACTCTAGATTCAGGGTTTGGGAAAGAATTGTGCATGTTTACTAAGATTTTTTTTGCACTTTTTCAGACCATAGAAATGTATGAATTTAAAAAATGGGCATAGTTTCCTTTTAAAGTGATGAAAGATCTTATAAAAAGGTGAAAATATATGTATGATTATGTATTTTTAATCAACAATGATGGGAAGGTCATTTTGAACAAGGAACACAGAATTAATCAACATGAAACAAAGTAGTTAATGATTTATTAAGTCATTGTTATTCCAGATTATTTCAAACATAAATTGCTTGATTTTCTCATTCTCACATTTGTACAATCTTAAGTAGTGTCATTGCTTTGTTTTGATGACTGTTAGTTACTGTTTGACAGCAGTGTTAGCTAATAACCTTTATTAAATAAATGCAATAATGATTAAAGTGTAAATTATTTAGTGAAAACTGAGCCAAAGCGACTGTAAAATGACCACTGTATTTCAATATGTGACATTGAGATGATAGTGAGGGCTAACACTTTAAAATGTGCAATCATCCGATGGTATTTGTTTAATTAAATAACATAAGGTCATTTTTCATTAGATAAAATACTGGGCAGCCTAAATTCAGTAGTATTTGTGCTCCAGAAGTGAGTAATATACACTGGGTGTATCACGTTTAACTTGACTGTGCAGCAAGTGAAGCAAATACTAGTATAGCGTGTCGTAACAACCTACCTTGCTGCGAGGGGAAGAAAACTACTTTGAGTGACAGCTCGTTCAGCCAATCAGAGGCCGTCTGGCAGAAGTTCTTTAAAGCTTCTGCTAATGGCCTTTGTGTGAAGGCGGGGAGGACTTGGCTCGGTTAGGCTGCTGATTAGCAACAAACAGAAGGTTACGAGTTTAAAAAATTGGATAATTTGGCCGCCGGAGCGGCTTTGCGGCAACGAGAGCGGTATGAACTATGTCGGGTGTGTAACCGGAGCTTGTTGGGTCGCTTTTGAGAGGACCTCGTGGTGATTTGCAACATTTCTGGCAGATCGCGGAGACAACCTCGCTTTTAGGTCGTTCAAGTGGCGATGCTGAGCTGATAGCTGCGTCATCATGTTGCTTCCGACTCGAGTTGGCGAAAAGAAATCTCAAGTTAACGCCAGAGGTGAGGCTGCCCGCCGTCATCCAGCTCCGGAGGCCACTCCCGACGCCTGAAATAGATGGAAGACGGGCTGTTGGCGAGCGGTTGGCGGTGAAGCCTGTTTACGTGGTCGCGGTGTAACTGGTGACTTTACATCACTTGGCTCGGCGTTGTTGGCGCGAGACTCTCCTGGCTGCATTTATTATCCGCACTCGGATGGACAGTCAAACATTTCTGTTGATGTTGCGTAGCGATAGAAACCGCAGACTTGTACAGAGATACGACCAAATGCTCCCCCAAACAGAAAGTGGAACTGTGTTTATATTTTAGGGATGTTAGCCACAACTGTTTGCCCAGTGAGAAGTGATGCCCTCACTGACAGCTAGGTCACAAAGCAGGACCCTCCAGTGAAATGCTGCTGACTCCCATCTGCTGGTGACTTTCTTCTTTAGCTATAAAAGACAAAAACAAGCTTTTGTAAGCCATGATGAGCGAAGGTAACGGTTCATTTCTAGCTAATTGGCTAATTTATAGCCGTCTATTTGGATATGTTTGACTATTAGCAGGGTGTCGAGTGTTTTTTTGGACTTATTGTGGGATCTGTTGTCTGCTGTCACCGTATCCACGTGGACTTTGTTTCAGGTCGGTGCGTAAAGTTTGGCACACAGACCCGGCCGAGCAAAACAGGACTGATTTCTTCAGAGAGGAAGCTGCTGCTGCTGCACCTCTCAGCCTGGACAAAGTTTCACACCAGAATATAAAAAAAAGCATCTAAAAATGGCCAGCGACTGCACACACACCAATTCTCATTACACGAACACAGAGGCGTTTTGTCCGTCCAAACCCTGGTCGGATGGAGGCAGAGAGACAGCTGGAGAGATGGAGCCAGCCGGGAACTCAAAAGGGCGTGGACTTCCCGCACGGTGTTCGCCCAACTTTGAGATGATAGACGGGCTGCTGTACCGCAAGAAGCTGGAGAGGGGCTTCATCAACTACAGGGAGGTTTTGGATGAGGACCGGAGACATGAGGCCATCGCCACCTTTCACCGGAGGCGGCTTGGCCAGCGCCACCTCTCCCTGGAGGAGACCTACAAATGCGTGGCTGAAAACTACTGGTGGGAAGGTATTAACATCACAGGCTGCCTTTCATGTGACTGCACAGATCAGCATGTGGCTCCCGACTCTGTAAACCAACTTTGTAGTGGCTATCTTGCATATATCACAGTCTATTTATTTCTTACTGTAAGGAAGTGAAACAGCTACACAGTGGTGATTGAATCAAAGGTCAAGAAACTAACACATGAATGACAGCTGTTAATCATGCTCCAGGCTTCTCTTATCAATGAGACAATACTTTTACGCTTGTGGTTTTCATCAGGGTCATCCAGTGTTGCTGGAGTTTGACCCATCAATGTTATTATCTAGCCCTTATTCAGTTTAAAGTGGTTTACAGGATCCACTGTATTAGGGCCAGGCTGCAGAAATTGTTTCCTGGTACGGATGATTCTTGGATCAGGTGCTGTCTTTCCCCAAAAGACCACACACATTTTCCTTTTGCCCAAAGCTTGAATCTTCTTGGATGTGTTTTTGACACCCTCTCTGAAGTTCTTGACATTTATCCAACCCTATGCGCCTTAAAGGGATAGTTCAGATTTTTCAATGGAGGGTTATCTTATCTATAGACAGTATATTCCATACAGTAGATGTCAGTCGACACACCCCCACTTTGGAGAGGCAGGCTGTAGTCTAACAAGGAAGCTAAGCAATGTACTTCTGTAGCGTGTTTTAGCAACATAAAAGTCCTGACAAAAACAAAAAAATCAGAATATTTTCACTTCTTTACGTCACTGTCAGACTGTGATTTCCAACTGGAAAATGAAGACACTATATTGCTCTCCCAAAAGCCAGACTTCATTGAGAAAACCAGTGATTTAACACTGCTGCACACAGGAGCTGCTGGTCTACCGCTTCCTTGATTACTTTTTTTGTGTGTATGTTAGTGTGTGACTTTGGCGTTTCGGCAGGGTTAGTTCGGGTTCAAAGTTACACAATAACATCAACTAAGTAACTGATTGAGGCAGTGTGGTAAACCAGCAGCTCCTGTGCTCAGCGAGCTATAATTCCTGTTTTTTTTCTATGGAGTCTGGTGGCTTTAGTGAGAGCATAGATGGGGAACTGAAGCTGTGAATGGCTTCCCCCATTGGGACGGACTGTCTGATGGAAACATAAAGTGGTGAAAATACTCTCAATATAGCGTACACTTAAACTGATACTGTTTTTTCAGATGGTGAAAATATGTTTTGTTGTCAAGCCCATCCACAGTAGTACATTACACAGCTTCTGTGTCAGACTCCAGCCTGGTTTTCCAAACTGGGGTTGTGCTATCTGACTTGTGACTCCCCCCCGACCAAGAGTCCTAACCCACCTGGAATAACTTTTTGGTTAAAAGATCTAATGTATTTTCTCCGCTAAGAAAAAACTCAAGCACATAGTCAGAGGATCTGTTAAAAGATTTTACAAAACATGAGAGCCATTTCTCTCCTGTATTAATTCTCTACCTTCAACAGACATTTCATCTGATCAAGTAATATTATTGTCTGTGTATTCTTCACAGGGATGTATTTCCAGATCAGAGACTTCGTCCTGGGCTGTCCAGAGTGTCAAAGCCAGCGCACCAAGAAAACAGAGGTATACACTGCTGTCGTGATGTCATTTTAATTCTTGCTTCTATCAGACTTTCAGCTCCTTTTCGTTTTTATCAGTGCCTCATATTTCTGCATCTCACACATTTTAATCCACACTTTATCACTCTCATTCTCACTTAATCCTTCTCTCACACTTGGATGTCTCCTGCAAGTGCTTTCTCACACATTGTATTCCTATAATGATGCCTCTCTGTCTGCTTCTGTCTTGCTGTCTTGTGCCTCTCAGGAGCTGGGCGGCAGAGGATGTGTCACAAAGACGATAGTGTCACACAGCGCTGACATGCTGAGCAAGCTGAGGAGTCAGCGTGAGGCGGGGCTCTTCTGTGACATTACACTGCGGACTAACGGGCGATCCTACTCGGCCCACAGAGCTGTCCTGGCGGCTGTCAGCGATCACTTCCAAGAAATCTTCACAGAAATGGACTCGAGCATGAAAGCAGACATAGATCTTACTGGTAAGATTACGAGCCAAGCTGACACTAGAATACATCGCTGCTTGAGCTCTGTTGTAGTGTTGGGTCTGGATCATGGCGTAAAGACCTGACTGAGTCTGAACCATGTCCTCAAATGCCCCAAAAATGATGTATTTGGCTGTTAAACTGTTCCACTTTAACGTCTAAGTCAATATTTCCAAGCTTGTCACCAGGAAAATTGTTGATCGAAGTGCCTCAGAATACTAAATTGTTATCAATTCATCTCCAGAATATTTTATCATCAATTTCTCTGCAGAATGTCATGAAATAATAAAATACGCCATTTATAATTTCCCAGAGCCCAAGGTGACACATTCAAATTGCTTATTTGTCCCAATAGCAGTCTAAATCAGATATTTATAGGGCGACCATCTGAAAGTCAAAGATTGGAATCAGTCGACTGAGATTATTCAAGTCGAGGGGTCATTGCTTTGCAGGGGGGATGTTGGTCAGTGTGCAGTGTACTTCTAGGTAAATTTAGGTCTCCAGGAGTAGCTGCAGAGTCAGCGCTCCTTGCTCTCTTGCTGCTATCCCAGGAAAAATCATAACACACTACATCGAGTCCTATTGTCTGTCCGGTGAAGATGTCGGCGACGGGTACAGGCAGCTGCGGAGATGAACCCAGAGTGAGTCAGAGTGAGACGGTGGCAGCTGCCCGGAGTGAGAGGCTTTGCCTGGTCAGGCTCCAAGATAACATTATCCTCTTCCTTCTGCTGAGAAGTTGTAGCCTCTGGCCTTTGTTTGATATCTAGTGCTGGCAAAAAATGTTCTCACACATTTGCGATCCGTTGTTAGCATACTTAGCACACATTAGCTTGAGGGTTAACGTCACTGTCAACCAGAACGTCCCACCAAAACACGTACAAATTAATTACAAATTAATTGACTTTTCTTTGCAGCTCTAGTTAATGATACATTTAACTATAGTCAAGATTGTTTATGTAATTTCCTGTAATTAACATGTTCAGGTTAGAACAAACAGAGGAGTTATCTAGAGGCTTTCCAATCAACCTAGTGGCTCATGTGATACATTTATCAGTGACTGATGGCCACCTGAATGCTAAGACATTGTGTAAATGCGGTCACATGACAATTCATGACCCGAGATGGCAAGGTCCATCTCTCATTATCAGTCACACTGAGAGCTACAGATGATACACTGGTCATTCAGGCAAACGGGGGCCTTTGAAACGGGTCTGGCTCGTCAGTTTGGTTTGACGTTTTTCATCTAGAAATTCTGAGTTGGAGGATCCAGACCCTGAAATGGGACACAGCTATAGTCCTCCTTCTCATTAACGTATGTCTTTGATGTGTGTCGTCAGACAGGAGTAGAAGTGGCCCTGATTAAAGCAGTTGTTATATTGTCTCCACCATTCTGTTTACACTTTGCTCCCACTCTGCCTGCCGTCTCTCTGATCCTCTGTTTACACAGTCACTTTCATCTCACTCACTGATTGACCAGAGTTCAGCATATCTAATTAACGTTCCTTTTCTTTCCTCTCAGGTTTTAGTGAAGACAGCTTACTGTCCCTGCTGGATTTCTCCTACTCCTCCACTCTGTGTGTCCGCCAAGAGGACTTACCTGAAGTCATTGCTATGGCCCGCCACCTGGGCATGTGGCCTGCAGTGGAAGCCTGCTCCGCTCTCATTAAAGAGCAGGAGCAACAGCTCCATCCTGGCAAGGGCTTTTCCTCAGCTTGTGCTGATGCATGTCACGAGCGTCACCGCCAGCAGAGAGAAGGCAAAAGGAAAAGGGGTTTGGGATTTGAGGACAGTATGAACGACGGTTTCAGCCTAACGCTGGATACATCAGATGAGTCTTTACAAGGAAGTCCAAGGCACAATTTGCGCAGGACACCAAAATCCCAGGGCCATAATGGACTCCCTCTGAGCCCATCGCACAGGATGAAGCTCATGGACTTCAAATCTCCCTCTTCTAAGAAAGCCTCCACGCCTCGACACGCCATAGGCTCCCCACAATCACAGAACTACTTGCGTATATCACCATCAAACACCCGCCTTCTCCGCTCCACTCCTGGGGCTGCCAAGAAGGTTCAGAGACTGCTACCCATGCCAGAGAGTCCTCGACGACACAGAAAACCTCACCCTATCACCCAGCTCTCCCGCACCTCCAGATCGAGGGTTACAAAGATTGGCGGGTGTAGCCCTGCCAGGGTAAAGCAGGAAGTAGAGGAGGTTGGAGAGGATGAGCAGGATTATGCAAGAGCACAGGAGAAGTACAAGCTGATGAATGTTCTTGGGTTACAAAGGACCGCTCTCCTCCCCAGACCAGAGGATCTGATTGGTTGGAGACAAAAGAAACGACTGAGGAAGCTGAAGGCTAACAACTATTCACTGACAAAGCGCCGAAAACCACGCTCCACCTCCCCAGCACTAGCATTTGGGGCTGTGACACTGTCACTTCCCCTCTGTAACCCTGTTAACAGTCACCTCCTCAGCAAGTCCGCAAAGAGCAAGCCTGTGGGTCCAGTCAGTGCGGAGCAGATGACAGCAAAGAGGCCAAAGAGCGTTCAGCGACCTGTTCCTCCAAGTGACAGGAGCATGCGAAGTAAAGGTGTGTTACCAGACATGTTCCAGCCTGCGTCCAGGCCTTCCTTTGGAGGGAGGGAACTCAGACGGTCAGTGAGGAACGGTGACAGCGCCCACCTTGCTGCCCAGCAACCTCTACGGCGCAACACCAACAAAACTCTAGTGAGAAACACAGTCAGGATCAAGTCAGAACCAAGTCAATACTCTATCTCAGGTTTCCCTCTTTCATCAAACAATCGCTGCAGTCACACACCTCTCAAATCACCACCTCCGCACAGGACACAGGCCAGAAATAAGGTCACCGTAGAGACTGTAAAAACACTGCGCTACAACAAAAGCCGACCAGCAGCGAAGGCCAAGCTCAGGCAGGGCTCTACGAGGGAGGTGGAGAAGACAAAGTGTAAGCCCAGAGAGGAGGGGAGGAAGGTAGGGGTCATGGACACTAGACCCAGAGTGAAGGTTAATGAACCCGGTGGGCTCCAGTTTTCAGAGCACGCACCTCCGCCGTCCATCTACAACCACCCTCTGTACAAAGTCATCAAAGAGGAGCCAGCAGATCCTGTGCCAGTTGGACCTTTCCCTGATCCTCCCTCCCCAGACCTGGGCAAGCGCCAGAGCAAGCCCCCCATCAAATTACTGGACTCAGGCTTTCTGTTCAGCTTCTGTCGGCCAGCAGGGGGGCCGATGGCGGGACTGAAGAAGGAGGAGGAGAGCGTTGATATCTGCTTAACTCGCTCTGTGTCGCAAGTTGGGGAGAAATTTGGAGCGGAGGACTCTCCCCACAGGGCACTGAGAGCCAGAGGGCCACCCACCCTGCCTGTGGTGAAGAAGGAGAGGGACGAGAGGAGCGTGAGCCAAAGCAAGGTTAAGAGACCCAGACCAAAGTCCCGAAATGGCACTCTTCACCTGGCCAAATCTGCTGGGTCAAAGGCCAAACGGACCATACCAAAGGTAGATGGAAGGGAGGGTAGTGATTTATTATGATGACTGCGATTTATTTAGGGTAGAAAATCACTAATGTCGCCTTCTACCTGTTGCTATAGTATAATTGAGAGTCTGTAAAAACAGCTGGAGTCATTTATTCATCACAGTTTAGCCTGTCATTGCTCACTTCAATTATTTGATTATGCAGGTATATCGTGTATCTTGTGTCTGCAAAATTTAAGTAACCTCCATATTTGTCTTTCCCCGTCTTTTTCTTGAATCTCCAGCAGCAAGGTAAACTCCCTCTGAGCAGCAGGGGCTGTGTCATGATGGACGCTGTACGCCGGGCAAGGCTAAAGCAGCTCCGAGGACCTCGTAGTCAAGTCCCCAATGTCCCAAAGGCCAACCATGCCTGCGTGCAGTGCTCAGCCTCCTACAAGGACTGCGACGCTCTAATCATGCATCGCCTCAGGCACATCGAGGGCAAGCACTGGCCATGTCCGGTAAGCACTGGCTTCTAGAAAGTCGTCCTGGAGTGCCAAAAGTCTGCAGATTTTAATCCCATTAAGCAATCTAATGTGATTTAGAGTGCAATCTAATCATGTTGTGAGATTCAAGACAGTTAAAACATCTCCTCTGAGTAAACTTGGTGCACTGCTAGTTGATTGATTGTATTAAAAGTCCAGACTTTTGAAACTTGAGTAATGAGCTTGAGTACAGTTAAGTCCATTCTCTTTTTACTCCGTGTTCCAGTAACAGTAGAGCTTCTGCAGAACCTGTCAACTTTCCCCTTTATGGTTAGATATGCTTTGTGCAAGGCTCCGTCTTCACAGAAACATTACATCGTGTATAGCAACATCTTAGCTAATGTTAGCATAATGCTAGCTTACTAGCAAGCTAAGGCACAGTTATATCAAGAGGAGTTAATGTTAGTCTAATGTCAGACAGGTTTGCTTCCTTCCTTAAATCTGTGTTGATGTTTAAGGGATTTCAAAAAAGGACAGACGACATGAATTATCATTAGCCTTCTTGCTTATGTCCCTTTGTTTATATTATCTCTGTAAAGCTTCATGCCGCCCTGAAGTAATAAAATTTTCTACAATAAAGAGAGACTAGAGCCCTATTCGCACAGGACTAGTATTACTTGGGGGACCCTTTGTAATTTGTGATAATGGCGGAGGTCGTCTGTGATCTTAATCCTGTGGGAGTCTGCCATGTCCTTAAATTCAAGTTAAAATTCACCACAAATTCCCACTGTATTTGCCAAACACAAAGGTCATGTGATGATATTAATCCCATAGGAATATCTCAGTGATTTCGGGGTCATATTTAGGTTTTTTTGTTGTCTTCCCTTCCCTCGTCTGCCTCTTTTCCAGTCAGGAGTTATCCAGGCTGCGTTGGCAATTAGGGTGTAGACCCATTCAGAGGAAAAGCAAGCTCAAATCCATCAGAATAGCAAACTCTTGTAAGCTCATGAGGTGAATGACACGACAATGCGTGGCGTGTTCGGTTTTGTTTGGACGAGGTTAACACTGTACACTGCTTGTGGTGCTGTGTAGTGTTTCTGTATTAGAGATTGGAGTTACAATTGACTGCGTGCATCATCTTGAGGATAATGTCAGTAAATTCGAGTAAAATACATGCATCACTAATCCCCTGCAAATACGACACGTGAAACACAGCCGTGGGGAGGTAATTTCTAAATCACATGACATCCCCTTGTAATATTAGTCCCATGTGAATGGGGCTTAAGTCAGCACGATGGTCTCAGTCAGGAGACACATACCACGCAACGCTGATTGATAGTCATGTTATCCTCAGTTTCTAATGTTACGCAAAGAACATGTGGCTTCTCCTCGTTGAGTTCAGAATGACTTGGCTTCAATTTGCGTTGCTTTGCCTTGTTCATGTAAGTCCACTTCATGACTATATCCTTCCATCTCATACTGTAGTCCTTGCTGTCGGCTTCTTGAAGCGGAGCTCAGCTAAACGGAACCGGCCTGCAGTGTCTTATTGTCAAGCTTTTCCAAGCTATTCAATTCAATTCATTTTAGTTTTATGTATAAAGCCCAATATCACAAATTGCCTCAGAGGGCCTTACAGCATACGACATCCCTCTGTCCGCTGGACCCTCGCAGCAGAGCAGCTAGCAACAGTAACTAAGAGGGGGTGGAACTTAGGGTCAGTTATTAATGAAGGACTTGTATTTGAGCTTAATATTTCTGTTTTATGCCACTTTATACTTACTCCAGTGTCAGAGGGATAATAAGAATAATGCATTTTATTTCTAGGCACCTTTCAAAGCACTCAAAGACATGTTACAAGACACAGTAAATAAAAGAAGCAGCAACATATCCATAGATCATAAAATCAAACAATTCGGTAATATACAATGAAAGTTACTTGAATGACTTGACAGAACTCATAATTATAAAAATTAGGTATGTCAAGTGTGTCTCCATTAAATCACACCGAGTATGCCAGCTTGAAAAGGTGTGTTTTCAGACAGGATTTGAAGGTGGAAAGGGAGTCAATATTGCGAATGTCGTGGGGGAGACAGTTCCAGAGGTGGGAGCAGAGCGGCTGAAGGCTCTAGAACGGATGGTAGTCGAGCAGGAAGATGGTGATGTGTGTTGGATTGCAGAAGAGGATCTAAGAGTACGGGAGGGTGTGTAGATAGGTGGGAAGGGGCTTGATTATGAAAGGTCTTAAAGGTGAGACACAGCATCTTGAAATTGATGTACATCTGCCAGTAGCTTCAGACTACAGACCTGAGAGCTGTATCAGTCTTCTCATCTGACTCTCGCCACAAAAGCAAATTTTCCATCATGTTGAACCACATTTGTATCCCCGGTATAACCCAAAGTTTCTCCGTTGCCTCCCTGTGTCCTTCCCTCTCTGCTGTATAGCTCTGCAGTAAGACCTTCTTTCGACTGAGGAATGTACGGAGCCACATCCGCACCCATGACCCCAAGTTGTACAAGTGCCGGAGCTGCATCGCTGCCGGCTCCTGAGGCAGCTAGAGGGTCCGCTCAAGCAGCGATACTGAGGTGGGTGAAAGTGACACCTTTTGAAGGCTGAGCTACACTTAACCGAATCGCTAATGTGCTTAACGCCTGGCTTGCTCATCTGTTGTCTTTTGTGATGCTGTCTACATGTGAAGTTTTAATTGTTGCGAGTGTGTTCTGTGTCACTCCTCAAACCTGCAGACAGAGCCGTCAATACACCACACTGCACTGTGATCATGTGTTGAGCAGTGAATTTTTTTTACCATGTCTGTGTCTTAACACTGGTGTTTGTTTTGCAGGATGAAGGCTGTCAGTGTCTGACACCAGCGAACAGACTGAAGCCAGAGGCACATGATCGATCAGCAGCTTGTACATAATGCATCCGTCACACACAAGCACAACGGTCTGTGGAAAGGCATAATTACTCTGATTCTAATTATTGCCGTCGTCAATGATCGCTAATGTTATTTAAATAACCAAACTGAGGTTGCTGGTTCTGTTTGCGTTTCCGTAGCTACAGAAGGTTAAACTTGAACATTACACTCAGGGGGCGGGGAATGTGATGCCACGGTATAAAGTGATTTAACGTCACGGTTGTGTATAAAATTAAAGTGATTGTTATAACTATTACTGCTACGTATTGTTATTATTTTTCTATGTATAGATGACTTTTGAGTGCACTTATATCATAGCTTATGTTGTAAACCTAAGAAGTGGTGATGATTTTGAAGGTTTGGAGTTCACGGCGGGAATACTTGAAGTGATGCAAGCGCTGGAGGGAATACTTGAAGTTGGCGGGGGTCTTAGGAGAGAGACTGTCCTTGGGGTGTTTCAGTGGGTCTTTGTCCTTTGGTGTGCTAACTTTTAAACGACTCTACCAGTCTGTCCCTCCTTTCGTATTGATCTGCTAGTTTCTCACAGCCTGTGAGTCGGGGGTTTGACTCGGGGCTGTTCACCACTGCATGTGTATTTGCAGGCCGTTTGTGGTCCTTGTCTTTTCTAAGACTGCCAATTTTAAAAAGGGAAAATGTGTCTCGTTTTTAATGTGAATTTCTGAATAGTAATCAACACAGCTGTGTCATTACAGATGTTTTATTGATCTCTTCTTCCACTTTGATCTGAGTTTGACTTGCTCTACTTCAAATCCCCCTCCTACTGAATAAATGCAATGTGTTCACATAAAGAGATGTTTGTTTCACAAATTGATTTTAGAAATAACTGAGCTGTCTATCGCTGTTAAAAGACTGAATAAATTTTTGCCTTTTAAATCTTGTTATTCTTGATTTAATTTCATGTCTTATACACACTGTGCTCTCTGACTGAAAGAAACAAAGGGCAGGTTCTGCAGTGGGACACATCTTTGACTATTAAATCAGGATTATTTTCAGGATTCAAACTATAGTGATGAATTATATAGAGTTCAGGGTAGTTATTTTCCCAAAAGGGGAAGATTAAGTTAAAGATTAAATTCTTTTGCTGCTAGAAATGTCCATAACTTTCTTCCTAACTTGTTTTTATCTTATGCCATTGATTATTTTTTAACAGTAGGGGTCACCATTTCAAATCATGTCGAGTTTTACATAAATCAAATACAGAAGTAGGACTGAAACAGTCGATTAACCACAATTCAGCTTTTTAAAAAATTTATATAAAGCAAAAATACAAAACATTTCCTGGTTTAGGTGGACAAAACAAGCATTAAAGGGACATTTCACCCCACAATCAGAAGTGGGCTCATTCTGAATGGACCACAAGTGACTGGCAAATGTGCCAAGTTTGTGAAAAAACACTATTTTTTATGAGCAGTGAATTTCCTTCACAGAGCTTTTATTTTGAAGTGCCTTTTCCTGCTGTAGAGTGAGTCAGTAACGAATAGCTACTTGACAGAGACGTTAAACTAACTCAATGAGATGACCAAATGCAAGTATGATGCTGACTGTATTAAACTGTGTGGACCTTGAACTAATGACTAAGTACAAATCTGGACCCTGTGGCTGGACCAGTTGGGAACCACTGGTCTACATTGTTTTGGTGTGAGCTGCAGAGTGTTGGAGATATCAGCTGGAGAGATGTCTCCTGTTTCCTCGAATTTAAAGGAACAAGTTGGCACTCAGCTTGTGGTGCTCAAACCTTTGGAAAAAAGACAAGCTTAACAACAACATCCCATTTCAGAAATCATGACCCGGTATTAAAGATAACCCACAGACCTTTTGGTGAGCAGTTTCATGTAGGAACTATTTTCTTTCCACCAAACTACACCCAACAACTGTATCACCTCGCAGAAGGAAGCGTGCATCTATTGCTAGCTCACCTAGCACCACAGAGCCAGCTCAGCAGAGGAGGGCGCCATTAATGTTTACATCTCGTGCTAGTCTGAGCACAAGCCTCTCGTCCATGAGTAGATGCATGCTTCCTTCTGCGTGGTGATACAGTTTGCAGATGTAGTTTGGTTGAAAGAGAATAGCTCCTACATGAAACTGCTCACAACAAGGCCTGTGGATTATCTTGAGTGATCAGAGGCCTGTGCTACGAAGCCAGTTCAACTTGACAGTTATATTTTTTCATTATCTGGTTTGACTAACCCTAACATTGGCCGTCTGGATAACGGTACTACAAAGGTGGTTATCAACTAGTTCAGTCAACTCTGGGTTTTCCTATCCAGCCATGAGCGCATTCACGTGAAAGAGGCGGGGGTGTTCAATATGAGCAACATCATCAGAACCATGACTGAAGGAGGCTTCTTTATATCATATGATATGAAATGGTACTGAAACGATCACAGACTGCGAGACAGTAAAATGTCAGTGGTATGGGATATAAACGATACTCTGTAATCTTATAACTGAAAATGTAGGAATATATAAAACACTATCCAAAAATTCACTGTCAGTCGAGGCTTAATATACATGTAGGTATCACCAGGCTATATGTGACATTAGTGTAGTATTTTTTGTTATTAAGTTGGAAGATGACAAAAGTACTCTGAATATGTCACATGAAACACTATAAAGAAATGTTTCATTTATAATAATAAAGGGAGCCAATTCAAAGTGTGCAGATTTACTAATAAAATATTTTTTTCCTGGTTCTCATCACGTATTTGTTTCATGTTATTTTGAGCTGCAGTGATGGAACCAGAGTATAAAACAGCAACACTATCACTGTGGAATAAAATAAACTTTGCATAAGTTAAATCCTGCTAAAATCACGTGTTAAGTGTGTAAACAATCTCTGTGTTTGTTAAAAGCTCTGTTTTAAATCTGTGTAAATAGAGACTTGGGACAATGAAATGATTCTGCTGACCTATAACAATATATAGGCGACTGTTTTTTAACCCAAGACTCTGGACTTTGGTTTGTGGATACATTTTTCTTCAGTGATCTAACTGGTCAGAGGTGTTGACAGGCTGTGATCTGATATCCATTGTAGGTTAGCTGTTCAGCATTTGTTGACACGGTGATTCATCCTGGTAAAAAGAGAACCAGCTTCATAATACTAAAAACCCAGAGTTAACCCTGAAGTTACCTCGCTAACTCCAAATCCTGCTTCATAGCACAGGCCTCAGGTCATGATTTCTGAAAGAGACAATGCTGCTCAGTTTTTCAAATGTATTTTTTGGCACTTTGAGCACCACAAGCTGAGTGCCATCTAGTTCCATTATACTGGAGAGGAGGCAGACATCTCTACAGCTGATATCTCAAACACTCAGCAACTCACACCAAAACAATCTAGACTAATAAATAGCGCTGCAGGTAAGAGGACAAATATGTATTTTGATCTGGGGTCAACTGTCCCTTTAATATTTTCCATTAGATCAAAAATCATAACAAAAAATGTTACATGCAGCCTCATACAGGAGATGTTATTATCTGGAAAGAAAATCTTTCCATCCAAAAGTATCAACTAACTGTCTAATGTGGGTTCAGCGTTGCATTTATCCAGTCAGGAGGAGGAGGAGGATGAGGAAATCTGTCTGTGGAGGTCGTGATCCAGGACGAATGAGGAAAAGCTTTAGGCATGAATCACTTTTTTGCATCCTTTCTGACTGACTCATCTGCAGCAAAAATGGAGGTCTTTGTGTTCTCACACGTGCAGCAACACAAGATGAAATACAAACGCACATTCAGTTAATTTAAGATAAAACCTTGAGGATGCCTCTGAATGAGATATGACCATCACAGCGATAAATATTAACAGGAATGGTACAACAGTGATTAACACTTTGAGGATACAATGAAGGAAAAATAGCAACACATTAGCATGAAAAGAAAATCAGGCATTTTGAGTAAAATATGGAAATAAAATATCAAAAATAAGCAATTTAATAAATGAAATGAAATAGACTAGATGTCCAAAAATATGCATGGATTTTGGGGAAAGACGTAGGTGTGCAGTATTACTCATCTAAATCAAATGTATTCAAATTGCAGATGTAAATCATATGTACAGAACAGAAAGTGACAAGGCACATTTGCATTTTGTGCTGTTCTCATTAATATTAGCATAATAATAAAACATGGAAGGACAGAGGGCATATGCTGCTTAAATAAAAAGATCACGCAGATTTTAACAGATCAGAAATAAAGCAAAAAAATACTTCAGATAAATCCAAACATGAGAAAAGTAGACACAGACACAGGTGTGTGATTTGATGTACTGTCGGCACAAAGAGCATCTAAAGCAGGGGTGAGCTGGAGGCTGGAGGTGCTGCAGAGAGTAAAAGCTCTTTATAGACGGTGGGTGGTGCAGATGGAGTTCAAGTTAAATCTCATCCTCCCTCTCTAACTGTCTGTGCACTCTGCAGTCTTTACTCATTTGTTTATCCCATCTGCCTCTCTGCGGAGTGAAATTAGTTTCAATAATGACGGATGAGTCATGAATAAATACATGAATAAATGTCAAGTATTCTGTGTGGATTTTATTTGCAATGTGAAGTTCATTAATCTAACAGCATTTCCTTTTATAATGCGTCTTGTGCCTAAGTAGAAACTGCACGCTGCTCTTTGCTCCCATGATCATTTTATTGCACTGTTGCTGTGCAGAGCTTTGATTCATCAGATCCTCGGCTGGTACAAGAAGATCTGATATGCACAATAGAAACAGTGCATAGAAAAGAAATGTTAAAATTACACTTTTGCCTTCATGTTGCCTGTTGACAAGCATACTGTGTATGAATCCCAGGTTACAATTGCATGTTTGCATGCAGTTTTGAAACTCCTAACATCCTTTTATCAATCCATTATTTACCGTAAAACTTCAATTAAATGCCCAGTTCCTTTTACTATCCCAGTGTGGCTGTACATTTTGACAAATAAACACTTGTCTCAATTAGAGGCCTGGTCTGGTTGCCAAGCAGTTTTTTTTTTTAACAGAAGTTCTTCAGATGTATAAAAGCAGGTTGTTGGCTACCTCAAATTATGTGTCCATTACCCTGTAAGTTATTCATATTCTTTTAGTCTGTAAGGGTCCTCAGATCAAAAGAATCAAAAGGGTTTTTCATAAAAAATTAATCCAATTTATGAGTATTGTTTTAACAGGATAAAGTGGTGTTGTGTCAGTGTGCTGGGTGCTGGGTGCCGTAAACCTTGATGCACTCTCTGTCTGAGCTAAATAAAATGAATGATTCTTAATTGATGTATTATCTGAAGCCTAACTTTTAAACAAGTCATTTTCATACTGGTTTAAATAAAAATTTTGATTGTATTTCCTGATCTTTGCTGAGCAACAGTTTTGTGTGAAAGGAATTAAAGGCCTGTCCCAAATATAGGCCTGATGATTTAACTGATTTCAGCAAATAATAGCTTGGGCTACTATTAGAAGTTTTACGGTAACCTATTTTACCTTTATTCCCATAAAGATTCAAAATCTCTTTTGCAAGGGAGTCCTGGTCAAGACTGCAGCATTAAGACTTTTGCATAAAGGAACAAACAAACTAAAAACACAACAGCAAAAAGTTAATCGGCCAACAAATAAACAAACAAACAGCCACTTTATAATAAGCAATAGAATTAGCAGCCGAACACGTTCAGACATGTGAATTTTGAGGTCAAATAGTCCTTAATGCTGTTTATCTCTCATCCCTATGATATAAACTAACCCGTAAAACTTCAATTAATAGCCCAGGCTTTAATTTGCTTAAATCCCTGAACTCAACAGGCCTATATTAGGGACAGGCCTGTAGTTAGTGCCTTTTACACAAAACTGTTGCTCAGCAAAGATCAGAAAATACAGTCAGATTGTTTATCCAACAAATATGAATATTACTTATTTAAAAATGAGGCTTTGAATAACATATCAGTTATATGTTGTTGCACTTGTTTCACACAGCCAGCACACAGACACAACACCACTTCATCCTGTTAAAACAATATCCATGACTTGGATTCATATTTATGAAAAACACTTTGCTTCTTTTCTTCAGTGGACCCTTTCGGACTAAAGGAATATGAATAACTTACAGAGTAATCGAGGAAGGGGCACATTTTCTGACTTTATGACAGCTTCAGAAAAAGGGAGTCACCACTTGCTTTTCCATCATGCAGGTAAATCTGAATGAATTATGTTCTTCTCTGGTGCTCATGGTTTCAGTAAGATGAACTGAACCGAGCTAACGATGTGCAGCATCTCCATATTGACAAGGTTTAAACATACATATTTGTATGTGCGATCTAAGTGAGTAGTGAACACACTGCTTTCATATATTCAAAGAATTCTATAAAAATGAACTGCTTGACAACCAGACCAGGCCTCTAATTGAGACAGGCCTTTATTTGTCAAAATGTGTAGCTCCACCAGGCCAGTGGAAGGGACTGGACGTTTAATTGTGACTTGTAGTATTACGGTACTTTAAGGTGACTCTGTAGCTGACACCAAGATGACAGAGCAAAAACTTAAAAAGCACTGATAGTTTTAGGAGTCAGTAAAGAGCATCAATAAGATGGCAGTTCATGTAATGTTGCCTTATAAAGAAACATGTACCAGTGCTCCATTCTATGTTTGTTTGAAGAAGACAAACCAAGTTTCTCATACTTAAATCAGGAAACTTAAATCAGAGGCAAATCACAGCGCAGCGGGGTGCACTGAATCTAACATTTTTAAGGAAGATGAATATGCGTTTCTATAATTAATTGCTGATAAAAGCTTGAGAAGCTTTGTAGACATTTACATGCACAAGAAGAACTTGAAAATCAAATATTATTTGATATTCTTGCTTCAGGCTGGATATACATGAAATATTATTATTTATTTAAGTTGTGTCGTATTTCTTTGTGGATATGAAAATGTATTCACGTACACATTTGTACTAATTTCTCTCCATCCCCCTGCCCCAATCGAATCTGAGCACATGCAGCACTGAGCACACACTGAAACTTTAGCATTTGCAAACTTCGTTGTTTTTGAGGCGAGTTGCAGAAATCCGAACCGCTGTGCAGCTGAACCGAGCTCTCACAAGCTGTGAGGAGGACGAGTCAAAAGAGAATATTTCAGCGAAGAAATCTCACTTGTGTATTTGCTGTAATGAGAATGCTCATCAAACCAGACAGACAGAGGAAGCAGAGACGTCTTTGTTCACTGTGTGTAACACTCAGCAAAAATTCAGTCACATTCACGTTCATGTCTCCTCGCAGTGCATCACTTTCCATTTCTGTGATTATTCAGGTTTAAGTGACAGTGTAACCGTCACCTAAAACAACTGTATCATAGTCTATCTGTGACTAAAGTGAATGAGCAGCTCTATTGATGTAATATTACACACATTTTAAACTGGTGCTTATAAAGCTTAAAGCTACAGCTGGTAACTTTAATGAAATAACTTTGATTATATTCTGAAAGAATCATGAGACATAAAGTCTGTAAAAAAAAAAATCATGTCCCGCCTCTTCTTCCTACTGCTTCTAATGGCGTTCGCTTGAATCTACCACAGCCCACCAAAAACAACCAACCAGAGCCAAGGAATCTCTAACACAGCTGTAAGTCGTGTCCGTCATGGCTTGCGAAACACATCCAAATTGTCAAACTAGGCAGCGCTGATCAAATATGAATCAAGATTCTGTCACTGCATTGCCTACTTCGTGCCTAAAGTCTTTTTAGAAACATATTTAAGTGTACTGTTTAGCTGTAAAATGAGAAAGTTGGTAACCTGCCCGCCATGTTGAACACAGTCGAGTGAATAACCAGCAACGCCCACCATCTGGACCAACTCTCTTATTTTACAGCTAAACAGTACACTAAAAATGTGTCTGAAAACATTTGAGGAGAGAAATATGCAATGCAGTGACAGAATCTTAATTCATATTTGATCAGTGCTGCCTAGTTTGACAGTTTGACCGCAGTTCGCCAGCAGTGATTGACATGATTGACAGCTGCGTTAGAGACTCCTCAGCTCTGACTGGTTGTCACTGACATGCAGTAAGATCATTAGAAGTGCTACGAGGCAGTAAAGTAGGCAGAGGAACATGATTTTTTAACAGATTATCGGCCTCATTTAATGCTGTGTGAATATAGTAGCAGTTTCCTGCAAAAATTAAAAACTTTTTTTCCCCCGTCCCTTAATAAATAAGTAAATAAATACATTAAAATAAATTAAAAAAAAAGAAAAAATAGAGGAATATGCCAGCTAAAACAGATTAATAAAATACACAATAATCATAAATACAAAATTAAAAAAAATTAAATAACATAAATAAAAAATATTAAAATAAAATAAAAGACAGTTTAATTAAAAGCCAGGCTAATTAGGTAGGTCTTGAGTTTGCTTTTAAAAACATCAACACTATCTGCAGTCCTCGGGCCTTCAGGAAGACTGTTTCACTGACATGGACCATAGTTATGAAATGCTGCCTCACTGTGGGTTTTTGCTCTAACATTGGGGTTAGTTAAAAGGTCGCTACCAGAAGACCTTGAGGGTTCATACAGGTAAAAGCAGATCTGATAAATAGGCTAGGACTAAGACCTTAAGGAACTTTATAAACCAATAAAGGCTTTCATAAAATCAAACCTGAAGCACACAGGAAGCCAATGCAGAGACTTTAAAATGGTGTAATGTGTGCCCTCTTTCTAGTCCTCGTCAGCACACGTGCAGCTGAGTTTTGTAATAACTGTAGCTGAGCAATGTGTTTCCTCGGAAGACCAGAAAGTAGAGCATTACAGTAATCAATCTGCAGGTTATAAGAGCATGCATTAGTGTCTCTGTGTTGGCTTGAGAGAGACGGTCGCACTCTGGCAACGTTCTCAAGCTGGATCCAGTTTGGTTAAACCTCTAATATGTGTTTCAAAACTAAGATTAAAATCAAGGTGCTTCACCTGTTGACAGGGTTTTAGTGCCAGTTGAATGATTAAATGAATGAATAGTTTTTATTTCATACATACATCTGAAGAAACAAAGATTACACTCAATAACCAAAAAGGAACAGGCTGAAGCCCAAAGCTTATTTTTGCCTGTCCTATATCGACTAAAGGATAACTCAGAATAATACCAAAACAACACCAAACAAAGGCAATAAATAAACTGATAATTAAATACATTGAACTATACTTTAAATTATAATCCACATTTTGATCGTTTTATATATAATCCACACTCATTTTACATTTTAAGGCTTTTTAAAAAAACATCAGAGAGCAACATAACTTCTAAGCAGCGCTGAGTCCATTCCATAACTTGACTCCCAGAACTGAAACACATCTGTATTTGACATTAGTTCTCACTTTACATGTTTAAAATTATTTTGGGGGCTTTTTTGCCTCTAATGATGGGACAGTTTTGGGGCATGGAAGAGGGAGAAGGAGAGAGAGGATGGCATGAAGCGAAGGGCCTTGGGCCAAACACTGCCCTGTGCCACTCCACCTACTGAGCCACTGTGTGCCCCTTTTGTCCCTTTTTTTTTTTTTTTTTAAATAAAGGTTACCAGCTACAGCTCTCTGCTTTGCTCCCTCTCTGAAAAAAAGATAAAAAACATGTTGCTTCATGAGGCCAACAGTACCCAAACCCGACACTAGATGACAGCCTAAACTAGTGGATAACAATGGCTGCTCAGTAACAATAAGACTACAATGCAAAATGGTTCCAGCCAGATCAACCCCTACCTCTGGAAACCTCCAGACACCCCCAGTGTGGAGTATCTGTGAGCAAGAGGAAAAAAAAAGTAGCACATTTTTTTCCATAGAGCACTTAAAAACAACAAACGTTGACCAAAGTTCTAGAAATATGTGATTATTTTGTGAGTGCAAACCCCTCCACGACTTCTGGCCGAGCATAAAAATATGAATTACCTTCATGTTCTTATGTTTAATTATCCCTAAAAGCAGGCGT
Source organism: Cephalopholis sonnerati (assembly GCA_019142605.1). NCBI lineage: Eukaryota > Metazoa > Chordata > Actinopteri > Perciformes > Serranidae > Cephalopholis > Cephalopholis sonnerati. Next base: position 25,626,792 of record JAGQAX010000012.1, read on the forward strand.
CGAAGTGATAATTATAAAAACTGCGAAAAAAAGGTTAATGATTGTGGTTTGAGCACTCTTATCTCTCAAAAGGTCAGTGTGAGTGACCCTGTTTGTGAGCTGTGGCTTTGAATAAACTGTCTCTGATCGCAGGAAAGGAGAGCGATGGTGCGAGCGTGACACTGCCCGCGCCTTGTGATCAAGATTAAGACTCGTAATGTTGTGTAGGTGTTTGCTTTAATGAATTAAAAAGGCCACAAAAGACGGTATGTTGACGTTAACCCTGGAATACCATTAGGCTGAGTATCTGTTGCAGCTTATTATAGAGTAAAACTCTCAGTGCCTTCACACTGCAGCATTATTCGGGGGCCTCGGTATACTTTTTCAGACTCATAACCAACAGGGCTTACTTGGGTTACCCTTGTCCCACCAGCGAGTGCATATGTAGGCTTATGTGAGTTTAGGGAGCCATGGAGAGTACGCCCAGGAACAGCTGACAATTTATGCTAGTGGGGCCCCCACATTCTCAGAGAGAGAGGGAGAGAGACGAGGGGGGGAGGGAGGACTGGGGGAGAAGGAGAGAGGAGGAAAAAGAAGGGGGGATGAAGAGGGTAAGAAGCAGCGCAGACCTGGGTTGAAGGGGTGAGAGGAGAGAGAAAGAGGGGAGAGAGAGGGAAAGGGAGGCTGTCTTGTTTGTAGCTTGTCAGCAATTGCTTGAGACAAGCTTCCCCTCCATGTGTGAAAGCTACTTGGCAGGAATGCTTGGGCTGTACCAAGTGCAGCCAGGCGAGAGGGGGGTTCCACAAGAGGAACAGACCCGGATTGAGGAGCCAGTGTGTGGCTGAAGTAATCCTTCGGTGGTGGCGGCTCTTTGATGTTGTATCTTTGTGGATGTGTGTGTGTGTGTGTGTGTGTGTGTGTGGGGAGAGGAGAGGAGAGGAGAGGAGATGAGGGGAGGGAGGGAGCGGTGTGTGTGGGTGTGAATGGGGCTGGAGAGAGCGTTCTGTATGGATATGTGCTCTCTCTCCCCAGCAGCAACAAAAGAGAGGGAATGAGACACCCCCCTCCTCCCCAGCTCTCAAGAGAAAGAAAGCAAAAAAAAAAAAAAAAAGGAAAAGAAGATGATGAAACCTGAAGTGGTCCTGCAGTGTGAATTGCGTGTGTGCGAGCGTACACACACAGATGCTCATATGTGCATCTGCATATTCGTGTCTATGCGTGTGTGTGTGTGTGTCTCTGCATGCATGCCAGTGTGAATAGCTTCTCCAATTTAATCTGTTTACTAACAATCTGTGTGTATCCTGTTTGTGCTATTTATGTGTGTGTCGAGCCCAGTCTGTGGGTGGGTTTTTTTCTGCATGCAATTGTCTCTGTGTGTTTGAGTGTGGTCATGTTATGTGTTTTCTCCCCAGTAGAGGCTGTTATTGTCCTAAGAATGTGTGTGTGCATGCGTGTGTGTGTGTGTGTGTATACGTGCACGGGGTCAATCTCCAGTAGCCTGTTGCTTTCTGCTTCTGACTGCTCTCAGCTCTGCATCAGGAGGAATGCAGACTGAGATGGATTCCTGCAGGATTCCTCTTCTCTGGCTTCATTATTCCCAGTGCTGCCGCTGAACAAACACACACACGCACACACACACACATTTCTACCACTTCGCTGACACAAACAGGAATATCTTACAACCTAAACCGACTGGTCTTAATGATGAACACACTCCCCCCCCCAAAAAACTTTCTTCTCTAAATAACAGAGCTACAAACTCTCCTCCTCATCTCCTCTCATTTTCTCCCCTTTCACTCACTCCCCCCACATCTCTCTCATATTCTCACAAATGCACACGCTGCTGTTGGCAGTCTCGGGGTTTTATTTCCACACTCATCCTTTGTGTGTGTGTGTGTGTGGAAAAGCAGTAAAGTTTGAGAGCGTCCAGTCAGCAGCAGCAGCAGCAGCAGCAGGCTACCAAAAAGAGCAGCAGCCTTTATGTTACACAAGGAACTGAAAGCTCCTCTCATCCCTTCACCCCTGCTCATCATCTGTTTCCAGGACTTGTGGTATAAAAAAAAAAAAAGGAGGCCAAGAAACGGGATGCAATTTTAAATGAATTAGGCCGTGAATAATTTTCAGGATGTCAAAATGTATTGGGGTGAAGGCGTTTATGTAATTGGAGCACTTGGTTCACTGGTATACAGCTTAAGAGAGGAAATTCTTTATTAGGACTGGAACGCACCGCACACACACACGCAGCCCGTAATGAATACACACACACAAATTTGTGGACTTACATGTTTGATTTGAGCATGCATGCGTCGGTGCACACCTACGCACACACACCTGAGTGATGCGCTGGATGTACTCGACTGTGCTGACCTCATTTACATGTCCTCTTGAGGAGATGTACTGTAAAGAACGGAGGGGACGAGGCAGGATGAGGAGAGGAGAGGAAAGGAGGGATGAGGAGAGAGAAGGGACAGGGGGAGAGAATAGAGGAGTGGAGAAGGGAGGGAAGAGGAGAAGAGGAAAGTAGAAGGAGAGGAGAGGAGGAGAGAGAAGGAGAGGAGGGAAGAAGGGGAGAGGAAAGAGAGTATAGAAGACAAGAGAAAGAGACTAGGAGAGAAGAGGAGAGAAAGGGAAAAGAGAGAAGGAAAGGAGAGGAAAAAGAGGATAGTAGATAAATAGAGAGAAAAGGAGAGGGAAACAAGAGGAAAGAAAAGAGAGGATAGGAGACAGAAGGAGAGGAAAAGAAAGGAGAGTAGAGAAAAAGAGAAGGAGAGAGGGGGAAGGAAAAGGAGATGACAAAAAGCGAGGAGAGGAAGGGGAGGATAGGATGCAAAAGAAGAGGAAAAGAGGAGAGAACAGGGGAGAAAGGGAGAGGAGAGAGGGAAAGGAGAGGAAAAAGAGGATAGATAAATGGAGAGAAAAAGAGATGAGAGGAAAGAAAAGAGAGGATAGGAGACAAAAGGAGAGGAAGAGAGAGAAGAGGAGATAAGAGAAGGTAAGGAGACTATAGAGAGGGTAGAAAAGAAAAAGAGAGAAGAGGAAAGAAAAGGAGAAGGAGGGGAAAGGGAGGAGGAGAGGAAAGGATGGAAAGAGGAAAAGAGAGTAGAGAAGGAGATGAGAGGAAAGAGAGGAGGGTAGAGAAAAGGAGATGTGCGAAGGTGAGGAGAGGAAAGAGAGGGTAGGAGACAAAAGGAGAGAAAAAGAGGAGAGGAAAGATACAGAGGAGTATAGGGGAGAAAAGATGAACGGAGACTGAAAACGGGAGAGAGGAAGAAAGGAGAGAGAAGATTTTAGGAGAGGAGAGGAAATGAAATTAGAGAGAAGAGGCAAGGAGAGGAAGGAAAGAGGAGGAGGAGAAGGAGAAAAGGGAGGAGGGTAGAAGAAGGGAGGAAAGGAGAGGAGAGGGAATGAAACGAGAGAGGAGAGGCAATGAGAGAAAGGTTAGTGAAAAGGTGATGATAAAAGAAGAGTTGTGCAATGTAACGTGAAATGAAGGAACGGAAATGCTGAGACGCGAGGAGAGGAGAGTTGAGGTGAGGAAACGAGAGAGGAAGGGATGAAAAGGGGAAGAGCGAGAGATGAAAACGAAGGGGAGGAAAGGCTAAAGGAAGAGGGAGGGAAGGGCGAGGAAATAAGGCAGGGAAAGAGGAAGCGAAGGGAGGGCGTTTGGGGAGGAGAAAAAGATGGAGTGCAAAAGGATAGATGAAAGAGAGGGAAAGTTGAAAGGTAAAGGGGGCAGAGAAATGAATGAAGACTGTGGTGGAGGAAGGCAGGGATGGAGAGAAGGAGGGAGGGAGGCTGGCGGTGGAGGGAGGGAAGGAGGGAGGGAGGGAGGGAGGGAGTGAAGGGAAAGGGAGGAGGGTTGATCTCTGGGGTTTGAAGCACATTAGTATTCATGGGGAAGAGGAGGCCACAGACAGCAGAGAAACAGAGGGACCAGACTGAGAGCAGCATACCACACACACAAACACACACACACACACACACACACACACGCACACATAAATACACTCAACACTGCATGTAAGCAAGCGCTCACACACCTCTCTGTGTACGTGCCCACACACACACAGCGTATGTATTATGTGGATTTAGATGCTACAGAGGGCCCAACCATTCCTCCTGCTGAACGCAGAGACAATTGCACTCCATCTTGTGTCTAATATCTCCAGGTCGCACACATTAATGTGCACACAGGGTCTGAAAATCCTCCCCAGAGACGGCTCAGCGGTTGAGGCCTCCAAAACCGCACGCACACCCCTGCCGGCCTCGGATCGAATCCCGCCTCAGAAGCGCCTCTCCCGTGTTTTCATCCCTTTCCTCCCTCCTTGCTCCGTCAATAAAAAGCAGAACACACCGGAGGGCTGTTGGATGACGCCTGCCCGCTTTTGCTTTTCCCCTTTTTGAAAACGAGAAGACCTCAAGGAGCTACTGTACACCTTACAGGAGCGGGAGAGGAGTGAAGGAGTGCAGGTGACTCATTTCACTGTGGGAGAGGAGGGCTGGGCTGAGCTCTGGGGAAAAGGTGGAAGACAGGAAAGAGATTCGTATCGCGGTGGAGGCCACTTGCAAAACACCGCTGACGGTGGCAGGAGGAGAGCAGAGAGAAAGAGAGGGAGAGGGAAGAAACAGCAACACTCTCCGGGTGTTCTATTCTTAGTCTCTTCTCCTCAGACTTTGGGTGTACGTGTGTGTATGTGTGTGTGTGTGTGCGCGCGCGGGCATGTGTGGGCAGGCAGGTGGTGTACAGCTGACAGTTGATTTGCTGTGACACCAGACACACTGGCTGCCTTGGACTCCCGTGGCCTAGATATCAGAGTCTCCTGGAAGCCCCTCACACTCTATTTCACACACACATGCATGGTCACACACGCAAACACACACACTTAATCACATGCACACACTCATCTGTGTCACTTGCTTTTCTTTCTCTCTCTTTTTTGCCCCCCCCTTCTTTTTCCCTCTCTTAGACCTACATATCACTTTCTGATTGGCAAGCAGGTGGTCTCAACCGAATGTCCTTAAGGGTTCGGAGAGGGGGGGAGAAAAAAACTTAGCCTAGTAAAGATAACACCAACAGCAAGGCAGCAGGCGAGAGAAGCCAGAGAAAAGAAAAAAGGGAGCTTGAGACAGAGGAGGAGAGAAATTGTGACAAGAGAGAGACAAATAGAAAAAGAGAGAATGGCAAAAAAAGAGAAAGAGGAGTGATAGAGTGCAGGGAGCTGATGGAGTGAGAGGGAAGAAGAGAGTGAGATCCCATCATGTAAACAGTCTGAAGCACCGCATAGAGATGGAGGAGGCTGTTGCCATGGCGGCAGAGGCTGCATCCTTTTGTTAAAGATGTCACTCAGGGGGAATCAGGGCTAATGAGGAAGGACTTTGCGCCTGCGCGTGCATGTGTGCGCGCCAGTGTTTAGTCAATGTGTATCTGGGCAACACGGTCTGCTGGTATTCTTGAGCACTGGTGGTATAATGGTTCTCACTTCAGGAAATATAAAAGGAAAAATATAAAGGCTGATAGTGGAAAATACGGCGGAGAGTGGAGAGATGAGTGGGGAATTAAAAATAGAGGAGAGCTGAAGTCAAGCAGGGGTTACACAGCCCATGTAGAGAAATGTCAATGTCATTGGCGAGAAGGGCGGCGAGGCAGTGAACTACAGATGAATGTAACTGTGTGTGTGCGTCTGTGTGTGTGTGTCAGCGTGCCCGAGTGAACTCTATTGAGACTTAGGCAAGTGATGCGTGTGTGTGGTTTGGTGTGTCGCTGTGCTGCGTAGGTGGTTTGTTCTCTGTGCTCTTCATCTCGCTGCAAATTAGTGAAGAATCAAAGGGAAACAGGTTTTCATTTAATCCTACCCTCTCTGTCTCTCTCCGTCTTTCTTTCTTTTTCTCTTTTTCCCTCTCTTGTCTCTCCGTCCTCGGCAAACAGCCTTGAGCCTCCCACAGAGTGAATGCAGACATCTGCCTGCACTTTCTCTCTTTCTCTTTCTGTCTCTCCCTCTTTTTCTGTTTTAGAACCAACACACAAACACGCACACATACACACACTCGGCGTATTTGTTTTGCTGTCAGCACCGTCATCAAAGAGAGTGAGAGAGATCTTCGCGCCATTCTTCCATTCTACTCCATTTCCCTCTCCTCACTCGTTTTTTTTTTTTTCCCCTTCTGTTCCCCTCTACCAGCTCTCTTTTCCCTGATCTTCCGCTCTTTTCCCTCTCTTCCTCTGCCTTTATAGACAGGGATAAATAATTTGATCTGGAGGGTTTTGAAATTCCACCACTCTGAGAGGCGTGACGTTAATCTTTTATTATCTGCTCTCTCATTCTTCCTCTCCCTTTCTCTTCCATTCCTTTTCCTCCTTATCTCTCTACCAGACCCTCCCTCCCTCCCCCCCCTTTTCCCCAGCCCGTCCTTGCAGTATTCTAATGATTCATATTTCACATCCACTGCCTTTTCATTTAGCCTGTCTACACCGCTTCAGGGACAGCTACTCACGATCTTAATTGACTGAGGAGATAGAGGGGCTGGGTAGGTGGCAGAGGTAGAGCCACCATCCAACCCCCCACTGTACGGAAACGTACACATGCGAGGGTGAAACGGATACACTCTCCCCACACATTTGAACACACAAAAACACACCAATGCATGAGCAGGCATGCAGATTTGCACGCTGTGGTAATTAAGCTGTCGATTTTTTTTTCGTCTTAGGGTCAAGGGAGTGACGCAGGAGAGCAGAGCAGAAATGATGATGTGAAGGAAAGGATGCTCAGATGAGGAGAAATGAGAGGACTCACTCCCTCCCTTTCTCACCTCTCTCTCTCCATCTCTGTCTCTCCCTCCTCTGTCTCTGTATCCCCCCCTCCACCCCACCCCAACAACACCACCATCACCACCACATCCACCCTCCCACCCCCAACCCATCTCTCTGTCTGTCTGTGCCTCTCTTTGATCTCAGCCTCTGTCCCACACTGCATATTAAGATGCCCGGGCCCCTGTTTGGTATTCTGAGGCGGGCACCAGGATGCCAGTCTCCATATCCTCTCCTCGCTTCTCTCTGAAAGAGAGCAAAAACCCCTCTGTCTGTCTCAAGATGCTTATCCCGCTAAATGGGTCTGAAATAGCTGGAGAACAGGGCGGGGGAGCGGTGGTGGCGGCAGGGTAGAGAAGAAGAGAGATGCACGGAGGGGGGAGAGGGCGGTAAGGGGAAGTATTAGACACATCACAGACGGGTGGTGGTGGTTGAGGGGGGAGGAGTGGGAGGGGAAGGGGAAGGGGAAGGGAAGCGGGGTAAGGGAAAGAGAAGCAGAGTGATGGGGCTGATTTTAGCTGAGAGGATAATTAAACGCTATTATCACAATGGGCCAGTAATACAGCTAGCTTGTACATAGAGAAGCCAGCCCTCCCATGTTTGCCTCACTAAAAAGAGGGAGGAAGAAATAGGGGAGGAGGGAGAGCAGAGGAGAGGGAAGCACAGATTAATAGGCGGAGGAAGAGCAAGAGAAACAGAGAGAAAGACAGAGAGGCACGGAGGGGGGAGAGAGAGACGGTAAAATAGGCAAACAGAATTAGAATGGGAGAGTGAGTGGGAGAGTTTAGTGGTGGGGTGATTGCTCAGTGTTTGGGATTAGCATGACTCTTTCTCTCCCTCTCACCCACTCTCCCTCTCCCTCCATATATATATATCTCCCTCTTTCTTTCTCTCCCTCTCCTTCTATAAGCCCTGGGGATGGCACAGCTTTAGTTAAACTGCTCTATTAAACGGCGCCTGCTGAGAAAATCAAATTATAACTTCCTTTAATCAGCGAGTATCAGTGGCCCACACAGGAGCAGCCGGCTCTGACAGCACACACAGAGAGGGAGAGAGGGAGGGAGAGAAAGAAGGAGACTGTGACTGGAGACCTGAGGGAGGCCGATATGAACCTGTCTCCCGTCTGCTTTGGTTCCCATGGCAACAAGATAGAGTGAGGGGGAATATGGGTTGTGGAATGTCTGCATCTATCGTTTCCTCTCTGTAAGCATTCATACACAAAGATAGGAGAGGGGAAGAGAATACGCTCGGTGAGTCAGGGCGTCCTTCTGTTTGGGTGGCTTTTGAAGGTGGGTGCTCGCACTCACAACTGTCGTCATCTATGTCCCCGATGTCTGAGAGCCCCTGTGAGACCCCCCGCAGTGATGGAAAGTAACTAAGTAAATTTACTCAAGTACTGTGCTTAAGAATAGTTATTTTTATTGTCTTCTACTTTATACCTCTACTTCCCTACAGTTCAGAGGGAAATACTGTACTTGTCACTCCACCACATTTGTTCAACAGTTTGTCACATGGTGCCTTTCAGATTAAGATATCACACATATGAAACGATTATAAGATACCGTACTACTTCAAATAGTAGCCCGGGCTATTATTTGCTTAAATCACTATAATCAACAGGCCTATATTTGGGACAGGCCTTTAACTCCTCTCACACAAAACTGTTGCTCAGCAAAGATCAGGAAATACAATCAAATTTATAATATTTAAACCAGTATGAATATGACTTCGATCTAGCTCCGAAAGACAGCGCATCAGAGAGAGAGAGTTATCCAGGATGCCCGGCACACACATTACAGGGTAATCAAGGAATGAACACATAACTTTAGGAAGCCAACAACCCGGTTTTATACATCCGAAGAGCTTCTATAAAAAAAAAAGAACTGCTTGGCAACCAGACCAGGCTTCTAACTGAGACAGGCCTTTATTCGTCAAAATGTATAGTTACACCGGGCTAGTAAAAGGGACTGGGCTTTTATTTGAAGTTTTACGGTATACTATGTATTTTTTATATTTTAAACCAGTGGTTGTTTTGGCGTGTGACCTCATACAAACAACTGTGTGTATTTGGGGCCCGTTATTATTATTAGTAGTATTATTTCAGCTCTATTTTTCTGAATTAACAAGCTTATTATCTCAAAATTCTGAGAAAATGTTTCATGTAAAAGAATCTGCTCATTTTTCTGAATTAATGAGATTATTATCTCAGAATTACAGAAAAGCTTTCATTAAAAAATCTGCTCTAATTTTTCTGAATTAGAAGACTAATAATCTCGTTGATTCAGAAAAACAAGAGCAGAATTTACATTTATGAACCACTGGAGTCACAGGGAGGTAGGGTCACAGTGGTATACCATGAAACAGTATACCATGGTATAAAAATTGCTGGTTGTTATAACGCATCCATTTGCTTGTCTATGGTATTGTAAAAAAAAATGCAACTGCACTGTCACCTGCATGTGTGCATCCCCTTTCCTCCTCGACTGCCTGTTGCACATTTTTAATACACATACTAATAAGTGTTTATTAAACCAAAAAAAGGTCTTATTTCATTCCTTTAAGGATCACTCTGACTATTTTAATATTATTACTAACAATAATTGTGTTATACTGTACACTATGATGCTGTTAAACTTGTGCCTCGTGCTGCTCCGGAATAGCCTTACGCTCTCAATCAAATGCTCCCCCTCCATTGACACTTATAAGACAAGTCTTAAAACGTACTTGTTTTCAATGGCCTTTGGTTGTTCATAGTGGTTTTAATATTTAATGTATTTTATAATCTTTTTTACTTACACGATTGTACTTGTGTCATTCTGTTTTATATTTGTGTACATATTTAATTTGTACAGCACTGTGGTCAGCTGTGGTTGTTTTTAAATGTGCTATATAAATAAACTGGATTTGATTTTATTTGATTTGAACTGTGATGTTTCCAGAGATGGTTATCGTACCATGAAAGTCTCCTACTGTTGTAACCCTACAAGGAGGTGGTTGAGGAGGTTGGGGTTTAGGTGTAGACTGGAACACCCGAGTCTGTGTTTTGTATCCTGAGTTCCATCTGTGGTTCGGTTTAGGAAACAAAAGCACTCTGGTTAAGGTTAGGGAAACATTGCGGTTTTGGTTAAATGTTAACAGTCACATTGGGTCTGGTGACTCTAATCACCGCTCTCTGTACTCAAGTAGACCGCAACCTTTTCCTCACCTTAACCAAATGCTGTGAACACTTAAAGGTAACCATTACAAAGTTTAATAAAACTGTAGTCACTAACAGCGGACACTGTGATGCAGGATCAGATATTTTGGTAGAAAACAAATAAGATGTTGTCAGGGAACATTTACTATTATGTTCGGTATAAAGATTTTTGTGACCTCAGTCATTTCCTCATGATGTTAACAGAAAATGTAATCCAGCCAGCGTTATGTTTCATTTAAAACGTATCTGCAAATTAGAAGTATGTAAATGTATTTAGGGTTTTCCGATTCCAGCAGTTCCACTGAAAAGCCATTTTCCAACTAAACTTCTCAAATGGTTCGAGGCCCAAAGAGGTCTCGGACATAACAGGATAGTCCCAAAAAGCAATACAAATTTGTGTAACAGGACTTTTTGCTTTTTCGTCTCTCCTCTGCATTAATCATCTCATGACCCCTCAGATTTATCTTGTGGCCATTTGGAGGGGCCCGACCCTTAGGTTGGGACACAGGACTAAAATACCTACATAAAGAAGCTAAAACTGGCTCCACCTGACCAGTTTTAACAATTTAATAATGCAATATATCAGTCTGTGCACTCTGATTTTTGATATTTAAAGTACATTTAGCTGTGTACTTTTACTTTGGTAAGAGCTTAAAGCAGGACTTTAACATTCAGGAGTATTCTTGAATTGTTATACTGGTACTTTTACTTAAAAAAAGGACCTGAATACTTCTTTTATCACTGGACCTGAGCTCAGCTCCTGTAAAGCTGTAAATGCTGTAAAGCCTCAGCCGTATAAGCGTAATAGACTCGTGCAATCATAAATCCTTCTCGTTAGGAGGCGATCTAATCGCTCTCGCCTCTGATTAGTCATTAACAGTCCAGTTAGTGAAATGGTGAGACGCAGGTGGGTGGGCAACTGCTTAGATCTCCGGGGTCTGCCTCAACTCGTTAATGATTGGTTAATTAACATTGTTTCAGTCCTCCAGCTTGTTTACACTCACCTGCCACGGGGAAGAGTCAGAAAACACTGCTGCAGGGGACAGTAAACAATGAGAGGAGGGGGGGCAAAGACGGCAGGGCAGTGAAATGATGTTGACACTTACAATTGAACTCAATCTTTATGTTTGAAAATCAACTTGAGTGAGACCAGCACAAAGAGAGACGTGAGACTGGTGGTGAAAGTGTGGAGAATACAATGGAAGAGAATAGGCCAAGTGGTAGCATCTCAGTGCATCAACCATCGTTAGGGCTCCGTGAGGCAGTGCTTGTCTCTGTTACTCATAGCAACACTGCATACCATGATAATAGGCTGACTGATGATTGGTCAGGCTGCCACACTCTGGTAAGTGACCTCACCGCTGTGTGAGTGAGCTCACTGTCTCAGTATTTTGATAACCCAGCCAGTCCTGGCGTTCATCGCGGCAACGCCACTGAAATGTGTTAATGAACCAACTGTAGGCCAACATGGGAGCCCCAAAGATACACAAACACACCCTATATCCTGGTTTCCCCACAGCTACTGGTCTGTATTACTGTATTTTGTTAATATTCTGTGTGTTACTTTATAAGAGTTACTGTCTGTATCAATAAAATGTATCACACCTCCAGCCCACCACCTCCTCTCTCCTCTCTGCGTCTACAGTGTGTGTCTCCACAGCATAACAGTGTGTTCACACCGGGCGCGAAGCGAATTTTTCGCGCGACGAGATTACATACAAAGTCAATGTAAAGACGCGAATAGACGCGAATTTGTGCCGGCGGCGCGAATGTCGCGAATAGCGCGGCGCGAATGACGCGAATAGCACGGCGCGAATGGAATGTACACGCGAAATTCGCGTCACTCGCCTATTCGCGCAAGTTCAAAATATTGAACTCCAGCGAAATATTCGCTTGATGCTGTGTTGGAGCAGCCTATCAGCGTTGAGGTTTTCGTGTCGTCACCACGTCACTGCGTCGTCACCACGTCACTACGTCACTACGCCCCTCTTCCCGGCATTGTTTGAAAAATGGAGGAAAAACTGATCGTAGCGGTGTGTGGCCATCCTGAGCTTTACAATGTTACCTCGCCTTATTACAAGATCCGCGCCAAAAAGGACCTGGCGTGGAGGAAGGTGGCGGAGGAGGTTGGTCTGCCTGGTGAGTTTTGAAAATTATTGTCTGTACTTTTCTCTCAACAAAGTTAGCAGTAGCAGATTTAGCACCACTGAGCTAACGTCAGCTTTCTTTCCTGTTGGTGATCGACACCGGCATGTTACTTGTCTACTAGTTCCTAAACAATTCATGTTTAACGTTACATGTGTTTCTTCAGAGGAGATATGCAGGCGCAAATGGAAAGGGTTGAGGGACACATATATGAAGGAGAAGAAAAAGGAGAGGGAGAGGAAGAGCGGAGCAGCAGGGACAGGAGGGAAACGGTGGCGTTACTTTGCGGTCCTCTCCTTCCTCGACCCCTATATCACCCCAAAAACCACCTCGGGAAACATGCAGGCGGGGGTCGAGGAAGGAGATTGGACCGCAGAGCACGGAGAGGAAGAGGAAGAGGACCAGGGCAGTGCAGCAGCAGCAGCAGCAGAGCCAGTTGATGAGACAGGAGGTTGGTTGTCAAGAAATAGACACAGCAAGGGAAACACATGCAGAGGATTGTTTTTGTACATTGACAACTACTTTTTTTTTTTTAAATTTCACTGGAAGGTGATGCAAATTCAAACTGTAATGGCTGGAAATGTATATGGTTGCTTTTGGAAATTAATTTGTATACTGTTTATTTATATGACACTTAAAGCTATAAAGTAGCTAAACAAAAAATTCCCCCTTGTGATTAGTAAAATGTTTTTGTGTTTATTACTACAGACATAGCTGATCAGTCATCAGACAGCGAGGCAGAATCGGCTCCTGCTCTTTCTTCAGCTCCTCCTGATGAGAGGTCTGCTCCTCCTCCCACTACCACCTCTGCTCCTGCTGCTCCTGCTGCTGCTGCTGCTCCAGCTCAAGCCCCTGGGTCTCAATCCCAGACACCCAGAGGTATGTAATTGTAAAAAGTTGTATTGCCTTTGTTTGTGCTGTGAGTGGAATTTAAGTACATATGTTTTGTTTTCAATGGACAGTAGAACACTGGTACGCCCCAGTGAGCCTTTACTTTACAGAACTTGACTGAGCTTCTGTTTCAATTTCCATTTCCATACAGTGCGAAGGAGGATCGACAGGGCCAGGGCAGAGGACAGACGGCCCGAAATTGAGGAGCTCCTAATTGCTGCGCTGAGGAGGGAGCAACAACCCCCTCCTCCTGCCCCCTCAGAGGATGAGCTGTTCCTCAGAAGCCTGGTTCCTGCTCTGCAGAGAATGTCGCCCCAGCAGAAAGAATTTGTTCAATTTCAAATTCATAAATTAATTTTTGAATCTAGTACATTCACACTCAATCTGGAACCATTGGAGTAGTTCTCCTGGGGTGACAGTCTTTGCAGGGCAGGAACCAGGCTTTAGTCCTAATTTTGTTTTTCTGTTCCTTTTTTAGTCCTTGTTCTGTTCTGTTCTGTTCTGTTCTATGTTATATAAAAAGTAATTTATTTTAAATTGTTTTGTTTTTTTTTTACGTTTAACTTGTTCCACATTCCTCAAATATATTTTTTTAAAATAAATGCATTTTGTCCATCAGGACCAAAATTTGACTTTGTGTGCCTTTCTTTAAGTTGAGATATAAGTTGAAAATAAGCTTTTGTTTAGTGACCTAGAAAGACAATAAACTCAGGATTATCCTTACCTAGATAAAATATCAATATGCTATTCATTTTTGTGCTTCTTCTATTCTGTTTTTATTGCAGTGTAAACATGCTGAAGTAAAAGCTATACTACTATATAATTATGAAATATTATAGATAGGAAGCAGACACAATGTTCTCTATGATATGAATAGATGACACAGACACAGGCGTGCATATTTATTCTGGTGCATATTTTCAATGCAGGAATGATGCTCTTTAGTAATGTGTAGGTGGCTCTTAAAAGAGCCGTTTTGTGTGCTTTACACTCTATCTTGCCATGCCACAGCTCCCTCCGCAGAGAAGAAGGATGTTAGCGTCTCCCTCACCCTGACGGCCTCTCTGGCTGAATTGTTGGCAGCAATTCTCCCCAGACCTGGCAGTGGCTCTACCTCACCGATGGCGACTGGGATGCTTGCTCTCCCTGCAGGTGTCTGGCTTGACCTCCGCAAGAAGTTGTGGAGAACGCAGGTGGCTTTGACACAACGCTCGGCCACTTCTGGTTGGACCTCCATGGGACGCCTGTAGACCCTCCACTGAGAGGAAAGGATCCCAAAGGCGCATTCAACTACCAGCCGAGCTCGGGAAAGGCGGTAGTTGAATATCCGGCGGTCTCGTGGAAGCATGCGCCCTGGGAATGGCCTCATAAGATTCGTGCGCAGTGGAAATGCTTCGTCTGCAACGAAGACATGAGGCTGTGGCCCTCTGTGATCGGCTCCAGGAAGTGGTAGGTCAGGAGGGAGTTGCAGCGTACCTGATCGAAGAGCCTGACCAAAGGCTGAATTGGCCAAAATCCCTCCATCGCTGGTTCGGCCGTACCCCCCAACATCGATCACACGAAAGCGATACTGGGAATCCACAACTGCAAGCAGAACCAAGGAGAAGGTTCCCTTGTAATTAAAATACAAGGACCCAGTGTTGGCAGGGGCTTTCAGGGTGACATGTTTGCCATCCAACGCTCCACAGCAGAGAGGGAAATTCCAGCGCTCCTGGAAATTCTTTGCGATAATTCTCCAGTCCTCGGTGGTGGGCACAGGCATGTATTCCTCCACGAGGCATTCCCAGATGGCAGTGACAACATCTGACACGATGATGGAAACGGTGGAGACCCCGACCCTGAAGCTGCTGGCAATTGTGCGAAATGAATCGCCAGTAGCTAGGTATCTGCAACAGAAAAAAATTTAATACAGATTAGTTGTGGGGAAACATATAGGTAGTAATGCTGTTTTTGGTTAGTAGTAGTTTATAGCCCTTGGCTGTCTAAGTGACTGTTAATATTCAGGGAGTAAAATTGAAATGTGGAAATGTGTATATCCATTAGTCACTAACTTATGTATCTGTTCAACAGCTATTAAATTATTATTTTACAACTATTTTGTGTCTGAAATCTACCAGCTTATAGCCTACTTTTAACATATTATTAGCTACTTAATTGCGGTGAAAAGGCCTAAATGAAGAGCTTACTTTGCTTTTAACCTTTTCATTATAGGCCTATTAATGTCAAACCAAACCAGACCAAATAATTAAATAATATTTAATATTTAAATTATATTTCACTTGTTAACAATTTCAGATTTGATCTGGGTGTGAGCTGTATATGGCCGCTTAGCCGTATACTAATGAACAAATGCTGAAGTAAAAATTTAAAAATGTTCTGTTAACTTCAAATGATTTATTTTACTAGTCTAGTATTTATTGCTTTGTTATTACGCGAGGCTCGCTCTGGGCAGCCTCGGCTCGCTCCAGCGGAGCAGCCGCAGAATATAGGAGTGTGGATTAGTGAAGTGTCATTTGAACATATTTTCTATCAGCAATTAAGTGTAAATATTGAAGTTTACGGCATGTACGTGGGTGTCACATAGCTGGGGTGGACACACACAATCGCTAAAACCCTCACATATGTTTACAGTCGTGTCTTCAAAGTTAATCTCACTAATAAGGAAAAAGGAATTATTATTATAATTGTAAAGCCCAATAAATCTCATCCTGCAAAGTGCGTGCAGGACGAGATCACAGCTGTCCGCTCATCTTAAAGGAGATCAGCCAGTATGGCAGCTGGAACAGCTGCCATACTTTGCGTCTGTGTGCTTATTATGATTCAGAAAAACAAGGATTAAACAATTATGATTCATAACATACAAAATAAATAACATGTTATATCATGAGACCGGCCCTACCCGGGGAGAAAAAGGTCTGTGTGCTTCTGTCACTGCTGGTTAGTTGTGCGTAATTTGCGCACAAACTTCAGAAACACTTTATCTTGTTATCTACACCTCGTTGGCGGGACAGAGGAGCGACGATGGGAGTTGGGGATGTGAAGGATGAGGAGAATGAGCAGGAACATGGATTGGCCAACCAATATTGAATCAACAACTTTCTCTACACATGGAACATTGATTTTCACACGCAAAAAACTCACCGAAGGCAGATGGACAGGCGCTCCGCGGCTGGGACGGAACGCCTGTAGTTGGTGTCCTGGCGGGATATCCCGGCACCGATCCTGCTCAACAGGTCATCGAACTGGGCCGTGGTCAGCCTGAAGTAGCGCTGGAAGCGGCCGTCATCCAGGCGCAGCTCCTGCAGGAGATGATGGTACTCTCCCAGCTGTGTGCGTCTGCGGAGGATGTCGTGGACCCAAACACGTCGGCGCTTGGGTTTCCGACGAACCTCGGACTGCCACAGCAAGTACAATGCAGCGATGCTTGTCACAGACATGGTCGATGAGAGAGAAATTGCGGGAAAATCATCAATATATATATATATATATATATATATCATCCTACGGAAGCCGAAAGGGTCATCTCCGTACCCTCCTCTGGCGAATATTCGCAACTCTGCCACGCGCGACGCTCGCGCGAATGTCGCGAGTAAAATTAAATGTTCCAGCGGCCTAACTCGCGCGAGTAGAGCGAGGCGAATATTTTACTCGCGCCCGGTGTGAACACACAGTAAGACAGAAAGAGAGACAGAGCTTTGTGGTGTGTCACTGATCTCTGCTAGCGTGCACAAACATGTCCAACGTAGCCATGGCCTGCTTGTCAAAAGTCACAAATATGCAGCTCTCATCCCATGATTTTGTGTCCTACGTACTGTGTGTCATCCCGCAGCGCTCACTGCCGTAAAAGGCTTCAACGTTGCTGATGCTCTACAGCCATGTGCAAAATATGCAGGGAGACTCAAGGTATGTTAACACAACTAACAAGAAAGAAAGAATGAAAGCAAGAAAGATGAGTTTCAAATAAACCAAATTAGGTTCGAACAGTTTTAAAGAGCTACTTAAAGGCCCAGTACAGACATGGAACATAATGAGTATGTTCTCTTTAGTTTATAATCACCTGAAAATAAAAATCACTGTGTTTTTGTTACCTTTAAATGAGCCATTTATACCTAGATACGGGGCAGGTCCTCGTCATAGATTTATAATAATAATACCTAGATAATGGATGCCAAGATGGCGTCTATTCATTCCAATGGAGTTGCTCACCTGGCGCATATGCCAAAAAAGTTTTAAGCTTCTGGGTTTACTTCCACAGTATGTGGTCCACTGAATACGCACAGTAGTGTTTCTCCCACTGGCCCCGCCCACAAGCTCACACTCGGCTTGTGGACTTCACAATGTAATGACGTTAAAGATTTTTAAATCGCTTTTCTCAGCTTGAGAAATATTTACAAATATAAAACCTCCATGGATCAAAAATTCATAATAGAAAGAGTCATAATTGACCTTGTTTGCAGTTTGAGGAGTCCTGTCAACAGTTTCAGGGTGCATTCACACCAGGATAGTCCGGGGGACTCGATTCGATTTGGCGTGAAATGCCGAAAAATTTCACACCTTCATTTGGCACTCTTTAAAGCGGACGAAACCGTCTGGACAGCGTTACGCAGTTACAACAGCTGCTTGTTTGGGGGTGCTATTGCCCGAAGCGACTGCTGACCAGGAAAAAAAAAAGCATGAGAAAGAAGAAAACCCAGCTCATCGAATGGCCAGGACCGAAAACACAAATCCATCCCCTTCCATTTCCTACCCAGCATGTTGCTCTGTAAATGAGACGAACGCAGCAGTACCGCGAGAGACTACCGACGTGCTGCTGTGGTTAAACAGACGCCGAGTGAGGTACTTTAAGGTTTTCAGATCACATATGTCCGTAAATTATACATATGCACTGCGCTCTACTTCACCCTTTGGTTCGCTGGATAGTCCGGTTGCATTTCCCACTGTAGGCTAACCGCACCAGGGTTCTCTTGCAAGTGAACCGAGACCCCCAGTTTTCAAGTGGACCAGAGTTTGCTTGTTTGGTCTGCACCAGAGCTCGAATGAGCGTTCACACCACTCCAAACGAACCAAACTATCTGTGGAAGCGGACGAGGGTTCGTTTAAGGTGGACCAAATAGTGCCAATGTGAATGCGCCCTTACAGATGTGTGTTTTCATTATGGTGGTCTATGGGGAGAATGCTTTTTGGGCTGCGGGAGATTTTTTGCTGCAACACCGTGAGTGGCCACTGGGAAATTGTCTGCAAGGCTGTGCAGCATTCTGAGGGCCTGGTCCACATTTACGGAATCCGCCATGTTGGATTGCAATGTTTCTACAGTAGCCCTGAACAGACAAACCAAACACTGGGTCTAGATAGGCCATTCACGTTTTTGCCTTGGCCTCTGTAGTTAGCAGCCCCTTCATGATAAACAGTGAGGGAAAAACACTTATTTTGTCAGTGTTTTTGCCGGTTTAAATTACCTGGTCCGTTTGTTTTGGAGAGGAAGTGACCTATGTGAGTAATTTTGCTCCCGATTAAAACCTCCTGAACAATGAAAACTGAAGTTATCTTCACCAGGAATTCACGCGTGGAACATGGGAGAAGTTTCAGCTGGGTGCAGTCTACAATCGTCTGTGCTAGATGCCACTAAATCCTACAGTTTCTTTTAAAGAGCTAGTTTAAATAACACAAACGATCATTTAAGTAATATTCCTAGCAAAAGTTCCAAAGATCCAGCGAGCCCAGCTTCTAAAATATGTCTACTGTTAGTTTTCTTAGATGTCTGTGACTGTCAGCCCCTAAGGATTCGGACCATTGCTCTAGCAAAACAAGCTATTCACATAAGTCACCTTGGGCTTTGGGAAATTGTGACGGACATTTCACACTGCTCTCTGACATTTTATGGCCCAAATGATTAATTGAGAGAAAATCGTGAGCTGCAGCCCACACAACTTTTCAGCATGGCATCCCTTTATTCTTTGTGTTAAGTTGTGTTGCTATTGGCCTGTTTAAGAATTCTGAAAGTATTGAAAGAAAACCTGCCCTGTTGCTAACTCAAATTTCGTGACGCAACTCCTCTCAATAACTGAAAAGACATAATACACTCATGATTTTGTCCTTGTACATTTAAACTGCCGTGCACACATAAAACCGAGCCCTCAAACAGACACTTGAAGAAGAATGTCTCAGTTTGAAAAGACGTCTTCACTTTGAGAGACTAAATCAGTTCTCAGAGAAGAACGGGAACACACACACACACATATTCAGGCCAGCTAATATTGTGTGCACTTAAACACCAATTCATTCAATCCCCAGTTGTCATGATTATACATTTGGGTTAGATTTGAAATGTATCTTGATTAAATATTGAGAAGGACCACTCTCACATTGCATGTTCTTAATGTTTCACTCATCCTCTGAGGCTTGCGATAGTCTGATAAGTGTGTGTGTGTGTGTGTGTGTGTGTGTGCTGTAGGCGAACATAATTTTATTTATCAAGTGGTATCAGTCTATATTTTAATGTCGTTAGCTACTTTGCACATCATGAACACTAATAAAACTGGATGCCACTGAGTAATACTGCTTAAAGAGAAGGAATGAAGGACGATCTAATATAATAATATATAATATAATAATTACGTCTGTTAAGGTTCTTTCCTCTTGTAACATTAAATGAGTAAACCCTGTGCATCATTAATGACCTCCACCCCCTTACTAAAATAAACTGGATGGAAAATTATGATACATTTTTATATACATCCCTCATTATAATGCAATGATGATTTGGGGGGTTATAAAGTCAGCAATTACCTGATTAATGAAGTAACTTGATGTCTTAAAGTACAAAACCTGAAACTGATATGTTTCTAGGTGTCTTACAGTTTCACTAATGTTACACATACATTAAAGGACATCAGGGTTATCTCAGCGTGAGCTTGAAGACTACACATTTATGACAGAAAACATGAGTCACAAACTGAAGGTGGTGTTTAAAAGACATGGCCATTGGCCAGACAGGGAGGATCTGATGTAAAGATGGATTGCATTGTGGGAAATGTAGGATTAAGGGTTTTATGAACCCATACTATGGGCCAAAAAACAAACAATCTAGGTGTTGTAGCCTTTGCTGCTTCAATTTTTACTTTTTCTTTTGTGACTCTTAACTTAAAAGGCTGTATTCCTTTAAAACAAATACAGATGCTGCTAAGTTAGTGCATCTTTTAGAGAGAAAACAAGACTCTTTGATACAGCTGTTGCTAAACTGACAGCTTCATTAATGGAGAAAAACATCTGGACAAAAAATAACCAGAATGTTAATTCCACAAATGGCGAAATGTCAGTATCCTAGTGACAGTAACACCTGGCTGCAACACATGATTCCAGATTAATGTGCCAGATTCTTGATTAATTGATTAATAATTTAATCTCTATTATCATTAGATACTGAGAAATCTATCCTTTCATCCATTTTCATCTGCTTATCCAAGGCCGGGTCGTGGGGGCAGCAGGCCAAGCAAATCACCCCAGACATCCCTCTCCCCAGCAACGCTTTCCAGCTCCTCCTGGGGGACCCCAAGGTGTTCCCAGGCCAGATGAGATATGTAATCCCTCCAGTGTGTTCTTGGTCTGCTCTGGGGTCTCCTACCAGTTGGACATTCCCGTAGCACCTCTAATAGGAGGCGCCCAGAGGCATCCTGATTGGATGCCCGAACCACCTCAGCTGACCCCTTTCAATGCAAAGGAGCAGTGCCTCTACTCCGAGCTCGTCCGGATGTCCGAGCTCTTTAGGGGACGTAGATGGACATGTGAATCGAAGACTTTGCCCTCCAGCTCAGCTCCCTCTTCACCACAACGGTCCCAAGCTGCACCAAACCGCCGATCCATCTCACGCTCCATTCTAACCTCACTCATGAACAAGACTCTGAGATACTTGAACTCCCTCGCTTTAGGCACTAACTCTCTCCCAACCCGGAGAGGGCAATCCAACAGTTACCGGCAGAGAACCACGGCCTCAGATTTGGAGGTGCTGACTCTCATCCTGACCACTTCACACTCAGCTGCAAACCATCCCAGTGCATGCTGAAGGTCACGGAATTTGTGATGGGCATTTCTCAGTATCCCTGGTATGGGGACACTGAGAAATGCCCATCTCAAATTCTGAAAGCCCAGGGTGGCATCATCAAATGTCTTAGCAAACAGTCCAAAACCTTAAAGGAGCAGTATGTAACCCTTAAAATGATCACTGGCTGTTGAGTCTCATTCATAGGTTGTCAAATACAGACACTCTGGATTGACAGTCGGCCCACCCTACTAACCCAAAGTGTCGATATTTGAAGACCTGGGTGTGACACTCAACGTCAACTGTACCTCTCCAGAGCGACATACAGCACCTTTCAAGAAATACTTCACCCACAAAATGATTGTGGTGATGATTGTCATGCTGTGTTGAACTCATTGTCACATGCCACCACTGATAATGGCGGACATACTGATTAATTGACTGATTAGAGACATCTTTAACAACGGCAAAACTACATCAAAACATCAGTTTACAAACTCTAACAAAACTTGTGCAGAATAATGTGAGTCTCATTTATCCAGTCGTGCGCTCAGTACTTCACAAACATGCATGTTTGCTTAAACCTTAGTATTTAAAACTGAACTGAAAGTTAAACTTTAAAGTCAGACTCCAGTATTTAATTTTTTTTTAGCGAAAATGCACCTGTCTGGGAAGTACTGAGCATACAACTGGATAAATGAGACTTGCATTACACTGCATGAGTGGCAAGAGGAATTTATAAACAGGTGTTTTGTTATTGTCTTGCTGTTGTGAAAGGTGGTCCAAAAGCAATTAATAAATCAATATGATTGCTGATCTCAAACAAAGTTTTCTTCACGAATTTAAGGAAACACAGCATGACTGATTGAAACAAACAAACAAACAAACAAAACCAAACAAACACCAGCATGCTTTCATAGGCAAGATGGTTGCATTGTGGGAAATGTAGGATTGGGGGTTTTATGAACCCATACTACAGGCCAACTAAAAAAAACAACCTAGATATTGTAGTTTTTGCTACTTTAATTTCTACTTTTTCCTTTGTGACTCCCACAACTTCATAGAAGTGCACTATTAATTGGCTGCATTCATTTAAAACATATAGCCAGATGCAGCTAAGTTGGTGCAGCTTAAAAAAAACTTTGATACAGCTGCTGCTAAATTGACAGCTTCATTAATGGGGAGCAACATCTGGACAATAAAAAAACTGCCAGAATTTTATAAATGTCAACAGTGACAGTGCAACAAGATTAATCTGCCAATTATTTTCCTTTTAACTGATTAATAATTTAATCTATATTACCATTAGACACTGAAAAATGGCCATCACAAATTCCTAAAAGTCAAAGTGACATCATCAAGTGTCTTCACAAACAGTCCAAAACTTTACCTAAGACAGAAAACAGCAACACAGTCTTATTATCAGGAAGCAGATGTTTGTAAATAATTTCTAATAATAGGCTAATTGATTATAAATAGGCAAGTTGTTGATTTTTTTGTTTGTTTTGTTAGTCAACAAATCAGCCAATAGACTTATTTGTTTTTCTTTTCTTTTTTCAAACTTAAATCATTATCCTGTGAGAACTTCCTCACGTCTGATGCTTGGTACTCCCAAGTTCTTTCATATGAGGAAGTTCGATGCCTCCACAAAGACGAGGCTGCCACTCCGCAAAATACAGCAACAGCTTTATAAACTAGCGTCATGTGTGTTTGTCATTCCGTGCATATATTTGTGTTTTTATCTAGTGTTTACCGTGTAACATGGAGTGGACGTTGGCGTCTCGCTGCTGTCCGACAGTAACATTCTCACTGGCACACAGACCTGACCTAGAATTGCTACTTAGAATTCGGGCGAAACCATCGCGCTGGAACGGAGGGGGGAGAGACGACAGGAAATCTTGACTGGGATGTAATGGAGTAGGACCACTGGAAAGCTCGGGCGAAAGGGGGGAGACATATTTCTATTTTATAATGTTCCCCTGATAATGTTGTGATTTGATTGTTGTACAATATGAATCCGTCGTTCGAGGAAAGCGGAAATTAAGCCAACATTCCAGGTGAGTGCTCCTTTTCTCAAATCCAGGTGGAAAGTGTCGGTACCACAGCTCGCCTCCTGGCAACGGGCACACGCGGGTCCTCCTCCCGGGGACATCTCACTCCGGTATCCGTTCTTCTCTGCCTCTGTCCCCGAAGGCTGGCTAGCAAACCCACGTCGTGTCTGGCCTGGCAGACAGTGAGCGCCCTTTCAACCGTAAACGCCGATTTTTCCAGCGCACCAAGAGCGGATTATTCACGATGTTTTCAGCATGGTGTAAAACCCGCGGAGAAATATTGGTTTTTACCCCATTATACTGGAGGACCGCCCGTGCTTCGTGAAAATGAAAAAAGGATACAATGCAGCATGCATGTTCTGCATTCTTCGGGAGTACCACACCGCTGGTATTGTATTTCCTTTATTAAAAATGTGTTTGATATGATTTATAAACGCGTAGCGAGATTATAGGCCTCTGCTTGATTGTGTCGGCCAGCCCTATCATCTGCCGAGCGATTTAATTGTTACATTGTTAACGGAGCTAGCAGAACTTGAAAATGAACGTTTGCCCAAGGAGGGCCTGAATTGTTTTAATGGCAGACAAAGCCCCGAAATGAATCTCATTTCGTGTGTGTTTTTCGTGTGCTTGTGGCCCGACGTCGTTGTTCTCGCTCTCAGCCGCCGTCCAGTGCCTCCCTCTTCGGGGAAGACTTTGTTTGCGCTGGCCGACGCTCCATGAATGCAAGTGCTGAAGTCCTCCCTTCCCCCCCAGTTCTCTGGCGAAACAGGAACAACTTCTTTTAGGAAAAAGAAAAAAAAAGTTCCTGGAGTTTCAAGCGCCATGGAATTACTTTGTCCGCCAAGAGTTGTCCAGTGAGGCGCTGAGATTTCAGGGGGGAAGTGTAGTCTGTGTGGCTGTTGTGTGCTTTACGTTTATTTGCGGAGTTTTAGGGTTTGTAGATGTGTGTGTGTGTGTGTGTGTGTGTGTGTTTTAGGGACGACTTCCTCGAGTAGGCCCGTTTGTGAGTAACTTGTGTGGCATTGTGCTGTGTTACCTTGGCAAGGCCAGGAGAGCTAAACATGGCAAAGAATGTGCTCAGTGTTTTAGTTTTACCAATCTTTTTTTAAACTTGGGAGTGAAAAAAATCCACAGGTCCCACAGTGTTAAAAAAAAAAAATAGCAGAAGACATCTGATACCTGGGAATTTTGTGAATTTGCTCCCCCTAATGAATAAAGTCTTGTTGTAAGTGTCCCTAAAGTCGTTTATTTTCCTTTCATAAATCATTTTGCATGGACTCAAAAATAGATTTCCCGACTTCTCCCTCGCAATTGCAAAGAGAAAATCCCCGCTGCTTCTGTGCTTTGTTGCCTTCTTGTCCTTTAGCTGATGCTGTTATCCAGGGTGACCTCTGAGTCTGGAGGTAGGGGTTCACTATCTCGAAGCCAGTTGCTGAGATTGAACTGCAGACCTTCCTGTTACAGGACTCTGGTCTCTTCAATTGCTAGGCAACACTGCTGTCTGCACGGACGTGTAACTGTTGCATAGTCCTCAGGCGGTTTCATATTTATCTCCTCTACTGTCACCACTTCTACCTTGTTTTCTTTGCATTATTGAGATGTAAAAAAAAAAAGCCACCTTCTCACTCCCACAGTTGATACTCTGCAGAAGGAGGAAGTCCTCTCAGATGCAAAGAAGCAACGAAGCTCTTGGTGGAGTATCATACGCTGTTTTGTAGTCCCTCATGTGTACACCGGTCGATAGCTGAAGTATAAATGAGTGTCTGGGTTAAAAAGGCGAGTATACACGGTTGCTGTAGCCCCTAATGACCTAAGCTTTGCGCTGGTTATGTGTTTGCTACATGTTGGTCTTGTCAACACGAGTGACTGAGTGCTTTTCCTTGCCATGCGCTTGTTTGTGCTTCACCCGATGAGCAAAGTTGTCTCCCTTCTGTTCCAGGTGTGAATGACTTGTGGCTGTAAGGTGTCGTGAGTGGGCCAGGTTCCTGCACAGCCTCCGTGGCTGACTGCTGGGAGGAGTCGAGTGGAGAGCAGACATCAGTGCCCAGGGGACCTGAGGCCTGGTTCTCCATATGAGGCCCTGCTGAAAGGGCAGGGGGGCTTCTGAGGTAACCCAGCTCAACTCTTGCTCTCTCTGTTTTTTTTTTCACACTTTATCACAGAGTTTCTTTCATGCATACACATCTCCCCTTGTTTCGGGACAGACTGCGAATAAATGCTGTGCTCTTACTCCCATTTTTCATTGCTTTAGTTTTCATAACTGTGAAATGAAAAGACGCAAGCACCACAAGACACGCTAGGACCATATAGGAAATCAGTACCTGTGTACCATGTATTGCAGTACATTTCTAGGGCTGTGACGATACACTAAATTCACGATTTTGTGCGCCTCGGTTTTCAGGTCATTGCTCGGTACGGAAATGCAGAAAATATATATATTTTTTCTTTTATTTCAAGAAATGTTATGTAAACGTATAAAACTCTGACCTATTGATAATTCCTGAACTGCAGCTTGCAGTTGTTCACACAGCAGGCGTAACAGCCTGATTAAACTGCACTCGTGAAGCCACATGGTAGCCGAGCTCAAGCACTTGGACCATGTGCTTTAATATGGTTTTCTCTATGACATAAGCTCCAGTTTAGATGCAAGTTTGGCCACACATAAACAGGGATAAACACCCCATAGTATTCGTTTTTGCTCTCGCACGGTCTAAGTCTGCAGTGAGGCTGCATGAACGCTTCCACCATCCACTCTTCATTGTCTCGTTACGCTAATTGACGCTTCAGTTGATGCCGCTGTAAATGAAATGTTTCCTTAGATATACCTGACTTCAGTTGAACAATGTCAACACACTTAAAGACACACATCATTGTCCATTGAGCGTTATTAAACAGACTAACCAGGCTAAGATGACTAGCATACGACAGCTGATAGACAGCAGGTAGTGCGCTGCTAAAACTTTGCAGGGAAAACTTTCAGAATTTCGCTTTTGCGTGTGCGAGTAGTAGACATGAATAGACTATTTCAACCGTTAAGGTCACAGGGTGCATCAAATGTATGTCACACACTTAACCGAATGTCCGGCACCAAACAATTCTAGATGAATACTCTGTTACACACCTAATATTCACTGTGAACTATTTTATTTGTGTGTTAAATTTACTATATAGTGTCCTCACAAATCCCCACAATACAAAGAAACAAAGCAATACTATCTGCCAGGAATCCCACAGTGCAGTGCGTCACATTTATAGATATGAGAAATAATCAGTCATGCAGCACCATACTTGTCAGCGTGAATGCAAAATGATGATGAATAATTAGTGTCCGAACTCTCAATTTACCGCCCACTATAGAGTAAACTACTGCGTTTCTATTGTGAGTCGTGAATGAGTGAATAAGGTCGTGATTTTGGATTTTGTTAAGCAATTATTTATTATACGTAGGAATCACTGAAGCGGGCTGAAATATGTCTGTCTGCTAGCGTTTCCTCAGTCACATTAAATGCATTTTCCCCTCACTATAATGTTGTTCCTGTTTTTCAAACTAAGACTAACTTTTCTGACATTATCAAACGTGGCAGCAAACACTTCTTTCTTGCACTCAAAGACTTAACTGGTGCCATAACTTGAAAGCTTAACACTGCTCTGATGCAACAGTAACAAGCCAGGCACAGGCTCTTCCTAACATCAGTCACTATCTCTTTGACATTTATCTATGGATGTGCCCACATTGATAGCTGCAGTCTGATGAGAGAGGCCTTGAATTGTGGAGCGCTTACCCCTGTGCAACCACTCTTGATGCTCAGGGAAGCGGCTTGAGGAAGAGGGCCTCGCTGCTTTGGTCTATCAGTGCAATGTTTGGTCTCATTCTCTGATCTGCACATGCTGGGGACACAACACGGTCAGGGCGCTCTTCCTGAGAACGCTGTCCACACTGTTTATTTATCTGCTATCTAATCCGAAGCGTGTTAACCAAAAACCACAGTGAGGTGAAGGACGCAGGGAAATGGATATTGATGTAAAGCGGCAAAGGATTTATTTTCTCCTCTTGTGTATTGGTTTCTCATGTTTCCGTGCATTTGTTTGCTTCATGGGTTTTCTAATTAAAACTCGCAAGGCTTGTGTTGTGTATGACGTGGAGGGATGTGTTGGAGAGGCGGTTTGTCTCATCGCCTGTGTAGTGGGTGGCAGGAGGCTCCTCTCCCCGCTCATACGGTAGATTAGACCCAAGTGTGTCCGTGTTCTGTTGCTTGAAATGTTTATTTTCACGCTGTTGCTTCATCATAATCTTTTTTTGTTTCGTACTGGTTTGCTTATAAGCTAAGGAGTGTTTATATTTAGCAGAAAAAGCATCAACTTCCCTTTCACCTGGTGTTCTGAGTAAGACGTCCATTCACAAGTAAAGAATGCTGAATGACTCCTACAATAGTCAGGCCTCCATGGTACTGTAATTATGTAGTGTTCCCCATGGAGCAGGAAAAATACAATTTGGTTTTTAACCATTGCTGGTCTGCAAGTTTACATTCAGCTTGTTTGGAAGCTTCGAGTGATGCTAAATTATTCCTGTATTGCAAGGGAATTTCAACACTTCAACATTACTCAACTACTGTACATTAATTCATCATGTGCAGTGATACTCAACTTGCGGCCTGCGGGCCAGAAAGGGTACCAGGCAGCCCCCAAACCATTTTTCAATTCACAATGACAATAAATAGATTTATAGTGGAGATTTTTTTAGTATGTTTGATGTAAATAAGGTGCCAGAGTGCATGAAAAAGTGTCAAATTAGAGCTTGTTAATCAAAAAAGTGCCGCGTAGGATCTCCTGGACCCCCTGACAGAGGTGCATGCTAAGCTCTGAATGTCCTCAAATCCTAGAAACGCCCTTGTGTACACCTGAACTGTGCGGATCTGCTGCTACTGGCCCCTGGCCTCCTGTCATTTTGCGAAAGAGGCCCCAAGGCGAAGTTGAGCATCACTGTAGTGTAGTCTACTATGACATTTCTGGCAGAGCATGAAAATATGTAGGGCTTCACCCAACTCGTCTGTTTAATATGAAGAATCGTTAATTTTTTTTCTCCATATAAAGTTTTAAAGCTGAAACAGGGCTCAGTAGGACGTTCAATGTGACAGTGTTGTTCAGTTAACATAGTAAACAAGCTAGCATCGCCAACGACAGATCACAAATGTGCAACCACATTTTTTGCCAACTGTAGATATAAAACAAAAACCAGAGACCGTGTCATATTAAGTAGGAGAGAGAATATCGCGTTATCTCGGAGCCTTTCGGTGTAAAAGTTTCCCCTCCTCGGTGCCGCTGCATCTTGTCTGCAGCTGTCTGTGCCAAAGAGTATTGTGAAAGTCAAGAGCACTCACTCCACAGCAAAATCTGAGACCAAAACGTCCCCAGAAGTACACTGCACAGCACACTGATTCGCAAATAAAAGACTGGTCAACTCTAAGCAGTCTCAGACTGATGGGTCTCTGACTGATGATTCGAATCTCTGCCTTTTAAGGGGCAGCACTAAAAATATGTTGGTATTATACGCAAAAAGAGAATTCCCAAATTTTATTTACAGTGGGTATTTTCTGCCTTTTTTAAAAAAAAATTTAATTTACATTTGTTTTACAGTTCTAAGAAAGTCTGAAGATATTTAAGAACTATTGGATATAAAGGTGCACTATGCAGGAATTCTTGGTTACTGTTTGTAAAGGGTATCACCAGCGAAAGTGAAAGTGAAAGCCAACCTCAGATTTACTCTTGTTCGCTACAGTTGCGTGTTTCAGCATTGTGTCTGCAAGTCTATTCAATTCACAGCTTCCTCTTTGATGTCTGGCACCTGGCAGCTACCATTGTATAAAGACCCTACCTCACCTGTGTGCTGTGCCCAGGAATGTCTTAAATGCAGCAAAAACAGAAAAAAACAAGAAAATACATGCAGAGGGCGGGATCTCTACAGATAAATACACCACCACACACTTCTAGTGGATCATAAGTAATGACTGAGGTGGATTTTTTTTTTTTTTTTAAAGAAAACTTAATGTTTGAGGACAAAATATGAGATTTAAAGTTGATTGCAAACGAGGCTCAAAATAAACATTGGATATCTATGACTATTGATTTACTGATTGCGGCAAATATTGTCCATTTTCCCTGCTAGTAGTTATAATGAGCAGTTGTCACATCTTCCTTGTCAGTCAAATGAGAAGTAGTTTGATCTGATGCAGTGAATTGGTATTGGCGCCTGTATTGACTTAAATAAATGAATCGGGTATTTGCCAGATGTGACCATAGTAAAGGAAAAAAAGCTTCTATATACGGGTGCAACAAGACTCCGCACCTCTTCCTAAACATTTAAACTCTGCTAGCGTCCTTCTGAATTGAATCGAATCAAAGTAGTATCGTGGCAGACCTTGCAATATCAGCAATAATCGCATATAATATTGTATTGTCATGAAACGAATGATTCACACCCTAATCCTAAAAACAGTAGAATTAAAATCAGCTAATCACGTTTGAGACAGGAGAAAGGTAAACTGGTATTGGATGGGTACTCTGTATAAGCTTGTAACCTGAGTTTGGGTATTGAAATTGGAATTTAGAGAGAGAAAAAGTGGAATCGATGTATCCTAAAAAAAAATAATTGGAAGACCAGGCTACAAATTGCACAAGACAGATAGGACCAATAACAATAAAAGATAAAAGAAGATAAAATGGGAGACAAATGGGTGACAATAAAGTAAAAATGTGATTACAATATAGAAAGCATATGCAGAGAGAGATAATGGATGGACGGATATTATGGTGGTACTAAAATAACACAAAAAAATCATTGTTTAATAAATAAGAGCCTGTTGTTTTAGGAGCACGAATGCCAGTTATTCAACTCCAAAACTAGTGTTAAATGTTTTAGATAGATCAAGTGACATAAACATCTAGTCTTAATTTATAGCCGTTAATGCCACGCAGCATTCTCAGTGAGTAGAAGAAAAAGTGCATCAGTTATTTTCTTTATTTATTCATTTGTTCAAATTCGGGGCTGACCAATATAGAGCAGTCATCTCTTGGAAATGTTATAAAGATAAATTATAATAATAAAGGAAATAGGCTACACGAGGCTGCAGGACGTCATTTTAAAACAAATCTTTTAGGACTCCAAGGACCAGTTTCTCGTAGTAAGTCTTTACAGCTTAGTGTGGCTTTCCAAACAGTTACAGCTATAAATATGAATGTGTTTTTCTACTCGCTGCATTTCATATCTTTTTTAGTGTAGGAGGTCTCAGTCTATGTGGATGTGTGGTGGGATTGTTGCCCGTACAGGATCCACAGGGACGTGTCTGGCTGAGTCAGAATGTACCTATAATTCTGCTTTCATGTTTCTCTGCCGTGATTGACAGTTAGTGCGCAGACATGCTGCTCCTCCTGCCCCGAGGGGAGGGGTCCTCTCAAACAGAGCTGCTCTCAGGTGGAACCTGGGGGCCATGGTGACCCGCAGTCACCCCAGATATCTGTGCTGAGATCTGCCAGCCAGGCTAAGGTCAACTGCCAGAGTGTTGTAACTAGTTAGCCTGGTTTAATGCAGCACCATGACACCATGTTAACCAGCAGGAAACAGCTCAGGCTGAAGTGTTTGAGTTGAGATTTTGGCCTCTACACCTCCTGGGATTTATTTGAAAATGTTTTCTGTTCATGTGGCTGTAAAACAGGGAGAAGATGACGTTCCTGATCTACTTTGTTGATTCCAAATTGTGACGTTCTTGAATGTTCCGCCATTTGTCAATTCACCATAAAATTTGGTGCATGTGAGAAGGTTCAAAGAGCTTGGTTTTAATTTGAAATCACTTTGCTAATTTTATGAAGCAGTGATAAGCATCAACTGTGTCAAATCTCCATTATCAAGTGTTCTTTGACTACACTGTCAGTGTAAATGAGCGGAAGCTTCTGCTATGTTAAATCCTTTATGTTCTTTGGTTGAGCTCCTGATAAGTGATGCTGTGTATGTGCCGGTGCTTTGTAGGAAGTCTTCACAGCAGTTTGTGAGAAAACAAGCAAAGTTTTGCTAGGCTGAATATCGTTAACCACGCTGTCTGTTTATTATAGACTCTGATGTTTTAAATGATAATCACAATAAGATTTTTAGAAGTTTGAAATTCGTTAAAAACTAGATGATGGCTTTATTTAAACAGAAAATAAGTGATATTGTTTTGCATGTCAACAGTTTGCCTTCAAATATTCAGTAAAAACTAAACAGAAATGATCTCTCATATCATTAGTTTTTTAGCAACAGTAACTCAGTGAAATTCAGATTCTGTGTACAATATTGATAGTTCATTTAAACATTTACACAATTCTCAAATACAAAAAATGTATCCTTGGATCTATATATATAAATCAACAGGCAATTTCCTTCTCTTTTAGTAAAATCCTAAATGATTGAGTTGTTGTTTTTCCACCTGGACCTTTATGCTCTGCCATTTCTCCTCCAATCATCACGCTGTAACCTGTGACAGGCTATGGTGACTTTCGCATATTCACATATATGTAGTTTTTTGTCGAGCTGCGAGCGTCACGTAGGTTTACGACAAAACGACACCAACTCCTGTGTGCGCACAGCGCGAGAGGAGAGGGAGGAGCCGCTGAATGAGCTCTCTCATAACTCGCTATAAGAGTCTGAGAAGTCCGGGGCTGTTCGTAAAACATTCAGGACGCCACAGTTTATTCCACACTACTGAAGCTGCTCCTCTTTTTGGAACCACCGCATGAGTCAGTAGTAATTTCGCTTTCAGCCTTGCTTGTTGTTGTCATGAGGAACAGCATGACGTCAGTGTCAACAAGTCGAAGTATCGCAAGTATCACAATATGAATTTTTCATATGATATTAAAAAACATACAGGTATTATCATGAATGAGATGATATAACACACCCCTAGTGTGTGTCATTTTATAAAACAGTTACGGTATATTTAGCAATAAAGTAATTGTTCTGTAAATTCAATTCAAAGAAACGATTCAAAATAACATACTGTACTTCATCACATTTGATTATTTTCTTTTTTATGTTGAACGTCCATACAAACAAAAAAAGAACTGCCTCACATGAGGCCATACTTGAGGCATAAACAAAAGACAGTAAACAGTAAAACTAAAAATCTTTTAAAATTCGGTTCCCGAGAACAATAATTTCAAGTGTTAGTTTTCTGTATTCATAGTTTGGCTCATAGAATATAGACTATAGGTATAAAGGCTCCCAATTGCTGCCTATCTCGGTCAGTAACACTCTTCCTGCGTGTTATCGTTTTCAGAATCCCTGTCACTATGTAAAACTTGGCTCGCATAGTCAGACCTATCTCCACACTTCATTTAAGGGCTGTACATGAAACAGCAACTTCCGAGCTAGCAACCTGCATGCTAAAATGTCTTTTAATGTTTTATGTGGTGTTTTCTTTTGCGGAGATTTAGCCATTAGTCATTAATGCCAGCATTTACTTCTCCACCAAAACAAAATAAGAAGGTCCGTTCTGGCATTATTTAGGAGGGCACCATCCCTGCATCCTGGGCTTAGCGCCGCCCAAAACGACTGATCGGTTAAAAGAAATTCAAACGAACCAGAGTGCAGAATTATAAAGGGTTTAGCCAGACATTTCTCCAGTACTGGCACAGCACGAGAGAGGTTTTGGCGTTGCAAGACTATTATAATTACAACAACACTTTCCCTCTCCATGCCTGCCTAAATCACGTTACCCTGCGAGGCAACTGCATTTACAAGAATCACAAGATCACGTGACAGTCACGAGATCACGCGTACTCCTGCCCTAATTTGCTACATAGCCTGCCTAAAATAGCTCCCGTAGTAGAAACGCCATTGCCAAATCCCTACGAGTGGACTCAATTCTACCGCCACATATACCATCATATCGCCCAACACTACCGCTCAGCTGCTTGTTATTAGAGTCTGATCAATATGGCGTGAACAAGCCATACATTACGTGCAGTAGTTGTTTTCACAGTACTAGTCCATCACTGTGGGTGGCAATCAGCAGGAACCTCTCAGTAAGGTATGACATGATCCCTCAGGTACTAACGCCACTAACATGCAAACATGTATTGTGATTTCTTGAGTGGTAAAATCCTGTAGTGTTGTGGTTTGATGAGTTTTTTGATGTTTTCCTGGTTGCTTTTTTAATATTGGATTATGTGGAGCAGATAATTGGAGGCGGTGTGTTGTCAAAGTTACTGGGATGTGTCAGGAGGAGACTGTTGGGCAAAAGCCCTCCTTTCTGCTTCTACAGTGTTTAATTATGGATAGTGTCGAGCTGAATGTGCCTGCATGTTGGTGGTTTTACTGCCATATTTTATTTTGCTTACAAACAACTGTAGTCTTATCAAGATCCACGTCTTTTTTTGTTAAATTGCGACTTTCAAAATAGTGCCACACCTTAGATTTGAACTGCTAAAATCTTCATCCTCCATGTTTGTTTTCGCTCACTGTGTAGTAATTTGAGCCATGTGCTTATGCTCATAAACAGAGGAAGTGAATGTATTTTCTGCATCTCTCAATCACTTTAACTTTGCTTTAACATAATAAAAAAACGTGATATGCCTCATACATACAGTGTTAACTTTTTAGTCATCATAGCAATACAATATTGTCACATCCCTCCTCTTATTCCTGCCACCATTGAAAGTTTTGAGCAAGTACGAGAGCTAAACAGCTGTACAAGAGAAGTACAATAAACAGTGTGTAACAACATTATCATCTCCTTTCCTGAGAAGATAAGGTGATAAGAGTAAAGGAGAGAGTTCAGTGTGTGTCTAACATCTGGATTAATGGACAGATTGCATTTAAGCCACAAAACTTGGGTTACATGGGTGATATACTGTATGCTTTCAACATACATTATGTGGGTAATAGCGGGGTAGACTTGTCTGGTTGCAGAGCATTCATAGTTTCAGAGGCACGCAAGCTCTGTCTCGTGGGAACAGCAGATGCCATAAACTTGTAGAGCAGTTTTCAGTGCATCTCAGACATTATTAGGACAGCTAACAACTGCCGCATGTGGGTATTTCCATGTGCAATACTATGAGTATGTGCACGTATATTGCTCTGTGCTTGTATATCTAATTCGGCAGGTCTTAGCCAGTGTGTTTAAAATTCCACGGGAATGACACAAGTGCAAACTGGGGTAATTCAGGGACACAATCTGGCTCGTATTCTCTCCAGAGTGCTAATTTTGTTGTAAGATAGAAGAGGAGACGGTGCATGTATTGTGTACGCCGTGTGTTTGTGAGTGTTCTGCTTTGAGTAGAATATATCTGTGCTTGTTTGATGTCATGCCAGGTCAGTGGAGATGCCTGAACTGTGTCACATGGTCTGACAGGCTGAGAAGTCACTTTGTTTCTGTCGCGTAGTGATTTGTAATGTACAAAAAGAATCTATGGAAAAAATATTTTGGGCTGCACATCTTAAAATTTCATTCCTTTCTTGCTTAATGCTCTTAGTGCTATAAATTGAGGTTTTGCACAGCGTGGGTTGTATTGACTGCTGCCTCTAATGTGGGTATTTGATGTTTCTGTGCTGTTTGTTGTGAGCTTCGGTATCAAGACATTAATGACACTCATGTGTAAGAGTGTAATATATTGGCAAGTGGCTTGCGAGAAGGGCCCTTTGACCAGCAAGCGAGGAACGCAAGCCTCCTTTACGCTTTACCGCAATGGTCTGCACGGCCTCCTGAAGGGGCTGGCCGTTGGGATTTCCCACAATGCTTTTAGCCACAGGGAGACGTCCTCCCAGCATGAACAAGGGAGGAATGTGGCCCGAGTGTGGGAGCGACCGTCAGGATGGAGGGAGGGAGTCACGGACCAGAGAGCATGGTCAAGGGAAGGGAGGAAAGAAGGGGTATGCACAGAGGGCAGCAGAGTTTCTCTTAAGCAAATGGAGTTTCTGTTTGGCTTTTCATTTTTAGCAACAAACCGGAGAAAGGAAGTGTCCCTCTGACTTCAGCGTTAATGTTTTTGGTCAGAAATCTACTTGACCGTAGTCAATTTTTACTTGCCCCTGTACAGAGGTTATCAAATAACACCAAAGTTTAAAGTTAACTGTCATGAAAAACAATCCCATTTTGTCGGTCTTCTCTAATTTCGCTGAACTAGATTCCTGTTTCCAGGATAACTGAAATGGTCACTTGTGCTTCAGCTCAAACTTTGTCTCGCATATGCCTGATTGTAGTACGCATATACAACCCTCATCAGAGATAAAAAGGAAGCAGGATGGCTTACTACTGTTAGCTATCTCCATCATCAACTCCAGAAGAAAATTGATTAATTCTTTTTTACCTATTGTCTGATTGGGCAATTGAGTTGCTAGATTTATTAGCCCAACGTGGCATTTTACTTGCCTCGTGCAAAGATTCAGACTGAGTCTGAACTAGACCTGAGGATGATTAGGACCGTATCTAAAATGTGGTTGACCCAAACAGACTCAAAAGGAGACCACAGGCAAATAATTGGTGTTGCAGCATGACGGGCCACAAATCAACAAGTAGCTGTCGTCTAAACAGTTTTCTCTCATCTAAAAACATTTTCTCCTGCAGTTTAACACGCCAGATAATCAGAGCTGATTGCAAATTGGCTACGATCCACTCATGTATTAGACATATTGATTCATAAACCCAGGACCCTACTGTATCTGAACCCAATTAGATGTAATATAATCTGAACCCTGCTCAATTTGGGTCCAAGGACAGAGTCGGTATCTGAGTGGACTTATGAAGTACTCTGCTTACTACTGTTCAGTCACAGGCAGACAACCCTGGTGCTTCACTGTAGTCACATTTTCACTGCCTGTTAAGGCAGGAATATCATGCCGGTATGTCACCTTGTTGTTCTGTATATGAGGTATGATCACAGAAAGGGGGGACAGAGTAATCTCACCTCTGTTCCTTGAACTGAGGTAGTAACAGCCTTGAAACGAGGCCTGTATAAAGTGTAAAACCGGAAGGATGTGACCATGGGTGGAACAGATGTGATGTTTTGATTTCGCATTACATTGGCGACCCACTGTTGGAGATTTAAAAGCAGCTGTTAGCAGTTAGGGGCTAACTCACAGCAGAAGAACAGCAGATGTAAATGTCTGCAAATCGGGAAAATAATGAGATTTGGGAGCTCCTTACTGTCCGAGCAGAGGACGATATCAGCCGCCATGTAACAGAGAAGGTAAATGATTGTAACTGATGTTATGCCATCGTTTCAAAGAAAGTGCTGCTGACATAAATTTTGAAAGTCACACTAGAGGAGGCTGTTGTGTTACTTGTCAGGCCCATCATGCCTCTTTTGATAGCAGGATGCCGGGATGCTGTGTATAATCACACACTGGAGCGGAACGATGCTGTTATTATTTTGTTCTGTCTCAAAATGCAAAGCAGGCATAAAGACAAGACTTTGTAGTGACCCGAAGACTCCTTGTCTGTCTTTCTGTAGGTACCATGGCCATGGCTTGCTATGCTAACATTTACAACCTACTGACGTACACCCAGTTTGTGGGTTCACAGTTATAATGTTAAGCAAAAGACAGCATGATTTTATGTGCCTGATAAAGAAGAAATCTCGCTGCCTCAAGATTGTGCACATTGTGCAGGAGTTTGTCTCCACAAGTCAGCCTCAGCTTTGCTTATGTTGTTTCTCTTTGGCTGTCATTGCTGGCACATATGCTGCTAGCAGAGGAGAGAATTTAAAGCAACGTCCAGTCAGTCTAAACACTTAACCAACCGTCTTGTATAAATGCTGTTTTTAAATGTTTTATTTTAATATCTTTGCAGAATCCAAAAGTTTAAATATACACTTTACTGTTTGCTTTTTATGGTAAATAAAATTCCAGGTAAAAGTGGTGTTTATCTTGTATTTTTACCATTAAATTTTTGGCCACATTAATCACACAGTGTGCATTTGATATCGGCACATCCCTAATTTGCACCCACGCTTGTTGTGTTAAGAAATAATAGCACATTGTTGCCAGTTACTCAGTCTCTTTGTCTTGTATTGAATAGAAAGGTGAGTGTGTGTGCGTGTGCGCGCTCATGTCTGTGTGTGTGTGTAAGCAAGACACACCCACTTAGCCAGAGATCCAGAGACGCAGGGCAGATGGACAGAGATGGAAGTGCAGGGTGAAGTGTGTTAGACGGAGATCAGAGCAGGCCGGAGTGCTGAGTGCCAGTCCTGCTGCTGGAGCTGGCCGCCACACATGGCACCGTGCCCAGGCTACGCCAGCAGATGTGTCACTAGTGAGTCAGCTGTGTGTGTGTCTGTGTGTGTGTGTCTGTGTGTGTATCTCAGACACAAACACCCACCCGCGCACTCTGAAGAGAGCGACTTGTGTAATAACCCCCCCCTCCTCCTACGGGTAAAGCTGTATCACACCCCTTTCCCATCCTCCTGCTTTCATTGCCACTTCCATCATTGTGATGGACACGGCGAGGCTTCTGTCACCACGATATGATATGACAAAATGTGACATTACACACATGTCGCCTCCCTGGGGATGGAGGGGCATCGTCTGCGGACCAGAGGAAAGGATGAACCCGAGGATGGGGGAGTGAGAGTTGTTGTACAAATGCAGGACACACAGACAAGTGGAGAGACAGCTGATACATGGGGTAGTGATAGTGAAAGACTAATACACACTTATGTGAGCAGAAGAGAAAAACCTGGGTGGAGACGGACGAAGATATGTAGCTATTGTACTCTGGGAGCAGTTAAGAGTTTGGAGAATGCGGAAAGGTTCATTGTAAATATTTGCATGGCTCGGAGCTGAGCCATTCTTGTGTGAGCGCCGTTCATGTGTGAGCGCCCTTGTTCCTGTCATGGTAGATGCATTATGTCAAATGTTACATCTGTGGCGTCACAGCTCTATCTTTAGAGACACTTAGCATTCCTAACATTCTGTGTGTATCAAGCGTGAGTCATGTGTTTTATCTGCAGGGTGTGGCATGTTGGGATAGTGCTCTCAGGGAGCCACCTCAACAGGTGAGCATGCAGGTGCTTCCTCAGCCAGGTTGGGATGTCCAACAGATCTTTGTGTGCAGGGCAGCAGAAGTCTTGTTTTTGTTACTTTCTTTAAGTAGAGTGGAAGCAGTTTCTTCTGTGTGCAGTCAGTTACTGCTTCAGCTAGCTGTAGTAAGGAAGCTGGTTATGCACATGGTATAATTAAGCTTTTTTCTTGATTGTAGATACCATCCTCATAACAGCCTTTTAGTGATATAAAAAATAGAGTTTGGGCATTGGTGTAGGTTTAATGGGAGTTAAGTTAAAGCTAACCTCTGCCACATCAGAGTAAAGACATTCCACATTCATATTCATACAAATTAACTTCACTTTATCAACAATAAAACGCACACCGCCTCAATTCAACACACTCTGGGTTTGTTGTTACAGTCTTTGTGTTTGTTTGGGTACAACCAGTCACTAATGTTTGTTAACCTCATGAGTCATTTTATCGACTTTATGACCCTACTCTCTAAAAACACAAAAACATTAAGTTGTTTTATCAAGAGTTACCACAAAGTTCTGCACACCACAAAGTTTATATACAGGTGTGTCGAATAAAACCCTGTGTGAAAGAACCATTATATCCTGCTCACTGTTGTGCTCACTTTATTCATGACCTTTCAGTCTTTAGATCCTCATCAGGCAAAATGTGGGGATGTGTGTGATTAGTCAATAAGTCAGTTATTTAAACGATAACACCCTCGCTAGTTGGCACTAGAAATACTACTGATAATTATTTCATAAATGGACACATTTAAGTTACATGCTGACATAATTTGCACTGAAATGTCATAAGATAAGATAAGACACACAGTGTAAATTCACATGAAGCACCAGTAAAACAATATAAAATCTATATACACGCTACCTACACATCTTCCTACTTTAATGTTGCTGTATAAAAATCAAGCCTGTTAGTTTCTAATGTTAACAATCCCGCAAAAAAACCCAAAACCCAGTTGGCCTGTTTGTCCTGTCCTGCAAGTAGCGAGGTGAAAAGTGGGACAAAGATTACATTATGTAAAACCAGCGCAGTTTGGCATTACTTTATTGAGTTATTGTCATGTTTTGTAGATAACAGGCATGGTGCAAAGTGCCACACAGCAGCAGCATTTAAAACATGATTTGGTTATTGAAAAATGTGATTAGTGATTTCAGAAGGCTCTTGTAATATGTGCAATATTTTCTCACTTTTAGACTCTTAAGTCAGCAAGTCAAAATTATATTTAAGTGTCAGGGAAATTAGTCACTGGGAACATACCTTGTAAAAAGTATGATTCATATCACAGGAGTAAAACAGGAACACAACGTCCTGCTTCTGATCCCGTTACACCTGCTCTCAAGACACTGATGACGGCAATAAAGCGTTGACTCAGGAGGATTTCTTGGAAATGTATGAAATTTCAAAGTGCCATTATCTCATAATTACCATCTGTGCCTGCTTCTCAATCAAAGAAACTCAGCTGACTTTAAAATTTGGATTTATTTCATTCTTTTAAAAGAAAATTCTTAAATAGTTTGACCTGAAATTCATTTTTAGAAATGATATTGAGGCGTAATTTGAGACTAGATGCCATTAAACTGACATACCTGATCAGGTTTTTGTCGCAAAGCTTTGGCATGAGACGTCTTACGTGTCATTTGGTTTGAATGATTATTTGGTGCATGCAAGTTGCGTCTTCGTGTAAAGAGATGGGAAGGCTTTTCTGTTTGAGAGAGCTGGCTGCAGCTGCTTCAGACTGCACGGTTCCTCGCTGATGGCTGTGCGTTTTTGTATATTCTCGCAGAAAACTGTGAGGAGAGGTGAAAATAATGTGTCTGATATTGGCCTAAACAAATAATGGACGAAAGAAATTCTTGAGATGGAGGCCGAGCAGACGGAGAGCGCGTAGGGGAGCTCGAGAGCGAGAAAGAGAGAGAGCAATACTCCATTGTGACTGAACTGCAAAATGGGATTTGCATAAATAAGGCTGAAACATCAGCAGGGCCTTTTACAGCCAACAGCAGGGCTGAGATGAGGGAAGAGAGTTGGTGTGTGTGTGTGTGTGTGTGTGTGTGTGTGTGTGTGTGTGTGTGTGTGTGTGTGTGTGTGTGTGTGTGTTTGTACTTGTGTGTTTTTCCCCCCATCTTTTAAAAATAATGTCTTTGTGGTATTGTTGTGTT
Source organism: Cephalopholis sonnerati (assembly GCA_019142605.1). Taxonomy (NCBI): domain Eukaryota; kingdom Metazoa; phylum Chordata; class Actinopteri; order Perciformes; family Serranidae; genus Cephalopholis; species Cephalopholis sonnerati. The sequence goes on from JAGQAX010000012.1 coordinate 25,667,099, forward strand.
TAAAATTTAAGCTAGTGGACCGGGTTGGCAGCAAGGTCAAGGTTCCCCTCCTTACTCACACACCTTTAAATCCCCGCCATACCAGTGGATGCTCTACTGGTATAAAGCCTCCCATCTTCCCTTCAGAGGAATTTGGGTGACGTAGCAGGGAAGGTCTACTCTCTACACTGCGCTCAGCCAGCGTACGATGACTGTTACATAAGCATGAAATGAAATGCTCCCTTTTAGTGCCACCCGCATTGGAAAACCCAAATCTAATTGAATTGAACTATTTTCTGCCCTCTTTTCATGTGGAACCTCATATTTATATCAGAGGCAAGAAGCTCATTTTTAGAGCCTCATTATACTGTTTTCCCATTAACTTGCATGCACTGCAGCTCCCCGTGTGTGCTGTGATAGACAGTTCAGCGTCTTTACCGGAGAAAGAGGAAGAGAAATCTCTGTGATTACCTCGACGGTGTTTTTGTTATGTGCGCGCGCGGTGGGCTGCAGTGTGCCCGCCTGATGTGTGTGTATGTGTGTCAAAACGCGTTCCTTATGACAGTCATGTCAGCAAGCTCCCCAATTAGTGTCTCGTTAGCGTGCGATTGGAGGGAAGGGGTGATTGACAGGTCCTGCTGTTTGCGTCTGTATACGTGCACATACTCACATTACACGCATTTGTGTATGATTGGGGTTTAGGTTTAAATAACACCCCTCGAGGGCATACAGGCTAGTTAGGGCTGAATGAGGCAGGAGGCCGGCTCTTTGATATAGTAAAATGAATTCTCCCGTAGCAAAATGAACACATTTTTCAATGGACTCCAATGAGCTGCCATGTCTTAAGACCCTTGTGGTACAGCATCTTGGTCAAGGTTGGTCTCTGTCCTCGCACCACAGTGAAGGAATAATCTCTCCACTTAAGTCTGGACAGCACATCCAACCACTGCAGGTGGAAAGTCACCTTTTTTAACTATACATAGACACCTTGTTATGCTTCTGACAAAGCGCTTTTCACATGGTCCCCCTGCCTTTCTAAAAGTCAGGAGCCCTTTTTACGCAGAGATCCAGTAATACTGACCCCTTTATTATGCACCATGCCTTTTTTATACAAAACCAAACAACACCAGCATATTGCCGCTCCAGTGTGTGATTTTTAGATAGCATGCTGGCATTCCAGAAGCAAAAGAATCGTGACATGTAACACAGCAGTGTCAGTGCCTAGCGTGACATAAAACACATGCGTCGGGCAGTGCTTTCTAAATAAGAAAAACGACATAACATGGCAATATCAATCATTTACCATCCTTGTTAAACAGCAGTTAATCTCTGCTCAGAGGGCAAGGAGCTCCTGGACCTCATTGTCTCCCCAGTTAGCGCACATTTAAGGTGGCTGTTCTTCATCTTTGAGTTAGCTGCTAACTGCTGCTGCCTGCTTTTAAATCTCAAAGTAGTGGGTCAAACACATAACTCATCATCAAAATGTCACACTCATCCTGTCCTGCCGGCTCACACTTATTGCACAGACGTTGATTTAACACTGTTGCTACCTCCATAGTCGACTTAATGAATACTTCATTGCAAAGTGATCATTTGGAGTTCAGTTAGCGATGCCATGTTACCTTGAATTTGTGACTAAAACTGTCTTTCTCGCATGTGTTTGGGAAGTACTGAGCATACGACTGGTTAAATGACACTTGGATTATACTGCAAGAGTTGTGTTAGAGTGTGTAAATGGATGCTTACTTTTAGTTTAGTTTAGTTTTAGTTATGTTATGTCATTTTGCTGTTGTTAAACGTGGTCCCCATTTAATCAGTAAATTAATATTTTTGCCATTTTCCAGGGAGGCATGCGAGAAAAACATTTTCTTTATGTGTTCAATTTAACACGGCATGATTAACTGATTAACAAATTATCATTTTGTGGGTGGAGTATTCCTTTAGTGGGGAGACAACTCTGTCCACTGATTTCATTAGTGTAAAGTGGGGCTAACGTTCACTTTAAGTTTATTGCCAATTCTGCCAAATGTTGAGAACATACAGGATCTAAAAGCCGTTTCTCTCCGGCAATTTTTGCACAAAGCTGAAATAAAAAAAATCCAACATTCCCGCCCACTTCACACAGTGATCGGCCAGTTGTGCAGAGCTGAGAAAGTGAGCAGGGTTTAAATTTCTCCCTCAAGCTCTCTGTCTTCACACAACTACTGTCATTTTTTGGTGGCTGAAATGCCTTGAACGACACTGTGGAAAATCTGTCTAAAAGAGAGTGATTATCGCTTCACCCCCCTCTTTATGACGATTATTGCCCAGCCTGTTAATGTAGCCATTCAGAATAGCCATGGACATTTTTGTCATCAGGTGTTGTTCAACAGCATGTTGTCTGTGCTAGTATGTTTGAAGCACACCCTGATCTTCTTGTACATTAAGCACACACACTCACTTTTGTGTGATTTAAAAAAAAAAAACAACAACTCTTCAGCACTTATCACTGAACACACTCTTGTTGTTTTGGAGGAAGGTTCACTCTTAAAATGTTTGATATCTTCCTATTGTCTCTACCGAGACTTAAAGTATTCATTGTTAAGTTGCTTTGGACAAATTAATGTAATGTACGATTACAATTTATCCCCACTTGTCAAATTTGTCTTCTAAGTAGTTAAGAGTTTTGCATTCCTGCGTTTGGAAAAAGCATTAAATCCTGAATGTTATTATTGAAATTGTTTTGGTGCAGAGTGGCTTTTCCACTGTGACGTACGCAAGTCAGTGCCTCACTTTGATGAGCAAATTACAGTCAACAGCAGAACAAAACTGAACCTCTGCTTTGCCACTTTTTGTCTCGTCCTCCCTCCAAACTCTGCTTTAACAAAGCCACAACACTAGAAACAACTACTGATGTCATGTTTGTTGGAAATATATGTTCTGCTGATAGTGTGAAATTATTTAGACACACAGTTTAAACTGTGAATGTTCATAGTTTGAGCAGACGCCCCTGTGTAAGATTTCTGTTGACTTCTGTGTGCTACACCTCACGTCTGCAGAATTACTCACGTATAATTGTGTGTTGCGGTCCTTGTTTCCACAGTTATGTATCAAAGCACATTGTGCTGCAAAATAGAAACATGTCATTTCACAAGAACAGAGGTCTTCCAGGCAGTTCAGTTGTAAATAAACACAGAGTTAAATCACAAGTTCAGGAATCAATAATAAGCCCAAATACGTCTGTAGGCCCAGTTGTTCAACAACATTAAATCTGGATCAGAGTGATTTGGAGCTAGATGTTTTTCTGTCCAGGATCAGTTTATCATTTTTACTTTTGTGCTGGTTACATTGGATTCTATCACCCTAATCCAGATACAATTATTTTATGTTGTTTTTTTAACTTTATTGTTCTTAAAAGAATACTTCAACCACAAAATGACCGGTTTCAAGAAATCTTTTTTTTCCTCACATGCCTCCATGGTGAAAGGAGAATCAAGATCAAGATCACAAGTTCAAACAAACCAGTAACATACAGTAATAAGCTGATAAAAGAACTATACAAAATTCTTGATAAAAGGTAGATATAAAAACATCATCATCATCGAATCATCATCGGTGCAAATCTCGATGCATGTGACACTGTTAATTCAGATATCAAAACATCTATTTACAACTACACAAGTTTTGTTAAAACATTAAGGTATAAAACACTTCCAGCTACCAGTAGCGCACCCTGAGCGTGTTTGAGCTATCGCATATGTATGAGCTCTGCTTGAGCAGAGTTGGAACCCATGCACGTGCCCGGGCACGCTACTAGACTGTGCATGAGACTGTTTGTACTGACGTGTTTTAAATTGTAATGTTTTTGCAAAAAATAAGTGCGTATGGGAAGTTTTAAGCATATAACTGGATAAATGAATGAATGACTATGCTGCAGTAGTGGTCCCTGTTTAATTTTACTTAATGAAAAATGTTTCGGATTCTCTGTTTACTGTACAGACATACAAGTTTAAGGGAACACGCAGTGAGAAACTTTATACACAGATGGTCATTTTGCAGGTGAAGTATTCCTTTAAAGGCCTTATTAGTAACGCAATGTCCACCAAATCTACTTTTCTACAATTATGATTAAAGAAATCAGGTTCAAAATATAAATAAATGTCTGTAATATTTGACCATTTTATAAAGGAATCCACCCGTCTGCTGGGAACAGGATAGGATAAGGTATCCTGATCCTACTAAAAAGTTTTGAACAACATATGGAAGGTTTGATCCAGATCAGGGTCAAAACTAGATTAGCGACGTAATGCAATTTCAGAATCCTTTTTGTCTCGTGAACAACCCATGTTCAACATTTGGTCGAGTCAAATCTGAACAGCTGGACCCTGAGGAGCCCCTAGTTCTGTGTCATAAAGTGTGTTTTTATGTTTAAGGGTTAGCCAAATCAGTGTAATTTGGACACACAAGGCCCCTCTGTGTTTCCCCCCTCTCTGTCCCTGTGGAGAAGCCAGCCTCTGCTCGTGTGCAGCACTGATCTGTGGCCCCTGATAGCTGTAAATCACGTCTCCTGTAGACCAGCGAGAGATGAGTGTTGCTGCTGTTGCAGGAGTCGGTGTATTTGTCTGGTTCCCAGTGACACCCCCACCCCCCCAAACCCCCCTAAACACTCCACCTCCTTCTCCCCAGGGGAACTCTGGAGCCAGTTACAATGTTGAGTGTTTTGGAAGAGCTCCTAAATATTTTCAGGATGACAATGTAATCTGACTGACTGGGCCGCTCTCTCGAACAGGATTCTCATGCAATTCTCGTGTTCAGCACACACACAAACACACGCAAACAGAAACACACAGCGGTTAGTTTGGACCACAACACTACCTCTCCCACTCCACCACCACCACCACACTTCACTGCTGGCTGCAGTTACAACTTTGTGCTGGTATTTCTATAGTTAACTTGATACTCCACCCAAAATCTTTGGAGTATCAAAGACTAACCTGACTGATTTTGTATTTTTGAGGCCAACACCAATATTGATATTTGCAAGGTTAGAGATCCAATATTATCTTGCCAGTAGCCATATTTTTACATAAACACAAAACATGAACAAATAGTTTTTTTTTGTTTTTTTTTGTTTTTTTTTTTAAAAGAAAATGTATGATATGTACTGAGCGAGACAATTTACAGTTGAAAAACAAACTTGTCAGTGCTCTCTGGTGGACGAACTATAAAATGGTGACTGTTTCTAGTTAAACCCAAACATATCTTTGGCGTTGCAGTAGACATATACACTGATTCAACGTACCTGCAGTTAGCCAACAGGCCATTTTATCCTTACTTAATGTAGTATTGGAAGGTTGCGTATACTCATATTTTTTGCCTAAATATGTTTCAGTATGCTTCTTCTGTTTGTGCCTTTAGCTGTTGACAGTGATCACTTGTGATACCAAGGTGTGCTTAGTACCAGGTGAACAGATTGAGATTGTGCTGCAGGAGAGAAGTTTCTGTGAGCATTTTGAGGCCTAGTTCACATCACACAGGTATTATTTAAAACAGTGGTCCCCAGCTGGAGGGTCGTGGCCCAAAAGTGGGTCGCGGATCCATTCTGAATAGACTGCAAGTGACTTGCTAATGTGTCGGTTTGTAAAGAACACAACTACAGTGAAATTCTGGCACAGACCTTTTATTTTGAAGTCCAATTTCCTGCTGTAGAGTGAGTGATTATCTGACAGCTACTTAAGAGACAGCAAACTAGCTTGATGACACGGCCATACGCAAGTATGACGCTGAATATAGTAAACTGTGTGGACCTTGAACTAATGACTAGAGAGAGATCTGGACCCTGTGGCTGGACCAATTTGGAAACACTGATTTAAAACGTAGCTTTTTCTGTGTGTTTTGGCCTTTCGTACACACGCAAGCTGCATTTTAGGTCACTGAAAAGGAATCTTTTGTCAAACTCCCTCCAGGATGGTGAAGATTCCTAGTCTAGAAACTGTGTGTTGACGTTAAGAGTGGGAAAATAGAGTTTTGGAGTTTTGGGATTGGAACATCAGATTGTGTGCTGGCGCGTACAAATGGCGCGTACAGAAGGACATGTCTAAAATAGTGCTGGCTTTAGTCTTACGAACAGGATGTTTTCCATGCTTACAAATAAATGTATAGTTTTCTATCACTATACTGAGGAACAGAGGTGTCAAAATTACCATGGAGGTTGTTTTTCAGGCTGCTGATTGGCCAACATCTTCTTTTGTGTGTGATTGACTAACATGACTTCAGAGTTAGGGTTGTATCGCTGTCTGTTTGTTTGGTATGCTTCTGTGGGTTCATTTGGACAGAGATGTTTTAAGACAGTGCTTGTGTGAACAGGATTTTAAAATTTTTATTTAATTATTTTTTTTAACTGAGGACGAAAAACACCCCTGTATGCGTGGATGAGGCCTGATAGTTCATATATTCTGTGAAAACTTTGTAGGCTTTTGTGTTATAGCAGGCATTCTTACTCATCAAAGCCGGAAAAGCAAAGATTTAGCTAAAAACCAACTAACTATGTTCTATTAAAGTGTCTCAGTCACAGATTTTATTATTAAAACCAGTGCTTTCCCTGCTGGGACATGTCAAAATGTGAATGCATCCCCACTGACATGAATTAAAGCCACTGTGAAAGAGAAAATGACCAACTTTTAACGACCACCTTTCAAGCCTACACGAGTAGATTGATACTAAAAAGATTTTGGGTGTCACTGTAAGCTTTTTTTTTCAGCCTGCTGCCCTCTTTTTTAGTTTTCTTAACTGTTCTTTTTCTCTCTCTTCTCTCTCAACAGTGTGCCCAAGGGCCGTTGAAAGCCCCCTTGGGGGAGTTTCATAAATACACACCGAACAAGAAAAGACTCCTGGACTATTGTTATTGTTTTTACACACTTTCCCACACACACACACACACACACACACACACACACACACATATACACACACACACCCACACACACGTGCACACACACATCCACACAGACAAGGACATAGAGAGAATGTTGGAGGTCCAAGAGGAGAGGCCAGCGGCGGCAGGTACAGCAGCGACACATTTCAACAAGAAGGAGCGAGGGAAGAAAGAGCGAGAGGAGGCCAAGGACGGTCGGGGAAACCTCTCCAACATCGGGAATCCTGTTCCTGGCTCCAGGAACGTGCGCGCAAAAGCGCCGCTCACACACACCGGCAGTCCTCACCAGCTCATCACTCCACCCTGTTCTGTAGTCCTGGGAGCCCCATCAATGCACTCCAATAGGCTAAAGAACTCCCCGTCCACCAACACGCAGAGGTGAGTGGACTCTCACACTGACCACTTGTGGGTCTGGTGCTGTGATGCAGTTATGGAGCGCTGATGGTAATAATAAGCAGTCACTGGTGTTTGTTATTGTGTGTGTATGTGTGTGTATAAGTGTGTAAGATCCTGATGATTGTTTTAACAGCCTAATCAGACAAACGCTGATCTGGATGTTGATTAAAATTACACATTTAATCCAGGCTTTCTGTGAACAGCAGCGCTACTGCAAAGCAAGCAGAAGTAAAATTTCAACCGCCATGTTAAGCAGATTGTTTTTATGGCTGCACAACATTGTTGTCGTCAGTGACACTAAATCAAGTTTTTCATCCCAGGCATTGTTATGTACTGCTAACAGCTGATGACTGAAGTACTCCGTCATGTCTTCCCACATCAATAAAACATAAACGGGCTTTACTGGAGACGCACAAGCTTCTGTCCAGTACATAAACCTGTTTCAAGTAATTAAAAAGAATCATCACAAGATATCAAAAAATGAATAAACATTAGCTGTCAGTGTTTATTAACAGTTGGGAAGAGAGAACAAATACAAACACTCAACCCTCTGTTCAAAACAGAATGAAGTGGAAAAAAACAGGTCTCTCCGTACAAACAGAAACAGACAGAACGACTTGTAATGTATGGAACCATTTTCTGTAAAAAATAAAATATGTAGTGCCGTTCAGCCAAGTACAGATGCCAATTCAAGCAGTCTTCTGGCTGATATGATTAGTTGCAGAGTGATCAGTGCATCCCTCATCCCAGCGTTTGGTATGTTGTGAAACTCTCATATCTTACCAGTTGCAAGGTGCATAATGTGCTGAGTTCTGGATTTTGAAAAAGCTGATCAGGAGCAAGTCTACAGGAAACTTCAGCCAAGGCCCTAAAGCAGCATTTTTTGTCATACTTTATTAATCCCTGTGGGGAAATGTTACCCATCCCAACTATTTAAGTAAAGTGAGCAACCATCTCTATGGCTGGTGGCTTGGTCAGTAGCTGAAGGCTTTATATTCCCTAGCATGCTGGTCTTTTAACTTAAAGAAGGGGGACCCATGTGAATTTGGGGAGAATGCGCAATGTCTGCACACAAAGGTCCGAGGCTGAGATCTTCTTGTTTTAACCAGGCTTGTTGTTAGTGTGTGTACATATGTGATCATGAGTCTGAGTCTTATTGCGCACAAACCTGAGCTGTTCAGAGATCAAGCGTAGGTCAGGTGTCACGCAGATCTAAGATCAGCGTCTCCCCTCCATTTTTTTTTTCCTTTTTAACCTGAAAGGTCTTGATGCATGATCCAGAGCTGTTTTAGGGTCAGGGAGTACACTGAGGTTGGAAGTTTTCCCTGCTGACTCATGGTTCTGGAGCCTCTGGAAACAGCTGTCTGGACTGCCAAAATTCTGGCTTTGCCCTCTTTTTCTACTCGCTGTGTGTCTGTGTGAACGTACATAAAGTGTGCTAGGATGCGGCTGTGCTTTTTGGACATGTTGGCATTTGTTTCGTGCTACTTGTACAAGTGTGTATGTGGTGTGTGTGTGTGCGTGCGTGAGTGAGTGTGTGTGTGTGTGAGGGAGAGAGAGACAGAGAAAGAGATTAGGGTGTGGTAAGGGAGTTCTCTGCCAGTTGGATGTGTCCTGCTTGCCTGAACTGAACTGCTCTCACAACTAGTAAGCAACAGTCATTTGTAGATGGCCAGAGTCTCCACAGTTTGTTTCTTTAGGTTTAACAGTGCACAAGGAATTCCTGATACCAGTAACCTAAAATAGAGTTCATAGACATCCATACGAACTGCTGGACGCCATGATGACACAGAGTTTAACAGCTACAAGGGGAAAAAAACATGTGTTTAATTATGCTTGTGATCTTTTTCCCTTCCCTCTGTCTCAGCCCTAAACCTAAGACGGAGGCCATGGTACGCTCACCTCCCGTCATGTCCCCCTCCACTGCCACCCAGATGGACTCTAAAATGCCCAATCAGGGCAAACCAGGGAGCACTGGTAGCCAATCACAGCCCTCACCCTGTGACCCCAAGACCCTGGGTTCCAAAGGGGCTCAGAACGTGGCAGGGGGCATGGGGCTGAAGAACGGCCAGGGCCTGACCTCAGGCCCAAGCTCCAAGGTTAAAGTCAAAAGGGAGAGAAGCACCTCAGTGGAGTCGTTCGAACAGCCAGAGAGCGGCACACCCACTAGTGAGGAGAAAGGTAAGAATCATTGTAGCCACTACTCATTGGTTTTCAATGCAGAGGATAATATCAGAATATTTCCTGTCATTGACTGATTTTTTTTTTTAACGTGATGAATTTTTTTTTGACAGATTAGAACATTGAAGGCGATCTAAGTAATTCAAACCCCTGTCCAGTTGATGGCATTTGTATATCAATTGGCTATTGTCTAGTCTTGTCTGTGATCTCATGTACATGATCTTGTCGTCTAGCTGGCTTTACCCAAAGAGGTTATCTCTTTGCTGTAGCCATCACATCAGCACGCTACGTTGCTACATACCATCACACACAGTAACGGCAGCTGAGTTTCTGAACTTTCTTCAAACAGCCAAATAATTGTGATGGCGATGATACACAAGGTGAAAAAAGTAGAGCTGGTCAATTCAGCGTCTGTTGGGTTAGCACAAGCTAACACAGCAGCAGCGGCGGCTAGCATCCGACACCAAACTGTTAAACAGATCCAACACCTCCATGGGTTAAATGGCAGCTATGATTAAAAAAATGGGTAATATCAGATTTTAATGGAATTTTTTTTTTAACCCTGTTTATCAAATCAATAGATGAGAAAGTCTAATGCAACCTCTGATGTGATCGTCTAACGCTCAGCAGGAAGCTGTGGTCAGAAACTGTCAAATATTTCCTTGTTAAGTGCCACAGTCAGTCTTGAAGTTTGATGGTATGAATTTAAAATATCTGAAATCATTTTAAATGTTTTTACTTCCACCAGAATGATCTGCACATATCCTGTAGAGGCAGTTAATCAGATTTATTCAGCAGTGATTAATGGCAGAAATGGCACAAACTCTTTAATTACTGCCCATGGTTGGTTTGTTGTGTTTCTTTTATCCTTTCCCACTGCATAACTTTATTTAGAAAAGTGCTTCACATATATTTATTTTCTCTTTTTCTAAGGAAGGCAACAGTTGGACATCTTGGAAAATATACTTTGCAGTCCCTCAATTTCAGTTGCACAGATAAACCCAAGTCCACTGATGTTTGTGTGCGTGTGTGTGTGTACAGACAGCAGCAGGGTGAAGAGGATGTGTGTGGCAGAGAGGAGGCAGCCATACAGTGGAGCTGACTGGTGCTCTGGGGGAGAAAGTGACGAAGATGACAAAGGATTCTTCAGTAAGTGTGTTAACGTGTGCATCCAAGCATGCATAGCAGTCCCTCCGCTGATCAACTTGACTCACGACAACTCCTCAGTAGAACTACATTGCCCATAAGCCTGTGCTGGTCCTAAAGTCTTCCCTTTTCCTTCCCTGCAGACTGTAACTCCAGCGACGTGAAGCCCCAGGACTCCGTCACACATTCTACCTCCAATGCCGGACTCAGTCGCTCCTCCACGCCCTCCCACAATACACTGGGAGGCCAGGGCTCCACAACAGAACCTGCCAGTGGCCAGAAACCAGGCACAAAACTCGTCTATGTCTTCACCACAGAGATGGCCAACAAGTAAGGAAGCTAAGAGTTCCTATTTGTATCTGTTGCGGCTAGTATCGTCCTTACTATTGTAACTCACAAACTGCCCTCTTTAGCCATAATTTGGAATTAAAATCTTGGATTTTTGGTTCATATATTCTACGTGTGTGTGTAGTCTTTGCACCGTTGTTAGGTATAAGTGATAACTTAAATTGATCTCAATATGTTTTAAGTATAAATGTGTTTAGACGAGCTAATTAAATGATGATCTTAATACTTAAACCCCTTTTTACATATGCAAAACATACACCCACAGTGAAACCCTTTGTGGAATTGCAGTTCAGAATTAAATGGAATTACTAACAATGTCAATTGCCTGAAGTATATCACTGTGCCCGTGTCATCAGTGGTTGTTGTTGTCTTTGATGTTTGTTGCAGCTGTTTGTGTGTATGGCAATAAGATGCTTGCTTCCCAGCCCTTCTCTTCCTTCCCCCAACTTTCCCAGTTATAGCCTAAATCCATTGTGTGTATCTGCACAAGCATGTGTGTTTCTCAGTGGGATTGTACACTTAGATCAACACTCTGTTGGGAATTACAGATCAAAGATGTGGATGCTCAGTGGAAAGTGTGTGTGTGTGTGTGTGTGTGTGTGCAATAGGTTGCTTAGTCTGTTGACCTTGGTTTTACCTTCATGGTCCCATCTAGTACTCATTCATCCGGCTCACCGTCTCTCAAACGGGCACACACACACTCGCACACATATATATTTATTGTGTCTGATGACTGATATCTGACTGTCTGCCTTCTTGTCCTCAGGGCAGCTGATGCAGTCCTAACTGGCCATACAGAAAACATCATTGCCTTCCACATGAAAAACATCTCCAACAGCAAGGACAAAGCTCACCTCCTCCTGGTAAAGACACACACATGCCCTTTTATAACACACACATATACGCTTTCACATCAGCATCTCGCATGAGAGTGTCAAAACTTAATCGTATTTGTGTCAATCTCTGTTAAAGAACAATGCAGCAAGCACCCTTCGAAATGACTCCAAGCCTCCCCCGCAACCCCCGTCCCACACCCAAGATCAGAGCCACCAGCCTGGATCCAAGCCGTCCTTACCTGGCATGGCAGAGCCAGCCCCACCCCAGCCTTCAAACCAAGGGAGCCAATCTGGTGTTCTTCCACAGGAAGGGTCATCCTCTGCAGGCATGGAATCCAAAAATCTTCCCGGCAGTAGCCCCAGTAACACTACAGCTCCAGTTGACCAGGCCCCTGTCACCCAACCTGAGGCAGGCCTCAACCCTCCACCAGCAGGTGAAGGAGGGCAGGGTGGAGGCTCTGGTGGAGCAGGTTTGACACCCCAGCAGCAGCAACAACAGCAGCAGTTAGCCCAGGAGCTGTTGAACATGGAGGCCAACACAGAGGGTCTGTCCCAAGAACAGTTGGAGCATCGCCAACGCTCCCTGCAGACCTTGCGAGATATTCAGCGCATGCTTTTCCCTGATGACCGTGATGCTCCACCAGCTGGGCCCCCACAGTCTCATAGTGGACCCCATGATGGAGGCCCTGATGGTGCACCCCGTAGGTCTGAGCAGGGCCCCCTACAGGCTATGATGGCGCAGTCTCAGAGCCTCGGACCACCAGGTGGGCCAGGAGGACCTCGTCCACAAGGTCCACCCTTTGGCCCTCCCCACGGTCCCAGGGACATGCCCCCGTTTCCACAAGATGAAATGGGTGCACACATGGGGGGTCCAGGGGGCTGTGGAGAAGGAGATCAGATGACCCCAGAACAGGTGGCCTGGCTGAAGCTACAGCAAGAGTTTTATGAAGAGAAGAGGAAGAAACAAGAAATGCAACATCGGCCACTTCCTCCAGACATGATGATGCACCCCCATGGTCCACGTGGCATGATGCGAGGGCCCCCGCCCCCCTACCAGATGGGCCCAGGAGAGATGTGGGGAGGACCAGGTGGTCCACCAGAGCACTACCAGGAGCGCATGGGCATGGGCCCTGGCCCCAGGGGTATGCCGCCACATATGCAGAGGATGCCTGGCTTCTCTGGTATGATGAATCCTGAGATGGAGGGACCCCCCAGGCCTGGAATGGGCTGGCCTGACGACATGCCTCCCAGGATGGGGGATGCACGAGGCTTCCCTGGTGGACCTGGGGCAATGTTTGCTGGTCCAGGGGGTCGTGGTGAGCGTTTTCCAAATCCTCAGTCAGTTCAAGAAGCGATGTTTCACCAAGGTATGGGTGGAGAGAAGGGCCTCCCTCCAGGGATGATGATGGACATGCAAAGGATGATGGGGCACCAAAGAGGTGGAATGGAACCTGGTAATGGCATGGGCATGTTTCCCAGAATGCCTGGTGATGGCCCTATGAGTCCATCCTCTAGGCTCCAGGGAATGGGGGGAAGGGAAATGGGGCCTGAGTTTGGCATGGGACCCGGCCCTGGACCAGGACCTCATATGCACCCTTCAAAGCTACGAGATCCCTCCATGAATATGAGTCCTGACGAGATCATGAGAATGAGAGCAGGTGGAGGACCTCCAATGGAGAACATGGGTCCACAAGGCCGGCCCATGCAGGGTCCCCCTTTCCCTGAGCAGGCACAGCCAGGAGACTTTCCCATGGGGCCTGGGCGGCCCTTCCCAGGGGGTCCTGGAGGAATGAGGGGTCCACATGCAGACCAAGCTTTTGGTCCAGAGCACAGATCAACACCGACAGGAGGTAACGGCCGTATGAACCACCTCCCCCCTTCTGGTGGCCCTTCACAAGGTCAGAGGGGCCGCAAGCCAGCAGATCTGAATGTCCAAGCAGGAGGGGGGAACTCTCCCAGTATCAACCCACTCAAGTCCCCACCTCTGAGACAAGTGCAGTCTCCCATGATGGGCTCGCCCTCTGGAAACCTAAAATCCCCTCAGACACCGTCCCAGCTGGCTGGTATGCTCACTGGTCCCACAGGCCCCAGTGCCCCTCCACCTCCTCCAGCTTCAGCACCAATGAAGTCTCCCCACTCCATGATGGGATCAGCTGGTGCCTCTCCTGTTCATATGAGGTCTCCTTCACTTCCAAACCCCTCTCCAGGATGGGCATCCTCACCAAAACCACCCATGCAGAGTCCTGGAGTGCCACCTCAGGGTGGCAAGCCTCCCCTTAGTATCACCTCACCAAACATGATGGGGAGCATGGAGCAAGGTAAAACAGTCTCTTCTACTTTCTGTGTTCAGCAGCACCTGTTTTTGCTTCTTCTTTTAGTATTTAATTTCCCATCCCCTTTTTCAGTGTATCTTTATTAAATTCAAATCAGTTAACAGCAGGCTGTCTTTTGTAAATGGTTTGGTGTTGGAGTTTATTAGCATTTTTAATCATTGATTGTTAATATCACATGTAAAATATCTGACTAGGCTCCCCTTTTGAAATAGGAATTAGTCACAAAATATAAAAATGCAAATAAAATAGATCTGGAGGCTATTTATCAAAAGCATGTCTCATTCAAGTTAACACATCTGTGTGAGGGGTGGGGTTGTGTGGGTGATGGTTCAGTGGCTCCCTCTTGTGGCCACAGAATTTATATCTCATGAGCCCCGAGTACCACACACTGTTGCTACATAACTTCACAGATATAAAAAACAATCTGCCAGAGAATTAAAAGTCTCAACTGGTAAGATTCATCATCTCTTTGTCATGTCCTCTCTTTCTCATCACGCCGTCCTCTAGGTGGTAACGGCCCTCCCTCAGCTCCTCCTTCGTCAGGGGCTCCATCTGGCTCCATGTCCCTCCCAGGCAACGTCCCGTCTGGCAGTCCGTACACCATACCCCCTGAGCCAACTCTATCCCAGAACCCTCTCTCCATCATGATGTCACGCATGTCCAAGTTTGCAATGCCCAGCTCCACCCCGCTCTACCATGATGCCATAAAGACTGTTGCCAGTTCGGATGACGACTCGCCCCCGGCTCGCTCCCCTAACCTGCCGTCAGTAAACAATAACGGTGAGCCATCTGAAGTATCTTTTATTTGTTGTTTAATTTTTACTTTAAATTCCACCCACCTAGGGCTGTGTTTATATTAGTCCTCATTTGATTTGCTTCTCAAGTGTGTGTACTGAATATATAATCACTCCGTTTTGTTTCGAACACACAGGTATGGCAATGAATCATCAAGGCAATCCACGTATGATGGGACCTGGAAACGCCGGACCCATGTCTGCCCTCAGCCCTCTGGGTATGAATCCAATGGGATCCCAGCCCCTCTCCCATGGCATGCCCCCACAGATGCCCTCTCCCAATGCCCCTAACATGGGCCCAGGCATGATGCCTCATGGCATGATGATACCACCAAATCCCCAAGACCCTGGTATGGGGAACCCCCAAATGATGCCCCAGGGACGCATGGGTTACCCTCACCGAAGCCAGGCGTACCCCCTCACCCAGTCCCCTTCCCAGCAAGGCCCTTTCTCCCCGCACAACGGTCCTGGTCCACAAGGTTTCCCTGGCCATCCCATGGGCTTCCAGGGAGAAGGAGGACCTATGGGAGGACGGATGGGGAACATGCCTCATGGGGGAGGGGGTGATGGGGGTATGTGCAAACCCAATACCCCTGGAGGGCCAGAGTTCAACAACATGCAAGGTGGATTCAGTGACGCAGATCTTCACGAGGTGATGCGACCAGGAGCGTCTGGCATTCCTGAGTTTGACCTGTCCAGGATAATCCCGTCAGAGAAGCCCAGCCAGACTCTGTCTTACTTCCCCCGAGGTGGGGGAGACAACCCTGGGGGGAAACCACCACACCCCTCTGGCTTCCCCATGCAGGGCATGATGGGCGACGGTCCGCCACGGATGGGGATGTCCATGCAGGGGATGGGGGGGATGCCAGGGGGGCCTGGTGGGGGAATGGGCCCCCAAGACATGCCAATGGGCAACCCTGGCCACAACTCGATGCGGCCACCAGGATTCATGGGCCAAGGCATGATGGGCCCCCAGCACCGGATGATGTCTCCTGGGGGTCCGGGAGGGATGATGCAGGGGAGACAAATGGCCCACCCAGGCCCTGGCGGCTCACCTAACATGATGATGTCACTGCAGGGCATGGGCGGCCCCCCACAGCAGACAATGATGATGGGGGGTCAGATGAGGCCACGTGACATGGACATGGGGTTCAGTCCGGGCCCTGGAATGTTCTAATCCAACAGAAACCTTGTATGTAGAATGTTCTTGGACAATACACAAGGATGGAGTAAAGGTGATGTTGTGTGGAGAGTGTTCAGAAAACTCTGATGGACTCAAGTAAAGGAAGTATAATACGAGAGAGAGGATGTACCTAGAAACGAACAGAATGGAGCTAACCAGTCACCTAGTAATGTCCTGTGGGAACTATTCCAGTGGAGACTCGGACAGGCCCAGATTGGAGTACTTTTGCCACAAGAACATTTAATTTTAACTCATGAACTTCAGAATGTATGGGATTGTTGTGCATCAATTTCGCAAAAACTGTTCTTGTGTTTTTTGATTATCTGACTATAAAGATGAATTTCAACATCAAAGAGGAATCAACCTAACTCAAAGTCAGCGTGGAGATGCTACAGTATATGTCTACTTTTTTCAAATTTAAAAAAACAAAATTTGTCATGAAATGGTATGGAACAAGAGAAAGGAATAAGAAGAATTTGTGCTTTGTGAAGACTTTAGTGGAACTCCATCTTGTCTCTCGCTCCATTGTTTTGACTGTTTCTGTACAGTATATACGTGTGGGAGTGCGTGTGCGTGCTTGACAGGCTGTATGTTTGTGTGGTATGTATGTATGTGTCTGTATGTATAGGCATTCTATCAGTGACCTCTCAACTCCTCTTACCCAACTTTCATTGGGGGAGGAACGCCCCCTAAAAATACTGTACTGTTTACCATTGGTGGGCTATTCGAATTTTAGTCTATTTTAATTTCCTTTGTAACTCCAGTGTATAACAAACCAAACTATGACCTCATTAAGATAATAGTATTATTAAAAAAGCACAAACATGGACCGTCTGCAGAAAGCGTCTTCTTTCTCTATTTTTACCATTGAGAGCAACACATTAAGTGTGAGGATCCTGGCAGCTTTGCAGCACAACGATAATCCCCAGTCCATTTCAAGTTGTCGATGACATTTTGACTTGGTGCTCCAAAACTTTCAGGACTCAACTTTCGCCAGCGTGAATAACTGCTAATACCCAGATGTGCTATGTGTGTTCTTCTTGTTCCTGTTGTGTTCCTGTTTTGTTTTGACTCTCTTGTTGACTCTGGGTAATAATCATTCCCACAGCAATAATCCCCCCCCAATGGTCAGCAGAATGGGACAGGAGTGGCTGAATGCCACACGCAGGTATGCCAGGTATTATAGAACTAGAGCTAGGTAGATCTGGTAAAAATTTAGTAAGGCAGGTGTGGTGTCCAGAGCGAGACACGCAGAAATGTAAACACGTACTGCTTACCATCCAGTTGACTTCCTCTCTTTTCTCTATTGTATAAGCTTGTCATGTGTTTCTCCATTGGCTTTGGTGCAGAATAGCCTACCAGGGCTGTGGTGATGGACTACAAATAAAAGATATTGTTTTGGTATATACATGTTGTCTATGGAGTGTGTGTGTGTGCGTGTGAGTGCATGTATGGGTCCACGTGGCTCCTGACTATTCACATCTAGTCAGTCATGTGGACCAGGTGGTGTCTTTGTCATTCTACACGTCAAACCAGCTTCCCAACATTGAGCTGGAACAAAGAGAGCAAGTCATACCGAGAAGCAGCGTTGCCAAGTTGACATTTTATCAGGAGGTACTTAGTGACTCGGAGCTACTTTCAGAGGACACCACACTTCCAAAATAGATGCAAGCATGTTGATGCATTTCAACTCTACTAAACTAGTGCTTTACCAACCTGTTTTAAAGTTTCACTCTGCTGGTAGGAAGAGTAAGGAGCCCCAAAGAAGAAAAAAAACTTAACAGTGATCAAAATCTTTATTTATGACTCACTAATCCAAACCTTTACATTTTAAGCAGCAGGGCACGGAAAACTCCTGCCGATGAGGTACAATGTGTGTTATTGTAACACAGTAGTAGCACAGGTCTGTATAATAAGCATGTATTCATGCATGCATTATACATCGGTTTGATGGTACCAACAAACCCCTACAAGAAGGCAATCTAATGTTTCACTCTTAAAATATACTGTAGCAGAATTATTCCATTCTCTGCAGATTCAACATGGTTATGAAAACATTCACCTACACACTAATGTACATTCCCCAAATTAGATACAGTACATGAGCTGCTTAGTATTCCCCTGAGGAATGAGATTATGGAAAATGAGAGATCTGATCATGAAGACGACCAAATAAGCAGAATAATTAGAGATACCAGCACTGACGACGCCATAGTGCTCAACCTTTAAGATGCCCATGTGTTAGTTTAAGAGTAAACTGCAGCAGTGTTTGAACTTCTAAAGAAAAGGCTGATAATATTATGTATTTTTCTTTTCAACAGATCCCCAAAAGAGCAAAAAACAACCATTACTGATCCCACTAACAAGCATTAAATGT
Organism: Cephalopholis sonnerati; assembly: GCA_019142605.1. Taxonomy (NCBI): domain Eukaryota; kingdom Metazoa; phylum Chordata; class Actinopteri; order Perciformes; family Serranidae; genus Cephalopholis; species Cephalopholis sonnerati. The sequence goes on from JAGQAX010000012.1 coordinate 25,685,585, forward strand.
GGTGGCAAACCCTGATATAGTTTATTCCTGTTCGCAATAGAGACACGTGCAGGAGAATGTTCCTTTACTGCAAAGAACATGGCACTGAAGTTAATCACACATACCGTACACTGCCCCGATCAAGCCCTGTAGTAGATCCGCACATTTTTTTTAAGGTACGTCAACTTCCCATAACAAACACAAAAATAGCCTTTATTTAAATTATTATTTCCTTAAAGTTATAAAATTCACTTAAAATAGAATCCAGAGTTATTTTGAACCGACATTCACGTCAGTAAGCCTGAAAGTGACCATTTAGGAAGCAGGGTTAAAGGAAACACAAGGATGCTTGTTCTATGGGTCCAACAATGCGGGCAACTAGGGTAATTTTACAGCTAGAAGTCAAACTTTTTTTGCTTCGTGCACCACTGACCCACCATTTTAGAAATGAACAACGCTGCCTCCAACGCTGTATCCAGTTCTCTTTACACATCCATGGTCCTAATGCTGTAAATACTCACTAGAGCACCAAATCTCTATCAATCCACAGCTGAAATTAGTCTCCAGCTCCAGCTGTTTTAACAAGTTACCTAGACTTTTGAAAAATTAAAGTATGTATTTGTCATTTGCTTTCAAAGATTTATAACGGCATCGTTGGTTTTAGTCTGTTGGGTTTCGTTGACAATACGAAAACACTGATCCCATCATCAAGCCAAACAGACTAAGTGCATGCAAACTGACACCTGTGCACTAAAGCATCTGATATCACATATAACACTGTATAGCTTAATAATTCTGCACTGACACTTGTCGTATGCCACAGTCGTTAAATTAATACCTAAGTGGAAGATTTTACTGCTATGGTTTCATAAAGATTAGCAACTATGTTTGAAATTAAAAGTGATGTAAACGGAAAGATCTTCAGAAGAGGCTGTGATCCAGGACTTTTACACCCAAGAGAGTTTCCCCCGGTGATGCTGGCTGGATGGAGTGTAAAACAGAGGACGTAAAAAAAACAAAAACGTGATGATGCGTGATACCTGTTAGAGTGTAATGTCATGGGTAGCACTGTGTTGAGATGTGACAGTTTGTTGAGGGTTCAGGGACTGGTCAGGCCCTCTGTGCTGTTACAAAGTGATCGGTAGACGTCAGTGCTCAGTGTGTATGCTGAGAGGACCTGTTTGAACTCCTCCAGAGGGCAGTAGACTCCACTACAGCCTGGTAGATGTAGATCCTAGAGAGACAGGCAACTTAGAGTGAAACACAAGGGGTAAATATGCAGCAGCTTATCGATTAAACACATTCTCACCCCTTACCTCGCCCAAGTACGACACTTTAACGAAGGACTTGTTGGTCTGCTGGTGTTGGTGCAGCTCCAGAGTGATGTCAGCGGCATACGGTGGCCATCTCATGTCAAAAACCCCCAGAGCCACCAGGCAGGGAATCAAAGTGGTGTCGTGTGCAGAGTACAAAAATAGCTTCCTGTTGTAGAGAGGGTTTAAACAGAGGAACATTTAAAAGAACAAGCACAATCAAGTTTGTGCAACAAATGGGTGTGTTCATCCAGAGGTGTCCAACCTGTTTGGCTCTGATGAGGTGCCCTGTAGTTTCTCATCAATGTTGGTTAAAAATGTGTGCAGGAGCGGCCCGACACACAGCTGCAAGTTCTCCCTGAAAAAAATATAGAGCACAAGAATTAAAGGTCTGTTGAACTCAAAACAAATGGTCTAAATCCAAAATCCAAATTTAACAACCACTCCTCTGCCGACTTCACCTAACCTCTTGCCGAGTTCATACACATGGCAAATCATGTCAACTGCTCTCTGCTCCACTTTATTCCTCCAGGTGTCCAGCACTGATGGGCAGGGCAGGCCATGCGTCTGTTAATGTGCAGAGACTTGACACAGTCAGTATCAGCGATGCTGCAAAGCAACAAGCCTCAGAAAGGAAACTTCCAACATGGCTGAAGGTTTGCTAACGTTTTCCAGAGTTGTCATGTTATTATGTGATTTTTTTTAACCCATTTTCCCCTTCATCATAGTTATTTTCCAAAATGGTGTCTACTGCGGGCGACTTACAAAAGATGGTGTCAATTTTTAGCCGCAAGAGAACATTTCACCAGTAGCTTTATTTTCTGTTTAAAGCTTGGGTGGGCAGTTTCATTTTGGCTTAATAGGGCTAAAATTCCACAATAAACTTTGAGCATAGTGTGATTCAAGTGGTCTGGGAAAAACTAGAATCCTGCACCTCCTCTTAATTCAATTTTCAGGCTTTGGAGAATGAAGCTCGTGACAGGAGACTTTGGCCAATCACAGGTCAATTCAGGAAGAGGGCGTCCCTATCGGCTGTTCTACAAATGCAGATGCATGTGCATATCGCTTTGGTCCTGCAGGGAAAGTTGCTATTCCAGCATTGACAACAACTGCCTACACTGCAAAGCAACCCAAAAAAGAAAGGCCTACTTCTAAAAAAGAAAAAAGAGTCTGACAATAAACAAAACACATCTCAATAATAAAGCGTTTTGGTAATGGACAGAAAATGTTGCTAACCAAAGCTGATGGCTCGGAGCTGCGGCTCATATTCACATTTCTGTAGGCCTAGCTAATGTCAGCTAGAGCCACAAACTCGGTCTCACTCCCCGCCAATTGGGAGGAGAGCGGGCAAGCAGTTCCTGGGACAAAACCCCAGTCAGCAGCAACAGCGACCTGAATACAGCCGCGAAAACCCCAGCTACGGCACAGCCCCAAATCCCTGCTGGATCAGCAACTTTCTGTGGCTGCTGTTTCATGTAAGACCTGGCGCTGCTGCTGGACAGCAGCCCACTGTGACACCTGACGTTGAGAGGCTGTCTGAATTCAAAGCGCTTCAGACACTGACCAAAGGTCTTTGTCCGGAGCTGCTGCTAGCTCTGCATGTGGGGAAAAAGTCCACAGATGTGGGGAGTGAGGTGGAGGGATGGTGGGGTGGCTAATGTTAGCTTGCTAATTCTTATCCCATTTGTGGTCTGAGAGACAGAGAGAGGGAAAGCGGGGCAAGAAGGGGCTGAGCAACTCTACAATAAAATATGATGAAATAAATCAGCATTACAGTTTGAAACGTGCGTATGCCTGTAGTTGTGGGAGGGGCTTCAGAGAAAAGAGAGAGGCGCGCTGCAGGAGCAGGGTGGGAGGGTGTATTTGCAAATTCTGCCTTTTTTTGCCTTTTCCAGATTTCTGCCGACCCCAGCTTTGACTGGTTTATAGATGTACTGACTTAGAAATATGCTGCTTTCATTTAGGTTAGTTTGAATGAGTTATAACTGATAACAGGGGATCCGAACATCATTAGCCAGTATTTGGCTTTGCATGGTGAAGAAAAATTCAGGAAAGGCCCGTAAAAACGCCACTTCAGTCTCGTTACAGATCTACTCGTGGCCCCAGTGTGCACTTCAATACCTAGAAAACATGGCCCTAAAGCCTGATATGTGAAACGCACTCTCTCATCCAGTAATGAATTTATTTCACTGACCGAATGAGAACTTATTTTAAGATATCTTTAATTACAGCCATGAGTAAATACAGCCAATGTTTAAACTCAAATCATGCTGAATCTGTTCTTTTAGCTTGTTAAAAACTTGATGAACTCTGTTGTGGAGTTTCATCTTACATAACGAGCGGCTTGCTGGGTTGCTGCCTCCAGCCAGGCCAAGTCTTCATAATAATCGTATGTATTCTGATAGCTTGTGGTGAGACCTAATAAAAGTCATATGAATCATGATGCGGCGGTGTCACCTCTCTGGCAACCATGTCGTCCCTAATGAGGATGAAGTCGATTTGCTGGTGAGCAGCGATGCCCAGTGCGTTCTGGATTCTCTGCAGGTCTGCTGCAATGTCTGGCAGAGTGGACGACTCTGCCCAGCGGTGGCTGTACAGAACACACACAGTGTCAGCCGCGAAACACAGACACACCATGACAAGCTGTCAGAGGCATCTCAACTCTGCTAATAATTTTGCACAACACATTATTCTGGATTCCTGTTTTTGGGGTAGAGGGTGCATGGGATGTTTGAGGCCTGGTATGAAAATACACTCCACGTACCTGCTGATGGATCTGAGCAGCTTGCATCCACGGTAGTTAGGATACAGGATTTCAGATTCTGCATCCGTTGTTAATATAGGCACAATGTCTTTAAGTAGGACAGACAAGCACAAAAACTGATTAGATGAGCGTTCAGAATAGAATAAATAACATCATACATGTATGGATTTTCACCCTACCTTTTTGTTTTTGCTGGAAGAGCCCTGCTACCAGGCACTTGGCAGATTCAATGGTCCTCACAATGTTAGAGGAGCGAACACTAAAAATGGAAAAAACAGGTCATGGAAGGCAGCCAGCTTCAAAATAGTAAAGCATTTAGGGCTGATATCCTTTGTACTGTGCTCGTAAACACAATGTATCAAAGCTGTAGTGCACAGAAAAGTACAATAACAACACCTACTAGACCTCAGTTGGGCTAAAGGTGGAGCTGAGGAAAGGACTCTCCTCGATGTATCTCCTCCTTAGCTTCTTGCCCAGCTCATACAGCTGCTGCATGCCCACTGTGGTCAGCTGACCGGGGAACGTGCCGCCCTGCCAAGTGCAACAAACAGGATCAGGTTTTACTCACAGATGTGGCCTAAACAGACACACACACCTGCCATGGCATGGCATGCAGGAATCCAGAGTGAACGTGGTACAAGGATGGCAGGAGTCCATGTCGTGGGATTTAGTTTTCTAAGCTAAATCCAGTGCAGTAAAGCTCTTTAGCAAAGCAGCTAACTCAGCACAGGAAACTATCATTTCCATGGACACAGTGGCTGGCAGACATAGCTCACTGGGAAGCTCTACACACAGTTCAGCAGCATTACAGAGAGGAGGTGAATGAATGAATGCACTTTAATGTCATCTGTGTAAGGCTTTGTAATGAATCCCGGTGGCCACTAGAGGGAGAGAGGCTCCTGAATACACAAGGTGCTACAAATGTATGAAGGGTAGGAACTATGAAAAGCATTAAATCCAGAATTTCTTGTCACAACCTGCTCACACACTTCCTTTAACATATAAAACAACAGGCCTTCATCACAGCAGATATTAACTTGGCACGGTCATACCTACTTGACACCGTACCAGATTGCACAATGTCCTGGCACAAGCACAACTATGTTAAATGGCACTTTTCTAGCTGCTACAAGTCTTCACATCTGCCGTTAACCTTTCCAGTTTTTTGGCTATTATCCTTCCACAAAGCCTCTTCCCAAGAACCAACTATACAACTTCCTGCATCTGACTTCACTTTGTCTGCTCCTTTCTTGTCTCACCGCATTCAACACCACAGAACACACCTACTCACGGTCAGTGTGTTTTTCCGGTAGCTGTCTTCCACAGCAGCCGGGGGCCTGGGGCCACCATCGAGATCTGTCACTACATAGTTGATGTTGGTGTGCGCTGGAGGCTCCAAGAGAGTAGGCACCCACTGGGCCTTTGACGAGACAAACATGCCCAGACACAGTTGTTACATACAGACAGTATTTGACACTACATCTTTTTTTTTTATAGACACAAGCACTTAATGAGCTGATGAAAAGTTTTACCTCCATCACATCAGGTATTGACCTGAGCGGTGTTCGAGCACCGTGTCGGAACAAGATTTGGACCAGTTTCAGTTGGTAGGGAGACCCGGTGTTTGTGTCAGCAGAACTGGAAGCGAGGTGGTCTGGTTCAGTCTTCTTCTGCGACCACAACATTGAACCAAAAACCATCGACACCGAGCCGAACACACCCGCTTTGGCCCAAACCTTCCTCATGGCTGAGCTGTAAACAAAACAAATTGTTTTAGTGTCTGAATTCACACACATTAGGGTTAATATAAGAGGAAGCTCAAGAAGAACTTCATTATAATGACAGTAACATTAACGGAAGTAATATTTTTTTTAGAAACAATCCCTGTGCAGTAACCATTTAACACTGACATCAACTGTACCTGTGAATCATCTACTTTCATTGTTTGTTGCAGCTTTACTCTGCACCACTGCAGTATTGTCTTACTGTCTACAAATGTTATTGCTGTTTATATCTACAAATATATGTGTTTTATTTGTGTCCAGCTTTGTTGTCCTTGTTTTTTAGCTGTACGTCTATGCCTTCAATCGTATTTACATTGAAAGCAGCGAAAACTGGAGTCAAATTCCTTGCAAGTGTTTACATACTTGGATAATAAAACAGATTCTGATTTTACTGGTGGCTTTTAGAAAGACTCTCAGGCTGCCTTTTGTTACACTCAAGTCTTGCGACAAACCAGCTCAAGTTTGTTCTGTACTCTGTGGTGAGACAGCAGCAACGATTAGTTTCACTATCAATTAATCTTGGTCTAAAACATGTCAGACTTTCTTTGATAGCAGCTGGCATATTCATATTGCTTCTCTGGGCTGAACAACACTCAAAACCCTTCTTCAGGGTCGCCAAAGTGTCACAGGGGTTTTGAGGCCTTTTTGATTTTAAGAGTTGTATGATTTTTTTCTTTTTAATTATACAGTAGGTCAATTTCTCAGCACTATTTTTTATTTCTGTGAAGAAAACTAAATGAAAATGTTATTTTTAAAGTTTAGGTTATTATTCCAGAGTGTCTACAGATATAACAAAGTTAAATTTAAGACTTTTAAAGACCCTTTTTAATACCACCTTATGTGAAATTTAAGACCAAACCTGCAATGGAAATTCACTATTTATATATGTGTGCGTGTGATTCACATGTGTAAGCACTCTCTCCAAGTAAACACACTAATGTCAGTTTAAAATGAACACTAAGGGAAAATGACAACAATTGGGTGAGTTTAAGTTTAATGAAACTAAAAAATAACTTTACAAAAAATCTCATTGTTGTCATAAATGCTATTAATTATTGTAATTATTGGATCTCACAGGTTTGAGAAATTCTCACCGTAACATGACTGAAAATATTCAAGACCCATCAAGTCTGAATTCAAGACAAATGAAGACTGTATAAGGCCTTGAATTAAGACACTGTAAAACATTTTAGTGCTTTTTAAGGACCTGTAGACACCCTGTATTCAAGATATAAACTTGAACACAAGCTATATTCACAGGGTTTCCACTCTCTGCCTCACAAGTACTTATAATTGTTACATATATAAAAATATATATCACATAATATATAATACAATAGATTTATAATATATTATTGTACCTAAACATAGCAGGAAAACTCATCTCTGACAAAAATTCTTCCAAATGGCTCACTTAACACAAACTTCTTGCAGTTACTGACTTGTTTTTTGAGTTAATTGTACAGTTTATCAGTTGTTTCGTGCTGTTAATGTTCTGTAATAAATACAATATAACATATCCACAAAGTGTGTCACTTAGTAAGGGGTCCCTTTAGGAAAAAGGCTGGGAACCACTGGACTAACCATTTCAGCTAGGGTGAGCTACAACAAACTATTTTTAAATTAAATAATTAAGGTTAATCTTCAGATTGTTCTTTAATTTGTCTATGACGTGTTAAAAATGAGGAAAATGCTCATCTCAATTTCTCAGGTTTAGTTGACAATCATAAAAAGCATCTGAGAAGTAACAATCAGATGATATTTGGCATTTTGATGTTTAGTCTATTAACATTAATCGTTTTAGCTCCACTCACCTGAGTTACCTAATAAAATGTAACTTCCTGTTCAGTCCAGTGATGTCGATGATGAAGATGATGATGCAGTAGCACTACTTACTATTCAAATGTTTCCCCACGAGTGACCAAACTATGCCTGAAAAACTCCCAACACTGTAATATGAGGACTATTCATACAGCTGATATCCTGAGCTAACAGTTAGCAGATAAACATTGCTTCACTCGTTTCAACACAAACTCATTGCTACCTGGAGCACGTTAAGAAAACACCGCTCGGCACCAGGCTAACGTTAACTCTTTCAAAACTAGCCAAGTTACAACACAACACGATAACATGAAGTTTGACCTCCGTCTCAACAACCAGTGAAGCTAATCGCACCGTGACACAGCTAGCTAGCTACTTACTTTATGTAACGGAGTTCTTCTGCTTTTCTCGATGGAAACTACAACGTTTAATAAATGATAAATTCAACTGTCAGTCGGCAACTTGCCACCAGTTCATGCCAGAGAACATGTCGGGAACTGTAGGGCAGCAGATGCCACTCCGCAATGAAAGCAAAGGTGATAGCTATAACCATAAAACTACATTTCCCAACAATACATTACACCCTGACGTTCTTCTTCTTCGATTGAAATATATGCGGTGCAGCAGATACATCAAAGTATATTGCTGCCCCCTACCGGACAAAACTGTATCTGCATGCCACAATAATAAAGTTGATCTCAAATAAATAAACGTCCTCAACCACTGTGATTTTTGTAATAATGAAAAAAAAGTCAAAATATAACATCTGCTTTATGACTCTGGATATGAATATTTTATTTTATTTTTAAAAATTGGAAGCCAAGAATATTTTTACCATGAAAATAAGGACCAGAAAATCCACAATTTACTGTTAATTTAATTTAATCCACTATTATAATAAGTTTTTCAAATTAGTCATCATAGAATTTATAAATAACATTGCATCTATAACAGTAATAATAAGAAATGTGTACATCAAATCTGCTTCAGCAGTAGGCCTTAGGTACGGAAGCTCTGAGAAGCATTTGGTTAGAAATGTACTTTATTCGCCATGAATCAGATTTTAAAAAAGTCACTTTGAAAAATGTTCCTTTTTTTTTTTTTAGAAAAATCCTGGCATTTTTTTCTTTACCTGTTTTCACATTTCCCCCATTTTAAGATTTCTTTCTTTCTTTCTTTCTTTTGAAGAAGAAACTTAGAAAAATTGACCTGCCAAAACATTTCTTTTGTGTTTCACCTGTTCTTAAGTCATAAATACAAGAGAGGAAACAATTTAGATCAGACTTAAAAAAATAATCACATGAAAAAACAAAAAGTCACTTGCCTTTCAGGGTCTCCACAGTAATGCCTTTTGGAAAATATCATTTTTAAATTTATCCTACCTTTATTTTGTTTTATGTGACCACGCAAATATTTCTAAATACCTTAATATTTTTGCATTTTTAAATGAAGTTAAATTAAGAAATTAAGTTAAATGGAATGTTTTGGCAGTTTTTCTTCTCTACAAATTCTACATAATGCTAACATTTTATTATATATAATATGAATATATAATATTATATATAAAATATATATTTTTAAATTGTGGCTAATCAGATTTTTGTTAAAGGGACTTGGAAAAAATGTGCTTTTTTGGAAAAATGATTCAAGATTTTTAATCAGACATGCATCCCCCCCAGAAATGTTGCCACTTACCTCTCAGGGTCTCCATAGTGATGTCTTTTACACTTTATTTATAATATTGGATTTTATCTGTCTTTTATTTTTGTTTATACTTTTATTCCGCTACATTCCAGAAGGAAATATATTAGTTTTTATTCCACTACATGAATTTGACAGCCAGTTATAATTCAGATTAAAATTTCTAAAACATATAATAAGCTCATGAAACATGATGCATTGTTGGAACCAGTACATAAAACAGTAATAGAATAGCTGCTACAGGTCACTGCATCAGAGATGATAGTCCACTAATAATGTAAAAATGACATTTTGCTACTTATACTCAATTAAAATGATTTACTTTTGACTTTTTAAATGATCTGAATAATACCCACCTTCCACTCTGAATGCAGATTCTTCTAATTTGCAGGCCCTGTGGTGTCAGTCAGTTAAATTAAATCTCACACAGGTTCACGCATTTTGTTTTTCCAAGACAAGACAGCAGAGAGACTGAAAACTGAAATGAGAGCAGACAACAAGTATTCCTACCAGTGCATAAAAACATCTCAGCTTTGCTCATGAGTGATTTAAACAGAGAAGGTTTTACTGAGCAGTTATGTGGAGTCATCACACCGCTCTAAAATATATGCCATACATTATACCGTGGCATAATCTTATTCAGTGATGATGAAATGAGGGTAACTTCACAGAGGTGAATGTGATTTGCAACAAACAAAATGGCAGCATCTCTTGCACTTTCCCACTCAGCTTGTGACAGACCAAGTTGGATATTAGCGCTGAGCTTCCTGGCAGAGATGGCGAGACAGTCTTTGTTTGTGTAAATACTGCACATCCTCTCCAGTCTGTCTCCTGCAGGTCCTTTCTGGTGAGAACAGACTGGGAAAGGCAAGTGGTAGGATACTGATCTAAAAACGCAGGAAGCCCTTCATCTATTTGGGCTCTTCTTTATCTCATCTTCTTCATTTCCACTTATGCTTTAGTTCACAGCTTTTCCATATCAACCACAATATGTTGATTTAAATGTAAATTCTTTCTGATTTTCTGAGTTCAGTGTTAGATATTCACTGTGTGTAAATCTACATCTTTATAGCATGTAGTAACACACATTCTGGACACACACCTTGAGGACAATAAAGCATATTGTACAGTTGATGATTTATTATTGTGATGGTTAAGTGATGACATTTATTGCATAAAGGTTTGTGTGAAAGAACCAAAAACATAGACAAGATTTCTGTGTTTTAAATTCGCTGTAGGAGAAAGTCTGTAGGAGGGTTAAACCCCAAGTTGCAGAGGATGTTCATTTACAAACTGCTGTATGTCACAACCTGTACAATTATTCTGCATATAATAAGAACAAGACACCAAAAATCAAATATAATACATTCATAGACATCAATGGAAACAAACATTGCATAGGGACAAATTCACAATTTGTTGCACAATGGCTCCAGGAGAGAAACTGAAAAACTTAAGTGCAATGGTGCCACCCAGTGGCCGCATCTCCTCATAACAGCATCCAAGCAGGACCTCTTCTTTTTCTTTTCCCTTGAATCCCTCTCAAAGGGAAAAATCCTAAAACAATTTTACATTTACATTCTCTCATTCTGTACACAAAGGCTCCTGTCAGATATATAACTAATGAATACAGTTTTACTCACACTTTTTTATATTTAAATGTGATTGTAAAGTGATAATTCTCGAGTTACATTTTATGTTTGTTGACTTGCAGGTGTAGTGCAATCAGGTTTGCAGGTCAACAGATGGCTTTATATGTGTTTACAGTCTTTGACATGGCTTTTGGAAAAATATATATAGAAAACATATTGTATGGAAAGAGATATATCTCTACAGTTGTTAAGGCACTTTACCGAAATTCGCTGTAAATTCACTGCATAAAAACTTCCAATTTATAAACCGGAAAGCTTCACAGTTTTTTGCACATTAAAGGTCCAGTGTGTAGGATTTGGGGGGATTAATTTGCAGAATTGAGGAGTAATATTTATGTTTTATTGAGTGTATAATCACCTGAAAATAAGAATTGTTGTGTTTTCATTAAGGAGCAGGTCTTCATCAATGTTGTTTCTACAGTAGCACAGAACAGACAAACCAAACACTGGCTGTAGACAGGGCCATTTGCATTTTCATGCCAGCCACCGTAGTTAGCGGCCTTTCTACAACGAGCTGAACAGCCTTGGAAAACACAGATTTTATGATTTTAAGTTGCCAGGTTTGTTTGTTTTGAGATGAAGAGACCTGGTAAACCTCCTAAACATTAACACTGAAGGAATTCTAAAGGCCGTCACACTGAGTCAATTTTTTTAGATGCATGTTTTAATCTGTCATCCGAAAAGAAAAAAAAAAGTTATGCACAGAAACCTTGCACACTGATTTTGATCCATTTTATTGTTCTATTCACACCGCAGCTGCATGAAGGGGTGGAGCTGTCCTCCCTCTGTGTCTGTGTGTGGTCCACATCCTCCTCTTCTTCATCATCATCCACCTGAATATTATTATCTGACCTGTTGAACGTGAGCTGTCTGAGTTATGAAATGATTCTGTGCACCCTGCTCCTCTGTCTCATCGCGGCTGCGTCCTGTCAACACATTTTCTTCACTGATTCTTGGTCAAACGTCTCTAAAAGCCTCTGATGGATGCGAAAAACACCGAAAATTGAACCGACATGAAAGTGCCAGATTCAGTGTGCAAACGTGTTTGACAAAATATGAAGTTTTGGACGAAAAAAACGGACTCAGTGTGCAAAGGCCTTCATTGGAGTTCATGCTTGGCACATGGAAGAAGTTTTAGCTGACTGCAATCTGCGGTCCTCACCACTAGATGTCTCTAAATCCTACTCACTGTACCTTTAAGTTCCTGTTTTCTTTAAATGCATCTGAATTTTTTTTAAATTAAATAATTAATCTAATTATTGAATAGTTCGATGTGTTTCATATTTTGCTTTCTAATGAAATATTTCTTTTTCTGAATCATCTCAAACAAAGCATGATGTCATTCTCACTTAGTTTTTGGCTTTAATGGTTCACCTCAAACATAAAATGTGCAATAGTCAGGTGTCACACCTGTTACCCTGTTCTCTTTTCAAAATTATTTTTCTTTTGCAGTTTGGTTGTCAGTTTTTTAAGCTCTGGGACAGATTGGTTCACAAACGCTATCTGCTCACAGAGCTCACACATGTCAAGCTCACGTGGTCCACTCACACACCTCAGTGTCTCATTGAGTTCATCCTCTGTAGTTACGTGTCAAGCTTCCGTGCCAGAGTTTGCATATTTAGTGCGGCTCATGTTCCGACATCTTCAACGCTCAGGCTCCGCTTTGTGTCTTCCTAAACTGATCTTCCTGTTCCTTCTGTTGGTCCTGAAGGTTTCAGTCCCTCCTCGTCTCCCCTTGTCAGCTACTCTTTCTGGTTGTGAGTCTATACGGCCAGGTCATCCTGGCGAGCCCGGCTGCTGCTCCCGCTGGTCTTGCTCAGGCGGCGTTTGTCCTTCATGTAGCCGGAGTGCAGCAGAGGTGATGGGGAGCAGCTGTTGGGCAGCTCTGTGGGCGCTTGGTCGTATCTCATCCTCAGGAAGTCTTCCTCTTCCTCTAGGTTGTCGCAGCTGTGATGTCGCTCGGTGGCCAAGTTGACCGAGTTCTGCTGCAGAGCCATCCTGTTGTTGAAGGGGTGAGAGGCCATAGAGGCCATGGCGTTCATGGTGCTCGGGGCTGCCAGGCACTGGCTGAAGTCAGGAGGTGGGGTGCAGGAGGCCGAGGGCCCGAGGTGGGCTGTTTGGCTCCAGGTCTGCAGACACAGCCACCGTCACAGCTCTGTGGTTGCTCTTCTCGATCATCTTGTGGCGTAAACACTTCCTGGCGCTCTTCCAGCCAAGGTGGTAGAGCTCCAACACTGACAGCAGCAGAGACACACCGGCCACCACCAGCATGAAGATGATGAAGACGTTCTTCTCCGTGGGCCGGGACATGTAGCAGTTGACGGGGTTGGGGCAGGGCCAGGCCTTGCACAGGTACAACGCCCTGAGGAACACCCCATAGATCATGTACTGAACCACAATAAACGTCACCTCCATCACTGTGCGGATCAAGATACTCAGGATATAAGTCTGCAGCAACGCTCCTTTTAGGCGAACACGGCCAGTCCCATCAGACGTCATTGTTTTTCCACTCTCCTTCTGCTGGAGGTACTCCTTCTCCTCCTCCATGTCTCCTCCACCTTCCCCTCTCTCCTCCCTCTCCTCCTGCTCCTTCTTCCGCAGCTTCTCCTCCCTGCGCACAATGTGCATGGCATGGCCCATGTAGATGAGGGATGGCGTGGAGACGAAAACGATCTGCAGCACCCAGTAGCGGATGTGGGCGATGGGGAAGGCGCTGTCGTAACACACGTTGGTGCAACCGGGCTGCTGAGTGTCGCACAGGAAGTCGCTCTGCTCGTCGCCCCATGAGGACTCGGCGGCCGTGCCCAGCACCAGGATGCGGAAGATGAAAAGGACGGTGAGCCAGACCTTCCCGACTGAGGTGGAGTGTTCCTGGACCTCCTCTAGGAAATTTCCCAGGAGACTCCAGTCCCCCATCACTGCTCACAGGCCAAACACACACCTGAGACACAAAGAGTGGAGAGGGAGGAGAGGAAGGGCGGATGGAGGGTGCACTAGAGGTGGAAAGAGGGAGTCACTGAGGGGGAGAATGGACAGAGCACAGAGGAGGGTAAAGGAAAAAGGGAAATACGGACAATCAGTCATAGACAGCCGCAGTTCCTCTGTCACGAAAGAAATACAGTATCTGTATTTACACATATTTTTTACATGATTTAAGTAATTGGGATGTAAGAAACATATCACAAATTTTTTTCCCCCAGAAATGGTCCCTTCTGGTGGACATCAGGTTAATCTTTCCCACAAAAAGGTACATTATATTACATGATTAAATTCACATCCATGAGTCCTAAAACCCAGATTTGAGTTAACATTTTAGCACTCCTGGTTCCCACATCTTGAAGTCAATAGATTTTTGGTTGCCTTAACAAAAGCTCAAGAGACTTTCAAGTTTTTTTTTCCGACATAAAATAGGTCAGTAAATAGCCCACTCGTAAATTCTGAAGCCATAACGTGTCTTAAGAAAGGCTGTTGCTAAAAAGTGGCTAAATAGGACTCCTGAATGTCTCCATGCTGAACATGGATTTAGAGCCTCAATTTGGTGGTGACGCTGGGAGTCATGTGACTGTGATGTTGTTTATCCATAGTCTAACGTTACCTTTTCACTTCTGGTGATTGCATTTACGCTTCAAAAATAGATAAAAAAGAAGATTATCTTGCTGAACAAAATGTGTAAGTATCACAAACTTTTGGAGGCTACAGAGCGTATGTACCCTTTAACAGATCTTGGGAAAACTGCATCCTCCTCCTCTGCACCTTGAACATGGAACACTCTTCAAAAAGATTTAAAATTAGAAACATTTATATCCATTAACCCTTTGAAACCTGAGAAAATTGGTTTGATTTCTTTTAAAAACATTGGAAGAAGGCAATGACCAAATTCTGATAATTCTGTACCATAATTTGTAATGTAATGTAAAAATAATAATTATATGTATGTTTCCCTAGCTTTTTTATTATTATTATTATTATTATTTTTTGTCTTACCAAGTTGTTCATTTTGTTTTTTCCCATGTTTTTTTTTTTTTTTTTTAAAAGCATCAATTTGCTCAGGGTTCAAAGGCTTAATGAAGTTTAAGGGCATGTGGTGATAGAGACATGTCCCTGTTTTTCTTGAGAGGCCACTATGTTTGAATAGTTATTGTTTTATTATGGACTTTTGTATTATATGTTGTATTTGTTGCATTTTAAATGTGTTTTGATTGGCTGCTACCTTGGCCATGTCTCTCTTGTTAAAGAGATTTTCAATGTCAATGGGACTTCCTGGTAAAATAAAATAAAATAAAATAAAATTAGATCAAATTTAATTAAATTAAATTACATTAAAAATAAATTTAATTAAATTTAACTAAATTATTTTCTGCAATAATCCAAAATCCAGTGAAAAAAAAAATCCAATTGGCTTTTCAACGTTAACTTCTGTGTTGGCCTCCAAATAAAAGTCATCACTACACCACACTATTGTGCATACTTTTCATTGGTTATACATAGTGTGTGTGTGTGCATAAGTGTGAATGTTGGTGTGTGTTAACAAGGCAAAAAAAAAAAAAAAATCTATAGGTGTGCCTCCTCCAGTGCTCTGTAAAGGATAAAATGTGATAAAATGTGTATTTTGAAAGACTTAACATTAACATACACTCTCATAAATAAAAAAACAAACATCATTATGAGGAACAAAGATCAATATGTCGTCATAAATGTGATCTCTTATCTCTCGTACTGCCATTAAACATGTTTGCTGTGTGAAGATACAGTATATTCAGTTGGTCACACCTCCATGTGTGTTACATTACTAGAGAGCCCAGGGAGTCCTTTTCACAGCACAGCAGGGCTCAGATTGACTGCATGTATTGTGTTTGAAATAAAGGCCTCAGTGGCATGTTCCTCACAGAGGACAATCATGAATTGCTGGGTCTCAGGAGGATATTCCTGCAGATGAAATGACCTGAGCATGTGTGTGGCATCATGCGCATAAAAATAGCTTGTGAATTGCTTGAGGACTGGACACCATGGCATGAGAACAACCATTTTCCCATGAGAGGGGGAGCGAGAGGGAGAGGAAGTTTGGGAGTCATGTAAAAGTAAATAACGAGGTTGTTTTAAGAAAAAATGATTCAATATTATGCTATGTGTGTTTGCATTCCTCTTGTCCAGCTCCAAATGACGTATGACAGACAGTCAGAGAGGGTAACAGGCCACCACTGGGTAAGTCAAAGCTGGGAGACTTTGTCCTTTTAGTGCTGTGACCTGGCCCGAGCTGCATGGACTCTATCTTGCCTGTGGACCATTACCAGCAGACCTCACTCACAACGACAACACAGCATGTCCACTGTCCTCTCTGCGGTAATGAAAACCTCCTACAGGCTGCGATCTGGATCTATCTGAGAGCGTCAATCAGATCTCCCCATCTATCTCCCTCTCTGTGTGTGTGTGTGTGCTTTCACCTGCAGCATTAGCGAGAGTTTGGGTGAGACCCAAACATGGCAGCGACAAGCTGGCGAGTCTCATTCGAGAATGACCCTATATGGCAGTTCACCAGACAGCTTTATGGGTGCAATAACTGACCTCCATCATTGAGGGGTTAAGAAAACCCATCAAGCTCTATCAAGGGGTGACCTCCGACATCTAAATGCACTATGTCCCTTTGCCCGCTGGCAGCTTTTACTATGCAATTAGACATCAGAGACAAACGATTTATAACATACTGTAAGAAAGGAGGGCTGAAAGTAACAGTTTGACAGGTTTTTCCAACACGTCACACATCTCAAGTTTCTGCCCTACTTGGCAAGCGTATAGAAAACATAGCACACACTCCTCAAAAGCTGTGTGTTAAGACAAACTGTTATTTTAACCGTGAGCCAGGTAGGATATACAGAATAATCACTACAATCACAGAGTGTTAAAAAAGCCAAACAGGGAGATAATATTCTCTCTTACCACCTCTCATCTCCCTCCAAGTGTAGTCCATGAGCAGTTGCTTCCATAATAAGTTACTCCCATTGTGTAGTCCACTGTGGAAGGCTTTGACTTGCCTGGCTGACACTGACACGAGTTATGTGTGAGAGAGAGATGGTCTAAATGACCCTCAGTCTGTCTCTCCCCCTCCCTCAGTGTCTCTATGAAGTATATATATGGCAATAAGATGGAAAATCAGAGCGTTGTGCTCTTTATCTGTGAAGCATGGAGAGGCGGGAAGCAAAACACCCCTATGAGAGCATGTGGGAGAGGAAACGTTCGACCCCTGTCCACACACAAGGCTCATACTCCAATGCATAGCGCAGGAAAGATTGGTCTGACACTCGCTTTCCAGCATGCACCACCTAATTCCCGCTAACGTCAGACCGGTCACAGTTGGAGACCAGCTGGATCATGAGTTAGTGAAGCGGGTCCTCGTCCCACTCAGGGAACTGGCTCGAAGCCCTCCTTGGATGAAGCTGATGATCTTTACTGGAAGTAAATCACAAACAGGCAGAGAGCTGGAGGAGGAAGGGAGTGAGAGTCCAGCCAGCACAATAACAGGAGGTACACTTTACTGAGCGGCCGTGCTCTTATCAGCTAACACTGACAACAGGCTTTCCTCACCTGTGCAGACCCCGCTCACAATACATCTCCCCCTGGACTAATTCAGAGTCAACCTTTGTGACAGTGTCATTATTTGAGTAATTACATGCCTCTAATTGTTTTCATCAAGTACAGAGTATGGTCATTAAAATCAGCAGGATAACAAAACTATTTTTGTAAACAATGTCCTCATTTTTAATCTTTTCCTTGACTCAATTAATATGAAAAAGAAGTGAGGGTTTACCGATCCGTCACTGGTGTGGAACGATGGCATCCGGATCCTTTAGCAGCAATATCACCATGAAAACATTTTCTGCTACAAGTTAAAGTCCTACATTCAAAATTTTTAAAGTTTAGATGAACGTTAAGGTGTATTCAGACTCAGCAGAGAGGGATTTCATTATGAAACAGGCCACATTTTACAAAGGCAATGATAAATACAGTGTTTATTTTTGTTGTTTTTATAAGTAATGGTGCACATTTTAGTTACAATGCTTATATTTAGGATGAAAGTGTTAATTGCTGGCCTCCATGCTCCTCCCCACAGCAGCTGGGCCCAGAAAGCTTTCCCCTTTTTATTCCCTTATGGTGTGTCAAAAGTAAAACTATCGCTGATGCAGGATTTCCCTTTAAAAAAAAGGCAATGTATAGATTTATACAAAAGTAAACCCTCTCAATCATCACTTATGACCCACTAGAAGTGTGTGATGGTGTATTTATTGGCAGAGACCCTGCCCTCTGCCTGTAATTTTCTAATTTTCTTTCTTATTTTGCTGTGTTCGGGGTGTTGCAGAGTACAGTGTGCAGGTGAAAGGTAGCGACTAAGTGCCAGACCGTAAGCAGCAGGCATCCAAGAGGAAGCTATGATAAACTGCCAAGGCTGTGGTTGACTTTCACTTCTGCTGGTTTTACTGTGTACAAACAGCTGCCGACAGCTCCTGCATGGTAGCCTTTACCTTTAACATGTCATCAGCATTTTAATGTTGTAGCTGTTCAGCTTCATATAGCTTTTGTTAGCTCAACCTATAAACAAGACGAAGAGTTCACAGTGTGCAGGTGGCTCTGTGTAGCACTGCTGTGCCCACCAAGTATTAGAAAAACTGACCAAGTGACAAGTTTGGGATTCGTATTATTGAGCTATATAAATAAAATTGACTTCACTTGAATGTTTGCATCCAATTTCACGGCCTGTCCATCTAATAGTTGTTGAAAAAACTGTCTCAAAATCACTTGCCTAAAGACAATGTGGACTTCAGTTCGGCCGAGGACAGGCAGCGGTCTCGGTCTCTTTCTCCGTCCCTCGACTGCTTTCCTGTTCTCAGAGGAAGCAATCTCAAACAATATGATTTCCGAAGGACAAAAGGAACAAGGTATTAAAGGGAGCGGGAGGCAGATAGGTTACAGCCCAGATTTTCCACTAAACTTCTCTGCTGTTAAAACACCTTTTGCTGTTGGCTGTCTATCATACCTGTGCTCCTGTTGGCTCTCTGGCAATGACCATGGATTTACTGGGATACATTGTGCCCTTTGCTGAGCGTCTGGTTTGCCTGTAGACCATCATGGCTGTCATGTTTGTTTATAATCTCTGTGGCAGAGTAATGGACAATCTGGTTATAAGGTATTCAGAACGGTGAACTGCGCTAGTGGGGTATTATGCACCTCTGAGTTATTTCCCTTTGACGTTGTATCTGAGTCTCTCTGCGAGTGTGTGTGTGTGTGTGTGTCCTGCACAAAGGAAGAGTGTTGGTGAGAGTTCCATGGAAACAAAGTGTTAAGTGTTAGAGAGATATTATGATAAACTAAGCAGGAAAGTAGACTCTGTATGAATTGCAGCCAAGAACTACAGTCATTTCACCACTTCAGTGTCAACTCAAACTTAAAAGGAGCCCTTCACCTACAAAATGATCGGCTGTATAACAATTCTCGACCTGTGTTACGCTGAATATGTGAAGAAAACTCTTCTGGCATGCCTCCACTGTGAACGAGAATCAGAAGAAAGTTCTTGATGAATTTAAATAAAAGGGAGCCGCGTTTAACAACTACAAATCTATGTCAAACAGATTCAAAGTTACAAACTCTTGCTTGAGTCATGCAGTGTAATCCAAGTCTCATTTATCCAGTCATATGCTCAGAACTTCCCTTGCCCAAACCTTACTATTTAAAACACTTAAGCCCAGTTCAGACCAAAGATTCGTGACGAGACGAAACCATTTGCAGAGAAAAGCTGCAGCGGTGTGAACTGGCCAGTTTGAGCTCGAGTCAAAACGGCTGATGGTGTCACCTGCAACTCCGCTAGTCAAAACGCTGGCAGCTGGTTTTAGAACATGATGGCTGGTCACCTGTTTCAACAGCCAATCAGCTTGTAGTAAAGTCTGCTGGTCAAGTCAAAATGACTGTGGACGTTTGCTTGCTGCAGCAGGTGCTCCATCTCCGCCAAGCCCTCTGTTTCCGTCCTCAAAGTGCTCCGGTGTTGGACGGTGGATCGCTGCTCCTGCTCGCTGTATATTGCTTATATTATTGTGGTGTATTTATTATGAATACAGTCCATCTGATGCTTGTTTTGTTTCTGATTTTCGCCGTTTCTTCACTGCTACAAATGCAACTGTATTCAATATCTCGCCATCACTATCCTCATTCATATTTTAAGAAGCTACAAATTATATTCGGCCACAAAATGAGCCTGAGAAGCTGAAAATCAAAGCAGAAGTACAGACAAGTTGTTGCATAGAGATGATACACTGTCTTATCTAGTTGCATTGGTGTGATCCAGCAGATTGCAGAACGGCACATAGCAAGTAGCTGCATGTTTCAACTCGTCTAGTTGCTAATCTTTGGTCTGAGCTGGGCTTTACACATAAACAAGTTCAAGCACGGAGGAGTAGCGCACCTGGGCAGGTGCGTACATTTGAGCTCTGCTCGTGCATTCCATTGAAATCCCGTCTTACAGCTCATTTATTGGCCAGGAAGTGACAGATGTATGAGAGTGACAGCAAAACTTCTGGCCAATGAACAGCCAAGAGAGTCATGTGTTTGGGAAGTACTGACCATACAACTAGATATATGAGACTTAGATTATGCTGCACAAGTTGCGTGAGAGTTTGTAAACAGATTTTTCGATATAGTTTTGCTGTTGTTCATCAAGAATTCACCGTTCAAGTTTTCTTCACATATTCATAGTAACACAGGGTGAGTAGTTGACACACCAATAATCATTTTGGGGGTGAGGAATTCCTTTAAACCGGACAAACTGAACGTAGTTGTATTCAGTTTTCCAGAGCATGAACTGACACTGAGTCGGACTGGACAGCAGCCAGGCAGCTCGGAAATGTGAAGAGAGAAACAGCAGCTACTAAACTGCATCACTGTGAAGTGACAGCTGCTGCTGCGACTCGCTGCCGAGCAACAGGAATAAATGCTGTGTGTGTTTTCTCTTCCCTGCAACACAACAATTAATCCTCCAGTGTGTTGGGCCTGCCTCAGCGTTGCCTTAGAGGGCAGTGACTCTGGTTCAAGAATCAGTCGGGATTGTGGCAGCGCCTCGAGCTGGAGAAACCCCCTGGATGAAGTTTTATAGGATCATTAAGTTGTGTTTTTATTGCCGGAGTAACAATGTCAGATTTATGTCTCACACAGAATCATTGAGTAAAGTTTTTAATTAAGTGAGAAGAGTGCTGAGATAGATCAATGTAGTCTTTAGTTTTAAATCTCAAGACAAAGCACTGTTGATTAAACCTCTCTTTTCTATTTGAGTCCTTCAGTTTAAACACGAGCTGGTTCCCCTCGGCCTGCAGTGTATCCACGGGCCAGGAACAACAGGGGGCAGGGTTGATTTAAACATTCCTTCGGTGATCTGCACCTTTCAGCGCTAAGCCCTGTTTGACAGACTCTGGATCCTCATCGAGGACCAGGATACACTGCATGCCCTGCTCTGTCCCCATTAACACAAAGACGATTAGATGGTGAGGTATACATTTTCTTGGCCTGTTTTTCTTTAATGGAACATGTTTAGACTGGGGGAGGAAAAAGTGTTTCAGCGGTGTTGTGCATTAAGTGTATTATTATGTGTGCGCGAGAGGATTTGCTGCAGATGGAGTAAATATTTCAGCAATCTCACAAATGATCTCAACGCGTTGGCTTAAAAACTGCATTACCTGACATACTAATTTATCGTTACATTAGAAAGTAAAACACAGTCAGAGAAGTCATTTATTTCCTGGAAAATTCTATTTGACATATTGTAGAGGGACACATTTGGCCACAGAGGCTCACATTGTAGGGGCCTGAAGTTAGATTCTAAAAAAAATTGTGGAGAGCCAAATTTGGGCGGCTGACCTCAGGAGATTCTGGTGTAGGGTATTTTTATAACTACACAGCTCCATGTGCGTTCTTCATCAGAAAAATGCTGTATATTTGCTATGGCTACACTACTGTGAGTGGATTGGAAAAAATGAAGTCTTAAGAAATTTATTATGATACATTTCTAAATATTCGTGTCTGGTGCTGTTTTTCTTTTTCTTTTTTTTAGTTTTTGACCTTGTCATCCAAAAGTTTAGATGATAAGCTCCTTTAAAGTGTGATGCTATGATTTTTTACTGTGATTTCTCTGAGGCACTGTCTATTTTAGACCATTTGAATGTAAGCAAAGCTATGTTTTTGGCTGTATTTCTTCTTTATTTGCTTCTTTATATTATACAATTAATTTTTCTGTCTAATTTTAAACTCCAACCAGATTTTTATCACATGTTGTGAACCCCCATCTGTGTATTGTATATTATTATCTGTGTATGGTAGTTTGCTTTATTATTGCTACATGCATTTTAGCCAGTATAATGTGCATTTTTGTGTATGATATTACCTGTATTTTTAATTGTAGGAATAAGGTGCCACGCTGTGATCACTATGGTTCTTGACTTAATGAGTGACGTCAGTCTGCAGTGGGACCTAAGTGGTTCACACAGGTCAGGGGTCAGCAACCTTTACTATCAAAAGAGCCATTTTTGACCAAAAAAAAAAAACCCCAAAACATATTTGAGTCTTATTATGAAGGTAACACAGACTATTGCAACTAAATAGCCTATAAACATTACTAATAGGTTCAGCATTCATGAATAAGATTTAGCACAAGGTCGCTCATCAGCAGTGGGCTATTTATGAGCATTTGGTAAGAGTTGGTGAAAGCAAATGAGTCTGTCCACCCATTATTAATGTCTTTATTTTCTTCAGAGACTTTTTTGGATTTGGAGCCCATAGCTAGCCTCGCTAGAGAGATTCATGACTAGCCAACACTGCTGAGGTTCATTTAGTCATGAAAAAGTGCCAGGCTGTATAAAAAATTCTGTGTATAGGCTACACATTTTTACAGTTAGAGAATGTAAGAATTTTTTAGGCCTACAACAATGATAAATAAAATTAAAATGTGTTTAAAAAAGCTATTAATTTCCATTTAATTTTTTTTTTTCCAAAGCCACAGGGAGCCACTGGAGAGGGGCCAAAGAGCCGCAGGTTGCCTACCCCTGACATAGGCCATTTAGATCTTGTAAGAAAACATGATGAAGGGTGTTCCTTACTGAGACATTGTACATGTTCCCAATACATTTCCTTTTATTGCATGTGTAGCAGACACACCTATGGTCTTCTTCTACGCACCTGTCGACCCTCTGGTGTGCAAAAGTGTTGCATTTTTGGTTTTTCAATATAAAGTGTTTGACAATACTAAAAAAAAAAAAAAAAAGCATATTATCATGTTTCGCCAGCTGGTTTAATTTAATTGACACACTTTGCTTTAACTAGAATTTCAATGGCTTCTAGTGAGCAGTTTTATCTGAGCAACAGGTTCTGCTCAAAAATAAAATCAAGAGTTATTTCATGGTAATCAGTATTATTATTATGGTCTCCCGTTTAAATCTTACACAATATCTAAAAATATGTAACCTTAGATATTCCATGCTGTATGTACACACTGATCTCAGAAGAAACAGTTTCAGATATTAAGCACATGAACTGCAAATTTCCCTCAAGCAAGAACCATTCACTTCCCTATGAGATACTAAAAATGTATTATCTGAAGTCTTGTGTGATTTTTGTAATGTTTGTTGTTCTATTTCTCACTTAACTGTTAGTTATCTGACTTCAGCTAAATATCTGTATATATAAGTGTTTTTTGCTCCCAGTTCTCTCCTGAAAAAGAGGCTCTCTGACTGCATCACTACGGGAGATGAACTCAACATTACAGCTGATATTAAATGACCCCAAACAAAAAGCTCCTGCCAGGAGCTCTACAACCAAAATATATTTGCCGGTAACAGTTCACTTTGCAGTGTTGTGACAGCTCAGCAACGCTGGTGCTCACAGCGGAGCACGAGGAAAATGTCAAACCAACCACACAACATTTATACACTTGTTGCATCAGTCTCAGCATCAACAGACCTGCACGCAGGATGCCAAACACACCCAGGCTGCAGTTATTCAGCTCAGTGATTGTTATTTTTACTCTCTGGGTGATTGAAGCCATTTCATGAGGTTATTTAAGGAATGATGGAGTGAGTGATGGAAATAAGCGAGGCGTATTTATTTCGTCAGACTGCGTGCACATATGTGTCAAAGCTTAAAAGGCATGCATTATTTATGAAGCATGGCTTTTAAACTTGAACTTTAACACGTGCGGTCAATCCCAGCATGCACTGCAGCAGCTGTTTAGCTGCAGGACTGCAGGGGCGGCGTGCGTATCTCTCCCAAGTGTGCCGGGATTACGATCAAAGCTGAGTGTGTTTAAGTTTAGTGGTGTTGGCGTGGTGGAGGGGTCAGTTAGTGTGACCCACAAAGTGGCTCTGAAGCGGGATGAGGGGGGAGACTTTCCCACTCATGTGAGTCACCTGTTGCCACTGCTTCCAGGCCAGAATGGATCTGGGCTGCCATATATCAGTCACAGCAGCAGAAGCCTGTGGGCCGATGCGCTGCCTGCTACCTTACATGGCTGTCTGGCTCTTCATCTGCCCACTACTGTACACAGACCCACAGCCCTGTTATGATCTATTGTTTGGCTGCATATGGCATTACACTGGAACCCTCAGGCCAGACAGCTGCAAGGTGTTTCATGGAGGAAAATTCTCGATAACACACTCCCGACTGAAATTCCTGTATAGCTGCTATTTCTGGAGGGTGACAGTTGTTTAGATCTTCTTTATTTTGAAGACTATCTTCATTGTCAGTGACGTAAATTCACCCTAAGCATGAACACAGCTTCATTTGATAAGTGAGCCTCTAATCTTTTATCTCTCGCTGGGAGGCATCTGTACACAAATTTCAGCTGTTGTTTAGCTTGTTTTAGTTTACAACACTGACATAAAGTCTTTTCTATGACTGTGCTGGGAATTGGGATTCACGCTAATGTCACAGTTCTGGTTATTTTTCAGTGCCGATGTCACTGATACAGACTCAAAAATATTGAGGTTACTTTGTCTAAGATTTGTGGTGGAATCTAGGGCGCTGTTATGAGTTTCGAATCCTGTCTAGAGTCATATATATATTGTTTTTTTTTTAAGAAGGCTGCAGGAGGAAAGTAAGTAAGTAAAGCACTGTAATTAAACGCAGCTTCAAGGTGCTTGTACTTTACTTAAGTATATTAATTTTTGGCTACTTTTCACTTGTACTTCTCTGCATTTCAAGAAAAAAAGTCCTTTTTACTATTCTACATCTATTTAATGGCTAAAGTTACTTGTTATTTTTCAAATTAAGATGTAGATGATGAGATAAGACGTGAAATTAAAATCATTGCCTCGGACTTATCAGCGTGTGGCTTCCACCCTCCTTGATGTGCATCTTACTTCTGTTCTTTGATGCATTTTCTAGCATTCATTTACATTTTGCTCATCTGTTTATCACATTTTTGCCAACACATACTGTCAGTTCAGATTAATGAGCTGCTGTATGACTAGCTTTTGCCCCGCACAGTTCACAACTCCTCAAACAGTTCATACAGTATTCACACTTTGCTGGTGGCTCTTTGTTTTTAAGGTCTCCAGTGCTGCACTTTGTTTGAATATATTTGTCTATTATGAGAGTTATGAGCAGAGAGGAGGGAGAAGGAGACAGACAGAGCGAGATGAAAGGAGTGAGAGTAAGTAGGGTGACAGATGTACCTCCTGGCTAGGACAGTGACTCTAACACACACCAGGCAACCCACTCCATTGTCCAAGTCCTTCAAGAAATCATCTCCCTCTAAGAGACTTCACTGCTAAGAAGCTTGTAGTTGTTGAAGCTCTGCAACAGGATGCTCACAATGTTTACCTAAATGTCTGCATCTTTTAGTCCTTTTAATCACCTGAGCAAGAGTTTTGTGGCAGCTTACCTGCTTCTCTGCTGTAGGATAGGACGTCTGGTGGGATCAAGAATCGGCTCCTTATCTGTCCCCTGATGAGACAAGTCTTCCTTTAACTCAGTGGACAAATGGCAGGTGATGATGTGGAGATGTGAGCAGACCACCACAGGCTCAGTGCGATGGTGGGACTACCTTCTTCTTCTTCTTGTGAACATCAACAGGAGCTGGCTCTGGAGGACGGTGTCTGAGCTCAGTGTCGTCCCAACGCCACACTGTTAGTTCACACAGGGGGCACGAGAAGAAAAGCAGGGGCATCACAAGAGAGTGTTTCCCCCCTCGGCCCTCCCTTCTGTCTCTCCTCCTCCATCTCCTCCTCTTCCTCCCCATCACTCCCCCCCCCCCACCCTTTCTTCTTACATCCCTGGTGCTCTATTTTTTGCTGGGAAGCATTCTTCGGCAACGGGAGGGGAAGTGGAATTGTTTTCTGGGATCAATGGCAATTCCGTTCGGAGTAAACTTCCAGAGTGCTCTTATTTACTGTGTGTGTCCTTAAGGTTTACTGCTCTGTCAGGTTGTCACAATGAAATTTCCATAGTACTACATTTAAAAAAAAGTTTATCAAACTTCAAACTCTATAATGTTTATCCATATTTAATCTATTTATTTAAAATAGAATGGAATAAATGTATCAACCGTTGTGTTTTCAGCTTGTTTTTGAGACTCAGACATCAACACAAAGACACATTCATGAAGTCAGCGGTCACATTAAAGGCTTTCATAAAAATACTGTACCTACTTTGTTTATCTGTTTGTCTCTCTGGCCTCGTGCACGAGGTCTGAAACCACTTGCTAAAGTTTGGGATGCAAACAAAGAGTCACAGACAAAACTCAAAGAGCTCATCTTCCTCCTCTTTCCTTCCTTACTTCCTTCCTCCTCTAAGTCTTGTCTGCCACATAAAGTGTAAGTTTCAACCCAGGACAATCTCTCTGCTCCACAGCCTGCAGATACGTGCTGCATTATATAATGGGAATCTTTTAGGTCTGATTTCTCCTTGCTGAGGGGCCAACGTGCATTCAAATGGCTGTAATTATGTGGTGAGGGCACACGATATGTATGAGCACTCGCACATGGACAGACAATTCCAATGTTTGTTCACAAATGATGTGACTTTAATGCTACGTCTGCACCAGTCGTTGATATGAAACTGTGTCAGATTTACTCTCTGGATTTTGTTCCTATCAAGGTTTCACTCTAAAGGTATGATTTCATATTTTGGGAGATAAGCTTGTTGGCTGTCTTGTTAGATGAGAGAAATGATATCACTCTCATGCTTGTTGGGCCGATATAAAGGTGGCGCCAGAAGCTGGTTAGCGTAGCTCAGCGCTAAGACTGGAAAAGCACAGCGCTATGTTTCCCTAATTCTAATGAAATAGCTATTTTAAGCCATAACTATGTTGTTTTTGTGTCTAAAACTAACCAGAGGTTCACCATCAACACAATCGTCACAAGAAATGTTGGCATCATATGTCTCTGCTAACGACGGATATGTACATTTTTTATGTTTTGTAGCAGATGCATTAAAGCTTTACGCTTCTTTCTGTGTCATTAATGCTGTCGTTAACGTGTAGTTACATTTAGGTACAAAAAAACACTTGGTTATGATTAGGAAAACACTTTATTTTAGCTTAAAATACCCAGTTTTGGTGGCAGTATCCTGGCAGGAAACAGATCACATCACATATGTCTATAGCGCAGTAATGTAAGGTGTTATAGCGCAAGATGCTGAACCTCAAATTGCTCCCGATGTGCGTGTGAATGGTAACTGAGTAGCAGGTGGCACCGTGTATGGTAGCCTCGGCAACCAGTGTGTGAATGTGTGTGTGAATGGGTGAATGTGACATGTAGCGTAAAAGTGCTTTATAAGTGCAGTCCGTATCTGTATAATAGGCGGGTGGACAAACAAATCAAATGTGCCAACAACAGCAACACTGTTCACTGCGCTCGTGGAGAGGCTCTTAAGCCTGACCAGTCATGTGCTGACTCTAAGGAGGAACAGGATTGCCTGAAAAATGGTTTGAGGATCTCCTCCTCATGTGGTAGAACAGCTGCTTTAGTTATGACCATGTCAAATAAGTTGGTCTTATCTACCATAAAGCCATTGGTTTGGTGAGCCAGCGTCTCAAGTGAGTCTGATTGACCGTGTATGTGTAATAAATTACTTTAGGTAACGACCCCAACACTGATCCCCTGCAGAAAAACAGCAACAGGTCGCTAAAAAACAACCATTTTTGTTGTTTGTTGCTCCCAAACAGCGGTCTGCATCAGCCAAGGATGTATTTCATTGTTTGACTCAAAGGCTTGTTGGGATTTTATCACCTTGTACCAAAGCCCTGCGAGCTGTTTCAACCTGTTACCAGTCTTTATGCTAAGCTAAGCTAATCGGCTTTAATTTTATGAACCTACATGAGAGTGGTGTCGTCTTCTCATTTAATTCTCAGCAAGAAAGTGTTTAAGTGTATCATCCCAAATGAACCCCCCAAGCTATTTATTTTGTGATGATGTCATTTCAGGGAACAGTAACCTATTACTATTGGCAAATCAAAGATAGCCCTTATTCTTGATCTTAACTCATTTTTTTCCTCCCTGCTGATGTCATGGCTTAATCTTTGATCTGAATGGCTAAATTCTCCTCTCCAACAACTGCGCCTTTGACCATGGAGCAGAGATAATGTTTTAGCATGTATAAATAGCATGAGAGACCAAACCAGTCAGTATCTCATGACAAACCCTACCAGATCTATGGCCAGGAGCTGTGACTCCACCACCTCGTCTCTGCTGTACTGCTGTGAAAACATTTAATGTGGTTATCTTCTGGTCTTTCTTGCTCTGACAAGACAAAGCCTCTTTGTGAAGGCTGTGTTAGGGTGCTACATCAGGGACAAACGCTAAAACACCTTCTTTCCTTTAGCATCCTAAAAAGGTCGGCAGTCGTCTGTAAGAATTTCCTGTGATTTCCGAGTTTCCTTAAACAAAAGCCCATGGAGCACCTAACATCCCCTCAGGCCTCTCAGTCAGCGACACCGTTTAATGGAGTGTTTGAAGGGATGGAAAGCTGTTGCTAATTCCTAATTACGTAGCCTTCCTCAGTTTAAAGTCTACCCTGACGTTTCCATTGTGCTGCTCATCAGGGTGGATTTAGAAGTGGAACACTATTCACACAGAATAACAGCGTGAAGTAATTTGTAATAAAAAAAAAAAGTCATGTTCCACGACTTCACTTAATCTCATCACTTACAGCTTCTCGGCGGTGCCAGGATGAGGTCTGAATGTGTGTGAGTGTGTGTTACGGAGAGATCAAGAGAAGAGAGACAACTGTGTGTTTATGTGTGCAACTGTGTGTGAAGGTAGTGCATGTGTACTTGAGTGATGGAAAAAGCCCACACTGCCAGTATGCATTAGTGTAACCCACCCCACCCTCCCACCCACGAGCCTGACCCCTGCCTGCTATTCTGCTCATGACTGACACAGACCCATTTCAGCTCTGCCTCGCCCGTGTCCAAAGGAAGCCAGGCTTGATGGACATGTGCTCCTGAACCGCTATCATGAACTCATGAACACCCTCTAACTCATCTCTGTGATCCCTGCTGATATGACAATAAAATAAAACATGAAATGTTGAGAGGAGAAACTCAAGGTTGTTTAGGTTGAGGCGAACACATGCTCATTGGTATATGTCAGCACAAACTATGCTCACGTCACTGACAGGAATGGTCCCCAGCAATGGCATGTTATTGAGGCAGACTTCCTGTCAAT
Source organism: Cephalopholis sonnerati (assembly GCA_019142605.1). Classification (NCBI taxonomy): domain Eukaryota; kingdom Metazoa; phylum Chordata; class Actinopteri; order Perciformes; family Serranidae; genus Cephalopholis; species Cephalopholis sonnerati. The sequence continues at coordinate 25,715,288 of JAGQAX010000012.1, forward strand.
CACATTTACTGCACTTTGTGTTGACTGGTGACACAGTCTGGTCTCACTCCCAGGTTGTCAAATGCCGACACATTGTTGCGGCCCCTTGGCCTCCGAATGTAAGACAACATTTAGCGTCTGTATATGACGCACCAGGTTTTCAACTACTGTGACTCCAATGTAAACCCATTTGTACAATATTCAACATATCCTCATGCGTAAAGTAACGTAGGTAGTATAAAGTTATGTGGGGAAAGGCAACATGGTTGGGTGTCTTTAGGTTGAAGCAGGTACATGGCAACATGGTAATGACATACCTCAAAAATCACCTCAAAGTTCACACAGTTCCAAACGTTGGTCTCTGGGGGAAGTCCTGTCTTTTGTGACCCATTCACCACCTCACCCTGCCACCTTACAGGACTACATCCTTCTTAACTCCCATCAGCACATAGGTCACGTGATTACAGCCCTCCATAACACCTGGGTTATACATAAATAACTGGCTCATGATGATTTGGGTGAACTGAATGAATTTTGGTGAATTACTTTTCACAGGAAAACATATACACAGTGTGAGCTGAGTGAGAGTGAGAGCAGACTGCAATGTTAGATGCTCAGAGAAACTGAAGCTGATAGGTCAATCGAACACAGGCCTTTCACCCCGGAGGCCGCTAAACATATGTCAGTGTTATTTTAACGTATTGTCACATAATTTGCGTACGTACATGTTGACGTCACGTAACACTGCATCTAACCCTGAACCCGTAACAAACATCTCATTCATGTGTAAATCTGTCCTAAAACCACCTTAAACGTTTGTTTTCAAAGCCATGAAACTCACCGAGTGGTCAGTGGTGTTTCTTGATGTTCCCACATAAAAAACGAACGTTTAAGGATGTTTTCAGGACAGATTTACACATGGCCATAGACAGCATTGTTAAGCCAGGCAGGGGAAAGCCAAATTCTCTCAAATTCTCAGAGAAGGAGCAATGGTCAAGATTTTGGTCTTAACCACTCTATTTCATCAGAAACAACCAGGAATGGGGCTCAAAGTGCAAAATACTGGACTGCTCCTTTAAGAGGAGTTTTCCCAAAAAATTAGGAAGAACAAGGCTGGTGGTGTTTCTTCATACATTTTAACTTCCCTACCATGTCTGTGGACAAATGTGTTCAGGGCCAACTGAGAACTATTTTCAGATGTGGATTTATACACGTTGTGTGTTAGTGAGTACTCATGGCAGCAGCACAGAGCATGTGGGATTTACTCAAAATACACCACAGTGCCCATGTTCATGGTTATGAAGAAACATGTCGCCCAGAGCAACAGTCTGGCTCATTGATGTGTCTTAATAGTTTTACAGTTTTTAAATGGTTTGACAATAGCGCTCTATGGCACGGAGCAATAACTTTTATCAGGCTTTAGCTACACAGACAATTCTTTAATCTGATCAATTAACTGTCATTAAAGAAACTACAGAGACAAGACACTGACATCTTGACATAGCTTAACTTTTTTTTTTTTTTTTTTTTTTTACTATTTTTCTATTTTAAACACAGCTGTTTTCAGGATGCATAGCAGTGAGCTGATGTATCTGTTCGTGACTGTGAAAGAATAAAAACTTTGATATAGTGAAACAAAGTCAACTCTGTTTTAGCCACTAATATAAATCTATACATTGATGCAAAACCATGTCTCGTGAAGAACTTCATAAATAAAACTAGAATGCCTTGCAGCTGTACGCCTCCGTGACCCCGTCAGGGTTGCAGTTACAGTTTACATCCCTGTCTGTGAGAATGAGGACGCTTCACACACATCTTTTCCCCACAGAATCAGCACAGTGTTTAGTGCACCCATGATTAGTGTCACTGATTCAGTATCTGACCAAATGTCTCCCCTTCTGTTTCTGAGATATGATGTAATAAGTAATGGCAAGGGACGTGTTTGTGCAGAACATGATGATGTCACAGTGAAGCTGACCTTTGACCTTTTGGATAAATAATGCCATCGCTTCATCATTTTATCCTATTAGACATATGTGTGAAATTTTGTCCTAATTAGCGTATGACTTCTTGAGTTATGGCCAAAAACATGTTTTGAGGGGTCACAGTGACCTTGAATTTGACCTTTGACCTTCAGCCACCAAGCTCTGATCAGTTCATCATGCCTATTCTGAGGAAATTCTCTCACAGTGTTCTTGAGATATTGCATTCATGATAATGAGATGGACACAAGATCACAGTGACCTTTGACCTTTGACTATCAAAAACAATTCAGCTGAACTGGACATTTGTGCAATTTGAAGAAGATTCCTCAGGATATTCTTAAGATATCACGCTCACAATACTGGAACAGATGTATGTATGGCTGTAGGGATGTACAGATGGACATCTCAAAAACATACTGCCTCCGGCCGCGTTAAATGCCGGCAAGGAGGCATAATAAACATATTATTACATACCTGTCAGGATCTGTTTTGAATCCTTTTAAATTATTTTCTTTTCTTTTTGCATATCCTGCTCCAGTGTCAGCCATAACCACAAAATAAAACATCAAAAAATAAACTTCTCTGAGGAATAATCTCCAAAAATCTCCTCTTGTTTCCTTTTAACTGCCTAACGTACTTCACACTGTAAAACTTGCCTGGGAAATGTAAACATAGATTCTTGCGGTCTGTGTGTCATAAATCATTTCATCGGGAAAGGCCCATCTTCTCGCTGATGGTCTTGTTTGCCTGTGTAAGTCATATTGAGGCATCAGTATTAAATTAAATTGAGACTGTTTCATTTTTAATTCAGTGCTGCTCTTGTGAAGTGTATTTCACATATTAATCCATAATGTATAAATTATTAATTTAACAATTAATTAATCCATTTGTTACCATTTATAAATCTTTAAGAGGCAGACTGTTTCCTTCTGTCTCTCAGGTGAGCACAGGACAAGTGACACAAACTGTGTGAGTGCTTATTTGATCTCAGTGTCAACGAACATGCAACAACACCATCAGTCCTCACTCCTCTCTCATCATCATCTTTACAGTTAAAACCAGGTTATAATTGAATCAGCGCTGCTCTGTTGACAAGCCGACCCAGAGAGGAGAGCACGTGGTGACGGGCAGCAAATGATTATTGGTGCTGTTTGCTCATTATAGGGTGACAAAGCTTTGAGGCAACAGGTGAGGGATTCATTGTGTATTTTAGACTTCAGTCACTTAAGACTCTGTTCCCAACACTGTCTGCAGATTTAGACTGATGCTATTCTTACCAGCTGATCTGTGACCCTGCCCCTGACTGAAACACCATCCCACAGTGGAGCCATTGATGATGAGGAGCTTACAAGGGCATATATGGGTCACACATGCAATATTATGTGTGTCAACTAAAGTAAGGCCGCCATAAGCTACTGGTCATACCAGAGCAAGTGAGACTGTAGCAGGGTGTTAACAACTCTCACATATGAATATAGGCCTTTTCTCAGAGCACAGTTTGACACGTGAAAATAAGGAAATTAAGTGACAGAAATGTATTTTATACTAATTTATATTAGGTTTTTAAATCTGGTAACATGAGCATACATACAATATATAACAATGGACAAAGAGTTTAATGTAAGCGATCCACCTTTCAAATTCATGTCAAAAATATTTCCTTTAACTCTCAATTTGTCCATTAAAGAAACTTCCCAAACAATCTGAGGATTACTTTCATTGTCAGTTACTCTGTTGATTATTTTCTGAATGATGTAAAACTTAGACCATTGTTTACCAAAGTCCAAGATGAAGTCCTCAAATGTCTTGTATTATCCACAACCCAACAAGCTTTACATTCTTTTCTTGTTACAGCTTTTATGTTGGCAATAAGCTCTATCTCTTCTTTGTATAACCTTCTCAATGTTCCCAAGGTATGTTACAACACAGCTGTGTGGACTGGCATATCCCATAATATCTTTTATGGTTGTATTTACACTCACTGGACTGCACTATATTGAGAGGTGTTTCCAATATTCTGCCTCCTCCTTCATGTATGTAAATAGGGAGAACAAAAAATCAAACACATTTTTTTGCATCATATGTTTTCAGAGACACTTTAGCTCACTGTTTAACTGTAATATGAAATCATTTGTCCAGCCAGCTGCCATTGCGTCACCTACCAGTAGGAGTGTTTACTGCTCTGGTGTGGTGCAGTGTAGGTCTGGTAGTTGTAGGGTTTGTTTTATATTTTCGTCTTTTCACTGCATAGACAGCCTGTTTTTATGAAAAGACCATCTTTCCAGTGATGAAACAATTCCGTAAGGGATCTTTATCAGTGGTGATGAGCATCATAGATACAGGTTAGTAGGGCCCTTCCACACCTGGGTTGAGAGGGCCATCATCACGTAGTGAACTGAAACTGTCTGCCAGACAGGGCTTCCATAGGATGTGCAAGAAAACCATATAGGGAGGGGGGTGAATGGCTTAAACACAGGACCACTTGTTGCTAGGCAAATTTATACAATGTAAAATGCCATAGGCTTGTGCTAATAATGTTATATTTGTTTGGAAAACATGTTTAGTATTAGACAGTTGTTTTGTCAGTGAACATTGTGAGTTGTAATGGAGTTGAATTTTGTAACGTTACCTTTGTTGAATGTTGCTGTTGTCCCTGGCTTTATATGAGACGAGGAAAAGTCTGCTAGCTGCTAGGCTAATTTATACAATGTAAAATGCCATAGGCTTGTGCTAAAAACATTAGCATGTTGTATTTGTGGGGAAAATGTGTCCAGATAAAGACAAGTGCTTTGTCTGTGAATACTGCGAGTTATAGTGAAGCTGATTTGTGTACTTGTGTTTGAAATTATCTCTATTAAGCCATGTTTAATGTGTGTTTTGAATCAACTTAACTTTATAGTACTTCACAGAAACCCCACTGCCGACTAGTGTTTTGGAGGTGTAACTGCAGAGTGACACAGACACAAGTATAAATGCTCACAACAGCACGTGTGTAGGCTATGGTGTAGGGTCTGCATAGTATAGCCAAGTATAAATTTGGCCAGTGTCAACAAAAACTGATTTTAAAAACTGAAATTTAAAAACTTTATGGCAGAGCTGTTCTATTGACTTGCACAAGTGAATTTAATTAAGTGACAGCTGAGTGTACATATGCATCTACAGTGATGGCTGAATTCCATATAGCTCCTCAGTTTCAGGGTCCTGGTACTGTGCATGCTGGCTCACTCATATCCAGTATAGGTCACTGTGGCTGAAAGCTTCTATCAACATTTTTATTTCAGAAGTTTTTATAAGATTACTGTGTTTCTTTGTGCAGAGTCACAAACTGATGGTTTAACGAAATGAAAGCAAACAAAACCCTGTTAGTTCCTCCTCCGCCCTACTAAGAACAAGGTTATCAAGATATGGGGAGAGCTGGAGGAAACATGGATTCTTAATGCTGTGTTTTCACCCCGTCACCGCTGTGGAGTTACAGCATCCCAGTGTGCAGCCGGGGAGAAGGAGCGGCCTAGACAAATGCAGGAAGACGGATATCGACAAGTCCCCTCACCCAAGAAAACCAACTAACTCAGACATGAGGACAGATGGGTGCTGTGTGTGTGCGTGCATGTGTGTGTGTGAACAGATTGACTTTGTCCTGCGTATATGTTTTATGTGTATGATTAAAGACAGACAAGGGGTGTATGTGTGTTTATGTGGCCACCATACATCCCTGAAAACAAACACTGAATGAAAGGACGGTATTGTTCTTTAGGTCCAGCAGACATGCGACATGCAGTCACGGGCCAAGGGCAACGAACAGGTCATTCAGGCTTTGAATACAGCCTCTTCCTCCCTGCTGAACCTTTGACTGGAATTATTCTAAATCAAATAAATAAAAGCCAAGGGGGCACTTTTACAGCTGATTTGACAAATTAAATAAAATTATGAATGGTTATTTTGTATTTTTTGGGGGAGCTTTGCATGTTCTTTGTCGTTTACAATTTGCTTTGGCAATGCTTTACGGCTTCCTGTTGGTCCTGGTCATTGTTAGAGTGACTCTGCTTCAGTTGAGGAAACAACATTAAATAATAAATCATTTCTCTCACCCACTGAACGTGTGTGAGAAACTCTTGTGGGTGTTTGCTGGTGGATGGCTGACCGTGTGTGCCGGCACTCCTATCCGTAGATAACATTGTGTTGGGCGGCTGGCTGACTTTGGGGACCTGGAGGCATGAAATCATCCTGTGTCGGGCCATGTGTTCCCCTGATAGAGACAAAGAGGGTGTTACCCTCCTCTGAAATCTACCTCCAGCCCTTCAGGCAGCTCTTCCTGTCCTGAGCGATACGCACACCCACAGTGTTCCCTCTTACACTGCATTTCTCGAGAACCTTAGTCACCCTCTTTATGCTGCTTTTTATTAAAAATCTCCTGATTCCTTTTATCCTCCTTTTGTTTTGTTTCCTCACAAGTCTCACTGCTTCCCAGGGCCAGAGTACTGAGCAGCAATGAGTAATAACGTTTATTGTATTAGAGCAACTGAAAACTTGTTCACATGTCTTGAATCTGTTCCAATACATACTCCTTTATTAACATGACTTTTAGGATGTGTAAAGAGTCGCTTAGAGTGACAAGTGCAGCTCCCCATGTAGTGCTGTGGAGCTTTATTGTTTTTAATCACTGTCATCGCTCTCATCAACCTTATTTCAGTTATTCATAGCAAAAAAAGCTCTAAGAACCCCCTGTACGCAACCTACATTCAGGGGTACTATCTACAGGGGAATACAAAATCGAGAGAAGTACCTGATACTAAATGTGAGTAGAGAAGAGTCAAGGTGAGTCAGACCATAAGGCATTAGTCAATAGTTGGTGAACATCGTGGGGCATTCAGCAGCTAAAGAGCCAGATATTTGCCTCACGAGTTAGTGGAGACCAAAATGGAGCTCCAACTGAATACTAACGCTGCTCTGTGTCTGCTGCATGTGTCAATAAACAACAGCTTATGCTACCCTGCTAACAGGTTCACCATATCAATTTAAAAAGGTGAAAATATGTCAGTGTTGTGTTTACAGCTTGTTACTGTTGTCCCCTGAGTTTAACATAATGAATAATGAACACGTTAACTTGCATTACCATGCAAACAGCCATCAACACATTAGTTCACCAAACTGCACTTTAACTGTATTTCTAGTCTGTTATTGTTTTTTTTTTCTATTTTTATATTATTTGATCTTTATTTTATACTATATTGAATTTTTTAAAATTGCGTATTGTCTCTAAATGTCGCTCTTATATATTTATGTTGCCTGTGTAAGGCACTTTGAATTATTTCTGTCTGAAACGTGCTCTATAAATAAAGCTGCCCTACTTTGCCTTTTATTAGATGTCCATCGATCAACCAGCTGACCTCATTCACAGCAGACATTTTGGCATGCTTCAGCAGGAAGAACATAGGTGTTTCTGATAACATTAAAAAAACACAACTGCTCTACTTGAAGCTGAGCTACTTAAAGGTCCATTGTGCCTGCTGGCTCTCTGGCCTGGATTACTGAGACACTTAAGGAAGTTGAGTCATCGTTAATAAAATTTGCTTCACCTGTGCTTGGGTCTGTTACAGGTGCTTCCTCCCTCTGGTTGACCCTTTCTGTGCCGCTCTTCACAACAATCAATGTTAAATTAAGAGGAAAAAACGAAACACTTCAAGTAATAACCCACAAAATTGGAATTTAACACTCAAAAACAAAAGCATCTCTGTGGGTGTAGGTTTATTTCCTTAAGTTTAGGCAACAAAAGTCCATGGCTGGGTTTAAAAAAAAAAAAAAATCATGGTTTGACTTAAAATTCACACGGGAAACAAACAGTGGACTCATTCTTAGCTTCTTACTTGCCATGCACACAACCAGTACACTTTACTTTGATGAGGTCCTTTTGTAACTGCCAACTGGTGTGTGTGTGTGTGCTGTGTGACACAGGGGATTTCATCAGGATGTTAGGCTATCGTTGCTATGGTGATTATTGGCCCAAATTAGAGCCTTTTTGTGGCCTCAAAACATTTCCACTGGGAGTTATGTGCTGCAGTGTCAGACATGATTCCAGTTCAAAAACACAGAGAAAAATCCAAAAGAAATACAGTGTAAACATAATGCTAATAATAACAAAAAAAGTGCTGCTGTAAGCCAAAATAAGGAGCACCCAGTCGCTCAGTGGGTTGAGCAGGCATCCCATATATGAAGGCAATGTCCTTGCTGCAGCAGCCACGGGTTTGATTCCAGCTTTTGGTGCTTTGCTGCATGTCACGCCCCCTCTCTACCCCCTTCATGCTTAGACTGTCCCATCTGAGACAAAAGGCCAAAAAATCTTGAAAAGGAAAGGCAAGAAATACATTAACAGCAAACACACACCTGAAAACAAATACAATGGAAAAAGTTCTCCAGGCCTCTAGGGGGAGCACCATGCGGAACAGCTTGTTCAGAGGCTAAGGCCAAATGTAAGAAAAATTATGTACCTTTTTATGTTGCATCTTTACTCCTGTTTTCTTTCCACTGCAAAACATGAAAACTCATCAGGTCTCTCTCCAGCTCTCAGTTTAAAGAAAAAAAATAAAGCAGGTGCTCTTAGAGCTCCCCTAGAGGCCTGGAGAACTTCTCGTGTTGCCTGGATATCTGGATATGCAGTGTTTTTCTGTTGCAGTTATTTGCAGGGTTTTTTTTGCATCATTTTGCATATTTATTTTGACTTTCTGCAGCACGTTTTTTCATTTGCAGTATGTTTCTGTTGTATTTGTTTTGGAATTCTGTATGTGTTTTTGAATTGGCATCATTTCTAAAGCTGCAGCACATTACTTATTTTAACGTTTTGGGCTACTGCAGTGTCCTTGCCCTTGCCAGCCACCGTACCTTCCCTACACATCCACTGGGCTCACATTAACACTGGCATGTGAAATTATTGTGAACTACTTACTGATTTGGGTTTAATGTGTGCCAGACATCCTGAGGAAGTTAAATGTTGTGCAGATACAAGTTGCTGTACTCGAATGATGTGTCACCTGTTGATTTATTTAAGCTCTTAACCGTCCACTTGAGTGCCTGATTGTGCCAAGTGTCAAGTGCCTAAACTAATTCTGATTGGGGGAATTACTGATATAAGCTTTTTTGAAGCCCGACACACTTTAAAACAGACAGAAGAGCACAAAGGAAAACAGAAATATCTCATGTTAAATAATCAAAATTGTTCTACCTTATTGTTGAAAATAGTGTGGTCATATGGGACCATATAACTCATAGTAAGAAGATAATTGAGAGTTAATGTTTTCAGGGTCTTTAACACTAAATCTAGGCTAATGCCTCTGTGGTATCTGTCTCCAGCAGTGCTAAACCCATTAAGAATTAACACTTAAATCTCACTGACGGTAAACTACGTACATGTCAGATTTTAGTATCAGTTCAGCAGCATGAAAATTCTGGGATTCTTCTGTGATCATCACCATTTTACTCATTCTTTTGTTTTCATTATTTATACAAGAAAAAATATGTTAAGTTCATCATTGAAGAGGCTGAGAAGACTGTAGCCTAAGTTGTTTTGCGTTTGAAGAGAGGGCATGGGTCATACTGTAATGGGAAACATTAAGGAAATCACTTAGTTGATGAGTCAAGCTGTGGGAAAGCGGGAACAACAAACAACACAAAGAAACACAACACAATGCTGATATACAGGAGCCCCAGAGAGGTGGTCCTTTAATTTCCTGCCTGTCTCCAGCCATCATCCCAACCCCTCTGTAGTCACCCTGAACTTCAATCTCTCTCATCCAGCCTCTCATATCCAGGCAGCACTTACATCCTCCATTAACGCCTCCTGTCTGCCCTCCACCCAGCCCTCCTCCATTGTGTGCACGTCGATTCTCCTCTCCGTCCCATGGTGCCCGGCGTTACACAGAGAGGAAGCTGCCCTTCCACTTCCTTCTTGACTGGTGAGAACAATTCATGTCTCGTCTCTCACCCCCGTCTCTCTCTCTCTTAAACCCAGACTACATGTAGCTGCCAGGTTACTTGGTTTCCTGATGCTGGGTCTGCTCCTGTAAAACTGTAGAGGGATTTATTTAAAGGCCTCAATCTGTGTGACATGTACGTCCACTGTGACTCCAGAAAGAGAGTACAGATGCTGTGTGTTATAATGTGTGAGAAGGGCATGTTTGAAGAGCTGTTGTTGGCCCCATTTTGTTCCTTAGAGCTTCCCTGAGGCGTACACAAACTGATAAATACACAAACTAATAAAATTATTTTTACAACATAAAAACACTGCCCATAATACAGAGTTAAACTGTGACAACCCTAAAATGAAAAGTAGTTAGAAATGACTGGCTAATGGGCATATTGTTTAAAATAAGAGTCTTGCGGTCAGTTCCGGTGTTTAGCCTCGAGTGTAGCATGGGAACAGATGGTAATGTAGCCAGGTACCACTTCATGCAGTGCTAAGTTAGCAATACAATTCTGAAATGAACCAGCAGTTCAAAACACGTTAATGTGAGCAGTTACAAGGGCCCTTCATCACCGAAAAGGCACTCCAAACTAATCCAAACTGTGACCTCTCCTTGAATTTCTATGCTACTTTTCTTTGGTTTCAATTAAGTATTTTAAGACACTTATGAATAGTCTTTGATTTCATTATTCTTAAAATGCCAAAAAGTGCCCCCAAATCCAAAATGTCCTCCCACAGTCAGCTGAGCACAGTGACATTTCAGGAGAAAGGGACAGTATCATCAATGCTGGGATTGTTGCAAATAGCACTGGTGATGATCACGCTCGACTCTCTTCTTCACTGGTGATCGAGGGGAATCCCGAATTATATTTTGTTCTGATGAGCCTGTTTCTTCAGGATCCAGGATGAGCTCTGTGACCGTCTCAGTCTGTGCTCTGAGGGCACATTAATACTTTATATCCTGGGTCTTCAACAGGAGGTCCGTGACCCCTAGGGGGTCCTCAGAGTCACTGCAGGGGGGCCGCCAAATGACCTCTAAATAATTTAATTAATTAATTAAAGTTTTAGTAAGTAAAATGTGCCTGAAAATCCACATTAAAGTAAATCTAATATATTATTAGCAAAGATAAATCAGCCTATTCATCAAACCTATTTAGTTAACAGTACACAACATTAATAATAGGTTGACTGTTACCCATGAGTCCTTGTGCAATCATACGGCACCTGTTTTTCTCTCTTTTTGGCATATTAGCAAATCAGCTGTATTACAATGTCGAGGTTACAGACATTCTTGTGAGCCTCAATTGATTGTTTTATAACTTTCTACTAGCCTCTGACACACCGTCCTCCTTGGAAACCACCGTTGAAAGTGCAGAGGGGAGGCTAACGCACCTAGCAATGCTACAACTGCTGCTGACTTAGCAACTACAGGCAAACAAGGGAAGACCTGAAATCCCAAAATGTCCCGAGTGCAACTCAGTTTTATACAATATATGTAGTAGGGGGTCCCTGCTCTGTCTCTCTGTGAGTTAAGGGGTCCTTAGCCTGAAAAACGTTGGAGACCTCTGCTCTATATGATAAGCTGTGTACATATTTGTATGAAGAAGACAGAAGAATAATTATTTTGGTTTGATAAAAATGAGAAGTTGGACTGAGTGGCAAAATACAGGCTAGTTTTATTGTTAAAGCTTGGAAAATTTGCCAAACCAGACTGAATAACACACCACAAGTATGCGGGCATACAGAGAAGTAGGGAGTCAACACAAAAGATTTAGTTAAAACAAGGATAATCTATTAAACTAAGACTAACTTAAATAAACAATGGAGTGTGTAGGTCAGCAAAGTCAGTAATTAAACCCATGCATGGATGTGTGTCAGGTGCACTGTGGAGGTGTTAAAGGCGCAAACCAAAAAGCAATGATGCAGGGTAGATGTCTGCTGTAGGAAGGGAGTGAGTGAGTGAAAACATGAGGCAGCTTTTATATCCTGGAAGGCCCAAGTGAGCTTAATCAAGGTAACGACCCTCTGATGAGGCTGGCTGGAACAAGACAGTGAGAGGGGCGTCGCACTGTTAACCCGTCTGGGCATCTATTGACACAGGATACCATCTTGATATCAGAATATGAGAAGATATTTGTTGTTGGGCATACTTTAGTCCATATAAATGTGACATATGATGGTCAATTTGAGAATTTATCAGCAGTCGGGTAAAAATAATTTAAAAATCTGCAGGGAAATCTAGTCAGGTGTGCCAGCAGTACAAGGAAGTAGTGAATAAATGAAAAATAAAATAAAAAAATCATCTCTGTTTGAAGTTACAGTTAGATGTGAGCAGGTCTTCTGCAGGCTTAATCTTGGGTTAAGGCAAAGTTTAGGTTATTAAACAACTTTTTAGGTTACAGTTTTTTTAGTTTATGCAAAAAGTGACAAGGCAACTAAATGAGAGCCGACACGAGCACACATCAGGCACACATCACTCTGTGTGATGCAGGACGTAAGGCACTGCCCCCTGGTGAAACACCAGTTTTTTAGTGAGTCCCTCAAACTGACACATAAAGTAACTCAAAAGTTACTTATATTTAAAATATTTAATGTGCATTAATGTTTGGGCTGAGCCCTTCTTGAGCTAATGTCAGACATCAGACCACACACAGGTGGCAGCAATACATAGTCACTGAAGTGATTAGTCAACAAGATACGTCTGGTGCAAGTAGCAATAACAGGTTCTGAAAATAGGACTGAAAATAATTTTACAGTATCTCCTTCCCTTTTTCTGCTGCGCTCCAGAATTTGATAATGATGTCACACCTGAGTAGATCATGTTCCAAAGCAACAAGCTGGAAAATCAAGATGTAGTTCATATCAGCCAGGTAAGCCATTGTTAGCAATTCCAGGTCATAACAATGCATAGAAAGACATAGAAACACCATGGCAACATGTCCACAGATAGAAGTTGGACAGGACTGTGTGTACGACCATTATAATGAGACACAAATGAGACAGAAGTGCTGATAAGCAGTATATTACTGCAGCTCTAACTATGCCTGGAGCAGCCATATTGTATTAGAGGCCTGGCATTATGATTTTCCGAGTTGGAAATCTGACCTCAGAGTGTGTTCCAGTTGAAATTCCCAACTAGGAACTTGGAATTTTCGACTTCATGGTGAAAAGGGAATGCACTATTCCTTCCCCACAGTTCCAGCCATCCTTGCTCGGACTACTTCCATCTTCGAGCTCCACCTTCATTTTGATCTCAACTACACATCTGTAAAGTTTGCACAGTTGTGACATAACCGCGTTGACAAAAATCTGTCCTCAAACAGAGAGGCAGACATATGGACACCTGGCAAAATGAACAGCTTCTGTGGTAGTTCCTGCTACAATAGGTTTCACCAGGACCACATTTTGCCATGATAACACACACACACACACACTAGTAACGTACATTTTGGCATGTGTTATTAGCGCTATCACAAAAAGCAGATACTTCAATGTACCCCTTTCCCCATAATAATGAGGGAACAGATGCCAGCCAGGTATCGTTTAAACTCCGACAACGTTTTGTGACCATCTAAAGTTACTGTTTGGCCATCTAGTTGGATTGTGTATCAGATCTTGTTCATAGGCTCCCAGAAAGTGACCCAATAAGCACACACATAATCACAACACATGCCACAAGCAATGGAGATCTGAACATCAGACTGAAGCACCCACACGTACGCACAAGACAATAGTGGCCCCCTTTTCACAACCAAGTCCCCTCACAGACAAGGAGGGTGGTGTGCGCTGGTGTAACAGGACATGGAAGGGGAAACCTTAAGCACAAATGCAGGTAGTGAGTCCAAACAGTCCAGTCTTCTCACCATTTAAACACACCACTCTCTTACGTAATCTTACCAACAATCAATCTGTATTTAACTCTCCAACAAACTGTCATACAATAGCCGGTGAAAAATATTTACGAAGGAACAAACTTTAATTTTCGAGCACCACTTTTCCTCCAAAATGACGCATTTTACTTTATGAGCCCTCAAACATTTTATGTACGTGTTTTTGTGCAGCAGTTCCTGCAGTAAAGTGTGTTTAACAGGCCTGGTTATGCACATCCTAGCTCCAAACGACCCTGCCCCATGAGACTATCGTCTGTCTGAGCGGTTGAGCACAGGAGGGACAGCGAGCTGATCCAAATTCAACAAATGTGACCTCCTGAACACAATGGTCAAACCCAAGTCCAGCTGGGCAGCAAGAACTCTGCCCTCAGAAACACAATGCTGTGGCCTGGGATCAAATGTGACACATTTTAGGGCCTGTGTGTGTGTGTGCATTCATACGCGTGTATGCCTGTGCTTACGTGTGAGTACACATTAGCATGTATTCAAAGTTATTGCAGCTTTTATCAATCTTTTCCCCAGTTTCCGCTGGCTAATGCTGAAGTAAGTGACTGCAGTGTCACTGCTGTTTCTCAGTGAATTCTGGATGCCTTTGTGATTAGTTTCAAACTTTCTCACCATCGCAGGAAACACACGACTGCTTGGTTCTCAGAGGAAATGAGAAATAGCCGGAGGAGAATGTTCACACTTGTGAAAGTGAGAAACGTTCGTGTAAAAGTGGACAAATAACAAAGAATGCTGCCTGGTTAATGATCTTGACGTATAATGTAGCTCCATTCAAAACAAAAGAAGCGGCTCTGAACAGATGACGCATGAAAAAAAAAAAACTTACAAAGAGGAAAAAATGAAGGCTTTGTCACTGAGGCAGTAGGTCACTAAAACACAAAGAGAAATGATGGCACACATATGAGCACAAGTATGTATGGTCTCATGTTTGCTCGCTGAACAAACAAGTGTTTAGAAACAAGTGGATCTCTGTCTTTAAGCGTAAGCCTTACGCCATTGAGGTCTTAGTGTTATGCTATGTCATGGGACTCAGCACTGCCCCCAGGTCATGTTGTATCTGTGAAGGGCATCGCTGATACCATCTCTTTAAACCCGCTGTGAATGCCTCCTTTCTGTGTATGTTTGTAACTATGAATGACACTGAAAATTAAAATAGTGAGAGACAAAAGACACAGAAACATCATGAGCCTGGAGACAACAGACTTTTCCTCAAAATGCTGTGTGGGCATCTTCGTTTTAAACAGCATAATTTAATACAAAACCATTTGATGGTGCCATATAATGCCATATAATATAATATATAATAGTCTTTTATTCTGGCAGAAGTAGCAATACCTCAGTGTAAAAGCGCTGCATCTTATTTTAGTTGCTTTTCAGATTAGTTATTCATACCCTTCCTGTCCAGTGAAAATCATTCTCCAAATTCAGTGATTTTAATTTTGAATATTTCTGACAGGGTGAAATGTCCCTTTATGGATTAAACACATTCCCTCACTTCTTAAGTTAAATAACCTTCTTAAAAACCCTTTTGGATCACCTGGAAAATGCATCGTTACAAAGCTTAAAACACGGCTGTTTTTCTGACACCATATAAAGTTGACTTTTTAGAGACAGCCACGCTACAAACACACAATGCTTGTATAAAATATGATGCAATGCTGTAGATGAAACTACCCAACATAAATAAAGAGTAGTTAAAATACACACTTTCTGCATTAAAACGTCTTAAAACAACTAGCCTAATGTTCTATATTTTGTTGAGTTGTGTACTTACATTATCCCAAATGTTTCCAACAATATTCACACACAGAGAAATTTGTACTTTTTAACAAGGACACGTTCTGTGCCATTTGGTTGGCGTCTCATGTGCGCACGCTGCTGTCTTAAATTGACTTTTTATATAGTTTTAAGCCACATTTTTAGGATAGCCTTTTAGATCTTGCTTTTTAAAGTTTTCAATAGGATGAAGGATTTTAGTCACTGGACATCTGGATCTAGGTTATCAGAGAAACAAGCTGCCTCCAGTCCCTGCTGTGCCAAACAGCATCAGAGAAACACTGATTTTTAATGTGAAACTGCTTCATTCAGTGTTTGTACAGGTTTAAATAACTGGGTTCATTTGGTTTGGAAAGGAGGAGACCTCTGTGGATAATTTGGCTCCTGCTAAAAACTTCCCGAACATTTGAATCTTTAGTTATCAGGGATAAAAGCTGAGCACACATTAGGAGGAGCTGGGCTGGTAGACCCTCTGTGATGAGCCAAATGGCATCAAAGAAACACTGACTTGCAGCACAAAACTGTTTATACTGTGTTTTTTTTTACCACTTTTAATCACCTGGTCAGTTTGTTTTAGAAAGAAAGAGACCTCTGCTAATAATTTGGCTCCTGATAAAAATCTTGTGCACGATGAACACCTATGCAATCTTAACCAGGAGACAATCTGACAAAGACAGCATTGCTCCAACTTTTATTATTGTTTTGAATGAGAGACCCCTGGTGGCCAAAAATTACATATTGTACATTTAAGTAGAGGATCTGAACACTTTTTCCACCACTGCTAAAAGCCAGTGAACATAACCTGCCCAGCACAAAATCATCATCATCATCTGGCTGTGTGGGATTTCTCCTAACTTCAATTCCCTGTCCTTAAATCTCCAAAATTTTGACTAGCAAGCTAAACACAAGACAATCAAATCAAAGCAATGAGGCCAAATTCTACTGGGCCTTTATTTTGTGTCATTAACCCGACTCTCTGAGCCTTTTTTAAAGTACTTTTGTATTTTTTTCATGTGTTTGTCTGATGCATATATGGAGTTGGGGTTGTGTGTTGGTGAAGAGACTGTGAAAGTGCTGCATCAAAGACACTGCTCTGATCAAATATTCAGGAATCATAATGGACGAATAATCCCGCACTTTGTCTGAGACTACTATGAGTTAGACAGTAAAAGTTAGTGACTAACTGGGGAACATGGTGGAAGAATTAGTAACTAAAGAGCCAGATAAATCCCTCAGAGGTTGGTGGAGACCAAAACAGAGGTGGTGGATCAGGTGCATACAAAAAAAGGGGTTTAAATGAATGCAAAAGTGTCTTCATATTTGCTGAAAAACTACAGCTACCAGCTATTTTAAGGTATTAATCTTTCTAGAAATAAAACTATAAATTGTGACCAGTTATTTTAAAATTTGCACTTTCAGTAGGAGCTAATGGGCTTGGAGCTGAGTGCTACAGGCATAGTAGGAAAGTACTGCAAGGATGACTAAGGCACTGTTAGTTTTGGTCTTTTCATGGCATTTGTTAGCAATTAGAAAAGTGTACAGTAATGCTAGACCAATAGATTTTTATGTAAGGTGCTGCTCCAGTTGCACAATCTGTAGTTTTTTGAGTGTGTACTGTAAAAAGCTCAAAATGCTGAGGTCGTAAGATACAGCAGTCTTCATGCGTTACACACTTTAAACTTGATTTAAATGATCTATTGAAGCTGACAGGGGGCATCCTTTACTCAACAGAGGACTTATACCCAGCAGATTTGAGCCTGTCCACTAATTCAAAGGAGGTTCAGACACTTATAGCAATTATTTTGATCTGTCTAAAAATGAGAGCGACTGGCTGGTTGTAAGCATCGGCTGAAAACACTTAGAAGTCAGAGTGATTCCTCGCCTTTCAGTAAAGTTTGCACTGGCCCTCATCCTCTGAGCAGAGCTGAGAGGAAGAGCCCACAGCACACACAATCAGCTGCAACTGCATAAATGCCAACACAGCAGTGCAAATATACCACATATGTGACTTTGTAACTTCTCTTTCAAAATGTGCTTTATGAACAAAGTTTGCATGCCTGCTTGTGAGGGTGAACATTTTAAGCATCAAACACTCAATTTCCTGCATTCTAGTGAATTTTTATGCACCAATTTTGCCTTTTCTGCATCACTTTAAAGAGGAAATGTCCTTGTAAAAGTCCTCTGCTACTTAAATGGTTTTATTCGGGGGGTACAAGAGCACATGTTCTAAATATTGAGGGGGTTTGTCCCCTGCGTCTCCCCCAAAATCTACGCCCTGTGCTTGCTTGCAGTTTGGAATGGCCTGCTCTCCCTGTGCTGCAGTGCTCGTGGCTGATAACTCCCGCGGTTGGCCTGAGTGGAGTGCAGATGGAAGGAGGCAGAGCAACCATGTGCTGCAACAAAGACATGATTGCTTGATGTGGTCGAACCAGATGTACCGCTGCAGGGGGCTGAATCCAGAGCCCTCAAACTACCATAACTACCTTGTGCCCTCAGCCGAGATCAGAGGGTGTGCATCTGCTCAGAGAAGGACATTGTTACACACTCGTTATACTGTACACGAGTGACAAAAAGGTTACTAGGATAAAGGGTACTCATCCTGAAAGGTGCTTTTCCTCAGCGAGTGATGGGAGATGTTGATTATGTGAGAGGTTACCAGGAGGCCAAAACAAACCACGTGACAGAATCACATTGTGCATATTGTTCGATGCAATGCGTGTCTTAAATTGCATCGGGTTGATAAGGTCGCTACAACAGTAAGATTTCAGCTACTTCCTGTCTTTCAAAGGCCCTGCGAGCAGGAAGCGCGTGGCACCATCGCGCCGTAGGCAGATCGCCGTACGATATGTTTGTTAGCGTGTTAGCATTCTGATTAACGGCCAGTTGGTGCCCTGCTTCGGAGGTCTAATCTGGCCTCACGCCTCACTGCACGTGCTCAATAGGGTCCGCACCCTGCATCATGACATCATGTCTTTGTGTGAAATCCCGGTGCCATTCACGGGCCCACCGTAGGGCTTAGCATGCAAGCGTCCACTATACCAACACACAGCTCTTTAAAGGGAGTCCCCTGGTCCCCCAGCTCAGTGGATACACCCTGATGCTCTGAACATGGCTTCTATCCTCCGACCCAACGGGGCTGAGCCCATGTGCCATCCAGGGCCCAGAGGAGAGCGAGCATTTGGGCTTTTTGTTGAGGACATTTTTTTTTAATATGAGAAGATATCACTGCTCCTGGATATATGGAGACTAGTTATCCAATCAGCTAACACACACTGATGTTCCTGGATGTCATTCACAGAGAAACATGATTTGGGGACATTTAACAAGATAGTGCTTCACACTTTTTTTCTTTTTTTGCTCTAAGATTACATCATCCATTTGTGAAAAGCTGTGGGATCAGTGAAGCTCAGTGTGGAGGCCAAATCTGCCACTAACCAACAGATCAGAGAGCAGACATCAAGAGGTGGACTTTCTATAGTTCACCAGCCCAGTGATGTCACCTAGGAGAGAGAAGACTATTGGTTGAGAGTCAGCGAGGGCCGGCTGTGATAAGATGGGCAGAGTGGAGATACACCCATAAAAGGAATGATGACTTATACGGATTGATTGTTGATTTTGTCCACTGATTTATGTCACATTTGGTGAACTGATTAAAATATATTGAATAAATAAAAGATGATGCATTTCTTCCTTTGTTTGTTTTATTTATAAATTGAAATATGTGACTATTTAATTATCATTTTTATTTATAGGATAGATTCAAATTACAACTGAAAGGACTCAGTGGGCCACACTACCTTAAAAAGCAGCAAAACTTTACGCTTTACCAGTCAAGTTGTTCCATTCAGACTCTAAATAAAAACAAAATAGATGTAGACAGCATTATTTTTAATTTCTAATAAAGGCTGAAATAGAGGTACACTGAATATAAGCCTAATATGGATTCTTGCTTGTTCAAACCTAGAAATATTATAAGCATTGAATGCAAACCAGACTTCAAAGACAGCCACATTGTTCAAACTTCATTGGGTCCTGGGAATATGAAACAATTGTGGAACCTGGAAATTAGATTGTGCAAGGGGGAAATGAGTTGTGTGACTGTAAACAAACTGTCCGTTTCAGACTGCCATGTAATTGTTTTGTTCCTTCCTTTCAATTTGGTGCATCGACGGTTTACCGGGAGAACAAGTTTTCAACAGTTTGGATAGCGGGCAAACAAAAGCTTTCTTCAAATAAACTTCTCCAGCGTCTGAGTGTGGTTTATAATGGAGGTATTAAACACTGGCACAAAGACATCACATTATCAGGTTCTGGATTTTAACACAATGTGTAGATTTCTAATTTATGTAACAATAATATCCTGTTCATCATTTACTGCTAGACTCGTATAAAAAAAGATTTTAAAAATGGACATGTAGGAAAACTTTTGTTTAACGTTAATAAAGCCATATTTTTAATGTTAAAACAATCAACAACATTAGTTTAAAAATGTGACAGAGCACAAAGTTCCCCAGTTTAACAAACAAGCCACAGCAATCAGTAATGATATTAAGGTAGAACCTGTAAACCTCCAATACTCAAACACTTTTCTAAACTTTTTTTCAGATACAATCAGCAGTGGTTTGTTTTCAATGACGCTGATGTACAGGTGTAAGCACCTGTTAGATACTACAAAAGCAGTGAGCTTGATTTTGTATTATTATTCTGTTCCAGCTGGGCAAAATATCCTTACTTGATTAATATTTTAATGGGCAAAATATATAAAATATTAAATTTCAAGGTATCATTTCTCTCATTTTTTAAAAGTCTGGTACAATTTACAGCTTACGTGTATATTTATTAATTATTTAAAGGTTTTTAAACATTTTTTATTTGCTATTATGACATTTTTTTCAAAGATAGACATGATACATTTCAATAATTAAAATTTGAAAATAAAATGACGTTATCAGAGCTTTTTTTAATGCATTAAAACACCCTATCAAAAATAGTTGTATTTTTATTGTTAAAAAAAATTGTATCAATATCAATCAATAACAGATTTATAAAATCAGTGAGGTGCATAGAAATAAATGTGTTGTCCCTGTGTATGTTAACATCTTCACACACACAAACAAAACTATGTATTTAACAAACATGCCAGTGTGAAGCTAACTGTCATGAATCAGATCTACAGAATCTAAGATCTAAGAATCTATGTCATTATTCATCATATTCCTAAGTTGTCAAGAGGCTCATAAAACTGTTGATTGCATCCGCACAAACCTGGAGCTGATTTCATAATGAGAAGTCAATATATTTAGTCAGCCCTCTTTACGCTCTGCTGTAGCTCTTCCTCTGTCCTGTCATCTGTGGATGATTCAGAGATCAAAGACTGCTGCTGAATGTTTTTCTTCCCTGAGCCGGGAAAGTTTGACTAACCTCCATAATAGAGACATTTCGGCATGTGCATTCACTCAATGGTTCACATTCTTCACATTCCAGCAAAGCGACAGATATGATGATACACGCACACAAACGCACACACACAGAGGTCCACTCAGTTACTAACTATGTTAAAACGTTTGATGACAGTGTTGATGGTCACCTGAGGCTTTACTGAAAACAGCAAAAGAAAGATATGCATATTAAAAGTTTGGCCCTGAATCATACAATTAATCTCATCTTTAGCGGCACAGCTAAGAACCAGAATTGTTCCTTTGGCTAATGAGGTTTGTAGATTCAAAGTCATTCAAGAGGAAAACTGAATATGTGAGTGATTTGTGAGAGAATGAGTCCAGTTACACTTTGTACCGCACATCAGGAAAATAAAATCTACATGAAAAACCTCAATTAAACTCTGACATTTTCTGTGGTAAAGATAATTTAAAAGAAAAATTGCCATTGTTGTTTGATTTCAGGTGCTAACTTTGTCTTAAAAGCTTTAAAAAGAAGGTGAGATGGACTTTCTTTTTAAAATTTAAAGTGATCTCTTCAATGTCTCTCAATATTAGATCAGTAAATGTTTTTGTCACAAGATTTATTAAATTTGTTGCAGATTAAAACATCTGAAAATCTGATTGTGAAATTGTTTTTCATTATTTTTGTTCTTTCATTGCATTCTGGATCTGGCTTTAAATGAATTTGTTTTGTCTTGTAAAGACCATGTATAAAGGAAAAATTGAATAAATTATTATTACTAACTGACCACCAACTCCTCTAAACACAATCAGAAAATAATTTCCAAGGCTCAACATTCGAGCACTGATCTTATTTAAACCCACAGGAGAATGAACCTACTGCTGCCTGCACTGAATAGCTGTATAAACAACAATGTCCAGTGTTAATGCACGAGGACATAAACTCTCCTTCATCCCTGCCCGAGCTGGTTTGTCACTGACCTGCCTCTGTGCTCTAATGTTGGGCATGGCAGTGCAGCTAGAGGCACATCAGCTGCTGTTGTTGTTCCATGTACTGTATCTCTGCTTCTACATACATATGTGTGAGGAAATTGCACACATGGAGCTGGGCCGCTCCTCTGTGGACTCTGCCGTGGACCCGGTGCCCCGGCCGTACAGTGTCCATGTTGGTGTGGGAGCCTGAGGCCTGCTCCCATACATCCCCGCTCTGGCTCTGTTGATCCTATTGTCTCCTGCGTCACCACACGTCGCCCGGCAAATAAAGGCCGTCTGGCTCCAAGCTTAAATATTGCAGCAAACTAAAAACCAACCATCAGAGCCGATTCATTCACATCTGCTCAGTGGGGCGACAAGGACGGGGCTTTAGGTGGGAAAGAGGGCAGAAAAAAGTTCACTTTTCCCTGCTGGGTGCCAAGAGAACGGGACAGGACTCAACTTCGCCGGAGCCGCAGCTGTGGCAAGTTGCCCATTTGATTACATTTAACCTATATCATACCTTACAGGGGGGGCTATTTGTTACTAATTGATCTTTATTGGTTTTTCTTTGGGAGTTACTGTGTGGAATTTTTTACAGAGCTACAGCAAGGGATTTTTTTTTTGTGTCTGCACTACTATTAATGTTCGACATAGTTAATAGTGTTTACATAGAGAATTTAAATGTCTTCTAAATGGCCTTGCTAAAACTTTAAATTCGATATATGACACATTATATCGATTGTTTTTAATCTAATAGGGATGGAAATAAAATGCTTAAATGAGATTCTTTAAAGGTTTCAAACTCTTTAGGTTTTCACTAGAATCACGTGCGGTGACTGAAATTAGGACTTCGAATATTTTTGAAAAGTTTTCGTAGCTTTCTAACTCTCTATTCCCCTCCCCCTGTCTGTCCTGCCTACCCCACCCTCCCCATCTGTCTGCACCCTCTGTGTCCCTTCTTACCCCACCCTTCATTCTGCAGTGCTACGGACCGATCATGGGTGACTGGAGCTTTCTGGGTAATATTTTAGAGGAAGTTAACGAGCACTCTACGGTGATCGGCCGGGTGTGGCTCACGGTGCTCTTCATCTTCCGCATCCTCATTCTGGGCACGGCGGCGGAGTTCGTATGGGGCGATGAGCAGTCTGACTATGTCTGCAACACACAGCAGCCCGGATGTGAGAACGTGTGCTACGACGAGGCCTTCCCCATCTCCCACATCCGCCTGTGGGTGCTGCAGATCATCTTTGTGTCCACGCCATCTCTGGTGTACGTGGGTCACGCTGTGCACCATGTCCACATGGAGGAGAAACGCAAGGAGCGCGAGGAGGCAGAACTTAGCCGGCAGCAGGAGCTGAGCGAGGAGCGTCTCCCTCTGGCACCCGACCAGGGAAGTGTCCGCACCACTAAGGAGACCAGCACAAAGGGAAGCAAGAAGTTCAGGCTGGAGGGCACCCTGCTGAGGACCTACATCTGCCACATCATCTTCAAGACACTGTTTGAGGTGGGCTTCGTGGTGGGCCAGTATTTCCTGTATGGCTTCCGCATCCTGCCGCTGTACAAATGCAGCCGCTGGCCCTGCCCCAACACGGTGGACTGCTTTGTGTCTCGCCCCACGGAGAAGACCGTCTTCATCATCTTCATGTTGGCTGTGGCCTGTGTCTCACTCTTCCTCAACTTTGTGGAGATCAGCCACCTGGGCCTGAAGAAGATTCGCTTTGTCTTTCGCAAGCCGGCCCCGGCCCCAGCCCAAGGCGAGGGCACGGCCCCTCTGCCGCCACAAGGGAAGAGCCTGCCACCCCTGGCTGTGCCCTCCCTGCAGAGAGCGAAAGGTTACAGGCTGCTTGAGGAGGAGAAAGCTCCCGTAACTCACCTCTACCCGCTGGCTGAGGTGGGCATGGAGGCTGGCAGAGGGGCCCCACCCTTCCCGGGGCTGGAGGAGAAGGCGGAGGAGGTGCTGCCCATGGAGGACATCTCTAAAGTCTATGACGAGACTCTGCCCTCCTACGCCCAGACCACTGAGACAGCGGGGGTGACATTACACGAGGAGGCGGCTGAGGAGGTGCAGCCGGCAGAGGTGGAAGCAGAGAAAGTGGAGGAGGTTGTGGAGGAGGATGTTGAGGTAGAGGAGGCGGTGAACGGGGAGGGGGTAACTCCAGCGGAGGCAGGGATGGAGGCCACGGATACGATAGAAGACACCAGACCGCTGAGCCGACTGAGCAAAGCCAGCAGCAGGGCCAGGTCAGACGATCTCACCGTATGAACCTGTGAGAGAGAGCACATGTACACCTGCACACACCAAATGTTCAACATAAGAGAGAGAGCACACACACACCTAACTCAAGACAACGCACACTCTTGAACAGGCAGGTCAAAAACCAGTGGATGGAAAACAAAATCAACAGGGATAGATTAATACGTTTAAGACGCGGGCAACAATTCTACAAAAAAATCTGCGTGTTTGTGATAAAAATGAAATATGAAAAAGTAGAGGTTAAAGAGAGGAGAAGTAGGTTTTTTATTAAGCGTGTTCTTATATTTAAAAAATGTGGAAAGGACACATGCAGGGGGGAAATGTTTTTACTTGATGAAAATCCATGTTCAATTTTTAGAAACATCTTTTTCTATTGAAAGAGTTTTAATCATTTACAATGGAGGATTAGACATTTTTACATGGGGTTTGAGTAGATAGGGGAAAGAGAGTTATAATATACTTGTGTGTCTGCAAATCAGTAATTTCGCTGTAGTTAGGCACTGACTTTCATTCCCATTCAGACAGCGACATACTGCAAATGCAGCATGTGGCTGCTGCACACGGCACGGGTGAGAGGGCTCTCGCATACACACATCACACGACTAAGTGCCGGTACATTTACAGGTATACAGCTCTTTGAGGAGAGGAAGAAAAGTCCATTTTCAGGTTGAGGAAGAGCATACCTTCTTTTCTTTTTTTTTCTTTTTTTTTTGCACATTCAGAGGTTTAGACTCTGTGCAAGGCCTTTAACCCTCATAACACCTCATCTATGCATCCATTTACACAGGATTCTTTCAAGTGAAGAGAGATGTGCATCAATTTCAGAGCATTTCTCTCCTTTTCATGTTTATATACCAGGTAGCACAGCCAGAGCTGAGTTAGTGAGGAAAAACAAACAAACAAAAAAAGACCACATGTTGAATGTCTTTTTTCAATGTGATTCTGAATCTCTTCATTTTAGATTTGCCCATGTTTTGTAGCCTTCAATGTGTACGTGATATCAGTTGTGCGTGGCAGAGAGCAGGGGCTCATTTTGCCCTATCAGAGAATGAACTATAGTAGCGACCTCAGGCCAAATCCTCTCTTTTCGTGCTGTACAAACAGGCGTCCGGGCGATAAAGATCATGCACCATCAGCACAAAGTATTGTTGGAGGCGAGACAATAAAAGAAACGGCGCTCATCAATGAAAACAAGCATCCTTGACCTGGCTGTGAAAAAGTCTTTCTACTTGATTTTATGAGACCACGGCAGGTTCTTACACTGTAAGAAAATAACAATACTCGTGACATGCCTTTAAATACAAAGAGAAACAAACAACTAGGGGCAACTCCCGCTGTACATAGCGCCCCATCTCATGTCTGATCATGTACATAATGTGCAGAGCAGCTGTATTTCAACGTCTGGAATCACCAAATTTATCAATACGATTACAATATTAATTTATTCTCATAAACATGAGAGGATTCCCCACCGAAGAAAAGAAAATTCCTCTTTGTCCAGCCTATTTCTCCTAGACATAACTGAGCTCATCAACATTTTCTCAAACTTCCTACATTCAGCGCCTGAGAAATAGCCCTTCTCTTGTCTCAGCCCAATCCCAGTTTAAGATCTTAAAATGCTCTTTTACCTCTCGCACTGCAGTAATCTTTACTCGTCTCAAATAATCACTAAGATCTAAAATAAAACTTGACTGGCCTGCCCAATTTCAGACATTTGTCTCAGTGATCAAATTCAAGTCTCAACTCTGTATTTTATCTGTTCTCAGAGTTGAAAAACCTCTGAGAAGCCTACCAGCACAACAAAAGGACTCCTGCTGATTTATTCTCCTGCTCCTTGTTTCTCCAGGAGTTAGGAAAAAAAGATCAGAATTTAGTAATCTCCAAATAAGAAGCTGATTTATTTCTGACGTGAGAAAATACTATTGTGAGCAGCAAAGTTTTCCTCTGGGCCACGCTGCACTATTCTGCATATATCTGAGTAAAGATGAATTTCTTTGCAAGTCATTGGCGAGTATTCTAAAACAAAGCACATTAAGCCTTAAAATATGCCTTAAGTTTAACACAAATCTTCCTCTCACATTCTCTGGCTTTGTTTCTTCAAACAGCTGCCACTGTATGATTTCCTGTGCCTTATCTGTAAATGTAAATTCTCAAATGTTGTAAGATTGTAGCAAGTGCTTATATTGCTCTGGGACCTATGTGAATTTGATGTTTTATTTGCTTTTTTTTTTTTTAAATCTGAGTTTCATTTTTGTACGCGACCCCTCAGCACGCACACACGAACCCACCCACGCACACAAACACATAAAAACATGTCTCTATTATGCAGCACAGATGGTAAATTAGTATTTAAAGATTCAACGTGATAATTTAATGAAGATATAAGGACATTAAGTCACATGTTTGGGGACATGAAGACACTCACACAGTGCAGGCTTATGCAGATACATGTGCCTTTGGGCGCACTGACAAACTCCTCACAGTGTTGGTTTTGGGGGTATGATCAAACGGCTCTAGAGAAACTCAGAGAGAAGGCAGCTGTGACCCCTTTGTGACCCCCAGCCATCCCTGAGCCTCCCATAATCCAATGCTGTGGAATCTGAATCAAAAAGAGCCTTCAGTGAATCACCAAATTTTTGACCAAATTCAAGCATTTAAAAGTGTTACAATTAAAGCATGATGCTTGTCCTCCTTGTGTACATCGATATGACTGGTAATGTATGATTTTTTGTATTTTAAGACTGTTGCATTGCCTGTATGTTTGTAAGAAGACATGATTAATCTTTGGAAAGAACAAAAAAAAAATCCTTTTTACTAACTTGTAGTCTTCTTTGCTGATAGATGTGTGGCAGTATCTTCTTTTGGAATGTGAACCAACGCAATAAAAAGTCACACGTGGTCAAGAAGTGTTGTGTCCATTGTTTCTCTGCATGCATGCACGCACAAGCACACACACACACACTCTTGTACTTCTGTCTTTGTGAGGACCCTCATTACCACCACAATTAAATGCTAAACCCTAACCCTAACCTAATTCTAATTAAAACCAAGTCTTAACCCCTTAAATAGACCTGGAAAAAGTAAGGCCCAGCCAAAATGTCCTCACTTTGCAAAAGTGTCCTCGCTCTGTTGCTAAAACATGCACTTTGGTCCTCACTGTGTTGCATGTACACGTACACACACACACACACACACACACACACACAATGCTATATGTTGAGATGTCTGACAGACAGATATGTTTTGTGATAAACATTAAAATAATGAAAAAAGAAAAAAGTGATCCGCACACCAAAAGAGCTCCCGTATGCAATTTTTTATTTAGCGTGACGTTTCGAGCGTGATGCTCTTCTTCAGACTGCTAATAATTACCATCAAGTCGCCATCTTAAATACCCATATTGCAAAGATTTACACCACGTGGTGCATCTCCAATAGCAGGAGTACAATTCTGCCATATAAAATGAAATACAGTGCTTAGTGGTATATGCAATCATGTATAGAAAATAAATAAATAAAAAAATAAAAAAATATATAGATAGATAGATAGATAGATACTATGTAAACAAATATATAATATGTAGAAAAATATGTTGTGTAGAAAAATATATAATATACCAAAGACTTCTACCACAGAGTAGAAATACTCTGTTACAAGGAAATGTCCCACATTCAAAATGAACTAAAGTAAAAGTTAAAAAATATTAGCATCAAAATGTACTTAAAGCTATAGTTGCTAACTTTTATTAAAAAACAACAACAAAACCCTTCATATTTCATATTTGCAGAAACTGTCACTATATTTACACAGTGCAAAATAAGACCGATAATCTGTGGAAAAAATCATACTTCTCTGCCCCCTCTATTACTTTATTACTTTTAATGGCCCAATAACAATGGAGGATTAGACACAGAAGCAACCAATCGAAGCTGAGGAGTCTCTAATACAGCTATCAATCATGTCAATCACTGCTCATGAACTGCGGTCAAACTGTCAAACTAGGCAGCGCTGATCAAATATGAATCAAGATTCTGTAACTGTATTGCCTATTTCCTGGTTCACAAACTTTCTCATTTTACAGCTAAACAGTACACCAAAATGTGAAATAGGCATTGCAGTAACAGAATCTTCATTCATGTTTGATCAGCACTGCCCAGTTTGAAAGTTTTACCATAATTCATGTGATTGACATGATTGACAGCTGGGTTAGAGACTCCTCAGCTCCGACTGGCTGTTTTAGTGTGCCGCAGTGTGACTATAGCAAATACCTTTAGAGGCAGTAGGAAGAGGAGGAGAGTCAATGTGTTCACTCCTGGGATCAACATTTTTTTGTAAATGATCTTGTAAATAGACTTTATTGTGTAAAGAGCCTCAGGTTTCCGGGTTTTTCCAATGTTTTTCTTGTTCTTTTGTTTGTGGGATACGTGACATATGGTGCACAGGTTGTTGCCAATTATTAAGAAACACACCCACAGCTGATTAATTCCCTCAAACTGTGCACACCTGTTAAATGGTTGAGCAGTTTCTGTTTAGGCCCAGTTGGAAATAATGGATCGAAACATTAGTGTTACTAACAAACTATAAAGCTGAGCAAGAGCAGTGTGTGGGTGTTGAGCTGTAGGCCACGCCCTCTCTGCCTGAGTGCATCAGGTCTGGGTGTGTCTCCCAGCCTGAAGGCAGCAGATTGAGTGCGCCAGGTGGAGGTGATCTGGTAATCAGCGAGGTTTGGAGGCACTCACACACAGGACAGTGAGGAGCAAGCA
This sequence comes from Cephalopholis sonnerati, assembly GCA_019142605.1. Classification (NCBI taxonomy): domain Eukaryota; kingdom Metazoa; phylum Chordata; class Actinopteri; order Perciformes; family Serranidae; genus Cephalopholis; species Cephalopholis sonnerati. The sequence continues at coordinate 25,744,269 of JAGQAX010000012.1, forward strand.
GTGTGTGAGAAAATGGTTGGAGATTCTGGACGTGGAAAAAAGAGACTGCAGGATTAAAGCTTGGTTCAAAGAAGGAGGAAGGAGCCAGTGAGCTTTCAGCTATGTTTGTGCCTTTGCAGCTTGCATTGGGGTTGTTGTGAGCTGTGGACTAATCATGTGGTCAAATTTGGGTTAAAATGTAATGTATTTAAAAAGTCATGTGGTTAAAATGTCGTAATTAATATCATGTGGGTAAAAAGTACAGTTAAAAATGTGATGTATTTAAAAGAGGTACAAGCTAAAAGTAATTTGATAATTGTGATTTCTGTATTTACGGGAGGTAAAAGCTACTTTATTTTCTACTTATTTTCAATATTAATTTCTAGTAGTTTAAAAATTAAGTATATGATTTTGGGTTATGTTGATTGATTATGGTTTCTTGGGTTACATTTTCTTGAACTTCTATTTGTGTTTGTGTTTTAAGGTTTTTCACCTGTATTGGCCTTGATGACTTTCAAAATAAAAGAAAGAAAAGAAAGAAATAATGGTCATTGAGTGAATTCCAGTCCAATTTTCTGAAGCAAGCTGCCTTTTCAAGTGGGGGAGGCTGCAGGTTAAATCTCACAATAGTGAGAAGCACTTGACAGTGTTCAAAGACTCGAGTGATATTTTCTACTGCACCTGCATCTCAGATAGTTGGATGTGCGAATACCTTTCTTCAAACTAACTGCCATCTTACAGGATTCTAAAATAAATTATGCATTAATGTATACATCACATTAATGTCTCAGTGGGTAAAAGTGGTGCTAATATTAACTACTTTTCATACATTTGGGCAAATTGTGTCTTTTGTTTCTCTTTTATGATACACAATTTATGTTACATTTTGATTAATCTCACTCTACAAACTAACAAACTTCCAAGCCCTTAGATAACCTTAGGGAAGTGAAAGTACAGTTTTTCCACTTTTAAATATCCAGGAGTAAAAGCAGGAAGAAGAAAAGGGAAATACTCAAGTAAAGTACCTCAAAATTGGACTCTTCTACAGTAAATGTTGCTGTTTTCATCTTTGGTTTTGGGAAGTGACACACACCACACTGATTGGTACAGGGTTCCCTTACCTTCTTAAATATCAGTTTCAAGGATTTTTCAAGGGCTTTGCAGGACCCAATCCCTCAAACTCAAGAGCTGAACATGTTGAAAGTTAATTTATGTTGGAAGCAAGCTTTACAGAAGCTTGAATTACAATTAAAAAGGCATTTGTCAATGATCACACGACAGACAAGCTATTAATGAGTGCAGTAAATTTGCTTTAAACCTAATCAGCACTTCATCGTACTGTGGGAGGAAACTGATATAAGTACAGAGAGACAATGCAAACTCTCCTTTGGGACTATTACAGTCATAATACATGTCCCATCTGCACTTTAAGTCTTACAAATATTCAGTGTGTAGGGGTTTACTTGTTTACAACAGGAAATGAAGACAAACGGTGCTCATTCAAACAGTATTATGATTGATTCTGGATGACTGATGAAAGACTGAGAGGACTATGACTAAACCGCCACTAAGGGGCAGCATTGTAAAAGGCATTTTTATTCCTAGACCCAGCGGGTCTCTCTTCTATAAAACACAGGTTTGAACAAGGTTAAAAAGTACAGGTCACAGGGGCTTTAATTCAAAGTTGAGTGGCTGGATCAGTTTGCTATTATTTTACATCTGGTCATTTTTTAATTAGCATTCATAAATATTTATAGACTCCTAGATGTAGAAACACTGAAACATCTGGGTCTTTGTATGTCTTCTTGTGGTATCACATGATTACTATCCTAGCTCTGTCAATCCTTCCTTCACTTATTCTGTATTACAAAGCTGCATTCATTGATTTTTGGCCACTATGCGGCAGAGGAACTCCCAAGCAAGTAGACACACACAGCTGTAACATTTATTCATTGTTTTGTCTTTAATGCCATGAAAACAATCCAGTTGGAGGTTTGCTTCAGCTTATCTCTTGGGGTAATGGAACTTCACAGAGGACCAAACAATCCCACACTGACGCCTTGTAAGTTAACAGAAACAGCCAAAACTCACAGCACTTTGCACCATATATGGTCAGCTACAAGAGAAGCCTAACAAAGAGTCTCAAGAGTTTTAGACCTTTCATTGTATCAACCACAAAGAGTAGCTGGTACATGAAAAGCTACATTTAGACCCTGTGGAAACACCCATGCCACAAACTGTTTATTCAGACACATGCTAGTAATCAAGGGCATTAATATCTCTTACACAAATCGGTATTGTTCATACACTAATTGTACGTAATAGCATGTTTAGATAGAGACAAAATACTTTATAATATAAGGTTTTTGTATGTTTTCTATAATGACCCTTGCTCAACATCGTTGTTTGTCTTACTACAGAGCTTTAAATGCAGTGAAGCTGTTCTTTGAGGAGAAGCACTTGAAACACTCGCAGCTCCGTGACCCACGTGGCACATCTGGTTGAAATCCTAAACATTTAGACAGACACATCCTGCGTGTGCAGGAAGAGGAACAAAAACATTTGTATTTGTCAAAACAGGGTTTCAAGCGCAGCACATCTCACGAGTGTCGGATGCAGATGGGAAAACAGCTGATGTGCTGAAAGTGACTGCAGCACAGGATGCAACACTGGTGAAGATAAGATTCCACACTGACCATTTCTCTGCCAGTGGCAAATGAAGCAGTTTGTCAGACATGCAGGGTTGGGTCAGATGTAGTCCGTTAGTGAATACAAATTACATGGCTATTTTTGTAATTAGTGACGTGATTTATTGGATTAAATAATGTGATATGAATACTTTTGGATTCATTTTAAATTACTTAAAAATCAAACATTTAAAATACTGTAATTTATATGGGGAAAAAAATGATGCAGCCACGACAATGTGAGCTCCATAATCATCTCGATACATTTTCAATGCAAATATTCGCCATTTTGCAGTTTTCAGTTAGTCAAATTAAACAGCCTTTACAAGAACAGTACTGGTACAGTCTACAGGTGTACTGTGTGTAGTCTCCAGCATCCATTTTTGAAGGCTATTTTGGAACGACTGCTCCTGCTTGAACCTTTCATCACCGCCGGGTCCACCACAGGGTGGAGCACTTGTAGAGAAACCCTATATGTCAGGCATGCTTTTCCTGAGTTTATGGCGCATTTGTTATTAAGGAACAAAAAAAGTTCTGGAATTTTAAGTAATCCTTGACAATGTAAATATGATCTAATGACACTTTTTCAATAACCTGGGCTGATTATAGTTACTTATTTACTTGGTAATATGACTATTTAGTCCCGATTACATGTAATCCATATACTGTACTCACACACTAGGTGTTCTGACTAAGAGGACTCTGAAGTTTTGGATATGAAAGCAATGCTTTGAGTCTCCACAACAAGACACAAGCCAGACTTGTAATCAGCGGGGAGACAAGTAATGCCCACTGAGCTGAGTAATGCACATTAAGAAACCACTCTGCCAATTATGTGTAGTCATCGTGTGTGCTGGAAATGAGTGTGTTGTGATGTGGTTTCTGAGATCAGGATGGCTGTTTGCCTTCTGTCTAGATGGTTGGCCACACCTGCTATTACATACAGTACACCATTTCAAACTCGTGACAACCTTGAAGTGAAGACCAAACAGTGAAATGGTGGCCTCCTGATGGTGTATTTCAGCTGCTTTATCCTGCCCGCAGCTGTTGATGGTTGACTGCAAAAGAAGCTTGAGAGAAAGCTTCCATTGTCTAAACTGAAAATGCAAACTGCCCTTTACTGTCATTCTCACATTATGTAAGCCGACATGACGATATCTCAAATTCAAAAGCAAAAGGCTCAGTTTACATTTTCATGGTGTACAGTGTCTGCCAAAATCAACATGCAAGGTCCATTTCATATTCAGTTCAGGATTGTTGTTAGCATCAAATAGCCTGGGAACCAGATGATCTGCCAGTTCATGTTTCATCATGCAGGAGGTGGAGAGGGTTGTCCACTAATCAGATGATCAGCGGATCAATCCAGAGCTCCTCTGTCTGCAAGTTTAAGTGTCCTCAGGCAAGATACTGAGACCCAAATTGCTGGGGTATTGCTCCATATGTGCATGCGCGCAAATGTCAACTGAGCAGTTGTTAGAGCATACCTTGTATGGTAGGATGGTAGGTATGACTGTGTGTATGCATGGGTGAATGTGGCATGTAGTGAACAGGTGATTCACTAAATGCGAGTCCATTTATCATATTTGCTCAGGCAAATGCATCCAGCCCCCTTCCTTGTTCAAACAAATTCCCAGCTGACTTGGCCCAGGTCATTTTGTCTAATGCAAATTATGTGATAGAGCCTTCTGTAATTTTGGCTCGGGCACCCTTGGTGGTGACACTACAGTGACCTTTAACCTTGCATGCACGAGACATTCTCAAAACCAGCTAAGATGGCTGCAGCTAATGTGGAGCTTTGTGTTGAAGTACAACTTTAAAAATTGTGATGGAAAAAACTGCTACATTCGTTCACAGACATATTAATGCTACACATTCAAAGCTCATCTGTGCACACTGCAGTCTGTTTACAGCACTAGGTCACATGTTTACACATTTCCTTGCTCTGATTGGATTAAGGTCTATCATTGGTTCACTTCTGCCCTTTGGTCGTCGAAAATGAAAGTTTCCAGACTAACTTTCATTTACAAGTTAGTCTGGCTATGAGAGGGTACTTATCATTCTCTCAATCTTACCTTTCTTGTGCATTTTCAATCACAGAAAAAAAAAAGAAAACATGCAATGTGAACTAAGGCCTCTCACACTGAGGATAGTAGAACAGTAAAATACAAATTTCAGCAAAATATTGCATCAACAGAAGTCTGAGAAAACGCTCACGGAATACTCTGCAACCTCAAAGGCACCAGACCACCAGAGTCATCGCAACATTCACTTCCTGTTTGGAAACCATTTCTTGTGTGTGGGAGGCCTGGCCAGGTTTAATCTTGACACCTCATGTATGTATCAGCTACTGTGTCATTCGCAGTGTTAAGTAGTACACTACACAGTTTACTCCTTTTTGTTGCCTTAGTGACATTAAATTAAAGCTGTCGTTTAGAGTTAAGGAACTTAGAACGAGACTAAACAGCAGATACAGATACAGATACTCACTGCCGGTAAGTAAGTGTGGTTACTATATGTGTCAGACTGGGTCTTGGTTTGGAGAGGATGTGACTGTTGACTTTGACACGGTTGTTTAATTCTAATCTTGTGACATGTTTTGGCCACTTTAATTTTGTTAGTCTGTGACTCAGTGTTATTGCTGCCTTTTTTTGGGCAGGAAACCTTTGAAAAGGGGATTTTTTTCAGATCGTTATCTTTGAAGTTGACCACATTATAAACCCAAATAAACATGATGTTTAACAAAACTGTCTCTGTTTAAAGGTGGAATGGAGGATTATTGTAAACATCTGGGCATCAACAAGACTTTTTCTCTGATATGTTGCATATTCTGGATTTTCTCAGTAGCAGGTAAAATTCATTTGCAACACCCTTACTCTGACAAGTAGTAGAGTACAGAAATAATCTGACATTTTGATAAAAAATGTTTGTTTGCTGTCTTGCTGAGAGTAAGATGAGAAGATCGATACCATTTTCATATCTTTACAGTAAATGTGAGGCTGTGTTCAAACCGCAAACCTACGTTGTTGCATTTTGGTTTCTGTATGGATTAAACAAGCAAGACATAAGGTGTTAATTGGTCAGCTTAAAAAGTGCCTGTGGGTGGATTTCGTCACCTTTAGACCAAGGCGTTAGCCATGGAGTCCACACTGGAGGGGACCAAGTCTAATGGTGAGGCTAAAGATATTAACGTTAGTTGAATACGCCCATGAGCACCATTATTAGTCACTGGGTGCAAGGTATGTTGGTTCTGTGCACAAAATTACAGGACAATTCGCATCTCGTATTGATTTATTGAGGAATTTAAGGTATTTTCAACACAGAACTGTCCCTTAAAAGTGTTTTCAGTTAGGTCCATATTCCACCTCCGATGATGAGCAGCGCACAGCCACTAAAACTTTGTGTCATTCAGAGAGAGAGTCCCAAACGGGTTTTTGTGTCTGTCAGACAGTCTGAAGGTGACACTACCATATCAGCCGAGCAATGACCTCAAGCACAGTGGGCTTTAGGGCATGTCGATTTTTTTTCTTGAAACATAACTACTTCATTTTCATTAAATAATGAATTTACGACTCCTAAGAGAACAGAGATGTGTGTGATGTTTGAATGTGTAGCAAGTTTTGAACATGAGAGGAAATCTTGCTGAAACACATGTGAACTATTAAAGTCCAGGGCTTTTTTTAAATGAATGAAAATGAATTAATTTATCAGTGACGTGAACAGGTGCTACGTGCACATTTAAAGAGGTTACCTCTCCCCCGAAAATAAGAGTAAACTATGACAGCATGTATGCTGACTCAGCAGGGATGACATGTATAAGAAAAGCTGATATATAGGAGAATAAATATTTGAAAGCCGTACAGATTACCTGAGAGCCTTGAGGCATTATATAAGAGTACAGCATGTTTTTATATTTTGAATCATCAGCTATCGTCTCAATTCTGTGTTTTTATATGCATTAAGAGACCTTTCCAACAGAAACCGATACGCAAACCTTTATCAGATTGCAGGAAATGATGTGTTTGACGCTCAAAATGTCCTTCGGAGGAAACCCAGACCCACCACTTAATATGTGTCACCGCTACTGTTAAAATTATACCTACAGCCCTTACTGTAGTGTAGCTGACGCAGTGTTACAATAATAAGTTTGCCATCAACAACTGATGGAAACATTAACGGACGCTAACTTAACACAAAGCTAGCGAGTGGAATATGCCCAGAAAGTACTGACTGCTCCAGGCATGCATGCTCCTCGGGTATGGCAATGCCACTCAGACAAACCACACTGTATTACTAGAACCGGTTGTCATAACAACGGCAATGGCATTTTGAGCATATTTGAATACTGGGGGTGGGGAGTGTCCCCCAGTTACAATTGATAAATACCAGAGGTGTGGACTCGAGTCACATAACTTGGACTTGAGCGAGACTCAAGTGACAACTCAATTACTTCAGACTTGACAAAATAAAAAAAAAAAAAGACTTGAAACTCAACTCAGACTTTAACACCAATGATTCGCAGCTTCATTTAAACTTGAGCCTTTGGACTTGAAAACACTTGTGACCTTCCCCCAAGCTCGCAGATTAAAAAGTATGATCTTTAAAAAGTGTGCCATGAATCAAGTCATTTTCCTTTATTTCCTGAAATAACTGACGTTAACGCTATTTATTTGCAGCCAGTCAACACTTAGTTCTCCAGATACACTTTGTTTTAATCATGTGACCACATTCTGTTGTTAACATGGCATTACATTTGGTGAACTGCGCATTATGACCTGGACTCAAACATAGCTTCATAGCATGCTATGACTTTTTAAGAACTTGAAACTCAAACTCTGAGCTGGGACTTGACTCAGGACTTGAGACTTACTTGTCACTTCTAAAACAATGACTTGGTCCTACCTTTGATAGTTACTGCCTTGCTTCAGACGGAGGCAGGCCGGCAGATTCCCTGTGCTGAGTTAAGCTAACTGGCTGCTGATCGTAGCTTCATATTTAGTGTTCAACGGTATCGATCTTCTCATCTAACTTTTTTAAGCAAATCTTTCCCAAAATGTAAGCAAACTACTGCTGTAACTCTAGTGTACTGCTCTGGTGACTTCATTGTTGTAGTGAAATCATCTGAAATTGATGTTTCCCTCACAGAAGGAGAGAACATCTCAGCAGTGGTTGGCAGCAAAGTGATCCTGCCCTGTAAGAACGAGACAAAAAGCACGCTCAATCAGCTGATGTGGACAATGAACAAGGATCGCCTGTTTACTTTCAACCCACAGATATCCTTGGATGAGAGAGAAAAAGCTTTCAGCCTGAAAATAAATATGTCTCAGTCAGAGAGCGAGCTGTACGCACTGGTCATTGAGAGAGCCGAGAAGTCTCATGAAGGAAACTACACCTGTGAGATCAACACAGACAGAGGACCTGGGGTAAAGAAGTGGGAGCTGATAATTAAAGGTGAGCTAATCAGTCCTAAATTACATGTTTAAATGAAGTAATTCCTGTGACAACAACAAAGAAATAGGAGGTGACAGGAACAGGATGAACGTGGGGTTATTACATACAACTGAACCAATAATTACGTTGCTACTGTTGCACACAGTGCCTGCAGGAACTACTAACACACATAATCCAAAGTAAAGACAAGAGAAACACTAACACAAAAGAGCCACACAGGTATGGCTGGCATGACTTAATGTTTGCGAACTGTGGGACACAGTGAACTTTCTCAGTGAGAGAATTAAGACCTTACAGGAGTGTCTCTCTTCAACCTAATGTGGGTGTAACAAATGGCTTCTCAAGTTTAGGGCTTGTCTTCATCATGGCACAAAATGTTGGTGCATTTTGAAAGGCCGCAGGACATGCAAGCACAACCTCAACTTCCTCAACGAGACAATGATCTCACTCACGCTAATGTTACACTGTCTTTATGTAAGTTCAGCTCAATATAACAACATACTAAACTTATCTTAATACTAATATTTTTTCCCCCAGAGCATGAGGAAACTGGAAATTGGAACAAGCTACTGATTGCCGTGGCGGTTACTGTTCCTTGTGTGTGTTGCCTGATCTTCGTAATTGTTTTGATCATTCTGCAAAGAGTCTGGAAACGTGCAGGGTAAGTTATTTAACATGTAAATCTATGCTCATAAAGATTATGGCTGATGGCATTACACTGCAAGAGTATAAACAAAATGTCACTCTCTTGCAGGGGTCGTTCTGGCAATACAGAAATGGTAAATACAAAAGTTATCTTGTCATTTAAGAAGTTACATCTTTTAAACGGGGTGGGTTTATAATGATTGGAGGTTCACAGTGAGTGAAGTAAAGACAATATTACAATATGTTGTAACTGAGCTGCAGCATCTGTGAGCAAAGTTTTTGATTCTTCATTTTTGTTCTTTTTTCCTCTCAACAGCAGGAGAGAGAACAACATATTTATGAAAACTGCCTGGAAACTAATCGACGACGTGGCTGTAATCGGCCAAACCATTACAAGCCCAGGGCTCACTGATAAGAAGCGCAGTTCAATAATGGGAAAGGAAGTGCAGGAAGTGGACTCATGCTTGAAACCACTGAGTTCATAGGAACCATCTCTTCTGGGGAAAACCTGTTTTTTCCAACATCCTCTGTCTAAATAACTTTCACTCTGAATAACTAAGTCTTTTTATATATATATATATATATATATATATATATATTTTTTTTTTTTTTTTTTTTTTTTTTTTTTTCCCCCCGCACAATTTCTAAACTGCTTTCTTAATGAATGTACTGTTTGTGAAGAAGGGGGCAGCAGGCAGAGGTGAACATGTGACTTAGGCTACCTTGTAAAGTTGTTACAGTAAATGTGTTCACAGACAGTTGCCTATTTACACATCCAGGGCTGCTGATGGCCACCTGGGTGACCTAAGTGCAATTGTTTTGTTGTGCCCCCACATATTAGTAAGTAACATATATTAAACAAAATATAGTTAATAAAATAAATAAATAGTAAATACTAAATCTCAAATATATGTGTGATTTTCTTCCAAATTGGGGGTGCAACCCTCTTATAAAGAAGGCCAAAGAACAATATTTTCATTATCAATGTTACAAATAAGAAACTGGAACGATACAAGAACAGAACAGAAAGCTAACGACAGAACAAGCAAACACACACACAAACACGTGTATGTGTGCAATGATATTATGTCAATACCATTATTCTTAAAATAAATATAAATAATTTAAACAGAACTGCCCCATTAGTCACACAAAACAGCAGAAAAGTCACAAAACTTTACGACTCTGCAGAGCATTTTCTCCATGACATGAGAATTATAAAACAGGCATTTTTTTTAGCAATTTGAGGCTCTATAGAGGCACACATCTGCCTTGCCTGGCTGCAAGGTTGTTAATGAGGTAATCATGTGACAGCTTCTGAGCAAATTCTGCATGAATGTGGATGCCAAAAAGACAGGCAGATGTTTTGTCCCATTGTTAAACGCAGGTATGTTTTATTGAGCTTACGTTTAAAAAAAACAAACTCTGCTCAGCAGAGACAACTGACTGTAAAATGAACCTATAACCACAAGTGCAGCGCTTGGCGAGCCTGCACTGTGTGCACTGAAACCATCGGCACCGCAGCTCAAACCCTATGTCAGAGAGGGCCTTAACTGGGAGAGTTCCACTATATTCAGCAGCAAATTGCTAACCTTGCCCAATCCCATTTCATATTCTTCCCCCTACCCCTTAATTTGGATTGCCACCTTGCCTCTTTGAACAGAGTTACAAGAGGTAGTAGTTGAAAACTTCTCCAATGAATTGAGACAACTCTTCAAGAGATATGTTATGAATGAAAATGAATGAACTGAATGGCCTTCATGTAAACAGATGCGGCAAGTGTTGATGGACATTGCAAATATTTTCTCTTCGGCAGTGGTGAGTTCTTTTGCTTGAGCTATCGGCATCCTTTTGTTTTACACTATTAATCAATTGAGAAGTCAGCAAATAAAAAGTAACACTGCCTCATTACCAGGCCACTAGCAATGCTCTGTAGGCTAACGTTAGCATTCCCTACTCCTACCCTGCCAGTTTGTACTGATATAAAAAGAACAGCAACTTAACAATGCCATAACAATGTAACATCATGTAACTAGTCAGCTACCGAGACATACGACGAGCATTTTCTTTTGTGACAAATGAATTTTTGCAGAGTGCCTCCACAAAACACTTCGCTCTCCACCTTTATCCCTGTCAGGACACCCATGATGTGAACACACAAAACAGAGGGGTAGGGGCTAGGTAAGTCCGGGCCTTTGGTGTTCAGTGCTGAGCAGGTAGTTTGCAGTGTTTGTTTTTTTAATCTATCTGCTGAAAACAGATGCCTGCTTTGGCTCTAAACATGGATTAACAGTGCAGAATTGGTTACAAGAAGCCAAAAGGCTCTGTATAGCTGAGGGAAAGTAAAGCAGGGTGATAATTCTCTGTAGGACTGCCGCTGTGAGCGACCCATTTCACATTACGCAATCATGTGATACATTCTTAAAAGTAAAACATAAGTGCAGCGTTCAACTGCTGTAAAGGAATGTGTTAACATAGTAGAGGTATGTTACAGAGGAGCTACACTTTGGCAGCATCTTGTGAAAAGACACTGCATGGGTGAACGGAACACGGAGCAGCTGTATTATCTGTCATTTCTGTTTATACAAGTGTCACAGATCTTTGAGATTATAGACTAAAAATAACCTCCGCCTACACTGTGTAACTTCCTTCGGATGAATTGCAGTGATGGGGTTGGAATTTTTTTTTTTGGTCATTATAAGACTTTTAGTTGAGTCTTAAGATTATGGGCCCACTGGTTTAGGATTTTTTTTTATGTTTAAAAAAAAAAAACAAAATGATAAAACATTTGGAATAAAATTCACCTTGCTCCAAGTAAAAGGCAAAATTAACCACGAGGAGAATGAGAGAACTACAGACCAGCAAAGGTTCAATAGCTCACGAGTATAACCAATAGAGCTCAGATTCTTTGTGAATTTTTGTAAAAGGGGGACACCAGTCATTTATTACCGCACATCCATACAGTTGAGATACTCACAAGAGACAGATGCCAGATGATATAAAAGGAGCAGAGGCCAAGACAACCTGACTTTCATTCTCTGTGACAGGTCAAGCTCTGTAACGCTTGATCCTTCACTTCAGCTCAAAGGTATCTCTTATTAGCCTGACTCCTTAATGCCCATTTCTTTCAAACATCACAACTCTAGGCTTTCCTTTGAAGATATTACAGGTTTAACCTTTAGTACACTTTACTACACGCTCATGAACATCTGCACAAGCCAGACTGAGGGCTGTGAAATTCATTTCCTCCCACTGGTTTCAGGCATTCTGTTGACTGACAGATGGTGGCAGAAATGAACCACAAAAACAAACAAAAAAAGCCCACTGGCACTGGAGAAGAAGGCTGCTGGCTAGTAGGCATGGATGTAAACAATGAAGGATTTGAAATAAAGAAAAATAGGTTGTGCAAGGTTTCTGCAGGTTTTGATTGTTGAAATGAAGATAATAAATGATGTAAGTATTGTATTAGACTTCAAAACATCTGGAGCTATAATTTAAAAGAGTGTGTAATGAATGATTTTCGAACACCACACTACTTTATGTGTCACATCGCTTTTCTATTCACAGGACTTGAAAAAATACTGAAACTCAAACTGGTTCTGAATGTTTTTCTTTTTTATGGGTTAGAGGACGTGACATTACCACAGCTCTAATTCCTTCCTGGCTCACAATACGTGGTGTTTTTGTTTCCACTGTTACTTCCATCCCCACTGTCCTAATCAGTCATGAGCCTGTAGCCTACTATTTAGTCCCTGCTATGGCTGTGGATTTTGTTCAGTGACTGGGGCAAGACACAACCCTAGGTATTACGAATGGTATGTGTAGAGTACACACCGCGAGTGTAGTAATACTTGAGACATTTGTAATGCTTATCGATCTTTAATTATTGTGTGTGGGAAAGGCAAATGGCAAGATAATGCAATAGCAAACAGTGAAAAGGTTACAAAAACTACCATTTAACATCAGCAGGAGAATTATTGCAGAGAACTAAAGAGAAACTCCAAAAAAAAAAAATTAAATACAGAACAAAACAAAATACTAAATTTAACGGAATAATAAAGCAAATGCAAAAACTACATACACACTTCAACAAACAATTAATGATTTTAGGTGTTAAGATTAAAAAAAGGACACTCCCACTCTGAAAGAAAAACTCACACGTTATGCGTGTCGCATGTCGTGGATTATATGTATGCAAGAAATGCCCAGATCTATGCTACATAAGCTTAAGAATTAAATAAGAATAAAAATAATAAGAGGAATCTCTGAGTATGAGATATGAACTTACTGGTTAACTGCCCCACAGGGCATGATGACTTCTCAGACTGCGCATGTGTACAATGGCTGGCAACAGCAAAGATAATGAGGCATGCTAAAAGCTGTTAACATGTCACTTTATTAAAGGTCCAGTGTGTAAGACTCAAGGGGAGATATATATATATATATATATAACGGCAGAAGCAGAATATGATATAATGATGTAGTGAGTATGTTTTTATTAGTGTATAATCTCCTGAAACTGAGAATCGCAGTGTTTTCGTTATCTTAAAATGAGTCGTTTACATCGACATACAGAGTTGGAAATATTATTCTACAGTAGCCCAGAATGGAAAAACCAAACACTGGCTCTGGATAGGGCCATTCATGTTTTCACGTTGGCCCTTGTGGCTCTTGTACACGCTTGGCATGTAAGAGGAGTTTCATCTAGTTGCAATCTCCAACCTCACCACTAGATGCCACTCCTAAACAAAAGACCTTTAAGACAGTGACTGTTAGATTTTCAATAAGAAACTCCTGTACTGAAGTTCTATGCAATGTTTTCAGAGATGTGAGAGCAGTGGCCGGGTCGCGCCGGCGGTCAGTCATATGATACGCAAGTAAATCTTAGTGCAGTGGTTCCCAACTGGTGGGTCGTGGTCCAAAAGTGGGTCGCTGGTCCATTATGAATGGACCGCAAGTGACTTGCGAATGTGCCAAATTTGTAAAAAACACACTTTATTTTGAAGTACAGTGAATTTCTGGCGCATGGCTCTTATTTTGAAGTGCCATTTCCTGCTGTAGAGTGAATGACTAATGAATAGCTACTTGACAGAGACAGCAAACTAAGTCGATGACATGGCCAAACACAAGTATGCTGAATGTATTAAACTGTGTGGACCTTGAACTAATGACAAGGACAAATTTGGACCCCGTGGCCGGACCAGTTGGGAACCACTGCCTTAGTGTGAACAGTCTGTTGGTAATGAAATACTTAAATGTTTTCTTAGTAAGCACCACGCAGTAGATATACATATTGAGTATGTAGTAGGCAGGAAATTAGCAATTGCAAACACGGCCATGGTCTTTTTATTCCACTCATTCTTCTTACTTGTCCTCTTATTCCTAGCACCTACGTTACCCACAGTACAACTTGACTGTTGACATAATTTTGGTTTAAGATACTGCTATGTTGTGATGACAGCAGCTAACTTGCCTCAAACAGAGATGAGGAGCTGGCTACAGAGGTCTGATAAGGTAAGATCACTTCTGTCTAACTGCACATCACCAGATTTTTTTCACTTTCAAACTTATAGTCTTCAAAGAGAATTGACTCAAGGCAATTTACAAGACTTTTCTGAGCTCTCTCAGCAGCCAAATGAAGACTTTATTAAACATTTTCACATACAGTATGCAGTAGCACTCCCTCATACCTGTTAGGGTAGTTCCCTTTATATATTGTAACATTGTTTTCAAAATTGTATTCATTGAAATATTTTTACACACATTTTATTGCTTTAGTATTATACTGTATTTTTGTATGAAGAATTAAAAGAATTATTTTTCATTTTTTGATTCCTTTTTTCCCCTTTTATAAAGCATTTTGACTTGCTTTTATTTATAAAATGTGCTTTATTAATCAAGATATTCCATAATAATTTAGACAACACGAAAAAAATCAGCTATGTGATGGCACTTAAATGTTAGGTCTTGACTCTTTCTCAGTAGTTGTACCTGCCTGCAAGTAAAGGCTTGTTGAAGAGAGTGGACATTTAAGGCACACTTAATTTATTGCTTTAAAGGTTCCTTGAGTTTTGACCAATAATAGCACTATATGGTGCAACATTTTGATGAAGTAAATTGTGGAAAAGGACATTGTGTCTACAGGTGGGAGTGTAACAGTAACAAGTAAAACAGAGGAGTGTGATGTGACTCCTTGGAGACTGAGGTGTTTTTTGTCTTGCCATGTTGCCTTGATTAAAGAAGATTACTCCAGGAGAATCACTAATCTGCTTACTATCCATTACCCGGAATGACTGCTGATGGTAAACAAAGATTTCTGGTTTACCATAAAAATACACATCTTCATACACATGTAACTAAAGCCAAGAAGGGTGAATTTGACTAAATATGACTACAACTCATGGAGACATCTATTCAAAGGACTAAATCTAAATCAAAAATTAGATCTAGGAATGTTGGTTTAGTCAGGAGGATAAAACCTAATGTCTCTACATAACATATCCTCATATACTACGCATCTTACGCATTACTCCTCCTACTGGTAGGTTTAGGAAAAGAATCATGATTGGGTGTTAACATGTTACGTACACAACATAAAGTTATGTAGGTTGGGTTTAGGAGCGTAAAGTAATACAACTTAAGTTTAGGACAACAATCATAGTTGGGCATCGTCACGTGACGTATTTAACGTAATGTTATTTAGGTCTGGTTGGGTACCGAACTCCATACTTTTCAGGGTACTGACTGAATTAAGTTGATACTACCGAGTACAAATTTACGTTAAATCAATCGGTGCCAATTTTCGGTGCCTACCAGTGCTCCTGCGTGAGAACACCGGGTCCAGATAGGAAGCAGAAGCACCTCAAAGCCAGGAAGCTACCAGCACAACTCTGTGGCCAGCTCCCTGAGTTTGGGGCACTTTGCAGCACAGACAACAGAGCTCCGCAGAGCCCAACATGTTCAAAAAAGGAGGCCTATGCGCCCCGAAGCCGGCTGCTCTGTTGGTTTCCCAGCAAGCCGAAACTATAGATACAGCGCTGATAGTTTTCAGTTTTCTTTAGAAATAGTTTAGAGTAGTTCACTTGGTTTCACATGGGACATGTACACTGGCTTCCTGGGGGAAAGTCTTGTGTTTGTTTGACCCATCCACCATCTCAACCTACCTCCTGACACAGGGTTTTGCTTTTTATACAACTTCCTTCTATACTCCCGTCAGCGCATACATCACATGATTGTGATTACGTGGGTTTCGTACAAATTCTGGTGCATTTCTTGATAGAGGTCACCATGAGAACAGCCTTATCCTCTTACCCCCCAAAGATTAACATTTATGGTTTAAAGTGAAATGTCTCGACAGTCACTGACATCTGATATAGCCAGTTATGGTTCCCATAGGATGAATCCTAACAACTTGTCATTTAGGGCAACTACCAAGTCTTAAGTCTCAGTAGTGCACTGAAATATGGCCACATATGCTCCATGGATCAACACATGGTGTACACATTCATGATCCCCAGGTGATGCATCATACTGTGATGCTTTTGTGGTCCTCAAATGTTTCCTCCAGTACTATTAATTGTCGTGACAGCAATTACATTGATTGCAAATTCAAAATAACTCTTAAGCCCTCGGTAACATTTTAGCAGCATGGCTTCAGGGATTGCAATAAGCGCTAGTTGCTAACTTCATACTTTGTGTCTACTGGTCATTTAAAATTTTAGCAGGCTAACCATGTAACACAGCAAACATGGTAAGCTTCAATTCCTAAGCAACAGCATTTTATAATTGTGATATTGATTTTGTTAGCATACTGACATTAGCATTAAATACAGGCTCACAGTGCTGCTAACAAAGTGGTAGACGGTAGACACAAAATGCTTTGGTCTAACACACTTACACTGGGGTAAGAATGAGGCATGGTTGAAACATGCAAATGCCCACTGTGGACCCAGATGTTTGTTTCATTCTGAGATCAGTCAGCAAAGTTTACATACAAGAACAAGTGAGACTAACAGGAGTGTGCGGCACATCTTGAAGACGCAGATGCAACATTTTAAATTACAGAGTCATTTGTCTACAATATTTCAAATACAGAACTTCATTCTGACCTTGAACATGACACAGAATTGCTGACTATGAGTTGAGTGTCTTTGACATGTTTACCCATAACTGCAGATGAACACTGATGTGGATTGAAGATAAAAGCCTGCTCAGCTGACATCTGTTATTACAGAAAATAACAATTAAATCAAAAAACCACACGTGATAAATGATAATGCACGAACACTGCTGTAGAAGGAACTTTAAAATAGAGCTTACTATTTTTGGCATTTTTATCTTTATATGATAGCATACAGCAGATAATAGTGATAGAATATTACAGCTATAATGCTTCAGGATTTTGCAGCTCATAGCACTGATAGTGTATTTTCAATGTAATTGTTACCTTCAGACCATTAAGGGTGCTGGCATTGAATTATAAATGAAGTTGTTTAAGTTAAGTGCTGGAAAAAACACAATCATTTGGGGGCTTGGCAAAGTAACATATGGGCTGTTGTAACCACGCAACACTGCCATTATTTCTCTTACATATCCGTATAGTATCAGTGCAATATTATACAGACTAATGTCTGTCCTTCGTAGATGCTCTCGGGATAGATTTGTCTGACAGTTGGCTATCAGAGGTTGCAGCAGTTCAAGACTGCAGTGTCCCTGTAAACACTGTAGGGTAAACACTTAAACTGGGACACACCCACAAAAATATCAGCACTGCAAGTGTAGACTTAGGGACCATTCTTTATGAAATCAAAAATACATATTTCTCCTCTTACCTGTAGTGCTTTTTATCAGTCTAGATTGTTTTGGTGTGAGTTGCACAGTGCTGAATATATCGGCCATTGAGATGTCTGCCTTCTCTCAAATATAATGCAAATAGATGGCACTCAGCTTGTGGTTCTCAAAGTTACAAAAAAACCCAAAAACTCAACGTTGCAAGATATTGGAGAGAAGGCAGACACCACTACGGCTGAAATCTCACTTGGAAATTCATACCATAACAATCTCGACTGATAAATAGCACTACAGGTGAGATCAAAAATATATATAATAAATAAATACATTTATAAAAAAATACAAATTGAATTAATAAATATGATTTAGATGTCAATTGTGCCTTTAAGTAAAACAAAAAATAAAAACATATCACCCAATTTAGATGCACTGCAATTGATATAAACACAAGAAAATAGAGAAATGTTACCATTTCTTGGCCAGTAACCTAATTTCTGCATGGGTGTGCATGCAAACAAGCTTCATTATTATCAGCAGTTCATGCTGTTGGCGTCAGCTACAGAGGGGAAGTATCATGACTGTTAGAGCCGTTAATGATAAAGCAGCTGCAAACGGGTACGACCACATCCTACATAGATAACACCATAAAACGTTAGTTGATTAGAATTCTACTTTCAGTCCAGTTTTTGTATTACTCCCATGTTTGCTTGAAAGCTCTACTTACTGCTTGCAATATTCACTGCTGAGTAATACTACTACTACTAGATTTGTTGGCAAAAGACCTACATATTATTGTGTAGCAGGGGTGGACTGGGACAAACAGTTGGCCATAGCAGCCAGTCACACAAATATAAGTCATATATATATTATGAGGGGACACGCATTAAAGAGGGGTTCTGGGGCTCCTTTTTAGGCGTCAAACACTTCAATTCCTCCTCTGCGCAGCCAGCATGTTGCTAAAAGGGCGTGAAAAATTCAGGTTTAAAGTCTTTTTTTAAATTGAAAAATGTCTGACTGTTGGTCTGCTAGGAAACTGCCTTGTACGCTAGATCAATGCATCACTGCAATGATATTTGACTTCTCGTACACAGCATCTGTTCACTAACCAGCTGAGTCAGGATGACACATTTGAGCAGTTAATCCTGTAAACAGGCTGCAGCCCAGTTGTTCTCCATCTTGTTGCTTACATGGGTGTCGTAGAGTGAGATCCCTAAGGCAAATAATTCAAAACATTTTATTAAAACCAAGCACTTAATGTCAAGGTCTGCTAAATGAACATTTAAGGACACATTACTGAAAAACAGCTGCAATACTGTTGTACTTTATATGTTACAAAAAATGCCCACAGATTTGATCTTAAGGTTAATAAAAAACAGCCAGAATGCACTGTGGATAAGTAAAATATTATACATCTTACCTCTGCCGGTAGAGGATATGCTTCTGATGGCACTCCAGCATGTCCAGGTGAGTTTGTCGGGACCTGCTGCCTCTCCCTACGTATCAACTCTCTCATCCTGGATAATGAACAAACCATTAAAACAACAACAGATTAACATAGTATATAGTATGTTTATATATTCAGCAGTAATACTGTATATGAGTGAGTGTAGTACTGCTGGACTCAGTACCTTGTCAATTTCCCAGTTTTATTAAGGTACCATACTGCAACGGCACCACAGGCAATCAGGATAAGCAAAATTGAAATGGTCAACCAAGCAGTGTAGGATCCTGCAGGGAGACAAAACACAAGACAGAAGAATAAAGTAACAGGAAATACTGATATACACTGCCAGTACAACAGCCCTGCAATGAATCCTAATTTAAAGCTTCACCTATTTAGTTTTGACTGAGCGGTGTCTCAGCTCATGGTTTTAATAAACTGGGTCTAACTGGAAAGGAAAAAATACCTGGATTAAGTTACAACAGCTCAGTTGATGGACTGGTGACTGGTGACTGGTGACGACTGATCATGCCCAGCTTTGAGTTTCAGTGTGCAACTTGGCCATCACACCTTATAAGAAACAGGATGCAACCCCTCCCATTACCCTTACCCTGACCTTAACCACCTCTCTTTTAACCTGTTACTTCATTGTTGGCTTAACGCTAAATTAGCATTTTCTTTAGGGCTTATGCTTCCAGGTGAGTGCAGGGAGCTGATCGTGGACTGATGTGTGGGTTATGGTGAGTGGGTCGTGTAGCTCATGAGCGGGTTAAGTAGCTGCTCACGCTGCAGCTATACCTCCTAACTCACTGAAGCTACAATGCCTGTGTGTTTTGTATTGGGATGTACTCACAGGGGCAATGGGTGTTGCTTATTCTTTCACTTCCTGGGATAAAACATGTCAGGTAAGATGAAGTTTCACACAAAACTAAACTAAAACTAAACTAAGGTGGCACGGTGGTTAGCATTGTTGCCTCACAGCAAGAGGGTTCCCGGTGACTCTAAATTGGCCGTAGGTGTGAATGTGAGCGTGAAGGGTTGTCTGACTCTGTGTGATGGTGTGGCGACCTGTCCAGGTTGCACCCCACCTCTGACCAAATGTCAGCTCGCTCAAGTCCTCCCCGTGACCCCTAAATTGTACCACGACAAATTTACGTCAAACTTTCAAGACTTTCTTGATTCAAAAAATATCTTTTAAAATTGACAAACAAGGCAAAATTCAAAGCAATCAAAAAATTATTTGTCTCTCGCCGTTGACCTCTGTACACATTTTTCCCAAAATTAATACCCATGGGGAGCACTGGAAGGGGAGGGACTCCACCTCTATTGGGAAGCAATCTAAATGCATATGGTTTCATTGCTTAATAGCAGTTATTTTGTGCGATCAACATTTACCTCGTAATGAGAAGTTAAAGCAGAGAATTGTCTAATCCCACTTCAGTGTGCAATAATCAACACTTTCCTTTTCATCTAATTCACTTAAGTTTCTCAGAGCCAGGAAAGTGAGTCAGCATGCACAATGCCAGGAGCCGGCTCAGCTTAATGGAATATACAACATTTTAATGTTCTCAATAACACCAGGGCAGAGAAGCTTTTCCTGCTATGACAGGCCAAAATATCTGCTGTGAAAACGATCTTTTACTATCATTTACTAATGGAGGTTTCTTGTGTTTGTTTTATTTTCTCTTAAATGCTATACTAGCATGTACAGGTGTTTACTGTATTTCATACTGAAGTATTTTTCTCTGTTTCGTAGCATTTAGTTTCATATTGCACAATTCATTCAAACACCAAAGAACTAAGCCCTGACTGAATGTTATTGATATTTTTTCTTGTCCTGGCAGGTCCTGAGTTACGAAAGCAACAGGCACATGAAATGACCATGACCAGGATACAGAACATTTCACACAGACCTGCTGCAAGTTTTCAAGTAGTAGTATTCACAGACTTGAATCAGTTCCTGTAGTGCAGTGGTTGAGTGTAGGCAATTCGTAATCCATTTTCTTCCTCTTGTCTGGGTTGTGGTAGCAACAGGCCGAAGCAGCCATGCCTTTCAGCTCCTCAGCCAAGCCCAAAGCATTCCAAGGCTAAGTGGAATATATTCATTCTCCAGTATGTCCTGAGTTGTCCTCTCTGTTGGACACGGCTGAAATATTTCTGCAAGGAGGCACCCAGGAGGAATGCTGCTTGATAAAGTGGTCCAGGCCTTGATGTCAAAACTTCTCCGTAGGAGTCCATAGCTTTAACTTGGTTGCCTTTTTTTCGTTTTAAATTACAATTAACAGAATCAAACAACATCCACAACAGACTCAAATACAAAAACACAGAACATAAACAAATGCAAAAAAATACTGCCATATTTAATAGGAACCAAATTAAACTTGACCTCACTTGAATTCACATGCACATAGAGGTGACCATGTTTACTGCCGTAACGGTTTGATGCATCACACTGGTAGAGGCCATTCAGGATGGAGGTCATGCTCAGAACCTTCAGTGTTGCACCCTCTACTTTGACAGCAGACTGAGGCATCGGCTGGCCGATTCTGAAACAGAAAAACAAGGCTCAGCATGAAATGGACAGCTAAATAAAAGACAGTCAAAGGCCAGAAAGACTTGTGCCAAAACACCTTCTCTTGAAGGATGGGTTTGTCACTTTTCTGGTTTGTTGTATTGCCTCACTTAACCCAAGATCTGCCTACCAGCAGTGAACACCTTATATCTCTGTCTCTGGTTACTCTGACCTGCGGTAGGCATGTTGTGTCATTTCCAGAGCTTCTGTATCAGTTACTGATAACATCTTTGTGCTGCTCTAGCGAGCTAAAACAAGTTTATTTTTGGATATTCCTCATTTCAGCTACTAAATATCTGCTTCACTTGTAAACTCACACCAGTTCCACTTAAGCACTTGTATCTCTCTTCTTCTTTTGGCAACTTCGTGCTTTGTGATATTGGGCTTTATAAATAAAATTGAATTGAACTGAATATCTTCTTTGTTTAATCTGTACAATAACTGAAGTGTAAAACAACATTTTGTTACTTTACATGGAGTTATGAGCTGGACTATTTCTTGGCTGGGCGCAGTAGCCTGGTGAGGCCATATTAATAACATGAGCTCAACATTCTGTTCCGTCCTATGTGTCAGTTTGGACTCACGTCGCCCCAAACACTTTCACTGGGTAGGAGTGCTCAGTGACTTCAAGTGTGGTACTGTCATAGGATGCCACTTTTGCTATAAGACAGATTGTGAAAGTTCATTCCTGCTGGATATTCCACGGTCAACTGTCGGTGAAATTATTAGAAAGTGGAAGCGTTTAGGAACAACAGAAGCCTCAAAGCGGGAGACCACATAAAATCACAGAGCGGGTTCAACAACTGCGAAAGCCAAGTTCACATTACACGATTTTCACCCCGATTTTGACGCTGCAGAGGATCTTGAGAGCCATTAAGAAATCCTTGGGTCGGAGGTGAGTCGGCAGATAGTCTGCCGCGATGAGTCCACGTGTGAACAAGCCTACGAGCAAGTCACGCCCTCGTCTGCGACTGGGACTGGATATCTCACATGCTAGAAAACTGGAGAAGTCTGACAAGATTGACAAAGAGCATCAGCCAATGAGAGGCTGGATACGGCGATGCGATGTACAGCAAGAAATCAAAGTCCTCCGCTGTCATCCGTAGCATTTCCCGAAAACCCGTTCGATCATTCGGCTATGAAAAGTATAATAATCTGGGTCAGAATACATGCGTAGACTATATAGACAGTACAATTCAAGCTAACAGGCTAGCGGCATAGTGGCAACCGAGTTTCATTCATAGAACACACCTCCAACTCTCTCTGCAGAATCCACAACCCGCGCAATCCGCGTGCAGCAACCCATTCCTTCTTTTCCTGTTTCTTCTCAGCGCAGAGCAGGGCGCAAACGACCTGCAGAGCTCCAAGCTTTCGGACATCCATGTTGACAGTTAGTGCTGGGGGACTTCACAATATCCTGTTTTGTTCATGCGTGTCAAAATGTAGTTTGGTGACATCACCACATTATCTGGGGCTCTGTCGACGAGGGCTCAGTGGAGAAATCTTGTGGTGTGCACACACAGGTCGTAACGCACTTGGTGAGACTCCCGATGACAGAAACACACGTCGCCAGGTATGAACACTCAAAAGTTCACGATAGTCTCCGAGACTAAAGACTAATCGTCCAGCCGTGTAATGTAAACTCGCCTTAAGGCGCATGGTGCATAAAAGTCGCCAACGCTCTGCTGATTCCATAGCTGGAGAGTTCAGAGCTTCAACTGGCGTTAATGTAAGCACAAAAACTGTGTGACGGGAGCTTCATGGAATGAATTTCCATGGCCGAGCAGCTGCATGCAAGCCTCACATCACCAAGTCCAATGCCAAGTGCCAGATGGAGCGGTGTAACGCACACCCACACTGGACTGTGCAGCAGTGGGAACATGTTCTGTAGAGTGATGAATCACGCTTCTCTGCTTGGCAGTCAGATGGGCGAGTCTGGGTGTGGCAGATGCCAGGAGAACGTTACCTGCCTGACTGCACTGCACCAACTGTGAAGTCTGGTGGAAGAGGGATAATGGTATGGGGCTGTTTTTCAGGATTTGGGCTACGCCCCTTATCTGCAGTGAAAGGCATACTTAATGCTCCAGCATACAAAGACATTTTGAACAATGCTATGCTTTCAACTTTTGGGCAACAGTTCAGGGACCGCCCTTTTCTATTTCAACATGACTGTACCCCAGTGCATGAAGCAAGGAGTATAAAGACATGGTTTGATGGAGTGGTGTGGGAGAACTTGACCCGCCCACACAGAGCCCTGACCTCAACACCATGGAGCACCTTTGGGATGAGCTGGAATGGAGATTGCGAGCCAGGCCTTCTCGTTTAACAACCGTGCCTGACACAAAAAATGCTCTACAGAATGAATGGGCACAAGTTCCCACAGGAACACTCCAAAAACTTGTGGAAAGCTTTCCAAGAGGAGTGGAAACTGCTATAGCTGCAAAAGGGAGACCAACTCCATATTAAAGTACATGTATTTGAATACTATGTCATTACAGTCCCTGTTGGTGTCATGGTCAGGCATCCAAATACTTGTGTCCATATAGTGTATCAAACTTTCGCCAAATCCAGCCGGAAGAACGACGAAAACGTCTTTTCCTCTGAGAAACTCAGCAAGTACGTACTCTTGTTCTTGTTTAATTGCTGTCATTGACTATTTGTACGAGCTTCACTTTTTGCTGTGTTTACTCTTCTGACGTCAGAGTCAGCTGTTGTTGCTTCGGGAGCCACTGCTATTGTTCTGCTAACTGCAGACGCCATTTTACATCAGCTACAGCTTGGCCCCGAGTGTAATTAAATTAACATCTGGAAAGTGTTTAAGGCAGAACTGAGTCCAGACTGATACAGAGAGCAAAACACAATGTTGAGCTCATCTCATCAGGGATGTCAGATGGCTGACAGTTTATCTCTGTTTCTCATTTCCTGCTCTGTCTGTCTGTTTGACTAGCTGCTGGCTAAAGCCTCCTATTTAACACAGTTATGAGAGTGGCCTTTATGTTGTCATGTAGCTCTGTGCCAGACATTCAAAAACACATTCTCAAAAACACCAGGCATTACCAGAAGATCTCAGTGTGAGGAGAATAACACAATAAACTGCAGCTAAACACATCATCACACATGTCATTGTGTAATCTCACTGCACAGTCGATTCTCTGTTCTTTCCATTATATCACATACAGTGCATCCGGAAAGTATTCACAGCGCTTCACTTTTTCCACATTTTGTTATGTTACAGCCTTATTCCAAAATGGATTGAATTCATTGTTTTCCTCAAAATTCTACACACAACACCCCATAATGACAATGTGAAAAAAGTTTTTGAGATTTTTGCAAATTTATTAAAAATTTAAAAAAAAGAGAAATCACATGTACATAAGTATTCACAGCCTTTGCTCAGTACTTTGTTGATGCACCTTTGACAGCGATTACAGCCTCAAGTCTTTTTGAATATGATGCCACAAGCTTGGCACACCTATCTTTGGGCAGTTTCACCCATTCCTCTTTGCAGCACCTCTCAAGCTCCATCAGGTTGGATGGGAAGCGTCAGTGCACAGCCATTTTCAGATCTCTCCAGAGATGTTCAATCGGATTCAAGTCTGGGCTCTGGCTGGGCCACTCAAGGACATTCACAGAGTTGTCCTGAAACCACTCCTTTGATATCTTGGCTGTGTGCTTAGGGTCGTTGTCCTGCTGAAAGATGAACCGTCACCCCAGTCTGAGGTCAAGAGCGCTCTGGAGCAGGTTTTCATCCAGGATGTCTCTGTACATTGCTGCATTCATCTTTCCCTCTATCCTGACTAGTCTCCCAGTTCCTGCTGCTGAAAAACATCCCCATAGCATGATGCTGCCACCACCATGCTTCACTGTAGGGATGGTATTGGCCTGGTGATGAGCGGTGCCTGGTTTCCTCCAAACGTGACACCTGGCATTCACACCAAAGAGTTCAATCTTTGTCTCATCAGACCAGAGAATTTTGTTTCTCATGGTCTGAGAGTCCTTCAGGTGCCTTTTGGCAAACTCCAGGCAGGCTGCCATGTGCCTTTTACTAAGGAGTGGCTTCCGTCTGGCCACTCTACCATACAGGCCTGATTGGTGGATTGCTGCAGAGATAGTTGTCCTTCTGGAAGGTTCTCCTCTCTCCACAGAGGAACGCTGGAGCTCTGACAGAGTGACCATCGGGTTCTTGGTCACCTCCCTGACTAAGGCCCTCCTCCCCCGATCGCTCAGTTTAGATGGCCGGCCAGCTCTAGGAAGAGTCCTGGTGGTTCCAAACTTCTTCCACTTACGAATAATGGAGGCCACTGTGCTCATTGGGACCTTCAAAGCAGCAGAAATTTTTCTGTAACCTTCTCCAGATTTGTGCCTCGAGACAATCCTGTCTCGGAGGTCTACAGACAATTCCTTTGACTTCATGCTTGGTTTGTGCTCTGACATACACTGTCAACTGTGGGACCTTATATAGACAGGTGTGTGCCTTTCCAAATCATGTCCAATCAACTGAATTTACCACAGGTGGACTCCAATTAAGCTGCAGAAACATCTCAAGGATGATCAGTGGAAACAGGATGCACCTGAGCTCAATTTTGAGCTTCATGGCAAAGGCTGTGAATACTTATGTACATGTGATTTTAGTTTTTTATTTTTAATAAATTTGCAAAAATCTCAAAAAAACTTTTTTCACATTGTCATTATGGGGTGTTGTGTGTAGAATTTTGAGGAAAAAAATGAATTCAATCCATTTTGGAATAAGGTTGTAACATAACAAAATGTGGAAAAAGTGAAGCGCTGTGAATACTTTCCGGATGCACTGTAATGTGCTTACTGACTTGGTAGAGGAGAATAAAACACTAATCGTACAATTCCTCCCAGTGTCACTGGTGGGGTAATCACATCATCTCTGACACCAGAGCTTGTTTAATAGGACATAATGCCCAGCTCCATTTCTGGTATCTAGGTTACACTGGGAAGTTTTATGACTTCAAAATATGGACAGGGGAACCAGGTACTTTCCACAGCTTATGCAAACATATCAATTTCATGCCCCAGATACTAGACATGACACTAAACCTTTCCCAAAGGAGGTGGAGACAAGTGACAGAGCAATAAAGAGAGTGAATAATGAACTTACAATCACCTGGTGGCTAGAAATACAACTCAAAATCCTTACCCTAAATTCACTGTTTTATGAGCATAACTACAATTGTGTAATGCTACAATGTGTATACAGTGTTACAACAGGAAATTATGACTGAATTGAGAAACTGTTTTATTGTAATAACCAGCATTTTATGAAAATTAAGATGTACAGTAGTGCAGCAGTGATGGACTATGACAAGTATAGTGTACATAAATACTATTTTGAGCACTTGTACAATACTTGAGCATTTCCATTTTATGCTACTTTACACTTCGTCTTTATTACAGTTCAGCAGCAAATGTATACTTTTCTCCACTACGTTTATATAATAGCTGGAGCAATAATTTATTTTAAAAAATGTAATAATAATAATAATAATAATAGGCTTTTACATACAATAAACAATGATATTAAAATTTAGGTAAAACTTGGGGTGAGTTAAAAAAAAAAATTCGATACAGCATGGTATCGCGATATTTTGCGTAGCCAAGTATTGATCTTTTATATACATCATTCATTTTTGCAAATACACATTTTAAGAAAACTTTTGGTACAAGAATAATAAATTCAGTTGCTTTTTCAGTCCACTAGATGGTGTCGATGAGTTTTTTCCTGGTGAGGTCAGCAGAGCTCTCAGTCGGCGGCATTTGGCAGGAAGTTAATCAAAACAAAGATGGAGACAACGGAGAAAGAAATCAGAAACGAGCCATGGGCATTTAAATTAAACGTCTGGACTTGTTTGGGATTTTTTTTTAAACACAAAAGGAATGAAGGAATTGGATACGACGTGCGATTTGCAAGCAGTGTCACGTACACTGTAATAAAATACTCTGGAAATACTACCAACATGAGGGCTCACCTTACACGCCACCATCCAGAGATAGTGTTAGTCATGATAATAACATATCGTGAGTCCTCTAGGTTCAACTAATGCTACTTACACATTAACGCACCAGAAACAATATTTTATTTGTTTTTTTAATTATAAAATAATCTACAATCGTAACACTGACAGTTCTGTGTTCTCCTACTTTTACTTCTGATATGTCTAGTGCATTTGGTGAATAATGCTTGCATACTTCTATTTCTGTAACAATTTTTTTTGCAGGACTTTAATTTGTTGTATTTATTTGCATCTAAATATTTATTATACCATTGGCTGTCAAAAGGTTTATGTTAGTCTGATATGTTTTATTTGGTCTTAATATGCGATTTTAATTATGAAGTTTAACTGTGACCTTACTTTTATTGTGAACTAAATTCACTGGCCACTTTATTAGGTACACCTTGCTAGTACCAGGTTGGAACCCATTTGCCTTCAGATCTGCCTTAATTCTTGGTGTCACAGATTCAACAAGGTGCTGGAAACATTCCTCATAGATTTTGGTCCATATTGACAGGATAGCATCACACAGTTGCTGCAGATTTGTCAGCTGCACATCCACGCTCAAAGTCACTTAAATTACCTTTCTTCCTCATTCTGATGCTCAGTTTGAACTTCAGCAGGTCGTCTTGACCATGTCTACATGCCTAAATGCATTGAGTTGCTGCCTAGTGATTGGCTGATTAGCTATTTACATTAACAAGCAGTTGAACAGGTGTACCTAATAAAGTGGCCAGTAAGTGTAAACACAAATGTATCCAACATCACACCTCTGATTACTGTTGTGACTGGTATTTTGTCTTCAGTCTTCTCTGGTCCAGTCCACTGAGCTCCAACTGACTCACAATCCAGGCCTGAAATTCCAGTAAATGATGTGTGTTTTCAGGCAAGCAGTGGATCACCTCCAATGATAGTTTTCTTGGTGCTACTACACCATTTATGAGCCTTGGTTTTTCTGGGAATGACCACTGCGGTGAGTAAAGAATTTGTCATTCTTGAATAACTACTACTTATTTTTAAGCCCCCAAGTCAGAATTTTTGAGAGTTTCAGGCTGTCTTTTCATGCATTGTCTTTGTGGTTCTGTTGTTAACGTATAGTTTTAAATACAAATGTGTATCGAATAAATAGAATTTGTATCTTTAATAATATCGATTAAATTTGTTTCCCTGCGCTACATTAAAATAATAACATTCTATACCCTGACTATTGTACAACTTCCAATAAGAGTGATTATTTAGAGTGATTTGAGCTCTAATAATTCTCATATTCCTCGACAAATCACTCCACTGAGTTTAATGTTCCTCTCAGACACACCTAACTCTACTGCAGCTTTCTGCTTTTATGATTTAGAAACATAAAATGAAGGTTTCTGTCCATGCTTCCTGGTTTGGTTAGTGTACACTGTGTCTATTAGCAACGTCCTGTAAATCTCAAAAGTCTCATAAAGGCAGGATTAATTGGCTTTTTATTATCGACATATGGTGCCAGTCTGACTGCGGTGTGAGCTTCCCTTTTCAGAAACTAACCATTATTCTGAGCAAGGCCTGGTTTGAAAAGCTGGACTGGAAATTTAAATTTAAAGAAATCACATCTTCAGTTCAGTTTGTTGCCTCTAATTCTCTGTGATCAGTGTCAATAAATGTGCATATATTGTATTATATTTTTAAATAGTTCAATGTGTTTTACAGTTTTGCTGTTTGGTGACAAAAAAAAGGACAAAGAAGAAATAATTTAACCACTTCAAAGTGTTCAGGGCACTTAGGCGTAGACCGACGTATTTATAAAAACAACCTGGTAACGTTCTTGCGGAGGTTTGTCCAGGCTTTGTTCCAATCACGTTTAATTCTTGACTTCCTGCGGATGACCTCCTGTCCAGGGTGCCTCTAGCATGCCAAGTTATCACTCTCTTGACTTTTTGTGTTATATGTCTCTAGAATTGAGCCATAATTACAGCAGCTTTTGATCAGAGTAACATCGGAGCACTTACAAATGGTGCTTCACTGCAGCTACAACCACAATCCAAAATTTTATTTAAGAACACACAAATTGTTCAGCTAATAACAAAAGTCTTTCACCAGTGAACAAGGCTCATGACAATGGCAACTCAAACAATGATTCAAGGTAAAACATGAACATAATATTATTTGATTAAGAGTGTTTCCACTGAAATCGCTTTGTTAAGCTACTGTACCTCGTCCATTTGAAGTCCGTGGGGGGATTTGCTTCAGTCAGACATTCAAACACGCCTTTAGACTTCTCAGTAATGTTCACTTCTGTCGGTGGAACTGCAAGAAACAGGGAGATGGAGTTACTGCTGAGAAGACACTAATTACAGTTTATCAGAATACTACAGGACACCCATGTTTGGATTCCATCCATCATGATAATGTTATCTTCCTTTCTGGACATTTCAGTTTGTTTCAAGGTCATTTCACACTGCAGTATCACAGTTTCTTTCATTCCAGTGTAGGCTCGGGTGTTATCATGATATTACAGTAAAGCAGGGTAAGAAATCCCGCCAGTATGATTTTAAATACCGTCAAAAGATCAGGGGTCATGTTCACAAAGGTTCCCAGTGCTAAGAGTTGCTGCTAGTGACGAAATTATAATAAAGTTCCAACTAGTTAAAGTTAAGACAAGGTCCTGGTAAAGATATAAGTTATTCACAGAGCATCTTAGCCCTTAAAAGAGCTCCTAAGGTGAAAAACTGTTAGCAGTATGGAGGAGTTTCTTAGGGAGAGGAGAAAATGGTGGAAACACAAACACTGGATGACAGCGAGTAAATTAAATGCTACAGATTAGGACATGCAGGGATAATATCTTTGGTCGATATCATTAGGAATATGCACACATTTCCTACCCAACGCTATAATGCCAGGAACAAAATGACCACAATACTAAGAACTGGACAAATGCAACATTGCAGCAGTGATGACTTGGGTCTGTCTCAACCGTTCATCAGCAAAGTGATCCCACTAACAATGTCAACACGCTGACAGTCAGCAGTTAATTTCATTTCCACATCTTGAAAGCTCACTTACGAGTGTGTCTCTGACAACCAATCACATCCGTTAAAAGACTGCATCATACCTAGCAACAGGGTCAACCACACCTCCTCACTAAGACAAAAGTTTCTGTCACTTCCTTGCTCAGAGTTGCTCTGAGAACTTTCCTAAGTCACTACCAAACTAGGAGTCCTTAATAAAAACTTTTAGGCGAAGTTAAAAGCTCTCTGAGAGTATTCTGAGAGTGTTTGTGAATACAGCCTGCAGACTCCACGGAAACGCACCCACAATGTCCGCCAGTCTGCAAATACGGTAAAGCGTGGAAATTGGATTCGGCGCTTACAACGTGGTCAACCACACATCCTCACTAAGGTAAAGGTTTCTGTTCCTTTCTTGCTAAGAGTTGCTTTGAGAACTTTCCTAAATCACTCCTAGGCTCGGACTCCCTACTAAAACATTTTAGGCTACGTTGGGAGCTCTCTGAGAGTATTCTCAGAATAGTCAATATGGCCCCAGATGCCTATCTGTCTACTATACTCATATGGAAAAGCTGTACTGAAGATGTATCGTATGTAGTACACATTGCGCTCCACCACAGGTGGAGGAGGCAGCTGAGCTAAATGTCTGAACAACCTGCAAGCAACCGCAGTCAGAAACCTCAAGGAAAAACTGCATGTTTTTACATCTAATTCTGTAAATTAAGGGTTTATTTTGACCAAACCAGAGCTGGTGATTGTTGGAATAGTGGACTAACTAACTAAATGACAAGCAAGACTCACGAAAATGGTTTCGATGAGTTTTATTTTGTTTCTGTCGAGTTTGAATCAAATGTTTTTACAATAAGGTAACAAGGCAATTAAGCCTTTTTGTCCTCAAAAACATTCTACCTCAAAAAATAGGCCGCATACGAGAGAAAACAATGCACATTCAAAAATACAGTCATAGTATTAAGTGTCAACAGAATTTAAAAATAAACAAGGCTAAGGCACCTGAGGTGGCCAGTCAAATTTCAGGGGTGTCCTGTGCTACAACCAACCACATACTGAAGCTCCCCGATTCTAAAAATATACATAAATGTGTCTAGTGTCCATTTATTTAAAAAAAAAATCTTTTATAGCTTGTAGAAATTCTGAAATATCTACAATGTTTACACTGATGAAATCAGTCATTTTGAAGACTGCTGTTGTCTGACTCACAGACTGCTGAAACTGCATCCAGAGTGTAGGCACATTGTTGTTACTGGCTGAGCTGCATGGAAATACTGGGTGGAACAAAGGAGTATGTCATGTTGTCGGTAGGGTAATTCCAGTAGCAACAATTGATCCTTTGTCTGTGCAGACTGAAGGAGCAACTAGAAAAATAAGAAAGGAAGGAATGACAACTGCTTCCTACATTGGCAAAAGTTGCTGCCTTGTATTTAGTCTGCCATACAGTTGTTACTGCACATTTGTTTTGGTATTGGCACCAACTGATCATCTCTGTTATATTATTGTTTCTCTTTTTCAGTCTTTTGCTTTGGCAACCAGATTACGCCACGTGATTTTTTAAAAAGATGTGTCATGTACATTATTTTCTTTATATTTATCTTTTTTTGTTTTGTTTCTGTGTTTCTTACATCCCTGAATCATTATTCTTGCTCTTAGATAACAACATTGTTTAGACTTAAGGGCGCCAGTGGATGTCTGGCCAAGGACACCATAATGTCCAGACACAGCCCTGGGCCACATGATCTTTCTCCAGCCATCCATTACTTCCTGGTTGATGACTTCCAGCTGACCATGAGGCTGGTCACTTGACTAAGGTAATGACTTAGCTCAGCTGAACAAAGCTCATGTGATGCAGTTAAAAAAAAAAGTCCACAGACTTCTTGGAACCTTGGAATGAAGTGTTTATATCTACATACGGAGTGGGTCCTCGTCCACCATGTTGTTCTACAGTAGCCCAGACCACAAACACTGGCTCTCAAAAGGGCCCTCACATGTTCGTGTTGGCCACCATAGTTCTCCTACAGGCTTGGCAGATGAGAGAAGCTTCAGTTTAGCAACCTCAATGCTTGATTCCACTAAATCCTACACACTGGATCTTTAAGTACAATGCACCCAATGTGTCCTCAATGCGTCTTCAGATCCGATTGTTTAGACCACATTTGGAGGTGGTCTGGGCAGCATATGGCCACAATCTTTAGGCAGTGTGCACACAGAGTACCACCTACTTAGCCGATAGCAGCATTTTACAGAGAAGTATAACAAGCGTTTGAAACAACTTAGGTTTTATTAGGTTTGCCCAGAACACATCAGTGTTTCCTACAGAAGTACAATCTATGTGTGGAGGTAGCTGATGCGGTAACTTCCTTTTTTTACTTCTTATGTGTATTTGTGGCATGGTTGTACTGTGTTACTGATTCTATTAATTATGTATAGAGGAACAGGCAGATAGTTACCAGAACATTTACGGAAGTTGTTTGTTTTTATTTAAGAGGACGAAGAGCAAAGAAGAAAGTTTCACTTGAAGCACCAGTTTGCACAGTCTACATTAAAACAGATGTGTACCTCAGAGGTGGGCGTAAAACTGTGGAATTCTCTACAGAATGATTTAAAGGGTTGTCTAAATATTTTCAGTTTGAGAAAATGTATAAAGAAAGAACAATTAGGCTATATTAAGTTGTCATGTAGAAGCTGTTCCCTTGTTGAAGGGGACATTGTGTATGGCTCTAAATTCTGCTTTGTTTAATTATTAAGTTACTGTAGGTATTGATTATAAGCTATAACTGACAGACTATTTCCTCTGATCATTTGTGTTTTGAGAGAGGGGCAGGTAAAATGAGACTGTTTTCTTCTCCCTGCTCCTTTTCGATCATGGACATATTCTCTGTACCTGCTCTAAAGTCTTTTAGATTTTAGGTTTAGGTTTTTTTGTGGGTCCATGAAAGCAGCACAGGCAGAATGCCTCATTAGTTCTTTTTCCTCAGCAGCTGTTTGTGGAGTTTAAGCTGTGGGGTGGACAACTACTCAGTCAGTCTGATCTGATCTGATCTGATCTGATTGATGGATGAGAGGATTAACATGGTATTAACATGCATCTGGCTCACACCAGACGCATGTTAATACCAGGTGTAAATAGGGCAAAAAAAATAGGACTACCATGCTGCAATTCTCGCCCTTGACTCATTTGTCACACTCAGGTGGACTAGAAAAAAGGCCCCTGGTGCTGTTTGTACAAATAACACATTTAAACAGAAGTGATAACTACAACGCCCAAAAATAACACTATAAAGTTAGAAGTGTTATACTGGCCAAACTTCTTGCAAATGTCACAGATGTGTTGCAGATGGTGAGCAGCTGCGTCAACATGAACGCATGTTGTGAAACTGATCCGCATCAATTATTTGAGCTTTTCTCCACTGACTGATTAAACACATCTGAACTCTAGGACTATAACTGGCTCCAGACAAAATACCCAATGTCTGCTACTGTAAGTCCTGCTAAATGTGCTGTGTCCTTATTGGCTCACAAGCTGGCCTGACAGAGAACTAGCTAGCTTCAAATACTGCCCACACTGAAGCAACGACCTTTATCTCAGTTGTCTTCCTTCTTGTCTTGACAACACCAGGAGACGATGGGGAAAGGTCTTAACAGCAGGGAAATGCACAATACAGCTGTTTAAGTGGCCCTAAGAGTAGACAAGTGAAGAAACAGACATGTTTTGCGCAAAGCAGTTAACATTTTAAACACAAATGGACCTTTTTGTTAGAGACAAATCTACATTGTCTGAAACTGAATATCAGACAATGTCTTATATAGTTTTTGCAGTGATGACGAGCATCATTTTATCAACACAGTGTGTGAAGCAACTGGAAAAAAGCAGTGACGAAAAGAGTTACAGCTGTGCTGACTTTGACCTGAAGATTTGAACCTCGTGCAAGAACATGTTATAATTCTTATCCTAAATTCTAAACTCAATCTCCGTATCGCACAAAAACACATTTATACACCTTTATCATTCTAATAAGAGCACAGAGTCGTGTTAAAGTAGTCCCCAGCAAAGGTTTGTGCACCTTCAACCAGAACAAGTGACAACACCTGTTTTTTAAGGGCAGACGAAACAGTTGGTTTCAGTTAGGAAAAGTCAGGTTTTGGCTTAAAATACCTGTTTTGGTTTGCAAAATGCCCCCCCCCCCCCCCCGGAAGCACAGCTGTGTTTCTGTAAAAGCAACCCCTTTTTGTGCTACTAACCCAGCAGGAAACACAGCAACGTCTGTTTGAAAGACAAGCCCTTTTGTGGCATTCCCCGCCAGGAAACACAGTTGTGTGGAATAAACTGTGGCATCCTGAATGTTTAATGAACAGCACCGGACTTCTCAGACTCTTTTAGCGACTTAACGTTCAGAGGGAACTCATTTAGCGGCTCTGTTTCGTCAAGTTATTTTGTCATTAACCTTTGAAAATGTAAACCTACATGACGCTCGCGACTCGACAAAAAACTACATATATGTGAATATGCCATAGTTATGGTAGCATGACAGCCTGTAGAAAAAATTCAAAAGGTCACACATCCTTTATAGTAGAGGCCCAGGTGCTGGCTGAGGTACAAGCATGGAAAAAAGAAAAAAGGAGGAGGAGGCCCATGAGAGGAAGCTTGAGAAGTACCGGGCTCTCATCCACAAATGCCAACAGCAACAGGTGGGATGGCGGGCATGGACCTTCCCAGTGGAAGTGGGTTGCCGAGGATTCCCTGGAATCAGTGTACCATCAGGAGAAGGCTTGTGGCTAACATCACCAGAGAAGCTGAGGCAGCATCCAGATGGCTGTGGCTGAAGTGCAACGAGCGCTGAATTAACCCACTCAGTAAGAGCATCGTGGTTGTGGAGCCAGAGGGGCCGAGGAGGCTGCCCCAGGACGCTGGGGTGTGCCGTCAAGCCCTCCGGAGGTGTGGTGAGCTTAAATTGGTGAAACACCGGTGAAGGGGGGCGCTCACCCGAAGACCCACAGAAAGCACCAAGGGCCACACCACGGCTATCTCTATTGGACTTGTGAAGGTGCGACTGCCAGCCATCATTCTCATGTAAGAGGCAGGGAGTCTCCCTGTCCTTGAGTTGATAGCAACGAACCCATCGTATTTACAGATGGTAAAATATTTCCTAACTAATTTGTCAACAACATTGTTATCGCAAAAATACCCTGAAATATTGTGATACTATCTTAAGGCCATATCGTCCACCCAAACTGGAAACCCAGGAAAGGCTCGCTAAAACACAACCTGTTTTGTTGCTTATTGGTCCCGATCAATGGTCTGCAGTAGTCTGAAACTCAACAGATGTCTCACCTATAGGTGGAAAACACCCACCATTTCTTTCTCCTCTGCATGAAAAAGTCAGCTCAAATACTATGTCACTTTAAAAACACTGAAATAATGCGTATGAAACGTTCAATGTGGTGACTGACGAAAGAATGTAGGGAAGTATTTGTGTACTCACAGAAGACCTGTATGGTGAAACTGAGGGTTTCTTGTTCCGCCTTGGCTGCACTGGTGACGACACACTGGACCAAATGATTGTGCATTTCTCTTGTAGGTATTCCAAACAGCGAGCTGACCGTGGTAGTCGTACCATTGGCATGCAAGGTGTAGGTAGTTGTTGCATTCACTGATTTTGCCAGAGTGCCAGTGAGCCACCTCACCTCTGCAGGAGGCTTGGAACCGGTGGCCGTGCAGGTAACGAGGGAAACATTTTTATCATCCAAAGTAAGAGGATGATCCTTCAGGCTTGTGACTGGAGGTACTAGGAGAGTGACATACATGAAAAAAAGTTAACATGCAAGAAAAAAAGTTGACAATTTTCTTTCTCATTTTTCATACAACACGTTATACCAAGCACGTTTAGAGGTATCTCTGTCTTGTGATTGCCACTGGGGAACAAAGTAAAGATGCATGTGTAGGTGCCTTCATCCATCAATGTGGTGTTGGATAACTTCAGAGATCCATTGTTTTCATTAAAGTTCCCAATAAATTCAAATCTATCATCACGTCCGTTGACAAACTGTGGTCCATTTTTCTCCAAGATGGTAAAGAAATTGTCATTCTGAGGTTTTCCTCTGGTCATCCTCTGCCATGAAATCTGCGTAAGAGGTTCTGTTTTGTCGACGAGTATGCAGGGTAGGATGGCAGTCTCCCCTTGCACCACGGTAATGTTTCCTCCAATCACCTTGAGACCTGTCAGGAGGATAAGATCTCATCAGGCAATCAGCTCTCATGTCTAAAAGCACAAAGACAAGTAAAGGCAATGATAGATGGAAGCATTCATGCTCAGCAGAGCGTCTGACAATAGCTAGCAGAAACACTGTACAAACAACAGCATCTTTTTCTCTCAGTTTCAGCCACACTTTCTTTCACTCACTGAAATACAACGCTCAGAAACAATCCCCAAAATGGATTCCTTTCAAAACACTGGCTTGGCGTTAAGTGTAGATGGGGAAATTGAAGCTTTTGCAAAATCATGATAGTGTGGAAACATACGCCTAGTTTAGGCGTTCTCTAAACAGCAGCATGTTCAGACTCACAAAAGTACTGTGTGTAAACAACAGCCCATAATCAATCTTAATGACAGGAATGTGGGCGTACAGTTGATCCTGGCGCAACATTTCCCTCAACCCAAACCATCTCTTGGTATCTGTCAACTGTGTTGTTTATCATTGAGCACAAAAAAACACATTAGTAGAGTAATGTATTGTTGCACTTTTTGCCTTCAGGCATTAACTGAGAGGACTGTCAGTGTGATAACCCCGTATGGAAGCCTGTTTCCACCAATGTGATGAAAAATAAAGATCCTGGAAATCATTCTGATGAGAAAACTTTTCAAAATAATGACTTAGTATTTCAAAAATAATGAGAACCTTTCTAAAAATACTTAATATCTCAAAAAAAATTGCTAGTATATTAAAATATTGACTCGTATCAAGCCAACCAAGCTTTTTTTGCCCCCGATCCCAATCCCAGTCATTTAATACTGAATATCTGCCGATATCTAGTCCCGATCCAATTCTTCTATTTTCCCTGATTACACAGCTACACATCCAAGCTGCTCCTTTGTTTTTATTTTTATTATTTTTACAATATAGCAAAGTATAAAATAACAAACCACCTCTGATCTATCAAACAGCAACAGTCTACAGCACAGAAACACTAAGGTTTTGCTCCAATTTTAAGTTCATGTGAAAGTGAGGGGCTTCATAACCACACTGCAGCGCCGCATCATAGAAAAACAAAACTATGTCAGTGTATTATAAATAGGATACAGTGTGAACAAGAAGAGAACTGAGGCCCCATCAGAGCTGAAGTTGACCACTTTTTGGTGCACAATGACGAATGATGCCCTCCTGCTGGTAAGAAGAGGAGGAAGAAATATTTCAAGTCTTGCATTTCTCACCTCCAGGTATGTTGTCATGTGTGTTGTGAAGAAGTTAGTCCTTAGCTTTTACTCTTTATTTTTGGGGCGTCGGTGGCGTAGTGGATAGAGCAGGCGCCCGCTGAATGAAAGCTGTCGCCGCAGCGACCCAGTTTCGACTCCAACTGGTGGCGTTTTGCTGCGTGTTATTCCCTCTCTCTCCCCCCTTTCATGCTTAGCAGCCCTATCAATTAAATGCAAAACACCCAAAGAAATAACCTTAAAAAAAAAAAAAAAAATAAAAAACTTTGCATTTAGTTTCTTATATGTGTTGTGAGAGCATGTAAAGGCATTTGGAGAGCTTTGACAAAGCCCCAAAAATCCATTAGGATGCGGGGGATCAGGATGGCATCTACCAAATCAGTTGACAGACAAAAATTTTATGTGTAGGCCTAAACGACAACATTGTGGTCGGCCCCGCTGAATCTCACTCCAAGGCTTTTTGAAAAGTTGGCATCCCTGAGATCACATGCTATCACACTCAGTAACTCTTTACTTCTAGAGAGCTGCTCCTTACAACAGCGTACAGGATATATATATTTTTTTTTAATTACACTGGCAGAAATGGGCTTCCATACAATCCAGTTGTATCGCACAGTTTTGTGTTTTAGCATCTTAGAAACCTTTGAACACATATTTTTCACAAAGCTGAGCAGAATTAGTTTGTTATGCAGGTGTAGATGCTTTTCAAACATGTCATTGGAAGGGACAAAATGCAGAGTCAATATTTAGGGTAATAATTTGTATCCTGGTATAGCTTGGGGGGAAAGAGGTAGAGACGGACGGATCTTCGAGCACATGTCTTGGGAGAACATTAGTTTGTTAAACTAACATTTACTCACTAATCCACACATTAGGCAACCAAACACTACTGTACTCTACTGCTCCTTGCCTTCACATCTAATGCTCTTTCGTTAACTTGCTTAACGTTTTATTTTTAATTCAAAGTGTGTGTGTGTGTGTGTGTGTGTGTGTGTGTGTGTGTGTGTGTGTGTGTGTGTGGTGTCTTTCTTTGTCTCAAGAGATGTGCCATGTGCCAACACCTGATACACCAGCTATTGTCAGGTAGAGTTATAACCTGCCTCTTTGTTCACTTACACAGCACAGATGAATCTACAACTCATCTATTTTCAAACTAGTCCAAGCTTTAGTTATGCCTGCCAAGAAGATGCTTCAATAATCTTTCCTGTGCGCAACTTTGCAAACCATTTCTGTCTTCACGTCTAATATGTATTTTACTCTTCTACTGAATAGTATTTCCACATTTTTTTTCCATTTGTAAAGGCTCCTACC
The DNA here is from genome assembly GCA_019142605.1 of Cephalopholis sonnerati. NCBI lineage: Eukaryota > Metazoa > Chordata > Actinopteri > Perciformes > Serranidae > Cephalopholis > Cephalopholis sonnerati. Next base: position 25,783,588 of record JAGQAX010000012.1, read on the forward strand.
TCGGCAGCGTACAATGGCTGTAGGCCTATGTAGCCTGCCGTTGTTTGAGAGGAGCAGACAAAGAAAGGGGAAAAAGGTGTTTAGCCTGGCCCACATACCTTCTGAAACTGTGCCCAGGATCAGTATTGACACCAATAAAAGCATAGCGGAGCTCCTGGAAAAACAGGGTATCCATAGCTTATCGTTAAGGATAGAAAAGGCCCAGGCGTCCATCCATCTTACGGCATCACAGAACGGACTGTTTACTGATCGCAGATGCCCACATCTAGCCCCGCCCATGTCACACACGTCACATATCCAGCCCTGCCTATATCCAGTACTTCATTGTGATTTGTTCAAGGAAGCTCGGTCGAAACAGTGCAAACTGACTGTCGGATTTCATGTTGTTCTTCCCTACCACATAAACATTTACTACACGAATTTTTAAAGACAAATGGAAATGTTGAATTACTTGAAATGATTATTGATGTGAGGACACATTATTCCACCATGGCAACAATGTATAGTCTACTATTTGACTGAAGGCTGATTTAAAAGTAATAAACATTCAATGAACATGAAAACTGTTTTCAATAGACATTGCAATGTCTTTCACAGTGACATATTGTGTTTTTGCTAATAATAAATAGGTTTGTCACCGTTTATTACACTAGCAACAGAAACCCATTAGGAGAATGGTCTAGCAGAATGCTAAGGAGTGGAGAAGTGAGTGACTAACTGTCACACAATCATCAGGCTACATCAATTAACAGATTGTAAAACAATCGGTAAAAGATCACATTATATAATTGACTTATCTTCCAATGATGTAGCCCTACACCAGTCTAATAATATCAGACTGAAAAAAAACCTTTGAAAACTTTTTACCACTATTTAGCCAACCTCAATCTATTATCATCTCTGTTTATATTAGTTTTATTTATATTGGCTATTTTATTTACTCAAATTGTTACTAACAGAACTCAGGCCTACCTCCTGATCAGCCCTCTCTCTACAATTACATTTCTATAGAGGACATCCAGTACACCACCATCTTTTGTACCATTTTATTTTTATTATTATATCTGATCTATTTTCTCACCTATGCTGTGCTATGCCATGTCCTATGTCTTGATGTATCATACTAGCCTTCAGTACTGTATGTGCCTGTTTTTGTTGAGCATATTTTGGGACTTGTCCAGGTAATCAAGGACTGTGGTTCTCAGTTGACTTTGGCTGGTTAAATAAGGTGAAATAAATTATTTAAAAAAAAAAACGCAACCCATTTAATGGAATATCATAAAGACTGAACAAGTGTCAGTGATAGCAAATAATGCAAATCATTTCCAAAGGAAAAGTTGTTTTATTATTTAGCAACAATGAACAGACTCTTCTCCTCAAGTTATGGAAGCAATAGTTAGCAGTAGGTCAGGCAAAAAATTATAATATGGGTGCAGCCTCCATGCAGACCAAGCCATTTCCGTGCAAAAAATAGGCTCGTTCAACATGAGCCAGGCCTGCGCAGATTCGATCACCGGTGATCGGCGCACAGTGCATGCCGGTTAGTTTTGTGTCCAACTTCACCCCGACTTGCTCTGACGTATTACAAAAGTGGACGGCGATAAAATCGCGAGAGCGAGGCGGCCGCAGTTTTTAGAGCCAGTCGCTGCAGTTGCTCTCCACCGACTGCACCGCCTGGCTCACACCTGATCTAACAGCTGATTGGTTTTAATGTCGACTCAACAATATGACGTTAATTTTTCTTGAATTGCAGATACACAAATTTTATTTGTCCGATCTGAAGGTTTATTCTCTTAACATAATACATGTTGTGTGACTGATGGAGACTGAGAACAAGCTTATATACAAGTCTGAAAGTATTTTAATGAATTGACATCATATCGGACAGGATGTGAGTGTTTCTGTGACTTCCTGTACGGTCTGAAGGCTGCTGGAAACTGTCAGGAACCTGTCCGACTTGATCGCGGTTATTTGTCACCGCCTCCTGCTGCAGCCGCCTGATCTCGTCTACTTTCCAGGCGAGGCGCAGTTCATCTCGAACAAGCCTATTGTCTTCTCAGTAGTTGGACTTCTGTCGCTCCTAAAAGGAAAGCATAACATGTCACTCAATTTGGATACAGTTCAATTTGGCCTATTAGTATTAGCGTTCTTTTACATTCAGGTTAATTCATTTATTCAAATAAGCTTTAAATACAACATTTCCACGTTAGATAACTTTTTCTGTTAAGTTACATAACTTAGCTATCTCATAAAACTTCTGAGTTCGTCACTTTCAATATATATGTGGCAGAATGGTTCATTTCAGCCTCTGAATTGTGTGGCAGGATTAGGTTTTGCTTTCACTTTCTGCCCTGTCCACTAAGTGCCACAGGCTGGAGGCAATAGGCTCGTTCGAGATGAGCCAGGTCTGCGCAGATTCGATCACCGGTGATCGGCACACAGTGCATGCCGGTTAGTTTTGTGTCCGACTTCACCCCGACTTGCTCTGACGTATTACAAAAGTGGACGGCGATAAAATCGCGAGAGCAAGGCGGCCGCAGTTTTTAGAGCCAGGCGCTGCAGTTGCTCTCCACCGACTGCAGCGCCTGGCTCTCACCTGATCTAACAGCTGATTGGTTTTAATGTCGACTCAACAAGATGACGTTAATTTTTGTTGAATTGCAGATACACAAATTCTATTTGTCCCATCTGAAGGTTTATTCTCTGAACATAATACATGTTGTGTGACTGATGGAGACTGAAAACAAGCTTATACACAAGTCTGAAAGTATTTTAATGAATTGACATCATATCGGACAGGATGTAAGTGTTTCTGTGACTTCCTGTACGGACTGAGGGCTGCTGGAAACTGTCAGGAAACTGTCCGACTTGATCGCGGCTATTTGTCACCGCCTCCTGCTGCAGCCGCCTACTCTCGTCTACTTTCCAGGCGAGGCGCAGTTCATCTCGAACAAGCCTAATTACTCAACTGCATAGTGATTGCGGACCGCACAGTGCCTGGCTATTGCCCCGTTTACACATACACGGGTATTTTTAGAAACGGAGACATAAACCTTTCGTTTACACGCAAATGGAGAATTCGCCTCTGAAAACGATACATTTTAAAAACTCCGGCCAGAGTGGAGATCTTGGAAAACTCCAGTTGCACGTTTGCATGTAAACTGAGCAAAACGGAGAAAACGCAGGCAGCAGACGTCACAGTATGCGACAGAACTTGCACTCGCGTCAAAAGTGCGACCTATGTTTACATGTTGCTATGGTGATCATAGATGCCTTCAGAGTAGCAGCCGCATTTATATTGGTGCAAGCCCTCTTCGTATGTTTGCATTTGCAAATACAGCTGCTCTATTATATTGAGGAGCAGAGACGGATGAGTGCTCGGCGGTCAGCAATTTTGCAGCAGCAACAACTTGTCCTCCCTCCAACACAAAGAGCCAGTCCGCGTCACCGCCAGCGTCGCCGGTTTTGGGTCCGTCCTGGGAGAACTGCTGTCTGGTGGGAGGACTTTGAAAATGAAGTGGTTGTCCCGGAGGAGTGGCATGAAAATTTTAGGATGTCGCGGTCATCACTGCTGTTACTCTCGGAATTGCTGCGTCCCTACATCGAGGGTGAGATGACCGTCATGCGGTCTCCTGTCATTGTCATAAAAAAAGTTGCCTGCACCCCGAATTACCTGTCCGACGAGGGTAGACTGCGTAAGACGGCATACATACAGGGGTTGGTGTAAACGCAGAGTTTTCTGAAAACGGACACGTGTGCACGCAATTATTTTTGAAAACGGAGAGGGTGAAATGTCCGTTTATGAAAATAGACGGCTACGTGTAAACGTAGTGTATATGTAGGCAGACCTCCCCTTTCCTCAGGTTGGATCCTCCTACTCTGCACGGGAGCCGGTGTCCGCAGCAGTGGCGTGGGTTGGCGTGGTTTGGTGCGGCTGTTCAGACACCGTTTTGGATCGTGTCTCCTCTGTGACATTAAGGTGGGCTCTTTGTGACAGTTTTGCTGCAGCGTGTGGTGTGACTGGTGTTATGTCCGCGTCCACTCTTTTGCCTCGTAGCAGAGCTGGCCTGCCTACCGGCTGGAGATCTGCGGCCGGAGTGTGTGGCGCGGCCTGTGCCTGACGAGTATGGAGTTAAAATCATGCCAAAACCTCACAAACACACATAACATGTTTTACTCACGCCCCACGATCCACAAACAAACTCAGTGTGGTTTGCAAATACAAAACATCATTCACAAACTAATGCATTTTGTTTTGCAAATAAGAAACATACCTATCAAACAAATACATCATGCTTCAGAAACAAATACAGCATGTTTTACACATACAAAGAAACATTTCTGCAAGTACAAAAAAATATCCTTCAAGTACAGACTAAAATCTTTCAACTACAAAAAAATCCTTCAAGTACAAAAAACAAATTATACAACTACGAAAAACTGAAAGCCATTCATGTGTGGATCTGCAAGGCGGAAAATTAGTGCCAAAAGTCATGTGACAGTGGTAAGATTGTGCCAAAAGTCACGTGACTTTTGGCAGTAATGTTCCGCCTTGCAGATCCACACACGAACAGCTTCTGATCCACTCACAAATGGCTTTCAGTTTTTCGTAGTTGCAGAATTGGTTTTTTGTACTTGAAGGATTTTTTTGCAGTTGAAAGATTTTAGTCTCCCCTTCCACGGGAGCACGCCTGCACTCAGTACAAATGGACGTTACTACGCTCAATGAAATAATGAAATATAGCAATATGTGGATTGTATGATTTATCGTGCGAGTACTATTGTTTTGTCAAGGAGGCTTTAAACCGTTTTACATGCCTCATGCATTAAAATAAATGTTTTTATTCTTCTGTGGTTGTTGTCGAAGTTTATTGCAGAAATGCAATCATGTATTTTCCTTTCTTCGTGAAGGACACAAATGCCTGATGCCATGTAAAAATAAATCTTAAACAATTCTAGTATGGTTTGGATTACTGAATTCAGTTAAATAACTGAACCTATTCTGCTCTGAGATAGTGATGTGTATGGTCGACGATAAAATCAAAATTTTGTTAAGTGGTAAAAACATCTAAATGATGAAAAGGTCAAAAGTCAATTTGTTGGCCAACCATTTCACATACGGACTGAGAACAGAGGTATGAGTCTGAAACTCGACAGATGTCTCGCCTATAGGTGGAAAACACCCACCATCTCTTTCTCCTCTGCATGAAACAGTCAGCTCAAATACTATGTCACTTTAGAAACACTGATATAATGCGTATGAAACGTTCAATGTGGTGACTGACGAAAGAATGTAGGGAAGTATTTGTATACTCACAGAAGACCTGTATGGTGAAACTGAGGGTTTCTTGTTCCGCCTTGGCTGCACTGGTGACGACACACTGGACCAAATGATTGTGCATTTCTCTTGTAGGTGTTCCAAACAGCGAGCTGACCGTGGTAGTCGTACCATTGGCATGCATGGTGTAGGTACTTGTTGCATTCACTGATTTTGCCAGAGTGCCAGTGAGCCACCTTACCTCTGCAGGAGGCTTGGAACCGGCGGCCGTGCAGGTAACGAGGGAAACATTTTTATCATCCAAAGTAAGAGGATCATCCTTCAGGCTTGTGACTGGAGGCACTAGGAGAGTGACATACATGAAAAAAAGTTAACATGCAAGAAAAAAAGTTGACAATTTTCTTTCTCATTTTTCATACAACACGTTATACCAAGCACGTTTAGAGGTATCTCTGTCTTGTGATTGCCACTGGGGAACAAAGTAAAGATGCATGTGTAGGTGCCTTCATCCATCAATGTGGTGTTGGATAACTTCAGAGATCCATTGTTTTCATTAAAGTTCCCAATAAATTCAAATCTATCATCACGTCCGTTGACAAACTGTGGTCCATTTTTCTCCAAGATGGTAAAGAAATTGTCATTCTGGGGTTTTCCTCTGGTCATCCTCTGCCATGAAATCTGCGTAAGAGGTTCTGTTTTGTCGACGAGTATGCAGGGTAGGATGGCAGTCTCCCCTTGCACCACGGTAATGTTTCCTCCAATCACCTTGAGACCTGTCAGGAGGATAAGATCTCATCAGGCAATCAGCTCCCATGTCTAAAAGCACAAAGACAAGTAAAGGCAATGATAGATTGAAGCATTCATGCTCAGCAGAGCGTCTGACAATACAGTCAGGTCCAAAAATATTTGGACATCGACACAATTCTCATCTTTTTGGCTCTAAACACCACCACAATGGATTTGAAATGAAACAAACAAGATGTGCTTTAACTGCAGACTTTCAGACTTTTACAACAGTTTGTATATGTGCCTCCCACTTTTTAAGGGACCAAAAGTAATGGGACAATTGGCTGCTCAGTGTGTGGACCTGACTGTAGCTAGCAGAAACACAGTACAAACAACAGCATCTTTTTCTCTCAGTTACAGCCATACTTTCTTTCACTCACTGAAATACTACGCTCAGAAACAATCCCCAAAATGGATTCCTTTCAAAACACTGGCTTGGCGTTAAGTGTAGATGGGGAAATTGAAGCTTTTGCAAAATCATGATAGTGTGGAAACATACGCCTAGTTTAGGCGTTCTCTAAACAGCAGCATGTTCAGACTCACAAAAGTACTGTGTGTAAACAACAGCCCATAAACAATCTTAATGACAGGAATGTGGGCGTACAGTTGATCCTGGCGCAACATTTCCCACAACCCAAACCATCTCTTGGTATCTGTCAACTGTGTTGTTTATCATTGAGCACAAAAAAACACATTAGTAGACTAATGTATTGTTGCACTTTTTGCCTTCAGGCATTAACTGAGAGGACTGTCAGTGTGATAACCCCGTATGGAAGCCTGTTTCCACCAATGTGATGAAAAATAAAGATCCTGGAAATCATTCTGATGAGAAAACTTTTCAAAATAATGACTTAGTATTTCAAAAATAATGAGAACCTTTCTACAAAATACTTAATATCTCAAAAAAATTGCTAGTATATCAAAATATTGACTCGTATCAAGCCAACCAAGCTTTTTTTGCCCCCGATCCCAATCCCAGTCATTTAATACTGAATATCTGCCGATATCTAGTCCCGATCCGATTCTTCTATTTTCCCTGATTACACAGCTACACATCCAAGCTGCTCCTTTGTTTTTATTTTTATTATTTTTACAATATAGCAAAGTATAAAATAACAAACCCCCTCTGATCTATCAAACAGCAACAGTCTACAGCACAGAAAGAGAGCTGCTCCTTACAACAGCGTACAGGATATATATATATATTTTTTTAATTACACTGGCAGAAATGGGCTTCCATACAATCCAGTTGTATCGCACAGTTTTGTGTTTTAGCATCTTAGAAACCTTTGAACACATATTTTTCACAAAGCTGAGCAGAAGTAGTTTGTTATGCAGGTGTAGATGCTTTTCAAACATTTCATTGGAAGGGACAAAATGCAGAGTCAATATTTTGGGTAATAATTTGTATACTGGTATAGCTTGGGGGGAAAGAGGTAGAGACGGACGCTGCAGCGTCTCTACCTAAAATCAAAATTTTGTTAAGTGGTAAAAACATCTAAATGATGAAAAGGTCAAAAGTCAATTTGTTGGCCAACCATTTCACATACGGACTGAGAACAGAGGTATGAGTCTGAAACTCGACAGATGTCTCGCCTATAGGTGGAAAACACCCACCATCTCTTTCTCCTCTGCATGAAACAGTCAGCTCAAATACTATGTCACTTTAGAAACACTGATATAATGCGTATGAAACGTTCAATGTGGTGACTGACGAAAGAATGTAGGGAAGTATTTGTATACTCACAGAAGACCTGTATGGTGAAACTGAGGGTTTCTTGTTCCGCCTTGGCTGCACTGGTGACGACACACTGGACCAAATGATTGTGCATTTCTCTTGTAGGTGTTCCAAACAGCGAGCTGACCGTGGTAGTCGTACCATTGGCATGCATGGTGTAGGTACTTGTAACCCTAACCCACTAAAAAAAACCCTTCATAGGTTATATACATTTTTCAACAAATTCTTGTTCTAGATGACTCTAAGCACGTTCGTCAATTTTCATGTAGTTTTTCTGTACAGTTTATTAGAAATTTAAAGGGAAAATCCGCTTAAATTCCAACATATTATCATTATAATTTCCTCTTATAAAATTTTGATTTTAAAAAAATCCTTCATAAGTTATAAAAATCTTTCATTCGATTCCTGTTTTAGGTGACACCCATAATATCATTGTCAATTTTCAGGTAATTTTCAGGTCGATTTTAATGTAATTTTACTGCACAGTTTATAAGAAATTTAAAGGGAAAATCTGCTCAGATTAGAACACGATCAGAATTTTCTAGAAAAATACAATTAAAAAAAAAATCCTTCATAGGTTATCAAAAATCTTTCAGTGGATTCTTATTCTAGGTGACCCTGAGCATGTTCATGTCAATCTGCATGTGAAACATATGATCAGTTTGAACCATTAGAAGATATAAATAAATGAATATATTTATATTAAACTCTGATAGACCCCTCCTTTTCAAGTTTCTTATACAAGCACTTTTACCACTAAGATTGACCTGTTCCAACGACAACAACAGATTTTAAACAGTTATGCACACATGCACATTTTTATTCATTATTACTGAAAAAACTGTATAGTTATGCTGCCTGACGATATGGTGCACATTCAAACACAGTGTCCAGGGAGATGTTTCAACATTTTGTTGCAGACAGGGTAGCTGAACAGCTCTATGGTGGTTGTCGGATGATGTTTTTTCTGTAACAAGAAAAATTAGAAGAAAATGTTACTGCTCTGCATAATGTTAAACAATAATGATAATGAAAATAATATTAGTTAATTAGGTATCATTTAACTTACACCATTAATGCATACACTATGCTATTACTCCTTTTTGTTCTTTTAACAATGGTTTAAACATGGGAACCTCAGAGCAATAAACACAAAACAACACAAAATGTATAAAAGTGAAAAGTCCGTATGTCCTCACATCAGTCTTCTCTTTGTTCTACTTGGCATGTTTGGAGGGAAAAAGAGTCACAGAACTGAGGGTGGAGTGGTCTAGTTAGACACACGAATAATGATAACAATAACAATAACAATGCTCTCAAAAACTGAACCTTAAGCTCAGAAAAAAATAAGTATAGAAACAGTGCATGGCAAAAGGAAAGTTTGACATCTATTCAAAAATAATAATATGATGAAATTATTGTTCTATTAAGTTGTAATTTGAGCAGACTCTCCCTTTAAATTTCTCAGAAACTGTACAGTAAAATCACATGAAAAGTGACGTGGACAGAGTCAGAGTGGAGAGTATCTTATAACCCATAAAGGATATTTTACAATAAATATGCAATATGAGAAAATTCTGAATATTATAATGCAATTTGAGCTGACTTTCCTTTTAATCTTTCATCAAGTGTACACTTAATCTCATGAAATCTGACATGGGCAGTGTCACCCTGAAGAAGGATCCACTGAAAAATATTTATAAGCTATGAAGCTTTTTTTAGTGACAAGTCAAAGGTCACTATTTGATATCTGGACTTTTGAGTAGAAGTCATCCTTTTTGGTTGTTCTAACCATCAGTACCATAATACCACTAAAAGACAAGCATCAATTCAATACATTCAAACTGACTTGCCAATGTTAGTGAAAATTATGATCTAAAAAAAAAACTGAATTTGTATTATTTTACACACTTATTTTTCTCATTAAAGTGTAATTTATTTTATTTAAATAAGTGCTTCTTTTTTCTAATTAATGGAAGTTTTTTTTAGAATAGCTTTTATGTGAAGTGACCCACTAACGTAATGCCGAAAACACTATGCACACAGGACACGCCTCTTCATATGGGATTTAGTACTTCTTGTAATTTGATTTCGATTAATTTAATAATTCGATATAATGTTTCGTTTTTTTCTAAACAGTTTTACGGCACTATGCAAGGGGGAGATTACAAACAAACACGGGCGTCGCACCCGTGGGGGATGGGAGGGTTGCGACACCCCCACTTTTACAACCAGATGATTTAATACCCCCCACTTTTTCCTGAGGTTATATATTGTAGCGTCCCACTGGATCCAGGAAACGGACGGAGAGTTGGTCTCACCTACTTTTTATTGCAGGATAAACGGTTACTGTCGGTCGCAACCACGCCGAACAAACAATCATTAAACAAGCTATTTCTCCAAAATCTTTTCCTCATTCGCGCGCTTCCCTTCTCTCCCATCCAGGGGCGCCGCCAGGAATTTTGGGCCCCATGAAAAAAAATTAAATTGGGCCCCCTCTGTGCTGCTGCGCTACCGTTGTTACCACATCTCTAGGACCTAACTGTCCCATCAAAGCTTTACATAACTCTAATTAAAGGCTTGCAACTGTCTTTCTTCTTGTAGTTCTATACTAGTACTAGCAAGATTTACTACTGGTGATTTGTACATGCAAATCTGCATACATCATCCAGTTCACCATTTGATGCAAGATTAACAGCCACCATAAAAATATGCTAAGTGACATCTATTACAGTCTCAGTGTTTTTTATTGTAAACCACAGCATGGAAAAATGTTGTAACATTAATGAAAAAATATATTAAAAAAAAAATAATATATATATATATATATATATATATATATATATAAAATATATTTCTGCCTTTCCACTACATTCTTCCACCTGTCTCTCTTTCCCTTGTTCTTGTTCTTGTTCTTCCTCTGCTGCGACTGTTGGTTCTATATGAGAGGGCCCTGGCTCTGTAGGAAGTACAAAATGCATGTAATGCATATATACTGTCTGTGATGTATACAGTATATATATTAAAATATTCCATATACCAATAGATGACTACAGAGCATTGACACAAATTATTTGCACTTCTGTATTATCACCACTTGATTACATACTTTAAAAACAATGTTTCATTTGTGTGTGTGTGTGTGTGTGTGTGTGTGTGTGTGTGTGTGTGTGTGTGTGTTCTGAAGGGAGATAATAATGAAGTCTGTATCTATCTGTCTGCCATTTAATGGCCCTAATGAACATATAAAACTGTACTATTTTAATATTACCTGTAACTTACATGCAGGCTGAGGTAAGATACTCACTATTTCCAACTGTCCATCATCCAGTACAGACAGAAGGTTATTTGTTTATTCATAAATCATTTCATAATGCTCATGATGTGATAAAAAATAATGTTGTCGGAATTTATGTCATTAATGAATATTTCATTTTCTTTTTTGTAATGGTGAAAAGAGCAAGATTGACAGAAATCCTCACAGACTCCCTGCAATTATGCTAACTGACATGCTAATGTCATTAGCACAGTGTTGCTCACGTTCTTCACTGGGACAGGGAGGGGTGATGGTATGGGGAGACAGGGGTGCTGCTGACTCATCATCATCATCAGCTGCTAAAAGGGGCAGGGGCAGTGATTTAATATGAATACCTTCCTAAACGTTTCCCTGCACTGATTAAATGTTGATGAAATGTAAGCTAACACTAATCTATAGCTAGTTGGTTTATTTCACCATGGACATTAGCCTAAACCAACAGGCTAAATTCACAGACTACAGGCTACTCACCTTTCTTATTGAAAAACTGGCTCAGAGATCGTACGTCTTTCTTTTCTCTCTCCTCTCTCTCTTTCCTTTCCTTCCTCTTCTGGTAACCAGATTTTTGTTTTTTTGACAACATTGTGGCCACATAGCAGCGACGTCTGTCTGGCGCATCTCCTGTCTGATTGCAATTAAGCGCCGTTAGTGAGTGACGCTAAAGCGGACCAAACCATTTCATGCAGATACAGGGGGGTGGTCAGTCAATATAGACGTTTACTTTTTGTCAATGGATATTTAACTTTTAGTGCAATAAAAACATAGCGAATATGAACTGTATTATATTTGAAACACACAATAGTAAAATACTGCGCTTAATATTAAGTTTAATAATTTAATTTTTTTTCTACATATTTTTTGGGGGCCCTGTCATCCATGGGCCTCTGTCATCCATGGGCCCTTGGAATTGTCCTAACTTTTCACCCCTATATGGCGCCTCTGCTCCCACACACACACACACACACACACACACACAGGCACAGTTCCTCACTCTCGCCCCGCTCCCTCCTCCTCATCCAACCACACGCACGCATCCGTACCAGAGGCGTTCACTGACGGTAGGAAATTGGAACACTAAACAGCAATAACATTGCGGGGTCGTTACAATATCTATGGTTTAAACTGTTTACCTGCCCTCGCGGTACACCAGCAGAAGGAAATGAAGCACACCTCAGTTCCCGGGCGAAATGTAAACAGCTCTTCTTTGCGGTGTTAGCAAACAGTCATCGAACAGTTCTAACCAGTAAGTAATATTCACAAGGAAAAACTTGACATGTTGAACAGGAAGGCAATTGCCAAAGCATTTGTTTCATGTAAAGACTGTAGGAGGAGCACTTCTGGATGTTTTGAGTAGGGGTAGGGAGGGACAGGTTTTCATTATTCTTATTTATTGTATTTCTGTCAAAAGTTTTTAGTTTGTGAAGCACTTTGTATTGCATTTTTAATTGTATTTAAGGTGCTATATAAATAAAGATTGAGTTAGATGTTAGGGAGTTCTTTGACAGAAAATTGAAAACTTAAATCCTGCTCCCAAACTACCATCACCTCAGTGGTATTGTTTCATTGATTGACATCTTTTGGAATTGTTTCTGAAAGAGGTTTTGTTATTCTTGGAATAAATATTTAATTGAGGAAAAACACATTTTTGTTATTATTTTCGGCCATATATTACTTTTTTAATATAAAAATTTAACCATTAATGGATAATTGTTGGTTAATTTTCCCGATGATAGATTCAGAAAATTTTGCTCATGTGCCACAACCTAGAACACCCCCACATTTTAAATGGCTGTGACGCCCCTGATGTCAAAGGTCACTATTTGATATCTGGACTTTTGAGCCCCCTCAAAAAAGAGAGTAGAGGTCATCCTTTTTGGTTGTTCTAACCATCAGTACCATAATACCACTAAAAGACAAGCATCAATTCAATACATTCAAACTGACTTGCCAATGTTAGTGAAAATTATGATCTAAAAAAAAACTACTGAATTTGTATTATTTTACACACTTATTTTTCTCATTAAAGTGTAATTTATTTTATTTAAATAAGTGCTTCTTTTTTCTAATTAATGGAAGTTTTTTTTAGAATAGCTTTTATGTGAAGTGACCCACTAACGTAATGCCGAAAACACTATGCACACAGGACACGCCTCTTCATATGGGATTTAGTACTTCTTGTAATTTGATTTCGATTCATTTAATAATTCGATTTAATGTTTCGTTTTTTTCCAAACAGTTTTACGGTAATATGAAGCGATGACTCGTATTCAACACCAAAATGTATCATTACACAGAGCACAGCTCGTCCTTTGGGATGTTAGTGCATCCTCTGGTAAATGCGACAAAGAAACAGAGGGTCTCTTGTGGATGACTCATTTCTCCCTGGAACATATCCGTCCTGTTTTGATGGTGGTTACAGCCCAACTCTACATGACCTTACTTTATTTAGTTTTCTCCTCAGCACTATGCAAGGGGGAGATTACAAACAAAGGATACAGACCACTGAAAATAGGGGAGGAAAAAAAAAGAGCCTTAAAAGGAAAAAAAAAAAAAAACACACAGTACGTCACCATGCTGCATTCAAGACAACTGTGTACTGTAGGAGCTCAAGGACTACATTTTCAGAAGTTGTTTGCAGCAAAAGAAGGATGAACCAAGGTCTATATTTAGTTTATACTGAGCAGTTCCTGGTGCAGAAAATAACTCCCTAAAAATAATCCTCACTGGGAGTTTCAATCCAGCAGCCAAAAAGCATGCTGGGCATTTAATGCAGTCAAAAGACAAAGATTTTTTAAATAAATCTTAACAATTCTAGTATGGCTTGATTACTGAATTCAGTTAAATAATTGAACCTGTTCTGCTCTGAGATAGTGATGTGTATGGTCAATGATAAAATCTAAACTTTGATTAGTAGTAAAAGCCATCAGAATGAATGAATTAATTAAATACTGTCTTCCTTTGAGACATGGTGGCCCATCCCTCTGCAGTGCCAGAGGGTGAGAAAAGAGGAGAGTCATTTTTCTCAGCTGGTGCTGGCAATTTTTCACATATCGACTGAGAACAGAGGTATACCAATCAACCAAATAATTACACAACCAAAGTCAAACGCAATACTGTCTGGGCCTAAAAATACAGCAACCAGTCTGACCTCAGTTACTGATGTTAAAAACAGAAACCCATTGACATTGTGGAGACTTGCACAGCTTGGCCTTAAAAACAGGCAGGTGCAAGATAAATAGCTCTCAAACAAAGAGCGACTTTGACTGAACATTGTGGAGGAGCTGCTGTGGGAACAGTTCCTCATTGTTCAGATGCAAACTAAAGATCATCTGATAGTAAAACAAAAACAGGTGTGTTCTTGAAGGGCGGTGGAGGGTGAGGCAAACTGACTGACCTTCAATCAGACATCAGATATTTTTTTTCTTGCTTTATTTCTAGTTTTGCCAGTGTGTTTTTTCCCAAAAGACTTTTAATCAATTGCTGCAGTTATGCATTAAAAACCTCCCCCCTCACTTTTCTTCGATTCTACGTGGTTAAACATTACACACTATATGACCAGGTTAGGGAAAAGTTCCTCATGAGGGAGGGACTGAAGGAATTCATGACCTCAGTCTTTCAAAAATGCACTAGTTTTTGTGTTATCTTGATCTTCAAAGACACTACTGTCAAAAGAATTTAAAGGAGTACAAAGTACAATATTTGCCTCTGAAATGTAGTAAGGTAGCATAAAATGAAGACGCTCATGCAGTGTACAAGTGCATCCAAGCTGTAAAAGTTAAAGGAACTCCTAACCCTGCAAATGACTATTTGTATATCAGTTTCTCACCTCGTGTTACATTGAATTTCTGAAGAAAATGTGTTTTCTCACATGCCTCTAGTGAACAAAGAATCCAAAAACTGAGAAAAATCTTGGTGAATTGAAGTGATAGGGGTCCACCCTTAACAGCAAAACTATATCAAAACACGTTTAGAAACTTTCACAGAGTGTTGGGCAGTAACGCGTTACAGTAATATTATACTATGACTATAATACTATACTATACTATAATACTTTTTCCAGTAACAAGTGGAGTAACTAATTACTGACGAATTCATAATATTACAATTACTCTAAAACCAAACAACTCGTTACAACATTACTTTCGTTATCACCTCACTACTGACTTGAAACACAACGGTCACATCACCGGACTCATTTTTGTAATCGTCATGCTGCGTACGCACATCATAAAGCAGCAAGCTAGTTGGAAACGCTAACCTTAGCGGCTGGAAATATTCTCATTTGTTTGATTTTGTCAGCAGTAAAGATGACAAGAACACTGTTGCTGCAGGTAGTCAGACTAAAACTTTTTCCACTGCAAAAAACACATCCTCAAGTCTCCGGTCAAACACCTCAGCTACTACAACCAACAACATACCAACGTGAAGATCCAGGAAATACACCCAACCAAAGGTGAGCCCTCCTCGGTCGCGGAGGTCGGCTGTAGCCCTGCACTAAACAACCAAAACTGGATTTTTATCTTGGACAGCTGCAGCTACAAAGAAGTGATGAAGCTTGTGGTTGGATATGTGGTGGATGTAATGTTACTCCATGAGTGACTCTCCGTCTTTCGGGCAGAGCTTTGGGAAACTAGCCCCCAGGTAAATAGAAGCTTTCTAGCATTGGCTACACTTAAAGGCGATTACCCTGACATTCACATAGAGGCACACATCTTAATTCTGGGGAGATACGTAAATACCAATTTTATGGGGTGTAACGGAAAACTAATATTACAGTACAAGTAGTGTAACGAATGACTGTGATGTGATGAGTAATCTATTACATTTTTATAGTAATGAGCCCAACACTGCTCTCACACAACTTGTGCAGTATAATCCAAGTCTCATTTATCCAGTCGTATGCTCAGCTCCTCCCAAACAGTCAGCCCGTTCCAACAGGAAGCTTAACTACAAGTGAAACTTATCTTCCCTCAAAGCCAGACTTTACTGACAAAAACAATGATTTTGCCTCACTGAACACAGGAGCTGCTGCTCTACCGCCGCTTGTATCGGCAGTTTCTTTGTGTTACTGTGTGAATATGATGTTTGAAGTTCAGTTTTTAGTTCGGATTCACTGAAGTCACACAGTAACATAAACAAACAAACTGATTTAAGCGGTGGTAGACCAGCAGCTCCTGTGTTCAGCAGGGTAAAATTACAGTTTTTGTCAGTAGAGTTTGGCTCTGAATATGAATTCTAACTGAGACACTAAAGTCACACAGTAACACAAACTAACCACTGGTACAATGAGTCTCCTTTCTGTTTTAGGCTCTTGTCCACAGAGGGAGAAAGGAAAAATGTCTTAGCCACTGAAGTCAGTTGACATACAGTACATTAGTAAGATATTTAAAAAACAAATACTTATGGATAGAAACATGCTTATCTTTGGATATCTGCTTTTACCAAGCCAATTCTTTCCACCTTTCAGCTCTTTTCAGTCATGCTCCTCTGTTTGCTCTGTGTCTTAACTGCATCCTGCAGGAACCTGATTTCCCTCTTATCTTCCTAAACTTTGACAAGACAAGCTCCTCCCCACATATTTTATATGGAACTGAGAGTCTCTCTGATGGGCTCCAGAGGGGCAGAAACATCAAGGATTGAGGATTAGAGGGTTGGATGTGTGACTCAGGAGGTGATTATAGGGTGTCGACATGCTCATATTTCTTGACTTAGGTACTGTAAATCCGAACTGCACGACTCTATGTCAGCCCCGGCCTTGCAAGTTTTAGGGCTGATTTAAAACAGTAGATGGCTTGTTGACCCATGAAATACTGTTTTTTATAAATGTGGGGATAAATGACAGTATTAACACCTGTGTAGTGTCTTTCAATAAAAAACATTATGTGCTCATGTGCTCAACTCACACAGGTAAAACATCGTATGTTCATCTCAGGTAGGTTTCCATGTAACGGTCCACAGGTAAGTGTCCATTCAATAGTTCAGTGTCCAAGTTTCCGTTCATCAATTTCAGTTTCCACGCTACAAAGTATTCAAACTGCCTCACGTCACAGTAAAAAGAAAAGTTTGCTTACCCTGTTACACACACCTGCTGCTCATCACCTGCACCTTACCTATTACAAATGTGTACAAACAACAAAAATGCATCTATTTACATGAAGTCACCGTTATTTAAACATGAATCAGAAAAAATACAAAGAATGTTATTGTGGCCTCTTTAAGCATTGCCCTAATTCCCTTCTTCCCATGACAGACATAAACCTATAATGTAGCAAATCATACACATGGTATCAATCTCAAATGATAGAAAACAGGTTGTCTTCAAACACAATTTTAATCTGTTATGGCGTTACAAGTCATACTTTGTGGTTAAAATGTGGCATAGCAATGAATTTGTGGAACATTCATGCAACTTTATCACTATCTGCTGGCCATCTAATACACTTACATATATTACATCACAGCACAAAATAAATCAGCCAAAAATGCATCAAATAAATCAAACGTAATAAACATGTATGAACGCTAAATATGACCATCAGAAACATTAACACAGATCTGACCTTTACTGGTAATGTTCTCAAGAGCTGTTGCATCAAGATGACCTCTGTTTGTCTTCACTCTGAAGACAGTGGTGGCGCCTGGGGCTGGCACGATATCAGATTTTTAGTTTGCAGTTATTGTGGACAACAATGCCATCAGTCAGATTCGTTGTTAGCTTTTGTTTATTATGTGTTTGTCTCTTTTTTTGGGGCAAATAAATCACACTCAAATACAGGTGTATCAAGGTGGAGAGAGAATCTGTAGCCACAGCTGTACAAAAATTATACAAAAAGAGCATTTAAACTTGATATTTAGTGAAAAGGCAACCAGATGGTGTCGGAGGAGGGAGACAAAGCGAGAGCAGAAAGAAATGAAATGATTCAAGAGACCCTGGATTATTTACACCATATTATTACATGTGCATTATTACCATAATATCAATATTTCATTTTTAAATGTCACTGTTATTGCCAGTACAGGTATATTGCAGCTGTCCAAGTGGCACCATGTTTGACTATCAAAACAAAGCATCTGATACAGTATGGTAAAAAATGTTGGTTTGGCCACACAGAATCCAATGAGTCACAGTTTACTGTGTAACATCTAATTATACAGCCGTTTCTCGTAATAAGATGGCAAGTTATAATTATGGAATACAGAAGTAACAATCATGAGTAAGTTAAGATACACATAATAACTTGTGAAGAGTGACACACAAAGAAATGTACTGCTGAATGAGAGAGGACAGAAATAAATGGTCACATACCCAACCAGGTAGGTTTACATGAGGTTTCTGATTAAAATTAAAATCTTGTTATGGGAAAAAGGGTATTTTTCCCATAACAACATGTTCATTTAGCCTCCATTTCAGAAAATTACAGGTAAGGAAATTTTGTTTATATATAACCTTTTAATAACAAGGCACAAACTGAAATCTCAACCCCGTCGTCTCTCTTGTACTCTATGTCCAACATGTCCCTTGTTTCTCATTCAGCTTTATACTGAGCGTCCCGAAGTACCGACTCCCTCTGCTTGAGATTTGTCCTGTATTCTGCACAGCTGTGGGGCTGAAGTGGAGCCACCTGTAAGAGCAAAGTGGAAATAAGCTCACTGTAACTCTGAGAAACAACAGAGCACACATACTGAGACATGACAACTTGATAGTTTGACTGATGATCTTCTGACCTCTCCTCCCAACTGAACCTGATACAGGACACAACTCAGGGTCCTGCTGTCCTGGTCCTGGTTTTGGGTCTCGGTCCGGCTTTTTCTGCAGAGATAAAATTGTGCTCGTCATATTTTGCTGCTTTGGGAGAAGCTCTAAACGTTATTAAAATGACACTGAGGGTAGCCTTTGTGTTGTGTCTTGATAAAGAGGGGGTCAGTGGTTTAGGCAACAAAATGATGCAGCTAATGTTTGTTGGCTTCGAATGGCGGTCCCTTGGGTCTTGGGTTTTTGACC
This sequence comes from Cephalopholis sonnerati, assembly GCA_019142605.1. Taxonomy (NCBI): domain Eukaryota; kingdom Metazoa; phylum Chordata; class Actinopteri; order Perciformes; family Serranidae; genus Cephalopholis; species Cephalopholis sonnerati. Next base: position 25,802,708 of record JAGQAX010000012.1, read on the forward strand.
ACACATTAACCACAGGGTTGTTGATGTAAAGAAACATGAAGTTTCAACATATTTGCTACATAATAATGTACAAATATAATGTATGAGTTGTTTGCAGGAACACACAACACCAAACCCTTTTTGGGGGCCACTGGGTTGCTCTCCAGTAGTTTCTGTTTCAGTTCCTCTCTCTGATTTTATTTCATCTTTCTCGCTCTGTTCTTCATCCCTCACATTCTTCTCCATCTTTCTCTTTTCTCTCTCTCATTTCCTGATGTCTTTTCTTTGTGACTTTGTCGCCCTCTGTCTCTTCCTCCAGGCTCTTCCGCCTCTTACTCTGCTCTCCTCCTTCCACTCACCTCATCTCTACCTCCTGCCCAGTGTTAAGCATTTGCTTAAAAAAAACTGCACTGACCTAAAGTTAAAGGATCTCTTTGCTTTGTATAATCTGTGTTTGTACGTGCAGGCTCAGATAAACAGATGAGGGAAGGACACTCTTCAACATATTCCTTTGCTAAATAATGAACTGTCAAGTTCAATATTCTCTAAATGTTCCTGATTCAAACGTAAGATCCCCCCTGTTTGTTAAAAACCCAACATACCTGCAGCTCTGTGATCTTAACTGAACTCCATCTCCTTCTTATTTCAGCAACATATGTAAGACTCTTATCATAGAGCACAAACTTATGTCATAAAAAGACAAAAATATCTTGTCTTAATAAGAAGAAATGTCTCTTGTTTAAATGAGATATGTTGATTTTCACAGGAAAGTTTTAAGATGTAACAAGATAAAGTGATTTGTTGTTCTACAGTGAAAAGTTTAACATGAAATAATCTGACATGTGGTAATAATTATCATTATAACATGACAAATTCCTTGTTACAGTATAATTTGTGAAGTAAGTTGTTCAAAGGAGAAAATGAGGCCACAATCTGCCCTTCTCATGGCGGACATTTTAAACTGTCGAAGCAGGAAAAGCACAGATTGAATTAATAACATTAATGATGGCTGCATTGCATTTAGGTAAGTCAGTTCCAGAGCTCTGGGGTATTGTACGTACTCACTGACATTGTTTTTTGGGACACTTAATGAAATAGATCCATCGTTAGTGTTAGTTACAGCTGTGCTTTTTCTCCTTCAACAAGTCAAAATGTCTGCCGTGTCGGCAAGTGGGGGAGGAAGGAGGAAGTCATGGTCAGCAAAGATGAAGAAAAAGGCAGGTTAATTTGTTTAAACTGTTTCAAAAAAAAAAAAAAAACACATACAAGATGTGACTTGTGATGACAATCAGCTACATTTTTCACACAACACTAATTAAATATTATAACTCACCTGCAGAGGCAAACAGCTGGAGTGAAGACACATAGAAGAAATCCAATTAGTGCTGTCAGTATGTATAGAAAAAACCATGATGGACTGTTTCCTGCACAAAATCAGATGTGAATTAATTTAAGTAGCATGCAGTTTGAGCTTTGAAATCCACTGTGTCTCGTGGAAAAATGATTAGTCCTGTTTTGTACTCTACATACCTTCCAGTTTCTCAGACACTGTTAAATTCCACTCAATAGTCCAATGGCCTTGTCTGTCAGATAAATTACATCTATAGAGTCCTGCATCATCAGACTGAACATTAGAAATACTCAGCTTTGGAGGTATGTTTACATCTATTATATAGTGAGAGGTGAAATTAGAAAAACTCTGATTGTGTACGACTGAATGAGCAAAAAAAGATCTGTCTTTGGTCCAGTTGATTTGCGTTACATTTTCCTGGGATGTGTCACAAGTGAGGGTGATGGAGTCTCCCCTGGACACCAGGATATTCCTCCGGTCAAATATAGGAATCACTGGAAGAATCTTTGACACTGAAGGAAAAAATTAATTAACATAAACACAATCAGTGATTTTTAAAATAAGCATGACTCAACACAACCACAAACAGAAATCTCCACTGTACCTGCAAAGACTCTAGACACAGCTAGAAGCTGAATCAAGAACAGAGCTGCTCGGTTCAGGCTGATCATGATGCCCATCAGATATTAACAGACTGGAACTTTACAGTCAGCCTTCAAGTGTATTTGTGGAGGAGGCGCAGAGAACAGGAAGTGGTTAGCTGGTGTTTGGCTGCTCAACACTGAGGTGTGTGTCGCACCTTTTGTTCAACTTAAAATCAAGTCACACAGAGTCCAACATGCAATGATTTAATTTAAAATAGAAACCTGAGAATTCAAGCTTGATCTTTCTTGAAGCTAAACTGTAAAAATGATTTCATTAGTAACTCTTAAAATGCACAGAACGAACATGTTCAACTGCAGGAAGACCACCTCTGCATCGTGCTACAAATATTATTACATATTACATCTATTACCTCACAGCACAAATAAGGCTAATAATGAAGAAGGCTTTTTTGTTGTATTATTACTAAAAGTCCAAAAGCCATCAAACTGAATGAGTGAATTAAATACTGTCGTCCTCTGAGACGAGGTGACCCATCCCTACTGCTGCACGTGCTCTGCAGTGTCAGAGGGTGAGAAAAGAGAAGTCATTTTTCTCAGCTGGTGCTGGCAATTTGTTGGCCAACCAGTTCACATACAGACTGAGAACAGAGGTATACCAATCAACCAAATGGTTACATAACCAAAATTACTTCATAAGTACAAAGTCAGATGCACTACTGTCTGAGCCTGAAAATACAGCACACTGCAGCAACCGGTCTGACCTCAGTGACTGATGTTAAACAGTTTTTTCCTGCTGTTGATGTTTTGTGTGCATTATTGTGGTGAGGGGGCAATAAGTGGGAAAAGTAGGAAGGGGACCGAAAACGCCACCTGGGGTAATTACACCCCAGAAAATACTTCTTCAAGAACCTTAAATTGAGTTGAAAATCAGGAAGAGGGCAGACAGGCTCGTTACTCAAACAAGGACAGAGACATGAAGTCAAAATAAACCATATGTTTTATTGAATTTAGCAAAAATGAGCAGATAAGCAGAGACTGGAGCTACTGGGAGAAAAGAAAAAACAATAATAATCAAACCAACACAAATACCAGTACAGGGCAATTACAATACAAAATCTAAAACCACAGTCAGATAAAATATCCACTCCAGCACAAGAACTAAACAACTAGGGAAAGTGAGCAGAGGCCACTCATGGAGAGGCAGACCACACTGAGGAGTGACACCACCTGTTCATTAAGTGCAACACAGCAAAACTCCCAGCACAATGGTGCAATCTACACTCATGTCCCAGTGCTTTAACCCACATGCATTGAGTGCAGGGACCTCAGCATAGGTGCTGAGCCTCCCAACAAGATGGCACTCTGCTTCACTGACAGAAAAGGACTTGTACAAAAAGAATCGCAAACAAACAGACGACCCATCTGCAAAATATCTACATGACATTTGGATAATAATAATAATAATAATAATAATAATAGGTGGAGAGGTGAGAGAGAATATTTCATGTCCAACATGTCCAACATGTCCCTTGTTTCTCATTCAGCACAGCTGTGGGGCTGAAGTGGAGCCACCTGTAGGAACAGAGTGGAAATAAGCTCACTGTAACTCTGAGAAACAACAGAGCAGAAGGGCTGGAAATAGGAGACATTACTGAGACATGACAACTTGATAGTTTGACTGATGATCTTCTGACCTCTCTTTCCAACTGAACCTGATACAGGACACAACTCAGGGTCCTGCTGTCCTGGTCCTGGTTTTGGGTCTTGGTCCGGCTTTTTCTGCAGAGATAAAATTGTGCTCGTCATATTTTGCTGTTTGGGCACAAATGATGCAACTGATGTTTGCTGGTCTTCAATAGCGGTCTCTTGGGTCAAAGCCACTGTCAGAATTGAGTCAGACCAGAATGTTCCAGTTGTTTCAGGCACATTAGAGGCAGAGATGATACTCAGAGTGGTACTTTTAGTTAAGTAAAGGATCTAATACTTTACATAAGTGAAGGTGCCAATAAAAAAATACCCCACCTTAATCTGACATGTGGTGACAAAATCTGTCATTATAACATGACAAATTACTTGTTTCAGTATAATTTGTGAAGTAAGTTGTTAAAAGGAGAAAATGAGGCCACAATCTGCCCTTTTCACGGCAGACATTTTGAATTGTTGACGCAGGAAAAGCACAGATTAGATTAATAACATTAATGATGGCTGCATTCTATTTAGGTGAGCCAGTTCCAGAGCTCTGGGGTATTGTATGTACTCACTCACTGACATTGTTTTTTGGGACATTAAATGAAATAGATCCATCGTTAGTGTTAGTTACAGCTGTGCTTTTCCTTCTTCAACAAGTCAAAATGTCTGCCGTGAAACGTGTCTCTGTGCTGCAGTAATCTATCTAAAATTCCCATGATGCAATTTAAGTAGTTTTTACTGAAAAAAAAGTTTAACAATAATATAGAAAATACATAAATATCTAACAGTGCAAGTAGCTCACACTTTGGTTACAGGACAACGGCAAGCAGGGGAGGAAGGAGGAAGTCATGGTCAGCAAAGATGAAGAAAAAGGCACATTAGTTTACACTGTTTCCAAAAAAAAGCACAAACAAGATATCACCTTTGGCTACATTTTTCATATAACACTGATTAAATATTATAACTCACCTGCAGAGGCAAACAGCTGGAGTGAAGACACATAGAAGAAATCCAATTAGTGCTGTCAGTATGCCTGGAAAAAAACACAATATATTGATTCCTGGACAAAATCAGATGTGAATTAATTTAAGTAGCATGCAGTTTGAGCTTTGAAATGCACTGTGTCTGGTGGAGAAATGATCAGTCCTGTTGTGTGCTCTACATACCTTCTGGTTTCTCAGATGCTGTTAAATTCCACTCAATAGTCCGTTGGCCTTTTGTGTCAGTTATATCACATCTATAGAGTCCTGCATCATCAGACTGAACATTAGAAATATTCAGTTTTGGAGGTAAGTTTACGTCGATTATATAGTGAGAGGGGAAATTGGAAAAAGTCAGATTGTGTAGGACGGAATGAGCAAAATGATATTTGTCTTTGGTCCAGTTGATTTGTGTTAAATTAGCCTCAGATATGTTGCAAGTGAGGGTGATGGAGTCTCCCCTGGACACCAGGATATTCCTCCAGTCAAATGGAAGAATCTCTGGGAGAATCTCTGACACTGAAGGAACAAATTAATTAACATAAACACAATCAGTAATTTTTAAAATAAGCATGACTCAACACAACCACAAACAGAAATCTCCACTGTACCTGCAAAGACTCTAGACACAGCTAGAAGCTGAATCAAGAACAGAGCTGCTCGGTTCAGGCTGATCATGATGCCCATCAGATATGAACAGACTGGAACTTTACCATCAGCTTTGAAATATATTTGTGGAGGACAGACAGAGAACAGGAAGTGGTTAGCTGATGTTTGGCTGCTCAGCACTGACGTCTGCGTTGCACCTTTTGTTCAACTTAAAATCAAGTCACAGAGTCCAACATGCAATAATTTCATTTAAAATAAAAACTTGTGAATCAAGCTTTATCACTCTTGAAGATAAACTGTGATAATGATTTCATTGGTAACTCTTAAAACGCACAGAACAAATATGTTCAGCTGCAGGAGACCACCTCTGCATCGTGCTAAACCCACTTTAGCCACATACTGTGACCCTGCTGCTGAGTACACATTCAGAGCATGTTGAGTACATTTTACTGGGTCCTGTTGCTCAGGATTACATATGCATTTCCACAGAGGAGTCAACAGCCTCTACTTTGGAAATGTTTTAATCTCATGACACTTAGACAATATTACAAGATTCACATCTGTTTCTTTACATTTACAAAATATCCCATCTCTTTCTCAGCATTAATCTCGTGAATCTGTGAGTTACAGAGCAGACGACACACTCACTGATGTCCCCCACTGGAATAATTAAAAATAAAACAGCATTGACTGTAGTTTCTGAAATGGTGTTTATTTTTTAATGAAAAGTGCTCCTGTAATTCCCACACAGAACACTAGAGGGCACTGACCTCCACATAAAGCCTGTTGAGATCACCTTTTTGCAGTTACAGCAAACATTGTTAGGAGCTTTTCTTACTGAGCTCAGAATGCAGGAAAGACTGACAACACAGCACACTAATAATAAAGATATCAGACGCATATGAACATATTAAAACACACAGAGTACCATAAATACACATGTAAAAACAAAATCCCTTAAAGTGACAGCACTGGTTTTAATGTATCAACGTTAGATAAGCTGCAGGCATCCCAGCTGTCCTCTCTCCTGTTGCCTTCCCCTGATGCACCTGGTTTGTCCATATGTCCCTTATCGTCTCATTACAGACCATAGATGGAATTGAGCCTCTCCATGTACCGACTTCGGTGCTTATTTGTCCTGCTGTCTGTGCCACCCTGCGGTTGACGGAGGGTCACCTACAGAGACAGCAAGTGAAAATAAAAGTTCAACGCTGTCTCTGAGAAAGACAAGACAGGAAGAGACATGTTGGAAAAGTTCTGCTGACCTCTTCTTCAGACTGAAGATGAAACTGCTCCTGGACTGGGCTCGGGTCTGATGTCCTGGCCTTGAGTATTCTGTAGAGATAAAGTCATGACTCACCAGTTAGCACTTTCCAGGTGTTTCACTTTAAGAGTACGTACGTGTAAGAGACTACACTGGACAATGGAGACTATACCCAAATAAACTGCTCAACAGTTAAACCCCCAAAAAGCTAAACAGTTAAACCCATTAAAATGACAACATACTACAGTTTATTCACAAACACATGTAGAAGAAGTACCAATACCACAATGCTGAAATACTCCTTTGCAGTAACAGTATTAGTACAAATTGCAAAAATAAATGTTAACATTGAACTTTTCTGCAAACCACAGAACAGTTACATCTGCATTTTATTATATAGCAGATACATTAAACTTTATGTCAATGCTGTGGTTAACATGCAATTATGTTTAGGCACAAAAACTACTTGCTTATAGTTGAGAAAAGATCATGTTTTGTCTTAAAATTCCTGCTTTTTGTGGCACAATCCCAGCTGGATATGCAGCAATGTCTCTGTAAAAAACAATTGCTTTTCACGGCACTGTGCTGGCAGGAAACACTGCAATGTCTCGGTTAAAAAAACAACCGCTCACATGGCATGAGCCCGGCAGGAAATACAAGATGTCTTGATAAAAAAAAAAACACAAAAAAACAACTGCTTTTCATGGCACTATCTTGGCACGGCAATGTCTTGTAAATAACAATGATTGATCGCTGAGAAGCAACTGGTTTAGTTCTTTGTTGGTCTTAAAGAGCCGTCTGTAGTGGTCTGCAGCTTGGCAGGTGTCTGTCTTCAACATTAGCCATAGTGAGAAATAAGGCAAGGCAAAGCAGCTTTAAATAAACCTAATGTCCTTTACATTTACAAAAGAGAAATTACAATATCAACATGCAATGCCAAAACAGTGAAAAAATAAAAACAAAGTAAATATACTACCCATAATACATACGCACGCACAAATTGACAATAACACTGCATTAGCCTGAGAAAACAGGAAGGTTTTGTGCTTTGCTGTAAATGGGCAGGTCCTCAGTAACTAAAATTAACTTTACCAGTTCCTGATCTTATTCTGGGTAGCAGCAAGAAGCCACAGTCTGAAGACCTGAGATGTCTGATGGGGGGTGTTGTCAGTGAGCATGCCAGAAATATACTGGTCAGCTGAGGGGTATTAGAGTGTTACATGGGAAGCCAATACAGTCATGTAAGTGTTGGCGTAATGTGATGCTGTTTTCTTGTAATGGTGAAAACTCTGACGGCTGAGTATGAGTTGAAGTCGTCTTATTGAGTCATATAATAGGGCTAATTCAAAGAAAAGAGCATTGCAGTAATCTAAGTTGCTCTAAACTAGACAATATGATATGATATTAAATTGCACAAAACACAAAGAGGCTATTATTGTAGGTGTCACTGCATCATATCACACTGTGCTCCTAAGCAGAGTTACACACAAGCACCATTGACAAATTAAGCAAAGGCAAATGACATTATCTTTGCAGAGACAGTCTGGTCAGTCTTCCGTTTTTGCAACACAAAAGTCACAGAAAAGCAGAAGTATTGTTATGTTATATTATTCTTATGTTTCTGATTGGCTCCTGTAAACCAGGGGTCTTTAACGTCTTTCAGGCCAAGGACGCCTTAGCTGAAAGAGAGACGGAGCAGAGACCCCCTGCTACATATACTGTATTAAATTAAGCTGAATTTTAGATAATTCTCTGAATAGTTTCGGGTCTTTTCTCATTGCACTTGCCTGCAGCAGCTACGTCAGCAGCGTGGCCGGGAGCATTAGCTTCAACCTCCACACTTTTGAGGTTTCTGAGGGAGTCGGCGTGTCAGAGTCTCTTGCTCGAAAAGTTACACAGTGATCCACTGTGGCTCACAAGAATGCCGTACACTTCAAATAATAGTACAGCTAATGTGTTTCAATAGTACATAACTGTTAGCTAACTAGTTAGCCTAGCTGTTATGGTTAAGTGGAGCAGAGAAATGTAGCATTAGGTGATTGCACAAAGATTTTTTTTTAAAGATAGACCAATTGGAGATTCATTTTAATGTGTATTTTCAGACATATTTTAATTTTTGGAGAAAGAAAAACACCTTAAACTGCAGTAATTTGGTGCCCCTTAATGCTGACAACTATAGGGTTACATTTACTAGCATTTATGCTTACTCATGACGATAAATGCTTTCGCTTTGAGAACTTAGCGTTAGCTGGCTGAAGCCTATTGCATCAGCTGATCATTCTTTAAAGTTACTATGTTTGCATGACTTTTCATTGACATCAGAGCATACATATATTCTCCGTGCATGTAACTACACTAAAGATAACTGCACTAAAGCCTCTGCAGGTAACGGTGCATTTTAAGGCCCGGAGCAACCACAACCACAGCCTGGATTTTAGGTCATCATCAACTAGTACTAAAAACAAGGTGTCCAAAATGTATTTCTTCTTGTTTGTTTTTCAATTAAGTTCATATTTTATGTTAAAATATGCTGTGGGAAAACTTAAATTTCCCATTATCAGGATTTAAATGTTATTTAAATCCTTCCACGCTGCCCCGTATAAAAATGACGGTGGAGAAATACTGACGATCACAGCGCTGGGTATCAAACCTCACACTTTAGCACTGGTCAAAATGTATCCATAGCACAGATTTAAAAAGTGTCAGGTATCAAAAGTCGGTATTGAATGCTCTGAGGAAAGCATTAAGCAGTTAGATATATTTTATTACATTAAAAGAGATTGATACTCAGTCCTTGTTCTTTTCTAAATCTTAATTTTTTGGCCAGAAACTAATCTGATTCAAGTATATTGAGTTTAAACACACTTCAGTCTGCCTGTAAAACTTTTTACATGTAACATTTTAATTTTAGGACATAAACTTCTCCCTGGTTTTCCCCAAATACAAAGAAAAAACATGAAGGACACAGGCTCAGTGTCCTCAGTGATTGTTACGGCCCTGACCTCATTTGCTTGTCTACTACTTTGTGCACTTCCTTGCATCTCTGCTTTTTCCTCTGTGCACAAAAATACCCCGACCAAAGGCACCAGGCTACGAACATTTCACGGTCATTATAACAGATGTAGCAGCTTGTTCAGGTTTTGTTTTTGCCTCCACAAAAATAGAGTTAAAAAGGGTCAATTCACCTAAATTGCACATTTTAAGTCCATGTAATGCTGATAAACGCAGATGTATTCATCTTTATTTGAATTTATCCGGAGATTCAGGGACCGTTTTTTCTGGAAAAAAAAAGTGTTGTTCAAATTTTTCAATGTCATTTATTAACTGACAAACAATCCAACCACAGAGTCCATTCAACAGATGCTCTCAAGCTCAACTACTTAAAGCAGAGCTACGTAACAGCCACTGGATGAGCCTTATGGTGAGATTGTATCACTAAGCGCTGAATCCAAGGTCAAGAAGGAACCAATGCTGTGAGCACCACAAAGAAAACTCTGTTTACCCTTGTTTGAATTTGGATGAAGCTACAACTGCAGATATTTTTTAAAACCTCGACATATAAAACGAAGACTAACTAACTAATGAGAGAAACCAGGAGCGGTGAGTCACAAATTATTATTAGTTTGTAATTTGGGGTGAGCTGACACTCTAATAAACGCAGACAGACAGAATATCTGTAATTCTCTATTCTGATCATGTCAATATTTGTTCCCAGTAAAGGCAACTGGCCTGTAGCTGAAAGCTAAAAGGAATAACTCACCTGCAGAGGCAGACAGCTAGAGTGAGGACACATAGAAGAAATCCAATCACAGCTGTCAGTATGTAGGGAAAATACAACGATGGGCTGATTCCTGCACAAAATCAGATGTGAATTCATTTATGTAACATGCACTTTGAGCTTTAAAATACACTGTAGGAGAAATGATCAGTCCTGTTGTGTGCTCTACATACCTTCACTTTTCTCAGACACTGTTAAATTCCACTCAATAGTCCGTTGGCCATTTGTGTCAGTTATATCACATTTAAAGAGTCCTGCATCATCAGACTGAACATTAGAAATATTCAGCTTTGGAGGTAAGTTCACGTCTATTATATGGTGAGAGGTGAAATTGGAAATTGTCTGATTGTGTACAACAGAATGAGCAAAACCATATCTGTCTTTGGTCCAGTTGATTTGTGTTACATTAGCCTCGGATATGTTGCAAGTGAGGGTGATGGAGTCTCCCCTGGACACCAGGATATTCCTCTGGTTAAATGGAAGACTCTCTGAAAGAATTTCTGACATTGAAGGACACAATCAATCAATATGAAATGACATCTGCAATCAGGTCTAAAGAAAAGCATGCATCACAAACACAAATCTCCACTGTACCTGCAAACACTTGGCACATAGCTAAAAGTTGAACAGAGAGCAGAGCTGCTTGATCTCCGTAGCGCATGGTGACCATCAGACAAATAAAGACAGACTGAAACCTTAACATCAGCTCCGAGATGCATTTGCGGAGGAGGCGCTGAGAAAAGGAAGTGGTTACTTGCTAGTTAGTTGGTTGATTTGGCAGCTCAGCACGAGGGTGTGTGTTGTACCTTTCGCAGAACATGAAGTTGAGTTGCGTGGGAATCATACAACTTGGAATACTGAGAACTAAAACTTGAAACTCATTGAAAACAAACTGTAAAACATTACACATCAGTTATTATTTTCCCATTTCATGTGACTCAGTAGTGTGATAAATTGAAATACAAGATGCACGTACATGTGCAATGTTCCGTTGCAGGAAACCCACTTCTGCATCATGTTTAACACATGTTAGCCACAGCCTGACCCCTAGAGTCACAGGGTTTGTGCAGCGCATTGAGTACTTGTTCCTTTTGGTAACCATAATAACCAGGTCTTACTGATGGGACCCTTATGTTGCTCAATATCATATTGACTTCCAGCATGGGTGTGAAAACCACAAATCTTGAGCATCAGTCTACTTTCACATTCAGACGTTCAGTTATTTTGACTTGTCACAGGAGCAAACACACAGGAGTAATATAAAAACAGCTTAACTGTGAAGAAAGGAATAGACTGTTGTTGATGATCAGTACCCTGACTCTGCTGTTAGCTGTGCTGCATCTGATGACAGTCAACTGGAAACACCTGTGTGGGTGTGCGGGGCCTTTAAGGTCATAATGTTGAACTGCAAAGGAAAAAGAAGTGCCCTTTGTGGTTACAAAATTGCAAATGTCACACGACAAACAGTTCAGTAGTAAAACGTGCCATCTTTAAACAAATACTGGTGCTTTGCTTGTTTTATTTGATCATAATTATTGATCATTTTGCCATTATGCAATAGTAAATTGGAGTATTTTAACTATTGGAACTTGCTTAAAGGTCCAGAGTGTAAGATTTAGGGGATATATTTGGCAAAAATGGAGAATGATATAATAAGTATGTTTTCTTTAGTGTATAAATCACCTGAAAATAAGAATCGTTGTGTATTTGTTACCTTAGAGTGAGTTGTTTATCTTTACATAAGGAGCAGATCCTCCTCAAGTGAGTCCTCCATGTTGCACTGCTATGTTTCTACAGTAGCCCAGAAAGACAAACCAAACACTGACTCTAGACAGGGCCATTTCTGGTTTCACCTTTTAACTGTTTTTGCAGTTCCTTCTGCTACAAGCCAAACAGTGTTAGAAAAACATAGATTTTTTAATGTAAAACTACTTTATTCTGTGTTTTTACTTGTTTTAATCACCAGGTCTGTTTGTTTAAGAGAGGAAGAGATCTCAGCAGGTTATTCGGCTCATGTAAAAGACCTCCTCAATGTCCTGAATCTAAGTTAGCAGAGAAAAAAGGTGAGCACCAGACCGCAACCTCCGGGGCTGAAAAATGAAGCCGGTGCTGAAGTGTCAAAAAAAACTGCAGTTCCTTAAATGGCTTGTGTTTGTTTAAAGCCTGATACAACAGTTATGGTCTCTAGAGCGAATTTCCTCCTTCATGGCAACTGTACAGGGGGTGACTTTTTATATGACTCACCCATTTCCATTTTACTGAGGCTTAATGTTATGCGTAATAAAACGTGGGCTACTTCTCAGTCATATCCACCCCTCGCTCCTCCACAGCGCCAGCCTCTCCCCCAAAAAGCCAAGATGGCGACGGACAAAATGCCAGTGCCAAGCTTTTAAAATTGAAGTCCACAAACCAATGCGTGAAGTCACAGTAGGCCATTATATTTCCAGTCTATTGTTAGCACACATTAGCAGGTGCTGAGTTAGCGACCTGACTGCGACAAGCCAAACAGCGTCAGAGAAACATTGTTTTGTAACATGAAACTGCTTTATTCAGTGTTTCTACTGGTTTTATTCACCTGATCTGTTTGTTTTGGAGATGAGGAGACCTTTGTGGTTAATTCTGCTCTTGGTAATACGAGCCCAGTGTCTCTTTAAAGTTGTCGAAATCAGGTGCTTGGGCAGTAATTTGCGGCGACCTTTAACATAGGCATGATACACAGTCGGTTGCTGGGATAGTCTAACAGCGCCTGGCAGTGTCAGGGGGAAACGCAGCGGGACAAGGACGACAGTTAAGGTGGTGAAAGTCTTACTTGGGCAGGTGGGAGGGGTGGTGGATGGGTCCAACAAACAACAACTTCCACCCGAGAGAGCAGTGTTTGCATCCCGTAAGATTATAAAGCCAAATCCTGTTCTTTTTTCCTAAACCTAACCACGTGCTTTTGTTGCCTAAACCTAACCCTATGTGTTTGGCATTAATTTCACTGTGTTGTACCAACGTAGTGCATTTATTTTGAAAGAGACTGTATGTAAACATTAAATTTCCTGTAAAAACGGAAGTGTATTTTGAAGGAAGACAATGCATGCAGCAGGCAGAACTTGACCTCGTCAAATGCGGATGTGGAAGGTCAACGACCAAACATCAATATGTGACGAGGTTGGAGTGAGAATGTGTTGGTAAAAACCTCCTGAAGGTCAACCTTGGCACATGGGAGAAATTTCAGCCGGTTGCTATCTGCAGTCGTCACTATAAATGCCGCTAAATCCTAAATATAGATATACATATTTATATATTTTTAGAGTTACTTGATGACAAATGATTATTTCAGAGAGTATTATGCAGTAAATCTATACACTGAACTTTCAAGCAACTGCATGTCATTAAAATAAATTTATGGCTCAATGGATCTGATACTGAGAAGCTCAGCTGAAATATAAAAACACAATGTCATCCTCTTATTAAGGGGCCGTGTTTAATATGTGATGAACCAAGCATCCTCATTTAGACTATACACACCAAACTTTCTGACAAGTGCTGGAGCTAGCAAAAAAAGGCACCTAAGGATAAGGAATATTGAGAATATGATGACCAGCATGATGTGAGCATAATATCATTCAGTTCAGTCTTTGTTGGAGATTGTCTGTTGTGGAACACGAGCCTGAGCAAATGTACTCTGCTCCACTTCACCTTGAAGCCAATAGCAGTGCTTTATTAGATAGCAGCACATGTCTACTCATTTATGCAGAGTTTAACTGACTAAAAAAAATCATTTGAAATATCTGCCAACCCGCAGATCCCATCAGGATTCATTTGTTTGACAAACAGGAACGCATCTAGATGATGACGTCACAGCAGGCTGTTAGCTGACATACCATAATAACCATGTCCATGTATATGTGAACCACCCACACACAAACACACGTACTCCACGACTACACAAGATGACTCTCATTTCCGTAATTTCTACCCCCGCACAAACACACAAACACACTCCTCAGACTCAACTGTCAGAAAAAAAAAACAGGAACAGGAAACTCACACTTTTTATAGGTGTCAGAGACAGACAGGTGATTCAATGCAGTACAGCGTCTGATCACAAATATGTCAAAAACGTGTCGCTCTGCTCTCTGGCTTTTATCAGGTTTGGCCTTCTGTACAGATTTTCACTTTGATTGCCAGGGAGTGTTACATATATAGCATAATAAAGACCAGGCTGTGCATTTCCCAGGCTTTTCAAAGCAGGGTTGATTATGTATGGGGAGAGGGAAGCAGCGGTGGAGGAGAATTAAGAGTAAAAAGCTGAGAAGGCTTTTAAGCAGTGAATAGTGAGGAAGTGCTTTAGCTGTACTGTGCGCCAGCAGGGGCTGCTGTAATCACCGTTTTCCTACTTCCTGCTCAGCCTCACATCAGCAAAGCAGTAGGTCAGCATATGCAAAAGAAGTGTGTGTGTGTGTGTGTGTGTGTGTGTGTGTACCTGTGGGGTATAGGCTCATTTATTTCTCCTTTTCTCTAAAGTGCCCATGCCTTCCGTATGTTCTTGTTCCCTTCCACTGTACCAACGTTTAAGCACCAGCAGGAAGTGGTATTTTTCTGGCACCTGATTCATGTGGTGAAATTACAATGTAAATCTCAAGATGTGTTATAAAGTGTTACCGTACAAGATTCCTCACTGTCATAGGGCCGCCTCTCCCTCTCTCTTAATGCAGGGCTGATGGGGCAGAATTTGATTATAGGCTGAAAATCTATTTAAAGGGCACAGGCTGACAAAAGGTCTGCAGAGGGCTAGTGCTGCCTGAAGTTTAAAAAAAAAAAAGCAAGCTCTTCAGTTTATTTGATCGTTGCGAGAGACAGACACTTTTAAACTGTCTGTCTCATATATCTGTGTATGTGTGAAGGAGCCTCTGCAGTCATAGATGCTATAGTCTGACACGTATACTGGTGTGAACACATGCCTCCCACCCTGTACACCTTGTCAAACAAACATGTTTGTTGTTATTCTCTGTGTCTCTCTGTATGTGCAAATGGAATGTGTGTATGAGTGTGCGCACGCTGAAGGGTTTTCTTTTGTCCAAATGCCAGGTTAATGAATGAGGTCCTCGGTAATGGCAGTCGGCAGGCGCCCTTGGCCATACTCACCAGAGACTGAGTGAGAAGAGGCCGGGCTAACAAGCAAGAAAAGAGCACATTGCTTTTCAACAACAACATGTGAATCCCTTCAGCATCATCTCATTTATTTCCATTAACGCAAGACAAAAAAAAAGCCTCTCCAAACCGTCTGCCTTAACACAACCATGATTAGCACTGATTAGCTGCTCTGATTGCGTTCGTTATCCCTCCTTCCTGTTCTTCGGTATTTGCAACTGGGAAATCATGAGGGCAGAGCAATATTGTGCAGCACTACACAGTGAAACAAGAGTCCTTAAGCATGGTCATATTATCAGATTCTGCAGGGCCCTCCCACACACACAAATTCACCTACTACAGGAAGCCTCAACCGTCACACTGTCAAACACATGTATATGTTTCCATCTCTGGCAATATAGAGTACAGGCTACAATCCTTGTCAAGACTAGGAGCCCTTGAGGTGTACACACACACACATGTACGCACACTCTTGCACACAGGCTGCCTCTGAATCACACTTCTTCTGCAGGCCTGAGAGAAAGACAGAAGATGAATAGAAAAGAATACAAAAAAAGAGACATGATTAAAGAAACTCCAGGAGCAAAAAGAAACTAATTGAATGTGCATGCGGCATGCGTTTGTGTGTGTGTGTGTGTGTGTGTGTATGTGTGTGCCTGCAAGTGTGTGTGTGTGTGTGTGTGATTGTATGTGGCTATGGTTAGTCTCTGACCCTTTCAGGCATTGATGGATGTTTGTGAATATTTGAGATGCCTCTCGGAAAGCCCCTGGCAGAACACAGAGAGACATCAGAAGAGCTAATACCTCTGTTCTCCATCCTGAATACTGTATGATTCGCTCACATGTACGTGCACAGTGCATGAATTTAAATCAGTGGTAGCAGAGAGCGTTTTTTTTTTTTTTTTTTTTTTTTACTCTGACGGCTCAGAGGGGGAATGTGCATTGTTTGTTGGACGTTTTAGCGAGAGGAGAGATTAAACAGTTTGTCTGATTAAGTATTCATCTTCTCCCAGCTGCTTGCAGAACATGGTGAAAGCAAATCTGTTATAAATGTGTGTCCTTTTTCTGAGTCGCTGTTTAATATTTCACACATATCTGTATGTGCTCGAGTGTGCGTGTGAGAATGTGATGAGCGAAGAATAATATAGGAGAAAAGCTAAACAGATGGGAAGCGGATGACAGGATGAACCATCCACCAGCTTTTGCATTACATATCAATCAAGCTGCTCTGTTTGCAATTTTGTATTGATTTTTTTTAATCTTTTGTAAGAGGAGGACATGAATATGAAAAAAAAGTGTATTAAAGCATGTGTCAGGTGGTTTTGAACACAAATTTACTGCTGATTTCAATCAGTTGTTGATTTCAATGGATCTAAATTAAACACATTATATTTTAAAAAGTTTATTTTGGTGTTTTTTTTTTTTTTTCATAACCCTGTCATGCAGACGTTATATATTTCTTTCGATATATACGCTTTGGAACATACATAATATGTATGCATTTATACTGCACCCTCTTGAGCCCCCGTTGGATGAGGCATAATGATTTTTGATCATTGATTTCTCTATGCACATATTGATGAATAATGTGATTTCTTGTACTTGATATGTCTGTTTTTAATCTATGATGTAATTTGATGTCACACAGAGAATTCTGATTTGTTTTTGTCTCTGTTTATTATGTACTTTAATAACCTAATGATGTTTTTTGTCCCCTTTTTTGGGTTTTTTGCACGTGAGAATGGGATTGGTTGTGGAGAAACGACCACTCCCTATTTAAGATGGCTTCTCAGTAACAAAAGAGCTGTTTGCCTGATGAAGGTCTAGTACCGAAACGTTGCAAATAAATTTTAAACTGCAAGTTGGACAGTGTGCGGGAGTCTTTTTGCTACTGATATATACGCTTTGATGGACACGTACAAGGCGTAAGACACCAGAGTTCAGGGTTAGCATTCTGAGTCAGGCGTGGTTAAGTGTAGGCAACATAGTGGTTTTTGTTAAGTGTATATGAAACTATGTTTCTCATGCTGCAATGCACTTTTGAATTTTCAAAATGTAACCTCTGCCTTACCTTAACCATGTGCGGTGAGTATCTGAAACACAGTAGCCTAATCATGCTGCAAGCTTTGTACTGCAAGAGTGAAGGGAAAACAAATAAAATGTCATCGGTGCAACACTTTGCAAATAGAGTGCTCCACAGCGTTAACACTGCACCACACATTGTTGAGCTCATGATGGACAGTTAAAAAAAAAAAAAGGTCAGTCTTGATGCAGCCGGTCCAGGGAAATCATCTTTGACATTCCATGGAAAAATCTGGCTCCTACATTGCCCACAATGCACCTTAAATTCTGACAGTTTGGTCAGATGCTACATTCATATGCTTCTTGGATGCAACATTTCCTGAGCTGCAAAGCCGTGTTCCTGAGATTTAAAGGTCCAGTGTGTAGGATTTAAAGGGGATATGTTGGCAGTAATGGAATATAATGTGTTTGTTTATTGGTGTATATGACATAGCCGTGGACATTTCCAGTCACCTCTCTGTCAGCTCTGCTATAATTTGTGCCATCATGTTGTTCTGCAAGCGTAGGTGGTTTTTATGGTTAGCGTTGAACGTTAGTGGCATGTGGCTGTGTGTCTGGAAATCAGCCCACCAGTCTGTAAACTCTCCTCCCACTGTCTTCTATCAAGCTCGCTACCAGCTAGCCAGGTCAAGGGTTTCAAATGCAAACATCAGTAAACACAGAGGAAAGATGAAGAAGAATGGCACCAGCTGAATTAGCATCCTGCTAGCCTCTGCACAGGTGCATGAAAATAAACTGGACAACCTCCATGCTGCATCACTTTCCAACAGGATATCAGGAACTTGGCTGAATCCTGGGCAGCACTATTCAACCAGGAGGCTCCTTTTCTGTATGACAACCTGACAGAACAGAGGACTTTGGTGAGAGAAGGAGAAGAGGCATGTGCTTTACAGTGATAAGGACTGGTGTGAGGGTGGGAATGAGAGGTGCTGTCTCGTTCCTGCTGTGGATAACGGCAGGACAAAGTTCGGAGGCGGCTGCAGTGTGGTGCTGGCAGCGTTCGGAGGGAGCAACCATAATGCCATCTTGCTGGGGTCGGGATGTGTGGACAGTTAGATTATTCCACAACCAGAAAGTATGGATTACCAAACCTATCCAGAAACATGGACAAATATAAATGATGTAAAGTGACTTCCACGTCAGACACCAAAGAAAAAAGCTGTCCTTTCACATTGTCATGATACGCGGCCAGGCATCATCAGTGAGTGACGGCGTCTGATGGCGTCAGGAGGAAACACGGCCGGACAACAACATAAGTTATGAAGGCAAAAAGTCCAAGAAGGGCAGGTGGATAGGATAGCAAATGGGTCTAACAATGACCACCTTACACCTAGGTGGACGGTGATCACTTCCTGTATGAATTTAAGCCAAATCCTGTTATTTTTTTTGAAACCTAACCACATGCTTTTGTTGCCTGATCCTAACAATGCGCTTGTGTTGGCTAAATGCAACCATGCGCATTTGTTGTTGAAGGAAAAAATGTCAATTAGCAGTGTTGCATGTACTAATGTAGCGTGTTTATTTTGAAAGAGACTGTATGCAAACTGTGTATTTCCTGTGAAAATGGGAGCGTATTTTGACAAGACTAAATGCATGTAACAGGTAGAGGATGACATGGTGTCCCAGAACGTCAACAACAGACACACCCAGGGCACCTTGCACGTCATATGTAGACACGGAAAGGTCACAACCCAGTGGCGATATGTGACGAAGTCAGAATGAGAATTTGTTGCTCCTTTAACCTAACACTGAATAGCTAGCTAAATGTAAATACACCATTTCTTCAGGGCTTCAGCTCTTGGACCAAGGCGTGAAGGGGGTTGATCGTGTCGGCATGGAGATCATGGTCATGTAGTGGGTGGGTGGGTCACATAGCCGCTCCTGATGTAGCCTCGAGCCGCTACTCTCAAGCAGAGATAAGAAGCTGGCTGAAGCTTACTTCTCTCTCACTCCATTTACAGACTTGTCGTCTTCAGTCCCATCTGATGATGACTCTAGTGACATCACCTGGGGCAGTTTACCAAACTTCTCAATGCTTTCTCCGGAGCCACAAAAGGCTTGACACAACCTTTTTCACTCATGCAGTAGTACTCCCCGAGACCTGTAAACAGACTTTGATGTGTAAAATCTGCAGAGTTTCCTTTAAGTATTGACATTTTGCATCTGGGTTAGAACATTTAACCTGGAAAGTAAACGCTGGCAGTTTAGTCATCTCACCAACAGGCTAAATTTAAGTGAGTCATTGTTGAATTGTTGACTTGTTTCACAGTTGATGTTTTGTTTTGCAACTCCCAACGGGAAGCAGAAAGAAAAAACCCTCCTCCTTTCACAGAACTTCCTGAATGCCAGCAAAACAAGGACTCACACAAAGGTCGTGGACTAAGTGAAACAATATGGAAAAATATCTGACAAAAATTACATTCATGAGGCCATCTTAAAAACAGAAGAATTAATTCAGCTTGTTTTTCTCTGCCTGTTATTCAGCATCAATGCACATAGAATAAAAAACAGACACACACACTCTCAAATCCACACACACACATACAAAAGCCCTGGGGTGTCAAATAATCACAGCATCTATTTAAACAGGTAGAGTCCCTCAGAGGGGATGAAGTTATATATAATTGATGGCTTGCAGTGGGGAAAAA
The DNA here is from genome assembly GCA_019142605.1 of Cephalopholis sonnerati. Classification (NCBI taxonomy): domain Eukaryota; kingdom Metazoa; phylum Chordata; class Actinopteri; order Perciformes; family Serranidae; genus Cephalopholis; species Cephalopholis sonnerati. Next base: position 25,822,832 of record JAGQAX010000012.1, read on the forward strand.
AAAATTCATTCATCTTCTCCTTTCTATTCAAAATTCAGTGTACCGCGATGCTCAATGCCTCCGACTGCCCTTCTTAATCACTCTTAAATTACTCCTCGCTGGAGCATGCACACAAACTGTGGTTTGTATTCCTGAAATACTTAATATTCCCCGTACTTATACTCACAAGAACCTTGAGCATTAATCTTTTAGCGCGCAGGGAGAAAGGGAATTTCTCCCCAGGACTTCTATGGATGTAGGATCTGAGTGAAGGACACTGGGACTTGAGCTTGACCTGCCCTGTAGATCAGTGATGCAACAGTTTATGTACAGCTGAAATATGATACACACATAGCGCCTACAGATGAAAACTAAAAACAAACCTGCTCCATCTGACCTTTTTGCTTATATCATTTACATTTGTGTGGTTAATGGGCCCTGGGCAGCAAAACAAAAAAAGACAAACAAACAAAAACCCATTTTGCATTATTATATAATGCCATCCAGCTGCATCTATTTAGACAGAAGCAAACACTGCAGAGATATTATATTCAGGCTACAAGTCACTTTCGGGGTTTTAGAGTTTTGTTTTGTTTTTGTCAGCAATACAAAATCTTTTCCACTTTGTAAACTCAATTAAACTTCCCCGTAGAACCACTTGAAGATTCAGCATTAGCATTATTTTCTGTTTGTGCTGCAAGTCATGACGACTCATATTAAAAAGTCAGAATTTATTGGGATCTCAGTATGTGCACATGAACACAAACAGATTCAGTTTGCTAATGAAACTATTCTATCAAAACTGTGTAACAAGATAGAAAGGTGTACTGAACAATCCACTGCAGTAACACGATCACTCTGTTGTATTTTCAGTTACGCTATAGAGCAAGACAGTTGTGGAGCAAAACTGAAGATCAAAAAATATTCTTACCAGGCTTGTGGGATTTTTTTTTAATTATCAGCATTACTGTTCACGAGAAATTTGTTACTATGGTCAAAAAAGATATTATACACTTTTATTTGAGTCAGTAGAACTAGTATTTTTAAAACAGAGTAATTTCTATAATGACATAAAGAGTGTGTTCTAGATTTTAGCTCGCTGAATAAAATATTTCAAAATTTTCAGCAGGTGTCAGTTTCTGCCAGTATCGAGCTTCTCAGTTGACAAACACACTCTAAATGACCACACACACACACACACACACACACACACACACACACACACACACACACACACACCTCCTTTGTTTCATAAATATGGATTAAACTAGCATTTTCATGGTTTCCCAGATGGCAACAGATATTCACAACTTTAATAAAGAATTTGAAACAATATCCAAATTCGATGTTAAAAAAAATATTAAGACAGATATTATGATTCTGACATGGAGCCCTGGTTTTAGTGGGAATGGTAATTGCATCACATTCTCGCTGAAAAAATATAAAAATGATGATGATGTGATTTGTGCTGGGCTCTGTACCAAATAAGCAATGTTCCCTTCCATCTGAAATATGATTTTTTTTAGCCTGGGGCGTCTCTGTAGCTCCACAGTGCTTCATTTATAATGGTATGCTATGACACATCTTACCTTTATCTAAAACTGTAGCTGTAGCTCCAGTGATTTTGATACAGTACTTAACCATGCTGCGTTTTTGATAATATTTTGATTAATTGCACAGCAATATTTCCAAGATTTGAATAAAGCGCTAAGGTGAACACGGCCTTTGTTGTGTGTGTTCTGTTTTGCTTTTATGGCCACATATTCACTATTTGATTAACATATTTTTTAATAACTTAAATGAATGATAATAATTATATTTATGTATATGATAATTACTTATATTAGTTTTATTATTATTTTATTTTATTTTATTTTGTTTAATTTTATTTGGTTTTATTTATTATTACTAATATTATTTTTTATTTTTTTATTTTATTTATTTTTACTGCAACTGCTTAACTACATTTTCCTCAGGTTAAATTAAGTTTGATTTTATCTCACTCTCACATCTTATCTTATCTTATCTTATCTTATCTTATCTTAGCAACCCCATTCTCAACAGCAGCAGCAGCAGGTGGGCTAGTCATTTTCGGAAACTACCAAATATCTAATTAACCCTAAAACTAAAGGAAATGTAATGTTGCATCATGTCTGCTGGCTGTATAAATATACACACATTATTTTTTATTATTATATCAATAATATGTTATATATGCTACCCACCATTTTACGTAACAATGTGTATTTGTTTGGGAGTTATTTTGCCCCCTGGTGACCAAACATCAACTAATACGCCTTTAACTAACTGGACAAACCAACCTGACCACTGGTGACTTTAATAACTATAAAAAAAAACTTTAAAAATTGCCTGGTGATTTGCTGACTGGTGTATCCTCAAATAATGGACCACTGGAATCATGTAAAATTATGTTCAATAATTTCTATGAAACGTGAGGGTGGATGATAATGTGCTGGTGATGGACTCACACACACGCAGCAGCAATTATAATCATTTAGTATTAAAAGGGAATTTTTCAGGAGGCTATGGTTGCACACACACACACACACACACACACACACACACACACACACACACACACTCCTCGGTTCCTCCCCCTCCTCTACTCTTGTGTAAACGTCCTCGGAGGACTCCAGACGTTTTCATTGGCCGCGGCGTTGAGAGAGGAGGAGGAGAGACTGACGGACGGACACGAATTCCTCAGCGCTCCTCAAATTTCTTGAAATCACGGACCTCCTGCTCGCCTCCGTCCCGACAAACATCCAGACCAGCTCCCCTCCTCCTCCTCCGAGCACACAATCCGAGCCGGGCTGCTTTTTTACAAAAATGGTAACGTATCCAAAGTCGCGTTTTCCTCAAGTTTCCTGAGAAACTGGAGTGGAAACGGACGCAAATGTTAAACTCTTACTTTTTCTTTTCTCGTGTCCAGATGTTGCGAAGTGTCGCTGTGCTCCTTCTGCTGGCCGTGGCTGCCTCTAACGCTGAGGTAAGTTTGGCTAAAACGGCTTTGTGTTTTACTCTGAAACTAAAATATTTTCCTTTGTAGGGACACCAAATGTTGCCTTACATATATACTGGATGCGTTTTTGCGCACGGAGCTGTCCTCACATCAACACAGCAGCTTTGTTCTCAAAGCTAGACGAGCTAGAAAACATCTGGAAAAGGGTCTGAGTCAGTCTGTTATCCGACACAACACGGTGCTGTGCTAGAAATCAGGCATTTACAGCTGGCTGTGCTGAGCTATAGCTTGTTATAGTATAATCTTCTTAAGGAGAACCAATTATGCCATTATTGTTGGCACTCATGCGCAATTATGAGCTCCATTGTGGAGACAATCAGGCTCACAGTTTAACTAAATTGCCACTGGGACAGTTTCTTTCAACAGGGACACCACTCTTAATCCTGAAAATTATTGTGTATATGTGGCAGTTTGATAGGCTTTTTTTTAATTATTTATTTTGGCTGTAACCTGAAACAGACATTTTTGCATCCTGGCCCACACACACACACACACACACGCACACACACACTCCTCCTAGTCTCAGTTTCTTTGTGGAGTTGTGAAGTTAACTGCTCGGCAGAAGCTGCCATAAGAGGACAGAAGAGTGACAGACAGCTGTGAAAAGAAAACAAGGGCTGGCTTGTGTTTTGTTTGTGGATATCTCACAAGCCAGCCCGGCTCGCCCTGTGGTTTGATGGCCCCTCATCATCAATATTGAAGGACGCTTCGGTGCGAAATGCTCCGCCGACTGGCAGCTGCTCTAATGGCATACAAACACTGTGTTTGGGTGGTCAGTCACAGAGCATGTGTGTTTGTCTGTGTACACTCAGGGGTGGTGAGCATGCTCGAGGGTTGTGAGGATACTCACCTTATGGGTCTCACACTGCGGCGCTAAGTAGTCCAACCTCTGAGTAAACACAGAGGTAATGTGCTTTCAGATTAGCTGGCCTAATAGAGCGGAGGGACGACCACTTCAGGCCAGACACACCAAATCGACATCAAAGAACTAGTGAAGATGGAGGCCGGCTGTTGCGTCGCCTCCTGTCGCTTGTGTCTTGACCAAAAAGTTGCATCCGAACCTTTATACTCCCTTTACATACGAAAACAAATGTGACTGTGTTGCAGACAGTGGTGGTGGTCTGTGAGGCCGTTAAATACATCGCAACAGTAACAACCAATTTGTTCCTTTCCGCCATTTTTAAATGTCTCCGTTGTCTCCTATGGTTGCTCCATTTCATCCGTATCTGTTAGCTTTCAGAAAACTGTACAATTATGGATGAAATGTACGCAGAGTACAGACAGAAGGCTCCGTTATTGTCCGTATACGTATCTAACGTCGAGCATAAATAAGCCCTAAGACTACAGCCAACTAGCTAGTGCACTCTACACCTTCGTAAGAGGACATAACTTTCTATACCAGCAGGTGATGTTAGTCTGTATTTGTCATTCGAAAAGGACAGATTCAAGATGCTAGTTAGCCAGTTAGCACATAAACACAACCTGATGTATAAACAACAAAGGATATTTTCCGTGCCTCAGGAAACAATAACACAAATGATTGCGAACTCTTTCTGCTAAAGAGCTAAATGGCTACAAACATAATCTAACCTCATATAACAAATTTGTTTTGATCTCTTGACTTAAGCCGTTTGTTTACTTTCCTCACTTTGGTCTCTCTCCTCGTGCACCGAGCTATTACTGCCAGCGGTGACTGCAGGAGGGCCGGCAAAACTAGGTCAGCAGACGCTGACCGGCAGCCAAACATTGTCCAAAAGTCGACCGCTGCCTTGCTGTGTTAGGGCCCTACCTCTCAGTGAGAAAGCGAAAAAGCATGCTTCCCAAAATGCCCAACTAATCCGGCAAGAAATAGAAACACACCAGGTGGCTGTTGATGGTCTGAGCATCACAGGACACAGCTGTTGAACACCTGGCTTTGTGATGACTCCTCTGTTGACCTGCACAACAGTTGCATGCTGAGGAAAATAAACAGCGCGAATAGCTGCGGCCTAATTAGAGGATAGATTTTTCAAACAGCTTCGCCAAACATGAAACACAAGATAAACCGATTGTCCTCTGCCTAGTCTGTCTTTATAGCGTCACGCAGATGGCCATTAGTGTCTCAACAGCCACGACATCACTCATTGCCTGACATGCGGACCCTCCCCGCTGACCTTCCACTGCTTCCCCTACCTTTGCTCGCTGGCTGGAAAATGTGCCATTGTGTGCGCTTTTATTGGATTCATGGTCGTGATCTGTGAGGTATGGCATGGTGAAGACAGAGCACACAGTGAAGTCTGCTGAGTGTACCCACGAAGTTAATGGGGAGGCATTAGAAAGGCATCTATTCTCCAAAGGTAATTACCCTGATAATATATGGCCTGTTGACTGGCCGTGGGAAGGGCCTGAACCGGCATTCCAATGTGCCGTCTAAAGGAGGTCAACAAGTCGGAGCAAAGCTGGATGTGATGAGCCTTCAGGGTGTGTATTTAGGTTATGTATAGGTGCAGGGACGTGTGGTAGATTTACTTCATAAAAGAGCTGGAGAACGTAATGAAAACAGCATTCGTTGTGCGTGAACTGATGTGTTTATTTCCTGGCATGAGTGTGGGGTATTAAAATCTGGACGCTAACTCCTGATTTATTATGAAGGAGAGTGCCCGTGTGCTTCCTGAGGTGAGAAATTGCAGCGTTTGATGACAAGCCGCTCTGAGATGTAGTGCGGCCAGCCGGGGTCGGGACTCTGAGTGGGAAACTGCGTGTGTGTGCAGGCAGGAAACGAGATACGCATCTTGTGAATAAAATGTTGATGTTTTACTCAAACACACCGGGAGCTTGATATGCAAAGGAGGTCGAGATGCAGGCGTAGTGAAAGTCATAAGAGTTTGCAGCCCCGGGGGACATGTGCACACACACACACACTTGCATATAAACAGAGAGAGAGAGGAGTGTTTATATTTCTGTTTTTTATGGCATGCAGTGTTATTGTTTTATCCCACACCATCCGCTGTGACAGGGGGGAATGACACAGTGGTTAATTTAGTTATCTGCGGCGGCTCCGGATCTTGAAAAACACAGACGTCAAGAGGATGTCAGCCCAACAAGGCAGCCTGACAAGCTCCCCTCTCCTCTGCAGTCCAAGACTTGAGAGGATAAAGACGACAGGTTGAGGAGAAGAAGCTGGTTCCCTCGTTGAGGCCCTGGATCCGTAGCTGACTCTGATTGAGCCACAGCCTCTCTCGCACCTCGCCATGTTGCCATGTTGATGCCTGTTCTCCCTCATTCAAGGTGGGCTAAAAATATCTGCCCAGGTGGAGGGAACATGAGCATGAGGGGACGCTGTGTCCTCTGTCTGTATCAGCCTGCTCTAATTACTACAGCCCAACATCCAGTCATGGATCCTGCGCAGGGATTGTTGAGGGCGGTGAGACAGAGTGATGTAAAACAGAGAGGAGATGGAGCCACAGTCATGCAATTATAGCAGGGGAGATTGGGGGTGAGGTAAGACTTGTGTAGTGAGACAGAAAGAAAGAGGGGGGTGTACTGTGTTTCATGTCCCTGCAGTGTGTTCTCTTCACTCTTGGCTTGGCTTAAAAGGAGTCCTCATTTGGCTTACCAGCTGTACTGGTGTCTTATCATTACCGGCACTCTGCACTCAAAGGCACGACGCACATAAATTAACACACACACAAATGACAAAGAGCGGCATGAAAAGTCTCCTCAAGGGGTATGTGAGTAAGAGATAACGAACATGCTAACTTACTCGTACTAAAAGTTAAACACACGTCTAGGTGGCGAGGCTTAAATCAGTTCACTCAGGGAAAGCAGACTCCTAGCGCAGGTTTATAAGGACGTCACTTTCCCATTGTTTTCCTCACAGTCAAACTCAATAAATCACATCATTAGTGTGACATGTTAAATAAGTGTTTGACACTCTGTTTTACTTCACTTCAATTCTGCCGACTAAACAGTTTTCTGATGCGATATATTGCCAAAAAAAAGAATCATCATACCACCCATTTGCTTTCACCAGAGATCGTCCTGTATCCAGCGGCCTGTGTAGAGGACGCACCTTGAGATCAGGCCCTGCATCTGAAATGCAGTTTGCTCTGTGAAAATGGGGTCACCGTGGGATGAGTGATTAACTGGCGTGCATTGTTCTCTCCAAATGTCACTTCTAAATTTTTCTACCATTAACCAGAAAGCCTCGCCAATTGCCGCAGCTTAAAATTGGCCCATTTACGCCGTTTTGCCTCAAAAGTGGTTTATTTAACACATTAAATATTCTTGGGATGTGCTGGGATCTGAGATGTGCGCTATAATACAGAAGACGTGCAAGAAAAATGGAAGTTTACTCACCATCTGTGTGTTGGTGTTACCCAACTACAAATGTCGGCTACAGAACAGACTTTTGTAGCGACAAAGCAACCAGGCTACACTTCATATACTGTTTCAGTTTGTGAGCAGTTTGAGGAATACTTTACCCGCCAAGTCACCATTTGTATATCAGTCACTCAAACCATGTTATGTTGAATTAATTAAGATAACTTTTTTCTCTCATGCTTGAATGAAGAATCCAAAAACGGAGAAAATTCTTGATGTATTGAAGTCATAACAACAGCAAAAGCCAGACTCCATTGGCAAAAAGAGTGATTTTACATTGCTGAACACAGGAGGAGCTGCTGGTCTAACACTGCCTCAATCTGTGGTTTGTTTGTGTTAATGTGCAACTTTGGTGAATCCAAACTAACGCTTTAAAACACCAAAGTCACACAATAACACAAACAAACTAACCCATCGAGGCAGCGGTAGACCAACAACTCCTGTGCTCAGCGAGGTTAAATTACTGTTTTTCTCAATGCAGTTTGGCTTTGAAAAGAAGTTCTGTTTGGGAAGTGCTGAGCATACGACGTGATAAATGAGACTTGGATGATTCTGCATGAGTTGTGCGAGAGTTTGTTAACGGAAGTTTTGATACAGTTTTGCTGTTGTTGAACTTGGACCCCGATGACTTTAATTTAGCAGGAATGTTCTCATTCTTCATTCCTTGGAGGCAACAGAGAAAACAAATTTTTCTTCACTAATCTAATATAACTCAGGGTGAGTCACTCATGAACACACGGTCATTTGGGAGGTGAAGTAGTCCTTTAAAAATGCTTGGTAGCCTTTCAGGGATAAACGGAGTGTGTTTTGATGATTAACATTTCTTTGTTCGGCCTCCAAATTAGCTGGATTTGGATTTGCTGCTTTTCTTTGTTCTGTTTGACAGTGGTGGAAGAAGTACTTTACTACTTTACAGCACTATACTTAGTTACTTAAATTAAAATCGCAATACTACACTATAAAAACACTGTAGAGGTCGTGCATTGAAAATAATTGTTAAGTAAAAGTACACAGCAAATAAATGACCCCTGTGAGTTCAACTGAGGTCAGACTCATGTTGAGAAAAGCATGTTAAACACAGGTCCTCTGGGGAACATCAATCCATTCACCACATTAAGTTAACAAGCTTTCCCTCTCAAACCATCGAGGTTCATTTGTGACCTTTGTGGCACAATAATCTAAGCTCAAAGTTCCCCTAACCATCTTCTCTGAGCCACACATCATGGTTTTTATTTAGTGAATAAAGCTGACTCAGATATAATTCTTGGAGCGGAGCTTAGTTTGTTGCATATTATAATGATTAAAAAATGTATTTCTCCGAAGCCCAAGTTGGCATCTTCGGTCGAAAACCCAAATATGTTCAGTTTACTGTTGTGTTTGACAAAGAAAAGCAACAAAGCCTCACACTTGGGAAGCTGGGAGCAGGAAATGTTTGGCGTATTAGCTGGAAAACAGTTAATTCATTATCAGAATAGACACTGATTGACTAACTGGTTAATTTACTTATTTCTGATTTGTCTAACTTGTGTTTATTTGTCGACGTTATGGCGTACAAGACTTCTTTTTATGAGCTATGGGGAGAAATAAGATACAGACATGCCTAATTAGAGCTCGAGAGACCTGGTCTGTGTCCTAGATTAAGTTGTATGTATCATCATGGTCCCACTGACCGTCCGACATGATAAGGTTGAGGTCTCTGAACAGATTTTAAATAGCCACGTACACATTGAACCCATCCTGCAGTCTGTAAATGAGCCTCTTCCTTCTACAAACATGTCCCAGCCTTTAGCCCCAATACTGGCCTCAAAGAGGGAGCAGAGAAGAGGGCAGGGAATCTACTCATTCCCTCGGACTGAGCCTAGCATGGGCCCTCCCTCCCTTCCTCCCTCCTTTCCTGGCAGTGGAAAAATGCCCAGAACAGAGCAGGGGTGGGAGAGAGGGGAGGGAAAGGTGGCATGGTGGGATGGAGAGAAAAAAGAGAGCAAAAGGATTTGAGGAAAATTAGGTAAGACTATTGGAGCGAGAATAAGAAACAGACGACAGATAGGTTTGAAGAGCTGACAGAATCAGTACTTCACAAAGGAACGGATGACAAGAGAGAAATGTAGAACAGAGGAGCAGATAAAGGTGGGGTCGTTGTGTTTGGGATTGACGTGGGTCAGATGGTGGAGACAGGGGACACTTTTGTCCCAGCAGTGTGACAACAGGGTGCACAGGGGAGGGGGTGGTGCTGCGTTCATAGCATTTTATGTTCTCCGCTGACGTTTTAACTGCCAGCAGATGTGGCTCTGCCCAGACCGTGACTTATTTCCTGCCTTTCTTTAGTCTCCCTTTCTCTGTCCCTGACTTTCCCTGCTTTTCTTTCTCTCCCTTCATTTGTTTCTTTCTCTCTGTCTCTTTCTGTTTATCCTTTGTCCTTTAGTTTCTTCGTCTTGTGTCTTTTGGGGTGTAGTTGTTACATTTCAGCTCTTGAACAACGGGGCCTGTGGGTGTAAAATAAGAGGCTGCAGACTAGAGTGACATCATCCTGTCCGTTGGTGCATTCCTTTCACACTGAATAAGAAACAGGGAGGAGAATAACAGGCCGATCCGTGTAAACTGGTCGTTACCAAGAGTGCCTTTGTTTCTGCGGATTTAATCTCAGACCTGTCCCCCTCCCCTCACCCCTCTACCCCCGGACAGTGTTTGAGACCACCCGTAGAGCCCTTAAAAAAGAGCTCATATCTTTATTACACACTCAAATTAGTCTTACTTTGGCCTCATTATTCCAAGGACACATCCCGCCAGTTCCACTACCAGCTCATTGTCACATAAATCCATGAAATACTAAGCAGGCATCACAGCTCAAGGGAAGCACGTCAGTAGATTGTGTCATTTTAGGGGGTTGAGTGAGTGTTTCTGTAAGTCTGATCTCAAGAGGCTGACAACTACAGAAGAAATGAGACTGAACCTGATTTGACATGTACGAAGATGCAGCTGAATAGATTCAGAAGGGAGAAAATGCTCGAAATTTGAGAGTGAGGGCGCTTTAATTATTGAGGGCAAATGCTATAGCTTTCTGTAAAGCTTCAAAACCAGAGCTGATGATAGTCTGTCATGTTTCTCCCCCTGCGCGATGGATTTAGCCACAAGCGTGTTTAAATTCCTTTAAGGAGGAAACTGGTTCATAGTTAGTGTACAGCGTAAGAAGAGTGGTTCTCATTCTTCCTTGGCTGTGCTCCACTTCTCTTCTGGTAAGGCCTGGTTACAGGGAAAGAGAAGTGAGAGGGGGTTCTTCACGGGCAGACGGAGACGAGCTGTTCGATCTGAGCCCTCCCTGTCCTTCACGTCGCTCTTGGCATGAGCCCACATCTCATGAAGCTGATGAGTGTTAGACAATCAAGAGCTGGAGGGACAACACAGGGTGAGAGCGGGAAATGCTGGAGAAGGGGGGAGAGCAGGGGCACCTCTCTGACCTAGATACTGAGGAGATTTTGGCTCAAGACGAACTCAGTCGGACCCCAGCTGAGGCAAAACAAAGCTCAGGAATGTGCTCCCCCTCATCCTGATTCTGTCTCTCGTTCATATCCTTCACCTTCCTTCGTGTTCTTCCACCTCCGTAATTTCACCTCCTTGTAATTGAAAACATGCTTGTAAAGCAGCAGGTTGCATTTCGAGGATGTGAGGGATAAGTCGCCTTGCTGTGCGTGCATTTGTCCGTCCATCTGTCAGTCTGAGACTCTGTTGCGGTTGTGAAGTACACGATGTAGGGAACTGAGTCAGTGTAGGTAAGAAACAAACAATTTCAGTGTTCTGCTCTCAGTTGTATAACGTCTTACACGCCACCCCTCCCTGCCAAAGACCCATCTTTGTCTTTTTTAGCTAGCATGACACAGTCAGTAGCAATGATTCCTTTGGTCATCTAGTTTCATATGATAATAGTATCTTCACTCTAGTTTTAAAAGCCTGCTACAGCCTCTGGAAGACAGTACAGTCAGCTGAGGATGCTTACATCCTAGTGGAGCAACCCAGTCGTACCATATGTTTCTGCAAACCATATACGTTAGTTCATTATCTTGTAGCAGATATGCTGAAACTCTGTTTCTCAACAAAGCTGTTGGAAAGGCGGAGGTAGGTTCAGGCACAAAAATCACTTGGTTATGGCCAGGCAAACATCATGCTTTGAATTAAAACACCCACGATGGCACAAATTTGCTGGAAAAGCTGGGATTGGTTGGCAATAAAAAAACACCCAGGTTCGGTGCCTCAAACACTGCTGGGCAAAGTCGTGATGTGTCAGTGAAAAACACAGGTTCAGTGCCTCAAACACCAGATGAAATGCAGCGATGATTGTTGGTCTCAGTGGTCTGCAGCCTGGCAGCCATCTTGCCTAGGTGACATGTCATCCACCATCCCCTTCAGCTCCTCACAATACTACGTCACTGAAGAAATGTTGATATGATTTGTAAGAAATGTGAAAATGCAATATCTTCATGGTTTGCAGAAATGTAAAATGAGAACATTTTCTTCCGGTCATAGCTGAGTGGAGTGGAAAAGGATCAGTTTCACCCCCTTTACTCCTTTAACATCACACTACAGTAGGTTTATATACGTATATACTCTGAACAAACTGCACACAGTAGTTTTTTTTCCACTCTAGTTTTTGTACGTGCCTTTGTGCAGAGCCAGGCGAGCTGTTTTCCCCTTTTGCCAGTCTTTATGCTAAGCTAAGCTAGCCTGCTGCTTACTGGAGCTTCACAATTACTGCGCATACACATGAGAATGGCAGTGACAGTGGCATCAATCTCCTCTTCACTCTCTGCAAGAAAGTAAATAAATGTATCTCCCAAAATGTCAAACTAGTCCCTTCATGCCTTTATATGTAGCTGTAAGGACGACCATAATTCTGTTTTAAGCACTGACTTTATGTTTTTGATGATTATAAGTGCCAGCTGAAAAAAAAATCTCCAAATTGAGACAGATTGATGCCTTCAGGACACAGTCGGGAGCTTTAACGCCTGCCTTGACTCGACTGCCTCGTCTGCTCATGTCAGCATCATTGTTTCAACTCCTTAATGAGTTTTGAAATATACTTTCTTTGATGAATAACTCAGTTTTAGGAGGGGGTACTTTTCACATCAACATCTGAGCAGTTTTTAAATCTTGTAATCATTTTTTTATTTTGGCAGTATTTTTCCAGCAGCATAAAATTAAAACACGATTAACTGCTTCTATTGAGATTGTTGTTTATTGAGATTTGTCACAGTACAAATCTGAGGGAGACGGAGGTCTGAGATTAAAAAAAAAAAAAAAAAAAGTGCCTTTTTTTTCTAGTGTGGCATACAGACTGAAAATCTTTACTAGTGACCAAAATGAATAGAAACCAAATTGCTCGGCCATATTCCTGCACCCCTCTGGGATGATTTTATTTTAATATTTCAAGTTGTCAAATAGCATAATATTTTATTCATAAAAACACTCACCAGACTCGCTGTACCTTAGGGGAAAGACGAAAATGTTTTGTCAGACGCTTGTATCTTTTACACTGAGGTGCCAGCTTACCAGATCCATCTAGCTATATCCAATAAATCCAATACAAAAGCCCTGCAACAAATCCTGTCTTTATGAAGGTTATTATATTCAGGTATTGTTGAGACTGTGTCATAGAGAGGCTGATGAAGCTGAACCACCTTTCACCTTTTCGTAATGCGGTACAATTCAACAGCACCGGAAAGTACAACCTCCTCAATGAGCAGAGCGCTGAATCAACATCTCTCTAACGCAGTCTCAAGAAAAGCTCAATATGAAAAAGGATTTACTGCTGGGGTGTATTAGATGAAGCTCTGTGTGCCCCAATAAACCGATGAAGCTGATTAAACTGATCTTGATCGCTAGAAATTCATATTCTGGTGTAATTCATTAACGGGGAGGTTGAATGCAGTATTTAATGCGTTTATTTTCTAAAGTAATGTCCATTATGCTGTTTGTCACTGTAGGCATATCCAGGGCAGAGTGTTTACAATCCGTAAATCAATGTTTTCTATGCTAATGTGGGGCAGGGTGCATTGTGGGAATGGATTTATGGTGGCTCTAAAGTGACACCCACAGGAGAGGAGCATTGATTGGCCTGCTAGATCAATGGAGCATCACCAAAATACACACAATCACGCACAAACACATATGCACAAACACAAAACATGCACTTAAGAGCGGACAGGCTCCATTACACATACAGCTGTGTGTATGGACAGCAGCAGAAAGCGATGCAGATAGATGTACTAATGTGTTTTTCATGTGTTAGTGCTTGCAGATTTAGCCTTGCTGCTGTTGTGCTGCCTGCGTTCTTATCAGCAGTGGAAAATTAAATTAAATTTCTTTAACTGAAGCGAGAATACATTGCCCTTTAACTCCAGTCTGCCTCAGCATGAAGCCATTCAACACGTGGCAGGGGAGAAATTGACTTCAGAGCACGCACAACCCACACCTCTCCTCTTGCATCTTCACCATCTACCTGTTTCTTAATAGTCAGACTCTCTGCGCATCTTCATCATCTTCTTCTTCCCCTCTCTGCTTACTTATTTCCCTCCTCTGACTTCCACCTCGCTCTGCAGAGCTGGTCTCGGATCACTGACATGTCTCTCGCAGCCGTAAAAGGGCATGGCACTGAGAGGAAAATGACAAGCCAGAGAGAATTACAGCAGAGGAGAAATAAAAGTACACTAGGCTTGAATTAAGACGCCTCACGCAGAGATTGGAAGATTAAATTATGCACTGAGGGTTTTAAGAAATATCACTTAAATCTTTTAATCTCCTTTAAATAATTTTAACCTCCTGACAAAAGATCGAAACCGAAAAGAAATGGGAGAAAAGGGGCAGGAGTCGAGGAAAATGAGCTGTGAAATGTCTATATATGCAATCAGTTTTATGCTTGAGGCAGCTTTCTGTATGAAAGCCTCTGTTTAATCTGTTATGATTCACCAGTCACTTATCAGCGCTCCGGCTCCTGCGATTGGTTTTAAATGGGAGAAGAGGAAAATACGGCATCGTTTGTTGGCTGCAATGAAAAATTGATGTCATTTAAGTAGGACACCCACAGCGGGTGTGTTTGTTTTTGTTTGTGCTGAGTTTGTACATTTTTTTCTAATGTCTGCTCAGATGGTGATTGGGTTAATGAGTTTGTTTACATGCGCTCTAGCATCCAAGTCATGGTGGGGTTTGTGGAGAATCGTGCATGTAAACATCATTATTATCACCATCATCATCATTATCATCATCATCACCATCATCTTGGTTGCTGAAACCAGAATAACCCTGTATCTTGGTTTAGAGATACCTAAATATGCTCGCTGTTACTGTAAAAGAAACTGGCTTACTGTGGTTTTTAAACACCTTCATCAGCTTCGATCGCAGTATGTCGTGTGTGTAGGAGTGCTCTCAACTTTCAGACTCCCATTTCTAAAACTGGTAATATTAAAGGATGACCTTTACTTTTTAGTAAATGCACTCTTTCGCTTTCCTGCCAAGAGTTAGATGAGAAGGCTGATACCACTCAGGACTGCACACCGCAGATGAAGCCACCACCAGCAGCTGTTTATCTTATCTTAGTTTAGCATAAAAACTAGAAACGGGGGGAAACAGCTGGTCGGGATCTGTCCAAAGGTAACAAGATCTGCATACCAGCACCTCACTAATTAGCACTTCACATCTCGTGGAGTTTCGGTGTAGCTGTGAAATCACCAGGCAACCAGCAAACTCCAGGAAGTCAGTGCTCCTGCCAAGAAATAGTGTACCACATTACCCCCGGTTAAAGAAGCACTTCACCTCCCAAATGATCATTTGTAAAGCAGTCACTCAGCCCGTGTTACATTGAATTTCTGAAGAAAACTCTGTTTTCCTCTGATGCCTTCACAGTGAATGAAGAATCCAAAAAACAGAGAACATTCTTCATGGACTAAAGTCATAGGGGTCCATGTTTAACAACAGCAAAACTATATCAAAAAATACATTTACGAACTTCCACCTTTCACACAACTCATGCAGTGTAATCAAAATCTTATTTATCTAGTCATATGCTCAGTACAGACAGCCCTTTCCAACAGGAAACTGAACTAATAGTAAAACCTACACTAGTATATGCTCTCTTCCACACCAGACTCTATTGACAAAACCAGTGATTTTACCTCGCTGAACACAGGAGCTGAGCTGCTGGTCTACCACTGCCTCCATCAGTTAGGTTGTTTGTGTTATTGTGTGACTCTCGTGTTTTCAATGTTTAGTTCAGATTCAACAAAGTCACACAATAACACAAACAACCTAACTTATCGAGGTAGAAGTATACCAACAGCTCTCATGTTTAGCGAGGTAAAATCACTGTTTTTGTCAATGGAGTCTGGCTTTGAAGAGAACATAGATAAGTTTTACTTTTAGTTCAGTTCTCTTTTGGAAAGGGCTGTCTGTTTGAGAAGTACTGAGCATATGACTGGATAAATTATAGATTATACTGTGCTGTATGAGAGTTTGTAAACAGATATTTTGATATAGTTACAGAGTTTTCTCAGGTGTCAGATTCTTCGTTCATGGGAGGCGTGCAAGAAGTTTTCTTAGCAAATTCAGCATAAGACAGGGTGAGTAACTGATAAACAAATGGTCATTTAGGGGGCTGAAATATTCCTTGAAATTGCATTGACTTTTTTTTCACCTTTGGACTGAACCAGGCTAGCTGTTTCCAGCAATTTCCAGTCATTACACCAAGCTATGCTAACTGTCTGGCTACAGATCTAAGAGTGGAATCTAGGAGAGCTAAGATGTAGTAGCCCCACTAATATATCAGCTTGCCCAATTATTGGTCCAGCTCCATAGGAGTGGGTAGCAAGAATTTGACAGAGTTAATCATGTATACAGGGAGATAAATTTTCTCTCGGTTCCGTCAAGCATCAGTTGCTGGAGCTGAAAAAATGAAGCCAATATGGAAGTGCCAAGAATAGACCATAGACATAGACCCTGATGTTAGGATGTCCAACTTTACAGCAGAATAAACATGTTTAAAACCTGGTACAAAAAATCGTTTTGGTCTCTATAGTTAATTTCCCTCTTCATGACAACTGTAAGGGGGGGAATTTTTATATAACTCGCCCGTTTACACGTTATCAAGGCATAATCAAGGGCGGTCCATTTTGAGTGACAGGTTGTCTGCCAATAGAGCACTCGGCTTCTCAGTCAGACCCACCTCTTGCTCCTCCACAGCACCAACATCTCACGTACATATGGTCACCTCTGACTCCAGAAAACCAAGACGGTGACGGCCGAGGTGCCGAATTAAAGGCTTCAAAATGGAAGTCCACAAACCAATGAATGACGTCCTGGTAGCTACGTTCATTATCTTTACAGTCAATGTGTTTCATGTAAACTGCAACTGCTAATTATGATCAAACCTCAGGCAAAGACTCAAAAGCAATGTAACAGTGTACAAGTGTTGGTGCTCAATGATGATACATGTCTGCACGCTCTGTGCATGGCAACAGTGAATGGTCCATGCAGGCATGATTTATGACCACATAAGGCAGTCTTCCCTCCCTGGCTTGTTGAAGGTTGGTCGTGTGACATTACAGTGGCTTTGTCCATTGTTTTTGTACAGTCTGTGTCAATCACGAATTCTGAGCAACACGCTCTGCTGTGATCACATTATGGGGCTTGGCTCCATTTGCCTCTTTTGATTGACACCACTGTGATCTTGCCTCAACAGGAGCCTGTACATGCTCTCACCATAGCAACAATCCACTTGAATCAGCTGAAAAAAAAGAGCCCTGTGCCTCTGTATTCATCAGCTAAATGTCAGGGATCCTCTGCTGGTTCTACTCAGAGAGAGATGGACAAACAGAGCTCGACGTTTATACCAAATTCATCTAAGCAGCCCATCCATTATTCATGTTCTCATCGGAGGTTTCTACAGGTTTCAACAGGCTTCTAGCCCATCTGTGTCTAACAAACTGAATTGTCCAACATGCTCAAAGCCACAGGGATTACTTTGAAGATTTTCCATGACCTCAACTTTGGAGTGCAAGTGTGTGCGTGTCTTTAAAGCATGCATAGAAATGAACCAAAACCCCTACAATCCCTCTCCTCTCACCACTTCAGGGTTAAAGCTGCTACATTGCGATGCTTGCATGTGACTGCCTCCCCTCTCCCTGCATCCATCTTGTTATGTTCTATCATTAGTGAGCTTATGAGAGTTCGGTCACAAGAATCCAGCTCCAGTTTAACCTACATACCAGACCTTGTACTCACAAACACACACACAGCAGCTTGGAAGCCAGCTCACGTGCACTCGCACTCAGAGGGCCAACTTTCTGTCTCGCTCTTAGCAGGAAACAGCGGCTTAAGGAGGAGGAGAAGGAGGGGAGTCTGGAGAAACAGGGAGGAGAAAAGATTTCACAGAGCATGGGAATGGGCCCAAAGGAAAACACAGCTCAGACTCCAGATGTGGAAACACCCTGTACACACACACAGATACACAGATACTGTAGAAAAAGGGGGAGGTAATGAGGGTCATAAAGCTGCTCACGGAGCTCCGCTTGGCGTCTTGTGATTGGTCGGTTTGTAGCTCCAGTGAACTCATTTTTTGGCAAGTCCTAAGGCGATAGTTTTCAACAAACAAACAAAAGAACAACAACAGAGAATGATCCTGACTTAATGTACTAGAGAATAAAAGTTGAACTGACATGAGAAACATTTGATTTTTAAGAGAGGATTTCTGAGCTGACAGCTTGGTTGGAGCACAGTACGGTCTGATCCTGCTTGCCTGTATGGTTCTCATTCTGTCTTAAGCCTTTGTTGCTCATACCACTCACACACAGAGATAATACTGTTGTCAGCATCCCAGCTGTTTTAATTTACAGCATTGCCTTGTAATCCACACTAAAGACATACGCTTCTCTGAGCTGAGTACGGTCAATTAGCATCTACTGGCAAACATAAGTGAGTCTCCAGAGACCGCAATGAAAGGACAGGCACTGAAACATGAACATGGACTCATTGCATAATAACTCTAACTTGAAATGTTTAGATTTCAAAATCTGCATCTTAATTATATAGATTGCTGCCATGTTTTTCTGAGGAAATATAAATCTTGCTCAGGAAAAGTGGGACTTTGAACAAAACGTGTGAGTCTTCACAAAGTTATGTCCTGTTGAATGTACCATGTCAGTGAGGTAGCGCCACCTAGAGGGGAAATGCCAACAAACTTTGCAGGACATTTTTTTTTCTTTAATTTGGCTGAAGCTAAATACGTCCAAGAAGCCATTTATGTAAAATGGGACAAACTTAAAGTTAGATTTAGGGTTATCCTAGTGTATTAAATTCAGTGGAGATTAAATAAAATTTTTAGGAGTGGCAGAAAAGGTGATGTGCAAAAAAATAATGAAAATAAATATTTAAAAAATGCTGCAATATTCTGTGCAGTTATTCAACCATGCAATATTTTTAAGTATACAACTATATTTTGCACATAACTCTACATATTTCATATGTTTACTTTCATTATATTCTTGTTATTCTATTGATGTTAATATGGCAGTTACATTTCACACTTACAGCCTCAGCACAGTGACAATATATATTTTATTTTCAATATTTTTATATCTTAAGCACTAGTGTTAAACAGTAGCATAAAGCACATTCTATTTATGTTTTATTATTTTGATGTACAGTTTCATTTCCATTTAATTTAATTTTTTTATTTATTTTATTTTATTTTATTGCTTTATATTTACATACTTCTATTCTATACTCATATTCTTACTTCTTATAATTCTCTATTCTTTACATCGGAGCGACTGTAGTGAATCACAATTTCCCCTCGGGGATCATTGAAGTATTTCTGATTCTGATTCTGAAAAATCTAAATGGTGGAGAAATTTAAGGAGAGAATCTATGGGTAGATATTTTTTAGATAAAAAAATTCAGGGAGAAAATAACAACAATAAAAGTTTATAATTCACAGTTTATGAGTTAGAAGAGGACAGTTCTTTAAAAAATGGCAACCAAAAACTAGGCTAATTGTTTGTCTTTGAAGATAAGATAAGATATACTTTATTGTCCTCGGAGGGAAACTTTGCTTGGGCAATAGTGCTACACCCTTCTGCAGTCAACCTGAAGCAGTACATAGTCAAATATGACAGTACAGTGGTGCACCACAGACATAAACACATACAACAAAAATAATAATGGAGGATATAAAGTAATGCACATGCTGTGAGAAAAGATATAAATACATAGGCATTGTAGAAATGAGAGGAAGTCATAAAACAAAGTGAAATAGAGCCTACTTGCTGAACAAATGCATGAGCAAGAATAAGCCTGCTTTTCTGTTGAGTAGTCTCACAGACGTTCGTAAGAAGAACATGTTGAGGTGGTTGTCTTTACATCTACCTGGAGGTGACAGGTCTTGTTCAGAGAACGAGAGTTTTTGCCCTTTGCCTAACTTCCCACTAAATTCTTTGAAGTCTGTTTTGTATTTCTAGAAATATCTCGCTGACCAACAACCAGAAAAAAAAAGAAGTGGGTCTTCATCTTTGGTGTCATCAGGGGAGAGATTCTGTACTTTTAATGCAGTGAAGAGGAAACTATCTCTCTTGATTTGATTCAGAGGAAAAAATTTGATTAAACATAGTTTGATGTGAAAGTAAACATGTAAGATTTGGATCTTGTCACAAATTTGTGTTTGGTCTGCTGGTCAGCCTTTTTGGTGCTTTTAAACAGGCCTGTTAATGAGGCAACAGCGCCGCCCTGTGTGTGAGAGTAAACAATTGTAAAAGTGCCTCCGATTGTGTTTCTTCTTTTCCAGGAGCTGCAGAGCAAGAGCAAAGTGTGTGCCAATGTGTTCTGCGGGGCCGGCAGAGAGTGTGCTGTTACAGAGAAAGGGGAGCCCAGCTGTCTTTGTATAGAGGTGAGTGCTGGAGTGTGCGGCTGTGCAGCTCTGCAGAGACCATTACGTCCACACAAGCAAGAAGTGGTGATGTAAGAAAAAAAAAGAAACTGACTTCCCATAGTTCTCACTTCTTTTTCCCCCCTCTCTTTCCAGAGCTGTAAGCCCCACAAGAGGTCAGTGTGTGGCAGCAACGGAAAGACCTACAGGAATCACTGTGAGCTCCACAGGGATGCTTGTCTGACTGGCTTGAAGATCCAGGTGGCCCACGATGGACACTGCCACGGTACGAGCAGCAGAACAGCAGATGTCACAGTCTCACCACAGGGTTGCTGTTGTAGTGCTTTCAGTCGTATCATATAATCGTCCTCAGCAGATGGAGTTTGCCCAGTGGCAGCAGAATTTTAAATGTTAAAATTTCCTCCCTTTTTTTTTTTTTTTTTTAAACTTGAACAACTTCTCCACCATGCTGGCTTTAAAGTTCAGATTGAAAGTTCCCACTTAACTTCTTTAATAGTATTGCCACCTGCTGTTTTCAATGTCACTTTTACAATCCCAGTAAATTACACCCCCAAGTGTGGTTAAGACTGTAATAATGTTATCATTAATAATTAAAGAGATGTTCTAATCGAGGGCAGTAAAGTGTTCAGGGGTGCTTTGTCTAGAGGAGGTGTCAAATCTGAGCAGGATGGAAGACTAGAGGGCCTCTCCTAGAAACATGGATATTTTAAACATGTTTCAAACTCTGATGTTACGTTGAAGACTTGAGAAACTTTCCTGTAGTTATCAAGCCTTTGAAAAACTCTGGCAGGATGAGATAGCGGTTAAAAATACCTTTTTTGATGCTACTGCTTTCTGATTCCTTCCTGAAATTGCGAGATTTGACAGCGACACAGACTGACAGCAACACTTTACTGGTTAGCATTCGTGGGCGTTGCTGAGTTGGGACGCAGCGATCCAAGTTTCTCTCCCCTGATAACCCGGGGTATCTATCTACCACTGACCAATGCTCTCTTTTTTCAAATTTAAAACTTCACTGCATAGATGGCATAAGTTTTCTGTCAGATAATATGCAACCAAAGACTTTTGTGACGCTAAAAACTG
This sequence comes from Cephalopholis sonnerati, assembly GCA_019142605.1. Taxonomy (NCBI): domain Eukaryota; kingdom Metazoa; phylum Chordata; class Actinopteri; order Perciformes; family Serranidae; genus Cephalopholis; species Cephalopholis sonnerati. The sequence goes on from JAGQAX010000012.1 coordinate 25,844,218, forward strand.
AGGTGGCTGCCCTGTTATAACTGAATTAGTCTAACTGGTAGTGGAAACATTTGATTTCTGAATGCCTTTGACCATGAAACTGTGTTTACTGTAGATAGGTCAGTGTATCAGATTGGTGCATCCCCGTTCCCCTCTGTTGTGGGGAGTTCGGTGCCAAAATCAGGGTGGAAGCGTCAGTATTAAAGTCTACCTCTGTTATTGGTTTTTTCAGCATTGGCCCAGTGTGGACTATAAGCTCTCAAGTTTATTATCCCAACATGACTTTCCGCTGATCCTAAACTATGTTGCAACAATTTTCCAACACACCACTCAAATTCTAATTAAACTGATTAGTCACATGTAAATGGGATGGAGTTTAGCTCACCTGTTAAATGGTACAAGTGCTAATAGTCTCATACACAGTTAATTTAGCTGATTAGTTTGTGATCTCTGAACCAGCCTCTATTCATGGAACTGATATGCGAGGTGACCGGGTTTATAGTCAACCGTGTAAGGTCACCCACATGCCACTGCACACTCCTGGCCTTGACTTATCTGTTCGTGCATCTAATATTAACATTTTATCTAAAGTGAACTTTCACTGCTCACACCTGGCGATGTCGCACTCTCTGTGTCCCTGCTGAGCTGGACATTGATCAGAGCTGTGGCATAAAAGGTATTCAAAGAAAAGAAGTTATGTCACGCTCTCCTGTTTGCAGACCTTTGACCGAGTGCTCAGAAATGGACAAGTTTATCTTCGTTATTCAGAATCGAGTACACAGTGTCATTGATTTTCTTTTTTTTTTTTGGGCTTCAAATGTAATATTGGTTCTCTCTTGTTCAATCCCCTTTAGAGAAGAAAACAGAACAGGCAGCTGCCAGCCCAGGTGAGTTTGTGCGTGTGTGTGTGTGTGTACTCTATGGCCTTGAAGCCCTTCTAAAGGTTTTACCGCATGTGGACAAAAACAACCAGTCAGAGCAATGGGGTCTCCAACACAGCTTAATGCATTGCCTTTTTCTTGCTTTAAATGTTTTCAGAAACATACTTTAGTGTACTGTTTAGCTGTAAAATGAGAAATTTGGTGCAGCTGGTGCGGCTGTTCTTGGTACTTTGCTCAACTTCCAACTTGGCAGCTGAACAAGCATTTGAGGTGAGCAATGAGCAATGTAGTAACAGAATCCTGATTCATATTTGATCAGCGCTTCCTAGTTTGACAGTTTGACCGCTGTTCACAAGCCGGGATTGACATGATTGACAGCTGAATTAGAGACTCCTGAGCTCTGATAGGTTGTTTTCAGTGTGCTGCTGTTGATTCTAGCCAGTACCTTTACAGGCAGTAGGAAGAGGAGGAGTGACAAGATTTTTTTCATATACTATCTGTCAAATGTATTTCTTTTAGTTCAGTGAGGAAGTTAGTCAAATAAAACTTTATTTCCATTTGCAGTATTATATTTGGTGGTATGGCTCTGTTCAGGGGCCTCTCTGCCGTTCCTCGGGCCTACGCAGAAAGCCTCTTCCACATGCCTACGTGGAAAGCCTAAGGCAGAGGGAGCACACCTCTCTGCCCTTTCACACACTTATGTGGAAAGCCTAAAGGCATAGAGAGCAAACTTCCCTGCCCTTCCATGTGCCTACATTGAAAGCCTAAGGCTGGCAGCAAAGACCCTCCGGCAACAGAACAGAGCAGCATCAATGACAAACAGAAATGACATTGATAAGTCAGACACAACATGAAAAGGAGGAGCTGGGGTGGAGGCGGCTTGCAGAGGAAGCAGCAACAGTAGGCAGGCCAGAGCAGTTTAAATAGGGCGTCCTGAATGAGATTCACCAATTGGTTGCATAGAAAGGAATCATGTGATCTATCAGCTGACTCCCTTCAATCAATCAGCTACTCCATCAGGTGATTGGCTGTTTGAGATCAGCTGATGTAGCTGGAATGTGAGCTGAGCTTGACATCGTGTCCTGCCTGAGCTACTGCTATGCTTGATAATATAGTGACAGTTTGAGCAAATATGACACAAATTATTTTCATAAAAGTCACCAACTGTAGCTTTAAGGTGTTTACAATTTACAGTGGATTTAGCATCATGGTTCACAGGTGGGTTATGGGAAGGTCTGGTGTTGTGCAATAACTGTATTTTACGGTCTAACTGAAAGGACTTAGTAAACATGGAAATACCAACGTATGCACAAAAGGACAGGGGTCAGCCATGATATAGCTTGCAAGATAAATTTTACCCTTTGGATTATTTATTAATGCTGCTGACTTATGGATTCCTTTCCCCACCCCTGCAGTGGTTTGCTACGCTGCTGACCGCAACGAGCTGAGGAGCCGTGTGATCCAGTGGCTGCAGACTGAGGTCGTCCCTGATGGCTGGTTTGTGAAGGGATCCAACTTCTCTGACATTCTGCTCAAATACTTCAAGGTGGGCTTCTTTTCTCTGGACAGAACAGTACGGACCCTGGCTTCAATAAGTGCCCACAATTGCTCCTACACAATTCTTTGTACAGAATGTCCCCAGTGTATTCATCTATGTGGGACTCCCCTAACCACCCTGCTCCTTAAAGCTGCTTCAGACTGTGTCTAATTGTTCATGTAACAGACCTTTCAAGCGTGTCAGCTGATAGTTAGGATCCAGTTTAATGAGGTTGCAGCAGAGAATGACCCTTGTCACTCTATGGGCTGACATAAACAACATTACTGTAAAGCACAAGTGCAGATGGTTCTTTGAACACCGGCAGTATTTATTTGCCTAGTCTTTCCCACCATAAACATATGCTGCACAATTTAATACCTCTAACTTTATATAGCATCTCATCATGGTCTCAAGGTCCACTACTATTACTGCCAAACACTTTCAAAAGCCTTTGTTCAGTAGCCCTGCAGAGACAGTATTACTGGGCCTTTAGGTTAATAAGCAGCTCTGATGTTAATTCAATGCGAGCAGTGAATACACATTCATATAAAGACGGATGCCAAAAATGACTATATGAATAGAACGTTTCACGCTCCAATACCCATCTCTGCTCCAGTCCCATTTTAAAATATCACAAAAGAAATACAGGCTGTAAGAAGAGGCAGTACATGAGGGGCTCGTGCAAAATTGATTTCACTTAACATCTTTATGGGATGATTGTCATGGCAACTGGTGTGCTCCTGGTATTTTTTTTTTTGTGCCAGTGACTGTGAGTCTGCCGGTAGCTTAGACTGACCTGATGTGAAACAGTAATCATTTCTTTCAGAGTTCAGTACACATACGTTCATAGCACAGAGCGATCGAGAACTGTGAAGATGTAATGTTTGTATCAGGCAGTGGAGAGAGATCTGATCTCAGTGACGATATCCTAAAAATATCACGTGTAAACACAAAGGCAAAATTAGATTGTTTATTAACTGGATACAGAGAGCATTTCACCACCTCTGTCCATGTTTCTGCAGTCGTACGACAACGGTGACTCTCAGCTGGACTCCTCAGAGCTGCTCAAATTCATCCAGCAAAATGACTCAGTTGTGGAGTTGCAGTCCTACGCAGACCAGGAGAGCAACAAGCTGCTCAGGTCAGTGTGTTTGTTTGTCGGTTTGCATGCTTATGCGAGCGTGAATGAGGGCAGCGTGGAGGGAGAAACAGCTCCTGTTTGTATTGTTCCCCTCAAAACTCCGTGAACATTTTCTTCTGTGGTAATGCTTGTACATGCTGATCCATATCTGTGTGCCGTGGTGCTATTTTAAGCTACGCAGCACAAGCCATTGAACTCTATCTAGCCAGTGCAAACTTTACCGAAGGCCTCCTGTGGGAGCCTGCGCTGGCATAAACACCTGTGCTCTGTGGGACACAACACTCTAAACCAATTATCCTTTATTCTGCATGCTTATTTCCTCTGCAATCTTCTGCTGCCACTGTATGGAGCAGCTAATATTTATTCAATGTTTGCATGTATATCTGTGCTTCCCAGGAGCCTGTGTGTCGACGCCCTCATTGAGCTCTCTGATGAGAACGCCGACTGGAAGCTGAGCTTTGATGAGTTCCTCAACTGCCTGAAGCCTGGCTTCAATCCACCAGAGAAGAGTGAGCTTAAAGTGACAGTTTGTGTACTTTGTCATAATGTAACATAAAGTTACACACCGGTAGATGTAGCGTATGGATGCACTGACATAAGCTCAGTCAGACAGTCCTGACACCCAGCAAACTGTGGAAACAAGCCTCAGATTGCTTTTCTTAATAGTTTGAGACACAGTCAGAGTTTTCACTTCAGCCTGCTCAGTCATGTGATGCCGATTTATCTGGGATAAAGTTCACAGGAAGCAGAGGCATAGCTCTGTCACAGAAAAAAATAACATTCACTGCAGAGCACTGAACCTCGAAGCTCTCCCAGACTCAAGGACACACGCACACACATTTGGTTGACTTTGTGTATTTGTGTTTAGAAATTCCAGGTTTACCACAGATGCAGGGTTTCTTTGGTCATGGAAATTCTGACTTTTAAGCCTGAAAGAGAATGATACACATCTTCAACATATTGAAAATATATTGAATTTATTTATTTCTTTTAAACTCAGACAGAAGTGCTTAAGTTTTGCTTAGCGTGGGTGTCGGCAGATTTGCTGACTTTGGATTAGTAAGCTAAAAATTTGCCAAAGGCATGTGCCTTTAAAACGAAACCACTGGATGGATGATGTGGCAATTTGAAATGCTGACAAGTCTTGGTCATGGAAATTGATTACAGTGTGTAAAGCTATTTCTATTATCATTTTTGCTAGTCTATTATCTCTTGTCTGGGGTGAATAGTTTACCATGTGTCTTTCTGCAGAATGTGCCTTGGAGGATGAGACATATGAGGACGGAGCAGAGACCCAGGTGGAGTGTAACCGCTGTGTTTGTGCGTGCGGCAACTGGGTCTGCACTGCTATGACCTGCACTGGTGAGTTAAAAATACCCGAGGTGATCTTAATTCTGTCTTTATGATCACTGTATTCACACACTCACGCATTAAGAGCATATTTGACCATTCTGTTATCTGTCCAGACAAAACGGCAGCTGTGGATGAGTCAGCAGATGCTGGGGCAGAGATGACTGAGGAGGAGTGGAACCTCCGTGTGGCTGAGCTCAACAAGCACCAGGTCTGACTGTGCACTCTGCAAACCCCTGTAAACAATCAAAAACGCAATTATATTAACGTTAACATGAGTCAGAATCAGAAGTGCATCCTACAGTTTCTCCACAGAGCAGGACAATATACCTGGTCACAGTAACAACTTTTCAAAGCCCTATCACTGCCCCATGCTCAAAGGATTTCACTTGATTATAAGGTCCATGAAATATCACTGACATGAGCCATAACCCAAGTGTCTGCCTTTAGAATCCTTCAGGATATAACCTTGATTACTTGCAATGTGTTTCTGGACAAAGAGCATTTGAATCAAACTGCTCAGCCAGCACAAAACAGTTCACAGAGGAATTGGTAGGTGTAAATTTTTATGTGACTGTGTACCAACCTAACATAGCTCAGTGAGCCGGGGCGTCAGCAGCTTTATGACTCCTGGCTTGAAAAGAGAAACAATAAATCAATAGCTGGGAAATAAAGAAATGTTTTCTAAATTAGGTCGATAAAACTATGAAATGGCGGTGGATATGAAATAGAAGGCAGGCAGCAGAAAAAAAGATCACCAACATATTCCTTTTTATTACAGATTGTTGAAGGGTAGGGGCGTCCTCGGCAAAGATTTTGTGTGGATGATTTAAATCATCAAATTATACAGTCAGTGATTCCTTAAAGTGAGTTATACAGAATTAGAGAAGTCAACATTCTCTAGAAGTCTTAAAGAGGAACTCCACTAACGTCACATATTACAGTCTGTTTACAGGTCTCGAGGAATCATGTTGCATATGTGAAAAAAAAGTAGTGTCAAGCCTTTTGTAGCTTCAGAGAGAGCTGTGCAAAGTCAGCTGATGTCAATTGAGTAAGTGTCAGTTGTTGCTGAAGACTAGAAGTCTAGAAATGAAAAAAAATACAGCGAGCTGTCATGTGATGTCTGTGGAACTAAAACTTGGGCAAATTGCAAAAATAACAGACAGTCTTGTGACTCGTGTGACATGTTGCCCAATGTTACAAAGAATTTCTTCCCACCTGAAAAACAGGAACACGCCTCCTGGCTGCAGAAAAATGTCATTATTATGACGAGCATGGTTTTCTGGGTTAGAAAGAAGTAATCTTACCAGACCTCTGTAGCTCGCTGCTCATCTCTGCTTGTGGCAAACAGCTGGAGGTTACGATAGCCGCTACTAGCATAGCACACCGGAATCTCATGCTGTGATCCATTTACGTTGCTACGAGCGGTGAGACTCAAGATGATGTCGTAAAATGACGTAACTTCCTGTTTAAACTGGCGGTATGCGTCCACGTTTGCGTTTGTACCAAAGATGGATGCCTCCAAGAAAGCAGTCGTCGCTATTGCAGTAGCTACTCAAATGTTGGCAGACAGTTTGCTTTCACCTCGAACGTAGCAAGCCTTTATTATTAGCAACACTGCTAGCTACTTTCACCAACACCAATGGATAAACAACACATACACGATATTCCACACACAACAACACATCATAAAGCATTCCCATAAGGCAATGTGCACGAGTAATTAAAATGAAGACTCAAATTTGCTAAACAGTAACAATAATAGTAAAGAGCACAGCCACCAGGGTGCAGCCATCTTTGCTTTTGTCAGTCTTTCGAAACTCGTAGTCCTCTGAGTTCACACGAGACCGCTACTGGTAGAACCTGCGTAATTTTGCACAGCTTCCTGTCTTTCCTACCGTCTTACTGGTGGTGAGATCTATATGGAACAGGCCCATCAGACCAAACTGTCAGTGGTCAAGTTGCTTTGTGGGTAATGCAGGCACTGATTTTGACAAGTTAGAAGACTGTGGAATAAAAAAGATGATACCACTGGTTCTGCTGCGTTGATTTAGAATCTAAATTGACACATGAAACAATCATGAACGCTATTGGTTGCAAGGCAACTAGTGGCACCTCACAAGTGTCACAGAATTACATTACAAATTCATGGATGAAGAGCTCAAACTTGAGGTTGAACAATTTCAATGAAACTGCTAAACTGTCAGTTTTAAAGGTGTAAAGGTGTAAAGGTGTTAAGGCAAGGCAAGCTATGTGGTATCTTAGTTTGTGAAAGTGGCTCCTGAACCTGTGCTGCCCTCAATCATATGCTGGCATCCTAAATTTGCACTCGGTCATAAGGACTTTAAGAACCCAATAGATAGTGCAATGCTGGGTAAAGTAATCTTTTAATTTATAGCCTAATATGAGGAACAATGATAGAAACACTTGGCAACAGAGGTGCCCTAAAAAGGGCTGGTATCACTAAGAACATGATGGAATAATTCTACAGATGTTGCGGAAACAACAAAGAAACAAACCAAAAATGGTACAAAAAAAGAAGTTCTGGAACCCCATGACAACAAATAAACATGTAAAACCTCCCTGGGTGGTCATTCTAGCGCTGCATACAAATGGAACTCATGAGCTCGTGTTTACCACATGGGAAGTCGCGAAAATAAACTCATGAACTCTGAGCTATCGGAAAATTTCCACTTATAAAGCTGTAAGTAGTCCAACGGGGTGAGTTCATTTGGACTCCTCTTGTGAAATGGTAAACACGACCTCATTTGAACGCAGCATAATACCTCTACAGACAAAGAATAGTAATCTAGAACCCAAGAGTGGGAATCCATAACAAAGTACTACAACCTGTCCTGCCAGACTACACCTCTCTGGAACCTCTACATTCATAATATTTTTCGTGTTATTTCTGCTCCTCTGTGTGCTTGCTTATTTGTGTGACTGAAAGCATGAGGCTCACAAGGCAGGACTAGGGCTCTGGCTTGAGGCCATGGCTGAGTCAGCAAGGTCATGTACTCTGTACTCCAGAAGGGCAGCTTATAATGCCTCTGTAAACAAATGTGGCTCTGTGGGTACAAGTTCGGTGTGATTAGGTGCACTCTAAATTTAGTCATGAGGACCTTGCTTTGAAATACAATGTTGGTTTTAGTGAGCATTCAAGTGATGTGTGTTCTTCAAAAAATGTTATACAAATACTCATCACATCATCATGTATTCAGTGTGTTAAATTATATCTCACCTCTCTGTTGTTGTTTGAAATACAGGAAACCGTTGAGAAGATGAAGAGCAGCACAAAGGAGGCCTAAATAAGGATGCAACGAAGGAGAGGATGCACGTCATCACCCTTCCTCCATACTTGATTTACCTTGCGGCCATGTGTTGTTATTAGACTGACTTTTTCATGTTTCTCTGCTATGTTAATTATTATACTTTTTTTTTTTTTTTTTACAATGTTTAAGTGTTTGTGTTGATGTTTGTTAGATTCAGGGGTTATCAAAGAGTATTATAGGATTCCCTTGTGTTCAGTACTGTCATATTTGATTGTATTACTGCGCCTCTACACTAGCCTTGGGGCTATTTTTACTACAGTTCCTATATTTTTACAGTTATTATAAAAAAAAAAGTCAAGTTGTCACTGTTTTGGATTAAGGAAGTCATTGTTGGAGAAGGTAGTGAAGTAAAGAGCGTGGAAAATTCTACCTGTTGAAATGAGGAAGCTGTCGGAGCATAGAGAAAGCTGACTACCTGACACCTGCAGCAGCATGTTTTTCTACACCCTCATGAGTTTTATGGTCAGCAGCTTGGTCGAAGACGCTGGGACACTAAGAGAGTAAAGCTACTAGTGATTTTGATTTTGTTGCCATTTAGAACTGCCACAGTAGGCCACTACTTGACCAATGCACTTCTCTTTCTTTGTCTTTATCTTTCAAAGGCTTTAGTTTATCACAAGCCTGAAATTTGTTTGTATCTTACTGCTAAAGTGATAATTTTGCTGCAGATTAGTTTGCTTCTATGTACAGTATGTTATTGGCTTGAGTTGGAACTTATCGTGTTCCCATGTTATGCTCAGGCGAGTCTCTCTGGTGCTTTTTCAGTTAAACATTTCTCTGTCTGTGTCTTACATTTCTGAGACAAAGACATAGTGGTCCAGCTTTCAGTCTGCACCCAGGTGAGACCTGATCTTTGAATATAGCATGATGAAAACTGAAACCAAAGTCTTGATGAAGTGTTTGAATGATGTACAAAATTCTCCGGGTAAAACATTACTCTGGACCCAGCAACAACACTATACCTGTGCTTTCAAAATCACTCTAACAGAAGGACTAGCCTCACTGTCAGCTAAAGTAGCGTAGACGCATCAGTAACTGGGTGCATATAAATTGTTTGTGTGTGTGCGTGTGCGTGTGTGATTGTGTGTGTGTGCGTGCTATTAAAGTGTGATGCTGAGAGTAGTTTGTTAAATGTGTTTATATGTTAAAATCCTGCATCTAAATTGGGAGGATTGACAATAAAAAAATCAGTGCCTTAGACCTGCAAAAAGTATAGGTCTCTACCTTTGCCTGCGCGTTGGCTTTTACGCCACGTGGCATAGAAAGAGTGAGTGTGCTTTGCTGAAATTTAGCAGTAAACTAGTGCTTTGTGACTCTATCCCTGATAAATGTCTGTGTGAAAGTTGCATTACTAGGTTCAAGCTAAATCTTTATATTCCACTAAAAGTGCAGAGACTGTAAGGAATATGTATGTATGCCAATAAAGCCCGTACACCACAGCTCGGCTTTGTTACTTTGTGTGTGTGTGCTTGTGTCTGTCAAATTTCAATTTCAAATACTGGGAGTGAAAGAAGAAGCTTCCCTTGGAGAATAAAAAATAACTGTCTGACTTGGAAAGTAGTCTGAAATCGAGTCAAGTTGTTTCTTTCTCCTGGGCAGGAGACAGGAGAACACTCACCCAAATATTCAAATATGCCCAAAATGTCCGCCTCAATATATTAAAAGAAAAAAAAAACGACTTGCTATGCTACAATAGGAAACCAAGCAACACAGTCCAAAACAATCATCAGCAAATGTAATCATAATCATGAATATAATATATAATATTATGTATGGCCATGTCTCAAGCTAGTTTCCTGTCTCTGTTAAGTAGCTGTTCATTATTCACTCTACAGCAGGAATCGGCACTTCAAAATAAAATCTCTATGCTGGAAATTCACTGTACTTGAAAATAAAGTGTGTTTTTTGCAAAGTTTATACGTTAGCAAGTCACTTGCGGTCCATTCAGAATGTACCAGAGACTCAATTTTGGATTACGACCCACCAGTTGGGAACCACTGACACAGACTATATCATTGTCGACTGTTCTAGTATTTAAGTGTTTGTACATCATAAAAATGTCATAAAAGAGGTAATAAAAAAGTCATAGCATATGTCATAAAAAACTCATCACATGCACTTTCCCTGTGCAGTCTTTAGTCATATGCTGGCTCCATAAAAAGGCACTGATATAAACTTTGAGAACCCCTGATCTAAGATATTTTGTTGAAACGGTCTGTTTAGCTGTTCAGTTTCTAAGGGTGCTTTCACACCTGCCCTGTTTGGTTCGGTTCAATCGAACTCAAGTTTGTTTGCCCCCTGAGTGCGGTTCATTTGGGCAGGTGTGAATGCAGCAATTGCACTCGGGTGCGCAACAACCACCTCTTCAAGAAGGTCTCAGTCCATTTACAAGTGAACTCTGGTGCAGTTCGTTTGTGGTGAGAACGTGTTCTGATCTGGATCTGAACCAACTGCAGTCACATGACACATTGTTTAGGTTAAACATGAGCATGTTACAGTCCTGGAGGATTATTAATGTGTGCCTCCTCCTGTACTGCCTTAATATGCACATTCAGCACATCCAATGCATCAAAACATTGTTTTCTAGTTGGAGCCGCGCCTCGTTTTCAAACTGTATGCTTTGACTCAAATGAACAATGACAGCAATATAGTCCACGATGAGCAGCACTAAAATCAACCTGCGTAGTTGTCCCTCCATTGTGACATTAGAAAGTGTCACATTTATCCTGCAAGTGTACTCTTCTCCAACGTTTTGTTTACTTCCTGGATTTTTCCCACATGGAAATTCTGACCAATCAAGAGCAGCTTTCTCACACAAGGCATTTTATCTGGTCCACTTGTAAATGCTGCCGTGAGAACACAAACCAACTCTAGACAATTATACAGCTTTGTAACAAAATTAGTTCCTGATTCAGACCAAAGCAAGACAACTCTAGGTCTGAAAGCACCCTAAAAACACCCCCCTCTAGGAGGAAGTGTAGATCTATAAAGGGTCCCCCCTCAATGTTAAATAGGTGATTACGGCCCTGCCTTCCTCTAACAAACACAAAGCATATGGAACCCATTACTTTATTACTGGACTCTCTCATCTGGCTGCCAGTATTGTTCAAAATCCAGTATTTTGTTGTTGACTATCAGGCACTGCATGGTAGTGACTCAAAGTCTTTTAGGTCAGGTAATCACTGTACAGAACGTTCACAAGCTCGGCTTAAAAGGACAGCTCATTTACTGTCTTTGCCTCCAAATTTTAACCTTAACAGTTTCTCAGTGGTGCCAGTTTAGAGATAAATTCACAAAGTGCAAACTTGTATTCGAAAGTTAAGAGATTTATCCCCACACTAGTCAGCCAAGAGACAGATGAAAGAAGTTCAGTTACCAGTGCTTGTACAGGCAGTCGTACATCACAACAGGATGTATTTTGTTTGGTCTGTCTCTGTTTACTGGGAACTGAAAGTAGAGGCCTGAATCCCACAACTCCATTTCAATAACATGTTTTTGTTACACTTCCTATTCTGGCTGCCTCAGTCAGTGAAGCCCCCATAAATTTTTCACAGGGGTGGCCAAACGGGGCCACTGAAAGTCTTGGGGTGGCACACCTACACTAAAAGCCATTACTGAATTATAGGAATTATATCATGCTGTTGTAGCAGCCTATACAGGCTGGTTGGAAACGATGTCAGTATGAGACTTAAGAAATCACATACTGGTTTACTTCAGTTTCTTATTTTACAGTTAGGACAGATGTGAAAATACAGTTGGTTATGCAGGGTGAGAGCACAGGTCACATTTACTGGTACTGAATGAATTAACTGGATGGTTTTAACTACAGGATGCGTTGATTTGACTGATTTAAGTTAATGTGAACTGTGAAAACACACAAGGGAGCTCTGCTGCTTTGCATTGCCTCTGGTACGATGAGTTATTCACCTGAATCCTTTTTGAATAGATTGAAATTGTTCTTTACACAGTAATATAATAATACACAATAATATAATATAATATAATTAAAAAACAATAAATAAATGGATAAATAAATAAGAAAAAAATATAAAATCACACACATAACAAATACACACATATACATCCACCAATACTATTTGTCAGAAAGAAGAGAGAAAAATCCCTAACAACCTTAGGAGTAATACAATCTGGGAATTTAGATATTTCAAATGTAACTCAAGGGTGGCACAGTGGTGTAGTGGTTAGCACTGTCCCCTCACAGCAAGAGGGTTCCTGGTTCAATCACGTTCTCCCTGTGTCAGCGTGTGTTTTCTCTGGGTTCTCCAGCTTCCTCCCACAGTCCAAAGACATGCAGGTTAATTGGTGACTCTAAATTGTCCGTAGGTGTGAATGTGAGTGTGAATGGTTGTCTGTCTCTATGTGTCAGCCCTGTGATAGTCTGGTGACCTGTCCAGGGTGTACCCTGCCTCTCACCCAGTGTCAGCTGGGATAGGCTCCAGCCCCCCCAAGACCCTCAAAAGGATAAGCAGTTATGGAAATGGACGGATGGAAATGTAGCTCCACCTATAAATTGGACTAGAGTATGGAAAAATTCAGTGTCAGCATCCTGCAGGTTTTATTTGACTCCAAAAAGGGGAAGACAACTTACCCAAACTGCACTCTCTGCTGTTTACAGCATCAGGGGACGTATCTTCACATGATGTGGGATTGCTGTCCTGTCAAGAAATTCTGGATGGATTTAACAGCTGTCTTATCCAAAGCTACCCAAATTCAATGAGCTTGCACCCAGCAACTTGTGCTTTTAAACGATGACACTTCATTTAATATGTCAATCATTCTCTGGCTTGCAGGTTGTGCTGCAGCAAAAAAGATGTTAATGTTAATGCAATACTCAGCATATCGCAACACGTGTAAAATCGCAATAATATTGTATCGCGACTAAAGTATCGTGATATGATCGTATCGTGGAGTAACGGGTGGACTTTAGTGTTGTCTGCGTTGTGTTGATATGAAGAGGCCCAGACCGTGGATATCTTCAGAGGCGATCTACGTTTATTCCTGACCGCAAGAGGTAAAAACAAAATCCTCCATCAGCTACAACCATATAACTCGAGCCCCTCTCCCATGGAGTACAATAGCAAAAGGGTGGCCATGTTACATTTAATACAATAAAACAGAGAAGACATACCTGACAGCAAGAGGTAAAAACGAAATCTTCCGTCAGTTACAACCATATTAACTCGAACCCCAACACAAATTAAGTGACACAGGAATATGTAAGCATAAAATTAACTTTATGTCTATAACTTAATGTCGTTTACCTCTCCCATGGAGTACAACAGCAAAAGGGGAGAGGCAAGGCAGGAGACGCCCCTTTACAGGTGGGGTACCCCCAAAGGTGAACCTAGGGGTGCAGAAACTGAGAATCAAACGTTCCACATATTGATTATGGAGGCCTAAGTGTGTCAGGTAATAACAACTGAAACTAATTTTGTGTAATTATAACACTTAATATTACAAATACACATTTCACCTTGTTACACATATTACTGCTGTATAAAAGACCCTGTTACATTTAGTCGCACTGTATCATATCTTATGAATAGCTGTCATGTTTTGATGACAGAATCTTAACTACAGCAGTTGCTCAAAACTGTACACATGCAGTACTTGCAGAGATAAGCAGAAAATCTCCACCTCTACAGCTTGCCCTAGTACTACTCACACGGTAACATGAACACACAGAGCTGTGTCAGTGATATGGACAGGTCTGAATGCAGTGGGAGAGACCCAATTATCCTGTACCCTTTTCTCATGCTATGCACATCCAAGTCAGCAGAGTATTGCATAATGTAACAGAGAGGGGGTGTTGCATAATGGCAGATCGCACTGTTGGCAGTTGGCATCGCGGATCACCGGCCTCTGTTCTTCCGTTGTTGCAATAACTCGAAATCAGAGCAATCACAAACACCAACGTGATATTGTATAGCTGTAAAAGTGTCAATAAAGTGCATTAACCCTGCTACAACTGCCTTAATTAACTCGGTTGTAAATGACAGATTGGGAGATTAGCCAATCAGCACTCGCGTGGGCGGGGCTTGTCGGAGAATTAACCAATCGCTAAACACAGAGGCAAATATTCCCGTGGAAGAACGGCTGCATTGTAGGCGAGCGTCACCGCATTCAGTGTCGCCTCATGTAGCTACAGTAGCCTGTCCTCACTACTAAATTAGTGACCTAGATTTTCACTAGAGATGCGGTTAAATGTTACGGGCGGGTGTGTAGAGGTATCTCCCTTCTTCATGTCAAAAAAAGAAAAGTCGTGGAGCTAACTCGCGGTTTACGGGGGCGTCCAGCCTACAGCAAAACTTCTGCAAGGACTTTGTTCAGAGTTTAAATTCACGCTAAAATCGCCAAAATGGAGATTCACGAAGGGGCAGCGGCGACGGGCGACAGCGTGCTCGACTTCTCCCGTCTGAATCTGAACACTTTCAGCGCTGACAGTCTGAGCGACGAGAGGAAAAGGGACACCAGACAGCTCTACTTGAACTACAACCGACTCAACTCGTTGCCAGCGTCGGTCAGCCTGTTCTGCAACCTCGAGTTTTTGGACATTAGCAACAACGGACTGTCGGCCATCTGTGAGAGCATTACGCGACTGACCAGGCTGAAAACACTCATCGCCAAGAACAACCGCCTGGACGAGTTCTCGCTGCCCAAAGAGTTCGGCTCTCTGCAGCTGGAGGTGTTGAACTTTAGTGGGAACCGATTTGAGGAGATCCCGCTCCAGTGTATGAAACTGCTGCGGCTGCAGTCGCTTTCACTCGGCGGAAACAGACTGAAAAGTATACCTGCAGAGATAGAGAACCTAACCAGGTAAGCCATGATGGAGAGGTAATAGCAGAAGCTAAAAAGTTAACGGTTAGCTAACTTGACACAGCCGTTAAAAGTCCGAAAGAGTAGCAAGGGCAGGTATCCAGCGAGGGGCCACTGTCACATAACGTTACTCATACACGGTCACTTTGTAGCTAACAGTTAGCTAACGTCACTTTAATCGACGATATCCACGACTAAATACAAATAAATCACATTAATGGACGTGGTGGAGACAAAGAAGACACCCCATGTTAATGCTCTTTGTTATATTTCCGTATGAGGCAGGAATGTCGAGTTTACACCAATGTAATTAACCGTTAATGTCATTAATTAAACCGTTATCTATATTAATGTTAGCCGCTGGTTCGTTTCCGTTAACTAGTACATGACATGGAGCGCACGTGCTTTGCTATGGCTACCTGCTGTATTACCGTATATAAGTTGCCGGTATGCGCCTGATTTACAATGGCAGTAAACCCTGAGTGTTTGGTAAGCAATTAATCTGTTGCAGTGATATTATAAAGTAAAATTAAGGCCTGCTTATTGTCAGATGTGACAAACTGTGCAGCTAAAATACAAGTTCATTCATGATAAAGCAGGTAATCACACAATTAATCGCCGTCGATTTCGATATTTTTTGAATGTTTTTATTGCTTTAGGGACTGTTCGTTATTTATGAGAGGGCAGGGAGTGGTGCAAAAAGTGGGAGGCATGTTGAATCATTTTTTAAGCACTGAAGAGGGAGTTGCTCTTTTTTGCAGGGTGTCTTCAGTTCCTTAAAAAGTTTCAAAATGTCTTCAATCAGTGTTACAACAACAAGGCCTTAAAAGTCATTAAATAGTCTTTTTTTTATGTGTGAGCTCGTAACTGCTACAAACATTTTATCTACCTTTATTTGTCCTTTTTTAATTTCTTTTTGTGAAAATGAGGGAAGCCTTTCTGTGTTAAAGCTAGGGCTGGGCAATATGAAGATATTATATCGTTATCGAGATATGAGACAATATATCGTCTTAGATTTTGGGTATCGTTGTATCGTGATACGGCATAGATGGAGTTTTTTTCCCTTGTTTTAAAGGCTGAATTACAGTAAAGTGATAAAAACTTACCACACTCTGTATTTGTTTCAATGCCTTACCCACTTAGTGGTTATATCCACATTATTGATTATTACTGAACGACCTCATTGTGTTAATCTTTTCTTAAAACAAAAAAATAATAGTTATCCCCACAACTTTTTTACATCAGAGTTCAATTTTGTCTCCTAGTCCTAGTATTAATGAAGTGCTTTTGAGGAGTTTTAAAAAAATACTAAGATATATATCGTGTAACGAGAAATAGCCTGAAAATATCATGATATGATTTTCAGCACACATCACCCAGCCCTGGTTAAAAGTCCATATTTCTAATGGTACGAATCTTTATAAAACTATAATGCAGTCATTTTACTTTATACTAGCACTTACCTCTTGGCGAAATGATTAAACTCACTCTAATAACCATATTCCTGCACAAGACCACATATATACTGCTTGCCTGCAATGCTTACCTGTGATAAAACATGATTTGTCCAAAACTGTGTCTTAAATTTGGTGTAAAGTTGTCCTGAATTAAATTAAATTTAACTGTCTGATACCTGTAGACACCCTGTTTTGGCCTAGGGGAGGGGCATACAACTATAAATGGCTGTATTTTGTATTTTACCACCACTTCTTTGCCAAAATGCTATGATTTATCATAGCCAGAAACTGTAAAAACAAATATTATCGTTGGAGTTGTAAATTTCAGACGGTCCCTGAATACATTATGGTGGTGAAATGCTTCCCTCAGAAAAAAATATAACCAAATCTAAGTTTAAAATAGTTATATAGTGAAAATAATAGGTAGTTGCAGCGTTATATCAACTACAATGTAGTTGATTAAATAGCCTAGTAAGACAGTGTCACAGTGACACAGGACAGAACGTCTAATCTGAGCATACACTCATTCAGTATTATCTCTCCAACCATGCTGGCCTTCAGCCAAACAGCCACTAAAGTTGGGTACATTGCAAAAGTTTACGCTGACATTTAAAACGTTTGGTGCTTTCTTGGTTTGCATTTGCCAGAGTCAACTTTTATCTGTGTGCTGCATGTGCTCCATATGGAAAACTCAGATTCCCTTTAAATCAGTTGTGTCATATAAAGTACTATGAAGCAACTTTAATCGCACTTCACCTGCTGTTTCGCGTGAGTCAGAGGAGTTGACCCACTTAATTAACCTGGCAGTAATATTTGTAAAACTGTTTACAGTATCCCTCACACAGCCACACCCAGGCGGCAACCTGTATGACATTTGAAAGTGTGATTTAAATAGGGTCATTTTATCCCTCTCCTTTGTAGATGTTATTATTTTTATGGCTATCGTGGTGTTTAACACTCTGCAACCACTTTAACATCTGTCTGTTTGTGTCATGTTGATTTCCAGGCAGTTTATCTCATAAACAACGTGATTCATAGTGTAAGCAGGGAAATTGGTACGCTCTGTTCCTGTAACTACCCCTAACTGGTTTTGAAAATATGCAGATTTAACTAGGATAGGAAAGTAGTAGTGTCATGGAAATTTTTGAGACACATTCATTATTGTGGTCAAATGTATTCAAAGCGATTAAACAAAAAATAGAGCAAGTACAGGCGGAGACGCTGCAAGAATTTCATGTGGCCACACTGGAGTGAAAAATAGGTTTATAGGAATTCTGAAAATAAAATTAAAGTATGGTGAAAGAATAGGATTGATGACACTGCAGACAAGACTATTGACACAAAACAACCCTTAGTGTGTGCAGCAGTCAGTTTAAATCTTTAAGTAGAAGTATGTTTTCTGATAGTGTGGAAGAAATTGACAGAAAAGGAGGCCAGCCATGAGGTAATTTCTTTCTTATCACCTCCAAGTTTAACAGTAGCAAGTCACACAGTGACCCACTGTCAGGCCAAAGATCAAACACGCATGCAGTCACACTAGTTTGGCACATCCAGTAATGAAGTGAAGAAGAGGCAGGGGGTGAAAAAGGCCACTAAATTAATAATCAGATGTAGCCAGCCATTATTAATTTGATGATATCTTGATTCTCTACACAGCCGTCTGGCTCCAATTTGTTCTCAAAGGATTTTTGGGTGTTTATTTAATTTCCTAAAGTTCTAAACTACATTGCAATGAGACCAAATGTTAATGCATTTTCCACAATGAGGCGTCAGTGATGGGTCAGATTATTTATTAGCTCCATTTAACTTGAAATACTTATGTAGCTTAAAGCCAAAAAAAAGGTATTTGGAGGCACATACGTTGACTGAATACTGTGCACATAGTTAATGTGTAATGATGATCTCCAGCCTCTACTTTTGAAGTGCAGCCTGTGTCAAATAGGTTTTTCTCCACAGAGGAGATTTGGTGTCACAGTAGGAAAATTACAGGTGTTAGTAGTCAAATTCACGATGGCTGAATTCCATTTAGCTGCTTTGGTTTTAGGTTCTTGGCATTGTGCATGCTGGCTCACTAACACACTGTCATGGCTCACTGGGACACTTAAATAGAACAGAGCCATCTTATTAGTAGGGGTGTAAATCACTAGTTTCATCACGATACCGAATTATATTGATTGTTTGGAAAACGATATGGTATTTGCAAATATCATCAAGTCTACCACAGTATTACGATTCAGTTCGATTCAGGGGCCTGCGACCAATATGAGAAGATATAATATGTCCATTTACCACAGGCGGTCACAGAAGAAGCTGCTATCCCTTTCTTTTTAGCTTTTAGCTAAAAACAACACACAAATACTTGTGACCTGTTAAGTGCAGTAAAGTTTACTTTAAACGGCACTCTGCTAACACACATAAAACAGCACATGGGATAAGTTAGCCTTCTGGCTTCTGCCATAAAGCCCTTTCTTGAAGAAAACTTTTCATTTTAGCCCAAACCATGATCTTTTTCCTAAAACTTAAGTACTATCTGGCTTAAGCACCGAAGGCAAACTTCTCCCAACAGACATAAAACATGGATTATTAACACAATCATTTTACAAAAATACAAAATTCCGCTTACTAACTGTCAAGGTTCATAGAGAAAAATCATTTTTCGCTAGATACACATCATTAGCTTTGACACTTTTGCAGCGCATACATTAGCCTAGCAGCTAGCACACTTTCTCTGCTCATAGCTTAGCAACTTATTAGCAACACCAGTGCTTTACCTGCTTTTTAAATGTTGACAAGTCAAAATGTCTGCCATTTAAAAGCCCCATCTGCATGTAATTTTGATAAATTTTAAGAGATTGTTTCCCCTTTGATATTTTTTTCTCTAGGGCCAGTGTTATCAAGTGTACTTATTTTGAATCACAAAACACTAAAACACACAGTCTAAGCATGGGTGAACAGTATGTAGCTGTAAAATGTCTACAGGATTTAATATGTCTTAATGTGTTTGGAGAAGGAAACCTAAATGCAGTTTTTCTTGGGTGAAATGGCCCAGAAAAAAGGCTTCAGTTTTGCTTACTTGCGAAAATTGCTAGCTTTTTATATTGTCCCTGACACACACCATAGCCAGCCATTCTCAATCTCTGGTGGCTGATTTGTGTCACTGTGTCGGTGAGGGCAGCGAGCAGACCCTGAATGTCTCAGTCCCCGTCACAGAGGGGGCTTGCTCAGTGCTCAGCCACCAAGGACAGTATAATGGTTTCCTGTCTCGCAGTCGCTGTGTCATCAGTTCCAGCAGGCAGATGGCCTGACAGCTTACTTTCGCTGACCAGCCATCCATTTCTCTCTCCTCGTCTCTCTTTTTCACTCCCAATTACGCCCCCGTGTACTCTATACATCCATTAACCTACCAGGGTCCTTTGTTGTCTTAATACACAACAATTTTGTTGTCTGCTAAACTTGGAAGCAGTGATTTTGTGATCATCATGTGTGTAATTAAGTTTATCTTTGTTAAGAATAGTAAAACAGATGTAAATTTATGCCATAAATTATCCTTGCACAGTTACTTTTTGCACATGTGGGTGATGCATAGCTGTGTGTTACTCAAAAAATGTCCTCAGGATCTGAGATAATTTTGGACTTGTTATTGTCTCTTCGCCTTTTGTCTTTGTGATAATTTGTAAGCCTGGCCCCACAAATAAATTCAGACACACAGAGACACAAGCACCTGCACACTACTGTAGCGCTTCATCATATAATCATGTGTCTTTAGCCCCCCCTTGTGGAATGTAATCGTTTTACAGTTTTTTCTGGCTGAGGCACTATCATTAAAACTAAAGGCTATTTTTTGCATAACTACACACTAACCACAAAATCTTACACCAAACCAGCAAAACATTAAACATCTTAAGCAAAAGCAAACAATTCTTGCAAAACTCTTCTTAAAAATGTGTTTTTGTTTCAATACAGTACACACAAACCATCATCATCATAGTATAAATAAAAACACTTGTGGCTTTTGCTTTTCCTTTCTGCAGGGCATAGCGGTTTGCAGTCAAGTTTTGTCACACATAAAGTAACACACATACACACAGGTATCCAAATGTGTAAAGTATAGATCTTTATTCCTAACATAACACACTGTCAGTACACATGTGGGAAAAGTTCATCTTTTCCTCAATGTTGTAACCCTCCTCAAACATCAAAACCACACTAGTCTAGCAAAAATGAAAACATTTACACTTGGAAAAAACCTAAATCTTGTTTAATCTTGGCTTCTTTGTGAGTCTGCCCACAAGACGTCATCCACATAGCTCTGTCTAACATTGGGTCTCATTGTTGTTAAAACCAGCTGTTTACCTGTGGCATATTTATAGCACACAAGCTCTGATTTGTTTGTGAACTCAGTGCCTAAAAATGTTTTCACAAATGTTAGTGTGGAAATGCAGTTGGCAAAATAGTGTAGCAGTGTAGTGAGCAGTGTTTGCAGTTTTGCAACAAGTGTGTTAAGAAATTACAAACTGAGTGTAAAGCAGAGAGAGCGCATTCAGTTTGGCACACTTGGTAAATGCATCGTGTTTAAGTGTTTAAGCATTCAGAATAAAAATTGTAACTTAGGGACAGGCAGCTTTGTTGATCAGAGAAATTCTCTTTTATAATGTCTTAACCTCTCATGTATCAACATGGTTACTTTGGCACTGTGGCATCTTTTATTACAAACTGCAAATGTTGTAGCTGAACCTCCAAAAACCATGTAATGGTAAAGTCAGTAAAAAAAAAAAAAAAAAAAAGCTTATTTGAATTGATCCCTGTCCTCATGCTCAATGTGTTGGCAATGAAATTGAGTTTGTATTTAAAGTAACGTGAAAAATAAATAAGTCTTTCCTATTAATTTTGGGATCCCATAAAATATTGCATCTAGAACAGCAACTAAAAAAAATTACATTACAAATTCTAAATCGACCCTTTTCCTTTCTTCCTTTCCTCTCTTTTGTCTCTTAGTTTGGAGCTGTTGTATCTGGGTGGAAACCACATCACAGCCATTCCTCCTGAAGTGGCTAACCTGCCCTACCTCAGCTACCTGGTCCTATGTGACAACCGCATCCAAAGCGTCCCCCCGCAGCTCACCAGGTAACAGCGCATACACCACCACAGTGTAACCTTCAGTAAACAATATCCAGATTACATGAAAGCCAGATGTTCATGTGCTGTAGCCCTGCATGTGTCTGATAATTGCACACACGTGCAGCCATGTTTTGTGGGTGAAATCATTTCTCTTTCTCACTGCAGGCTCCACTCGCTGCGATCTTTAAGTCTCCACAACAACTTGCTCACGTACCTGCCGAGGGAGATCCTCAGCCTGGTGCACCTGCAAGAGCTCAGTCTCCGTGGCAACCCGCTGGTGGTGCGCTTTGTCAAGGAGATGACCTACGACCCCCCGTCACTGCTAGAGTTGGCAGGACGTACCGTCAAGAGCAGAAATATTCCCTACTCCCCCCGCGACCTGCCGTCAAACCTGCTGCGCTACCTAGACCTGGCCAGCAAGTGCCCCAACCCCAAGTGTGCCGGTAAGACTTTATTTCACAGTATTTGAAGAAGATGTACAGACTGACGCCGAGTTGTTTTTATTTGATAAAATCTTAGGATTTTTCTTCTGTTTCTGTCAACCTTTTTAGCTTGAGATCCCTTAAAATTAGCAGTATCCATATGTGACCCCTGGTTACCGGTTGCATATGTCTACCACTTGTGACCAATTCAAGCAAAAACTGATTTTTACCTTTGTTTTATTTATATATTTTTAAGAGACCTGAATAAGTAGAAAAATATCTACTAATTTTCCTGAAAAAAAGACATAGAAAAGAGGAGAATCTGAGAAATGAAGCATAGCCTGTGTAGCATAAAAGTTTAATGTTTTTGATGATGTAGTGATCCCTCAATGCGAGGCCTGCGGGGGTCCCAATCCCAAGGTTGAGAAATGCTGTGATAACATATCCTGTGTTTATAACAGCAGATGCATTTACATGTAGCCTAATATTCCACTAATAATCAGATTTATAAACCAGTCAGAATAAATATATCTCATGTAACCACATCAGTTGGAAGAAACTGGTTGAGAGAGGTGGTGTTAACCTTTGATGACCCGGCCAATAGAAAAATACAAGTGCTTAATAACCCGGTGATCGCTTGAGCCGAAAAAAAAATATTGTTTCTGCAGTCTATCTATTGAATAAATTACATTTTCCCAATAAAGTTGGAAAAAAACCTTCTTCTTCTGCCATATTTCCAGCAGATTAGATGCTTCACAGCGGGCAGAACCACTGTGTGCAAGTCATCTAAAGTTAAATTTGGATTAAAGGCTTTGTGGCTTGTCAATGCACATCTTATCAGATCAATCTGTACAGCATCCATGTAAACAGTTCAGTTGGAATCTCTTATCAGAGTGATTTCATTTCGGTTGAGGAAATACTGTCCATGTAACTGCAGCTATTGATGTCATGTCTGTCTGTTATTATACTGTGTTGATGTGTCCATACATCTGCACAGAATAATACAAGTCACTGACCCTCCACTTGAACCTGGCTTTGTTTTCCTGTCACTCTCTCCAGGTGTCTACTTTGATTCATGTGTGCGCCAGATCAAATTCGTGGACTTCTGCGGAAAGTACCGGCTGCCCCTCATGCACTACCTGTGCTCCCCAGAGTGCACCTCTCCCTGCAGCTCCAACCCCCAGAGCGATGCAGAGTCTGAGGACGAGAGCAGCGTGCCTGCATACCGCCTGCAGAGGGTGCTTCTGGGATAGTACAACACGGAGGAGCCTATGACCCTCCAGAGAAGCCCAGCCTCGTCAGTCTGTCACTGTTTTTAGCATTTATACAGAGATGAACTCGGCTTTCAGACTTGACCACACATAAACACACATACTCACATACATCACAACACATACACAGTGACACTGTTAAACAGTCAGCCTCCTACTGGTGTCCTGAAAACACTTAAACTCCATTTAATGGAACTTTTCAGAAAGGAATCTGCTCCCTCTCACGCTGCATAATTTGAGTCAACAAAACCACATAGTTCCCACGCAGCCATGCAAATCCACAGTATGTCAGTCATGACCCCATCAGAGTGCTGGTCTCATGGTCGAGCATGGGAGGGCAGTAAAACTCAGTGAAGGCTGAAGGAGCGGCAGGGTACTTTTCCCCTTTCAGGGCAGCATACTTTAACTTTCATATGACACTTGGTGCTTTTTTTTGTAGCAGTAGCACATTATTCTGCATTTTCTGAAAGTTTAGACATGACCAATGTGTTTATTGTCCAGCTACTGCTCACACACACCAGCTTTTGTTTCAATTTCTCATACCAGGTGAGCGTCAAGGCTGCTATGCCAAACAGGAAACAAGTCTGGGACTTTTTAAAAACGTCCACAGAAACTACGACATTAGATTTACACTACAGTATTCTAAACCGATTAAGTACGATGTGTGAGATGGCCTTATTTACACTGTGTGTGGCCCTGTTGGGCAAAGTTTTGTACAGGTATGCTGTCTCACACAGTAGTAAAAGATCAAGGCCTATCTTATTTGTAAGAAGCTGCAGAGCTCCAGGCTCAGGCCCACCTCCTCCGTCAGATCTTTTCCAGCCCCAAGCTTAGAGAAGGAAGAAATTGTGTACGCCCACCAGAGACGATTTCATTATTTTGAATAAGCTGCACGTGCTCCACTGATAACACCAAGATAAACAGCCTAATATTTTGATATAACTATAGCTTATAAAGTAAGGTAAGGTAACATTAAGCAACAAATAACTTGCACTAACCTAATGAGTTTGCTATCATTTGCTAGCTATGTTAATGTTCTCAAAGTAGCGTTAGCTAAAACAGACTTAATACAATGTATTAAATATATATGCTACGTAGGGTATTATACTTACTAACATTTAACAGGGTAAAACAGTACACTGTGCAGTATAATACAGTGGCATGTAAACATTATTTACTGATAAGGAAGCGCAGTAAACAAACATGGTTTTCCACCATGGGTCCCAGCGCTGGAGGTGGGCCTGAGCCTGGAGCTCTGCAGTGGGACACTATTGGTTTTCATCAGCACTGTAGTCATTGCACACCAGCAGTCAACATTTTTGTCCTGATGCACAGTTGTTTTTAAATTAATCCAGAACACGAGTTAAGTGAGTGTGTGAAGAAAGCTTGTCCGGGCTCATTCGCAGGAAGTGGATGTGGGGTGGACCAGGGAAAACCATTCACTGTGTTCGCACAGAAACAATAGCTATTCAGCAAAACACAGTGGCGGCCTTCATGTTTATGTTCAGGGCTGTTAGTTTTCTCTGGGCATAAGAATATGGATGTGTGAGTGAATGGAGCCGACAGTCAGATATATTTCTTTCTGAATTCTTTTTGCGACGGAAACCTTCATTTTTAACAGGAAATGTATGTTTCTGTTCCTGGTTACATCTCTTCCTTCCTTCTTGTGTGGAAAGCTGGGAGATTTTAAAGGCCTCCCAGGCAGGTTGTGCCCATTAGCGAGGAGGAAAACCTCCCACCGGCTTCACATTAGACTTAAACGTTTAGAAAACAGAAGAACGCTTCTCTATGTTACAATAATCTCTACTAGAGCATTTAAGTGCCTTACTAATGGTGACTTCTAACACAGCGGTACGAAGAAATGTGATACATGCACCCTGAAATGTGACAAGATTAACATTATGAATTATAAAGTCATTTTTTTTGAGTGATTTTTGTACTCATCCGCTAACAGCAATGAAACAAGTAACCTTTTTATAACAAATGCTTTTATAGAAATCCTTTTTCAAATGTTAAACACTATGGTATGTATTTAAATGACCTAAAGAATAGATGGCACTTAAACAGAAAATATATTGAGATATATTAATTGTATTTACTTGTACCCCATTCGGATAATGTAAGTAGACTGTACAGTATATAATAACAAAAATAAAGACTGTAATATCTCTCAAATGTGTTTGGGATTTGATTTGAGCTGCGAGTGTTTTAGGAGAGTGTAGGAAACATTTTCATTTAAGTTTAGGTTGCATTAGACGCCTTCGATGCCAGTTGCTAAAAGGGAAGATATTTACAAAAGATGCACAACAGCTGCCAGAGAGTTTGAAGTGTGCGTGCTTACATGAACCAATCCAGCCATTTTGTAGTGTGAATGTGTCCAGGTTTCATTTGCATATGAAGGTGAGTTCATTATCGAGGCTGAATGCCTAGAGACCCTTTCCATAACCCAGAGCCGAGAGAAGCCAGGGTGAGCGCATTCTGCCTCGCACAATCTGCTAATCCTTTAACATCACCTGCCAAGAGCCATTAACCACTTTGTTTCCTCTTCTCTCGTCTCTCTTTACGCTTTCTGTCCCTATCTCGGCAGCTCATTCCACTTCTTTTCACCTCGCTGTTTCTTTCAGCCCGGCTGGCAAGAGAGATGCTTTGAGTATCACATATTTTGTTTGTTTTCAATGGTCTTTGACCAAGTCACAGTTGGGCTCCAGTGTTTTTGCAGTGTTTCTCTTTTTCCCTCTTGTTCACAGTTTCAAACAAGTGTGCACATCAGACCTGTCCACCAACAGCAGGCACATATGAGCCTCTCTAGCACAGTGTGTGGAGTTACATTACACCCAGAGCTTGTGTGCACATGCGCTTACACCCCGCATGCTTTGTATGTTTGACAGGAGGATGCTGTCACAAGTGCAACCTGAGATGCAACTCTGATGCAACCATGATGAACTGGAAGCAATGAGTTGTGACTGGCAGATGAGACCTCACAAACGTAAGACGCTGCCTCTGTTTTAGCCGTGCAACTCTGCAAGGCTAAACTTCTCACACACCATGTTGGTATCTGTCATATTTGAGAATTATTTACACCAAAATCTTTGTTTTTGTGGTTGCTAAATTTCGTTGGGGCCCCTGACTCTTGACCCTCACAGTGACGGTGAACAATACATTCAGTATTTGCAGGTGATCGGCAGATCAAAGAGCAAAGTGCTTTAACATAGGGGGGGTGTTTGATACTCTAAGCCTCTTATCGCCCTTAGTCAGAGCCATACCAGCTCATATCAGCTCACAGTATAGCCAGTGTGCGTTAACACGCATGCCGGACCTCACACATGACGGGTTTCAACTTTACACTCTGCTGAGCCTTTACACACGACAGCCACACACTGCAGACGCCCTCGCAACAATCGGACGCTGTCTTCAGAGTTACATTGCTAATCCTACAAGGAGAAAATCTGGTTGGAGCTGAGGAGGAGGTGGCGGAGGTGGTCACAGGGGCAAGGAAAATAAGTGGTGGGTGAATAATCACTCCCTGCTGTGTTAACGATGTTTGACTGCAGTCACAGTCAGTCACTTTTGACCCTTCATCATTCCCGTATTCATTCATCTATACAGACTATGTAGCAAATGGCATTTTAATAAAATTACAATGGAAGAAAATATTCAAGAAAATGTTCCTTCAGTTGTATGACTGCTTTTGGACATTTTTACATTCAATGTATAGTGATAGTAAAGAAGCAGGCAAGAAACGTTGGGAAGGAATCAGGGGGATAAACAGCTGGAATTGAACCAGACATGTTGGAGTGTATATGTGTCGTTTGACCCTAGACCTCTGCGACACTCAGGGTGTAATAACTTAAAGTGAGTATGGCTCATGTTATAGTTTTCTCTGAGCTTTCAGTCTTCCTCTAATCTTCCTTAAAGTGCATCTCTTAGGTCGACTGTTGTGGATATTGCACATGAAACTGATGAGAGATGAGATTGTCCCAAAAAAGTCAGCACATGAACCCCGAGTGATTTTTATTTTGTCACTCGACTGTTGCAGGTTCTGAAAAAACTTAAGTGGTCTCTAAGACATGATTTGGTTTCCAAAATAAATGGACTTTCACGCTTAAATCATTGTTAAACTTTTGACAAACTTATTGTCACATTATTAGTAGATATTACTACAGCTTCAATTTAACACTTTAAAGCTGCTTTAATCATTATTTTTATATTTAAAATAGATTTAATTATTTAAAATCCCACTGTGCATTACCTGCCCAGCATCAAACAGTAGTTTGACAGTACATACAGTAGTCTGTGATCAGCACACTCCCAGTTTGGAGAAGCAGGCTGAAGTACCAACATAGGAGCTAAGCAATGTACAGCTGCAGAAGGGGGCAGAAGCAAAACATATTTTGGCCACCTAAAAACAGAAGCAACATTGGTTTAAGATATCACAGATGTCAGACTTTGGAGGGTGAATTTTTTACAGCTGAATCATGACAGAACAGAGATTCTGTGAGCATGTCAAAACTTGGGTGTGATTTCAGATGGTGATCTTAACTTCCAGAAGCACATCTCTAATATTGCTAAGACTGCCTTTTATTACCTCAGAAATAGATCAAAAGTTAGAAGCTTCTCGTCTCAGTTAGACTCTGAAAAGCTGGTTCACGTTTTATTTCCAGTCGGCTGGATTACTGTAATGCCCTTTTAGCAGACGTTAAATAAACTCCAGCTTATTCAGAATGCAGCAGCCAGAGATTTAACAAAAAATCAAAAGGTCTGACCACATGACGCCTATTTTGTCTTCTCGTCAGTGGCTCCCAGTAGAGCAAAGAATTGATTTTAAAATACCTCTTGTTGTTTTTAAATGTTTCAATGGTTTAGTGCCTTCCTATGTTGCTGACATCAAAGATAAATCTCTCACAGCTCGTGGTGCTTTTAGCCATTATGGTCCGACTCTCTGGAATTCTCTTCCACATGAGCTATGGTCTCTGTATCTTTTTTCGCAAGCTTTTACTTAGGTTTTTAAGTGAATTTTTATTTGTTTTCCCCTATTTTAAGAATAATGATAATAATAGTACCTCTTATTTCGTTTGTTTTTATTCATGTAATAGTTTATTATCTTATATATTTCATGTCTGTCATGTATGATGTATCTTAAGCACATTGAGATTACCCTTGTTGTATGAAATGTGCTATATAGATAAAATTGACTTGACTTGACGTATATGCTATATTTAGAATATTTTTACCGCTGTACCTTACTGTCCAACAGCCCTTTACGACAGGGAACTGAAGCCACTACATCCAAAGCCAGACTCCTTTGACAAAAACAGTCAGCTTACCTCGCAGATCACGGAGTTGCTGGTCTGCTGCTGCCTCAATCAGTCACTTTGTTTGTGTTATTGTGACTTTGGTGAATCTGAACTAACCCTGTAAAACACTAAAGTCTCAATAACACAAACTTCATGATCTGTGAGGTAAAATGTTTGTCAAAGAAGCTTCAGTTTCCCGTTGGAAATCACTCTCTGACAGCAAGATAAAGCGGAGAAAATATACTAAATTAGTGTACACTTAAACTGACAGTACGTTGCTTGGCTTCTGTGCCTGTACTCCTGCCTGCTTCTCCAAACTGGGGATGTGTTTACCGCCATCTACTGTAGGCATTTCAATCAGGAGAGACTTGTTCTTGAGAAAAGAATATTATTTACATGTACATTTAAGTATTAGAAATGTGAAGATTTTGGTGATTAGACCCCATCGTGATGTCATCTATATGGTAAAGACATAGCAGATTAGGGAACTTTCAGTATATGTTGTACATTGTGGTGTAATATGCTTAGCTGAACATGAGCTTAGAGCACATTCACAGGGTCACCTATCACATTATCTGGCAGCTACTGCATCATCAGTTGCTATGCTGCTTTTTCATCACACCCAACTAGAAAATCAATTTTGGAAATAGAGCGAGTAGACCGATACTTTCCCCCTGCATTTATCCTAATCACCGCCTTCAGTAGAAACACCATGACTGGAGCCTGCCGGGCTGCTTTGATCCAGCGCTGCTAATCCAGGTCCATAGCAACACTGCAGGAGGAGCTGCAGCTTTCCAGAGAGGGATTTGTCTTTGGGTATGTTAGTGGGCAAACCTGGACATGTCACAGGGGAGCGTCCAGGCTCTGGCAAGGGCAGAAGGCTGGAGGGGGTTGTTGATGCTTCACACACACACTGAACAATGCATTTACACCCACACAGTGTCAAACACCACAGAATGGTGGGACTGCCTGGCAGCGTGGTCAGGTGTTGAATCATAGCTGCAGATGCTTCCATGTCAGGAAACGGTGGGGCTGCATGTCAGGAGTGGTTCAACAGGAAATGGTGTGTCACTGCCTTAAACACTTTGTTTTTTATTTGGGTTGGTGGCCCTCCAGCTGATACAGGTGCCCAACATGCAAAAAAAAGTGGTGACTGTTGTTAATTAGAACATCTTAATGTTAGAATTGATCCCTGGTAACCTCAGTAGAACGTCATGTGTCATGTTTCAGTTCACCCTGCCTGCCAGCCTCTCCTCTTTGACTCCTGCTTTTTGAGTAACAGCCCCGTGTCCTCGGATGAAATATTCAAGCTCCTGGTAATCTGAGTATCTTTGCAATCCACCTGCTGCTGGTGCAGACTATCTTGAACCTGATCTTGAGGGAAACCTGAGAGTGATTGCCACGCTTTGGGTGTAACAGAGCTGGCAACAGTGTTTCAGTCCTTCAATGGGGGTGCTAACGTATGTGTTATTTGATCTCAAAGCACTAAGTGAAAATGTTGAGTTTACAGGCTGTTGTCTCAGTTTCTTTTTCATCTTTGATGTGTAGTTCAGCATTTCTTTAATGCTGAACTACACTGGTGGTTTTTGACATCATAATATGACTGTAGAAGTCACGGTCCACTTTAACAGAGGATCATTGTATGTTTTCAGCTACAACAGCAATATTCAACCTGCTTACATAACAGTCTCCATACATACAGTGCAGTGCATCCATGGTAGGATTGAGACAATAGGCCCCTGGGCACAGATAGGCAAGAAACACAGACTTTGTAGGGGTTTTGCCTCTTTTTTTGTTGTTGTTTTATGTGTCTTTGTAGTCATTTTGTGAGTCTGGGAGGTAATTTTGTCTCTTTAAGGTAATATTGCATCATTTTGTGTCCTTGTAGTCATTTTGTGTCTCTTTGAGGTAATATTGTGTCGTTTTGAGGTAATTTTGTGTCTCTTTGAGGTAATATTGTGTCACTTTGGTCATTTTATGTCTCTTTGTAGTCATTTTGTGACTCTTTGAGGTAATTTTGTGTCGTTTTGAGGTACTTTTGTGTCATTTTGTGGTCGTTTTTTGTTGTGTTTTGTGTGTCTTTGTAGTCATTTTGTGTGTCTTTGTAGTCATTTTGTGACTCTTTGAGGTAATTTTGTGTCTCTTTGAGGTGATACTGTGTCACTTTAGTCATTTTGTGTCTCTTTGTAGTCATTTTGTGATTCTTTGAGGTAATTTTGTGTCTCTTTATGGTGATATTGTGAGTATTTGGTCCTTTTGTGTCTCTTTGTAGTCATTTTGTGACTCTTTAAGGTAATTTTGTGTCTCTTTGAGGTAATTTTGTGTCGTTTAGGTTGTTTTGTGTCTCTTTTGGGTACTTTTGTGCCATTTTGGTCATTTTGCGTCTCTTTGTAGTCATTTTGTTTTCGCTTTGCGGATTTTTTTGCCCCTTTTTGTGGTTATTTTGGGTCTCTTTGCAGTTCCTGTACACATTTTTTGGGGTCATTTTGAGTCTCCCTCTGGTCAGTATGTGTCTCCTCGAATGACATTTTGCAAGTGAAGGCCAGTGGGCCCCTGACACTGTGGCCCCTGGGCCTGGGCCTTGTAGGGACGTTCAGTAATCCATCCATGAGTGTAGCTGGTACAGAATAGCATATTTACTAACCTGAATATATGAGAGTTGATCATGACCCTTGACCTGACCTTTATGTTTCCAACTCTTTAGAAAATTTAAACTAAAAAGTCATTTCTCATTTTATATAATGAAATCCTGCATGAAGCCACTCTGGTAGCTTCACTTTTGACAAACATTTTTTGCACTCTCACTGCACTCAAACATAATAAAATGGAGTTAAGATTAAGACCTTCAAACACATTGATAAATCTTCTTACAGAGAACAGGGAGCTCAGAGGATTGTCACACATATCTGTCCTCCAGTGATGGAAATAAAATGCTTGCTTTTATTGTCAAAAACAGGAATTTGTGCAAAATCCTGATAGGAAGCAAGACTCTTCTAAGTGAAACGTATGGTTGGATATAATGTGAGCCTTCTTGTTTTTGAAAATAAGATTTAGTGTTTAAATGCCTGAAGGACTTTGGGCTTAAGCCCAGGGAATTCAGTTTTCTCAAAACCAAACATTTAAAAGCAAAACGTTTTTAGCACAGTATGAGCTGAAGTGCTCCTAGGAGAAAGCAAACTGTGTGTGTGTGTGTGTGTCACTGGATGGTGGGGTTGATGACTGAATGAATGAAAATAGGCATATTCTCCTCTTCTTTAATAACCTGTCTTTGTGTCTCTGCTCCCCACTTACAGCTGTCAGTGCTGGTGACACTCCCTCATCAGGAATGACCCTGTGTGTAGACTCGCACTATAAATCTCCGTGACGTCTTAATAACACCTTTATGCCTCTTATGGCTGGCGGAGCAAATGCAGAAATATTTCTGCTGGCTCGCTGCTCTCACACAGAAGCTCTTTTTTCGTCTTTTGCTGTGATTTACCAGCCAAGCGGCTATTTTGACCAAATGCCATCTCTAATGGAGGCCCGGTGCTTGTGAAAAACAAAATAGAGATGATGTGTGTTTCTCTTTCCATTAAAACAAGTGCTGTTATTCAGTGTATTTATTTGCACTGTGGACACAGTGTGCCGCCCTGTCCCATATGCCACCCAGTCCCCCGGGGGATCCTGCAACATGCTGCACCCACACTGTCACAACCCTCCTGCGCCACATGGGTCACATCACACTCTGAAACCTATTTGGTGGGCAGTTGGAGCTGGAAAGCTTACAAAAGAAAGAAAGAGAGGGAGAGAGAAAGAGGGCGCACACAAACACACCTCCTGTCCCTGACACACACACACACATACACACACACACTCCTCCCTCCCTAACTGCTCAAATGAGAACTCCGGCAGTCTGGTGAACTTTTCCTGAGTGACAGGATCTTCGACTGACAGTTTGACGGACAGAATAAATCGTGGGATTCATTACAGATCTGCAGCTATGGGACTTTTGCAGCTATGTTAGATAACACTTTATCCAGTCATTTGTTTTCAGTTTTTACCACAAAGTTTCTGAGTCTTGCGCGATGGAGCCTGGAGCGGGACGAGACAACGGGATCCTGTGTGCGCTTTGGAGACCAAGGTTTGCCCTGTTAAACGTTGCTTTATGCTTTCTTTTCCTTCTTCCCTTTATATTTTTATTTCTTGTCAAGCTGTTTCATCGACAAGTTCAATATTTTACCGTGCAGCTGCATCGATGCCGCAGGGAGGTGAGGCGAGCACATGTTTTTACGCACCAAACAGGATGGCTTAGATAAACACTTAATTAATTTGCAGCTGATGGAGATCACACCTTAATAAAGGTGTGCCATAATGTACAATTAAATGCCTCATAGCATTATCAAATAAACAATATGACATCGTGATTTCCTTCTATAATAACTCCTATTATATTCTTATTTTCCACCGCCTCCTCTTGCGTTAAAATTAATGTTTAATGCGCAACACATTTTCCATCTTTCATCAGGTGTTTTGCTTGAAATGGTCACGTGGTTTCGTACAGCACCGGTGCAGACGCCCCACCTCAGATCATAAAAGACTTCTGATGAAGTTTTGACAAACTTGAGTGACTAATGTTGAGCCAGACTGTAAAACGCACCGTGGGCGCAGAAAATGACGCGCGGCGAGTCTGAGGCGGGATTTCAGTGCTAGTAATTGCATTCTAACTCAGCTTAAAGAATAAACTTATAAACGGATTACTGACTGAGGAGGAATGTTTCAATATTGGCCCCTGAACCGGGCTTTACATCTGGCAGCGCCTGTGGTTACACCGCGCTAATCTTAAAAGAGAAACAGAGAGACTGACAGGACGATGAATGGGCTTTACTCCATTTTGTTTTATTAAAGGTTTCATGGTACAGGCCATTTAAAACTCGATTCTGTCTGTCTGAGCCCAGAGGTTTGTCAGAGAGGGGTGAAATATTGCAGTTAGTTCCATAAATTAAAGTAAAATGAAGGTAAAGAGAGGCCCTAAGGGTATGTGAACAAGTGAAAGCTAAGCTGCACTCAGGTTAGGCTTCTTACAGTTAGGCGAGACTCAGGCCACAGGTAGCTCAGGTATTACTGCGGTTTAGTCTTGAAGACTTCAAAAGACACTCCTCATGACTATTCTGAACTGTCAAAACATGTCCATAAAACCTACCTCAGCCAGGGGAAGGGCGCTGTTCCTGCTGCTTGCACGGTGACCCCTACTGCTGAGTGTTGGCCGACCTTTGTTGACCTCTGCAGGGTGGCGGGTTTTTCTTCCCAACTGGAAGCTACAGAGGCAGGATTCTGAAAAAAAAAATGCCGGAAATGCCTCTCTCTGCCGGCTTTTCCTGCGGGAAACAGCAGAACTGTGATCTAAACTTGGAAAGTGACGACAGGACATGAACAGGAACTCCAGACATTTCCCAGAAATGCTGCCTAGTGGGCTTCATTGTTCTGTTGACACTACTAATTTCTAGAAGTGGGTCACTGTGGGCTTCATTTAAAGTGGAAACAGACAACTTTTCAACTTTTCTCCCCTTAGCTTTTCTAAGTGGTATTAGTATCAGGGTCGCTGTTGTTAAGACAACAGGATCGCTTTCTGTTTTCCTCAGAGTCTAGCAGCTATTGTCACTACCTGATCCCTACCGGAAACCTGACTTGTTCAGGTTCTCTCCCCTGACCGATGAGCTGTACTGACTTCAAGCATTTCCGGTGTTAACTTTCTCAGTGACAGCTTACCGGCTCCGAACCATAGTTGGGAACATGCTGACTTTTTTACATTAATTTAGCTTTGCTGGTTACAAGCTAGTAAATAGCTTCTAGCAGTCCGGCCCACTCTGCAGGAGGAAGGGTGGCGAGGCGTTCAGGTGCTGTTCACAGCAGTGGCTTTATTGCAGTCTTCACCACAAAACAACAAACATGGCCTTCTCATGAGGTTGAACAGTAGCCCTGAACTTGTATAGACACTTAATTCTGCTGACTATCGTCACTATTTGCCGCCTGCCGTCCTCACCGTGACAGCCTAAGAGAGCTGTTTCCCTCCACACACACTGAAGTATACATCACACCCCGACAGATTACCCATAAAGCCACTGCCCTTAGAGGGGAAAAAGGGTGAGCTGGCAACAAAGGTCAATGCTCCAACCATCTTCACACATGCTTAGAACAATGCATTTTGTTTCCCACAATTAAGCTCTTTGCACACCAAGTATGTATTTTCATATGTATTTTTTTAATCCATCATCCCATAAAAAACTTATGGACAGAAATCTTGCTCACTAAGACCAGCGTGTTTTATTGTTCTATTCTCTGCGAAAATTTACAATATGAGACAAAATGAAAAGACACATTTGCTTCCTTGCTTCTCTCCGCTGGCGTTACCTCCCTGGTTGCCACCACACTCTGCTGGCGTCTTGCATTTGGCATCGTGGGTATCTGAAGGGGCTGAGCTGTCCTCACTCTCTCTCTCTGTCCTCTGTTTCATCCTCCTCCTCGTCACCATCATCCACCTAAATATCACTACCTGACCTGTTAAAAAGAAGCTATCTGAGTCATGAAATGATACAGTCCCTGTCTCTTGTTGCAGATATATGTGTCCCACAGGTTACACTGCATTTTCTTCACTGCTTCTTTGTCAAACAGCTCTCAGAGGGCTTTTGATGAATGTGAAAAAGCGCAGAAAATCAACCCTGTTCCAAACACTGTAATGACAGATGAAAGATTCAGATTCAATGCGTAAAGGAGATTGATGTCGTATTTGCAATTTCTGATGAAAAATACGACATTGGTGTAAAGGCCTTTACTTCGGTTGTTCCACCTGCTGCCATTTCAGCTACTGGGGATTGTGGTTTCAAAGAACGTACATTGATACGCTTTACTGATTAAGACAGTGGAAGTGAGGCCTATACAGAGCAATCAAAACGCTGATGGTGTCATTATTCTCTAGCCATCAAAATTTACTAAGGTCTTTCAAATAGAAAATCTTCATCTCATGTTTAGGGATAGTTTCCGTCTGATATTCAAACCCACTTCACTTTTTTAACACAGATTTCCCACACTCTTCTGTTTTGATTTGAATCCCATAATCCAACTATCCCAGAGCGCTCTCTGTCTTAGTCACTCCACAGACAATGACGAGACGTGCGTTGCCTAACACGCTACTCACGTAAACACTCACCTGTCTGCCAACTTGTATCGATACAAGTGGTCTTACATGGTCTCGACAACATGCGGCTGAGTCACTGCAGCGTTTCCAGTGATCTGACTCTCTAGTTACAGCTCAGAGTATCAGGTCAT
Organism: Cephalopholis sonnerati; assembly: GCA_019142605.1. Lineage (NCBI taxonomy): Eukaryota > Metazoa > Chordata > Actinopteri > Perciformes > Serranidae > Cephalopholis > Cephalopholis sonnerati. Next base: position 25,880,139 of record JAGQAX010000012.1, read on the forward strand.
ACCATGCCGCATAATTAAATCTGCAACATGTCAGTGCAGCGCGGGTAGCCTCATAAAAATGCCTGTGGCAAGAGTGACAAACAGTTGTTTGGTGATACTCTCCACAGTTTACGTCTTCAGTCCCAGATGCCTTATATAACCTGGCTGATTGCACATAATGCGGCCCTCAGTGAAACTGCAAATGATAGCTTTGGTATATTGCGACTGTTACTTTTTATTTAGTTTCGCTCCGTCTTTTGTTTCGTGCACAGGTGTGTGTTTCAGCAGTGTGTTCCTGTGCTGGCTGGTTCACCTCAGTAATGGTGTGGTGCTGGTGGAAATTGAGGATAAGCAGAAACACAGGCTTCCTGTCAGAAAGGCCGAGTGCTGGCGTTGGCAAATAATTGACACTTTATTAGGGCACTTCTATTCTAACCTTAATTTCACCCTAAAATTGTGTCTGTTTGGTTTATTTGTGCTGATATAAAGCTTTTAACTCAGTGTAATGCAAAATCACATCCATGCCCCCATCACTCCTCCTCTCAGAGGTTTCCCTCATAGCACCACTCTGTGGTGGCTACTAGTCTTACAAGTATTTCAGGAGACCTGGAAACAGAGGCAGGACTTTCCTTTGGTCTCTACAGCCTTCTGGTTTGGAGGTCAGAGAGTGCTCTTATTTAAGATGGTGCAGTGAAACTGTTATGACAAAACTAGGGGCAAAGAATGCCCTCTGAATTCGTGCATGTCCATTTTATACAGAGAAATGTGTTTAAAGATCCAGTGTTTAGGATTTAGGGGCATCTATTGGCAAAGAATTTATATAATATTCTTGAGTATGTTTTAATTAGTTTATAATCACCTGAAAAAGGGGGAATCGTGTTTTCATTAGCTTGGAATGAGCCATTTACTGTTCTTCTACAGTAGCTCAGAACGGACAAATCAAACACTGGCTCTAGATGGGGCCATTTGCTTTTTTTGCGTCAGCCACCATAGTTCTCCCATTCACATGGTGCACAGGAGTTTCAGTTCTGCACCCTCACCGCTAGATGCCGCTAAATCCCACACGCCGGACCTTTAATTGTCACATGTCATCACATGCGTCATATTATCCGTATGTTCCACAGGATGTGCGTGTGAAAGTGGACAGACCGGGGTCAGTCATGGAGCCTGAGCTGAACTGCAGCTCCCAGTGTGATTCCCCGCTCTGCTTCATCCACGCAGGAGTCAACAGGCAGGAGGGCCTCGACATTCTGCAGAGATTATGCAGTCTCAGCACGGTAATCGCACACGTGTCCAACAATAGCAGGCGCAGAAATACAGTGCACATACATGTAATCTTAAGCGTGCGAGTGACACATAAAAAGACATACATGGACACATGCTTGGGCATGCATATATATACACACAGACACACGTGTTGGCAGACACAGCTTGATGAAATCCAGCAAGGCTGACTAAGAGAATATTTTTGGCTCTCCAAAAGGTTAAAGGGTAAAAACAAATCCGATGGAGTCTAGGAACTTAAATTGAATATGTAGTCTATTATTGTGACAGTGCTTACAACGAAACGATCACACACATGACATCAGGGTGAATTACATACAATACAATCAACATTTTTAAATTACTTTTAGTTCTCAGTTCCCGTTGATAAACTTGGGCCTGTGGCTTACATCACTGAAAACACTCACACAGACAAAATAGTTCAAATAAAAATATACCAGAGATGTTATTTACCATTTGAGGAGTCTGTTAAACAGTATAGATCTAGAAGCTATGTTTAGTATCGTCTCAGTCACTGGTGCCTTTAAGAGAAGCGGAGCTCAGCGACATGAGGCGGGCACAAGAGAGTGTTGTGTGACTTTCCAAATAGAAACTAAAGTAGTACAGCCACAGTGTCAGGGAACACAAACACTCTCCTACAGACTCCTTTCCTCTCTGTGCAACACCACATAAAAGCGAGGTAAGTTATCTCTTTGATTTCTTTCGTGCTGTATGATGTTAATTTATGCGTTAGTCAGTCTCAAAGTGCAGATATCATCTTCACCTGCCAGGGGAAGGGAACACCGAGCTGCACTGTGTTTGCTTTGTTATGGTAATTAATGGATTATGTGACAAGATTGTATTTTAATGTAGTTTTATTTTAATGTTGTAACAATTCCTCTGTATTATTGTCTGTTGAACTCAGTCAACATGAAAACTGCTCGGCTAAAATGAGATATCCACTGAAATGCAACACCGTGCATTTGTTACTATTCGTGGACGCAGACAGCTCACCAGGCACAACTGTTTCTAAACTTAATAGTGTAAAGAAACAAATATAAGGACCTGAGCCAACTTCTTCCATAAATTCCCACCTGCTTCTCTTTCTGGATGTGTTCCCAGATATGGCTACTGCTGGCAGCGTACTGACGGAGGAGCAGCTTCTTTGCCCCATCTGTCTGGATTTGTTCAACCAACCAGTCTCCACTCCTTGCGGGCACAATTTCTGCAGGGACTGCATACAAGGATACTGGCAGTGTGCTAATGTGTCGCAGTGCCCCATGTGCAAGCAGAGGTTCTTCAGGAGGCCTGAGCTCAAAGTTAACACCTTCATATCTGAGGTGGCTTCTCAGTTCAGGAAGTCATCTGAGAGGAAGGATGAAAATGAAGCCAGCGCTGTGGACCAATATTCAGGCCATAAAGAAGTTTCATGTGATGTGTGTGTTGGAAAAGGAGTCAAGGCTCTTAAATCGTGCTTGGATTGTTTGGCCTCCTTCTGTGAGACTCACCTAGAGCCCCATCATGTGCTAGGCACCTTCAAGAAACACCACCTGATCAACCCCATGATGAACATGCAGGACAGGGTGTGTAAGAAGCACGAGAAGCTCCTGGACTTGTTCTGTTACACTGACCAGATGTATGTGTGCCAGGTCTGCATTAAGAAAGACCACAGTGCTCATCACACTGTACCCATAGCGGACGAGAGCAGAGACAAGAGAGCTCAGATTGAAAGGATAAACGCAAAGGTGGAGGAAATGATTCATGGCCGACTTGAGAAAATCAGCGAAATCAATCAAAGCGTTCAGCTCAGCAGAGGAAACACAGAAAGGGAGATTGAGGAGAGTTTGCAAGTCTTCAACAATCTCCTCCACTCTGTCCAGAAAAGCCAAGCTGAGCTGGTGGACGGTGATTGGTGCAAGGCAGAGGCAAGTTGAAGGCAGGGCCCGAGGTCTCGTCATGGAGCTGGAGCACGAGATCGAGGAGCTGAGGCGGAGGAACGCTGATCTGGAGCAGCTCTCACACACCGAAGATGACCTCTACCTCATGAAGAGCTTTCCAGTTTTCTCCACACCACCAGCCACCAAAGACTGGTCTGACACCTGCGTGGAGAGCGCTGTATATGTGGGCACGGTGAGGAGAGCAGTCAGGAGAGTAGCGTGTCAGCTGGAGGAGACGGTAAAAGCCGAGGTGAAGAGGCTGTGTGAGACTGAGTTTCAGAGGGCTCAGCAGTGTGCTGTGGACGTGACTCTGGACCCCGACACAGCTCATCCCAAACTGGTGCTGTCTGAAAACAGGAAACAGGTCTATCATGGTGATGTAGCGCTGAACCTCCCGGACAACCCGGAGAGATTTTACCCTGGTGTCAGTGTCTTGGGAAAGGAGGGTTTCTCCTCCGGCAGGCTATACTATGAAGTCCAGGTGAAGGGGAAGACAGAGTGGGATATTGGAGTTGGGCTTCAATCTGTCAACAGAAAAGGAGGGAACATGCTAAACCCTGAAACAGGCTACTGGGCTCTGGGGATGAGAAAGGACAACAGCTACTGGGCCCTCAGCAGCACTCCTGTCCGTGTGCCGCTGACTTGGGAAGCCCCAGAGAGTCGGGGTGTATGTGGACCTGGAGTGCGGACAGGTTTCTTTTTACAACGTGGACACTGCTTCTCATATCTACTCGTTCACTGGATACACATTCACTGAAAGAGTTTTCCCCTACTTTAACCCTCGACGTAATCATGGCGGGGTCAACTCTGCTCCTCTGATCATCTCACCTGTCAACACCTGAAATCTGACATTTCATCTCTTCTTTAACTATATTTTGTAATTTCTCTTTTTTTAAGAACGTTAGCAAAGGTCTAGTTTGATGTTTGCAGCTCTGTTTGCGTTAATAAAGTTTGTTTACTCATCTGAATCCTGTCTTTTGTTGCTTTTACACCTATCATTACAAAACAGAGAGTTCAGAACAAAAATGTACATGTATTTGAGCTACACTTGCAATGATTTAGACTCAATTTAAAGGGGTTTGCATGTGTGTGTGCAGGTGGCAGTGGAGCTCCCGAGGCGTTCCCTTTCTCCAGTGTTAAGTGCTGTGGTGTGGACGCTGCTCTCCTGTGGCATCCTGCTGGCTTTCTGCTTCCTCCTCTTCACCCTGCGCTTCAAAAACAACAGGTAAACTACATGTGAAACATACATATAAACATTACGGAGATATGTACCAAATTAACTGATCAAGTGTGTATGTGTGTTTGCACATGTTGTATTATCAGGATCGTGAAGATGTCCAGTCCCAACCTGAATATCCTGACTCTCTTTGGAAGCGTCCTCACCTACAGCAGCGGCTTCCTGTTTGCCGTTGATGAACGATCACACTCACAAGGTGGAGCATCCACAGCTGTGCTACAAGTAAGCCCCACAGTCGCCCCTCAGTGCTCCATCATATTATTGGATACATCTGCTGTGAGATAATTAATCAGCGTGCTCCCTCCCACAGGCTCGGATGTGGACTCTTTGTGTCGGCAGTACGCTGGTGTTTGGCCCGATTTTGGGGAAGACGTGGAGACTGTACAGAGTGTTCACCCAGCGGGTGCCTGACAAGAGAGTGGTAGGTTTGCTCCCCCGGCCTCCTGGTGGTCGTGTCTGTTTTTAGCATCAGCAACCTTGTATTATCCTTATGTTCGTTAGTTGCTCCAGGATGCATTCATTACATTCCAGATGTTTTTAGGGGATTGTTTTTCAGGATGAACAGTCTGGTTTTGTGAGGTGTAAGATTTAAATAAAAGCAACAGATGAAGGCAGACATTTTCATGCCAAGGGGTGATCACATCTCTTTTTCATACTGATTTTCATAGCTAATTGTATTCAGCATCTTCTCATCTTCTTATTACATCCACCAAGGATGTCATATTTTTAGTCTTGCTTGTTTGTGTATCATTAAGAGCATTAAAATCGCAGCAAACAACTATTTACTAAGCAAAGATATAGTGGAGTAATGACATCCCGTTGTGTTGCAATTTGACCTTCTCTCTTCTTTGTTGTTGTAAACGGTCCAGCAGCGCGTCCATGTTAGTGCATGTGCGTCCCTGTGTGTATATGTCACTGGCTAAAGCTAACCATCGCTGCTCTGTATTGCATTTATACCGTCACCGCTGACAATGTCATTCTGACTGATGCCGTGTCGCAGACGCATAGCACCCACCCTCCAATTCCCCCACAGGTTAACAGCGTTAGCTTGGTCAGCACTGTTGCCGTTGTTAGCATCGTTTAGGAAGTTAGCACCTTTAGCTGCTAGCCGCCAGCTTAACCACCTCCATGTTGAGAACCGTGTACAGACAGCCTGAATCAGACTCTTCCTTTCATAGTGGGAAGATGTCTAGAAATGTTGAAAAGTTTAGTAAAACTTTAGATAAATTCTGGCACATGTATCCCATTTTTTCTATTTTGAGGCAAACTTAATCTACATACAGAATGATTTTTTAGGATTTAGGAATTTAGAGTATTTGTACATACTCCTATATTTGTATCTCTTCCAAAAGAGGTTTTCTTGAGTGTTCTCTCAGAGTGATATGGATAAAAATGCTGTGTAACGGTGACCACATTTGTTTTGTATCTGTATGACAGCATCGACGTGATTGGTGACTTCTGTTTCAGATCATCCGAGACATCCAGCTGATGGGCATGGTGGCTCTGCTGATCTTGGTGGACATGCTGGTTCTCACCGCCTGGAACCTCACAGACCCCATGAGGTGTTCACGATCTGTCGGAGCTGTTGTCAAGGTAGCACCGAATGGTGATTTTGTGGGGCTGGAAAGCAAGTTGTAAGACAAGTTAGGATTCAGTTTGAGGATTACGACACATCGTACCTAATATGCCAACACATTTTTTCATCTGATTGTTTATTGATATCAAATTAAGACTAAAAGAAAGTTGAATTTTTGACTGTGAGATCACAAACACCCTCATTTTATCTTAGTGGAATTAATCATAGACATGTTGGTGACAGAAAAAAATTATTTAGGTTTCAGCTCACAGATTTTTTTTTACCTATCTAGGTGGTGGAGAAAGACATCTCCTACTCTTTGTCTCAGCTGGACACCTGCTCTTCTGCGTACTCTGATCTGTGGGTTATCATTATTGCTGTTCAGAAGGTAAGTAATCTCTGTTCTATTGTAATACAATTATAAGATAAATGGCTGCTTGGAGTCCCTCCATTGTTATAGTAACATGATTTATTGATTTACATTCTCTGTGTCCCCATGTTTCTCCTTAGGGTTGTCTTTTCCTCTATGGGACGTATCTAGCTGGGCTGACCAGCAACGTCAGCCACCCTCCAGTCAACCAGTCTCCCACCATCATAACAGCCGTCACTTTGGTCACCCTCTCTTCGGCTGTCGCCATCCCTGTGTCCATCTTCCTGCAGGCCTGGCCCAACCTGGTCTACAGCACTGTGGCTGGAGCCATTTTCATCTGCACACTGGCTACCAACTGCATGTTGTTTGTGCCTCAGGTGAGGAAAAAATAGCTCAAGATAGACATACATGATGCATGAAAGAAACAACAAAGAAGCTTCAGGTTGCGAGCTTTGAAGAAAGTGCAGCATTATATCTTTATCCTTGTAAAAACACCTCTGACATCTCCTTATTTCTGGTGATGACACTTGCAGAAACCACCAGGGAGTGGGGGTTATTTTTTTAGGCAGAATCGTCATCTAATCATAGGATACTATGTCTGGAAACAAGCATCGAAAACAGTCATTCACACAGGCAGAAATTGTAGATAGACAGCTGAATGACAGATGTATGACTTTCTCTCGCCTTGTGTCAAAAGTAGTAGAATCTATGAGTGACTGTGGTGCCCACACCTCTGCTCTCCATGTGCGTGTCAGTTTGCCATGTCTATCAGTGGAGAGTGACTCACACAGAAGGTGTGAATGAGTCAAAACTACGTAGGACGTTGCAAACAGGTTTATGACTCTCTAAGTGTCTGGCAGTGGGTTTATGTCACAATAAAGGAATGCATCTGCAGCGGAAAGGAAGGAAATATTTCAACAGTGAGCAACACGCTCAGACACACCTGGTCAAAAGGTCCAGTGTCACATGGTCCTGGTTACATGTGTTACTGGTGTGTGTGTTTTGTATCCATAGCTGAATCTAAGCATGGCTTATTGTATTCACGCAGCTGACCCAGTGGCGCCAGTTTGAGGAGGACCAGAACAACCCAAGTCAGATGGCCAAGTATTTCAGCAGCCCCAGTAAGAGCCAACCCTCGGTGTACAGCCAGGATGAGATGTACTACCTGCTGGGGGAGAACAACTCCATGAAAAAACTTCTTAATGAGGTACTTTTCAAAAAATAAAATCTACTATTCAATAAAAGATTCTTGTAAAATATTCAAATTATTATTAAGCCTAATTATAAACCTGTTGTGAGTTCTGTCATAATGTGATGATACAGATTTTTGTTGTAATTTGTCATCACTTATCTAGGATACACTTAACCTCACCTACACCTATTGTACTTGTTTACATTTCATGGTATTTTCCGCATGTAGAAAGCATAGTTGGAAACTTTTATGGTGTCATGTATTTGTTGTGTGTTTTATGTTAGAGTTCACAATGGAAATTAGTAGTTTCTAGTATGTACTGGGTCAGCCTGTCGCACATCCACATGCTCATGAATCCCAGATTTTTCCCACTCTCTGTTATTGTAGTGACACGGTAGTGTGGTGGTTAGCAGTGTCACCTCACAGCAAGAGGGCTCCCCGTTCGAATTCAGGGTGGGGGTTTCGAATCCGAGGGTGTGTGGAGTTCTGTGTGGAGTTTGCATGTTCTCCCCGTGTCAATGTGGGTTTTCTCTGGTTACTCCAGCTTCCTCCCACAGTCCAAAGACATGCAGGTTAATTGGTGACTCTAAATTGTCCGTAGGTGTGAATGGTTGTCTGTCTCTATGTGTCAGCCCTGTGATAGTCTGGTGACCTGTCCAGGGTGTACCCCACCTCCCACCCAATGTCAGCAGGGATAGGCTCCAGCCCCCCCGCGACCCCCAACAGGATAAGCGGTTACAGAAAATGAATGAATGAATGTTATTGTAGCCTACTGCTCACCCTGCCTGTTATAATGAGTGAATAAGAAGCGATAAAATCTGACTTGAGCCGAGACCTCAGCCGGCCAACGACAATGGTGCATTCATGTGCTCCTCAGATGATTGTTCTTCCTACTTTAATGTGTTCATGAGCTTTAAGGTGTGATGTGGAAACAACATGGACGCTACAAAGACGATGTGTTGTATTTCATTGGTCAAAGCATTTAAATAACTCATTAATAGTGAAGAGCAAAGTTGTTTCTGTCATGTCTGTAACATCGTATTGAGCTGATATAGCCTACCTACATACAAGTTGTAATGTTGGATCAATTCATGAAATTTTTTTACTGTAAACTTACACATGATGATGAATAATGCATTGAAGAGAGGCTTTGTAGGGTGGCTAGCACTAGCTCTCGAATGTGCATGTTGTAGTCACGCAGAAACTGATCACATTTTTGGCGTAACATATCAAAATTGAAATGATTTGATATATTTACATGTGTCAACTCAAAGGAAACAATACTGTGAAAGAATTATTCTGCCTGTTACTAATGGAAATAAGTCTTTGAGGCTTTAATTGTGTTTTAATCCTTAATTATTGTTACTGCTGCTAATTATTTTTAATCATGAAGTAAATTCAGTCAATGAATTTCTCTGGACTTAAGCTAGATAATTCATTACACGCGGTGCCTTTTAAATGAAGCCAACAGTGATCTCAAACTGGCAACAATCCCTAAAAAACATGTAGCCAGACAGATTTTATTTCAACTCTGCCGTCTATTTATTAGAGGTGTCTTTTTGCTGGGACTTGCACTGAACCATAAAATTGCAGTAGCATACGTCATATTTATACAGTCAAAAAATAACTGGCTGTTTAACAGTATGTTGACACTTTTCTCGCAGAGCTTGACTGTGCTATCTGTGTTGAGTTAAATCATTCAAAGGTAGCAGCTATGTGCAAACTTTCTTTATGTTATTTCTCTCTATGTGTCGAGTGTTTAAGTTTGTGCTTTTTGTTGCAATTTCCAGAAGAACGCTGTGATTGACAGCCTGCAGGAGCAGGTGAACAACGCCAAGGATAAACTCCTGCGACTCATGTCAGCCAGCCAGCCTCCCGAGGACCGAGACATGGACTCTTCTAACACCAACCTCAACTCCTCCTCCACTCAGACCACAGAGCTCCAGTCTGACGGCCCCTCTTCTTCTTCTTCTCTACCTCAGAGAGACACAGCCTCCCATCTCTCATCCCCACGTCTCTCCTCTCACCTCACTGCTGCTGCTTTAATGCCGCCCTCTGAGAATCCCTCTGCTCCGAACTCTTCAGGCCCCTGTTGCTGCTTCCTCTCCTCTCTTCGATGATATTTATAAAAGTGAAAACCAGAGAGGTGTCTCCGCTGCTGGCCCTTCAAGCAGAGACCCGGCCGAGAACGGAGCAGGGGAGGATCTCAAACAGCTCACATCCCTCCAGTCCCCTGGCTTACTCAGGACAGCAGAGGAGACAGTGCACTTTGTGACTTCCCTACAATCTCCCAGAGGGTTGAACCCCTCTCAGGTTGAAACTTTTAACAATCAGAGTGGCATAGCAGCACAGCTGGGACCAAATGCGAGACTGACTGGTTTTGTTAGCAGTGAGCAATTGCAGGAGATCCTCCAGGAGCTGAGCGTGGATGCAGTCATGGAGAGAGTGCTGCGATCACCCGGTCAGACATCCAGAAGGCCCTCTCAGATAAAATTTACAGAGGCTTCTGCACTTTCCCCTCTCTCCCTGCGGACACCACGCTCCCCTCATCCGCCTGTTCTCTTCCGCTACCCCAGCATCTCCCCCTACACCATGAGGAAACGTCGGCCACCTTTCCACCCCTCCAGAAGAGGTCCCTGCTTCTACGCAGGGTCAGAGGCTGCTGGTTGTGCGAAGATAAGGGAAAACTGTGAACGCCAAAATCCAGGCAAGCACCCTGACGGGGTCACTGCGGATGGTACCCACCTCCAGACTCACAACACTGAACTCGAGCTGGAGGAGGAGGAGGAAGAGGAGGATGGGGCAGGGCACGAAGCGATAAGAAAACATCGCAGGCGTGTTTCAAAGTCCAACAGATTTTCAGTCCTGCCCTGTGCAGATCACACAGCTCCACCTGATGTGGAAGCGGGCGGCGATAACGAGCCGCACCACAGACACATTAGAGACTCCTGTGGATACTGGGACTCTGACTCTAGCAGCTCAACAGACTACTGTTACTACCACCGTCCCTACTGCGACTCGTGCCTGCAGCGAGGCTCCCTCCTCTCCTCAGACACCTCCTCGGACTCTGACAGCGAGTACGAAGGCTTCACCAGCTTGTACCGCTCCCCACACCCTGTGGTATTCAAAGAAGACCTCAAACCCACCTTTGTATGAGCACGGGTTTACTGCACTTTACACGTTCATCCATTTCCACCACTTGAATTCACGTCCTCAGAAACATCGTAGATAAAGCTAACGTGCGTCTATGATGTGAGATCATTTCACTGTAGCTTTCAGTAGGAAAGAGTTCCTGCATTCTGTATAAAAACAACCTCTGTATTCTTGAATCTTGCATCGTGGGACAGAGCACTTCTTTTATTAGATTTATGAAAACCTTTGTAGCTCACAAGCACACAATGTTGTTTACTTTTTAATATTACTTATGGCATTATTTGTATATTTCTGCTGTCAGATGAAAACACCCTAACATTCCAATAACGTCCGAGTCTGACATTTAGAGTAACAAATAAAAAAAACCCAGAAAGCAAAATTAAAGGCCTTCACAGAACAGTTGTACACTACATTAGCTATTGTGCAAATATTTATTTGAATATTTATTAGGAGATGTTTCTGTCCCTGTTTTACTGTTTCACATTGTCATATTCACTCCTTAAAGTATGCCATTTTATTTTATAGTCTGCGTATTGTTTGTGTTTTGTAACTGTCTATACAATGCTCTACATTTGTTGTCAGGTGCTTTCTGTAGCTGGTTTCTGAAACAACTGGAGAAAACAGGGCGCTACTATTGCTTTTACACTCTCAATTCTTCTCTCTGTGAGTGTATTTAATGTGCAAAGGTCACAGTTATCTTGAGTGTCTCATGTGTGTGTTAGAAAAAGAGTGCCCTGCTGCCCTTTGATTTTCCTATTGTTTGGTGAGCACCACTTACTGTTCATTGTGCATCTTAATCTGTTTAAAACACTTGAGAACAAGAGGCATCACAGCGTAAACAGCCACATAGAAAGTGTGTAAACCACTGGCGTGATGTAGGCCCAGATTAACCTGCAGCAGAGCAAAGAATTAACTCATATTCCCCCAAACCATTTCACCCAGAGTCCCACAAACCAACCTGTATTTCTGTACTGTAACACTACCCTGCCCTGGGTTTGCTGTGTGTCAGTTAGTTTGAGAGTTTTCATGATATTCTTGCAACACAGACAAAAACAGAGCATTACTCCCCCTCTTTTTTTGTACTTCTCTTTCCTGTTTCGGCTTCTCTCTCTCTCTTGCACACACACACTCCCTCCCACTATCTCTGTCTCTCTGTATTTTTTTCTTCTGCTAATGGGAAAATGTGTGTTTGCCGGAGGAGGTGTTGCTATATGAAGGGAAAACAGCGTCTCTCGCGTTACTTCTGCTCTGCTGCCTGTTTTGGAGACTTCTCTATTCTGCATATGAGCCATTGAAGGGCAGCCCGGGAGAAATTCCCTTTGATACGGGGCACAACGGAGTATAAATAAACCGCACAAAGAAAAGACAGACTACCGGCATCGCTGTGCAGGAGGAAAAGACTTCCCTGCCAAGTGACCTGCATTCTGTTCAAGATGAGGAATACTGACATGTTGAGGAATTGTGGAATAAAAATAGATGTCAATGAATCACACTTACATTTCCTTCTCAGAATAACACAGCAGTTCATGTCTATCCACTGTACCCCTCAACATTTATCATAAAGTGAATAATAGAGGGAGATTAGTTCTGGTAGACCTCACCTTAAGGGAAACATAAGCGTCCCACCTCCCAGTAAGTCCCCCTTTATAATGTATAGCTTTCTACATTGTTGCATATGTACTAATGCTTTGTTACTCAGTTAAAAACTAATAAGAGTAATTTTCATGGTTGCTGATATGATGACAGACTGTATGACTACTTATCTTATATCTATTCTGATTTGGACCAAAGCTGATTCATCAACCGCTTTATTATTAACACAATTTTCAGTATTAATTGCTACTGAAATTTACGTTACAAAAAAGAAACACGAGCCAAAAGTTGTTTTTTTCCCAACTTGGAAACCTGAAATGTGTTTTTATTACCGGTGATATCCTGTATATGCATTGGTAAAGGTGCAGTGTTTGCCTTTGTTGTTATTATTTAGTTTAGTTTAGTTTATTTAAGAAGGGACAGTGCACATTAATGAATACACATGGTATAAAAAAATGCCAGATTTAGCCAAAAGGCAGTTTTCATCCGTAGTCCTGTGGCCAAGATGTTACACCAGGCTACCTAAAATACAGCAAAGCACAAAAAGCAAACAACATAATAGTTTAAAAGACATCTTTGGATATCAACAAGAAATGATTTTAACATATTTTTTTTAGTCACAAGAATGTAATGATCATCAAATGTGTGATTCAATGCTAAAACTTTAGGCAAAATCAATTCAATATACAAGGACACACAGTTTTTAAAAGCCATAATAAGTGACATATTTCCATGTACATCAACATTGCAACACCAGCAGGACGTTTTATTATTAGTAACAGCAGAAAAGAGTTTAATGCTTACATGTGTATGTATTAATCATCCATCTCTTCTGTTATGGAAACCTGAGTGACACTGTTAATGTTTGTTCTTCTACTGATATAAGCTACAAGTGATGGTGAAGCTAAGCCAGGGGAGACTTTGTATATCAAACACAAATTTGCATGTTTTATAAAGTCATCTGAACTTAAAATCTGATATTTGATCGGATCAAATCTGATATATTATTATAGAAAACAGGAATGAGAGATCCTGTTTTAGCCCCCTATGCAACACATGAATAAAATGTACAATCAAGGATGAAGGTTTCACTGTAAAAACAAAGGGGGACACCAGTAACATGGAGGGTTGGGGGTTTGAGAGCATCAAACACTTAGCTTCCTGCATGCTGGTGAATATTTATGTACCAATATGTGGCCTTTCTGCATCAAATTAAGGTAGAAATGTCTTATATTTTATTGAAATAAATGTCCTCTGGGGGACAAATGCACATGTTTTAAAACCTATGTGTACAATTAAGTCAAAAATATAAACAAAAAATAAATAAATAGCGCTATATGAAAAGGTAATGGAGAGAAAACAACACTTTGGCAGTATTAGCAGTAAAAGAAGGAACTGCACTGTATTAACAAAGTGAAATAGAGAGTCATGTACGTATACCAGTGTGTCAACATCACTGCAATATCTACATTATCCCTGTAAGCTGTGGTGCAAAGACTTGAGTTGGCAGGGGGCATGTGGGTGGTGGAGAGATTGACTTCTGAAAAATGATCAATCAGTCAATCAAACTTTATTTATATAGCACTTTTCATGCTGTAATGGTAAGGACTAAAATTATAACAGCACTCATAAAAAACAGGAACTGGGGAAATGCTATCATAAGTGGGGAACCACCAGAAAAAAAAACAGAGTAGAAAACAATGTCAGATCCATCAATACATAAGTAAATAAATAAGTTTTAAAAAAGTAACAAAATAGAATAATAAACAATAAATATAAGTGTGTATAATAATAAATACACAATAATCATAATACAAAATAAAAAAATACGTTTTAATAATAATGATAAGAAGAAGAAGAAGAAGAATAAAAGACAATTCGATTAAAAGCCAGGATAAATTATGTGATATATGATTTATTTGCCAATAATAAAACAATTAGTTTCAACTTATAAACTCTTTATTAATGACACCCTGTTAGAAAGTAGTAGGCTGCCACATAAGCGATAAAGATGCAGAGGTGAAATTAGCCTGGATAAAGACTTGTACTGACAAGGCAGCCATGCACATATGCACACACACATTATTAAAATTACTAAGCATTATGACACTCATTTAATAGATGTGCCAGGGGGCTGCGTGGATAAAAAAAAGTGTGGAAGAGAGGTAGTGGACTGGCCTGTGTGACTAACATAGCAACAGTGCTGCATGCATTAGCACCGGTGCTCTGTGACAGCTGGGTCCATTTGAACTGACAGTCTGGTTTTGGAGCCCCATTGGCTGACAGAGTCATCAATCCTGGGAGCGGACCCGCCCATTGTCCCCGCCGCGGCATGGGAAAAATCCTTTGAAGTCGAGAGGGCGGTGCTAAGCACATTATGCCATGTGGTGCTCGAGAGCGGCGTTCCTATTGGACGATAGAAACACGGTAACGCCCATTTCTGAAGGATACCCTCTGTGATTGGCTAAAATGGCCACCCCAGATTCGCCGTTTGCGCGTTCACAGTTTTGCTATTCTCCGTCGCGGCTTACGTCAACAGCGTGAACCTCCTTCCGTTACAGCGCAGCGCTCCCTGTAACCTTTTACGGAAGTGGCGTAGCTAACGTGCGCAGCGACAAAGACAGCGAGCCCGAAACCTATGGGGAAGGAATAAAAAAAGAAATTCAGTATCGTCGCACTCTGTACTTAAAGACCATCATTTTCTGGAGAGGTCGCTGCCCCGGAGCCTCGGTGAAGACACCGAAATTTAACGGCAGCGAGGGCGGATTTTGACTCAGCGCAGAGCCAGTGGATTCGTTGAGGAGGACTGTGGCAACTGGCAGATTTTCCGTTGGACGGTCTGTAGGCTAGGGTATAGCGAGGGAGCCGCCATGGCAGTCGGATCATTGAGCCTCCACATCGGGATATGAAGAGGAACTGCATGTGTCCCGAATCGCCAAGAAAACGCCGCATTTCCCTGTGATCCGCGCCGGATCAGCTCTCTGAACATCTCAGCTCACCTTTCTTCATCTTTGTGAAATTGATTCAGCATCCAGAAAGAAATCGCAATTGGTTTTAATCGAAGGGGGCCACAGGGAGAGGCCAGATTCATGACTATTTTAGTCGGAGACGTGTCTTCAAAGGCCCGCTGAAAGAAAACCTGGAGTATAAGGAAGAAATGCTGCTCTGATTTCACCGTTGGTGGGCAAGAAAGGGTAGTTTATTAGGTGATACGAACTACAGTGGGAGGATAAAGGGATCTCTTTCTGCCTGTCTTCCCTGTGAATTATAGTGTTATTCATTTACTGTCATCCTTTTTGGATGAGAAGGTCCGGCGGATCAATCAGCCCTGCCGTTTAGCAAGTCACAGTCTCCCGAGTCGAGAGAGAATCAAAGGGATTGGATCATGTCGGGTCGGCCCAGGACCACATCCTTCGCGGAGAGCTGCAAACCAGTGCCGCAGCCCTCAGCTTTCGGCAGCATGAAAGTCAGCAGTAAGTACACCCCTGTAATTCTAGAGTAGCCTACCTTTTTCTGCATGCACCAGGCCCAGTGTATAAATGTCTCCCCACTAACCAGGCTGAAAATGTGTCAGGCGAGCATGACGTTAGCTCCGGATAGCTTAGCCCTGTCATATAACTGTGTCACTGACTGAGATTGGCCGGTGCTGAGTGGCACACACACATACACACACACGCGCACACACACACACTGCTAGCCTCGGTTTCAGCACACACCGCTGCGCTCTGACGCGCCGCCCCGGGGCCGGTCAGCCTGACCAGGGTTAGCAGGCCGCGCCGGGCAGGGCCGGGCCAGAGGAAGGTAGAGCTGGCACCGACCCAGGTCAGAAATCAAAGCCTTCCCTTTGCACTGCAGATCCGGTTTGATTATGATCCTTTTGAATATAGATTAGATCTCATAGCTGTGTTACTACATGGCACCAACCGTATGCGTAATTGTGTTAAAGCGATAGGGCCGGTCTATTACGCAACTGTCAAAGCGGAAGGTGCGCCCGTAGTTGACTCGGGCGACGTGATCCTGGAGAGAGGGCTGGTCCGCTGATCCTAAAGACTGTGTCGAAATCAGACGTCGCGACGACTGGAGGGAGTGTGACACCCAGTATCCTGTTCACGAAGCCACAGTGGCACCATGCTGGAGGCTGGTTATAGACTGCCTGCTGCGATGGAGTTGCCCATGCACATATCTCTCTTAATTTCTGCTTTTTATGATCTCAGCTGCTATTTCAAGGCATGTCACTTTCCCACTGCCTGTTATATGTCTAATTTTGTCTTTACAAACTGGCATATTGAAGCATTTTATCACCACAGATTGCAGATACTACTAATTCAAGTGATGTCCCTAATACAGCTGGACCATATGACACTACACACTAGATATGGGAGTTTATCTTAAAATAATGTGACAAAACTGTGAGTTTATTCAACTGTTCTGGTTTTAGAGAAATGAATTATTGATGATAATATCCACATTATTAATGACTCACTGTCCTGGCTGGAGTCATCCACTGTGCCTACCCTTTCTTATCTTGCATGCAGGCACACATTTAGGGTGTGTGTGTGGAAAAAAATAGGCTATTAAGGAATGCTGGTTTTGCTTCAGGGCTGTGATGTGATCATGATGTGTGTTAGTGGGGTGAGGCCTGAGGCTGAGGCTCTCCTCTGGGCCTTGGCGGTGGAAATCACTCAGTGGACGAGGACACACACACACACAGGGAGATGCACACCCATGCCCAATCTTAATGCTCATCTTGCCCCAGATATGGGTGCTGAAGCACTGGTGTGTTCCTGTCAGTGTGTGATGTTCATGTTGCTGTTCAAAGGAGAATTGAGGAACGTTGTGCTGTTTAATAAGTCAGCTAACACAAGTCCTGGAGTGACTCTGAGTCTTTGGCCTAATTGTTGTTCAGACATAAGCTACTGAATTAGCACCAAATGCGAGGCCGACCTTGTGGACTTAACATTACATGAGCTTTAACACCAGTGTTTCACTGCGGTTTCTTAGCCTGAAAATGTTGTTCTCCAGGAGACTCATCTGGTTAGTCAGTACATCATTATCAGTCATTAAAGGCTGAAGCTGGAGTCGCCCAATTAATTTGGTTTTAATTATTTGATTTCTACTGGCAGGTGGTGTTCAGCCCCACAGAGGAAAGCATTTGATTGCATAGCTGCCCCCTGTGATAATCAGCCAATACATAAAGCAGTCGTGATCCCTCAGACTTTTAATCTGATTGGAAATAATATGTTAATTGGGAATTTTAAAGGACACGTCTGCTAACGTTCAACTGTGGTTTTCTTCAAAAGTTGATAGCTTGGGGAAATTACATTGGTGGTTTCCCTGCTGTTTTTACCATGCGTCTTCATTTGGTCTTCAATTTGAGACACCAGGTACAAGAGTTAGCAAGACGTCAGCCAGTCCGGTCAGAGAAGGTACTCTAGTAGCGCTTTTCCATTGGCACTTTTGACCGTGCCAAGTCAAACCACGCCACGTTGATTTGCATTTCTGTTACCAGTTTATACATGTCAACTTGCACCTAAGGATGCACCGATCCAATATCTGGACCGAATATCGCCCTGATATCATCAAAATAGATGGATCGGGTATCGGAAAATGCATACCTGAGCTGATCCTTTCCCTTTAAATCTATTGCGATGCAAGCTACATCATACGTCAGCAGCAGCACGTGTGTTGCATGCCATGACAGTTGATTAGCCTACCTAGGCAAGCGCAAACAACATGGAGCGAAGGAGAGAGTCTGCTGTGTGGAGCTATTTCACACTGAACACTCCAAGGTATATAGCTTTTTAGGTCAAGTCAAAGATCGAGTCAAAGCGCCTGACCACCTCTAAGCGGGTTGCGGTGACATGAGATGGGCTTTTTTTCAACATTCTGTGACACTTCAGTGACATGTTCTCTTCTAGATCCATCTCATAATCACGTCCCTGCTTTTCAAGCAACAGTAAGTGGCAGATGCCAAACAAAGTCGGAACAGGGTGATAATAAGTGTGGCTACCAACAGTCATTAGAGAGTGCTGAATAGGGCACTGCTTTTAAACATCATCAACTCAAAGACAAGTATGTCATCAGGTAGACACACCTTCAAGTGGTTAGCCATGTTGTATCCAAGTCCCTGCTGCACTGGGCTGATGCAGTGAGTCAAACCAAGTAAAATCAAGCCAGTACATGTATGGAAAAGCGCTATAATCAAGGAAACCAGCAACTTTTGTTGAATTAAATAATGTAGCATTAACATGTTATTCAGTTCTCTTCATGTGTCTATGGAGTGAAGTGGTTAAGTAACATGTTATCATGGTAAGAACTGGGTTAAAGGTACTCAGTGAAGTAATCATTCTTCTTTTTCTATCTTGAGTCCAACTGAGAGAAAATATGTCAGGAATTGGCTTGATGTCTGTCATGCTGGCTGGCACAGATCTGCTAGGTTTGAGGATAGATAGATAGATGTACAAGATAGAGGTAATTGTATTTGCTTGCTTAAATCAAACCTGTAAAGTAGAGCTTGGTGAGGCAACCTTTTGTTTTAACGTTAATAATGAAATACTACTACATAACAGCTCTGGCTGTTGTACCATTGTGATGTACTGAACTTTAAACGTTGTCCTTTCCTTGTCTTAAAGGATAAATTACACTTTAATATGCAGTTTTGGGACCAAAGTGGCCATTCTGAGTGAAATGACAGGGACTGCCCTTTACTTCTTGGCAGTCTTATCCATAGTACTACAGATACCATTTATCACCCACCTTTAGTTTCAACTAAACGCTGCATGGAAGCACCAGTAGTCAGACCCACAAAAAATAGTCTTGTTGTCGCTGTTGAAGTATTTTTGATTGTGTCTGAAGGATGATGCTCAGCTCAAATGTAGGCCTGCAAGTAACATTATTATTATCAGTTATTTTGGTAAATTAATCAATGATCATTTCATGTATAAAATGTTAAAATATAGTGGAACACGCCGAGCACAAACTCCTAATGACTAAGGTGACTATGTAAAGAAGCAAATCTTGACATCTGCCAAGCTTGACCCAGACAGTGTTTGAACAATTCTCAAAATGATTTATTGATCAAAATTATTTTTAAATCTTTCAGCGTTACTCAGCGTTTTTAAATGTAGGGGTTACTTTTGTAAGAACGAGTGCAGTGCCCATTTAAAACGTGCCTGTTGGGAATGGATCAATGGCTTGGTCCCTGTTATCACTGCTTGCAGCTTTCTCTAGAACCGCTCATCCAAACAACTTGACACTCGTCATTGCGCCTTCTTGGGTCCTGAACAATACACCTGCCGTGACATAGCCGTGTCCCCTAGTACTGCTACATGTCATCTTCTAATATCTAGCTATTTGGGACCTCGGACAAAATCAAATTCTGGAAGTTACATTGCTGATGCTTTAAATGTCTGAGGGTGTTCTCACACCTGCCCTGTTTGGTTTGGTTCAATAGAGCCTCACCCACGAGTCCTGCTTGGCTCATAGACTTTATATTGTAATGGCGTCACATATTTTTAAATCTTTTTTTCTGAGCTCGAGGAAAGTTTTCCAATTATAAAACCTCCATGGATCAAAAGTTCATAATAAAAGGAGTCATAAAAACCTTGTTTGCAGGTTGGGGTATCCTGTCAACAGTTTTACAGATATCTCTTTTATAACCGTGGTCCGTGGGGGAAATGTTCTCGGGCTGCAGGGGAATTTTTGCTGCAATAACAGGAGAGGCCACTGGGAAAACTCTGAAGCAAGATTATGCTACACAGTGTGTACATAACGCACTACTAATAAATATGTCCCATAGATCTCAAGAGCTAGCGCTTGACACTGCACTTACATGGGTCCGCAGCAATGCACCCGCCAAATGTGACGTCCATTGGATGACGGAGACTACTTCCATTTCAGTTAGATAGTAGTTATCGAATCAACAAGTGATTACAGAAACATACGTAGACTTCATAGAATCTAAATCAGATTTGCAGCTTCAGCTGTGTCATGACTGTACTTTGGAATGAATTTAGATAACGCCATGTCACCATGTTATTATCTACCTAGCACTTGTTTTCTCTTCTTCTCTTGCAGTATGTCATCCACCACCTACCCTAACCTCCACCAGCCCAACACACACACCAGCACTCATATGTGTGAATAACTTAGCTGATTATCCCCAGCAGCTGTAGCCAGTGTGTGTGTATGATCCTGGAGAGAATGCTCTTACCCCTCCTACACAGGCAGACAAGAACACACACACACACACACACACACATACATACATACGTTCACACTCCCACATGAGCACTCTTTGGTTTTGTTTTTGGGGGTGAGGCAGCTGGCCAAGAACAATGAGCGGCCTGTTTAGCATTTCAAAGCTGTATCTCGCTCCCTCTTTCCCTCTTTTCTCCCCTTTCCTTTCTGTCCCTCTCTCACATTTTGCAAGTGATGATGGGAACAAAATGAACTAATTATACTCTTTGATTCCAAATGAAACAGAAATGACATGCAGACAAGACAAGAACCAGCAGAATCACTCACAGGGTTTAAAAGAGAG
The DNA here is from genome assembly GCA_019142605.1 of Cephalopholis sonnerati. Taxonomy (NCBI): domain Eukaryota; kingdom Metazoa; phylum Chordata; class Actinopteri; order Perciformes; family Serranidae; genus Cephalopholis; species Cephalopholis sonnerati. The sequence continues at coordinate 25,900,981 of JAGQAX010000012.1, forward strand.
CTGAGTTTTGAGGGTTGGAGACATGAGAAGATGATCAATCTCTGGGCCGTCCATTGGGTGTAGTCAGTGTGGTGGCAGGACCGGGCAGCTGTGGCTCTGCATGCTGCACGACACTGTGATATCTATAAATCTATGCACCCCTATCGCGTCTGGTCAAAAAAACCCACTGATACCTTGATGTCTTGATCAAAGTTGCGCAGACGAACGTCTGTGTCAGCGCTGACATTCCTGTGACTGGATCTTCCAGTCGTGTAGTGAATTATCTCATCAGCGTTGCAACAGTGGTGGAACACTGTGCACTCAGCATGTATACCTGCACCAGTGCGTCCTTTGCCCCTCCCTTTTGTTGTCCAGGAATTTAGCAAATCTCTTCATACATTCCTCACAAATGTCACTTTGCCCTGCAGTTCAGTCTGTAACATCCTGTGTATTCTGTAGTCTTAGAGCTCTTAATATGTCAAGCATACTAACACTGTTCTAACCCAAGTACTTCTGACAGTTTGGAGTGATTTATATTAACATGATAGTAATCAGCCTCAGTGTTTGTGTGATATTATCTTTAAACTGCGACAGCCGAGCAGTCAATACATGCTGAATACAGGATTGTATTTGTTTGCCAAATTTCAGAGAGGACTGAACACATCGACAGTTTGGCAGGTGCACGTTCTGTGACATTCACTCGTAGTGATTCGACATGAACGGTGTGAAAATTATCCCTCCTCTTGCAGTAAATACATGAATAGTGTTGCCACTACAATCTGATAGTGTCTCATAGATTGACACTGCAAATTATTTCCCCTTTGATAACTAGAAAGTGGGTGGCTCATGTCAGGGGATTGAGGTATTAAATCATTGCAATTGATTTCTTTGTTCTGACTCTTTTGTCAAACAAAATACATGCATAGAAGCTCCAAAGGGACAAATTGCACCCATACAATTGACGGTACCCCTTAGATATGAATGAAAGGTGTCCTCTTGGTCAGATGGTATCTGACTTTGAGTCGCTGTTTGCCTCAGAATTAGGAGATCCCGTCACATCTTGTGTCAATCTCAAGGCAGTTTTCTAAGATACAGTAGTTTGTTTGGACACCAAATCAAACCTCCTGGTAATGTTGAAAGTATTGCGGTATTCCAGAGGTATTTAAAAGTGCCCTATACCGTCAAAGATACATACGTTCCTCTTTCTACTAAACTGATACAGAGATGCCGTATTTAGGCGTTTATCGTAGTGCACAGCATGTGCCACCAGAGGTGAGTCTCTACGGGTGGACCCAGGCAGCTGAGCTGAGAAAGATAGCGACTGTGAGAGGTGGGGATAACGCTACAGGACTAGTAAAAAAGAACTCCAGCAATGGCAGAGAAAGACAGCAGAAAAAACAGTGTGTAGAGCCAGCATATTTTCATACTCAACTCTGGGAATTAAGGCTTTGTATCGGCCAAACCAAAGTAGGTGATTGTGTGGACTTTGGTCAGACCAAATTTAAAGCAGACACCTTATCTCGTTTTGACTCCATTTACGAGTGTGTTGAACATCCTTTCTTGCTGCTTTCTTGCCAGTAGCTTAGCTTGCTAATTGGCTAATGGCAGCAACCGCACTTGTTTGGAACAGTCTTGCGTGATAACATTTTTCAGCCTTTGAAGTTCTTGTGTGTGGATTGAAGATGCTGTGATCAGAATGCAACCCTAACCACATCCGGAGGTGGCGTGGCCAGTCGGGTTACAATCCATCTGTGATTACACCTCTACTTTCATGTGGTAAAGCACTGTCTGATTGCAATCAGATTACTCAAAACTCATTTTAATGCAAGGTGTAAAGAGGGTCAGTGTGCTATTTCAAATCTAGTTTTAGTAGTTAAGGATTTATGGGCTCAAAGAAGTCTCGATACAGGGTTCTTACGCATTTTTATCAATGACTTTTCCACAACTTTTTTCATAATATTTTCATCACCACACCACATTTCCATGACGTTATTTAAGTAGTTAAAAAAACCCGCCTTGACACCTCTCTGACAACAAGCGATTCCAAAGCCACATGTCATTAAACACACACTGCCCAGGCATTTGCAGATAAACAAACTGATCGTGCTTGCTAACTTTACTTGCACGATAGACATTCCTGCTGCCAGCTAGCTTCATATGCCAGTGTGTATCACGTGATACTAGTGACGTTTCAGCAGTCAAACAGTGCAGCACTATTTTAAAGTAGTAATAGAAGGAACATATTTTGCAGAACGATGACATGTTTTAGGATTTTTACAACCATATTTTAAATAGCTGAAACAATGCATATTCAAAGCCTTTCCACAACACTGTTAATTCCAAACCCTTCCTGGCGTGGAAAATAGTTTTTCTAATTTAATAATGTTTCCAGGAATTTCATGACTGTGGGAACTCCGTCAATAAAATGTTGAGCTTGTGAAATGACGTGCAGAGATAATTTCAAAGCCTGTGGTTGTATATGACCCTTTACAGACCTGTGGAAAAAAGTTCTACCCGCAAAATTCAAGTTTGTACATGTGTAGGAGAGATTTGCTGTCTGTCATGTGTCAGAAAAATACACTCACTTTTGACTACAGCATTGTGTCTACCAGTAATTGTGTTGCTATGTTGGCAGTGAGTGTTTTATCTTCTCTACTTATACTTGGATTACGTTGTTTGATGAAATACGTCCTTTTATACATTTTAGTTTAGACTGCCAAGACAGATGAATTTGTTGTAGCAGCTTTTGTGGAAAAACTTGTTGCTCACACATTTTGGTATCAGTGCCAACACGTGTCCTGCAACTGCTCACCAGTGGTGTTTTTCTCTGGCCCCATTGTGCACACACGTTGTGGCCCGAGCTAGTCTGGTGACCTGAATTGACTATTGATGCCTCTGGTTAAAAGTTGCAGTAGCTGTCTCTCCTGTGTCACTTCGTAGCTGAATGATGCAGCACATGTACATGAAATCATGCACCGTGATTTGTCACATTAATTATTTTCTCGTGGAACGCTAATTGACAAAGTAATTATGGCAATGCTGCAAGCTCATGTAGCGAGGTGTTTGTGCTGTGGAGGCTGTGACTTACATTTTTTTTGTTTCATTATATTCAGAGCCACGGGGCATTTTTAACACTGAATTTCACCGATGGTTCACTTGGGGACGATTTGGTTTAATGAAAAGGTGCTTCTAGCTCAAATCGAGTGAAATTTCATCTCACGCGGGAAATAAAAATAATTCTTCATTGTCGTCTGTTGTGACAGTTTTCCGCTAGTATAAAATGGAGGAAATCTGCACGGAGATTGACAGTTCATGTTTTTGAGGCTGCTTAGTCTGTGAAAGGTCGGGCTTCACACAGGCTTCCAATCAGTCACTCAAAATGCCAAAAATTCAATTGCAATCTGATTACTTGGTCATTTCTTATTTGCACCAGTGTGAGGTCTCACTGTGAGCCGCATGTGTGTGTGTGTGTCTGTGTGCGTGAGCGTGCACAGACATTTCTCACGGTTTGAGGAAGTGCAGAGGCGTCATAGAAATGGCCCTGCTGGAATATGTAGGCAGAGTCATATTCCTCTCTCTTTCTCACTCACACACTCACACACACACTCTCTCTTGGACAGTCTATTTCTGTCGTTACAGAATTGGTCTTCAGTTTCTCTTTCTAGACTTGGTCCTGGAGAGCGAAGGCCTGTTGGTTTCTCAGACCTCTCCCCTCCCTTTCCCTAGACTCCCTTTGATCATAATCAGTCCTTCAGTAATTGGACCACTCACTGGTCACATAGTGGCAAAAGGACCTGTGCAAACACACACATACTGTACATGTATTAAATAATTGGGCCTATTTTATGTCTGGGTTTGACCATGGAGGGGTAGTCTTTCTTTTTTCTTTTTATCTTGGCTCATTTGAAAGTGTGTCTTCGCAGGTGCTGTTCGCGTTCAATAACCCTGCTGGAAAATAAACCCAGCGACCCAATGAAAAATGAATAAGACGAGTAAACCTCTGCACTCTGTTCCTGTCTTTTTACCTCCAGCATGTACTGCAGCTGCCCTTACAAAGTACCTACTGTTACTGCACCTTGAACTTTGACCCTCTTGCTCTTATGTCCGTAGCACCAAGTAAAAGAAAAAGTATGCGATTTGAAATGCAGCAGATTTTATCGTTATCACTAAATGTTACCTTAGAGATTTGGGCTGGGCGATATAACGACTATGTACGATACATCATTATATTTTCAAGCAAGATTTTAAATTAGACAACGTTTATATCGATATAGGTTCAAGTTTCGTTACATTTGTTTAAAGTTTAAAGTTGCTTAAGTTTTGTATGTGAGTTATCCCAGCTTCATATGAGTAGAGGAAATTGCCGCTATTTGCTAAGCTAATTTATACAATGTACAATGCCATAGGCTTGTGCTAATAACGTTAGCATGTAATATTTGTTTGGGAAATGTGTTTAGACATTGTAGATTCTAACAGAAATATTACACACATTTCTTTGTCATTATTTTCATAGTTATGTCCTTTTGTTGCAGCTTATCTTAGTGATTATTTTGTTTAGTTAAACAATTCCTCTTCCTGTTATTACTATTCAACTGGTCACCAGTCACTTGATTGCGCTGTCATCTGCCATTGCGGCTTCTGTCAGCTGTTAATGAGCTGTCAACGAGCTGTCATCTGTTTGCGGCTCAGTCGATGTGATGTATCTCCCGCTTCTCAGAGGATTGTGGGTCAAAATAGCCAGGAAAGCATGCTGGATTGTACGCTGCAAGATGTGACCGAATGCAGTCGGACATCCTGGTATATTTGGCATACTGCATTTGACATACTGTTGGGACAAACATAATCTTTTTTGGCATGCTAAATACCATGGTAGTATGGGTATTAGTACGCACAGCCTATTTCTGTCTCAGTCAAAACTTCCTGGTGTTAAAATAATTCTAGCTGTGCTGGGTTAATTAACCGAATCGTTTTGAAAACACACACATAGACTGGCTGGTAGTTTGCCAGATATCAGCATTAGATGGTCACTTCCTCCTCATGTGGACAGGATGCTGTGGCCTGCCAGTGTCCTCCACTTGGAGGGGGTCTGCTGCCACAGCATGCTGCATGAAGTTTCTATTAAATAACACCATGATCTGGAACAGGCACGATTATTAAGCAGCACTAATCCACCCTTCATCAACATGATTTTGTACCCACTGTGAGCTGTTGACAAATGTGTGTGACTGTCTCAGCAACTCAGAAATCTAAATTTAGACACATTTCACAAAGATATTTTGATGATTTTAGGTGCGTGGGTGTTTGGGCTCGTACATCTTAGAGAATGAGGAATACACTAATGAATATGTAGATTTAGAGGGGAGAATAGGTGTAGGAATTAGTCACACGAGTTGTGTAGAAGTTTAGCGGTTAATTTGACAGCCTGTCGAGAGATTGGAAGCAAGGGGCTGGCACACATTTGTGGCAAGCGACGTACACTCTGGCCTGGTTGTCCTTTAACTGCCAGCTAATGTGAATTTTGCTCCCTGACACTTCTGTGGGGAGGAAAGGGAGGCAGAGGGAGAGAACCCACTTAAACAGGAAAAAGCCTCCACGTCGAGATCTCAGGGGAGCAGAGCCAGCTCCTGACTGACTGGAGAGGAAGGCATAAACGGGGAGGAGGGGCATGTGAAAGCAGATTCCAATCTATAGTGCATTAGCATCAGATACAGAGGCTTATTGTCTTATAACTTTTCACTGGTAATAATCTGGGGAATTGCATAGGTCTGCCTGTATGGTTGGTGAGTCTGAGCAAGGTAATGAGTCTCTTCCAGTGGGGATAGTCTCACAAAGCTAGGCCCAGTGTATGCTAATGCCTATTTGATGCATTTGGACAGAGGCGCCTATGCTTCCTTATATAAAAAAAATAATGATCCACAGTATTCAAACAGGCACTGCAGAATCCAACGTGGCTTTCTGTTAAGATAACAGTCGCTTACGTGTGATTGTTTCCTCTAGATATTTGATCTTTAGTGTCCTACTACTCAAAGGAGACCTAAACACTACAAACAAATTCAACGCTCAATTACAGAGATGATTTTTTTGAGCTTAGGCATGATTCAGTCAGTCAGCTGGGAGCTGATCACTACGACCGCAGCTGTTAACCACAAGAAAGTACTGACAGAACAAATGGGGGTTAAACTGGCTGTGGCTAAAGAACGAGGCTGTACTGTTCTGTTAGTCTCAGCCAAGAAATTTGTCAGCAGGCATTCAAACCTGCAACCTGTCAATAACAAATTTACTTCTCTTACAAGGAGGCTTCAAACCCTTAGATGCTGCAGGCCTACACTATGCCTGCGTTTACAAGCACACTAATATTCTACCATTATTCAGAATATGATAATATTCTGAATTGAATACAGGTCATGTAAACACATAGACTGTATAAAATAAAGGACACAGCTACTCATATCTTTTGGGTTTGGACTGTTGTTTGAACATTTCAAGAAATCTGAAAATGTCCTCTTGAAAAGTGAGATGTCACTTCACCTTACCTATCATGTCTCTTGTCAGTGTGCTCTCTCTTCCACGCCTCTAAACAGTATTCCTTTATTGCACATTGCTGGATTTGTGCACATCACTACTTTGTTTTAAGCATTTCTCTATGTCTCTGTCTCTTTCTTTAGGGGATAAAGATGGCGGCAAGGTAACAACAGTCGTGGCCACCCCAGGCCAAGGCCCTGACCGGCCACAGGAGGTGAGCTACACGGATACTAAGGTCATCGGCAACGGCTCTTTCGGCGTCGTCTACCAGGCTAAACTCTGCGACTCTGGAGAGATGGTGGCCATCAAAAAGGTCCTTCAAGACAAGAGGTTTAAGGTAAAACATGCACACAAACACAACGTATGTTTCAGCTTAGTCAGCTCTCTCACTTGTCAACTAAAAGCAAGACACAAAAGGACGAAGAAAAGCAGGATGTATTAGTGATCAGGCACTCGTACTCTCTTTTCATCCTTTTTCAACAGTGTAACCAAAGTAGGGATTTGCTTCATTAATGAATGTGACTGAGTAACCGTGAAAGAGACGTGAATGGAGTGATCTTTCACAAGAACAGTGAGATCAGTGAAGCTGCGAACAAAGAGAAAACAAAGGCAAAACTTCCTAGTGTTTTGCCATTGACACATCCTTGCTTTAATGTGTGTGTTTTCTTGCAGGAAGTGTGTGTGTGGTAGTGGCGCTAGGGTCTTTTCTCCCGCAAACAAACTTGAACCCATTAGGGCTCAGTCATCTGTCAAGTTTAGTTCAGTCGCCACCATGGAAATGCCATATTTCCTTCCATGCAAAGCTCTGCAGGAATCCTCCTTCTGTGCTTTGAATAGATTTGACTGATGGCTTGTTGTTCCTCGGCTGGGGCGACATTGTCTGTGTTCCCTCTGCTGCGGTCTTGGTTGGGAGGGGGGGCTCAGGGTCCCTGCTGCTAGCTCACAGCTCAAAGATAAAAGACCTGAGACTGCCAAGCCTGCAGGACAGCTGTTTAGATTCTCATTAAGTTTATAGTCTTCAGAGCTGAGGGTGATAGCTGCACAGCATAACAGTCATATTATTTTCCCAAGGTAATAAAGTGTTCACCAGGTTGTCACATTAAGACCATTGTCAAAATTGTGTCTGGTATTTTGGACAGTTACTAAAATTATTAGGTGCACCTAGCTTAAACTAATGTGTGCAATAAATCCCACTGTTATGAAGGTTATATTAAGGAGGATGGCCTACCCTCATTTATATAAATAGGGTGGACAAACTATTATTAACATCTCCTGGTATGATACAATATAATCCAATAGCACCACAAACTGCAGTCTCTAGAGCTATGGTGATCAGGCCCAAAAAAATCTCGCCTGACCAAACATGAGCCTGCATAGTTTCTGTCCGAGCCCGAATCACAGAAGCAATTTTGGGCCCAAGCCTGATTAAGAACCTGAATTTCCACTGTATTTAAGGCCGTCCCCTAATAGTTGACAAAATGTTAGTCGACCAGAAAGGACAGTAGTCGACAAAGTTTCATTGGTAGTTTAGTCGCTGGGGAAAAAAACCCCCAAAAACAAACAAACATGAAACTCTATTAGGAGCTGCGCCTTGTCAAAATAAATCAGAACCTATATGACTGGATGGTGTGGGGATTTAATTTGAAGGGACAGACACAGGAAATGGGCACATGAATTTCCAGGGCTGGTACGTGCGGTTATTTCACAGGCTAGTTAAAAACACGTCGAGGAGGATATCCAAAGTGTGGGATCATTTTGAGAAGGTGAAGGACCAACCCAAGGTGATATGTAAACTCATCTTCATTGGTCGACTACAAACATGACATATCATGTGAAACATGGAAGTAGCTACATGCCCATTAGCCGACAGCGTCATTAACAGGCGGCTCGCTCAGTGTGTGACGTGCACTTGTAGATAAAATATAGGCCTATATTAATGAAGATTCATTAGTACGGTTTGTATTTCTCTGTAATGTAGCACAGTGTTAACAATGTTACTGAGACTATTCTTTCTCACACCTTCAACTCAAACCATTGTGTTGCACCGCCCAAAATATATCATTTAATAATTGAATTATTATCGTAAACATGCAGGGGACTAGTCGACTAATGGCCCTAAATGACGACTATTGGCCGACTAGGAAAATTCGTAGTTGGGGGCAGCCTTAATTGTATTTTATTTTAACATTTATTATACCCTAAAGTCAGCTTAAGTCTTTTCAGTGCAGCAACAAATGATCTCCTTCTCCTACCGAATGTTTAGCACAGCTCTTTAGAAAAAAATCACTGGGGAATTAGAATGAACTCGACTCGATTCAAGCCTGGGGGAATTTTCAGGAATTACAGCCTGGCCCAGCCCAAACCTGGCAAGTCAAGTTAGGCTCAATTATATTCAGACAGAGAATCAAATCTCTAGCAGCCTCCAAAAAGGTCTTAAAGTTGAATCAACACCACATCTAAAACAGTTACAACAAAAACCTATATATAACCTTGATTGGTTTTTTTTTTAGGCCGTATTGGTTTCAGACAGCTGCTCCAAATACACTGCCTTTTCTAATATTGGTTTTCTGTCATATGTCATTTTCTATGCATTTTTAAAAACCTTTGTGGTGATTAAAGGAAGCAGATTTTCCCTTTTTGGCTATTAACAAAAAAGGCCTCTACACGAGGCAGCAGTCAACAGTTGTCCAGGCACGTTTTCACAGACACACTTGCCCTGGAATAAAAGCAAAAACAGAGGTGTTGTTAAATGTTATGACCAGGGTCATATTGATCCTTTCTCTACAGGCATCTCTTTAGCTTGTTGTGTCCATATCACACATTCCCTGGCTTTCACAGACCACATCATATAGCCTACAGCCAAAGTGCTCAGTTAAGATGATGCAATACAGTGTGTGACTGAAATGTTTTCCATATGTGGGCTGAGAAACCCACACACACACTGACTCTGCACATGACTAATTTAAACATCTTGTAATTTTAACAAAGGAGATAAGAAATTGGCAAGAGGCCCCTTTGAGGAAAAGTTTGACAGTTTGGGAACTGGGAATCGATGCCAATCTCATGTCTGTACTGATAACTATGAAGCTACAGCCAATAAATGAGATTAACACAAAGACTGGAAACAGAGGGAAACAGCTTGCGCGGTCCAAACAAAATCCACCTACTAGCACATCTCAAGCTCCTAATGTTATGTTATAGTTTGTTTGTTTGACCCTTGGAAACTGATGTGTAAAAATGACATGTTGCAGTGCTACAGTTGCATATACCCTGCCTTAAAACCAGTTCCCAGTCTTTGTGCTAAGCTAAGCTAACCAGATGCTGTGGTAGCTTAAAGGAACAGTTCATCCCAAAATCTAAAATACATATTTTTTTCTCGTACCTGTTGTTCTGTTTATTAATCTAAATTGTTATTTGTGCCATCGCATTGTATCCTCATGACATCATTGCGCTTTGTTACACGTGATGCAAACCACGGTGAAAATGCACTGGTGGCATCAGACCAGTATAGTTTGTATTTTTATTTTGGAAAATCTAACGTACAATTTTTGTATTTCTTTTTTAATGACACAATTCAGCACTTTTATAAAATTTTACGGTTTATTGACCTACGTAACCTTTTATCTTAGGCTGTAAAGATTTAATGGATGTGAGGTATTTGAAGACCGAAAGAAGGTCATCACAGAATGACATCACAGTAAGCCGAAATACCGATGTAGGCACTGGCAGACCATTTCTATTGCAAAGTTTAAAGGGTCAATGTTTACACCTCTCGTCCATGAGTAGATGTACACTTCCTTTTGTGTGGTGTTACGGTTGTGTTGAGTTTCCAGGTCTTGAAAGAGTCATTGCTAGTTAGTCTTAACCATACAGAAGAGAGTGGTCTCAATCTTCTCATCGAACTCTCAGCAAGAAAATGAGTAGTGTTCCAAAATGTCAAGCTATTCCTCAAAATGAGCTCGTGGAGCTGGGCTTGGGTCAGCATGCCGATGTCCAACTCTTGACATTTTCCCAGATGTACAAACAAACAAGTTTGGACCTCTGACCTAGTCTCTTGATTCACTGGCCCTCCACTGTAAGGGCTGTGCTCATTATTTTATGTCTATTTTGTTCCTCTCAGGAGAGTCAGGGTGTGTTAGCAGGAGAGGACGAGAAGAGTGAAAGCAGGAGACAAGCCTAGGTGTCCCCGGTTGTCTCCTGGACTGCCAACCTCCAGCTCCATCTCCCATGACAGTCACTGAGGTTTAGTCAAAGTTGAGTCAGATGTGTTTGCCTCTAACGTTTTTGCCCCTGGGACTGTTGTGCTGAGCCAACCGGTTCAGCAGCTCAGTGCCCCAGGTTTAACCTTTCTGGAGGATCGGTGCAGTTTCTTTCAGCAGGTGCTAGTCCTTCGCTATCCAAAAACCAGACAAGATAAATGATGTCACTTAATGGTGTGGGGGTCGACCATCTGTCACAAAATACACAGTGTTTGTCCGGGACACACACACACACACGCTCTTTGTGACTCTGTGTGCTGGCCATGATGAAGTCATATCCTGCTCTTCCTGTTAGCCTGTGGTTAGCCTGTGGTTAGCTTGACACGCTAGCAGGTTGCATCGTTAAACAGCGATCAGCTGAAGATGACACGCATTGTTTTCTGCTTTTGGTTTTAGTGGCGCTCTACCTCAGCCGTCTTTCTCTCTGTCTGCCTCCGTTTCTGCGCGCCCTGTCCTTCCTTGTGAACAGCTTGTTACAAGAAAATGAAGCAAATGAGCGCTAAGACTCCTCACATGACTGCCAAGCACGCGCCAATAAGTGTGTGTACCCCCCTCATCCCACACACACTCACACAAACATACACAAGCACCTGCGTTCTATTTTCCTCTTATCTCCTCCTACTCAAAAGTCTGAGCAGAACCATACTAGGCCTACATGTGTGGATGCTTCATTTTCCCTCTCGCACACACACACACACACACACTCACGAGTCAAACAGGGTAATCGTGTGAATAGGTTCTGTGTTAGGATGTAGGTGATGAATGTGTGAGACAGTCTTGGTGAGCTTACAATCCCCTCCTGGTGCATTATGGGATAGGTCCTTCTTCACTCCCATCAGGGAGGGGGATCACATATCATCCTATTGGAAAATGGATGCTCACATTAGAACCATCACACACACACACACACACACACACACACACACACACACATACACACACACAGTCAGAGCATGTCTGGTGGCAGTGGCATTTACACAACATTTTTAAAGGGTACGTCTGGTGTATTTTTTTTTTTGTATTGTCAGAAAATGTAATGAAACTGAAATCATCAATATATTGAATTATAAGTATCGTCTGTGCAGTCAAAGCCTGATAAAGTGTATTCCTCTGTGTCATATTGTTCTCTAAAGCCACAATGTTTAACAGGTTGACATGCTGTTTTACTGCAAAAAACATGGACACAATGTTATAGTACATACACTGTCTTGCTGCTGTTAATACTCACTTGAAAGAGACCCAAATGTGTATTAATCCGCAGCTAAACATAGTTCCCAGTAAATGCACTATTTACATTTGTTAAAATAACTTTGGCAAAAAATACACAGTTGTTTTAAGGTATACTACTGTATGCAGGCTTGTTGGTTACAGTTTGAAAACACGCTCACCAGGGGAAAGTAAAGCGTCAGATTTACTATAGTGTGGCGTTTCATCTCACTACAGTTATGTTTTTTTGGCCCTGTGTCTTTCGGATACCTGCTGCTTTCAGTCCGGCACCTGCTCGCTACCTTTCTATAAAGCCCGGACCTCACCTGAGCACTGTGGGGGAACACGCCCATAAACGTCTAAAATACAGAAAGTAAGAAGACAATAAGAAAATCCAGGCGGAGGGCAGAGTCTCTGCAGATAAATACACCGTCACACATAGAGTGGATTATAAGTGATGATTAGAGGAATTGCTTTTGTATGAGTCTACACATTGTTTTTAGGAAAATCCCGCGTAGTATATCTTTTTTTTTTTTTTTTAGAGATTAATGTCATCAGTAGTAGCAAACAGGCTCAAGTCTGGCCACAGACAGGGTAGGGAAGTCAGAGTGTTTGGAGACTGACTAAAGGGCTGACTACACCAGCATTTAAATGTCAAAATCTGCAGGGAAATCATTCGTCCACTGACAGGACTGACTTATTAACTAGTCTATAAGCTGTGAGTCTGCATTCAGTTTCACTTAACCTCCTCTCAGAGAAACTGATGGTACAAATAAATTTATTTAAAAAAAAATATTATACTATTTTTTTTTTCACAGTTATAAAGTTAGTATTTTGTTACCAATCTGAGTTTGATAAAATTCGAAACAGATGACAGTTACTGTTTGTAATTAGTAAAATAGTAAAGAAATAAAACAAATATAAAATAAAATCAAGGGAGAAAGAAACAAATAAAGGAGGGCTGGGGTTGTAATGATGCCTTCAGAGTGACAAACACACCCCTCAGTCATAAAAAGATCAGTTTTATGCACACGTACACGCTGTTCCTAACGCTCTAATAACATGCTAATCATTCAGAAGGTGAATTTCAGAAGGGCCTCTGGAGCTTTCTGGTCCATTGTGCCGCTTCCTCTTTGAATTAAGTCACTTAGATCACTGGGTAAGTGATTTATCAGTGGCTGCCATACATTTATAAAGCTGCTCTCATTTTTACAAATATGTCCTCTGAATAAATTGCACAGACTCATTGTCCTGCTAGCGACTGTGCTAACAGACATGCTAATTGAAACTGTTTTCAGTAACTCTGAGAACAAAATACCAGTGGTTAGCAAACGGCTAGTACAGAGAAATTAAAAGTTAATTGTAAGTGACCAGTGCTCGTGTGTTAGCCCTTAGCTCGCCACATACACTAGCTCACCATTTATGTCTGTGAGCATTACCAGGCCTCTGGAATCACATGGTGTGTTTGTCTGGTGTGACCAGGCGCTACACATTTTTCAGGGATTTATTGACAATGAGAAAAGTATAGACCAATGCGGCCTTATCCCTTTAAGTCTGATCCACTCTCTACACTCATATCATCTATAAGTTCCCAAAGTAGAGCAGCAAAGCTGTGTGTGTGTCTCTGTGTGGGTGGTATGTAATTCCTCTATGCTCTTAATCTTTTTGGAAACTAGATGTGGTTGTGTCTGACAGTACACATCAGCACCAGGAAGGTGTAGCACTTCTAGCAGCTTGCAATTGAGGTATCCTCTCTCTCTCTGTCTCCATCTGTCTCTCTGTGTCTCTGCTGGCTGGGCTGCTGACACACTGGAGGATGACAGGTCAGCAGGAATGACTGCAGTATAACTGGAGCTGGGCAGGGCTTTACTGAACAGCCTGTCTGCTCCTCCTCCATATGGTACCATCTTTCTCACACATAACAACACACACACAGACACACTCACGCACAGACACACCCTTAAACACTCCCACTAAGCTACTGCAAGGAGACGAGGGCGTTGCCTGCAGTGCGTGATGCCTTCGATGGCTGGTCTGTGACCCACACGCCATGATGTCACTTTATGATGTGGGGGTTGTGTGCGTTGGTAGTATTTGTGTAAAGGGTGGATACGCAGGGGGGGGGGGACTGTGGGAAGCATTTGTGTGTGTGCCTGTAAGTGAATTAGGCCGGGGTGATTGTCTATACCAGGTTATTGAGCTACAAGATGCTGCTCCTGCTGAGATGAAGAGGTCCTGCTTTAGTTTAGTGGACAGACAGCTCACTCTGCTCTGTTTAAAAAATGAATGAGAGAGGATTAAATCCTCACAAAGTGGCAGAAAAGTGTGGAAGGACATCGGCATATCTCCCTGCGCCAGACAGTATGGTACTGACCCACATAACAGAGGATCTCATCAGTCACCCAATCAGTCAGCTAGCACAGTTTTTCACTACTTTTTGTCAGCCATATTCAGACAGTCAGCTAGCCGGCTCAGTGTCCTGTGTGTTGAGTGGAAACATTAGCTAATAAATTGATTGTATGTATGATATTATATTTATAATCAATCGATCAAAAGTCATTTTTTAATCAAAATATAAAAACTGTACCTCTCAAATATGAATATTTGCTGGTTTTCTTAGCTTCCTGTCGTAATAAACTGAGTGTCTTTTGGGTTCAGAGGCCCAGACACACAAAAGAAGTAGTGCCGATGAAGGCCGACTGTTGTATTACCTAGAGTTGCCTGTGTTTCAACCACAAATTTGCGCTTGAATACACCACAAGGACTACAGCCAACGGTCAACTAGCATGTACGTTCTGCGTTTGTGTGAGAGGAAATAACTCTCCATAGCAGCAGGCGGCGGTGGTCTGTGTTCGTCTTTAAAAAAGGGAAACAGGAAGACCAACAAGACGCTAATTAGCCAATTAGCATGGTAACAACACAACCCGATTTTTTGAGAACAATATTTGCTGTGCTGGTGAACAATAACAAACAATTACTAGCTGGTTCTGCTAAAGACCTCAATGGCTTAAAAATAATCTTACCTATTACAGCCAGTTTGTGTCGATCTCACACCCTCTTGACTCCGCCAGCTCCAACGCCAATTCAGCATGCTGAATCAGCCAAAAAAGCCTTCAAGGGCCGACTAGGGCCTTGATGGTGTGGGACACACCGCAAGAACTAGGGTGACAAATGCTCACTGAAGGCCCGACTTTGACCAATGGCTGAGTCACATAAAACCGTGACCGTCACCTTGGATTCTGGAAACTTGCGATGGACATTTTTATTTATTTCATGACATTTGACGAACAATTTTATTGTCTATTAGTCTGCAAATTCGCAACACTTGTGACTTGTGTGATGCTGTCCTTTGGTTTTCAGCTCTGAATTAATTAATCAATGAAACAATTGTCAGACTAATCAATAATGAAAACAACTGTTCACAAATGGTCTTTCCACTCTCAGAGGTTGTTGGGTTCGTTGGTCAGTTGGCCTCTCATTCAGTTATGTGTTTTCAGTCAGTGTAGGCAGCTTGGAGCTGGTCTCACCAAGCTACACCAAGATCCTGAGTTGAACTCATGTTAACCAATACAAAGTGTCCTGTGTGCTATTCTTTTGCACCAAACCTAACGCCTGTGTTTACTCAAAAAGCGGGTCAGGCGGTGTATCAGGTCATTGCCTGCTCTGTGGTCAGCCAGTTGGTCGCACTTCCTGGCAGCCCCATCGACCCTTTTCCCCAAAAAAACCCACGCATTGTCCCAGGTTGTTGTTGTTGGTGTGGAGGCAATTCTATCAGTAAGATTAATACCCAGTCATGCAGCAGGCTATTTGTTGTGTCATTTTTTCAGCCAGTTAGTTTGGTATTCAGTCTGTCAACTCGGGAATTACTCAACAAGCTAGTCTACCAGTTAGTCACCCTGTGAGTTGAAATCTTCAACTGAAGTTTCTCAATAAAAGTAGGCTGTAAGCTGATGTTCTGGTTCATTTAATCATTTATTCTCTGCTCCATTGAGTTCCTACGTGTAAACACCTTGATGTTGAAAGAAACGGATAATCCGAAATACCAAATATGAAGAACTTAAAAATGTTCACTTGTGTATTATGCAAATTTCTATTTCTGCAACTATGAGGGGAAAAAAACAAGTGATCATTTTATGTAAATCCCATCCTGACATCCTCGCTGTAATAAATCTCATATTCAGGATATTAGTATGCATGTAATTGCAGGCAGTGTGAGTGCACCATGCTGCTATTGTACAACAATCAATAGCACAAAACCCTCATTCTCCTGTTCAAGCTGCTCATGACGGCCAAAACAAAAGCCAGACTATTATGCAGTGACTCCACTACTCTGCCACAGCCTGATTTTAACAGTTAACTTTCTTTTTGTTCTCGATGTTCTGTCCACTCTCCATTCACTCTCTGCAGTGGAGTCTGCACTCTCTAAATGTTACACAAGCACTTTGCATCAAGTCAACAGAAAGCACTGTGATAAAGAGGAGGGGGAAGGGAAGGAGCAATGGAGAAGGGGGGAAAGCATGAACTATAATGAAACTGTTAAAGCTTTATGTAATGGTTGAGTTTCTGCCCTCCCCCTTTGAGTCCATATGCACAACCATTTTCTGCACAGACACATTATAAATGAATATACAGTAGATTGAGCACTCGACCAGGGTTTAATGCTTACATTTTGTTCTAGTGGCCCAGTGAGAACCGGTGGCTCGTCACACTGCAGGCCCCGAGGCCATTTTCACTGTAACACATTTATTTTCACATCTTTTTCTCAGAAGTGTTTCTGCTCTAAGTCGATGTCGTGAACCCTTTTTTCTCTCCTTTTTTTCTGTAATTATTTGCTGCTTTTGATAAGAATAGGCACGATACGTAATTGCGTCGTCATGTTTACCCATGGGATTTACCCTTCCGTGAATAAATGTCCATTTTTTCTATTTCTCAGCATTCTTCTGCTGCTACCACATCCAGACTTTCTAAATCTTGATTGCTGACAAAGTGGCACATTGAGCTTGTGACAGTGACCTCACAACGGCATGATTGTTTAGGCGAGATGATTAGTGGCATATGTGTTTTCTGTCGTAAGGCACAATGAAATTGTTTTTTAACTGCATGGGCATAATGCAGGTATTTATGTTGAACCATGCAAGTGACATGCAACATGTGTACAACTGTGTGTCCAAGGACTCAGCTTTACCTCTTAAACCGTGAGCATGACTTGAATGTAACGTGAAACATAAATCTAAATGTGTCCTTTATGTTTGTGTTTTGTGCAGAACCGTGAGCTGCAGATCATGAGGAAGTTGGACCACTGCAACATAGTCCGCCTGCGCTACTTCTTCTACTCCAGTGGAGACAAGGTCAGTGGGCTGAGTGTGTCCGAGAATTGTTTTGTGGCTGCGTAATTATTTAACTGGCAGTCATTGCACAACTTTGGCATTTCCATGTAAAGTTTTGACTGTACCGAAATGAAACATTCTTCAGGCACTCTGAGGTGGAACAAGGAAAAGTCTTTATTTACATGTACGTATAAATGGAATGAAGCACAGAAGTGTTTTGAGTTCACAGGGTCTTCGTCAGGACGATGATTAACAGATTTATTACATCTGGTGCATTATACAGAGATAATACTGGACGTGAACAGTATTTCATCATGTAAAGTTATGGCTGCAGATCTGAAGAAGACTTAGATGACTAGTATGTAAAAGCAGTGTATGAAATCAAATTGTTGCCTTTAGGTGCCTCACAATTAAAAGTGAGGTGGAGATTGAAATAAATAGCAACTACATTTATATGCACTATAATATTCCACTATTATTCAGACTATAACAATATTCCCAAATGTATATGGAACCCAATTGAGATGGAATATCCATCTCAATTGGGTTTTTACCACAGTTTGGGCCCGTCTTGCCTGTTAACAGTCATCTCTGGACGTTGTCATGGTTGCATTGTACATAAACCAGCTGGCCAACAGTTTGGAAGACTGCATGCCTAAAAGAAAAGCCCACATTTCTAGTTGAGAGAAATAACACACCTACTTTTAAACATTATGAAAGACCTGGATATCAACAGGTTTTTAGATATGCACGATTATTGCAACACCGTCCTTTTCAAGGAGCTGGTTGAAGGAATGAAAGAGGGAGGCTGTGTTTGTTCAGTCAAACAAGTCAGCCACTGGTGGAAAACTTTATAAAAGTCCTATTTTGACACAAAGAATGCAGAAGTGGTTCCAGCCCTTCCACGTGCATGTTAATCAGCGTATGCACAGCTGCATGTAAAAGGGAATGTTAGTGGAATAGCCATGTAAGCAGCTTAGTGAGAGTATTGTCTTTCAGGATGAGGGAAAAAACTGAAATATTTTATGCATGTAAACACAGTCAGTGAATCCATTCTTTGGCGTATCACAGATTCTACTGTTGAAATAGCTCTTACATTCAAGCCTCTTCTTGATTTCCTGAAAAGAGGCAGCAAATAATGTATATCTCTCCTTGCTCTGCCTCAGAGTGCTTGAAGAATATTTCTTTTTTAGTTCTCGCCTTTTTATCTTCAAGAGCATGTTAAGGCTCCCTGGGCTTACTGTGTGTTTAAATGATGGAGCACTCGTCTTTAATCAAAGTAGTAAAGTATTTTCAAGACTTGGTGTCATGACTATTAATAATCACAAGCTCTGCCAGCTGCACCGTCTTCCATCATATGTCTTCCTATTAGCCTCTTTGGCCTTAATAAATTCATTAGTACATACAGAACATTGCGACAGGGAAGTCCCTCTCTCGGCCTGTCTCTGCCGAGGTCCCCTGGAGACTACAAGGCGGGACTATGTCATTCAGCTAGCTGACAAACAGGCAGAGCTCCATGTGTCAAATATAGATCTGAACCTGGCAGACACACTGTTGGGACTATACCCATGACTCTGCAGTTAGGAATGCTTCCATGCTGCACACCTACCGAGGCCAAGGAAAGCTGTGGGGGATTTTGGAGGGGCGGTTATGATGAGGGTGGGTGGGAGGAGAGACGACAGAGAGGGGTATGGAGCATCTATTTGCTGGACTGGCGGGTGTTGGTTAATTATAGACTAACCTGAGCCCTCCCCTCTGTACTGCGCGCTCCACCCATTTCCCACCCCTCACCTCGTGCCATGTGCTCACTGACCTCTGAGAATCCTAACTGATTCTTGGTATACTGACACACTGACCCTACACCTTCCCAACTTGACTTTTAAAATCACTTTTTTTTTTAATTTTGGTAATCCACAACTTCTGTGTCTTTATCACCTTACACCTTTTAAATCCCCCCTTCTGTGTGTCGTCCTTTCATGTATCCATTTCCTCTCCCTCCTCCTCCTCCTCCTCTTTCCCCTCACTGTATCACTGCGGGCTAATTATGGAGACTGGCACCATGTTGTTGGTGTGGGGATTTACCACCCATAGAGCCTCGACTTAAGCCCCGTTCACACATGCAGTCTATCCCTAAAATGTTTACGAATGTTTCCTGCATGGGGTCATGTGTGAATCGGGTCAGGCATCGATATTCAGGGACATCTGTACCGCCAGTTTCCCTCACGAAGACGCCTCAGGGAAAATGCCGGCACAGCTCAGTTGTGAATGAAAGCAGTGACATTGCAGGGACAAGCAGGTAAAGGGTCATCCGTGTGACGAAAGATGGTCTCACGTGGAGAGAGAGAGGCAATCACAGGACTCCACTGAGTGGTGTGTGTGTGTAGCGGGTGTGTGGTGGAGCAAGAAAGAGAAAGTGATGGTGGATGCGGTTCAAGTGGATGAGTGAGCGAGAGGAGCAGAGAAATAAGTTTTAGTGGTGAATTATCAAGTACTATTATGTGTACAGTAGAGCCAGCAGTTTTTGTACAATCAATCAATCATTTATCTATCAATGATCACACGCCTGAGGTTGGTGCAGTTTGCCCTCAGTAGAGCATGCTGGGTAAGCTCAATACAGCGGTGTCGCATAGATAGAAATCAGCATGTCACACTTGTCACATGACACCACAAGACAAAGTTGACTTTAGAGCTGTGCTCAGAATCCTAATTGCGGTGTGGAAAAAGCTGTTTTTAAAAGGGGATGATTTGGTAGTAATAAATGAATAAATAAATGCCGCAGCTCTCCAAGACCAGCAGAGTCTTCCTGCTTCTTGTTTACCGGCTGCTGAGTGGACTGACGGGGGTTAGCTCTGGAGTGCCCGTCAACTTCATCCCCGGTGACTAAGACAAAGTGTGTCCCTTTCTGACCACAGCAGGAAAAGATAACATAAGGGAGCTCCTATCAGGGTTGAATTGGTAGACAGCAACAGAGATACATGCGTCTGTTGCGTACGCGTACATCCGGCATTGCCCCATCTTCTTTTTCTGTTGAGCTTTATTACGGGTAGCATCCATAAGTGTTGCATTATCGCCACATCCTTGACTGTACCTTGCCCGATGTATTCGAACATTGCCATGTCATGTGTAAAAGGGCACAAGACGGAAATGTTCCAAATGTATCGCATGTATAAATAGAGAAAATCACCAGGGTTATCCCAGTAATTCACCAAGAGCTATAGCCAGTCTTCCACTGGAGAAAAACCCACTAACATCTGCTTTTGTCTTCATTGGGAAAGGTTATAATTGACATCCGTTCCCAGGAGAAATGACTCTGGAGTGGTCACAGGTATTTACCAGCTCCAGCTCCGATCCACAGTGATGGAAACATGACCCTCGGGTGGACATGCTAATTTTCACCCCTTTACACACTGCCGCAAATTTGGTCCGTCTCCATCCAAGCATTCAAGCACTGGAAAATCATTTAAAGGAGAGAGTGAATAAGTATTAGAGTAATAAAAGCTCTAGTTTTGCTGGAAAAAGGGTGTATGTGTGAAAGAATCTTCAGGACAGAAAGGCTGGAGGGCTGGTGAAGTAGGCTAAAGGTAACTGCATCTGGATAGCGAGGTCAGCGGATGGTTGCAGACGAGTTGATGGATAGATGACAGATGTGTAATGTAGCAGAGGGTGAAGCACAGATAAGATGAGGTCAGGTCAGGCGTGTGTAGGTGCCGTTGCTGTCCTGACGGGAGGGTTCACACTGGGTGCAGCTGTGAGCCAGGCTACGGCTGCTGCTACTGTAGCCGCCAGCATGTGCACAGGTAGACTTATGTAACTTCTGGCATGTGGCGTGCTCGACACACACAGTGTGCTTTGCTTTTACCCTTTAACCACTTGTATAATCCTGTTCAAACAGAGGGCCACAGGTCCAAACAGCGTGGGCAGGTAGGCAAACAGCGGTTTGACTTTTACCTCTTTTAAAATACGCAGTCACAAAGATAGTTCATGTAAGACGCTCAGCTGACACACGGTTGCACCTCAGCTGCGGTTGCTTCCCAAAATCACATCTGCGTACACACACAAAAACGCACAAGTGCTTCCAGTAACTTCACTTGATTCTCTGACAAAAACATAGGGCCTTGAGGTAAAACATTGTTGGCCCCTGTTGACACCCACCTGTCGTCAAGTGAAAACTTTTGCCCAGAGACTGAGAAACCAACCAGTCCTGCTGTGGTGGAGTAATACTGCCTGACCCCAGGTTTCCTTTGTGTGACTGCGTTATACCTTTATTTAGGAATATACAAGAACATAAAATAAAATCTCTTCAGAACTAAAACTTGACATAAGGCCACAAAACTAGGTAACAATGCCAAACCCACGAATGCTGGTACGCATCTTTATATTGTCACGTTTGATCCACTGTGCTCTGTATTTACACCAGGGTTGCTCACGCTCAGGGGTCACTGCCACCAAGTTCACTGCGTGGCCATGACTTTGGGTAATTTGATTGATAACTGCTGGACCAAATGTCTTTTTTTACATTCAAAGCTCCTGTTGAGGGTTTCCAACGGAGCTTCAAATGTCTGTCATCATATTTTATGATGTCATCACCTGAAAAAAGACCAAAAAAAGCTCCTCAATTTGAACAAAGTGATTAATCAGATTAAATTATTTACTGATGATTAACTGGCGATTCCTCTGACATCTTTCTACGGACGTCGGTATGAAAGTGATGACATTTGATGGAGTGCCCAGCATGAAGCTAATATTGTTGATAAAATTTGAATTTTGGAGGAGATTACATTCATTTTTTGTTGCTAAATTTTGGCTTTTGGACTTTATGACTATTAGAAACGTTTAGACCACACAAGTTGTAAACAATCCAACACATAATACTGGGTCTGAACAGAATAAATAGACATGCAAAAAAACCTGGGCAGTATTAAAATGTTGAATCGGAATTCAAATGTCAACCTTATAAATAACGCTTCGAAGCAGCTAACTATTCGGCACAGCCTCAATATTGCTCATTTGTTTGACAATATGAACCACTAAAGCTGAACATAACATGAAATTATTTGCCCTAAAGTCTCTAAATCTGTGTTAAAATCAAGTCTTAAATACTTCCAGTTTATACTTTGTTCTCATGGTGCGTATTTTCAAATAAATGTGTGTTTATTCAAAGTACCTCACGCTGTAACGTGCCTGGGGCAGAACGACGTTACATAATAGCTGTACTGGCTGGTTCTGGGGCTTCAGGCAAAAATACTGAAGCTGCCATGTGTAGTCGGCTTGTTGCACTTTACATAATGATCTCTTGAAGACGTACATACACAGTGCACACAGAGAAGGGGGAGAAGTCGTTGGGTGGGCTTACAGCTTATATTTGCCCCGGGGCCTGCCAGTGGGTTAATGTGCGCCTTTTCATGCTAATGTTTCTCTCCAGTGGCTCAGAATACAGTACACACACACACACACACACACACACACACACACACACACACACACATGCACAGCCATACAGATGTTATTAATAGACAGACTGTGGTTGAACAGCATTGCATCTAGGTAATGAGCCAAGTCTGGTGTGTAGTCGATAGAGCTTACAGGATTTGCCTAGTGAGAGTTAATGGTGATGCCAGACTCCCGCATCAGGTCAGGTACCCACAGGCAGCAAAAAGGTGGTTCATGGGTGGTGTTTTGTCTTAATTTCATATGTGGGTTTGGTTCTGGGTGAAAGAAAGGACATGTGGGTTGGAATTTGGGTGTTGAATGATAAATATAGTAAGATAAAATGACAATAATAATACTTAAATTGATTGTATTAATATTTGAATCCTCTGAATGTGGACACTTGAGTGCTGGCTGTTTTGCGCCACCTGGAAAATAAGAGCCGTTTCACTTGGGTGCGTCGCTAACAGGCGTATTACTGTGGAGATGTGCTGCTCAATATGAGAATAAGCAAAAAATATCTGTTTAAATTATACTCCCTTAATTTCGTTTATCTTAGTTTCTCAGCCCAGTTATAGTCTGGCGACCTGTCCAGGGTGTACCCCGCCTTAGCACACCCTCAACCATCCATCCAGCCATCCATTTTCTAACCGCTTATCCTCTTGAGGGTCGTGGGAGGCTGGAGCCTATCCCAGCTGACATTGGGTGAGAGGCAGGGTACACCCTGGACAGACAACGATTCACGCTCACATTCACATCTACGGACAATTTAGAGTCACCAATTAACCTGCATGTCTTTGGACTGTGGGAGGAAGCCGGAGTACCCAGAAAAAACCCATGCTGACACCCGCAACCCTCTACTAGGATAAGCGGTTACAGAAAATGAATGAATTATAGTTTCACATGTATGAAATATCCCCTTATGTGCTGCCTAGACAAATTTCAACAGCACATAGGTCCTGATCCTGTGTCAGCGGGTCGGGTCGGGTTGCAAAACTAATTAGTCATATGTGTGGGTGGTGGGGCGGGTGCAGTATTGCACAGTATTGCATGTTGCATTTCCAGTTCAGGAATCGGTCCTGAAAATCAGACTCATGCAGGACTCTGCTTGACGTATATCTGGCTGTGGCCAAGCACATATTTATAGACTAGATGTAAGTGGAAAGTTTCAACTGTCTTCATTAGTGTATGTCCTGTCCCTCTATGTCTTTGCGTGTCTTTGTCCTTTTATTTCACAGATTTATTAACACTGACCATTCCTGTAATTCTCTTTCATCATATAGATGTATGCATGACGTCAGTTGCTGACTTATGTAGTGCCACATATGGCAGTCATACTCAGGGTACATGACCAGGCAGCACAAACCCACATGCTAAAATGAAACTGACACGAATGCTGCATGTCACGGCACAGATTCCATCAATTCCCTTCTCTTACACAACGTAGCACAGTGATTGTTGTTGATAGATAGCTGAGACAGCTGTTCAGGTGCAAGCAGTTTTTCTCAGCAAATTAGAGGCTGAATTATTTAGCCGGCACGAAACAGGGAGCCAATCAGATCCCCGCCTGGCTAACCAGCTGGGAACAAGCCAAGGAAGTGGCTTTGTAGTGAGGCAGGAAGTGAGTCATCGCTGTTGCTAGGCTAAATATAGCTTTGATGGCGCTAGCAGGAGGCGGAGCGAGCCCTCTAGTCGTCACAAATGTTATCAATGGGAGTTTTGCTAGTGGGTGCACACACACACACACATGGTTAGGGGAGTGAGACACACAGAGAATGAGTGTTGTGGGGGGAGGGTGATGCCAGTGACAGATGAGTGTGTAAACTAAGGTACTGTGTCTGAGAGCTGCTCATCGTCACTGATATCTGCACCCGTTTGTGTCAGCCTGTCTCCCAGCCTGCCTCTCGGCCCCTGGATTTCACTCAGTCACCATATATGTGTCTAATTGTCTGAGTGTGAGCGGGAGAGAGCAGTCAGTACAAAGCAGGGCATTGAGCTGACAGAAGTGTACCACACAGTCTGTCTGGGAGCTCTTCACGAGACCGGCTTGCTCATCGTGCTTTGCAGACCTGCAGGGAGCCAGCTCTGCCCACCGCCTAAGCTGCATGTTGGGCAGACTGTTAACACTGCTAACAGATGGGGGAGGCAAGAGGAAACGGACAACCTGTCCCAGACCAAATAGGAGGAAGAGAATAATTTAATTAATTCATGATGAAAGCCCTGCCATGTTATTCTGAGGCAGTTTGTTTATGTTTAATGGTCGATCACTGATCAACAGTCACATGAGACACACATCCAGCTCTCTGCGGCTGTCCTCTCAAACACTGAGTGACCACCACACACATTTCTACTCTGATATTCTATGTGCCAGTATGACTCAAAGCAAATGAACACTCTGGCTGTAGTGTGGTGATACAGAAGGGTGTGTACGAATGTGTATTAATCCACCACTGAAAATAGTCCCTCCACAAATGCACTGTTTGGTACTGTTAAATTAAAAACGACAGTGCCCAGCTGATTTTGGAAATTCCTGAACATGATTTTACAATGAGACTATATATGTATTTTTTTTTAAGTGTCACACACAAAGCAGCGAGTTCAGAAAATATTGGGGAGTGGAGTTAATTATTAATTGATTTTTAATATATTTTTTTTATATTTTTATATCTTAAGTACTAGTGTTAAACACTGTAGCACATTCTATTTTTTATTTTTATTTTACTGTACATTTTCATTCCTATTTCTATTTTATCTTATTTTATTTTTATTTTTTTTAAATTAAATTCTGTTTTATTTTATTGCTTAATATTTACATACTTTTATTTCTTACTTCTTTAAATTTTTTGGAGATTAATTTGGAAATTACTGAACATAATTTTATAGTGAGGCTATGTATTTGTGAGCCTTTTATATGTATTTTTTTAAAAAAAATAAGTGTCACAGACAGAGTTTTGGTATGTAAATTGGATTTGCGGACAGAGTATACTTTAAATGCTCATGAGAGACACACAGCCTCAGCACAGTGACGATATATATTTTATTTTTAATATTTTTATATCGTAAGTACTAGTGTTAAACACTAGCAAATTCTATTTTTTAATTTTTATTTTATTGTACATTTTCATTTCTATTCTATTTATCTTTATTTTATTTTGTTTTACGTTATTTTTTAAAATGTATTTATTTTTTATTAAATTTTCATTTTATTTTATTTTATTATATACTTCTGTTTCATACTCTTATTCTTACTTCTTTTAATTCTCTATTCTTTACATCGGACGATTGTAATGAATCACAGTTTCCCCTCAGTATTTCTGATTCTTACATAAAGAAATTTTGCAACTCACCCCAAAACAATCTAGACTGATAAATAGCACTACAGGTAAAAGGAGAAATATGTCTTTGCGATTTTGGGGTCCTCTGAAGGCTCAGCTGTTGCTTCCTCACAAACCATCAGGGACAGACGGGCCCACTGTGAATCCATGAATGAGTATGTGAGCAACTTCCTTTGTGGATCTATGAGGGGCTTTATGTCTAAAAATATTTACAAACCATTTCATTTCAGCACGAGAGCTATGAGCGTGATTTGACCTCTAGCTCTCGAACAATGGATTCTCAAGAAACACCCGGTGACTCAGTGCTGGCTAACTCTGGTCAGAATCAAAGGAAAAAGGAAGTGTTAGAATAATTGGGTGGAGAAGCCTCAGATACAGCATCCTTTCAGGGGTCAGTGTGCTTCAGAGTAGAACGTGCACAACCCCGCCCGCCAAGCAGGAAATGATATCATTGTCTGTGGCCACTGTTGGAGTACAGGCCTTTATGACGCATGGTTGTGTGTTTCCTGCCCTCGGGGGACGAGGTCTATACAATGGGTTCCCAGTTAGACTGTGAAAAAAGCATGCGTGACATCAGCTCACAAACAGCTTGTTTCAACAGGGGAAGGCATACCATAACTGCAGACACAGAGAGGAAGGGACTGGGGGAAAACATTTTCCAAAATTAATTGACATACTGGGCAGCTGGCATGTGCATGGATGTGCGCATTTGTAGGTCATGAGTGCTTGTATTTTATTTCTATTGTCCCCAGTCACACTCAGTGTCTTGTGAGGGTGACTGTGTTGCTTGATGATCATTTTTAAAGACAGTTTGATACTAATCACCTGTGTGTGCATGTCTTTGCTTCGCTCCAACAGAAAGATGAAGTGTATCTGAATCTGGTTCTGGATTACGTTCCTGAGACTGTCTACAGAGTGGCCAGACACTACAGCCGAGCCAAACAGACTCTGCCCATGGTTTATGTCAAGGTATATAAGTGTGTGTGTGTGTGTGTTTGAGTCTGCAACCATCATGCCAAGAAGTGGTGCACTCCACTTTATTAACCACAAACTCCCACACAGTGTTTATTAAACATCTTCTAAAAGCATTAAAACTATCTCTAGGGCTGCCCCCGACTAAGAAGTTTCCTAGTCGACCAGTAGTCGTCATTTAGGGCCATTAGTCGACTAGTCACCCGAATGTTTACGATATTAATTTGATTATTTAATGAAATATTTTGGGCGGGGCAACACAATGGTTTGAGTTGAAGGTGTGAGAAAGAACAGTATCAGTAACATTGTTAACACTGTGCTACATTACAGAGAAATACAAAACCGTACTAATGAACCTTCATTAATATAGGCCTATATTTTATCTACAAGTGCACATCACACACTGAGCGAGCCGCCTGTTAATGACGCTGTCGGCAAAGCAGTAATGATTGTGCTAAGTGGCTAATACGGTTTAAATTGATATAGGGTCAACACTCAGAGACACAGAGCTGCTCCTCTGTTTGATCTGTCTGTTCATTGGTCTACGGTGCGACATCGGTCTATATGTTGCACAAGCTACACTAAATCGGTCTGTGAGATGAGTGAAGTGAAGCCATGTCGCACCGATTTGTGTTTCTGTTATCAGTTTAGACGCCCGGTGCCTCGCCAAGCTGTGCACCTACACCTTCTGTGGAGTAGGTCCAAAAGCCAGGCTACCCGCCCTCAAGCAGGATCAGCTTGCGACTGAACATGTAGCCCACTTTGTAGAAAATATCAGGATATATATTGTGTATTGCCATTCAGCCTGAAAATACCGTGATATAAATTTTTGTCCGCCCAGCCCTAAGTTACCAGTTACCAGTTGTAGTAGCCTGCATATGAGACGTTTAGGGCAGTGGTTCCCAACCAGTCCAGCCACAGGGTCCCAATTTCTCCTTTGTTATTAGTTCAAGGTCCACACAGTTTAAGACATTCAGCGTCATACTTGTGTTTGCCCATGTCGTTGAGCTAGTTTACTGTCTCTGTCAAGTAGCTGTCCATTAGTCATTCGCTCTACAGCAGGACGCGGCACTTCAAAGTAAAAGCTTTGTGCCAAAAATTCACTTAACTTTAAAATAAAGTGTGTTTTTTACAAACTTGACATGTTTGTGAGTTACTTGCGGTCCATTCAGAATGGACCCACGACCCACTTTTGGACTGCGACCCACCAGTTGGGTATAAATTGTAGCGTTTACTGCCTGCGTACGAGATGTTCAGGGGACACCTGTAATATGTAGCGACAGAAAATAACCTGGGTTAACTCTGTTACTTACTACTAAACTGTGTGAACAGGTGGAACCACTTCTCACCTTTTCTATACGTTTGAATTTTCTGAATAAGGTTACATAAAGAACTTCTTCTTATATATTTCCGACAGATTAGATTAGATTAGAATCACTTTGCGAAGTCAAAAAAGTTATATTCTAATTTAATGCTTTAACGCACATCTCATTGGATCACTTTGTTTAGCATCCGTGTAAACTGTTAAAGTGGAATCTTTAATCAGAAAGATTTCAAGAAGGTTGAAGAAATATTGTCTGTGTAACTGTAGCTACTGACACAACTTGCCTCATTTATTTGAGTTTCCTTAACTACGTAAAAATAAGCAGCTTTATTCTGCTTCACTGTGACAGAAAATATTGTGCAGATGTCACATTATCGTTACCCATCTCTGCCTATAATATGATCTCACTGTGCCAAACTTGTTTGTTTGTTTGCTCTGCGCACAGATGAGTTGTCATTTTTAGAGTATTCCTCTTGCCGTGACAGATTCGTGAGGCACATGCGAGAATAAATTGCCAAGGCGGAAAAGTCAGTGCACATTGCCCGTCTCCTCAGTTTAAATGATTTCCCTATCTCTGT
Source organism: Cephalopholis sonnerati (assembly GCA_019142605.1). NCBI lineage: Eukaryota > Metazoa > Chordata > Actinopteri > Perciformes > Serranidae > Cephalopholis > Cephalopholis sonnerati. The sequence goes on from JAGQAX010000012.1 coordinate 25,929,910, forward strand.
GAAATAATTGAAAAAACACCTACGGTTAATTAGTCCCACAGAGCGGAGGAAGCACTCACAGTTACCTTTTAAACTACACGCAGCAAAATAAATATTCATCAGCACAGGAAATGTGGGATGAGAAGAGCTCACACGTGTCGGCTCACCGTATTAACACAAAGACGCAATTTTTGTCATCTCACGAAAACATAACGTCCATCATTGAGACATTAAGTGTCAAGTATATGAAGATGTTGTCGTCTGTGTTGGTTTAAAAGATGTAAATGATAGCAAATTAAATTTTGCATAAAGGACATAAGAACGTGTTTTTGTATATATATTTTTCCAATCAGCAAATCACGACGTTCTGATTGAGTCTGAGAGGAAAAAGAAGACCTTGCAGTCGCAGACACATTTTATCTTTATGAGGCCTCTGCAAGTTAACAAGGTTCAGGAGTTTGAAGAGGCAATGTGAGACGCTGTCGTCTAAACATTCGCTGATAAAAATGTTACGCACTTGACCCGGCTGCAGCTCATTCTCAAGTGGTTGTTTCCAGACTTTAACCCTGTTATAAAAACTGAGCTCGCTGTTTGTGTAGGTGTAACCTGTGTGTGTTTTCTGTGTGTAGTTGTACATGTACCAGCTGTTCAGGAGCCTGGCCTACATCCATTCGTTTGGGATCTGTCATCGGGACATCAAGCCCCAGAATCTGCTGCTGGATCCAGAGACCGCCGTGCTCAAGCTCTGCGACTTCGGCAGGTGAGACTCAGTCACCGTGTCATATTCGGTCGACAGGGGGTCACGACAGACAGTGGACCATTTATATGTACTACACAGCCCACTGGGGCGACTGTGGCTAGAGTGGGTCGTCCGCTGATTGGAAAATTGGCGGTTTGACCCCCAACTCCTCCAGTTAGCGTGTCAAAGTATCCATGGGCAAGACACTGAACCCCAACTCTCAATAGCTGTTCCATCAGTGTGTGAGAGTGTGTGTATGGTTACTGTGTGGCAGGTGGCACCTTGTATGGTAGCCTCGGCCACCAGTGTGTGACTGTGTGCGTGAATGGGTGAGTGTGACATAGTGTAAAAGCTCTTTGAGCGGTTGGTGCAGTCCATTTACTGCTACAGCTGTGCACACCTGAAGGCCTTAGAGAATAAAAATAAATAAAATATTAAATAAGAAAGTAAAGAAATGAATTTTTAAATAAATAGAAAAATAATAAATGAGAAAATAATATAAAATAATAAAATAAAATAACATAATTCATTCTAACATAAATAAAATAATTTAAAAAATTGGAATAAATAAAAAAAAATTAGACTCCTGGGTTGTCGTAGTAAGGAAAGAATAAAAAATAATAAAATAAATAAGCGGGGATTTGGAGGTGTGGACACTGATGTTACTGGCAGTAGAGGTTGTCACATGGGTGTGGAAATGTCATGTGTGTATGATACTGAATCTGGAGAGTTTAAATGTGCCAAATTGTTCCTTCACGATTTTTGCCATTAACTGAAAAGGTTACCCTGTGAAATTTATAATAAGCACGTTGGTAATGGTTAAGTATTTTGCTCATGTACACACCTCTCGTACACACTGATCTGTGTAAATCCTAATCACAAGGCTTTTCTTCAGGTTCATGTTTTCCCTCTTTTTGCCATAAAGCAGCAGAATGTGTTGTTGGTGATGATTATGTGCTTTGATTTTGTGTGCAGTGCTAAGCAGCTGGTCCGCGGGGAGCCTAATGTGTCCTACATCTGCTCTCGCTACTATCGAGCCCCTGAGCTCATCTTTGGTGCCACTGACTACACTTCCAGCATAGGTAGGCTGACTCCAGCTGTCACAATAAACATTCAACCCTTAATCCTCTTAATAAGCTTCACCTCAACACATAAGTAATTTTATATATTGTGGTCATCTGTTGTGCTTGTATGTGACGTCTTTTCCCTTTTGGTGACCTGCCGTTTCCTCCTCAGATGTGTGGTCAGCCGGCTGCGTGCTGGCAGAGCTGTTGCTAGGACAACCGATCTTTCCTGGCGACAGCGGAGTGGATCAGTTGGTTGAAATTATCAAGGTAACGACTGGGGTGACCTGCAGCGTGTGAAGCAGTGATATTCAGCTAACAGCCGGAGGGCCAAATCTGGCCCGCAATGGGGTGCTGGGTGGCCTGCCGACCATTTTGTAATTCAAAGTGAAAATAAGTGGATTCACACTGGGACATTTTTTGTACTTTGAATTTCAATAAGGTGCCAAAGTGCATAAAATGGCATTAGAATAGAGCTTGTTTATAAACCAACAGGTCTGGGCTAATTATTTAAATATTAATTATTAATGTTTGCAAGGTGTAAAGTCCTCATAAAAGATCAGTTTTCTCTGCTTCTTTTTCACAAGTGATGAAGGATTCAAGCTAAAGACACACTCTGTCCTGTTCTTGTCTGTCCTGTTCTCTCCAGGTTCTCGGGACCCCGACCCGAGAGCAGATCCGCGAGATGAACCCCAACTACACTGAGTTCAAATTCCCCCAGATTAAGGCACATCCTTGGACTAAGGTGAGTCAACAGGTACAGGAGCCCTTTTACTTCTCTAAGATCCACCGCTGCTGCATCCCTTGTCTCCATGCTTGTGTTGCCAACATGCCTGCATGCCGCTCCACAGCCACCCGACCTCATCACATCCACCCAACAGAGCTTCATGAGGGGGTTAATAGCCCCACATCTGCTCTGGGCTTTATAGACCCTGACTGATAACACACAGGCTCAAGACTCAACCTCACACAGTTGGCATGAAACTCTTTTTAGAGGTATTATGTTGCTTGTAGTGCTTGTCCATGCAATATGGCTGCTTTGTATTCTAGTTTGGTTTTATTTTGAGAAGCTTTGAGAAAGGTAGCAACTGTCACAATAACAGTGTTAATATTGGGTTAAGATTTTTTAGCCATCAGTAGATCAGTGAAATCCTTTTGGCACTCACTGGCCACTTTATTAGGTACACCTTGCTAGTACCATGTTGGTACCCCTTTTTTTGCCTTCAGAACTGCCTTAATTCTTTGTGGCATAGATTCAACAAGGTGCTGGAAACATTCCTCAGAGATTTTGGTCCAATTGACATGAAAGTGTCATGTAGTTGCTGCACATCCATATGTTTGAGAAACCAGTTTGAGGTGATCTGAGCTTTGTGACATGGTGCGTTATCCTGCTGGAAGTAGCCATCAGAAGATGGGTACATTGTGGTCATAAAGGGATGGACACGGTCAGCAACAATACTCAGGTAGGCTGTGGTGTTTAAACCATGCTCGGTTGGTACTAAGAAAATATCCCCCACACCATTACACCAGCAGCAGCAGCCTGAACCGTTGATACAAGGCAGGATGGATCCATGCTTTCATGTTGTTGACACCAAATTCTGACCCTACCATCTGAATGTTGCTGCAGAAATCCAGACTCATCAGACCAGGCTACGTTTATACAGTCTTCTATTGTCCAGTTTTGGTGTGCCTGTGTGAATTGTAGCCTCAGTTTCCTGTTGTTAGCTGACAGGAGTGGCACCCAGTGTGGTCCTCTGCTGCTGCTGCCTCCATAAATCCTTGAGACAGTTGTGCATGAAAATCCCAGTATAGCTCAGCCGTTAATGAAATACGCAAACCAGCCCATCTGACACCAACAATCATGCCACGTTCAATCACCTTTCTTCCCCATTCTGATGCTTAGTTTGAACTTTAGCAGTTTATCTTCACCATGTCTACATGCCTAAATGCATTGAGATGCTGCCACGTGATTGGCTGATTAGATATTTACATTAATGAGCAGGTGAACAGGTGTACCTAATAAAGTGGCTGGTATGTTTCTTCCTTAGTTTTTGACAGTTATCTCTCAAGGTTTCACTCCTCAGCAGCAGCATGCTATATTAATCTTTCTTTACACTCAGAGAGAGTTTAAACGCAGCAATGGGTAATTGCATTGGTTGAGTCTGTTGAACCTGTGTTGTCTCAAACCACAGGAATCCATCCTGCTGTCAGTCCTTACTTTGCTCTGCCTTGTCCATCAGTTTCTAAAAGACAGGTTGACCTGTCAGTGTCACACTGTCACATTAGTTCTCACTTCATGCGCTCATCTTGATGCATGTTCAGATTCGTAGAGAAAATAAAACAGGTGGAAACAGTGAAGGGACACACTCTCTTCCTGGCTTCCTCTCAGCAGTCCCACCCACAGCTCTTGCATTGGATTACAGAATCATCCAATCAGCAGGCAGCAGCAGCACATCCTCCTGTCGGCCTCTTGGGCGCCCTGATGTGGTCGCTTTGTGCAACTGCGTTCAGTCAGCACTACAGTTCACTGCTGCAGCAGTCAAAGCCATTCATTCATACGTTCATACACCTGCAAAAAATATTACATTTGACTGAATACAGTAGGTTTCATAAAATAGCTTTAGCTCAAGTTAATTTAATGTGTGTGTGTGTGTGTGCGTGTGTGTGTGTTTGTGTGTGTTAACAACATTGGAATTTCTTCTATTGTTGCACAACACTTCAAGGACACACTTTGCGTTGTCACCGCTGACGTCCGTGTTTGTGTCTAACTGTTGTTCAGGTGTTCCGGCCGCGTACGCCTCCGGAGGCCATCGCCCTGTGCTCTCGCCTGCTGGAGTACACGCCCACGGCCCGCCTCACCCCTCTAGAGGCCTGCGCACACTCCTTCTTCGATGAGCTGCGAGACCCCAACGTCAAACTGCCCAATGGGAGAGAGAAGCCCTCCCTCTTCAATTTCACCACCCAGGGTACGCACACACACAGATATTGTGTTTAATGGTGTAGAAGACTAAAGTAAACCAGCATATATGAACATTTTGGACTGAAACTGGTGTTTTCATACTGTGAAATGCTGTGTTATATATTGTGTTAAACCTCTACAAACCTGCTACAATTTATTCCCATCTGTTATTAATACGACTCACCGCTGGAAGTTTCCGTCAGTGGATGACATGTATTGTGATTTCTGTCTGCGATCCATCCAGGTTGCAGGAAACTTTACAAAAACATGACGTGGCATCTTGTTCTTTCTCTTTCAGAGTTATCCAGTAACCCCTCTTTGGCCTCCATACTCATCCCTGCCCACGCCCGCAGCCAGGCCGCCGCCTCGACCCCAACCAACACCTCTGCCACCACAGGTTAGAGCCACACATCAAGATTTTAACTTGTGCTAAAAGTGTGTTTATAAAAAAAACACTGTGGGTATCAAACACTGATTTAAAAAGTTGTTACTTTGACGTGAGAGTTGACTGCTGACATTTTCCAGAACATTACAAAATACACACTTGCACCAGGGAGCCGCTTAAAGCAACCTGTAACTGTTGGTCACTGAGCAGCTCCAGTCTGGTGTTAAAGATCTTGCTCATGAGCCTCAACTTGTAGCAGTAGCGAAGGAAGTGAATGAGTGTTAATCATTTACTTTCACTGCCAATTGTGTTCCTAAATGTGTCTTGAGATGTGATCGCTCAAACCACAGTCAGAGGTGGTCTGGGCTGCATATGGCCAAATGTTTTCACTGGTGTGTACACTAGGTTAGACACAGTGCTGAAGGACCGTCCCCATCCCTGAGCTGCTCTCCTCCCAGGCCAACGAATGGTCTGCCCAGTTAGCACGAGCTCAAACAGCAGCAGCGGTTAGACATCTCAAACAAGAGTTACACCGACACCAAAACGTCTCAACTCTCTTGTTAAACCTGTCAATAACCATGAGGCAGCATGAGCCGTGTGATGCTAACCCATAACCCTGTCACTGTGTTTGTGTGCTAGTTGACACTGAGCTCATACTCCTGTAGCAGTACTCTCCTAGCCGCAGCTAAGTGCAGGGGATAGGATGCAGTGAGGATGGGCTGTAAAGAGATGCACTGCACAGCTCTGCAATTATATATTTTACCCATCTTCAATAGTAAAGATTGTAAGTGTGTATATAGCGTGACAAACCTCCCGCTGGTGAAAAGCAACATGGTGTTTGATCTTTGCAAACAGAAATGATTCATGTGTTTATTTGCATATAGAGCAGGGAACAGAGATTCAGTCGCAAGTGGTCACTTGAGACGCTTGTGAAGATGCTGTTCTAATGCCTGGTCTAGACAAGACTTGTGACCAGATCACCGAAGACGCATGATAAAACCAAGTGTAAACAGGCTCTCTGTCACTCTTAAGGTCTCCTCACTAACTTTATGTAATTAATTTTTTGAGTATAATTTATCATCTCTTCTCCATCCACAGATGGCAGCAGCACAGAGCGAGGTCCCAGCACCACCACCGCCTCTGCCTCGGCCTCCAACTCCACCTCCTGAGCCCACAGACGACCCGCCCCGCCCCGGTCTCAGCCCCAGCCCACGGCCTCTCCATTGCCCCGGCCAGGGGGTGAGCTCCGCTCAGCTCTGCTCTGCCCTGCTCTACTCCCTGACAGCAGCGGAGCGATGCTGACGCAGTCCGGGTTCAACAGCTAGCCAACAGCCCCATGCCACGACCACAAACCAAGCATCCCTAAATCTGCCTCTTTTATCCCTGGCTGGCCCCTCATCCAGCTGTTTGAACTCTACTCCATCCTCCGTCAAAGACGTCTCTCCGTGCCCTTTCAACGGGGAAGGAAAGCGCAGGGCCAGAGGTGTTGTCGACTGTACTATTGATAAAAGTACACTGTACATGTATACACAATGCTAGCCTGCTAATGTTTGTAAAAGGACAATCTGTAGAAAAAGTCCTACGCTGTTCCCCCTCGGCCCTCTCCCTATCTGGCCTTCCCTCTTTGTCCTCCTCCACATTGTCCCATTTTTCTGCATCCTCATCCTCTGACCTCTGACCTCTGACTCAATGTGTCCCCTGGCCGATCTCCCCTTTGGTTCCTCCTGTAGTGCATGGCCTGAGTATGGATAGGATCACCCGGGGGTCACCCCGCCCTCTCACTTCTCACCTCCACTTCCGCAGACAAGGCATGAGGCTCACGCACGGGTATACACACATACACACTCATAAACACACATCCTCACACACATGGGTGCATGAAGATCCTGATGTATGTGGAAAGACGCAGTCCACTTGTGGGGGGTAACGTTTGGGCAGGTTTTTTTTTTCTTTCTTTGCCTGGGGTTGTTTTTAAATGGTTAGAAAAGCTGTTTTACTCGACCTTGTTTTTAATTTTTGTTTTGTACCCCTGGGCAGATGTTTTTGGATTGCCATGTGCGATGGATGTGACATGTATCTGGTCCTGTGTGCTTGTATAATATATACATACAATACAAAACGAACATGCATACATACACAGTTTATATATTACTTTTCCTTATGTATAAAAAGTATATATAGATATATGTATATTAACTACAATGGTTCAGAAATCATTTATGGTGAGCTCATATCTGGCAGAGCAGTGGCAATATTTGCTGCTGCCTAAAGACAATAGATTTAGATAAGGTGGTGTTTTTGTTTTCTTTGCTGGAGTGTGGTTAGATTCCAGCAGTCACTTCCCTGTTCTCCCGTGTTGTCTGTATTAAGGCTGTAGATGCATTTAGAGCATTGCTCTATTCCCTGTCTTTGTACGACTCTGTCTGTAACAGTGTTTCTGTGACAGTGCAGCGTCCAGACAAACATCTTCTCCCCCCCTCGTCTTCCTCTTTCTCTCCGTCTCTGTGAAAAATTCAAGATGTTTCTTAACACTTTTCTTTCCTCGACTCCTTGAGAAGTCCCGGCCGCGGCCCCCCCTCCCCCCTCAGCTCACCCCCGGACTGTCTCATGTGTTGTGACCACTGACTGAAGTGTTAGCCTAGCGTTCTTTCTCCTCCACCTGCCGCACATAGAGCCACTCGGTACAGTCTGTCGAAGCGTCTTATTTACAGAGAATACTCACTACATTTAAAAAAGAGAAAAAAAAGGAAAAAAAAAAGAAAAGAAAAAGCTGAATTTGTATATACAGTATAAATGCTCCTCACCAAAATTCTGTATGACTTGTATGTTGTTTTTTTATGTTATGTTGATTCTTTTTTTCCATGTTGTGTTTAAGGTATGTATATATGCAGACCCATGTACTGTTTATGAGCAAAAACAAAGAGGGTAGGGGAAGAAATGAAAAAAAAAAGATAAAAAACAAAACAATCAGGGCAGAACTGATGATGTTTATGGATATTGTAGATGATGATGATGATCAGCTTTATCCAGCCATATGTTCAATCTTACCTGTACAGTACAGTAGATGACAGCTGTATTATTGTAACAAGAACTAGTCATGTATAGTGTAACTATAGTTTGGAGTGCCTTTGCTTTCATACACCTTCGCCTTGTTTCCCCCCCCCTCACCTCCCCTGCCATCACCCCCCGCCATCCCACACCCATCCGATTGTGACTCTCCCTTCGGTGCTGTTGAATGTCCTGCGATCCTGCAACACACATTCACACCCACCCACTTGATTTTCAACCCCCCGTCACTCGCACCTCTTCCCCTCCTTCATTGCACACTTAATGTAATATACAGTACATTGTTAATTGTAAGGATTATTTTTCCTTAACTGAAGATACAAGTAGATGAGTGTTTATTTTAATAGATGTTTTATCTTGGACACACATGCACGCACAAACATGTATACCACGGTCCTGGCACGGGCTCCGGGGCATGAAGTGGGTTTTACGGGGAGGGTTGCGGATGGCAGCAGGGGGTTAAAAAGGCCTCATATACTGTATATATACAATACAGTACAGTTTCTGTATTACTCACAGTGTTGGTTCTGTTACCAAAGCCAAACTAAGATGTAGTTGTGATGAGCCATCCTCAGAGGCAGTCTTGTTTCCTGTCTCTCTTTCTTCTTCTCTCTCTGGATATTTTGTTGTTCCTCTGTCCTCTTGCTTGTTCTCCTTCCTGTCTGTGTACCTCGGAGGGGGAATTCAGTAGCACCTAAGGGGTCGAGTCATGTAGCCTCTCTCCCGTCTCCTGCTTGCTGTAATTTTGCATTCATGAACGTGTTGCTACCCTCCACCGGAAAAGTTTGACCACCTCACCCTACCCCTGGCTCCAGTTCAATAAAAACACCACAAAGGTTACCAAAAAAGAAGTAAAGCAAATGTATATGCCAGTATAATCTGTTATACTAGCATATATACCAGTTTGATATGCTAACTGGGGTTAAAGAAAAGAAAAATCATAGAAAATACTACAAAAAACATCCTGTATAACAGTACTACTACTTGAATGCCTCTGTTTGTGACTGAAATTTTTATTTCTTTTGTTTAATTTTTTTTTTGTTTGTTTGTTTTGTTTTTTTCTTTTGTTCTGTGAAGGTATGCTAAATGTGCACCTCTGTAAATATTCCCTCTGCGTGCTCTGAGGAATAGTTCCCTGGTACTGTAATTTGCATTAAATAAAGAGTAGGATAGCCTGGAAATGATCAAGCTCTTTGTCCGCTCCGTCTTCTTTAAGTGAGAGTTCTCAATGGACGTCAGAGTCGGTATGTATAAAGCCTGTTAGCAGTCTCAGTCATCATTTATGACCCACTCTGAGTGTGTTGTGGTGTACTTTTTAGTTTAGTTTAGTTTTTTACAGAAAATGAAAACATGGTTGCACCAGATCCATCTGTAGTCCTACACGTAACAGGTAGACGCAGTAATTACAAATAAAATTCAAGGCCCAATGCAGACAACAGTGCATTGGGCCTTGCAGTATGTTAGTGCCTAACATAATAGAGGCAGTATGTACACACTGCATATTACAGAATACAATATAAAAAACACAGTAGCTACCCTGTAAAGTGAGCGGGTTACCAGTGCTGATGCCTTACATAATTAAAAACAGTAAGTGCACACTGCAGGGTACAGAATACAACATAGAATGCACGATAACTATTTCATAAAACAACCAGATTACCCATGCACAAAAACAGTAAGTTAAAGATGTCTCTGTCTTACACATTAAACATGGCAGGCGCAGGCGGCACAGTACAATTTACAGCAGGAAATATACAGAAAATACATTACACGTGGCAAAGTTAGCAGCACATGTACCCAGGAGACTCTGCAGAGATTCTCCCTGTATTTTCTTATTTTATTTTTCTCTTTAAAACTTGGTCTCAGACACCAAATTGGAGAAGCAGCAGCGACACACTAATCATATTTAGAAAAACTGCGATTAAGTTGAAAACAAAAATACAAAATCTGTCCCAATGCGTGCACTGCAACATGAAAAATTTCACAGGTTGGTAGTTCCAGCATGAATTTAATCAAATGTTCACATTTGATTGTATTTAAGTGTGATTTTTGCAGTGGCACCAACTGGCCTTTGACTTAGTATGGCCACTGGGGGGCAGTGTTTGTCTTCCTTTGCTTACAGTGACCCTTAACGCACCATCACACACTTTAATCTGAGCAGTTTTATTAACAGTAAATGTAGAGCGTTTTTGGCATCAAAACACTAAACACAACTTGAGGTAACAAATATAAAAACACTAAGATTGTCTTTGCAGCTATGGCTCTCTCTGAGAAAATAATACATACTTCATGGTGTGTGTAAGCTCTGTGTGCAACATTTAGAAAAACATTAGACCGCACAACTTTAAGTCAACATTCATTCGTGGGCACAAAGTCTGTACTTACTGTTAGATAAACAAGTAACACACAAATGGCAAATCCACCATAATCCACCTGTGCTGTTGCCAGTTAACAGAACAAACCGCAAAATGTAATGCTGCTTCTTTGACGTGCGGGTTGTGTGCAGAGAACAGATGATAGTTTACATTTCAGCAGGATATGATTCAGACAGTGAGATTAACCATCGTCTTCATCTGTTCAGGATTTTGTGTAGTCTACACTTACATGACAGAAACGCATTCTTTTGTATTCTGACACATACGTACAACAAAAGACAGAAAACTTTGCTGTAACTCAGAGAGCACATTCAGCCGGTCCCGTCCATGCACAGTAGACGTCAGCATTAGAAGTCATTACAGGGGCTTTTACTGACCATCTCCATTATGAGAGGCGGTATAACATTTGGCTGGATGTCCTGGATTTGCAGAACCTGTTTACTGTACTCCTCAGTCATTGTCCTCATCTCGGTGAGACAGGCCATCACTTTGGGGTACAGCAAGCTGGAGGCACAGGGGAAACAAAGCAGCTTCAATCTGTGACAGATTTCAGGGTGAGTGAACCGAGAGAGGCACTTGGTATTTCACTCACTGTTTCTCTGGTCCTGTCCTCTTGCAGTCAATCCAGGTTTTTAGTGTCAGCGCCAAGTTTTCATGAAGCTCGTCAATCACGCTGTGTTGCTGCACACCTGGACGGTCTGATAGATCACATAAAAACACATCTCTACACGTCCAAAGCAACCTGATCCTGACATCGTCTGAAATACATTTTTTGGCTGGGTACAAATGCACACAGTTTCTGGGGTTTAATTATTTACTACAGGGTTCATGAATGATTGATTGTCATGGACTGGGGTGAAGCCCTGCTGCTACCTGGAGAAAACAGGGACATGGCTTGCATGAGAACGTACTCTTCCTCCTGCAGGCCCAGTTTGCGCAGCGTGTGGTGAAATCTGAGCAGAGGCTCCAACAGGAGCGGCTGGAAACCCGCTGCAGAACACAGGAGACCAGGGGTCAATGACATGACATCAACAGACTGCTGATACAGGTAAAAACATGGAAATTTACAATTTTTTTAATGCAGGCTTTTCTTTAAAAGGTCCCATTTTGTAAAAAGTCAAGTTTCCATGTCTTTTTTTTATTACTAAGCAGGTATAGGCACGAATATAAATACTGTGAAAGTATCAAAATGCTCAGTCCACAGAGAAATGCACTCAGTCCGTATTCTGAATTTGTGCCTTTAAACGAGCTGTTAGGACTTCTGTGAAGTTGTGATGTCACAACTATAACATATAATGGTAGAATGTGCCACTACAGTGCTGTTACAGTCATTTCCTGGCTGCAATGACAGTGCAGAGATGCCAGGAGCAGGACTTTTGGGGAGTAGGACTTAGAGACAGGTGCTAATAGACCCTTTTACTGTTAGTAAACAGTATGATGTTTTCTGGTGGGCGGGGCTTAGCTGGAGGCAAAACAGTTCTCCACAGACATTAGCCAGCACTAGCTAGCAAGTACTGTTGGCTTGTTTTAGACAATGGAGGAAGACGATGTGAGCGGTGTATTCAGAAACACTCATTCCGAGTGCTGGAGTGCACTGTGGCACAAAATGGACCATTCGTAAATCCAGAGCGCTGTCTGAATGTACCGCCCTCTCGGAGTGGCAGAGCGTACTCTGGGCACTCTCTCACAGGACACAGAACAGCAGAGTGAATGTGTGATTAGCCTAACCATTTGTTAATTCATATAAAAATGTACCGCTCCGTTTCTTAGTTAGTGTAGACTGAATTTACGAATGCACCATGTCAGGTCACTCACTCTCCGGGACTGCAAGTGTTACTCTAAAAAGTAAACAATGACCAACGGGACCAGACTGGCCGACCCGTATGCTCTCACTCAGTGGATGGATGATTTGACAGAATTGCCGAAGGTGGGATGGCTGGCTTTGTGGTTAAATACTATGCTATGTGTCCTTGCTGCGGTGGCTGTGGGGTGAATTCCGGCCTGCAGCCTTCCGCCACGTGCTGTCCCCCCTCTCTCCCTCCCCCCCGCACACTCAATATACTGTCTCATCAATTAAAGGAAAAAGCCCCCAAAAAATAATCCTAAAAAAAAAGGAAAAAACACTTCTCTTCAAACCTCCCCAATTTCTGATTATGTGAACATGATAACCTTTAATACTTATAACGTTATGAATCCCTACAACAGTAAATACTTTCTCCTGAACCTGATATGAAGTGTGCGCTGCACATGAGAGCATTTTTGATGATCGCCTCCATCCAGTCCTTTTGTCTTATCACATTTAACCATAGTTGTCTTTGTTTCCACTGACAGGTAGTGGTGGCTGGTATGTGATAAAATTTAAGTTTTGAGCCATGACTCCTTCTATCCCATTTTCTTTAGTTTGTTTACTGTCAGTTTATCCTATGGGTCTGTTGTTTTGACTCGTGTGTTTCTAATGTAGATTGAAGAATAATCATTGTTGCTATTGTTGCGTACAGTTAAATATACCTTGCGCTCCATTTGAGGGTTCCTAATATGAAACTTTAACAGACAACAGCCGACCATTCAGAATAATATTCTGTGTGGCCAACAGCAAGTATCCCAGAGACATTTTGAGAGACAATGTGCCGACAGTATCGATGCCAGCCAAAGGAACTGAGTTCAAGGCTGAAGGATGATGAATTAGCACCAGCTGCACTTTGTTTGATCTTAAGAAAAGGAGGAGACAACACCAGTCTGACAACATTCTGCTGAACGTTTGCGTTACACCTCTGTGAACACGAGATATGAGACAAGGGCGCACACATCTGTCTGACTCTCACAAATTAAAACACTACTATACACTATCATTTTACAACTTCATATATAACTTAAAGGTGCAAGGCTAGTGGAAACCAAAACAGCTCCACATCGACCCCTTCATCAGAGAAGACATTTTTTAGCAAAGCTCTTGGGGGAGTGTCAGTGTGCAGGCGTTGCTCTGGGTTGGTGAATCAGAGGTACCTGACATGTCTGAGGCTGCTTTTGTTCTGATTACTTTCAAAACAGTGTCACCTATAACCCAGATTCCTCTCATACAGTGCACACCTCTGTGCTGCTATTTTAATCAACCTCAGATCATACCGTGCCCGTAAAACGCTTATCTCTCACTATCTGTCTCACTTTATCCAACCACATCCTGTGCTTCTCAAGCGGCAACCATTACTCATTGTGTTTCATGTTCAGCACAGTGCTGTAGAGTTGATTTGACTTCAGCCTCCGTATGATTCCACTTCTTTCCTTAGAGCTGCTACAATCAATATTTTACATAAATGAAAGATCAAATAACTACTTGTACGTAAAGTTAGCTGCTCATAGTGACAAACCCAACAAAAATTATCACCTGACTTTTTATTTTTTTAACTGAAAATCTCTAATTAACCCACCTTAGTCTCTAGGGTTCTGAGACTGTGAAAATCTCATACTGTTCCAACCCTCGCTCAGCACCAAACAGTAGAGAGACACAGTTAGCAGCTTGCCGGTGAACATAACAAAGCATACAGCAGCTAAACAGCTAGATACCAAAAACAGAGCTAAAAGAGAATCAATATTGACATGCATTCATCAAGTGGACATAAGCACGATTCCAGGTGAATGATATTCTTGCTCCGTGTATGCTAGATATGTTAGCTAGCATGCTCACCATATAGACTTTTTGTTGAGCTGCCCACATGTTAGGGCTGCACAATATGAGGAAAATACTTCATATGCAATGACGTGGTTGAATCAAGCGACAACAATATTACTGATAAATAAACAAAATACAGCTGCTAAAATACAGTCAACCTGCCGCTACAGTCTACATCCATGTCTGTCCAGACCCATTTTTAGCCATTACGGCTGGAAATGCTTCAAATATGGATGTTGCTGCAAAGAAGCTACAAATTCTAAAACATGGATGCTTCACACACATCTTCAGCCCAGCAACAAAGAAGATCTGTGCAATCAGCACAGTTTCAAGGTGGACACCCAAGATCAGTGTCACCAATTCAGTATCTCTCCCTCTGTTTCTGAGTTATGATGTTGAGTACTGGCCAGAAAATTGGTTTTGTATATCCCCATGATGTCACAGTGAGGTTGACCTTTGACCTTTTAGATATAAATGTCACCACTTCATTAATTAATCCTGTGTGCAATGTTGAAAGTTATCGCATTGGGCAGACGGACCACCCAAAAATGTTACGCCTCTGGCCACGGCTGCCAGTTTTGAGGCATAAAAAAGAAAAACGCTGAACACTTGAACACAAAAGTTAAGTGTTTTTTTCAACAACTAAAGGAATGATAGCTGTTCCTAAGTGCAGTATAGTCTTTTATGATGAGTTTATCATTCAGGTTGACATCGCAACATTTTCCCGCTGCACAGCAGAAACAGCCAAGCCTGTACAACTATGAATATATGAAAGAATGCTTTTGCTTTGCTTGTGTAGGTAGTCTTACCTCGTACAGCGTCATCTATGCAGTACGTAATATGGCCACATTCCCAGATGCCAGTTTTTGCGTTGAACACCATGTTGAAACGGATCTGCATAATTTCAAATGTGGCTCCCTTCAACAGAGAAATTTGGTCTCCAATGCTCAGAGATCTGTGAGAGACACACACGTAGCTGTGAGTAAGTTTCAGATATCAGTTATTTAGAAAAAAAAAAAAAGAAGATGCATGGAGGCACACATTTACCTGAAGTCCCGAAGACTTTTGGAGAAACTAATGATGTCCTGTATCATGTAAGTGGTGAGGTCAGCCACGTGAGGAAGAGCGGTGAACACGCTGCCTTTTCTGACCTCTTGGTTTTCTTGTTTTTCAAAGGAACCGGAGGAGGAGGAGGGCGAGAGGGAGGAGGAGAAGGAGGAGAGGGAGCTTTCAGACTGGTTGTACTCACTCACAGAAAGAACGTTTCTATCCATGGGCTGTAAAAAGAAAAGCGTCACTCAGACAAGTTAAAACAATGTCGGAGACAACACATCAGACATGCTGCTAGTCATTCACACACCCTAAAACCGCTGAAGCGGTAAAACGCTGAGTCGAATGAGTTGCGGTGGCCACGGAGGAGCTCCTGAATGGTTTCCTCTTGTTGGGATGAAAGCTGTGCTGTTGTTTCAAGCATTTTCTTTGTCTTGATTCTGATCCTCCTCTCCAATACCTCCTCCTCAGACATCACCACTACAAGGACACAAGAGAGCCCTGCATGTACTGTATGCCAATAATGGAAATTAGAATGATGAGCTCCTTAAATCACAAACGTCTCACTGTTACTGTTGTGTAGAATACACAGGAGAGGCTTGTGTTATGGGATCATTTGTTGTGTCTGGATGTTACTCACTTTCTTGGCGCATGCCTATGGCTTGGCATTTGCGGAAGCGGCAGGCTTGACACGACCGTCGGTTGTTTTTGGTTATACTGCATTTGTTCAGGAACCTGCAGCGGAGCTGCGCTGACTTCTTTATGGCACGTCTGCGTTTATATAAAAATCTATTTAGTAACAGCTTTAAAACAATCTGAGGTGAGAAATCACATGTTAGAAAACACACATCCATCCATTGATGAATTTAAGGGCATCATACAGAATGTGCTTGCTTTTCTTGAGAGGCCACTACATTTGAATAGTTGTTGTTTTACTGTGGATTTTTGTATTATATGTTGTATTTCTTGCATTTTAAATGTGTTCTGATTGGCTGCTACCTTGGCCAGGTCTCTCTTGTAAAAGAGATTTTCAATCTTAACAGCACTTCCTGTGTGTGTGTGTTTACAATGCACCGGCCAGGAAATAATTCTACTACCTGAATGGAAAACTAAGGCAGTGGTTGCGCACAACATACTGATACAGTCAATTATAAATTAATTCATAACTTAAATATTGCAACAATAAAGTGTGGTTATCACAAAATCCCATGGCACACCTGGATTGGCATCACGGCACACGATTTGAGAACCGCTGAACTGAGGAATCCATGAGAGGTAAGCGAGAAAACTCAACTCTCTGCTTTACACTCAGTTTGCAAGTTAACACACTTTTTGAAAAACTGCAAACACTGGTCTCTACATTGCTACACACTTCTGCCTGTTGCCTTTTCACACATCAAGAAAACATCTCTTGTGATTTGGGTGAAGTCTTTTGGCCAGACCCACAATTACAGTGAGATTTAGCCTAATTTTTTTCAGTTTTTTTTTACATGTGACACAAATGTTTTCTTTTTTTTCTTCTAACTTCTTCAAAAAAGGTCACCTTTGATTGTTTTTAGCTCCTAAGTATTGTGTATCTATCTGTTGATCTGGGTAGAAAAAACTGCCTTATAAATACGTTTAGATCAATTGAATTAAATTGAATTAATGGATTTATTTACATTTCAAACATGAATGAGTGTTTGGAGTGAGAGAAAGCCTTACAGGACAAATGTAATGTTGTGCAGCACGGTATCATTTGGGATTTATCATGATGACTGCACTTGTTTTTTGGTAGCAGTGTTTCAGGAAATGTGCCAAAGCCTTGATGGTGAGTGTGAATGAGTTTCTTAGTCAAGTCAACAACAAGAAAAGCAAGAAGCATTTTGTCACACCTCTCCTATATCACAGATGTCACTGTCGGTTGTTATAAATAGTGTCACAACCAGGAAGTAAAATACAGACGGGGATGAGGGAGGAGCTGCAGCAGCATGTGTGAAACAACGTCACCTGAAGAAACCCTTGCAGCCTTCACATGTCAGGGCGTTGAAGTGGTAACCTTTGGCCAGATCTCCACACACTCCGCAGGCTCTAGGCTCATAGTCTTCTGTCTCCTTTTCATCCTCATCCTCGTCCTCTTCATTGTGCCTTGTGAGCGCCTCTCGGATGCTCTGCACTCCAGTGTCATTCTTTGTCATTCTCACCTATGAGGGATGATTAGATGGCTTAATGCTGTCAGTAACTTCATAATGATTCATTTCAAGTGGAACATTGTTTTTTAGAATAAAAGGGTTTGTGGATTGTGAGGCTTTAAAGCTACAGTAGTTACATTTTTATACAGTCATACACTGCTCAAAAAAATTAAGGGAACACTTAAATCACCAGGTGTTGATGAACGGATTATTCGAGGTGAAAATCTTTACTGATGTACGCTTTATAATTTGTTTAGAAAAAAATGACATAACAACAGTCAGTGGAGGCCAAAATCATCAACCCACTGAGGGCTGGATTCAAAATCACACCAAAAATTGAGTGAATTTTATCACGGCAACTCATAATGTGACTCAGAAGTGTGTGTGGCCCCCACATGCCTGCATGCACTCCCGACAATATCTGGGCATGCTCCTGGTGAGTCAGCGCATGGTGTCCTGGGGGATCTCCTCCCAGACCTGGATCAGGGCATCAGGGAGATCCTGGACAGTCTGTGGCAGTACTGCTGGAGGTCATTTTGTAGAGCTCTAGCAGTGCTCCTCCTGTTCCTCCTCACACAAAGGAGCAGATGCTGGTCCTGCTGCTGGGTTGATGCCCTTCTACGGCCCTGTCCAGCTCTCCTCGTGTAACAGCTGGTCTCCTGGAATCTCCTCCATGCTCTTGAGACTGTGCTGGGAGGAGCTGGACTACCTGTGCAACCTGACTGGGCTGCAGGTACCACCTCATGCTACCAGCAGTGACAAGGACACTAGCAGAACACAACACTAGAGAAGAATCAGTCAGGAAGGATAAGGAGAGAGCAGCTGTCTGTGGCCACCACATGTAAAACCATTTCCTTTTTGGGGGGTTGTCTTGCTTTTGCCTCTCCATTGCACCTGCTGTCACTTTGATTTGCACCAAAGCAGCTGAAACGGACACATTGATATGCCTGAAGTTTAACTGACTTGGTGTTCTACTGTGACAATTAACTGTTCCCTTCATTTTTTTTTTGAGCAGTGTCATTTTGCTATATTTGAATAAAGGTAAAGTGACGCATAACTACATATTGGCTCAGCTGGAATATTTAAGTCTATTAAAAGCCTTTTACAATATTTAATTTCCTGTGGCTAAATGGTCACAGCGGGGAACCATCTCAAACTCCAACAAAGAATATTTAATAACACCTATAGTGCTCTGAAGTGTCGACAGTGCAGTACAGTGATGACGCACAGCTTTCAACAGGAACACTGTGGAGACTCTTATTACTTCTAATGATACTTAATTATAATGTTGCCTGATATGTCACACTGTTGTCATTTTAGTGACGTTGATCCAACACTGAAATCAGGCACATAGCAACATGGTAATGGCTTAATTTAGTACAACTGAACTGAGACAGTGAGAAAGTGTTTTGTCAGTGTCAATAAATGAGCAATATGAATCATTAATCCTCTGTACTGCACTTATTTTGGAACCATAATAATTATGTGTATTTTATCAGTAGTAGAGGGTGTACGCAGGTATATGGGGTATACCAACCTCTTTTAATGGCTGTTTACAAAAAACCTAATTCTTTTTATAAGTTTAAGTTTTTAATTTTCTCTCTCTCTTTTTTTTTAAAATTAATTTCTTTGTCATTTTTGGGCAATTTCTCCTTCTGTTGCTCATTGCCTTCTTCCCATGTTTTTAAAAGAAATAAAGCCAATTCGCTCAGGTTTTAAAAGGTTAAGTAAGGGGACAAAATCTGCCCTTTGAGGTGGGGACAGCTTCTCCAGTGTAAATGACACCTAAACGGTGCGCAGCCAGAATGAATAACCTACTTTCGCTTACACAGCCGTGAGACAGTGATTGGACATTAGAAAATATGTATCGATTCATAATAAGTAGCCTGTAACATGTAATTTTTGTTCGGGTGACGTACCTCTACTGTCCTACCTTTGACTTGACGGGCAGCAATAACTTTGTGACACACCAAATGCGCATTTTCAGTAAGTTAAAAAACCACAAGATACTCTCTGTCAACCTTTGGTTAACCCAAACAGACCTACTTCCCTCCCTCTCCTTTGCCTGGTTAAAGGTCGACTTTCACTCAAACAGTGATCGAGATCACTCCACTCACTGGCTCGGTGCTTCCAGATGTCCAAACAGCTGTCTGTAGTCCACAGAGTTTCAGCTCGCAGCGGTTAATCCAGGTGGATTTAGGATTCACTGTACAGTCACCAGGTGAGGACGAGCTATCGCATCCGCTCTTCCTGTTGGCCGTGTTGTTTGATGTCTGATACCGGGCTAGTCGCTACAAGTTTTCCTGGCTGCAGTCCACGGGACTGGCCCGTCGCCAAGGCGGAGGCATTGGGGTGCAATGCCCGCTCGAGTGCTGGTGCATGACGCGCCCCCCCATTACGCACCCCTCAGAGTCCCAAATTAACTTTCAGATTAAAAAAAAGAGACTGACTTACATTTGCTGCACTCACTGCGATGTGGTAAACTTCACTCTAAGTACTGAGGGAAGTTTCCTCTGACCACTGCTGATTAATGAATGAGAGTTGCAGCTGCTGGTGCGCGAGCTGCAGCAACCCCTCTTACTCTCATGTGTAGGCCAATAGCTGTTTTTTTTTATGTCAAGTTACACTCCAACTCTCTCTGCCCCTTTTTTCCTTTTTTATAATTAACATTTTTATTTAGAGCAAAACTGGAGCACAATTCTTTCATCACATCGTAGCTGCAAAGTGCTCTTTTTTTGTTTTTTCCTGTCCATGTTCTTTGAAGGTACAGTAACACAACTTTGTGGCATAATAAATAAACATACTTCAACCCATGAGAAAACTTCTTGGTAAAATAATAATTATAATAACGTACAAAAAATAATAAATAAATAAAGTAATAAAGTTAAATACAAAAAAGAGAAATTAATTATTTAAAAAATAAGAATATTAATAGTAAATAATTTGAAATAATTACAAAAATATATAATTTTATAAAATAAATAGATTAGTAAGTTAAGAGGGCCCTGTTACTTTGAATTGATGTGAGGTCTTATAATATTTTGCATTGTGTGCTGTGTCATCTGTTGTGTCAGGGTGCTTCACAGCGGTCAAGTGACCTGTTATTTGAATTTTGTTGTGCGTCTATTAATAAAATTACGGTATTGGTGCTTTGCGCGACCAGAAGGGCGTTCACATTCATATATCTAATAAAATAATATATAACCTGAGATTGTCTGGATATTACACATAATTTGATTAAGTGTGTCTGATATTAGTGGAACTTGAAGACTTTTGAGTCCTACTAATATCAGACACACACACAACATGGCAGGGATCAAACTGTAGGAAAAAGCTGAAACTGTTACTGGGATCTTATCAGTTTTGTAGTGACTGATTAAAATAAATGTAAGGCCATCAACCAGTAGGAGCTCTTCAGGTAGTATGTAAGTGGTATTCCTGAGGAGTCACACCTTAAGTCCCCTCTGTATTTACTGTACAGTTATAAATGTAGTTGTTCCCTACTGAAATCTGGCATTAGATTGCATTTGGATTGACCATTTGAATTGATCTATCCTTAAGAAGCCTGTTTGGAGGCATGAGCATCATGTTGGTCTGGTTTCAACTGTGAAAGCCAGAGCTCCACCTCAGTGACCTGATGCCACTCAATCCAGTCTTGCACCCTCCTGATAAAAGCACATCATGTCCAGAATTTGTGTTTAACACAGAATTTATTGCAGAAATGATTGGTTATATCCATGTTTAGTTATTTTGTTTTCCTGTTATCATTCACTCTTATAACCACTAGGTGCCATCAGTGACATGGAGATGCAGGAGCACTATGACGAGTTGAGGTTGAGGTTTTTGGGGGAAGTCATGTCATTCTGGAGATACAATGCAGGTCTGCCTCAAGCCATGACTACACCACTTTGCTCTTGGTACATTTTCTGTCACTTCTTCTTCTTAATTAGCCAACACCATACACAGTGTCAAACTGTTGATGGCATAATAATTGGGCCACACAACATTCCTATAAATACTCTCTGTTGTTAAACATCAGGCGGTCACATTAGGGCGGCGAGGCTATTCTGCATGGGAACGCACCAAACTTTATCTAAATGCCAAACTGTTCCTTTAATGGACCCTAACTCAACATGGCAACTGAGGGTGCTTTCACACCTGCCCTATTTGGTTCGGTTCAATCAAACTCAAGTTCGTTTGCCCCCTAAGTGCGGTTTGTTTGGGCAGGTGTGAACACAGCAATCACATTCGGGGGTGCACCAAAACAACCAGACCCAGACACAGAGCAAGATGTCCAGCTCTGCCCACATCAAGTAGAATCTGTCATTAAGCACCAATTGTAACCTCAGTGTCTCCAAAAATTGATACTAGGCAGTGCTGAGGTCATGTGGGGCTAATTTATCATCTGTGTTGACTATTTTGTAAGTGGTAAATAATCCAGCCCTGTGTCTGTACTGTGCTGCATTTATGACACCTGCAAGTAGTAAGAGTGTTTCTAAACTGCATTATTTAGAGCTAAACTGCTGTTGTAGTTGTTTGGCAGTTTAGGCCCAAATTTGATAGGAATTCACAACCGTCAACGTCACAAGTGGCTGTTTGGTTTGGAGCGTTTCTGCCCTCTAGTGGTCAACAATCGCATAAGGCTTTGATAAACATACTGTAGTTCTCATGGTCAAATCAAGGTACAGGATAATCAAAAAAGAAAGAAACAAACCTCAGATTCTTGTGTTAATTGAAGAACTTTTTCTATCACTTTAAAGCACATTTTCTTCTCAGTGAATAAGTCAGGGAATGAATCAATCAGTCAATCAGGGCTTCAGAGAGGTAAAGGAAAGGAATCAGCTGGTTGTGGTGGAGTGCAGGGGAACCAGTAAGACACCAGCGCTGATCTGACAAATATCTATGATACAATACCTGCCTCAGGGACCCCTAAGCCCTCCATACTCCCACAGCAGCACAGATGGAAATGAAACTTAAACCCTGTCAAAAAAGGTGTGAAACCCACAATGATGATTATAGAACTTACACTTTAATAATATCAACAACAAATTGAGACATCATCACTTCTTGTATTTTTAGTCCTCCCCTCATTTTGAATGTGGTGCTACCTCCTGCTCCACTTGGATGATCTCCTCAAGGACCTGGCTGGCAGCTCTTCCAGAGGGACAGGGCAACTGTGAGGCCCCAAGATTACTAGGAAAGATCCCAGAATGCTCTGGAGTTCCCTGAACGATGCTCCGAGCTGCCTGTAAGTGTCTACGCTGCCTCTGGTGTACTGGGAGAGAGAAATCACAAAGTTAATGAGAGAAAGGGTCTTAAAATGAAGAGATAAATGATCTTTTCACATTTTTAACTGTTGGTACAAATACTATCTGCTCACAATTTAAAATCATTTTGAAATGATAATCATGTGTGAATAAAGTGGAAACAGAAAAATCTCTCAAACCTCTTTGTCTGACGGAGATCTTCTCGACCTCTGGGATGAGGAAACTGTACACCAGCTCTGACACAATCTCCTCTGACTGCAGATTGTTGCGGCTACTCAGACGCACAAATGGTTTTTGTTTATTGTCGTTTAGATTTTTGAATGCAAAACATTAGCAGGACATGCTGCGGCATCTCTTACCTTTCCTCCATGGCATAAGCGATGTCGTTGACTTCCTTTGCCTTCCTGTGGATCTCCTCTCTGGCCTGCTGGTCAGCTGTCTGCTCCATGGTCTCCAGGATGATGTCCTCCAAATACAAATCCACAGTTTCCTGGTGGACCTGCACCACCTGTGGCACAGTGTTAAGGACATAAAAACAAGCTAAGCATTATAACATACACACACATTTTTCTCATAACTACCTCCTTTCCACATTCATAACTGAAAAAATGGCACATGTACACACTTGTCTAAAGATCTCATCTTCTCTTTGCGTCTGCGCTCTTCAATCTGTCTCCTCCCGCTCTCCTCAGCCTCACGTATGCGACGGTCTCTCTCAGCCAGTAGCAGGAAGGCGTGGATCCTGCGCTCTTCCTGGAGATGAATTAGCTCCTTTGACAATGTGTCAAACAGGAGCTCAAGCTCTGAACCTATGACTCCAGCCTGAGAAGCTTCCACCTGAGAGGTCTGGGAGGGGAGACAGAATGCGTGATGAGATTGTTCTGAGTTTTTGGAGCTCATTTTGTGTGAGAATGCGTCTGTGTTTCACCTTGTGTGTATGTTCATCTCTCTGTTTTTTAAGGGTCATTACAAGCTCTTTGTCATCTTTCTGTAGCTCTTGCGCCTCACTCTGCAGGGCGTGGACAGCCCTCAGTTCCTGGATGAGCTCCTGATAGTTCTCCTTGCCCTTAAACATCTGTACAACACAGGCAGAAGAGAATAGAGATGTCCCTACAACTTAAAACACATGCAAATATTTGTGTAGGTAAAAAAGTCACAGATATGCAGGTGAACAGGCACACATGCAGACATGTTCAGACCTCATGTTGGATACTTCGTCCTCTCAGTAGTTTCTGCAAATGGATGACTGCTAGCTCCATCTCCTCATCCCCCTAATGAGGGACATATACATTATTAGCATTATCAAAATGAAACATGTCAGGATGAACAAGGATAGTATCAGTTAGACTCAGAGACGTTAGCTGACCTCTGGTGGCTCCTCCACTCTGGGAGTGACAGGACGAGGAACAGGCTTCTCGTTCTTAACAAGAAAACGCAGAGGCTTCTTGGTCATTCGCTCTCTCTCTGCCTCCCTCAGGGCCTGTGGAGCCACAGTTAACAGTCCATGTGTATGTAAATCTTATGTGATGTGCTTAACTGACGTATATTTCTTTCTGCTTTACCTTGTATTTCTTCATTAGTTCAACCTCTCTGCTCTCAGGGGGCTTGATCACATTCTTGATGCTGATTTTGGATTTGTGGTCCCTTGACTTGAAGACTGACGTCGAGAGTCCTGCCTCTAGTTTAAGTAAACCTATGATTGACAAAAAATGCCTTAACAATAAGGGGATACTGCTGTCGCTAACTAAATTCAACTTGTCCAAAAACAGTGATTCAGACCTTCACTTGTGTCTAAGTAGTAGTTTTTTAACTCCTTGTTGCAGGCGAGTGTATCCCTGCGGCTCTGAGGGGCATATCTCTGAGAATCTGCATAGTTTTTGACAAGTTGCTCTCGCTTCCCCTCCACATTTCTCCTCTTAGCCTCCAGTTTTCTCAGCGCTACCAACAAAATATCAAAGAAAAAGAAGAGAAAGATGAGAAAGAATAAAAAGAAACCTTGAATAATACATTTACGTTCAGAATATTGTGTAAAAGCAGAGGCAGCGGTTATCTTACACCTGAGGTAGTCACTGTGAATCTTTTGTTGCTTGGACTCTTTGTCTTTTAGGAGCTTAGAATACATCTGGTTGAGTCTGTCGTTTGTGACTTCTTTCTGGGTCTCATCTCTCGCCTCAGAAGGTCCTTCAGCACAGAAAGACGAGCATCTTGCAACCTGGTAACCACACGCAGAAACAGAGATCATTGCAGGAGGGCAGGTTTTGCGCGGTAAAGACAAAAGGAACATCAAGTAATTGGAGGGGTTCACGAAGACTGCTGAATGAGATTGAGAAGTTCTTGGTTGGACATATAATGAGTGGTGCAGGAATAAGTCCTGAAAACTGGAAATTTGCCACAGAGCTTATTTTCTGCCGTAATCCAAAATCCAACGGAAAAATCCTATCAGTCTTATTGTCAAGGGAACCATGGCGATGCTATCCTCTGGGTTGGCCTACAATTAAATCCCTGCACCTCTCTATTGGCTCCAGTAGCATATGTTTATGAAATTTTGATAACATTAATTGCCTTTACAATAGAATAACTTTGTTGAAAAACCTGTGCTAGCAATTTTCCAACTTTGGCTTCATCGCAAAAGACAGCAAAGCACAGAGCAACACAAGTTTTGAGACTTCATAGTTTGCCGTAGGACATTTTCAATGGCAGATGGCTTCAGATATCAATACTACTTGGTCAAGAGGTGCATGCTAACAGGTCAAAACTGTGCCACACACTGGGCTAACAACATTTTAGGTAATAAGTGGTTTACTTCTCTTTTTCAGTTAGGGATACAAGAAATTAAATATGGTGTAGCACCACTTACTTCTGGATTTCTCCCTCTCTGAAAGCCCACTCTTTGACCTCCATCTCCTCCATCATGCGTCTCCTTTTGTCCAGCTGACTAAGGTCATTCAGTGGAGGAAGAGTGGCCTCCCAAGCTCGTTTGGCACGTGCCCGCTCTATCATCTCCACTTCTGCCAGGCCTGCAGGCAGACCACGACCTGAGGGGAATTATCATCAGAGAGGCTTTAAATGTAATTTTCATAAGTAGTAAGAGGCATTGGCAAACTAATTATAAGACACTCATGGTGCAAGTACAACCGAGTTGATAGGTACAGGTAGATCATTCAGCAGAGAGCACCAGTAGGAGGGCTGGATGCTTTTAACAAAGGTAAATGTGCGTTATACTAATGAAAATCTGAGCAGTTGATCATGTACCCCAAGTCAAAGCTGCCAGTTGCAGGAGCTCTGAGGGAGATGTCCCAGGCTGCACCACATACTCAGGGCTGTACGGGTCTGTCTGTGCTTCACTTTCTCTGTAGTCCGTCTGGACCCCCACAGTGAAGTGGGTGGGCTGTTGCTCAGCATCCTTTCCACCAGTGGATACAAAGTCTTCTCTGATGAGACAAAAAGAGAGGGTGTACCCTCTACCAGCAAAAAGGCACAGTAGAAATAGCTGGGAAATAAAGAAGTGTAAGAAACTGCTGAACTTACTTAGGCAATGCAAAAATCACACCTGGGAGAAGCTGCTGTCTGGAGGGAATTAGAGGACTGAAGGAAACAATGCGAAACAATGTCAGTATTTAATGTGGAAACTGTAGCAGCATGGCAGGTATCTACAGGTAACTGTCATAATTATTGAGATAACTGCTGCAAAATCAAGTTACTGTGATTGTATTCCACCATAAGCACAGTATCAGACAGGCCAAACAAACCGTTTAAAGTATTTCCAGCGATCAGCTCCGGTCACATGGCACTCCTCCTTTTTCAGCCACTGACTGAGCATTTGGAATAACCCTGTCAAGAAGATAATGCCAAGGGACCTAGTTTATATTTGTGATGAGTAACAGAGTTGACCTTGATTTGATACAACTCAGCAGCTGCTCATTAAATTGTTGTCTCTTTTGGTGTTACCCAGCCAGCTGCTGCAGTGCCTCTCTGCGCTGCTCCGTGTGGCCTCGCCAGCGACGATCAATAGAAGCTGGCACTGGGTCTGCAAGGTCCAGCTGAACAGTATACCCTGGGTGGTGGGGCAGGTTGCTGAACATAGACCCAAACTCAGGCACTCTCCTCTGAGAAGGGCAGAGAGAAATACTGTCAGCAAGTACATTTCACATTCAGTCCATTTCTTTATTTGTCACGTGTAAACAGTAACAACTGAGGAAACAATAATAATAATTACTTGCATCTGAGTTATGCTCAGTGTTCGAATGTTTTTATTATAACAGTTAAGTTTATTTGCACATACATGTATGGGAAACACAGAAAAAAAGGCTTTTGAAGACACCTCCCCTGTTGAATGACAACCATACATAAAAAGAAAAAGATAAAAACAAAGATTTCATAACTGAACAAGAGTTCCAGATTAAGCAGTAATTCAAAATTGTTAAAGATGTACAATTTACAAAAAAACCCCCACAAATTTCAAATACAAAAAAGAGTCTAGTCCTTGTCAGATGTTTTTTTTAATGACTGATAATGTAGACAGTGCTTGTAGAGATGGAAGAAGGTTGTTCCAAAGAGATGATCCTCTGTCTTTCAATTAATACTGACTAAAAGAAGTCTGACAATATGAAACATAAAGATCCTCAGAGTGTCTTGTGGAATATGAGTGACTGTCTGAGGAAGACTTTAAAAAGTTCTGGAAAACACTAGCCAAGTCATAAGCAAGTCTGGTATATGTTAACATTAAAAATTGATAAAAGTTTATATTTTCTAAAGAGAGAAGCAGAGGATTTGCATTTTTTAAAGCAAAGG
Source organism: Cephalopholis sonnerati (assembly GCA_019142605.1). Classification (NCBI taxonomy): domain Eukaryota; kingdom Metazoa; phylum Chordata; class Actinopteri; order Perciformes; family Serranidae; genus Cephalopholis; species Cephalopholis sonnerati. The sequence goes on from JAGQAX010000012.1 coordinate 25,957,423, forward strand.
ACAGTCACTTTCAAAAATGTCCTCTGAATTAAAAGATCTTGTTGAGATAAGTGGGACATGTGGCAGCCTGAGCAGTATAACAATACACAATATAAAAGTAAATTAAGCTATAGTAAAAAGTTAAAAAAGAGGAATGATCAAACTACTGGAGCAATGTTTCAAAGACCTTAACAAGAATTATACAAAGACCCATTGACTTAGGTTGTTTGACGGCAGTTATACGAACTGTAGACTCTAACACTGTAAAGAACAGTGTGAAACACATCACGGTATCATTTGTCAGCCCTCTGGCACGTAGACTGATCTTACTTTACTGTAAACAGAAAACTGATTTCATTCATTTCCCGTAACCGCTTACCCTGTTGGGGGTCGCGAGAGGCGGGGTCAGACTATCACAGGGCTGACACATAGAGACAGACAACCATTTAAACTCACATTCACATCTACGGCCAATTTAGAGTCACCAATTAACCTGCATGTGTTTGGACTGTGGGAGGCCGGAGTTCCCGGAGAGGACCCACGCTGACACAGGGAGAACATACAAATTCCACACAGAGGGGGTCCCCCATGCTGGGCTTAAACCCCCCACCCTGGTTTCAGGAACGCTCTTGCTGTGAGGCGACAATGCTAACCACCGTTCCGCCAGAAGAGGAAGACAGAAAAAAAAGAAAAGAAAAACAACACACACACTCACCAACACCAACCCACTCAAATCTAATAAATGATGTAAGTGAGTATCTGGAACCTTTCTGGAATTAAATCCTCTGACAAGGGTTAATTTAGACTACATCCATCACCTTTTCTACACCTCCCCACCCTTTTCATTTTAATCCTAATTTAAATTTTAATTCAATCCTCCTACTTTTTGCCTTTTCCTAAGTTGAATTTATTATGTGTGTGTGTGTTTATAATAGTTTGTATGCTTTATTTATTACGGAAAAATAATAAACACGGTTTAAAAAAATTGTCAGCTTAATATGGGTATTCTGGAAATAAAAACTTAAGTAAAGTTTACAGATATTTTTACCTTATTCTGTCAACAAGTCAACACCTTGTTGGGATCAACACAAGCAACACAACACAAAAACTATGGTAAAGTACAGTTTAACTCAACATATATTGTTTAAGAGAATAAGCCAAAGTAACTTTTGCCTCTGACTTAGCACTTGAACTGTAATTTATGGCAAAATAATAAGAGTAACTGCACCTTACTGGGGCTTAACTGGTTGTTAGTTAACTTCTCTTTAATGTTAAAAACACAACTAATATGTTGCTGTAGGATAAATATAAGTATAACACAACTTACAATTCGGTCCTTAGATGCATAGGCCTTGAGGTTGGACCTGGCATGGTCCACCTCTGATGACACTGTGTAGACTGGATCTGTGGCAGAACAGCTCAGTTAATGTCAACCAAGTTAGCATGCTAACCTAGCTAGCAAGCTTTCAGTTGGTATTAGCATTAGCTGACGTTAGCTGACGTTTGGTCGAGTTTACTCACCATACAAGTGGTCATAAACCCGTTCCCGCATAACAACTCTCCTTGTATCATTTTTCTTAGGGATTGTACGAGTGACAGACACGCTCATTTTCTTATTTCAATAAAGAAATGATATTTTTCAGACGAATTTCTTTCCCATACAGCTGAGCAGTTATCAATGAACTCTCGGTGCTATCTGACAGCGTTACCATGGAGACAGTAAACTGAGCGTCCGAAGTGGGAGGGGCTACTTCACAGCAGTTTTTTCATGTATGACGTCATCTGTTTATTATTTACATATAATGGGATGTGTTGATGTGAGTAGCTGAACTGGAGACGGTAATAAATAAAGTAGAACTGTTGTGTGCTTTCAGGTGAATTCTTTACTGTGCACTCAGAGAGATATCTGAGGTGTGTCCTTTATCTTTAGTTAAGTTTTCTACTTAAACCGTACAAATACAGTCTGTATTTATTATCTGTTTTATAATGACTTACATTATTTATCGTGTGCTTTCAGAAAAAACAGTCTGTTGTATCAACAAATGAAGTATTTCAGTTGGTGCTGCCTTTAAAAAAACAATTGCTGGGTTACAGAGTTTATCTCACATTTTTAAGTCTCTTCTTTTCCATAGATTTTTTTTTAATACTGCATTTTAGTTAACTAAATCATTCAGTATATGCTGTATATATATCACAGTGAAATTGCTAACTAAGACAGTGCTTACTTCACAGTGACTGGCTGTCATCAGTACTGCCAGTAACATGCTCTATTTACAAAAATTACTACATAGTACTGTATTTGAGATGATGGTGAAATTCCATTTTGTGAAACAAACAGTATTGTGGCTACCCTGCCATAAGTATACTGTGAATTCAACAAAATACAGCACTACACTGTGTTTTAGTACATAGTATTATAACATCTTTATCTATAGGGCAATTTAAATCTTTAACTGTATCACATTTTACTTCTAGTTGTTCCTGTTTTACCTGATTATGGTGTGTTACATTTTAACTATTTTATTCATTATTGGTGCTTTTATTTATTTTTTTTTTTTCACATTTTAATTGCAGTTTTATTGTGTTTTTATTCTTGTTGCCACTCTTATGTAAGTTTCTCTTTGGCTGTTTCTGTTTTACTCGGCTGCATTGTAAATGAGGTTTCTACCTCAATGTATTTCCGAGTTTAAATAAAGGTTGAATGAATGAATGAATGAATGAATGAACAGTAATCAACTGGGTTGCCAGTAGTCTACTGTAATATCAAAATAATACAGCGATGTATTGTAATTCAGTGCATGGTATCATTACAGTAACATACTTTAGAGGAGATAACAGTGTACCACTGGCAACCCATAGTTTACTGTTCTGAATCTGCATGACAATTGTTTACAGTGTATACTTCACAATTTTCAATCATAAAAAAAAAAAAACAGAAGTTGAAGAACAGTAACATTTGAAGCCACCTTTGTGACCCACTTAAAATTAGAGTCTGGCATCTTATTTTTTATACATTGAAATGAATAAAAGTGTTTTTTTTTGTCAAAGTTCTCAAAGCTTGAAGGAGAAAATTAAAAGCCAATTTATTTATTATTATTTACACAGTACTTGTCGGAGTATTCAGTGAGCAATGCACGTTTATTTCACAATATTCAACATAGACAAGATACACTGTGTGTAAAATATTCTTTTTTATGTCCAGGTCTTTTGTCTGGGTGTGTTTGTGTTTTTAACTGTTTTATTGTGACCAACAAGAACCATTTAATGCATTAACCTACATCAAATATATATATATTTAATTTTAATTTTAATTTGGGACAATGCATTTTAACATAGTTCCAATACAGAGTATGGGACTGATGCAGAGAGAATTTATAGATATTGCTAATATTTAACTCTTGTCCCTAGTTGGGCTTTTACATTTAGACCTAAAATGTTATCAAAAATATACATCATACAACCACAATACACTATAAATATGTAATACACCACAATCCACACACCACAGTGCATCATCAAGATCAAATCATCTAGATCACAGTGTCAAACTCATTGTAGTTCATGGGCCACATACTGTACAGCTCAATTCTACTGGGCTACCACAACAGTATAACTGATTTCCTGAAGTTCAGTTATGTCTTTTAGTTTTGACGTGCCACCCAAAGATTTTCAGTGACTTAATCCAGCCACCCTTATGAAAACATTGTGGGTGCACCACTGATAAGGGTGGCTGATGTTATCAAAGTTTCATACATATTGCTGTATGCCAAGTCAGTGTTCTGACTTAATGATTCTTTTATTACTTGTGCTACTGTGTGATTATATTCAGGGGTGGAAAGAGTACTAGAATATTTTATTCAAGTAAAAGTTACTTTAAGCAGCCTGACATTTTTAGAGCAATGATCAGGGCCTAAACCATCAAACAACCACAATTCATTATAAACATGGAAGGCACAATAAAATACATTAATTACAATCCACACGCTACAACACACATGCCACAGTGAATCATCTAGATCAAACTCATTGTAGTTCATGAGCCACATACAGCTCAATTCAATCTCAAGCAACTACTGCATAATGACCTGTAAATAACAGCCCCTTCAAATTTGTCCCTTTTTTAGTGTAAAGACGTTCATTCTGAAAATGTTCACAAGAAAAATCATATGCAAATTCAACAGTATGTCTCAGGTTTTCCACACTGACTGAGTGTGGAAAACCTGAGAAAGTCACAATCAGTCAGTGTGACTTTCTTTATAATTTTCCACTATAGTGGAAGCTACTGAAGAAGCAGGTCAAGTCATCCCCAAAATCTGATAGATGTCTGACACAGATTCTTTTGTACTGAAGTTGCTGGTTGACAATATTTTGCGCAATGATCAATATCTTTAAATATGACCACAAAAAGCATTCATTAGAGAGCTGTACTCTGGTCAGGGTGAAAAGCCTCAGAGGCAGCGTTTCACATGAAGTATCTACTCACTGTTCAAACTGCTCCTGAGACTTTTCAGCCTTCACATGTGCGTCAACATTAGCTGGATCTTTTGGCGGGCTAGTTCGTTGACGCCCCTGTTCTAGAGAATTTGAAAATACGGTGAAGATGAGTACAACATCCAGCCTAGCTGTCTGAGCTACCCTACACTATCAATCATCAACAGGATGTCTGACACAGCACACGTTGCCATAACACACTGTCAAAATGACACTCATCATCTCAGTGCACTGCATTCAGTCATAAACTTGCTGTGGTGGTGTCAGACGCTCTAAAGGGCTTTCTAGCTGCAGTTTACTTGTACTGTGATCCAGATTAATAATGAGCAGAAGGTGTGACGAGTGCAATCTTTAAACGTGGTGCTTGTCAGTAATAGTAGTGCCATTAAATGAAAGTTGAGGTGAACGAAGGGAGGAGAGGAGGAGGTGAGGAGGAAGTGATTAGTATCATTATGGTGGATTTACATCAGTGTATGATAAAATCACATATGACCTTTGTGGAAGAGTCATCAGAACAAAACCTTTTCTGCGTCCTCACCACAAAATTAAGTGTCAGAAGCTCACAAAGGAACATATAAACAAGACTGCTGCTTTTTGGAAACAAGACCTGTGGATTGATGAATTTAAAATAGAACATTTGGGACACAATGAGCAAATGGCTTGTGTTGCAGCCAGTGACACAGGGAACATTTCATGGGTAGGGGGAAGAATGGATTCAGTTAAATTCCAGCAAATTCTGTAAGCAAACATCACAGCATCTGTAAAAAAGCTGAAGATGAAGAGAGGATGGTTTCTACAACAGGACAATGATCCTAAACACACACCTCGAAATCCACAATGAGGCGCAAGCTGGAGGTTTTGCTGAGGCCCTGACAGTCCCCAGACCTAAACATCATTAAAACACAGAGCTAGAAGCCTTTTGCAAGGAAGAAAGGGCGAAAAACCTCCAAACAAGAATTATAAGTCTATTAAGAGCTGTGATACTTGCCAAAGGGGGCGCTACTAAGCACTGACCTAAACTTTTGCTTCAGGCCCTTTTCCTATTTTTTGTAATTTTGAAACCCTAAAAGATTGAACTTAAAATGAATCTTGCTTCAAATGTTGAAGAAATGTGCCATCTTTAACTTTTTGCCCTTTGGAGAACAGGTCATCTTTTACTTGCTCAGTAAACGTAATTTTGATCATGGTTTTCATGCAGCTGTAGCTTGTGTTCAGGTCTTCACCTTGATCTTATCCTGTGGGGTTTTCAAGTTTATATCTTGAATAATAATCTCAACTTTAAAAAAATCATAGTAAATTTTCTTCACAGAAATCAATGACATGCTGAGGTAAAGGCACTTCTGCATCGAATCAATGCCGTGTCTGCGGTGTAGGCTCTGTGTCGATGTAGAGCCTATGCCATAGGCCTACCTTATGCCGTAGCCGATGTGCACCTCCCCAAAAATGGAACTGCACATCCCGGTGATGTAGACCTCCTGTCTATTTTGTAAGCTTAAGAAGCAATAAATTGTGAAGACAATAAAGCCTCCACAAAATACCATTTTCAGTCTTTTGTGTGATTTATCTGGCCTCATATGAGCAGAGGAAATCTCAGCTAGTCGCTAGGCTAATTTATACAATGTAAAATGCCATAGGCTTGTGCTAATAACATTAGCATGTTGTATTTGTTTGGAAAATGTGTTTAGTATAAGACAGTTGTTTTGTTGTTGAACCTTGTGAGTTGTAATGGAACTGAATTTTGTAACATTACCTTTGTTAAATGTTGCTGTTGTCCCTGGCTTCATATGAGTAAAGGGAAAGTCCGTTAGGTTAATTTACACAATGTAAAATACCCTCGGCTTGTGCTAAAAGCATTAGCATATTGTATTTGTGGGGGAAATGTGTCCAGATAAAGACAAGTGATTTGTCTGTGAATGCTGAGTTATAGTGAAGCTGATTTGTGTACTTGTGTTCAAAATTGTTGCTATTAAGCCATGTTTAATGTGTGTTTAAAGTGTGTTTTGGGTGTGATTTGAATGAACTAATCTTTACAGCACTTCACAGAAACCCTGCTGTCGACTAGCATTTTGGAGATGTAACTGCAGAGTGACACAGACACACCAACTAACAAGTATAAATGCTCACAGTGGCGTAAGCCATGTGCATAGGCTACAGCGTAGGCTCTACACAGAGCTGAGGCACAAGTATAAATCCCGCTTTACACCCTTCAAACTCATGAAGGCCTCATGATGCCCCCAGAGAAGCTTTGGCGACCCCTAGTAGGGGTGACGACGCCCAACTGGGAACCAGGATGGGAGATGAGAAATCAGTTTGTCAGTTGGAAGGCAGAGTACTAGTACTAAGTACTTATCAGGTGTTTAAATGGTAAAAAAGAAGCAAAACAAAATAAAACATTATTTGTTTAATTTCACAAATGTTCAGCAGTCACTTTTTAACTGTCTTAAATTGTTGCTTTAATATAAAAACACGAAATATACATCAGTAATTTGTTTTGCCCACTATTCATTCTCAGGAAATGTTTCACTTCATGTGTCTCGGTTTTTTTACCCTTCAGAGCATATTTTTGGGTTGGCAAAAAGGTTGTTTTTGACATCAACAGGAAGTCTGTGCTATCGAGGGGAAACAGTGCACACACACATCCAGACACACGCACATACACGCCAAATGTTGCACAGAGTACTTTCGTTCTCCCTAAAGTTGCTACTTAATCAACTTTCTAATATTTTTGAAAATGAATATATTATTAATCATTATGATTATTATTTTTGAAATCCTGTTGGATATGAGGAACACAGCTGACCAAAGCAAAGTTTCTTCACAGCTGGAAGGTTTTGCAACTCTGTGGAAAAGCTAGTTTTAGTCCCAAGTATGCCAGCTCACAGTCAGCTGAACTTCTGCTATACATGTTTAAATAAGCACTGTCTAATATTAGAAAAAGGAGAACTGTCTTATGCCTGTTAAAAGCATAGATGACTGCAAATATTACTTCCTCACACTGGTGTTAGTATATGGTTTTTGAAAGCCTATCAGCTGTAGATTTTATGAGGACATGCAAGTAAGTGAGAGTCCTCTAGGTGTGGGTTGATTTATATCAGTGTGTAATCAGATTTTATTCACCTTTCACGACTTGTTTATCAGCACTGAATGTTCCTTTTGACAGTTTTTCTGAAGCATACAAACGCAGAGTGACAATACAGTTTTTTTTGTTCATCCGCCCTTTGTGATCTTATATAGGGCAGTTAATATCAAGATGCCTCATCTCAAGATCTACTCATGAACCACAAACTCCACACAGAGCTTGCAGACCATAACCACATACACTCAGTAACGACCAAATATGTTGCTGTCAGTTAATCTCTGATCTGCAAACTGGCGATAGAGTCCCAAGTAACATCTGCACCCACACTGACGCCCCATAAACAGCGCACGTAAGCAACTCTGCATCGTGTAACCCTTATAGAGCAAGATGTTCTGACACCAGCAGATATGAGACCACAAACAAATAACACTTACTCAGCATGAAAGCTTTCAGGTCTTGAATAACTCTGTGACCAGTTTGATATCTAAAACCTCGCTACAAGTAACGTGCCTTGCAATAAATCATACTTTTATTAAAGTTATAATGTTTGTGTTTTGATTTAAGTTTTTTTTTTTAGCAGATTTTTTTTTAATTTTATTTTTATTTATTTTGTTTAATTTTATTTTCATTTTCATTTTCATTTTGTATTCTATTTTCATTTAAAGAAATTATATGTCATAGTGATACTGGAGTTACAAATCATGAAAAAAGAGAGAACAGGAAGTTAAGACAATACAGAAAACTAAAAATAGAGGGAAAAAAAAGCCCAAGACATAAAATAATGATAATAACTGGTTACAAAAATATGTGTTAATATAAATAAAAAATACATGGTAACATAAATTGCATTCCATGAGATATAATTCACTGATAACAGATACATTTAAGTCACAGGATACATTTTACCAGCACAGGAAACAACGTTTTTCAGTGGTGATTCAGCTGAACTGGTGATTCTGGCGACTGTATAGTTTGCGCAGATGATACATTTTATGTGTCATAGTGGGAGGTGTTTATGATATTTTGTCCAAACCAGTTTTATCAGTGAGAATATACTAGATATCAGTAATGCAATACGACAGCAATACCAGCTACAGCCTCCAAAATGTGAAGAAGCAACACCTCTGTCTTAGTTTAAACAAAACATGACACATTATAGGAAACAGAATTTAGAGCAGGGCTGCCCAGGCAACAAGGCCTTCATATAGAGTAAGGCAGTCAAAGCTGAGTTGGATTTATTGTATAGTACAGTACAAATACATGTGACTGTGTCTAGCTGTTGTCTGGCTTGGAGTGTTCACACAAGCTGCCTTGAAAGAGGACGATCATGTGACTCATCAAGAAAGGAAACTGGTGTCTTGGCTTGTCAGACGTCATCCTGTGTGGGAGATGCAGGCAGATGTTTGAGTGGAAAGCGGTTTGGAGAGGGGGGGAGAGAAAGAAGGAGGGAGGGATTTGTTTGTCACATGTCCTTTGTGTTTCTTTATCATGAGAGGTGTCAGGGATGTTCACTTTGTCTGGATGGGGTGGTGAACCTGCTCTACTCAAACCCTGAGCGTCTTTGGGCTTCAACAGAGAAAGTGAAATTGCTAAAGTGCAGTGACTGGCATAATGGCACAGACAAAACTCAGTTTGATGTCGCTGTAGTGTTCAGGGCGGAGGATTCGGTTAAAGACTTGATGTGTTTTAACTGGTGTGAGAGGCGCTGCACTTGCCAGTTTACAGAGGAACCTGAAGACAGCAGGAGATGAGGGACATGATGTGGATTTATGCCGCTGGTATCCTCTTGCTGTCTGAAGTTTGGAGCAATGATCGAGGTTTGAACATTCATACATTTTACTTGCATTTTCACACTTTGTAGCCTTTGTTAGATACAGCTTTAAGACAAAGACATGGCTTTGTAGAGGCGAACAAAACTTCCATAAAGATGAGCCCGTAAGGAGTTGTCTTCACAGATCCTCAACATCGGTACTACAACTACAGATTAAAACTTAATCAATGTGTCATTTGTGGGACTTTATACTTCATGTAAATATGTTGTACAATGCAATATCATGCAGCCATACTAATACAGTTTATTAATGTGTAACCTGTGACATGTTGGTAATATTCGGTCTAGTAGTAAACTGTACAGTGGTTAGACACTGAGATTTCTGCTAAATTGTCTGTGCTGTGACTCACAGTGTACAAAGTCAGTGGAAAGAACCAACCCACGGGTGGGGTAATACAGATACTGACAAGAGAGGAAAATCTTCCATAACACACATATGAAAATGTTGCCCCATATTTTCTGAATGAACAAGCAGCACGGTGCCTCTTCCTTCTTCAGTGGAAATCATGATTTCAGATCAGGGTACACACTATGATGCAGCTTTTCTCCACTGTGTGGTCTCTGGTCTGTGGTTTTGCCATCCCACCCCATGCATTGTGGTTTGCTTACATGAGTCAGAAGTAAATAAGTCTCAGACCCCCATGACGCTCCGCAGTAAGAGTCTGTCAATGGGCTCTGAATTTTCCGATTACTATCTTTGAAGTAGCAGAGCTAATGTCAGAGAGTGTTTTACAGTGTAGTCACACAAACAGGGGAGATTATGACAGTAACATTTGCCAGTTTTCTATATGTAGTTTTTTTTTGTTAATACTTTATTGTGTACTTTTTCCAATAAAAGGCATTAATTTGTCTTTGGTATGCATGTGAAAAACCTAATATTAAAAAGGTACTTTATAACCCATCATATCACATCTAGACAGGGCACATTAAAGCACATAAAACACAACAGAAGTTAAATAAATAGACATAAAGTGCATAGATAAATAGTGCAGTTTCCGCCACAAGTGTGTGATTTAGCCCTGCTGCAATGTATCACTTCACACCCTAACTAACTAACTAACTAACTAACTAAACTAAACAATGAATAACAGATAAACTGCTTTGATTGTTGCTCCGCTGATTGAACACTTCAGAATAAATCACTAACTGCTGTTTTCTGACTGAAAAAATAAAAGTTTTTTACTAACTTGTTGCTAACATCCACCTCTATCTTTCTCAGGACTTAATCAAAATGGCACCGATAGGAACAACAGCACTTCTTTTCCTAAAGGTTTTTGTAAACTTTTTTCCCCTTTTTTCTCTTCAGCTGTTTTGCAGTATGAGTAAAACATTAATTTGATTATTATCATCTTATCCTGATAGCTTTCAGATGTTTTACCCAAAATATTTACTGAGAGGAGTTTCCTGACAGGGATATTTTATTGTCAGTTATAAACATAAAGCAACGATATGATTTATTTAAACTGTTGTCATCCCGTGTAATGCTTCATGCCTAAAGTATCTGTGTTACATGCTATTTATAGTTTGTTTTATTTTACTTTGTTTCATTTATTTTTTTTGTTGCATGTAGACTTTTTTCCTTTTTGCATGTGTATGTATGTTGTATTTATTTAGGCTATATTAGAACATGTGCACTGTGTTTCTTGTTTTATAACAGAATAAACCCAAATCATTAATTAAGTACAATTATTGCACCACTGTATGTGTAAATAATGCAATTATTCTTTCTTCCATCCTTTTTTTTCAGTGGTCAGACATTTAACTGTCAACCTGGGGAGCGATGTTAATTTGACATGCAGCAGTAAGACATGGAATGAGACGATATTTGTCACATGGACTTTAACAGTGAAAAATAAAAAATGTAAAATAGCCTTTATTGCTGAGGGCAGAAGTGACGACTTCTGCAATGATAGCAAGTCACTCCAAAACACCTCCAGTGGTCAGTCTTACCTGCACATCCCAAAGTTCTCAAATGATGATGTTGGGGACTACAGGTGCGAGTCATTTTACAGAGGAGGAAGCGACGATTATATGATACACGTGGGCATCACAGGTAGGACCTTTCTCCTCACAGTAATAGATGATTTTAAAAACCATGTGATTAATAGAGTTTACTTCTTAAAGGTCTAGGGTATTCATTATTATATTTTCATTAGTTTATAATCACCTAAAAAATAAGAATTGTTGTGTTTTGTTGCCTTGGAATGAGCTGTTTATATCTACATATGGAGCAGGGCCTCTTTTACGGAGTCTGCCATGTTGTTCTACGGTAGCCCAGAATGGACAAATTAAACACTGGCTCTAGATAAGGCCATTTGCAGTTTTTGCAGTTTTGCATCGGCCACCATCCTACACACTTGGCAATTTGGAGAAATTTCAGTCTTGCGACCTCATTTAATGCCACTAAATCCGACACACTGGACCTTTAAAGGGTCACTTCACCCAAATCACATTCACAAAAATTAATGAAAGTTTTGGTGCACAGGCATTGATTTGGGGGGAGCAGGTGACATGTCGTCTTCATTATTGAAAACATGTGCATTTGTTTCACCTGATAAAAATGTGACTTTTATTTTGGCAAAATCAAAGACACTGATATCATAGGGAAATGCAAAAAAGGCACGAATTGGTGCATAAAATTAACCAGATTGCAGAGAATTAAATGTTTTATGCTCAAAATTTTCTGAGGGTGAACCCCCCCCCAACCCCATGTTTTATGTGTGTCCCCTCAGTGTTGAAAAGAAACCTGCACTCTTGACTGGGTGTAAGGTATATATTTGTGTGTGTAATCTGGTTGAGTTACAGCAAGCTGAAGTATTTGATGAGTCTCGTTTCTCCTGTCTTCTCTTCCCTGGCTCAGTTCCTCCTACTACATCAATCTGGTTAGAGCATACGGACAACAAGATGGTGGCAGTGTGCAGAGCTGCAGGAGGAAAACCTGCTGCCAACATCAGCTGGAGTCACGCAGGAAACCTGGGGAATCTAACTGTGGAATCTAACTCACATGGATTTTTAACAGTGGAAAGTCGCCTTGAGCTTCCTGAGGGAATGGATACAGAAAACCTGACTTGTGCTATCAGCCACCAGTACTGGAAAGAGGAAGTGATTTTAAAACTCCCACGAGGTCAGGCTTTTGCAGAAAAATGTAATGAAAAAAGTCATGTTTTTTTATATTAAAGTCATTCTATGTTTTTTGATAAACACTGACAATTTGCAAATAATGTGCTGTGTCGATGTAAAACAGATTGTTAACAAAACTTTCTTCTTCACTCTCACAGCGGTTTATGTTCCTTGGCTGTCCATCCTTGTTGTTGTGGGAGTCATCATGTTTTTGGCAGGATTTTTATTTTTTGCACAAAAGAAACTAATATCGAGGTAAGCTTTCTCATGTGTTGATGAATTAATTACAATGACATGCAAGCCTTTGTTTGTTGAATCTCTGAGCTGGTTTGTGTGTCAACTTTCCCGCCAGGCGATGCAAGAAGTCCGTAACCCCACCATCCAAACCTCCACCGGTGGGTAATCTCCCTGTAACTCTGCAGTTTACAATTCTGCAATGTTAAGCTCTGTTAATGACACCTCTCTGCTTTTTACAGACAGAAGATGTGGAGGAAGTGGAGCCCTACGCCAGCTATGTTCAACGTGTGAACTCTATCTACAACTCCTCTGCAGATTTGTTCACTTCAAATCCTGCACATGCATCACATGCACACACTTAAATGCACATGTCTCTGTGAGAAACTGCGAGGGCTGCGAAACTGAGAAGTGGTGAAATAGTAAAGAGAGAGGAGAATGAGATGAAAGACTTCCGATAAGAGGGAAGCCTCTCACTTTAATTCTGCCCCAACAAAACTCTTGACTGATGGAACAGGGGATGTACCTGATGGCACACACTGGCTCCAATGCACAGCTCTGCCGCCCACTACTCAGAGTGTGGGTGTCATGGAGAACTTTAATAATGACTACGGATGCAATGATTGCTGGATTGGAAAGAACACCGCCTTCAGCCGGACACAACACTCAAAGACTACAGAACTTTTGACGGGCTGCATTTATACAATACCTGTCATTAATAACATTATTGTAACACATATTTCTAGATAAACTGTAAAGAGATGTTCACTTTTTAATGGATTCTTGCTTAAGTAAACCCAGTAAAAGTCCCATGTAGAGTGCACAGGTGTAAAATTGCCTCATGATAATGTGGGCAATGTTATGTTAACTATTCATGTCTTAATGCAGAATTATGTAACTGAGTGTATTAAACACACATCTGAACACATTGTTTTCATCGTAGCTCTACAAAATTAAGAGGAACACTAAAAATAGTGCACAAGAACAAGTAAACAAAGTAATGTTTTGATCAGATCAAATTTTCCAGTGCTGATAACAAAACAACAGTTACAGTGTGAAAGAAAGTGCGAAAAGCAGCCAGTGGTACATCACGCTGTTTTCCGCTGTGGTTAATATCTGAAAAGATTAAATCTCCAGATGGCATTTACGTCCTTTAAAGATATGCAGCATCTTCCACTTTTTGTCACCCAGTTGTTCAAGGGCGTAGGTTTTGTTTCAACACTGGGTGGGACAATTATGAAATGGGGGTTTTTGTGGGTTCTTTCCCAGAAATTTTGAGCATCAAACAATTTCCTGCATTACGGTGAATTTTTTATGCACCAATTTGTGCCTTTTCTGCATGAGCTTATGTAGTCAATGTCAGTAATTTTGTCAAAATAAAAATCACATAGGTGAAAATATTCTCAATGTTTAGAACATGTGCAATTCTCTGTTGTTTTTATGCCCCAATAATGACATAAAAATAGCAGAGAAATGCACATGTTCTAAATATTGAGAATATCTTCACCTATGTGATTTATGGTTATTAGGAGTGAGCCATCCAAAAAAAAAAAAAAAGGTGGGGGGTGGGTTGTTGAATTTGGTGCAATGCTTTCATTATGAGTGTAAACCCATTTCTGAAGAACCTGATAGGAAGTGGAAAATGGAAAAAGAGGACTGTTCTGCCATCTACTGGTGGACACCCAAACATAGTCCATCATCCTGATCATGCACTGTATCACAGTTCATTTTCATTCCTTAAAAGTCCTAATAATTCAGGTAAAGTCTGAGCACCACTCTTTGCCTTTTCTGCATCAGTTTACAGTGTAAATGCCTTTAATTCTGTCAAAATAAAAGTCCTGGGCTCTATGCATAAGCAGTCATTGTGGGCACCCCCAATTTAATTTAATTTAATTTATTATTATTTATTTTTTTTACAAAGTCAATTTCTTTTTTTTTTTTCTTCGGGAAAAACATGTACATTGGTGCTCCAGTCACTCACCCAGCTCTAGCTGTGTTTAGATCCTATCATGCAAGGATGGACTAAACCATTTTGCACCTTTAAAGAGGTGAGAGGGGCCTCAGTGAGCTTTCATTTTTTTAACACATAAAGTTCCGTCCTTTAACAGATTTGTTCAGCCAGTGTTAATTCAGTTGTATGGTACTGATTACTTCAAAATAAAAAAAAATTGGAAAGAAAACTCCCTCCTTCCCATTGGAGCCCCTTTCCCCACCACTGCAATGCCCCTGCCACAACTAACCCCTGAAGTCTACACCTATGGCTGATAATATGCCCACTGTCAGGCGCCCACATGTACATTGAAGCAGGATAGTTTCTCCTAATCTTAAGAGATGCCCTCCCAACCCACAGTCTGCTAACACACAGGCAGGGTTTAGACTTTCTGTATCAACTCTGCTAATGAACCGCAAGGTGCAGCAACTATAATCTGGTTTACGCCCTCTCACTGATTAAGTACAACAGAAAAAAAGGAAACTGACAACTGACCACAGGACATGACACACTTTGTCTGTCTTGGCTTGTCACATCTATTTCTGGTGAACACATCAACATCAACAAGATATCCTCTCTGAAATGTGGCAAACAACCATACTGAGGGTTTGTTCTTAAAAGAGATTATCACCATGACTTCTTGCTAAAGCTAATGCAATTTTTTTGCAATGTAGCTGATTAATATGACAGAATAACCAACCAAAGTGGTAACTTTTAATCAGTAAAAAAGATCAGTAAAGCCACAATGAAACAAAGGCAACTTAAAGTAAATTACACCACTCTATCATTTCATATGCAACCACTCAAACATATAAATAATCCTGTAGGTAAATACAGGCATAGACAAAAATATATATGCACGTACAAAACATGAACAATATAAACTCTTAAGCCTTAAATATCTATTTGTAGTACATGTGGGTGGTGTGCAGTAGTTCTCAGGAGCAGTATTTTGCAAAATGAGCATGAACTCAATGGAAGCAGATTAAGGTGTGAGTTGAGGACACAAGTACATAAACATTATATTCTTCCAACATTGATGGGCTGACATTTGGGCATATGAACGTTGTTAGTAAAGGCTGGTTGAGGCTGATTAATGTGGGGCTTCTGCAACTGAAACTTCGGTTAAAGGTGGAGCAAAGCTTTGGTTCTATTTCAACGAAAACAGATAAAGATCTAAGTTATCTGCTGTAGAGAGTCATAGAGTGACAGGAGATGTGCTCGAATTAGCCACCCTGGCTACAAAGACAGTGTTTGCTTTCTGTTTACATGGTTTCATAGCTGCTTTTTTCCTGTCAGGGTGGAAAAACAGCTCTCCCACTTTTGTATCACAGACCCTTTGATAGCTGAAAGTAACACACTCATTTTGAAGACCAAATTCTCCACAAACATATTGAGATACATTAAAAAACATTCAGCACATAGTGACCTTAAGAAGATTCTCTGCCATTCAGGTCATGTTGTAACTAACAGTGGTGTCAGGAGCTCGTGGGTTCACTGTTTTGGAGATGTTTAAAACTGATGAAACCTCTTGCATGAATGGTAAAAAAATGTTCAAGCCCAAACACCAAAGTTATGTCCAAAATTCATATTAATTCTAGACAGTATCTACAAAGTTCACCGTTTCATACTAACAGGATATTGCATAATGCATCATCAAATCAACATCAAATGTCAATTAAACTGTGACTTTAGAGAGCTAGTTAGCCAAATCAACCTCACAGAGAGAGAGCAAAACTATTTTCCTTAAGATTTATTACTTATTTTTAGGTGTTTCAAGACCACCCACAATTTCCTGTCTGTTTTTAGCTGTGAGCTGAATTTCCTTTGTGCAGTGCATTGTGGGAGAACAGGACCCATCAATAACACATTCAAAAACAGAGTGCGTTCTGCCGGCTTTAAGTTGACTTTAGTTTGTCATTTTCCCAATGTGAACACTCTACATACTGCTTAGAACCTGTCGTATGAATTTGGGACAGTTCAGTTTCATTTACTTCCAAGTCTTGTGTCATTATCACAAAAAAATAGGAATGTATTTGTACACCAACTACACCAATTGTATTGGCTAATTTCCCCTGCAAACTAATGTGTATGGATTCAGATTTATTAAAAAATATGCTGTAATATGAAAGTTTGATTGTAGAAAACAAGTGTCACGCACTCTGGCTCTGTATGCATCTTGAAGAAGGCCCAAAAGGCGGGAATGCATACAGAGCCAGAGTTTGCGACACAGGTTTATTGCCAGTGATCGGCACCTCTTTATTTTTCTTGGTGTGTGTTACTTTTAAATCTTAAATAATATAAACGTTTGTCACACAGTGGCTTTAAAATGTTGTCATTCAGGTCACGGTGCTACTAATTTTCGTGTTTATGATGCTATTGGATTTGCCAGTTTGGAGGCGTTGCTGTTCTTATGACTGGAAGATATTCTTCAAGCCAAATACCAGGTTCATTTTCCTGTGACTTACTGATTCTGGATAATGTCCTGATGTCATGATGTTTCATATCAGACTGAAGAGCCACAGATCCTCCTCGTGAGGTTGAGTTTCTTCTGTGAAGACGTCAAATGTGATGTGGGTTATTCTTCTTGAGGAAGGAACACCACAGTTATGCTCAGGGCGGGGGTTACCTCAAAAGTGGAGCGAAACATCTCGGGGGCTTCTTGTTTCCACAACCAGCTGCTGTGGATGTTTTTTTTTTTCATTTTGTCACAGTTTCTTCAAGTTTGAAGATCAAGATTTGACTAACAGTCACTTTCCCCAGTCCTGCATCATGCAATAGCCTGGATTAAGTTCTCCTAGTTTCTGTTCACCCCATGAGAACATAATCATCCGCGTTTTCCTCTTTAGATGAGCACTCAGATACAGTTTCAGGTTGAAGTGCCGCTGCTGGTACATTAACTGTTGCATAGTCACAATCATCATCAGTGGTAGCTCTGACTCTAGTCGATCCTTTGGCAGTGCTGTGGTCGATAGAGGCATACGTGACATCCTCCTTAGGCTGTCATGAGATAACACACAGAGTGAGATTCCTGAACATATGTTGCACATTATTTATTGTTCTTTTTCATACAGTGCTTCTGCAACCAGCATGTTTTTTTTTATTTTTTTTATGTGGTTAGTGGTTTCAACTTCCTGCGGATGAAACAAACAGCCTCACAGTTTCTTTTACAACAGGGGCCTCACACTAATGTTCACCCAGTATGCAAATCTAATGAGGCATCACCTCTGACAAGGCTATCATGAAAGCACAGGAGCATACCCATGTCTCATGAAAAGCTGGAGCTGATAACTATGATGATTTATGCTGAACAAAAATAGACTCAACATTGATGTGGGGAAGTTTACCTTGTTATCGGTGTTGCTTTTTCCATCTGGTGTGAAATTCCATGAAACAGAAAATGCAAATACATGACATGAAGCAGAACTGTACAATATGAATACACACTGAATACTGTAAATACCATCAAAATAGTTTTACCTTTCCTTTTATTCTTTGTCTGATAGTAGATCAGGTTAAAATGACGAGACCACAGTGAGGACACAGACATCCAGAGCATTAAACAGAAGAATAAAACCCATTAGTATGTGATTAATAACACAACTGTTAATGTTAATTGAACTTTTTAATCAACTTCACAGGTAATAATATCTTTCACGGCGGCAAATATCACACAGGTTGATGTCAAACATCAAATAATTTCCGCAGCAGCTCTTTAGAGGTGTAGCTTTTACCACACAGTAGTGTTTCCTTGACAGCTCAACAGACGACAGCGTGTGCTGAAACAGGAAACACTTTACATATGCAACCCACATCTGTCTGTGACCAACTGTCTATGTCAGTGACTAACTGCGCTTGGAACATATGGAATTTAGTATGCTTCTAGGTCAGCATCTCACGCCATGTTGTAACAAACACACACTCTAATGCACTGTACTGTACTGTCAGATCTTTATGTTTGATGCTGGATGAAACTTTGTCTTCTCTACTACCCATTATTTCCTTGCTGAACAAATGCAGAAGCTGCCTGACACAGTACCAGAATGCAACACTGCGTCTTTCAAACTCTAGCGTTACTTTTTTAAAATGATCTGTATAAGCAGCACTTTCAGAAAAGCATTAATTACATCCTGCTATTACAGTACGTGCATCTAAGGGTGGTTACTCACCTTGAGGTGCAGTTACCCATGATGTACCCACAGGAGCTGGAAGTCCACACTGTAACTGTCAGCAGGTGGCAGATAGCAGTGTTTGGTCGCTGTTGCAACCCTCAGCTGTAGTTGACACTGTGGGAGACGCTGATCTCACTGATCTCTCTGCTGCTGGCAGAGTGCACACACAGGCCAGAGAGAGAGAGAGAGAGAGAGAGAGAGAGAGAGAGAGAGAGAGAGACAGAGAGAGAGTGTGTGTGGTTATGGGTGTGTATGTGTATGTGAGTGTATACATGTATACAACAGCCTTTTGTGTGCCATTTTGATTTCCTGTGCACGATTGTTT
Source organism: Cephalopholis sonnerati (assembly GCA_019142605.1). Classification (NCBI taxonomy): domain Eukaryota; kingdom Metazoa; phylum Chordata; class Actinopteri; order Perciformes; family Serranidae; genus Cephalopholis; species Cephalopholis sonnerati. The sequence continues at coordinate 25,976,644 of JAGQAX010000012.1, forward strand.
CTAACACCGCACACTCGTGCATGCTCATGCACACACGCAAATGCACACACATGCACACACTAAGGTTGTAGGGGACCTCACATGGGCACACAACACAAACAGTGTGATCAGGAAGGCACAGCGGCGATTGCACTTCCTGAGAGCTCTCAGGAAGATCGACCTGTCACAACCTCTCAACTCAACTCACACTCAAAACTATTTATAAAGCACATTTAAAAAAAACTCATGTTGACCAAAGTGCTGTACAAAAGGATTCAAATGCTAGAAACACATGAGAGGCAACATAACTGTCAGGTACACAGCTCACACATTTAGAGACACAACACACACAGGCACACATCAGGGGGACTTAAACACTAATGAATAAAAGTAGGTTTTGAGCCTGGACATTAAGGAGCTAGAGGTGGGGACAGACCTGATTGGGAGGGGGATGCTGGAGTGTGGGACAGCCAGGAGCCCCAGGTCAGCTGACCTGAGGGACCTGGGTGTAGAATAGGGGGTTAGGAGGTCTGCGATATAGGATGGGGTCAGACCGTTAAGGGCTTTGTAACAAACAGGAGAACCTTAAAGTCTGAACTTTACAGGCAGTCAGTGGAGAGAGGCCAAAACAGGAGTGATATGGTCTCTCCTCTGGGTGCCAGTGTACAGAGAGTTGCAGTAGTCTAAACGGGATGAGATACAAGTGTGGGTGACTATCTGCAGGTCTTTGTGGGAAAGAAATGGCTTGATTTGAGGTCCTTCTATCACTGCTCTGTGGAAAGTGTCCTGACTTATGGCATCCTGGTGTGGCACGGCAGCAGCTCCGTAGCTGACAAGTAGGTCCTGCAGAGAGTGATAAAAGCTGCACAGAATATAACGAACACACATCTACCTGCTCTGGAAGGCGTTTTCACCTGATGGACTAATCTCACCCTGCCCACCACCTGTTTGACCTTCTGCCCTCAGGCAGACGTTATCGGACAATTAAAACACGCACCAGCTGACTGTTGAACAGTTTTTACCTCAGAGCCATTACCACACTGAACGCTGCACTGAAATCACACAGCCAGTAATATTTAATATTTATACCTACATTGTGTGCAATAACTTTAATCATTTATTTATTTATTTTATGTGCAAATAATTTGAACTTATTTTATGTTCACGACATATATTGGCACTGCATGTGTGTGCGTATGTGTGTGTGTGTTTAGAGTATGAATTAATATTTTTTCCCCCTTCTTTATTATTTATGTAATATTTTTAAATGTGTTCAGTTTTATTCTCTGCATTAAATTTTGTTGTACTCATTTACAATAAAAGGAAGTGAATTCCATCTGTCTGTCCAGCCATCCCTCCATCCACCCATCCATCCATCCATTTTCATCCTCTTATCCGGGGCCAGGTCACGGAGGCAGCAGGCCGAGCAAAGCACCCCAGACGTCCCTCTCCCCAGCAACTCTATCCAGCTCCTCCTGGGGGACCCCAAGGCGTTCCTGGGCCAGATGAGATGTGTAATCCCTCCAGCGTGTTCTGGGTTTGCCCCGGGGCCTCCTACCAGAGGGACGTGCCCAAAACAGCAGTAGAGCAGCGCCCCTACTCTGAGCTCCTTCCAGAAATTTGAGCTCTGCACCCTATCTCTAAGGCTGAGCCCAGCCACCCATAGACCACTTGTATCCACAGTCTCATTCTACCCAGAGCTCATGACCAGCTCACTTCCAGCTCAGCTCCCTCTTCACCACATCGGACTGGTGCAGTGCCTGCATCACTGCAGAGGCCACACCAAACTGCTGATCCATGTCACGCTCCTTTCTACTCTCACTCGTGAAAGAGACCCCGAGATATTTGAACTCCCTCGCTTGAGGCAGTAACTCTCTTCCAACCCGGAGAGAGCAATCCCCCGGTTTCCGGCAGAGAACCATGGCCTCAGATTTGGAGGTGCCGACTCTCATTCTGACCGCTTCACACTCAGCTGCAAACTGCCCCAGTGCATGCTGGAGGTCACGGTGTGTTGAAGCCAACAGAACCACATCATCTGCGAAAAGCAGAGATGCAGTTCTTAGGTCCCCAAACTGGACCCCTTCCTCCTCCTGGCTGCACCTCGAGATCCTGTCCATGAAACAGGATTGGGGACAAGGGACAACCCTGGTGGAGGCCAAAACCCACCGAGAACATGTTTGACTTTACGCCAAGTATACAGACACAGCTCTCACTTTGGTCATACAGTTACTGGAATTGAAAAACTGAATTAAAAACAGGTCAGCTTACCTGAATTTAAAAAAGGGAAACATGTGCAGACACAACACACATGCAGCAGTTTTCACAGAAGACATTGTCCCAATAAAAACTGGAGCGTAAATACTTTTATTATAGAAAGACACATTAGCCCAGATGTTGTTTTCTTTCAGTCTTAGCTGCAGATGATAAACCAAAACTATGCGCACTGCCAGATATCACAGGAGGGTAAGAGGATCTAGGTGAGGCCAGCTGACCCTGTTCGCTCTTGTTGCTGTATTGTCTTATTTGCATGATTGTGCAAATTTTCTTGATGAGAAATATGAGGAAGTCACAAACCTTTTTATTTCAGTGGAAAGTCCAGTTTACTTGAGATACTGCGCCTTTGTTGGCTGTAATGATTATTCAGAGATATTTTTGTAATATGCAAAATGCAGTAAAATCAGTTTCAGTAAGTCTCAAAAAAGCAACTCAGAATGAGAATGATTCACTGAGGTGAAAGTTCATCATGAATTGTTTCAGCTGTCAAATGTCAGATGCTAGAGATTAGGTAGATTTTAATATGACTTACACGGTTTATTTACGAACACCTGACACAGCCATGTATTCATATGCAGTAGATGACACTATTACACACTGGAGGGCACTGTTGGAGCAGCCTGAGTGATTCACACACCACTGAGCAAGACCATCAGCAAAGAAACGTTATGTGTTGTCTCACACCATCTGCTGGTTGCATTGAAACAAGAAATAAAAACACATTTGCAATGTACAGTGTCATCAAACATGATGCAGGACATCCATATCCACCAGTCCTCCACACCAGTGATCATAACATGTAATTCATGTATATTTAGGTTTTTCATTCAAGGCCTCAGTCTGACTTTGAAGCCAGGATGTCACAACTTCCTGCTGGGCTCCTGAGCCACTTTCAAACCACTTGCTGTTGGTTGAGATGATGAATATGTGTGCGTGATGCCCAGCTCTGTGACAAGAAGCGACAAGCCCACTCAATAACCTAGAAAACTTTGTGTCTCAGTTTTTGCACTGAGGATGACGTACATCTGTATAAACAAGTGTTTCTGTAATGGCAGAATTAAATGGCAAAGATACATGAAAAGGAAGTTTCACATGTGTGCACATCATCAGCTGTGTTATGTCATGACACTGAAATTCACACATGCACAGGGTGGTCTTAGAATATGTGTGGGAGGACAGGAAGTGGTGAGCTTGTTACCAGTGAAATGAGCCCAAGCGGTAGCTAGAGTTTTAGATAATCTGTCTCAGGTCTCAGGTCACAAACACATCAAGCCTGATGGATAGATTAACGTACACCTCTCTGCTGATATTCAGCTGTTTTACATTTGTCTGCACTGACGGAAGAGGTCAAGGTAAGCTTAACACTCTTTGAACTTGTGGTATGAATTTAAAGGGAGCAAAGGGGAACATTTTGAATCGATTGTAGCTATTAAGTGGATAAGAGAAAACATTTACACCTCAGATTACAGTCCATACATTTCAGTGTAATCATTTAATATATGTAAGGTGTAAAAACATTAAGTATTTGGTATCTTTCGGCTATGTAAGTGCAAGCAAGAAGACAAGAGGTTAAGGAATAAAGAGGTAGACTGTGTTTCAGAGGTAATAAGAAATGCATGATGAGAACAAGATAGGAAAAACAGTGAAAATGGGGTGGCAGTGTTGATACTGCGATTAAATTATTAATGTTATATATATATTTTTAATCATAAATGGCATTGTTTAAAAAAGATTTTGATATGTTTTGAAAATGTAACTGCATTTCTTGGATTAAAGGAATAATGTTTTACTGTAGCTAGATGTATTTGACAGAATTTACTGTCGCATTGCAGCCTGGTCTCACTTACAGGTTGTCGAAATACGCCGCTTGTGTGGTCCCGACCTCGCTACAATGACACCGGGGCACTGTTTAGCATCTGTGTGAGGCACAACAGGCTTTCCACGAACTTTAACATAAACCCATCTGAATTATTATTAGATGCACAGAGCAAGAGACATAGTTTAAAGCAGTGGTTCCCAACTGGTCCAGCAACAGGGTCCTGATTTCTCCTCAGTCATTAGTTCAAGGTCCATGCAGTTTGATACATTCAGGATCATACTTGAGGTCGGCCATGTCGTTGAGCTACTTTACTGTCTCTGTCAAATAACTGTCCATTATTCACTCACTCTACAGCAGAAAATGGCACTTCAAAATATAAACTATGTCCTGGAAATTCACTGTACTGAGAAATAAATTGTGTTTTTTACAAACTTCACACGTTTGTGAGTTACTTGCAGTCCATTCAGAATGGGCCTGCGACCCACTTTTGGACTGCGACCCACAAGTTGGGAACCACTGGTTTAAAGAGTGTGAAAGTCCACTCAAACACCAGACTGACCCACAAGACTGGTGTCCGAAACTAACAAACAACAGCATCAGTTGAGGCATTTGTGCCACTCAAAGCTTTGTGTGTTTTGTGACACATCGTTGCCTTTTCAGCTACATTTGTACCATCCAAAGCCGAGGGGTTTGAAGCGACATCTGCAACCTTTTTTTTTAACCATAACCAAGTGATTTTACTGCCTAAATCTAACCGCCAATCCCATCTTACTGCCAACTCTGTCTGCACCAAGATACAAAGCAAATGGCTGCCCTCAGCGCCATTTTAGTAACGCCTGGGGCTTCGACAAGTAGGGATGACATCACACTGAGTATTGAGAGGCACTTCTCTGGAATCTTGTATTAGTTCTATAAATTATTTATTTTTTTTTTTGTTGTAATTTCTAGGCTCTCCTCCGTCATGTGAAGTTAAGCTGATGGTCCCGCAAGGTGCGACATGGAAAACTGCCCCACAGCAGCGTCTGAAAATCAGCTGTCCTGTCAAACACTGTGGAGAATCACTAAGAGTCACCTGGTGTAAACTGCTCCACACAGACAAATGCACACAGATTAATAATCACACAGAGAATGTCGAAATAACGCAGAAAGACGTACACAATAAGGGTGAACTGATCTCATATTTGACTTTCGCACGGATTTCCGTTCGTGATGATGGCCTGTACAGATGTCATTTGAAAGGATCTGGATATGAGGAGATCAGTCACACTATCAATGTCTCAGTTTCAGGTGGGCACTTTTTGCTCCTTCAGTGCCAAAATATAGATAAAAGATGGTTGATTTCAGGAGTTAATTTAATATATGTTCTGTCACTCTACAGACTTGCACCAGGGGAATGAATACTCTGACAGTGCAGGTAACCTTTATTCATTCAATTTTACACACACATTTTACTGGATACAATTTCAAGGTTTAATTGTATATATTTTCTATTAATCTACAGATGATAGCCATTGGATGAACAACAATAATGCAAGTAAGAGCCTTTATTTGTTAAATTATACACATATTTTACTGGATACACACTAATACTGATCTATTTCTTCTTCTTTTGTAGATAAAGTAAGGGGTGCTGGACATGAGAGTGCACCCTGGCTGCCCTACTTCTATATCTGTGCTGGCATAGTTCTTCTGGTTGTCACACTGACTGTGTTAACCCTCCTGAGTTTTCATGGCTGGAAACGTAAGAACATTATATGTATTCACAGTCTGAATTACTGCAACAAAATTTATACACCTTACAAAATAACAAAGGAACATTTTTTAATGTCCCCTCCACAGGAGTTGGAACGTACAACCTCACAAAGAGACAAGTATCGCAGGTAATGTATGAATTGTTCGACATTCTGCTGAATAAACGTAATCACTTTCTTGCTGGGAGTTAGATGAGAACATTGATGCCATTCACATACCTTATGCTAAGTATGAAATTACAGGCAGCAGTCAGTTAGCTTTGTGTAGCATCTCTAAAGTAAGGTATGCTTTATGCTTGCCAATGTGTCCCCAGTGCGAGGTTCACGTGCCAAAACATTAGGTCATCATGTCTTTCAGGTCGAGCACAAAATGATGGCCAGTTAGAGGGAAAGTAAGAGTGGGTCACTGGGCTAGACATAGGTGTAGATTTTGGGGGGGACACAGAGGACACATCCCTCGTAATACTTATATACATACATGTGCATTTGTGTAAATGTCAACAAAACATGAAAGTAGCAGAAGACTTTTATTTTGATGAAAGTAAGGAAATTTCAGCCACATATGGACGAAGAAAATGCACAAATTGGTGCAGAAAAATTCACCAGAATGCAAGATATTAAGATTTGACGCTGAAAACTCCCTGACAGAAAACCCCCAAACTCCCCGCTTCATATGTGCCTACCGTCAATGAAATGAAGCCTATGCCCTTGTGGCTAGCTGATGTTAGCTGAGATGCTAGCAGAGATAAGGCAGGAGAAGTCTGGTGGTGCTGCCGCCGCATACACTTTAACAAATCATTAATTTCATTCAGTAAGCGCTCTACTGTTACCAGCTGAATTTTAGCTGCATATTTAGCTTACAGACATGAGGGTGGGGTCAGTCTTCATCTACTCTTGGCAAAAAATTTTCCCAAATGTCAAACTGCTCCTTTGACTATTTAGCTCTTTTGTGCAAGAGTCATAATGCTGTCAAACAAGAGTATTGTATCTTATTTAACCTTGTTCCTGTTCCTGCGTTTGGTGTCATAGGACATGTCCACTCACATGATACCTGACCTCCCTAAAGGAAATGCTCCTTTATCTCTTGTCGTGCGTGACGCCTACTCTCCACACACTGACGAAAGACCACCATTACGTCCGCCAAAGACCACAGGGATCCAGCACGCTCTGGCAAACATGGCAGACGGCAGTCAAGTGTCAGACGATGCAGTGTATGCTGTCGTCGACCATCGGCAGCTTGGGATACCTGCTAGAGAACAGCATGCTGCGACTAAACAAAATAAAAAGGCAGAATATGCTATCATCAATGTTTCCTGAGCGTTTTGGATTTGTCATAGACACATGCAGATAAAAACATAGATGGAAAAATGTACACAAGTATGTGATGGTGTCATGGAACAGGCGAAGAAGCTAAGCGATCGACCACACTGCTGAAAAGGTGAACGGAGGAGGCTTGTGGTCACGCAGATGCGCAGTACAGTCAGCTTTAATTAACTAGGGTAGACCAAAAGCATACTGACTTTAATGTCTCACTTTTCGTTTTGTTCCAGCCATGAAACCATGATGCTGTTTATTACAATCTCTGGTTATATTTCAGTTGTTTATTTCCTCCCAGTCATTTCATTTACTCGGGGGGTGTTTATGACTTTTTTTTTTAACTCGTAGCTTTAGTAGTTTGTGTTAAAAAAGACAGTGGATAAGTAGATTTGACTCACAGAATACTTACTGTACATTCCTTTGTCTGATTTGGTCGAAGTTTGGGAGGTGTCTATGTCTTGTAAAAAAATAAAATGACAATAAAATAAAATAAATTCCACTCCATTATAATCCTTGGCTGATCTGTGACTGTGGAAACATTTTGTTTTTTTGAAAGTTAATGAATGTGGTGTCCTTGATATTTGTTTTTGCATACATTTTTTTCCCCACACCCAGGCCTCAGTGTTTTTCATTGCCACTGGTGGAAACACAGTAGTCCGTCGACCACACCAGTGTGGTTAAGTTTCAGTGAGCAGGAAGTCTTGACGATTCCTTGACGTTGTTTGTTGTCGCAGATGTCCCACCACTGCTCAACCACATATGGTTTACATACTCAGATAAGTCGAGCGGTGGTCCTATCATTATGGTGATCACACAAGGTGAGTTATATACAAGACGTCCATGTAAACAGGAACAAAAAGAGGCTGCAACAAAGAAGAGATTTTTTTCAAGAAAATTATATAATAGTAAACCATGAGTTCCTGGTCCTCCACTTTTGTGGCCTCAAAACAAATCAATATCTCACAGGTGACCCAGCGTTGCAAGTTACAGCCTTACTGTGGACATGAGTTGTGAGTCAGTTAAAGAGTCGTTTTACCTCTCAGATTTTTAAGAGGCAAAAAGAGGTGAAAGTAACCAGAATATCGCCACGAAAAGCCATATTTACCATAAAGTAAAAAACAATGTTGTGCTGGCTGTTTTTTCTTTTTTTAAAACTATGTTAGTCTGTGTGTGTGTGTGTGTCATCGTGGCAAAATGTGGTCCTAACGACATCTAACGGAAAATACCACAGAAGCAGTTCTGAGTATTCTGCAAGGTGTTAAGTCTCTCTTTGTGTCTGTGGACAGATTTTTGTCAACACGCTAACCTTGCAGCCATGTAATATGTATGCACGAAACTTTATAGGTGTGTAGTTGAGGTAAAAAGAAGGCCAAGTTTGTAGAGATCAGAATGAAGTACGAGGATCAGTGTGGTCCAAGCAAGGGTGCTGGGAGTAGTTGGGTATGAAGAGGGGATAAGGCCATTGTCCCCTGACTTTACACCCCTGGCCCACAGTTGTTTTTAGTTGCCGACGGCTGTATCGTGGCTGTATCATGCAAGATGGTCTCTGGTTCTTCTCATTATCATCATGTGACCCCTTCAGATTCATCTTATGACCTCTTGTACCACCCTGAACCATCATTAAATGCATGCTACATAAATAAAAATTGATTCAAATTGATTTGATTTGATCTAATATTTGTCATAATAGGCCCAATACACTTGTTTGCCTGTTGAAAATTAACTCTGACGTTACTGTTGTTACAAATACTACAGCAGGATTTCATCCGCTGTAATTGAGCACATTATTTATTAATATAAAACCTAAATTTAGCCACTCCCAAGCTGGTGTCTGGCAATACTGAAAAACAGCTGGCTGAGAGTTTGAACTGCTTAGCTCTCTGGTAAGTATTTGAATTTCATTATGTCAGGCCTGGCTAAAATTATGAAATATGAAACAGTTTTATTCCATGATTTACCAATATAAGTGGTCAAACTACTTATATTGGGGAAAACTGGAGAACAAAGGCAAACATTTACATTTTGAGTAACCGATTATATTACTAATGTTACAGCTCAAGTTTTTTTAGGTTATGTTTTTTTATTGCATTCATTCATGTTGTTTCCTGTTTTACTTTGAAACTCACATCTCCTCTGGTTTCAGATCACCTCACTTCCTGCCCCTGTGTGTTTTCCCTCCCTTTTGATGACCCCACCTGTGTCTGATCGTCTGTCCTGCCCCGGTTACCCTTACCTGTCTCGCTAGCCTTCCCCTCACCAGAGTATTTAGTGTGTGTCTTGGCTCCTTGTGTGTCTAGCATTCCAGCGTTTTATTTCCCTGTATCCTGTCCTTGTTTTTTCGGATTTAGCCTGTTGACTCTTCCTCATCCCTATTAGATTTGTTTGCCTCCACTGATCGTCCTCTTGTGTTTTGACCAGTAAAGACTGTGTTACTTTAGCCCAAACTGTCTCCAGAGTTGTCCCTTTTAGTCCACTCTCAAATGACATAGTTGAAAACATAATCAGAAAAGCAAGGATTGCCCTGCTCACCTCATTTAACCCTTAAAACCACAAATCACTCACTGCTGCCCATCATGCTGAATACATACAGTGAATCATACTGACATAGACTGATAACTCAGTTTTCTTTAGATGATGTCCAGTGGAGCAGAGTGTTCCCTGAGCTGTAAATCCATTAACAGATGCTCACAGAAGGTCCTTTCACTGAGAAATGGCATGTGGAAAATGTCATGAAATGCTCCTGAATAATGTGACTTGGCGTTTGCTGTATATTTATTACAGTACAGGCCTACACGCTGGAATGCACACGCAAAAGAGGAAGGTGAAAAGTTGAAATACAGTCTCTAGCTGTATGTAAGTCCTGAACGTTTTTTGAAATGACTCTGTGAACTTCTTTTCTGTCTCTGAGTGGAAATTTTTCATCTCAGCAACGGTGTCTGGTAGTTACAGCCCACACACAAGTCCTGCTTCTAGTCTCTCTGTCTCTTGCTCTCTCTCACACACACACACACACACACACACATGCACACACACATCAGTAATTGTGTTTTTTCTCTGGTGGACAAAGCCCCGGTTCAGGCGGCAGTGAGATGGAGAGCGTGGAGGCTTGTGCGAAGGCAGCGTTTGAGACAGGCCTGATTAGATCAAGCCTGAGGTCACTCAGAGAGTGTGTGGACTCTGCAGCAGTGTGACTTAGAAACCATCTGACAAGGTGTAGAGGAGTGCTGAATGCTTGTGATCCTACCCCCCCAAATCGCCCTAAAAATATAGATTCTGTATCTGGAGAAGTAAATCTGCTGAGTCTGTTGGAATGTATATATATGGCAGCTTTAATTTTACTTGAGTAAATATACCTGAATTTGAAATGAAATGACATTTAGTTACATTTGGGTTATCATGGTTTTGTGGTTTTGTTCAAGCACACAAAGTAGAGTTACACTGCTGAAGATTTAACCTGCAGCACCAAGCAATGGAATATTTTTTTAAATGTATCACTCAAGTTAAGGCGATCTTATAATTTACAGTCACAAAGCCACTAAGCCCCCCTGTTTCAACACCTCACCAAAGCCTTACATGTACGCTCACACTTTTTTCCTCACACTCACCCAGCTGTAAAAGCGATGAGACGCTCAGGGGAACGAATGAGGTTTAAGTGTTACATCTTAAGGAAACACAGTTCAAACATTTTAACTGGAATTTCACATCTCACACATGCAGGCACACACGTACCACGTAACAACACAAATAGACAAGCAGGTGTGATTTAATTGAGTGTGTGGCCGCAGCATTTAGCACTGCAACCTTATAACACGGTAATCACGAGAACTAAATACATGTGGTTTGCTACCAGCCTTCACAGCTGGGTGGGTAGTGCCTGTTTTCACGTTGTGAGTCAGTGTTTGTGTCATCACGGCAAAATGTGGTACTGGAGACACCTATTTTAGTGGAAACTGTCAAAGAAGTGGTTTTGAGTTCTTTGTCAGGTGTTTATTTGTCTGTTTGTGGACAGATTTTTCAATGCGATAGTGTCACAACTGTGTAGGATGCAGTCACGAAACTTTACAAGTGTGTAGTTGAAGGGCAGGTTTAAAGATGTGTACGTGCTGAGCAAAGGCGCTGGAAGTAGTACAGGTAGGAAGGAGGGAAGGGGCCATTGCCTCCCCACTTTACGCCCCCTGACCACATTTGTTTCGAGTCATTGATCACTGTTTTGCTGCTGGCGTGATCACAAAACTGTCTCAGTGCCAAATTGTACTCTATCAATGCAGGTGTCAGCAAGATTATATCATGGTGTTTATGCGTCTGTGCCGGTTATAGCCATGGCATTATGTTTTTTGGGTTGTTGGTCCATTGGTCTGTCTGTGCGAATGTTGTACATACATCTGTTCCATTCTCGTGAATGCAAAATCTCAGAAACACTTTGAGGGAATGCCTTCAAATTTAGCGCAAACATCCACTTGGGCTGAACAATGAACTGATTAGACTGGTGGTGAAAGGTCAAGATCACTGTGACCTTGCATCCATTTCATTCTCATGAACACAAGATCTCAAGCAGGTTTTGAAGGAGTTTCCTCAGATTTGGCACAAACATCCACTTGGACTCAAAGATGAACTGATAAGAATTAAGTGGTCAAAGGTCACTATGACCTTAGAAAACATGTTTTTGTCAATAAACCAAAGAATTCATACACTAATTATGACAAAATGTCACACAAACGTCTATTAGGATGACGCATTGAGGAGGACTTAATGTCTCTCCCTACACACTCTCCTGGGTGAGTGTGACCCATCACAACCAGCTCGCTCCAACCAGACGACTCCATAAGATACACCTCGAGTGCCATTATGTTGGACTAGTCGGCCAATCAGCTTCTCTTCTGCGTGGTTGTTCAGAGTGAATGTGTATTTACATGGATAATTTGTGGTGTCGAACGCTTTCTCAGTCTCTTTTGTCTTCAGAATGTCTTGCTTACGGCGTCTCCATCGTGGCGTGCCCACTCAGCTGAAAGGCCTCTCCAGCTCTCCCTCGGGGAATGGCTATTAGCGGCCAGTGAGCCAATACCACCAACACCCAAGTGTGACGTCAGTGCTGACCCTGCCTCCTACCACCTGCCTAAACCACACCCACAAGACATTCATTACACTACCAATAAAGCTAGCCACCTTAAAACTGTGCTGATAGATCTTCTGTGCTACTAAAGGGAAAGTTGGTGTGACCATAAGTGCAACTTGACTGATTTGTGGAGGCATAAAACTGCAAGGTGGTAGCTTTTAATAACCAGCTAAATAATATTAGTAGCTAATTGAGTTTTTTACGTCCTGTTTCAAGGACAAGTCCTTTGACCGACACATGATATATAAACAGAACTAATCAATACTGTCTGTTATCCTAGAGTTTACAAAAACATCAAAAGAGCACTGAACAACTGCACAACATGTGTGTGTGTGTGTGTTTTGCTCTGTGAGGTCCACAATAATCTGTCTGGCTGAAGATGAAAAAGGCCCCCAAAAAATGAGCATCTGGCAGCAAGATCTGGCACATCAGACATCAGAAAGGAATTTCATGTCTTTTTGAGAGGTACAAAGCTGAAAAAGTTCAAAGAGTGGCACTGCGAGATTCTTATTTGACAAAGATTCAGAAACTTACAATTTTGTAATACTTTTATTATTCTATTTGTTGTATTCATTACATCGACTTTACATAGTTGGTCATAATGCACTGTGTCATATTTTCTTCTTCTTTTATCAGACTGTACTTTCTCTGTGCAAGGTTGGATACTGTGGTGCACTTCAATCTATTTTTAACAAACACTGGAAAATCACATTTCAGAATTATCCTAAGTTAAGCTCTGAGCTCATAATCAAGGTTGCATGCGTATAGTTAAACTATACAGACAGATGAATGCTGCCTAAACTCTTATTATTGGCGAGGAATGTGATCATATGCTTTGATGTACAAGATTAAAGCTTAAGTTTTTAAATGCCCCTGTAAACATGCACACATGATGTATCCCAAAAGCCTCGTCACATGTCGTAGGCATTTAGGTGCTTCCTTGATCAAAATGAGCAGGCAGAGTTTTACTTTTTTCCCCATTAACACCCACAGTGTGACACTGCATTATCAAACCACAAAGCCACCCACTGCAGTCCAACCTGTACACTCATACTCACATCTTCATACACACTCTCAACTCTACAATGTCGACAGGCAGCGAGACACGCATTCCTTTCAGGGGCACCAAAAAGGTTTCCTCTGGGAATCAATTCAAGCTATCTGACCGTGGAATTTAACCTCTAAGAAATATGCACACACACACACACACACACACACACACACACACACACACACACACACACACACACGCACCACACAAACAGACTTTGAACACATGTAGAAAAGTTTGCAATAGATATTACACAAACAACACATAAGTATGCAGCTGTCTTAGTCGAACGAATGAAGGACATGCCTGACCCCACCCAGCTTTGACGATACACAGGAGTGATGGAGGCCTTTGGCTGAGGTACAAGAAGTAAAACCTTAAGTTTCAGTTAGCTAATGTTACTGAAAGGAAAAGGCTGGCCATGTTCTATATTCATCCTATTGTCAAAGTAAAAAAAAAATGGAGTTGAAAATATGAAATATCAAAGTGTTAGTCCACCTCTACAATACTGGCTTGGCTGGGGAGCTAAGACAGGAGTCTTTTAGGCATGAATATATTTCAGCACGTGGCCAAATAAACAGCTGGGCACTGTCATTTTTAGCAAATGTCATGGTAAACAGTGCATTTTTTTGGGACTATTTTCAGCTGCGGATTAATATGCAATAAATTACAGTGCCCATGTTCAGGTCTCTGCTGCATTATGTGGCTTATTAATGTGTTTTTAATAGTTTTTAGACGTCAATGCAGGGCTATGCTGTATCAGAATTTGTCAATAAAATCAATCTACTGTTGGTTTTAGTGTTTCCATGGGACTGGTTGAATAAGAAAAAATATATATCCAGTATTTATCCTTTAGGGATCAGGTAAAAGACGAAGACAAACAGAGGACAATATTTTCAGGACATGCATGTACCATACAGTGACTCTGCTGTGCGCTGTGGAGAGTGTGGCCATCGACTCAATCAATTACAGAGCCAGAGAGAGGAAAAAAAAAAGATCTGCTCAACATTTCCTCATTGACTTTATGTGAGGAGAGCCTGGAGATTATATAAGAGTCAGGCGGAAGAGCAGAGATGAATGTCGCTGTACAGTTGGCGTTCATAAATAGGATTGTATTAGACATCCTATAGAGGTGTGTCAGAATATCTTCCCTTTGTACCAAGATGATAGCAAGGATGATGACGACGACGGCGATGATGATGATGCAGGGAAACAATTCTTCAAGGTTGGCTCTGAGAAGCACTGCATCTTGTTTTCAGCCTTTGTTCTGATCTGAGAGATTAATCAGCTGAAAAGAGATGTATGGAGAGTGATGACACAGAACAATGTGATAGACCGTAGACTCATTTTTACAAACTGTGATTTCAAATTGACCCTTCGCAAAGTCCCGCCCCCTGACACAGACTGGCCAATCATAATGTAGACTACAGTCGAACAACAACACAGCAGTGCACCACTGACTTCATTTTCAGGCTGGTTTTGTGGATTTGGAGCTAAATGTTGTGCCTGGGGCACGTCGTGTATTAATGATACTCGTTACCTGGAGAGGTTGGAAAAAGATATACGTTTCTTCCCTGTTCCAAAACCAAAATCAAACCCTGAAAAGTGTAGCGTTAGCTAGCTAGCTACTGAAGATATAGCCTACTGAATGTATACACATGCTGCTTTTGCTTTGTAATGATTATAACAGTGAAACAAAGACTGACCCTGCTGTACAGGAACCAGTGAAGGGAAGCAGGGAAACTTTGCTCATATTCAACCAGCTGTGTGTCATCACATTGTGCACAGATGAATGTTGTTTGATTTCCCCTGGAGATCCCTGCCTGTCCAGCGGCAGATGTCCAGGTGCCAAACACCGTTCATCTGCACACACTGTGATGCCACACAGCTGGTTCAAAATCAGCAAAGTTTCCCTTTATATTCATTGTCTTCTGTGTGGATCAGCAGTGATGTGGTGGTTCACTTTTACACTGTGATCTGTAGCCTATAGTTGGGCTTTAGCTTTTAACTATCTTTGTCTTTTTAACCAGTGTGGGCTCCACGCTAACTCCGACAGCTTGTCGGACCATCACAAAGGGGTGGGGCTTAGCGAAAGGTCAACTGTGACTTGGTGCAGCTATGACAGCACAATAAGGCTAACAAGGACCATCAAAGCATTTCAATTCAGATGTCCCTCCAAAATTGAAACTACCCTATAAAGAGACAGGACAGATGCACACACAGTACCTAGATTAACACTGGTATGGTAAGATATTATGTGTCACCTGTAGGACTATAAAAACCCGGTTTTTGTGAGCGAATGGGAGGAGAGTGGGGTCCCCACCCAGGCAAGAAGTGCACCTCTTACTTAGGCAGTTAATGTAACATCTGTGTAAAAAAAATCAGCTGAAATGGGAAAAAAGCAACAATAACTTCAGGCTTTTATACAGACTTTGTAACTTAAATTTGCATTTCAACAAGATGTGAAATAAACACCAGAGTAGTATCAAACTTAATTCTAAAACTAAACATGCTGTTAAACATAATATGTGCACCAGACCTCATTGCTGCAGAGCCTGTCTCAGTTTTCTTATCTATTAAGGCACCAGTTTGAGCTTTGCATCAGCTGATGTGCAGGCACTTCCTCATTCTTTATGATACATATTTCACTGTTAGCAATAACGTACAAATACATGCTCACTTTTCTTCACGCAGAGACAGAAATCATCAATTGGACATGTGAATAAAGTGCAGATGGAGTGCAGGTAGCGAAGAAATTAAAGTGAAAAGGCTGTAATGTTCTCGTGGATGTGGCTGACATAAGCGTGAAATCATGCCACTTATCTCCTGAGCCCCTTTCTCAACAGTGAGAGGATTGCATTAAGAGTCCCGCTTCATTTGTTTAGATAGAGGAGCAAGGTTTTGCAAATTGAACTACAGGTTGTTCTTTATTTAATAATATAATTTAATATTATATTTCCCATAAGCCCTAGTAGTTTGCTGGCTAAATGTCACAGCTCAACAGAAAAGGGAACACTCAGATATGTATGTCTGTAATAACAGCAGGACAGACACGACTGAATGCTGTAGAAGTTCTTACCTTGAAGAGAGTACAACAAGGAGGTTAAAAAAATGACTTTAGGAGGGAGTGCTAGTAAGTTCTATAGATATTGATGGCACCAAATTATGATGACGAAAGTACCCTGAAGTTTGTTCATGGCATGAAGTAAATGTTTTTCTTCGTTAAAATCACGAGGGGTTCAATTTCTTACAGCAACTACCAATTCTCTCTTGTGAAAGAAACCCTGTGTCTGAATAAGACCACCTGTTTAAATAAAGGTCAAATAAAAATAAATAAATGCTGTATTGGTTGGGGATTTGTCTCAGAATATGCAAAGCAAACCCTAGAGACACGCTTCATCATTTCATAAAGACGGATGAAAGAAATCCTTAATGCAGCGAGCTACAGAGGAAAGAGAAACAGAGGCTAGCCCGTGAGTGCTGCAACACAACCCAAAGGCCCACTGTTCCTTTTCATTGTCTCTGCAGACACCCG
This sequence comes from Cephalopholis sonnerati, assembly GCA_019142605.1. Classification (NCBI taxonomy): domain Eukaryota; kingdom Metazoa; phylum Chordata; class Actinopteri; order Perciformes; family Serranidae; genus Cephalopholis; species Cephalopholis sonnerati. Next base: position 25,993,483 of record JAGQAX010000012.1, read on the forward strand.
GGCAGTTTGCCAAAACCCACAACAGGGAGGGAGCCCTGAAAAACAAATTTTATTGACCTTCAAATGACTTCTTAAGGGAGTGACGTTAGCGTGGATGCAACTATGTGGAGACTTTCCCAAATAAGCTTAGAGAACAATGTTAGCTTCAGGAAAGGTTCATCACTAAAAACTTGCACCAACCTTATTAAAAAAATGTGTTTCTATCCCCAACGTAATCAATACCACTCTCTGATCACAGTTATTTAACTTTTAAGTGAAATAAATTCATTTTCAAAGTTGTAACCCTGTGCTAATTGTTTACTTATCTCTAAAATTTATATTTTTGTAGTCTTATATTTCTCTTATTTTCTCCTACTATAAAAGTGTTTTTGATAACTCATCTGGAGAACTGGGTACTAAATGTAAATATATCCAATTAAATATGATTTAGGGCAACACAAAAAGGCAACTGGGTGGTAGTTGCAAGCCAAAATGATGGCAGACGTTATGTTTTTGGATATCAATTTGCAAAAACGCTCCCTCGTTCTCTTCCTCCTAATATAGGTGAGGGAAGTGTGGGTAGAGGCCAAGCAATAAAGACTGTCATTGTGGCTTTAACATACAGTAGATTCACTATATTTTAGAGATTGGGAGGACTCTTTGTCCCCACTAGCTTCATCACATCTGTATCTAAATGATCTAGTGTATAAACAACAGGTGTGCAGAAGTACGACACTTAATTCTTGATATAAACCTTGACACTGACAAACATGAACTCACTTTCTTTGCGCAGGAAACACTTCCAGAGGCAGAAGCAGAGGGACATGACCAACAGGGCAGCCACTGTCGTGACTGAGATCAGGATGGTGAGGGCCGTCCCAACTAGGAGGGAGACATTCAGAGAAGTGATCAGCAGTTTAATCATCTGCCATATTAACTACAGCATGTAAATCCTGGCCATATTAAATGTCATGATACGTGTTGGTATGTGTGTCTGAGTACTGTAAGGCCTGTGCTAGTCTAAACACTGGTTCCCTTTTATGGACCATCACCAATGAGATTTGAGATTTAATATACAGTGATGCTTACTGATCACTGTAATTGTAGACTCCTGACCCATGAAATGAAGGTCAGCTAAAGGTTATCAGCAAACTAAAGCCATGACAGTCACACATATTATGAGCACATTTACCTACTGTCCAACACGGACTGCATTAAAACGAATACTGATTCATGTTTTAGTTAAATAAAATGTATTTTGTAAATGCTGCACAGGGAAAATTTCTAGGTTTCTCTCCAACAAGTACTTAAAGACACAGTGAAAAATGTGCTATCAAATGTGCTATCATCACAGTGCTATCAAAAACGTTGAGGCAAAGTATCTCACTGATGCCAAGGTTCACTGACACCAACTCACTTTTAGTGTTCATGGATACAGCAATCGGTGACTCAAGCCCTTTGTGGTGCACCAAGCATTTGATGGACACATCTTTCAGCAGCCCTGATTGGACGGTCAGCGTACTGATGACGTGAGTGGTCCCGTCGCTCTGTAGGAGCTGTGTCGTCACAGGAGGGCCCATGGTGCGGTTATCCCTCTCCACATTCCACACTATCTCTGCCGGGGGGCGTGACACTGAGGTGCAGTTGGCTTCGATTACGCCGGGAGAGGTTGTCTTGTAGCTCACCTGTGGTTTGGGCAGCACTGAGAGAAACAGACAGAGAAGGCATCACAACACACTGGCAAAAGAAAGCACTTTTAATGGATGTACATTGAGCATTCATATTCCCCGAGTGGTTACATAGCAGCCTGTGATGCGGGTGCCAGCTGAAGTGCTCTCATTCAAACCATCCATCCATCCATCCATCCATCCATTTTCATCCGCTTATCTGGGGCCGGGTTGCAGGGGCAGCAGGCCGAGCAAAGCACCCCAGACGTCCCTCTCCCCAGCAAAGCTTTCCAGCTCCTCCTGTGGGACCCTGAGGCATTTCCAGGCCACATGAGATATGTAATCCCTCCAGCGTGTCCTGGGTCTGCCCCAGGGTCTCCTTCAAGCGGGACATGCCTGAAACACCTCTAACAGGAGACCCCTTTTGACCCCTTTGACACAAAGGAGCAGCGGCTCTACTCTGAGCTCCCTCCGGATGTCTGAGCTCCTTACCCTATCTCTAAGGCTGAGCCCAGCCACCCCACGGAAGACACTCATTTCAGCCGCTTGTATCCGCTTGTATTCTGATAACTACCAAAAGCCCACTGACCATAGGTGAGGGTTGGGATGTAGATGGACCAGTAAATCAAAAGCTTTGCCTTCCAGCTCAGCTCCCTCTTCACCCTGATGGTCTGGCACTGTGCCTGCATCACTGCAGAAGCCGCACAAAACCGCAAATCCATCTCACACTCCATTCTGACCTCACTCGTGATCAAGACCCTGAGATACTTGAACTCCTTCACTTGAGGCAGTAACTCTCTCCCAACCCAGAGGAGGCAATCTACTGGTTTCTGACAGAGAACCATGGACCAATTTAAAAGACTGTTGCTGCCATCAGTCACTCAGACAAAAAAACAAGGTTGAAAAATACCAAAATTACCCTTTAATGTATCTTATTTATTTCTTTTGTGCTGGTGTGTATAAAACACACAAGCCACAACGCTCTGGAAATGTTATCACATAATGATCAAACACTAAGGTGGTCTGACATATGAAACATGCTATTTTAATGCAAAAGTTGGCCACAATTCCCATTGTAATTTAGTTTGTGTTTATATATCTTCGAAGTGTCTTCGGGTAAATTGCTGAGATGATACCTAGGGAAAACCTTGAAGCCTTTGGATCAAGTAAGGTATGTGAATTCCTGCACTCTTAAGATCCATAAGTAAATCTCTGGCTGTTTTCAATTCTCTGTTCTCGGGGCTCAGTGAGGAATGTGATGCACTGGAACCGAGAACATTTGTGTTGGCAAGAACATGTTCAGCCACAGATATTTAGTCCTCATAGTTTCTGCATCTTCTCAGAGTTCTAGGTGGTGAACTTCACCCACCATCAGTCTGGATCGTATCAGATTTCGGGGTGGGTTAAACCACAACAGGGAATAAATCTTTATAACAATCCCAACCATAACGACCTGTGAGAGCAAACAGAGAAGTTTTTCCTCACTGTATTTCTCACTATAAAACTCTGTAAAGTCAAAGGGAGCTGTAGATGCAGGTGGTAATGTTCTGTAAGTTCATAGGTGTCACTAGCAATGATCACTATCCCTACCTCTTCACTGTTATTTTTAACGATACAGATTTTAATTTAACTTTGTGTGACTAAATTGGCTAAAGTAACATGCTCTGTCTATCTCTGTCAGTATTAGCTCACTCTACCTGGACTGCTCACTTATCAGCATGCAGTGCGGTCATGCTCCGCCCTTCTTGGCCCAGATCATGGTGGCCCTCAATAGAGAAGGACATTAACTTGTAACGGTGGTACTCCTGATGCCGTTTCTTTCTCTTATCAGATTAAGTTTGTGGACATTACTGTGTGCACACATCAGAAATCAGTCTGAACTCTGGTTGAAATGGGGAGACCAAATGTTAGGACCTATGAAAGAATGTTAGCAACAGTAATTGATTATTGTTACTCATGTGCACTGCACATGTACTGCAAGAGTTATGTTTGCAATTAGTAAATGAATTGTTTTTGTGCAACGTAGACTGTAGGGTAACACCACTGCGTCTCCTGTTTTTACATAAAGAATCTCTATTCTACTGCCATCACTGACATCTAATGTGGCGATTTTGTCCTATGCAACAATGTGATCTCATTTCTACTCGTCATATTTTGAAATTTCGGCAGAAGAAGAAGCCTTTCACATTGTATTTTGACGCAGACGGGGTTTGTGTCTAGATTTAGGCAACAAAACTAGTTGGTTAAGATTGTGGATGTCACAGTAAAACACCAAGCTTTAAGCAGCACAAACTCCACAACCGATGTCGTTTGTTTGAACACCAGCCTGCATGGTCAAAACCTGATGTTTGCTGGACTCACGCACCTCCCCTGCTACCTACTCCCACCCACGATAAGCAGACTTTAACGCTCTTTAAACTATGTTGGTTGCTCTGAGCATTGTTGGAAAGTCTCACACAGACGCTAAACAATGACACTGCCTGGCGCCCTGGGACTGAGACCAATCTGCATGTGAGCTTAAACCCACAGGCATTTATGGTGTGATTACTTTAAATTTTTAATTGCATTATAGTTCAATTTAGGGTAGCTCATTTTGACAACTTCTCTCCTACTGCTCCTGCAAGTTACACCCAGTATCACTATTTAGGAATGTAAGGAAATTTTGCAGCTTTCCTAAACAATTTTATTCTGTTGCATTTTAAAGACACACATGTGATTTTTATGACTTATTCAGGTTGTAGATGATTGTAAGATCATGTGCATTTGTATGTTTTAGCTATCACTGTTTGTGGACAGTATGTCTTAGAGGGGGAGTAAAGGAGGGGGCATCACATCATCCGGGCTGGGTGAGGGTGAAAGACTGTTGGCAGCAGCACACAGCAAGAAAAAGAAACATTAATTGTAATTGTTCGTCACCACTAGAAACACCTACTGTACTGTACAGTTCAATTTCAAACAAAAGCACATCTGTTTGTTGAGATAACTGTGAGGGAAAGGGAGCGAGAGAAACTGAGCAAAGGGAGAAAGAGAGACAAAGCACAGAGGGAATCACTGTCCGCTGCGAACACTGACACAGTCATGCATCAGGACCTCGCTCCCTGCCTCCATCATTCTTTCGAATGGTCCATTCTTCACATGGACACACACTGTTCTGTGTTTGTGTGTCAGCCGACAGCTTAGCCTTGCTATATCATGAAAACAGTCAGCAGCAACAATCGGGAAGAAAAGATCAACATTCCTGTCTAAATCCCAGGGGTACCTGTCTTTCCTGCAGACTCAAATCCAAGTTGAGATTCTTTGCACTCGCACGCATATCTGACTCCTTCGTTTTCCCCACAAGAACCCCAGCACTTACATCCACTGTAGGACATATTCACTCACAACTACAGACCTGAGCAACTCATGCTTACTGATGATTGTCTGTAGGAACGCCAATGGCATTGGCAACTGATAAATTAATCTTCCCTTGAATGTCAGACTTTTAGACATTTTTACTGCATGTCCAGAGTAAATATGTCAATTTGATGAATTGCCATGAAATCTGGTGTGTAATTCAGCACAGACTTTCATGGTCCCCATGCAAAGACTTCTAACAACTTTGTCGATCCCCAGACAGACATTTCATCTACTGCTCCCAACAAGTCAAAATTCCCATCAAAGAAAATCTCACAAAGCAACAAATTTACTCCTTTCAACCTAAATTGTTGCAGTCTTGTTAGTACAAAAAATCTTGTTTTTTTGTTTCCACGGACATCACAGCATCTTCAACGTTTTTCAAGCTAAAAGAAAGATGGAGCAGGGACGCACTACTACATACGCATATATTGTTAAAATAGAGTTAAGCTAAAGATAATTCTGTGACTATTGTCATGTCTCATTTGCACTTGTTGCTGTCAGCAGCAGTTGTAGCATGACTAGGTGTGTTAGCCTCACCCTCTGCACTTTAGCCATTGTTTTCTTAGGTGCTAGTCTCAGCTTGAAAAGTTACAAAATTATGACGGACATCTGACAAGAATGTCTGTACACTTGACACACCGGTAATAATACAACTAACTGGCCAATATGTGGAAAAAAAGGTGCTCACATGCTCACCTGATTGCACAGGCTTCATGGGTAACAGTTAGCTTATCATGAATGTACTGTACTGTTATTTTCAGACACATTATCCTTTTTGGAAAAATGAAAAATAAATAAATTAGAGCATTAATTCATTAATTCAAGAGGACCTCCAAGGAGTCATGGACCCCTCTGCTGAGACTGTGTCTTTGCTGAGCCATAATAGATGAATGCATCCTGGTAAATTTCTACATGTGACTGCCAGGACAACTTTATTTGGAGAAAGGCACATATTACCTTCAACTGATCTTGGATTTTTTTTTTCCTTTGCGCAGAGCCAGGCTAACTGTTCCCCCTTTATCCAGCTGTTACGCTAAGCTAACCAGTTGTTGGTGATAGTCTCATATTTAGCGCACGGAACTCTCCGCAAGAAAGTGAAAAAGCATATAAAGCATACATTGGAGTTACACTAGAAAGGGATCATTTCACAGCCTTTATCCAGCCTTATTCCTACATTACATGATGCTACAGTGAAGAGAAATGTCTGTTTTTATCACAACCTCAAACACTGACTGATAAATACTATGTCCGCTATATTGTGCATAACCTGCTCATTCTCTGTGGAGCTCAAGTTTCCCCACATATTGATGCTTTGTCAGTGATTTCGGTGTCCGACACAGATGCAAAACGGCACCTTTAGCAGTCGGTAATACCACGAACGGTGTCAGCAACATGAGGGCAGGAGGGGAGGTGAATGGGACCAACAAACCCCAGACTTTTACCAGGCATCAGGCTGTTTGCTTCCCATGTGTATGTTGAGCCAAACCATGATGTTTTTACTGAAACTCATCACGTGCTTTTGTTGCACAACAAAAATAATCATAAAAAAAGATGTGTTTTACCTACGTTGTAATTGTATTTTGAACGAGCGTGAATTGACGTGATGTCCTGGAACGTCAACGATAGATGCAGAGGGGTAACTGGAGCATCATATTTGGGCATAAAAGTCCACTGACAAGGAGGTGATATTTGACAAGTTGGGATGACAACGCATTGGTTTTCCTCACCCATTTTGTTTCTGTGTGTGCTTTATTTTTATAAAGTGTAATTCAGAATAATCAGCTATAATAGCAGACTGGGATAAAGAAGTTTACCATAGGTGGCGAGGCAAACCGTGGAGCTCTTCGGCCCGTTGGGATGTGTGTTGTACAGGCAGGTGTAGCAGCCCTCGTCCTGGATATTGACAGGCTGGATGGTGAGCTGACTGTCAGACAGGGAGGCACTCAGCCAGATTCTCCCCTGGAACGGAGGCTCTATCATGGGGTCGCTCCGCTTTGCAAAAGAAGCCACCTCTGTGGACACTCCTTGCGCAGAAGTGTGTGTCCATGTGATCTGCTGCACCTTTTCGGGCAAACCGTAGGAGCACGTCAGGGAGATCCTCTTGCCACTCACTGCTGTCTTGTTTCCATCAACGGTGATTTGTGCTGTGTGTAAAAAGAGCCCAACATCCAGTAGAGGAAAGATGGATGAGGAGAAAAGATAAGAAAAAGAAAAGGGAGACAGAGGGTGGAAACAGGACATTGTTAATTTTCAGAAATATGAGGCACCTAAACAGAAACCAGTCACTGGAATCTGCAACAGCTGTTTCTGCTTAGAAAAATGAGCCCTCCTTCTCTCAGTGCTCCACAGCTCTTTATTAACATGACTGGCTGAGCCTCAGCAGGCTCATCAACTTGTGTTCAGAGGTTATGGGCGGTTAGGGACATCTGTATTCACATATTTTCTCAGTAAATCCCCACAGCAGATTGATATTGAGGTTGTAGGGAGGAGTAAGTGTTCCTGGAGTCTACCAGGGAATTGGTTTTGTTTAATTTTAAAGGGCGGGTGCGAAGGGCAGGCATGAAAAATCAGTTATGCCACATTCATGTAAAATCGTTTAAAATGTAATTACGAGCAGCAGAGAGGGGAAATCTGTTCTGTGTCAGCCTCAAACTTGTGATTAACACTGACACTGATGATGTCTTTCTTATCTTATTATCTTTAATACTAATACAACAGATTGAGCTGATTTAAAAGGACTGCTGTTCCTCACATACTGGTAGCTACTTTATATCAGACAGTTACTCAAACAAATATGTCAAATTCATGCAGAAAAAAAAGATTAATATGATCTTCTGCTGCATATCCTTTATTTAGTGTGTCACCATGGTGGACAATTCTCCCACCTGCCTCATGAACTTCATATCTGTGTCACAATAGCAAAGCCACTTCCTGGTTTCTATCATGGGGTAAAAAAACCCTCATGTTTCATCTAAATCTCTCCTGTCAGGGTTCAGTATATGTCAAGCCTTGTTTACACCTGGTATCAACAGTGTCCTCGATGATCGGCTCATATGTGGACAGCTCTAAGTACAGGTGTGAAAGCACCCAATGTGTCCTCAATGTCTCTGAAGATCTGATTGCTCAGACCACATATGGAGGTGGTCTGGGCCTCATATGTCCACATTCTTTCAGCAGTGTGTACACTCATGTTTCCTGGGCCACACTGACTCAGATCAGTAAACGTTCTCTTGCTGCCGTTAAACAGGTAAGAAGTAGGAAATACTGTTCCCGGTGCTGCTCTCCTTTTGGTGAATGGTCAGTCCAACATCTGCCTGGTTAGCACAAGCTGACACAGCAACAAACACTTTCAGTTTGGTACCTCTGGAACCAAAAATAACCCTTCAGAAATGGTACCCAGACCCTTGTAGTTCCACCGCAAACAGCACCCTATCAGAGTGACTATCTGCTATTGATCAATCAACGACCGCAGTGTTCACAGCTCCACGTTTTCGTACCAGATCTGTGTGCTAGGTACCCCAGAAGGGGTACCAAAATGGGAATGGTACGCGACGGTTCCGTCCACAGCTACGGTACAAGCGTACTGAAGTGTACTGTACCATACCGCTCGATGGAATCTTGGCTAAACTGTCCACGTTTATTAGCATACAGAGCAGGGTAGTGAGAGCCAATCACAAGTGGTCACTCAAGAAGTATTTGGAGGCCCATTCTAATACGAGGCAAAAACAGACTTAAAGCTGACCACTTGAGATCAGATCACCAAAGTTGCATGTCAGTGGTGCAGTGGAGGGTAAACCCACTTCTTTTTCTGGCCATTTCCACAATATCCACCTATTAGCCACAAAGCTATTTTAACATACAGAACTATAACCACTTCCTCCTCATTAACCTACCCATCTTTCTAGTGGTACACCTCATCAACCACCATTACACCACTGATACCAGAAGTAAACAGACTCTCAGAGACTCACATCTTGTTGCATTTCGAGCTCTTGAACAGGCCTTAGCATCTTACTTTGGTCACTTGTTGCACTGGAGAGCCAAGTGCCAAAGGTTATTCTCCTGATACTCACTTTAAATCACTCTCAATAAAGGCACACATTATATTCGTGATATCTAAATAGTTCTATTATTATTCTCAAATTATTGGGCTGTAGAGTAGATATACAACATGTTTGTTTAAGATTTTCTGGGCATTTTATGCCTTTGTAAGAGCCAGCAGTTGAAAGATAACAGGATATGAGGGAAGCTGTATCTGTACATCACACTGCATGAAGCTGAACTACCGTCCTTGTTCATAAAATCAAATCTGTAGTCATTTAAGGCCTTACTCACAGGTAACAGTGAGGCACGTCTGTCCCTCCTTTGACCCTGAAGGATGCATGTCAAAGATACAGGTGTAGCAGCCTTCATCACGGAAGCCCACCCTGCGAATGGTGATAGCCGAGGTGTCTTTCGGGGAGGGGGCGAGCTCCACGTACTGCTGTCCGCTCACACTGTCTCGGTCGCCAGGCTGGTAGGTCAGCAGGGTCTGGTTCTGGACATCCAGCCAACGCACCTGCCTCAGAGTCTCACCTCGGTCCCTCGAAACACTGCAAGTCAATGTGAAGGGTTTCTCCACAGGAGCCTCCAGACGCTCTGGTGCTGTTACCCTGCCTGAAACATCCACCAGTATTAATCATAATTTGGTGTGACATGAGTTCTCAAGGTTTTCCAAATGTTTCCAGCATGGCAGACTCACCTTGTAGTGTTCCCACCATCAGTAGGAGTAAACACACCTGCAGACCTTTCCTACAGGAGGCCTGGATCATCATCATCTTCATCGCTCATTTAACAGGGAGGAGGAAGAGCGACACTGAGATGTGGAGAAATTTTCAAGCAATCATATTTAGCCCAACATGAACCCAAACCATCCTAATATTTATACAACTGTTGATTTAACAGTGGTATGGGAAGGATTTTGAAGAGCTAACCTAATTTGTCCCTACGCCTGAGAGCTCCTGTGGTCACTATACTGTCAGACACATTTAATGGCATACAAACGTCCAGGGAAGCAATTCGGTGACATGCAGTGCAAAAACATGTCATCAAGTACTTTAATATTCAATATATAAAGATTTCATAGAAGTGTGATAGCAATCAGAGCCCTTTAAACATTTGACTTGATTTTTTGCCACACCTGTGACTAAACCGATTTTATGGGACTTTTAAATCAAACACAACGACTCACAATTAACTTAAATCATATATACAAACCCATCCCAGCCAATTACACAATGACATGAAGCAATTATATAAAAGTTCAACATTTTTTAAATTTAATTAGACAATCTATAGTTAATAAAGAAAACTGAGGACAACTGAATTATCTGATATATATTCTATTCCCTGTGTTATATAAATTATGAGACTAATACACTCACCTCTACTTGTCCTAATGCAAAAGGTAAAAGCCAACAGTTGAAGATGTTCTACCTCATCTGCCACATCCTGCCCGTCCTTATGAGCCAGCAGTCTTTTGAAACATCACTCCAGACCGAGCGAGAAACTATTTTTACCCCTCCGTGTGTTTTCTATTCTGCGCAGCAGCTGCACAATGAACACCAGCCGGCGGCAGCTCCAAACCAAACTTGAGTTTCAGAGGATGCATGGAGTCCTGACTGCAGGCGAAGCCACAGCGCGGCGCAGCCTTTGCCCAACAGCGCCATCTAGTGTCACTGTGTGTGTATTGCTCTGAGGGACAGGTGGAGGTTTTAGTGATTAGTTTTGAATCCAGGATAAAAGTTGCCCGGGAGTAGGCCTCAATGTTGCGTTCATTAGATTTTCCTTGTGGCCAAATGTAATGTATATAAAAAGAAATATCATAGCAGAACATACTAGTTCATCAGACGTGCTAAGCCCTGCAACTTTAATTATCAACTTTATCCTTGTAGTCATCTGTCACAGACAGGGACATCAGTCCTTAGAAGGTAAATAGGCATTACAAAACTGTTTTATAGGTTAAATGCATGTATTAATAAAATCTTATTGTGGTAAAAATTAAAGTATTATTATTAAGTATTTGCAGCAAACCTATATATTTGGGTGTCAAAGAAGTAGGTACTCGTTGTGAAGAGTTGTCAATTCAAATATATAGTAATGTTAATAATAATAAAAATGAAATTAATACTTAATAAATTAATTAATAAAACAAAATAAATTCTGGTGTGAAGGAACCAAAGCTAACAACTTTGGCAGTGCTCATTTAAAGAATTAGACTGATAAAATAAATTTTCAGGGCTTTCTTCTTCTTCTTCTTCTTCTTCTTCTTCTTCTTCTTATTATTATTATTATTATGCATTTTATTTATAGGCACCCTTTTAAAGCACTCAAGGACACCTTACAAGACAAAGTTTTAAAAAAAACAAAACAGCAATGTATCCATAGATCATAAAATCAAACAATTCCGTGATATACAATAAAATAATAATAATATAATGATTATCATAATAAATTAAATTAATTACATTTTAAATAATTCAACTTATCACATTAATTAATAAATGTTAATATGTTAAAATGTTTTTTCTAATTCTAATTCTAATTATTATTAGTCATTATTAGTAGTAGTAGTAGTGTTAGCAGAGTGTAGTGTGTTTTGTCGCCCTCTGCAGGTAAACACGGTAATTACAACAACCCTGCAAAGATCCTCACAGCCTTAAAAAGAGTGACGAAAATCATAATTTGCCATGAATTAAAAACAAGCATTATATTTAAAATGTTTGAAAGCAGTATGACATTTTTAATTAACTTTTCTGTTGTTGTTTTTTTTTTTTGCAAGACGTCACAGTTTTGCGACGGAAGTCTGTTCGTCGGACTCATCTTGATGACGTATACACATGGCCAACCGTTGCAACTTGACAGCTGAACAGCAAATGCTCCTAAAATGAGCTCAATAGCAACATAACGAACATTTCATACAGCTCAAGACTGATAGTTTTTGTCATATCAACATGAATTAAAGTGTCCTCGAGCCCGCTACACCTTCACGGTCAGTTTCTTTTGCGGAGTAAAGGCTGTTTTACAAACATCATCATGTCGTTTCTGGTGGACTCAGTCATCATGTTCACCTCACAGGTAATCAAGAGTTGGTAAAGTCAGTAAACTGTAAAGTGTATTTCTCTGACTGAACATGAATATAAAGCGCATGTTGTAAGCCAGCGTTATAATAAATGTTATCTGCTAACGTTACATTAAATATTATCTACGTAACGTTAACTGTGACTGTCTTTACCTACAGCGCTCTTTCTCTTCCTGTAGAAGTTTTAGTCTGTCTATTATCTGACTCTAAGTGGTAAAAGACGTCTTGAAAATAGTCAACATGTCACCGTTTTACTGTTTATAACACCCATTTCTTAACACTGAGGTCACTAGTGACCACAGCAGCAGTTTGGATTAAACATTGACTCACTTTTCTCTTTTACTTAGTTACTTTGTCATGACCACATCTTTCAAAAGTCCTGAAATGTTTTCCTGCTGAAACTCAACCACCAGCAACATTTTGTCTCTTAGCAGTTCGTTTTGCATGTTTAAAATCAACGTTAAAAGTTATTGCATTTATTATATTTTTACTTTACATAACACAAATTATACAGACACCTTCTATTATAGTTTGCTCCATGTAAATAAACAGACGTATAAAAATGATCCCTATTGTATTGCAAGACACGTTCAAGTGCAATATACAAGGTTAATAAGCAGTGCTATGTATTTATATAACTTGGTAGCTGTCTTATACACACATGTATTATATATAAATGGGTTTACTGAAAAAAGAAATGTTTCATCTTTATGCATTATGAAAATATTCAACTCAAAACAAGTAAAATTACTGTTAAATATATTCTTTTATTTCAGCTAAATTTCTGTTGTTCCATACAGTTTTAAAGTCCCATTCCTGTTTTGTTTTGACTTGTGGTTATGCTCGTTGTAATGCTAGCTGATGTCAGTGCTGAAGGTCATTATGTTATAGTGTTGGGGATACGTTCTGAAAATTACATCTCGATATGTTCAGGCTATATCTCAGTACACAATATATATCTACAGCCTTTAAAACGATGGAAAAAAACACCATTTATGCCATATCCAATACAACAACAACCAAAATCTAAGATGATGTAGTCTCATATCTTGATAACGTTATAATATATTCATATTGCCCAGCCTTAAAGTTTTATTAACTGTTGTACTGAGCTGCAGGTTGGTAAAGAGAACTGACAGTATCCATTAAGCTTTTTTTCCCACACCAAACATTTATTCTACTGTCCCAGTAAGTAGTGACAGTGTGACAGTGAGCCAGCACACATAATACCAGGACCCTGAAACCGCAGCAGCTAAACAGATTGCAAAAACACTGTAAAAGTCTTAATTCAAAGATTTGAGATGAGATCCAATGCTAATTTGATTTAACTTGATAAAACTTAGGCAGAAAAAATTTGAAAATGTAATCATCCCCTTCTCTCCTCCCTCCAAGTAATCCCCATTTAATCCTATGCAGGTGCTGTTCTTTGGATTTGGCTGGTTATTCTTCATGCGGCAGCTGTTTAAAGATTATGAGGTACAGTATTTTCCCCAAAGCATTTATTTACAAATGACTCCTGAATGTGAATAAGAGTGCAATTTTACTCGGTCATTACCACTAATACAGCTGTAGTCCTCATCAATCACTGCTGGTCCTCTGTGTGAACAGTCTTGACTGTCTTTGTGTTTGTTGACAGGTGCGACAGTACGTTGTCCAGGTGGTTTTCTCTGTCACTTTTGCTTTTTCATGTACCATGTTCGAGCTCATCATCTTTGAGATTCTGGGTGCCTTAAGTAGCAGGTAAGTACATTGTCTGTGGATCGTAACGGTGTTTTATTGTTTCTTATTGTAGATGACAAATTTTAATGATCATGTTTTTGCCACAGCTCCAGGTATTTTCACTGGAAGCTGAATCTCTATGTGATACTGCTGGTCCTAATCTTTGTGGTGCCTTTCTACATCGGTTACTTTGTTGTCAGCAACATACGCCTGTGTAAGTAGAGATAATTAGCTGTGTATTACAAATATGATGCTGTAACTGAAAATGAAAGATGCTGTTTGACAGATGTTTTTTAACGCATTATGTCACAGAAAGCTGTTTTCTTTGTGTCTGTGTAGTGCAGAGACAGAGGCTTCTGTTCGCTTGCATGGTGTGGTTTACCTTCATGTATTTCTTCTGGAAGTTGGGAGACCCATTCCCCATCCTGAGTCCAAAACATGGTGAGTGTGAATTCTCCTCTCTGTGTGCACCTATGCCTTGTTAATGCCTTTTTCTCATAGAACCCTTCATCTGTAAAGACATTCAAACGGCAAGTGAAACACTGTTTTCAGCCTGTTGTTGTTGGTTTGTAGGGATCCTGTCCATTGAGCAGCTAATCAGTCGAGTTGGTGTGATCGGAGTCACCCTCATGGCTCTGTTGTCTGGGTTTGGTGCAGTCAACTGTCCCTACACATACATGTCCTATTTCCTCAGGTAAGCTCAGCTGTGGGTTTTCTCTTACGTTACCATCAGCAGCCGAATAATCCAACCTGTTGATCTGCCTGTGATTCAGACATTACTTTCCCAAATCACATCCCTGTTTTCATGACACATGCTGCCATCGCTTCGATGCTTCCTGCTTTGTTGTTTTCACAGAAACGTAACAGACAGTGACATCCTTGCCCTGGAGAGGCGGCTGCTCCAGACTATGGACATGATTGTCAGCAAAAAGAAACGGTAAGTAAAAAAGAGTGGTTGTGTTATTTATTTAAAAAAAAATGAATGAAACAAATTATGGTGTTGCTACAATTTGTTCTTTGTGTGTAGAATTGCCATGACACGGAGGCAGATGTACCAGCGAGGGGAAGACCAGAACAAGCAGACAGGATTCTGGGGCATGATAAAGAGTGTTACCTCCACACAAACAGGCAGCGAAAGTATCCTTTATACATATAGTGATTGTGATGCAAAGACTCTTCATTTTAAGCTGTTACCAGATAATTATGTACTAACTGTCCACAGTAGATGTCAGCCTTGACTTCTTCCCTCCAGACCTATCTTTGATCCAGCAGGAGGTTGATGCTCTAGAGGAGCTGAGTCGGCAACTTTTTCTAGAGACTGTGGACCTGCAAGCCACCAAGGTAACACATGTGCACACACAGACATACTCTTAACAATGGAGAAACTGTGAATTAAAAACAAAAATGTAGAGGAACATGCAGCAATAATCTTGACTGAAGTTATGCAGGTGGAGTAATAAGTGGCAGGTTTGCAGCACCCTTTGGCTTTATGAAGATTTAGTGAGTTTCGGATCATTATCTAACATTCTGGCCTGGAACATTAAGCTCTAAAAATATCTATGTACATTACCTGCTCAGGGCGGCACGGTGGTGCAGTGGTTAGCATTGTAACTTTACAGCAAGAGGGTTCCTGGTTCGGACCTGGGGTGGGAGAGCCCTTCTGTGTGGAGTTTGCATGTTCTCCCCGTGGCTGCATGGGTTTTCTGCGGGTACTCCAGCTTCCTCCCACAGTCCAAAGACATGCAGGTTAATTGGTCACTCTAAATTGTCCGTAGGTGTGAATGTGAGTGTGAATGGTTGTCGGTCTCTATGTGTCAGCCCTGTGATAGTCTGGCGACCTGTCCAGGGTGTACCCTGCCTCTTGCCCAGTGTCAGCTGGGAAAGGCTCAGCTACTGACTCGCTGGTGGACATAGTTGAGCTCTTAGCAGCTAAAGAGCCAGATGATTCCCCCAGTTGGTAGAGGCTAAAAACTGAGTGATGAGATACGATGTTTCCCAGATAATGCTCGTCTGCCTTAACGACTCAGTTTACACATTTTTTAAACTGCTGATTCAATAAACTGGGGCACTGCTGAGTGAATCATGTCGCAGAGTTTAGCAGAAAACCCCAGCAATATAAAGTAGTATATTATAACTGTCTTCTGTGTTTATTTTTATATGACATGAAAGAAGTACGGTAAGCTTTGATGACTTAACACATAGTTTAAGGTGTGCTTACTTCTCATTACAGCCAGGAGAAATGTAAACCAGCAAAATCCATTACAGTAATTTTCTGTCTGAGAAAAGTATGACTAAAAGACTGACCAAAATTAGACTTAAATTAAGTTGTACTGACTAAAAATTGTCTGTAAAAAAGATTAAAAGTAAATTTAAACCGACTACAATTTTCAGTACTCAACTAAGACTAAAACTAAATTTAAAATTCTTGTCAAAGTTAACACTGATCAGGTGGCTGATGGTCCAAAAACATCACGTTTAAGCGTCCTTTGTTTAATATGTCTTCTCTTAACTTGCACAGTTGATAGTTGTGACTGCTTTATGACTCCTGTAAAGGCTCAGTTAAAGTATAATCTGTGGCGCAGTTTCTCTGACAACCAAGGGCCATCTGTTCCACCTGAGAATCAGTCAACAAAGGCCTATCTCCCAAAACAACATCTCAGTTGCCGAATGTTATCAGTGTGGAGCTTTATCAGCTGTTATCCTCGGTACAGGTGTGGATGCTTGTGTGGAAGCTCTTCTTCAACAGAGCACAAACCTTTCCCTCATCAGCTGTGGTCATTCATGTATGTCCCTGGGTGACTATTGGAGGCTTCACAGCTGTCAGCCTCTATCAGACCCAAATTCTGCTGATAATGATGTAAAATCTATTGGCGCCAATTAATCGGCTGGTCGGCCATTAATTGGTTCAGTCACACCAAACCTACCAAAGCTAATATCCAGACTTTCCTCCACTGTAGTTTGAACCACGTTTATTGCCTGTATTGCCACATGACATGCAGTCATACGTCACAGGACCTGATAAAAGAAAAAGTTAACAGCATGCTGTCAGGTCTGCTCTTTGCTTATCACATTGTTTATACAGATCGGATAAAAAAGTCGTCTGCAGCCGCCCGTATCATTTATATCAGTGGTTTTCACTCAGATCAGTGGCTGATTACGTTGTTAAAACTAAAACCAGAAGTCTCTGGACCGAGAACCACTGACTGCCATTACAGACACACACTTTTATCTATACAAACTACGCCCACTTTGATTACCCCGTAAATGTTTACCAATTCTTCACCACCGCCTTTCCTTATCTTTAGGAGCGAATTGAGTACTCAAAGACATTCCAGGGGAAATACTTCAACTTCCTCGGCTACTTCTTTTCCATCTATTGTGTTTGGAAAATCTTCATGGTGAGAACCTTTACACCTCTGGCATTGTGCCTTTCCCTCACACTCACACCCCCAGTTACATAATCACATTTACAGTGTTTTTTTGTTTTGTTTAAGATGTAGTTCAAGCATGTATTTTAAAAATCTTTTTACTGTCTGTCGTAGGCTACAATAAACATTGTGTTCGATCGAGTTGGAAAGACGGATCCAGTGACGAGGGGTATTGAAATTACAGTGAACTACTTGGGCATCCAGTTTGATGTAAGACACGCACACACACACACCTGCAGAAGTAGTCACGTGCCACACTGCATGACCTCCTATAAAGATAATTGTCAGCCCATTATCATCTCTCTGCCTGCATGATCACTATCAATCTTTTGCCACATAGACAATTACTTGATTGCGTTGTAGCTCACACCCACGGAACATGGCACTGCATTTGAATTTAAATGAATAAATTATAAATGCAGAATGATAGTCCTCTGTCCGTATTCTTTTTCATTGCTTTTTTAAAATATTCTTTTGTTCTCTTTCTTTCCTTCTCAGGTGAAATTTTGGTCCCAACACATTTCTTTCATCCTGGTGGGAATAATAATCGTTACATCTATCCGAGGCTTACTCATCACCCTCACCAAGGTAAAACTATCAAATGAAACATGTTAAAATGGCTACAGATCTTGAGGCTAAATAATCAGTGAGATTGTTTTTGAATGATATGTCTGTTTGACCAAAGATTTCATGTTTCTTGGGTTTCAGTTCTTTTATGCAATATCAAGCAGCAAGTCCTCCAATGTCATTGTGCTCGTCCTTGCTCAGATCATGGTGAGTGTGTCGCTTTATAGTCGTCTTATAACACAAATCACAGCCTACAACAACAGTAGAGCTGGCAGAATACAAAAATTTCGAGTTTGATAGCTATAGCAAGTTTAGTATTGATACTCTATACCAAAACGATACTTGAAACGGAAACGATACAGATCAGAAGCAGTATTTTCACAAAAGTCGATCACATTTAGTTGCAAAGCCATGAGATTCACTGTGTGTACAAAACACATTTACAATGAAATCCTAATTACTCCATTTTATTCATACACATCAGGGCATATCGCTACTGTGTAGTTACATTCACTGGGCCAAATGTTATAGTTTATGTATGTTAGACCTGCCCTGCACAATGCCCATGTTTTATTGAATAAATACTTTCAAAATTCCAAACCATGATTCTACCAAAATAAATGTTCTGTCTAACACTATAAAGCCACGATATTTTAGAAGTTACATGCAGGCGTAAGAAATTTAGCTTTTTTTGTTTTACTGTTCTGTAGGGCACCAAAATTAGACCCTCAAATTTCTGTAGCTTAATACATTTGCCATTTTGGAACTTACATTTTCTAATATGCTTGTCATGCTACTTATAATAAACGGTAGGCCTGACATTGATACTTGACGCTACTGATTCTCTACTGATCTCAGCTGGCTAGCCAGCTAGCTACGTCGCTACCCTGACATGTTTTGTACTCCTTGGAGAGGTCTTGGTGTCGGTCACTGAGGTGCTTGCCGAGGTTTGAAGTAGGGTAGGGCAATATGAGGATGTTATATCGTTATTGAGATATTACACTTTATATTGTTTTGGATATCGTTGTATCGTGATATGGTTTAACTGGTGTTTTTTCAGTGGTTTTAAAGGCTGTATAACAGCAAATTGATGTAAATATATCAACTAACCAGACTTTTCTATTTGTTTTAACACTTGCCTTAACACATGTAGCTGTTACATTCACATTATTGATGATAAATGATCAAAAATCTAATTGTGTTTATTTTATGGAAAAAAAACAATCGTCATCATGAGAGGGTATTTGGTCAGAAATATTGTTATGTTTGATTTTGTCTCATAGTCCTAGCATTGATGAAGTGCTTTTAGGAGATTTAAAAACATCAAGATATATATCTTGTATTGAGATATAGCCTGAAAATATCGCAATATAATTTTCAGGATGTATCACCCAGCCCTAGTTTTAAGTGTTTCCTCTCTTGCACAACACTGTTTTATAGCACCTTTTGCATACAGGCTCACCATCAGCGTTGCCTCTGTAACGTTAGGAAAAGTAGTCCCACAGTAGACTTTGTAGCCTGTTTTGTTAACCAGTAACATTACGAAGCTTTGAGGTATTATTGCTGAAGATGACATGCTGTTGTTGTCACTAGTAGACATGGTGACCCAGAGGCATTGCTCCTCTCTTTTAATTAAAACTGAGGCTCACACTGTATTAATGGGGATAAAGGCAGAGTCGCATGTCCCCCTTACCATGGAACGTACAAGTGCCCGTCTTGGCCACCTTGCCATCTAGTTCACGTTACATTTCATCTTCTCGATCACTTACATCTGAGACACATTTGATCTACAGCAAAGTTCTAATACCAAAGTGCTTCTTTTGAAACTAAAAGTTTCAACCCTTCAGTAAACTGTGCGACACTCAACAACAGATAAACCAAAATTTTCTCTCTCCGTGTCTCACTCCACCAGGGGATGTATTTTGTATCGTCTGTGTTGCTGATGCGTATGAGCATGCCACTGGAGTACCGCTCCATTGTGACAGAGGTTCTGGGAGAGCTGCAGTTCAATTTCTACCATCGCTGGTTCGACGTCATCTTCCTGGTCAGCGCCTTGTCCAGCATCCTCTTCCTTTACCTCGCCCACAAGCAGGCACCAGAGAAACACATGGCCCTCTGATCTCCTGCATCTGTTCTCACCTGGAGGTGACTCCTGTGCCCTGGGTGACTTTAAATCTGGAATTTAGGGATGTCCAGAAATCAGGGTATTTTTTATATGGGACATAATTATCTGGACTGTCTGTTCCTGAATCAGGAATGGCTGTTGGACTTAAGTGATGGGGGACTATTGGAGCACATTAGGAAACTACTTTGAAGGTGGACATTGTTGAAGTATGTACAGAAAAACATTACTATTGGGAATTTAATTTCACATGCAAATGCAGACACTTGGTTTTTCTCTTAAATTCTCCTTATTTTGGCTAAAATGATCTTTTCCTTTCTTTTGTGTGAAGACACTGGAGCTGTACTGTTCATGGCACATCCCTGCTTTACTACTACTTCTGTCAATCACGATCTCCATCCTGAAGCAAAATATGTCATTTAACTGGGAACAAAAACAAATACCCATAAAGGAAAGTTAGTTCAGACATATGTGTTCATTTATTTGTGTTCATTGAATTTTTTTATAGAGTATTAAATAAAGACAGCAGCTTTTGCATGTAGGAAATACACAGTAGGCCATAGTATTGACTGGAAACAACAGAGTAAGCTTAAGCTCTGTGGGCTTCAGATAGCTTGGTGGCATTGGTGTTTATAGGTTAGGGAGACATTACACATTCATCACATCATTGCACAGGCTCATTTACAAGTAGGTCAGCTGTTTGCATCAAAGGAAGACAACAGTATTCAGGATCATATTTTGTTCTCAGCCCTTTAATACATGACATATTGACAGTGACTTTCAAAAGTCTTCACTGTCTTGCCTTTTATTGTTTGTTTCTCCTGCATCTCCTTGTCTCCAGTGATATTTATTGGATGCGTGAAGCCCTTAGAGGTGATTGTTTAAAAAAAAAAAAAAGATCAACATTAGATTGACAAAGGCCAAATCAGGGAGAGTGTCCTTTCAGTGGCTTCTCAGAATCTTTCATCCATACTTTCTTGAGATAAAGCTGATATGGTCTAGAAGAGAGAGGGGAAATAAAATCAGAATTATTTTTAGACATTGAACATTTCCTCTGTCAGATTTTGGTTGAAAACATAAAGGAGAAATGACATGCAGTGATTTTAGCTCTTTGTAAACATGTTCCAAGTACAAACCACCTATAAACAAGACAAAGTTTACAGCCATGCTAGTGTGTACAAAAGACTGCTCAGGGTGCAGATATCAGGCTATGATTCCCTCCCGAGATAATTACATTTTATGATCTATAAAGTATGTGGACTTTCTCCAGAACTGTGTAGTAAGCTGCTATCTAAGACTGTACTCGTGACACACAACAGTGTTTGAAGCTTAATGCTAATTTCAGTATCCGATATAGTATTTACAGTATTCACCGTCTTAGTGTATTGTATTTGTATGCACATTTTGACATTTGCTAAATGGCAGTAAACACAAGGTACAGCTGAGGCTCTTGGGAATTTCATTAATTTTGCAGGTATTTGAAAACCCATAGACTCCATGTAAAGATGTATAAAAAGAACTGGATACCGTGCTGGAGGCAGGGCCCCATTCATTACTATGCTAGTTGCTCGATTTTTGCTGTATGAAATTACTGTGATCTTCTGCATTGTTGGGCCCATAGAGCAAGCTCACAGGAGACTTATCGGGGCTGAGCGGCTTATTTCCAGTTTAGCCCTCCGCTAATTTTGTACGGGGATAAAAATGATTTAATCGTGTGACTCTTCTAAACTTCAGAAATGTTATCAGACCAAATGGATCCAATCCTGTTAGTGAACAAGTCGTTTCACAGGGGTTGTGACGCTCAAAAAAATGCATCCACTGATTTACAGATGTTTCTTTCACAATGTATGGGCCCAATGGCATCACATGACAGATTCTGAAGTTCTACTTCCACATTTGGCCGCTATGTAAAACGGGCTGCAAAGCTTGGTGCTGTCCCTGTGGGCTTGGACAGCCCCCCAAAAGTGAACCAAGACATTTAAAGCTACATAGACTACATAAAAACCGCACCCTTGATGTTAGCGGTTGAAAAAAAAAAAAAAAAAAAAAAGAAGTACATATCAAATAATTTTTTTGTTTGTTCCAAAGTGTATACAAACCAGCATCGCCATCCCTATAGCCACACAGCTAGTGAAAATATTACTGTGAGTATTTCAAAAGCACCACTCACCCTCTCTCTTGCTGGTTCAGTTGGGGTTTCAGGTCTGGCTCTCTGCTCATATCTCTTTACTTCCTCTGGAGTGTCTGCATTGTGGACCTGAGCATAAGA
This sequence comes from Cephalopholis sonnerati, assembly GCA_019142605.1. NCBI lineage: Eukaryota > Metazoa > Chordata > Actinopteri > Perciformes > Serranidae > Cephalopholis > Cephalopholis sonnerati. The sequence continues at coordinate 26,015,750 of JAGQAX010000012.1, forward strand.
TGTTTCCCCGAGGAGCAGGCGTGTGATGGTCACTCCTTGAGCTTTGAGTTGTTCATAGACACTCCTTGTAGCCACCAGCATCTCCAGGGAGTTGCCACTGCTGCGGATCATTTCCACCACCTCGTCGTGGGTGCTCTGCTCCACATTTACCCCGTTCACCTCCACTACAATGTCATCATCCTCCAGACCTGCCCTGTCAGCCACTCCACCCTTCACCACCTGAAACAAAACCTCCTGTCACCACTTTGTTTTGAAATGGAAAATTATTAAATGCCAGGTGTTCCTGTCATGTATACCTCCTTGATGTACTGTCTAGTGAGCCCCTGGATGCCGTTCAGGTGAAAGCCATAGGTAGTCGAGGTCCTCTCCATTCTACACAGTTTAGGTTTGAGCTCCTCCCTCCTTGCCTGAACAGATGTGGATGGTCTGACAGGAACAGGTAAATTGATGGCCTCTGTGTAACTTGGCGGTGAGTTGGAATCCTCCATCTCCTCCAAATGGAGCATAGGAGACACTTTCCCCTGTGAGGGACACAACAATGACATTATATAGATTGTCTGCAATTTATATCGAAGTCTGACAGTGGCACCCCTGACTTACCTGCTCATACAGTTGGTCTGTGTCTTTGTCCACCACTAGGAGGCAGCATGTGTTGCCACTCAGCCTTATCTTGCTCACCACCTGCTCATGGCTGCAGCCGTCCACCGATTTGCCATCAACAGCTACTAGTCTGTCCAGTTCCTTCAGACCTGATCTATCTGCGGGGCTGCCTTTGTCTATGCCCTTGATGAAGTGGCCTAAATGGAGTTAATGAGCACACTGTTAAAACACAGCCTTCTTACTGCATTAAAACACCAAGTTATTGGAAACAATAAAGGCACAATCAACCCCCAAATCAAAAATACACATTTTTCCTCTTACCTGTAGTGCTATTTATTAATGTAGATTGTTTTGGTGTGAGTTGCAGAGTGTTGGAGATATTGGCTGTAAAGATGTCCACCTTCTCTGGAATTTAATGGAACTAGAGGGCACTCAGTTTGTGGTGCTTGAAGCGCAAAAAAAATACAATTGAGAAACTCAACAGCAATGTCCTTTTCCAAAAATCATGACCTGGTCACTCAAGATAATCCACAGACCTTTTTTAAGCCGTAAGCCGAAATATTTTCTTTGATTTGAACTACACCCACCAACCTTACCACCACACAGGAGGATGAGAGGCTCTTTCTTGTGATAGTGCAAGATTTAAACATTAATGGCGTCCTCCTCAGTTTAGCTGTAATGTTAGCTTGCTCATTGGTGCTAGGTGGGCTAGTGGTAGATGCACGCTTCCATTGGTGCAGTGATACGGTTGGTGGGTGTGGAAAATTGTTTCTACATAAACTGCTCACAACACGGTCTGTGGATTATCTTGAGTAACCGGGTCAAAATTTCCATAGAGACACTGATGTGAGTTTTTCAAATGTATTTTTTGGCACTTTGAGCACCACAAGCTGAGCGCCATCTAGTTCTATTATATTAAAGAGAAGGCAGACATCTCTATAGCGGATATCTCCAACACTTGGCAACTCACAGCAAAATAAACTACATTGATAAATGGCATTTTTTACATTGATAAAAAATGATTTCAGGGAGAAGTGTCCCTTTAACATGTTGATTATTGCCTTGCCTGTTTGGTTCTTCTCCCTAAGAAAGAAGCCGTAGCCATCAGGTCCTTTGGTTAGGTTGACTATGCGTGGCTTGTGCGGGAGATACTTGGTTGTGGCTAACCATGCTCCTATCTTCATGTGCTTGCTCTGGTAGTGCCTGTCTGTTTCCTCATCAACCAGCAGGAACATGATGCTTCTGCCAGCCAGCCTGATCTTCTCCACTACCTGATCGTGTGTGGAGCCTTCGACGTTCTCCCCGTTGATCTCCAGCAGGCGGTCATTGACACGGATCCCCGCCCTGTCAGCCACACTTCCTTGGATCACCTCTGTCATGAACAAACCCTGCTCACCTAGAAAAGATGTCATAGGAGATATTACAATAAGGAAAAAAAAACATCAAGCTTGGCGATACTTCATCTGATGTTACAGAGACAGTTCTCCTCTTAAAAACAACCTGGTGGCATCGAGTGCGAAGGAAGTGTGCTCACCAGATCTCTTTAGTCAGTTCCTCATATCTGCTTGAGGTTAGCGGTTTTAGGCCACAATAGCTGCTATCAGCATAACACACCCGAATCTCTGACCAAACTGTTGGTGGTTGTGTTACATTGTGGGTAATGTAGGCGCCAGATTTTTACAAGTATGTATGGAATAAAAAGAAGCGGCTCTGTTTCTGCTGCATCAATGTTGATACTTGGTTGATATTTATAGGGTTTTATCACTCTCCTATAAGCTATGTCTGTAGTTATAAATGCTAGTATATCATTAATAAAAGGTTTTCACAATGCTCCATCAAGTCGTTGTAAATGTTACGAAGCTGGTGTTAAAGAGTAACTTTACACCAGGCTGTAAAGCAGTGCCTCGCTGCCCTCTCTGGTTAAAAGTTTCAAGCCTGTTTGTCCTCGGGTGTGGTTTGATGTAATCGGAGGTCTGATCTGTTGCAACTGGAACCACACCCCATAATGATGTCACGAGGAGTACATCACCCTGCAGCAAGATCTTTAACTTATAAGCCCTTTATAAAGCAGACGCCTCTAACGTAATTGAATTAATTATTATTTTAAAATAAGGCTTTAATTGATGTCTTGAATCAATCTTTCAAAAGTCTTAAACATGCTAACACATGGAAAGTAGTTCAATCATTACAAACGGCTCTGCTGAGTTTAAAATTGATTTGAAATGCTCAGAAAATGAAGTGCATGGTCTTCTCAGCGTGCCCACAATTGCTTGATGATTTTAGCATTTTCACTTCTGACAGTAAATCCATTAAAAGGGTGTCCTCATACAAGGACTTGGGTATATGGCTAGATGGCAAGCTTTCATTTAACCCTCAGGGGTCAGTTTAACTTACTACCCTCTTAAGACAAAAATGTCCACTTCCAAAGAACTGCTATAAAAACTTAACAAATTAATATTTTTTTCTGCATTAAAGGGTTAAAATCCTCAAAATGATTTATCCTCAAAATTCCAGCCTACCTCTGCACCCTTCTGTGTGTCAGCTCTGGTAGTTACCAGCTAAACTCCCCGGGTTTTAACGGATCTGGGGAAAACTGCGTTCTCCTACTATGCACCATGGACATGGAACAATCTTTAAAAAGATCTAAAATAAGAAACACTTATATCCACTGATGAATTTAAGGGCATCATAAAGAATGTAGTGATAGAGACATGTTCTTGTTTTTCTAGCGAGGCCACTAGTTGTTGTTTTATTGTGGATTTTTGTATTATATGTTGTATTTGTTGCATTTTAAATGGGTTTAGATTTGCTGCTACCTCGGTCAGGTCTCTCTTGTAAAAGAGATTTTCAATCTTAATGGGACTTTCTGGTTAAATAAAGGTTAAATCAAAAATAAAACCTAGAAAAAATTGGTAACTTCTATTTAAAAAAAAGTTAATGAATGCCTCTTACATTAACACCACCCAGATCAGGGTAGAGGAATCAACACCACTCATATAAATTTACCACAACAAATCAAATGACACAAGAACAAGCTTTCGTCAAGGTAAGCCAAATAACTCTCTGATAATGTTTGCTGTTTCTTCATGTGTTCCACTTTAGAAAGTTTTTTTTTTTTTTTTACTTTTGAAGCAGATCATTTTAACTTGCGCAAAAAAAGCCATGTTTATGTTACAACATGTTTCATATTTTCATTCTGTGTGACATTTCAAAGTCTCAAAAAGTTGTATGTATAATTAATGCATTTTAAAGATTCTCTTTTTTAACAGTTGTCCTAAATACCTCCTCAGCTCACCTTTGACTGAGCGAAGAGAAAACCCATAGGGTGAGCTGGACTTCACCAGGTAGCAGAGTTTGGGTTTTAGAGCCTTATTGGTCACACTGGTGACAACTGGTGCGCTCTGAGGGTCGGACAGGTTCACTCCCTGTGCTTTGGCCTGCACGTAGGAAGCTGCATCCAGGACGTGGAATGTGACTGACACGCCACTGTTTCGCACCAGTTCCACCACCTGTCCCGAAGAAACACACACTCAGCTTATGGAGACCCGGTTATCAAACAAGAATACATGATACACCAATACATAATATTGTTAGTGTGAGAGTTAAAATAAACGTAAAGCTTTCTACTTTCTTTAACCTGTATATGTTGGTAGCAAAAAAGAAAAAACCTTTAAATAGTACATTTACCAACTTCTCCTTTAAGAGAGGTTAAAGGAAAAGAATGATTTTTACACCCCTTTCAACTGATTACTTAACTAACAGTATTATTTATTGATGTATTCAGTTACATTGTTGACTTGTCAGATAGCCCTTTACCACATTCTGTCATTGTCGGGGCTCCATATCAATCTAGGAGTGCTCATTGATTTAATTAATGCACTGTGGTGATTCCACATCCCACTTACTTCTGAATGGGACAGTCCATCAACAAATGTTCCATTGACCCGCAGGATGCGTTCTCCATCCTTCATGCCAGCCAGTTCAGCTGGACCTCCCATTTCCAGGCAGCGGATCAGGTGACCCTCCTCAGCATGCTCCACCCTCAAGTAGAAGCCAAACGTATGACCCGGCCTCTTGGTTAGAGAGATCACCCTCGGCTTGAACCCGGCCATGTCCTAACATAGGAGAGACACACACAATCACATGTTACATATCGCAATTTTCTTTATTACATATTTAGAAAATCTAACACATTTAGAGAAATGTATTGATACAATATTGTCAGTAATATAAAATTGCCATTGTCATTTCCATTACAATACACGTGATCATGGAAATAATTTTTTCACACACTAAAAAAAAGGCCCTCATGAGCTTCATGATCTGTTAGCTTGCTAATGCCTGTTTTACTTAGCATTAGCTATTACACAATATAAACTGTTGTTTTTCTTATTATTTGTACATTGAAAGGAAATATGAGCTGTTTGTAAATGATGGCTAATTATTATTATTATTTTTGATTACCATAATGCTATCTTGATTTCCTCTTATTTTAATTCCCTCCATGGAGCAAGCTACTGCATGTCCAGTCTTAAAAATGCTGTGCACCATTTTGCTATGGTTTCCGGGTTATACATCTTGTTTCCTTGAAACGGGGCAGCAGTGTGTGATGGCTTTGAGGTATGTTTTTTCTTCTTTCATGGGTGTGTCAGATGCATTTCCCAAATCGGCAGCAACGTGTATATAAATACATTTCCAATAGATCTTTATCTATTGTACTTATATTTTTGTTTGTATTTCACACTTGCTTTAGAAGGCTTTCCCCCTCTTCATCCTCTTCAGTCACATACTCATCCTATGCAAATGTAAAGTACACATTTTAAACATATTATGCAATGCCCATACTCAGCACCTCAAACAACTGTACTCAGCACATGAATCTGTCCATTTGAGAGTGAAAAGACAATCACTAATCTGGCCATTTTTATTCACTCCTTTTACTTGTTATAAGTACTCTCTAGGAACTTCACCCAGGGGCTTTTGGAACTGTTTATAATTCAATTGTTTATTATTATAGTTACTTTCATAGTTCCCTAACAGAAATTTTAGCAGTAGTACTGGGAGTGGAAAACAATAATGTGGGTCAAACATGTTGAGTTTTCCCATTTGATCTCTGAATAAGCATGTATGTAACTTTATTCTTGTATATTCAAAGGTAATTTCATGCTTACCACAAAACAGGTCGACGGTGCATAACTCCCTCCGGTTGGGTCATGACTGAATGGCAGAAGGCCCTGTACCTTATCTGACCTAGCCCTTTTTGATTTTTTCTCCCAAACTCCATTTTTGAAATAGCGCCTTTTGTGCTCAAAATACTGTGAATGACAGAGTTCATTGTTGCAGTGTTCGCAAAAGCGCCGAGGTCTTTTCTTCAGTCTTTGGACTGCCATCTTCCAACTGACGGCACACCGTGTTTAAATCATGGACATATGCTAGCTCGTCTCGCTAGTTCTTCCGCAAACAATGACCTCGCATGTGATTGGAGGAGCCCGACGAGCCTTCTAGCCCTCGTCCAATCACGTGCGAGCTCGACATGATTCAAGCGGAAGACCTCGCAATTTGTGGCACAGGCGAACGCGACGTTCACAGGCTGTAAATTGTCGTTAACTGCCGAAAATTAGTGAGATTTCCAGGCGATTACGGGGACGAAAATCCCACTTTTCATGCAGTGAATCTAAACGCATGCAAACAATGACCTCGCATGTGATTGGAGGAGCCCGACGAGCCTTCTAGCCCTCGTCCAATCACGTGCGAGCTCGACATGATTCAAGCGGAAGACCTCGCAATTTGTGGCACAGGCGAACGCGACGTTCACAGGCTGTAAATTGTCGTTAACTGCCGAAAATTAGTGAGATTTCCAGGCGATTACGGGGACGAAAATCCCACTTTTCATGCAGTGAATCTAAACGCATGTTTCAATTTCCACGCCAATAAAGCCCTTTGAATTGAACTGATAAAACCCCATCATACTAAAAGGCAGTGCGCATGCGTAACACAACACATGCCACTATTTTGTTTGAATAAACATTTTGCTATGTTTTGTCATGGCTGCAGCCACGTGCTCTCTAGTCACATGACTGTAGCTATGGTTGCCAAGTATACAAAACCCCAAATCCTTGAATTTAAATTCATTCGTCATCATTTGTATATTTGAAGTCAATATTAGGTCAATATTTAATTCAAAATTAAGCAGTTAAATGTCCAAAATGTGGCTCAGGTATAAAGGAAATGTAGCAAAACCACACGTAGGCGTAAATTCCACGTTTTATATATTGAAATAAATGACTGATGTGTGTATGTGTAAATCAACACTGACTAATGGTAGGACAAAAAATGACCAGCACAAGCACTTGAGTCTGCTTTAACCACACTGAGCCAATATGCTGCTTTTTTAGGGTGCTTCGGGTGATTGCCAGAGCACCGTTAGGTGGTCGCTAATACCTCATCACAAGAGGTCATTTATATGGGGAATGTTTAACTATCATACTCACTGCTCTCTCTCTCTCTCTCAAAAAAAAAAAAAAAAAATTCACAATCTGGTCAACAACTATCTACATTTCAGTCTCAAAATATTTATATGATTACACTTAAAATAACTGACCTATACTGGTGTATGTGCCCAAGCTGACAGAGTTAAAGCCCCTTGTTGGCCAAATCCCCGAGAAAGAAAACATGGCCCTCTGCAACTTCATGTCCTCAACCTCCTTCAGCATCCAACAATATATGTCTCCACTGCATCAAACTGTGACTCCACCCATGTGAAATGTTGATCGTCAATTGTTGTAATGGCTTTGGCAATATTGTTCTTTTCAGTTTTATTGATGTATATTATATGTTTAAATTATCTGTTATATATACATTTTTTTTTCTTTCCATACTTATTATCATTGTACATTATTTGTAAATTTGTAATGGCTTTGGCAATATTGTTAATCTACAATCATGCCAATAAAGCTTATTAAATTGAAATTGAAATTAAAATTTTATCATTTAATTTTTGTTTATTCATTTTGGTGTCAAGTAAGTGTGACAAAAAAAAAAAAAAAGGCGTGCTTTTGCTTCTCTTATTTCTTACACAGACACAATAATCACAATTGTTGAAGATTCCCCCTTTTATCAGTTGCAAAAATCCATTTAATAAAACAGAAAATGCTCTGGAAGGATTGGGATTAGGGCATCTATTGATAGAAATGGTGTCTAATATTTGTAACTATGTTTTTATTTACTTTTTAATCACCTAAAAATATGAATCATTGTGTTTTTGTTACCTTAGAATGAGCCATTTATATCTACATATGGAGCTGGTCCTCTTCCACAGAGTCTGACATGTTGCTCTACAGTAACCCAGAATGGACAAAGTTCTCCTACATTCGTACATACGACACCTGGGAGAAGTTTCAGCTCTGCACCCTCACTGCTAGATGCCACTTAATCTTACACACTATACCAGTAACATACGTAGACTATTAACATTTTGAGGCTGTGATATAAAAAGGTAAATTACAGACAGTCACACAGTAACAGGCTATGTTCAACATGTTAATCCAACTGTTCAGTAAAGGAGTGGCTGCAGTTATTAGATTTATTTATAACCTTGTAAAATCTGTCCTCTGTCTCCCTCTTTTCCTGTCACTGCTGTCACCCTTTAAACATCCTCATTTAGCAGCACATAACCCTGGACTTAAAGAAGCCATAGAAGTGCTGATAGTGTCAGATGAAAAGTTAATCTTCCATGTCAGCACTCTAGTGGCAGTTAATGGTTAATAGCGGGCACAGCTGACCGCAGTGACGACTCTCCTTTAAAAGACAGCCTGGACTTTGAATGCACCGTGAAGAATGTCACCGTAATCCTCTTATTCCACTGTTATTTCCATACGTGAAGGTCATAAAGGACGCGTGTGTTAATACGTGGACAGGAGTGCATCCGTGCTGACTGACATAGTTATTATGGGATGCTGTGTGCTCTGATAGTGTGTGAAGTGGTTTGAAGTCAGTTGTTAATTTTTGTATTTATGCCATTTTTTCAACAGCCTTGCACCTCGACACTACAGTCCATGATATCTTTAAGTCTTGTAACCTTAAATCCTTGATTTCCCATATAACATTCTCCTTCTAAAAGAATTAAAAATAGGACATTTCCCCATTGTATAGGAGTGTACACATCTCTGTCTACTTTCCTAACGCTGAACTAACTAATTCATGCTCATGTTGAGTACAATAGCCACACCCAAGACAGTTTTTATGACCAAAATATAGATAGTTGTATACATAATGTTACACACATTTCCTCCATTATGTCTTTGGAAACTTTGTATCCTCTACTAGAATTCAAAATAAAGTTGTGTTGATTTATGCAAATACAAATGAGTAGAGGTGCACCCACAAGAGGGCACTTTGGCGACTGTACGATGAACAGGTCCAGTATCACAATTACAAGACAATGGAGATAATTTAACTGTAGTGCCTTCATAAAACTTATCCACACCATTTATTTTAAATAATGTACCGCATGTTATAAGTTCCTAACCTTTTTGGCTCGTGTGACCCCTCAAATGAAGCACACCTAATAGCCATTTGTGACCATATCAACTGAAAACTTCTATTCATCATTTCATAATCCATCAGATTTAGACGCAACATTGAATATTTTTAGCAGTCTTAAATTGATCTGTCATTATTTGATATGTGATCAAATATGTCAGGAACAACTATTCACAGTACAGTGGAGTGTTGAAATTAAACTCACCAGCTTGTCTCTGCTCAGTGTCCCAGTCCAAAGGAGGAGCTCACCTGTCACCGCTTGGCTGATATCTAACGTGTCTTCAACCTGTCCTCCTCCTCCTCCTCCTCCTCCTTCCCCCCGCTCCCTCTCTCTGCGGGGACTTTGACAGGCCAAAGGTGAGCCTAAAGGCTGAGTTATTTAACAGTGTCTCGTGTCAGGAATGTCTCAGGAGGTGATGGCCCTGTGCAATCTGTACTCAGAAAGGAGATGGAGCCATAAATGAGTCATCTGTTTGGTGGTTAAAGGTACATGACACAGGTGGCGATAATCACTGTTGGGAATCATTATGGTACATACATCACAGTGAGCACTACATTAAGGGGAGTGCATCATGTACATACTAAAATAATGTTATTTTCATGGTAAGTAGAACAAATATAAGTATGTACTCATGTACTCACTGCATGTCTTGACAGAATGATGCTATGCCAGGAAGCCAGTGTCATCTTGGGTGTTCTCTGTGAATCAACAAGCACAGTGTGAAATTAAGGCTGTGCCCTGAAAGTCAAGGATTCAATCATCAGTCAGAGACTCTTCAGTCGACTGAGATTCTTCACGTGGTTGTTAGCCATAATTAGCTGCAGAGTCAGCGCTCTTTGCTTTCATGCTGCTCTCCAGGGTAAAATCACTATGTCAAGTCCTCGCATCCGCCCGGTGAAGATGTGATGAGTACAGGTAGCTGCGGACCCAGAGTGAATCTGAGTGAGATGGAGGCAGCTGCCTGGAAGAGGAGAGGCTTTGCATGATAATGTTATCGTCTGCCTTCTGCTAAAGTGGTGAACTTGGTTTGTTTAATACATCACATGGACGCTGCTGTCACCCTGAAAGTTTGAAACCTGGTTCAAACATCTTGCAGTTCAGTAAAGTGCTGCTTGATAGTTTATATGAACAACTGTAACGTGTGGGATTGATGTGTGGTGGTTGGGTCACTCTCATTGAGAGTACACAGCAGGATGAAGACGGATATTCTCGTAAGCAGCATTTTATTATTCTCCACACATGACACGCTTCACTTCAACATTTCCTGGTTACACTTCCTTGTTATGAGTCACATGTCTCGTAGTTAACCAATGAGAAGCTCAAAGGACTTAGACTGAGGTGAGACTGAGGTGAACTGTATGTGAGAATTACTGAGGCAGATCCAGCAAATTATTGAGCTGTTTTTAACAATGCTGCTGTGAATATTTTAACATTTAAAAAACAAGTGTGAACATAAATGTGTAAATAGTTAACTGTAAAAATACTGTAAATGTATTTTTTTTTTTTTTGCAAATCACTAAAAATAAATAAATACATAAAATAACATGAAAAAAGTTTGTACCATATTTTACCACGTGTACACTCTATTTCTCATTTTTAAGGTACATTTAGTTAAAACGGATTCAGTCTAATTCACTGTCCCAGCAGTAAACTGTACTTCCACGAGGGTTATAATGTTCAGGTTTTGTTTAATCATTTTTAAATGAGGTGATGCTTCAGTTTTATGGTCACTTAGACGGCTGTTGTTTGTGGTTCTCTTGGATTATACTGTGTCATACTGCATGTTAGATGTCTTTATTGTCTCCTGGGGGCAATAAATAGTATTTGAAGCGAGGTATAAACACGAAAACAAAAACACAACAGCCAAAAAAAAAGACAAAAAACCCTCAACTTCAACTCTCACTTATTTTAAGTACTCCTCTAGTTAGCAGTGATTTTCACCTAATGTCATCACAGGTTAAAGTTTAACCTCTTTTCCTTTGTGCATCTCTTGCAAAATGTTTTTTACATGTCAATACAATACAGCTGTAAGAATATATCTACCTGAGAAACCTTCTATTTGAGGGGACTAAATGGGCGTTTATTTTCATAACAACATCCACACAGTTCACAAAGTTCAGGGTGTAGTTTAGCCCTTTGGGTTTATGGTTGCCACGGCCGGTAACTATGGGCGAGTCTTTTGGTTATAAAAGGCTTATTATGATACAGCTGTCCTTGGATGGGACAAAGGTGACAAAAACTCTAAGGCCAAGCTAAATAAATCTGCAAACTAAAAGTTAATTTATTACTGTGCAAACCTTGTTTGTAGCCTGTTTAATTATTGTACTCTGAATTCAGTTAACAGGATATTGATATTTCTCAGAGCCTCCAGGAAAACTATCATTTGTTGTTAAGGTAAAGTGATTTTTCATTTACAGAGTGAAAACAACACATTACGGTCCACTCATCCATCAGCAGTTCTCCTCCTTCTCTTTCTGAAGCAAAACTAATGTTGTAACATTAAGCAGACAGCGTCAAAACAACGATGTAACTGCCGTGGACTGAGGAGACACAACCAAGCAACACCAACAATCATTGTTGAAGTGAGACTCGGGCTGCTTTGCAAAAACATGTTGCTGCCATCTACTGTTGTCATGAGGAGTGTTTCTGGACATTTTCCAAAAATGTACAAATATTTTGTTGGAGAGGTGCGATTTATTTTCTTTGTATGCACATAATGCAACACATACATTTTATTTTGTGTGTCATTTTTTTGTGTCCATGTATGTTTAGGGTATTTACTGACCAATGTGTGTGTTTGTGTGTGCACACTGGAGTGAGTGTATAATGGAAATTAATGCAGTGCAGCAGAGGAAGTGTGCAAATCGAAGAATCTACAAATGAAAAAAATACCCCAAATAAGCCCTGCATTTAAACTGTACATATATAAGGTGCACAAGAAAAAGCAGTAATGTTATCTCACCATCAAATGTAAGTACACTTCTCATTGTGTAAGTAAAGCCATGATGTGCTGATTTGTGTTTCCATTGTCAGTTTAGACGTGCCATGCCACACCTTGCCACACCGGAGATGGACCTTCTCAGGAGTAGGTCCGAAAGCCAGGCGTGGATCAGCCTGCTGCTTTTAAACATCATCACTAAGGTCCAGCTGTCAACAGTTAAAGATACACCTTTAAGAAGGTCGCCCTGTTGTAATGGAAATGCAAATCCCTATTACTGACTTCATGTAAAATTTAAATGCAGGATTTTTACTCATATTTGAGTATTCACACAAGTACGAGATCCAAATACTCCATGACTGAGTACCAAAAGCATCGTGTGTGTTAAACAAACATGGTTTCAGTTATATTTTGCATCTCTCATAAAACATATACTGAGTATCTCTGATACCTAACAAACATCTCCTTTCTCATAAAGCGCTTGCAAAGCTTTTTAGTTGATGCTTTGAAACCTGCATTAGTTGCACTTTTATTTGATCCTCGTCATTTTTTGGCACACTGCTATCCTTCACAGTGAATTACCGCCACCAGCGGTAATGTATATTGACTGATATGCATAACTGTTGGTGGAAAGATCGGCAGATATCCATTACCATCCTCTGCAGTCTGCAGAAATGTGTATCGAGTTGCCCCATGCGCCTGCTGCACGGTGCATATAAAGTTGGGGATATAAACAACACAGGAACCCTCTCACTTCACCACGTTCCAACTTTAAAGGTGCAATTACTGATTTTTTTGGCCACTTGGGGGCAGCGAAAATTATCTGTAAACACGTAATTGACATATCATCACCTTTTAAGTTGATATGATGAACTTATTAGCAAACAGTTGGTTATTTATATCCAAGCAGCATTATCATTCATTTGGAGTCATGGTTTTAGCCACCCTTTTAGCTCTGTTTTGGTCTCCACCCACACCTGAGGAACATTATTGGCTCTTAACCTGCCAAATGTTCAGCTATATTCACCCAACCTGCTCTCACTCTAAACTCATATACATCAGCTTTTGCAATGATTTCAGCTTTAGACACTGACGTACAGAGGCACCTTTCACGGCAGGATGACACACACCAGGTGGCTATTTCTGACACTCCTAGCCACAACAGAATTTGTCACATACTGCTGTTTTGTCAGTGGGTGTCAACGTGAGGCACGCACACACCGAGACACTCTCTGCGATGGTATGATGTGCACCGAGCAGTGGCTATTTGTGACGCCGCTTTCCAGTATAAAGAGCGAGAAAGTCCCTATAGTCCGTGTGGGAAGGGGGGTGATTGGGTCACACGAATACTGGATTTTCACCCAGGCGCCCACTGCTCGTTTCCCATGTGAAACCAAAAGTCATTACTAGAATGTGTAGCATGCTACAGTAGTTGCGTATGTCACATGACGTATATCACTTACATTACAGTAGTAAAAACTGTATGTATTGTAAGTCAAGCCATGATGTTTTGTATACCTAACCACATGGTTTTGTTGCCTAAAGCTAAGGAAATATATAAATAAAAAAACATAATATAAAAACAGTGTTTGAAAAAACAGTATGCATGTAACGAGCGTCAGTTGAGATGCTGTCTGTGAACATCAAGAAACTGATATAGGAGGTTCCCTAATGCACCATATTTTGATGTTTAGGTCCACTGACAAAGTGGCAGTATTTGATGAGTTGGGAGAGCAGGTTGATTCACCAGCTAGGTGCTGACTGTGTCTGTCTACCCTTTGGTACTGAACAGGTGATGTACAGTGAGTTTTTAGAGCTTCTCCCTGAAAGCTAAACTGAGCTGAAACTCACTATAAAGCTGCATAAGGTAGAGGGAAGCTGCAGATTCAGGTGATAATTCTCTGTAGGCTCATCACTACAAGTGACCCCTTTGTCACATTACGATTTGATATTAATTTTTTCATTCATTATCCATGACTACTTATTCTGTTAGGGGTCACGGTGGGACTGGAGCCTATCCCAGCTGACACTGGGTGAAAGGCAGGGTACACTCTGGACAGGTCGCCAGACTATTACAAGGCTGACACATAGATAAAGACATCCATTCACTCACACGGGAAATGTAGAGTCACCAGTCAACCTGTGGCAGGAAGCTGGAGACGCTGGAGAAAATCCATGCTAACATGGAGAAAACATGCAAACTCCAGCCGGCTGGCAGGTTCAAACCCAGAGCCTTCTTGCTGTGAGGCAACAGTGCTAACCACTGTACCACCATACCACCCCAAGAGTTATATATTGTAATGGAAATTATTAATATAATGGAAAGGAAATCTTGTTAATGTAAAATACAGTAGATGCAATGTTGTATACATTGCAACCCATGTCTCTGGTTAAGCAGATGGACTCGGCAATATAAAAGAAATTATGCAATTATGTAATATCTATGCAACATTTAACACTTGTAATGGAAACTTTAGGCCTCTGTACTATGTGCCCCAAAGTGGAAAGAATGTGCAGTAGTCTTGCATTTTATGTCTTGTCAGGATAACACAAGCACAAGTACCTTACATGACATTAATTCTTTGCCAGTGTGTAACAAGCTGTGAGTGCTTCACTTGATGTCCAAGGACATGATGAGATAAGATGGCCCAAACTGCTTTGTCACCCATCTGACGATGCTAGTGAGAGATCCCTGACCTCAGCTGTTGTCAGTGACATCTCCTGTGTTCAGGGCTCACTCTTTGCACTCAGCTCATTCTTGAGTGTTTGTTGTGAGTCCATCTGCAGATGTTGAATTAAACTTTCAGAGGGTCAAGTTTCAGACTTTCTGACTGTGTTTTGTCTTGTAGAAGTTGCCACCACAATATTGTTAAAAAATATTGATTATAGCCACTTTCAGAAAAGAGCAAACTGGGTACATTTATTACTCGCTACCTCTAGCTCAGTGAATATCAATGTTTTTGCAAACAGCACTCAGGTGAAAAATCCCGAGGGCGCAGGACTGTCTGCCACAAATCCAGAACAACAGCAGGAAATGGCAGAATCTGTGCAGGATCGAGGGCATCGGTCTCCCCGCTTGTATACACAGACACTCAGATACAGGTGTATGCACCTTGAGACCGGGCACTTAAGACTGCTGATGGTTCGGTGCTCTGAGCTACCCCTCGATAACACACACACACACCTCTAACCCTATAGCCACACACTCACCGGCCTGGAGCCATGTTTGAACAATCGATCCCAGGGGTCCAGGAGCCACAACCAGAGGAGAGATGAAGTGAGTGGACGGAGACAGAAATTGTCTTCAGCTTGGCTTGGCACTGACGCATTCACTATCCATTACCCTCAGTCATCACCTTGTGTTTGCCGGAATAAAGGAGAGTTTAATGTATTTCCGTGACACCGACCGCCTGGATTGATGAATCCTCTGGTGCTGCAGTTGTTTATTTGACCTGTAACCTTATCTTTGTGGTGTTTACAGTAACAGCAGAAAGTAATGCATATGCTGCAGCACCAGAGGATACAGTCATGAGCTGCACACTGCCACCCCAGCAGCGATTATCTCCAACCTGTCTTCATCAGCAGTGGAGCATCAGTAATCAACACGTCATGCCAGTTTGTGATTACCACACTCAACTGGGAGCACTAGTCTCTCTCTTCATCTTGATTGGCATCCTCACATGGCTTGTTTATCTGGGGTAAGTGGCCCCGCACATGACCTGCCTGAGCCAGCTAATTAGACCAGGAGAAAGATTAGAGCTGGGCCGCTTCAAATAATGGCCCCTTCTCTTTTTTTTCTCTCCGGGAGTCATTTGAGCATTCAGAGGCCAAGCAGTCGGTCCCCGCTCTCCACAGCAATAACACGCCTCAGAAAGCAGCGACATTTTAACCTCCCAAATGTACAGGTGGCAGGGAAGAGACAGTCTCAGCTCATCTCCCCAGCTCGGTACAGCGCAATGGTGCAGATGGATGGAAACACATTATCTTTAAACCTTGATGAAATGATTGATGATAATGGCTTAAGCAAAGGATTGTTCTAATCATGACACTTGCCAGCCTTTAATAAAAGCCATTAATTTTCCACAAACCTGTAGAAACATTCTGTCATTGAACATTATTCAGGATATTAAACATTTTAAGACAACACTAAATCATACATGTAATAAAAATGTTGAATCTCAAAAACCATCAGTGAAAAATATTCAGGCTCTGATTATATCTGGGCAGCACGGTGGTGCAGTGGTTAGCACTGTCACCTCACAGCAAGAGGTTTCCTGGTTTGAACCTGGGGTGGTGCATGCTCTCCTGTGTCAGTGTGTATTCTCCGGGTACTTCGGCTTCCTCCCACAGTGCAAAGACATGCACGTGACTCTAAGGTCCTATTTATACGCCAACGATTTCAACCGGAAACGATTAACTTTAGCTGCGATTTGGCTGATTGTTTACACGACAGCGGCGTTTTGGGTGCCTGAAAACGCAAAGTTTTGAAAATGGCTTCCAGAGTGCAACTTTTTGGAAACAGCACCGTCTCCGTTGTCATGTAAACTTGCAATATGCAGTTCCTCTGAAAAAGGAGACTTTTCACACCTGTGCATTACGGTTCCAGTCTGTAAGCATCAGGGTTGCCAGGTCCGCTCATAAACCGCGACTTTGGGCTTGTTTTTTTGTAAAGTTGCTTACAAATATTGGTAGTCATGGGTTGTGGTTTTCTGGGCTTGTCTCTAAATCTTCTTTTGGGCTTGTTTCCATAGCCGTGGTTGCTTGTTTCTCTCCCAAGATCTGGCAACACTGCTAGGCATGTGCAAGAAAGTCGACCATCACAACAACAATGGTGGACTCCCGAGCTCTGTTTGTGCTGCTCACCCTGTTGAATTTATCAATGCTTCTCCAGCAAAGTGTAGATTTACTGTAGCAACTCCACCTCGTCGTCTCTCCAGACAAATGTTTGTGCGGTTGCCATTTTGTTTGTGTATACATCACCGCTCTATAGAGGGAAGCGCAGGTGCGCAGGTGCATGTTGTTTCATTACAAAGTCACACCGCCAACTACTGACCTGGCATGTATACTACAATGTTTTTGGTGATGTCTGCAGATCTGTGTGCACGGTGATTGTCATCAAAACATTGTCGTTTGAACACGGAACTTTTTTCAAAAGGAAAATGAGAAACAATTCCGTTTTCAGCGGATAGTTTTCGCGTAAACATGGCCTAAATTGGCCGTAGGTGTGAACGTGGGCGTGAATGGTTGTCTGTCTCTATATGTCAGCCCTGTGATAGTCTGGCGGCCTGTCCAGGATGTACCCTGCCTCTCGCCCAATGTCAGCTGGGATAGGCTCCGGCACCCCTGCAACCCCCAACAAAATAAGTGGCCACAGAAAATGAATGAATGAATATATCTGTCAATGAAAATTGAAATAAATTTGTCATATCTAAGGACACATTAGTGCTTTCCTGCTTTCTCTTATAGAGGAATGTTTTTATGCAGCCCGGTGACATCCATCACTGCTGAAATGTTTTAAGATGACACAAGAGTACATGAAGGTCAGGGCAATTTATTGCATTTACTTATATCATTATGATGAAATTCACTGCAGAACCAAAGCCTCATGTAAAACAATTCTATAGAGAGCAATCATATACGAGTATTATTGTTCATTGTCAACTCCTGCAGCACCAATAGAGTCTTTAATCTAAACAACAAAACAGGTTGTTTGTCATTTAAAACTAAACTTATTATTGCTCAAATGCTCCAAACATCAGGACACCATAACATGTCAGAGCCCTCCAAATCACACACCTGTACTGATCACTGCAGAACAGCCCAGTCACCAGAGGGGAATGTTGACACTGTGACGATTCTGCACACCACAAATATGTTACATTTCACATTTATCACACTTTTCTAAAGTGAGGCATGAGATGACTTTGTCACTGGGAGGTGCAGGGGTGGTGGATGGTGTGGCACCTAGGTGAGACACCTGCCAGGTGGCAGACTACCACAGATCACTGCTCAAGACCAACAAAGAGCAAAACTGGCTGTCACTGCTTTTCCACTTTGAATAGTGCCACGGAAAGTCATTGTTTTTTACTAAGACATTGCTGTGTTTCCGCTGGTGATCGTGCCACCAAAGCATGGTATTTTAAACCAAACTATGATCTTTTCCTGACCATAACCAAGTGGATTTTGTGCCTACACCTAACCACACACTAACCACTACTCTGTTGACATGGAAAGAAACATACAATTTGAAGTATAAGCTACACAATTTACATACAAGTGTAATGTATCTGTGGTTTGCAGAGACTTGCAATGCCAAGATCTGGTGAGAGTTAAGGAACCAGTGTTGACTATTAGCAGGGAACAGATTTCACACAGAACATCCATAAAATGTTTCTGAATGAGCGACTGATGCATGGTAAAAACACAGAAAAAGGATGTGGAGGAACCACTGCAGACATTTTAATATCACAGGATGTAATTAGTCTCTTCTAGAGCAGAGGTTAATGTGGTAACAATGATGATTTTGATTATGATAAGCAAGATACAATAAGGAAGATAACCTTTTCAAACTGTGACTTAAAACGGCAGTGACTCATACTGTACCTTGGATCAACAGCATGTTGATCCAGAAGACAGGAAGTGCACTCATGTGCCACATGAGGGCGGCGGTGCGCACGTAAAACAACTACAGCTGCTTTTAGTCATGGGTCTGTAAAGAGCATGAGGTCATCCATCCATCCATCCATTATACCCGCTTATCCTTGGGGGTCGCAGGGAGGCTGGAGCCAACTCCAGCTGTCATGGAGGGGCCAGCTACACACATGACAGGTCGCCAGGCCGACACAAAGAGACAGACAACTATTGACACTTACATTCACACTTAATTTAGAGTCGCAAAATAACCTGCATACTCAACGCATGGACACACTGCTTCACATTGTTTCCTCTCTTTACTCAGATCTAGTCTCTGAATTCTTCACATTGTTAATTTAAATTGCCCAGGCAGCTTTACAATAGATCCCAGGCTATTTTTGTCACCCTGAAACTGAAGAGATATACTTAGGGCCTGTCACTTTTTAGGTAAGACAAGATGATGTGGACTCAGATATGGCTATCATTAAAATAATAATAAATTAAAAAAGGCATTAACTTATTCGTTAGCACATTGTTGCTGCACTTTATACTTCCAGCTGAGCTCATTAAACTCCTTAATTACTTTTAACCCCACAATGCCATCCCTTCTTTTATACCTTAAGAAAATTAATTAACTCTTCTTGTGAATGATTCACTATGTTGTTTCATTCAGTAATCCCATAATACCCGCACAGGGTGGCTATGTTTCACACATGGAAAAATGATTCATGTTTTTTCATTTTATGGTTTTTATCGAGCTTTATTAACTCGAGGAAACATCCCTCACACACACACACACGCCATCCACCCACCCACCCTATATGACATTAGTCTCCCACTCCACTCTGCGCTCACTCGCTCTCTCCATGCGGTTCACTTGGCACAGGCGCAGCCGTGCGCCGCGCTCCTCCTTTATCCTGGCGCGCACCGATCCTTTGATTGAGGCGTGTGGTGCCAAGTGAGACACATCTACGGCAAAGGTGGGAAAATAAACGAAAAAAATATATAGTTAAATGCAGTTTTGTTTTAATATTTGTTTTGCAGAAGGTGGAAAGCGACAACTTGCCTCGGTCTCAAGTGCGAAGAACCATGGATGAAGAGTTATTTTTACCACTTTAGAGGTTCAGGCACACATTGGCAAAAGGTCTGGATCGAACTTTAGAGACGGCTTTAAATAAATAAAAAATAAACATGGATCTTTATGCGCGAAATGAGACATTTACATCTCCCGAGTGGGTCGGAGCGCAGACTGATGCGCTGCAGAGCGGAGCCGGTAACGGGAGCTTGGAGACATCAAACATCACCAGCGGCAACGATTCCACAGACATACCTCATCGCGTGAGGCACAGAGGTGAGTGGACACACAGATTACTCAACGTTCATCATGTGAAGGTTAATTGAAACGCGAAAATGTGACCTCATTTTATATGAAATGTCTTCCCTGCCTTGGCTCTCCAGACAAAACTCAACTATGCAGCAAGGATATTAATTGTAAATACCCTCAGTGTAACGATAGGGTGTTAATGAAGGTTTATTGAGATGTTAGGCTGACAGGGCAGAAGATTTTTGAACTGAACAGAGGATAAACTGACTTCAAAAAACGACAGATAAAAGAAGAATTTGTGTAAAGTTTGGCTCATAATTAAAAATTCTACTCTAAAAAGCAGATGTGAATTTATCATTTTAGTCATTAATCAATCTGTGTTCATAACAGAGCAGAATACCCTGATACTCTGATGTGCCAGACTCTATTTCTCAAAGTAAAGCTGCATTACTGGCCTCTCTTTGGCTTTACTTTGAGGGGAAATTGATGGAAACAGGATAAACCTTTATTGATCCCCACAGTGGACATTCAGGTGTTTACAGTGAAACAGAGATTAGAGAGCAGTCAGAAATCAAATCCTGGGCGCACAGGGGATTGATTCATAAAAAGAAGTCAAATGGGTTCATATGTGCTGCTGCTTTCTGCTGTTTTTCAATTTAGTGTTTCTGTTTTATGTACTGTATAATGTAAACATTTCCAATCCATTTATTCAAACTGAGGGTGTAAAAATGTGTCTGCATATTGTAGGTTGGACAAACCATTGAGGAAAATATGTGATTCGGGACTACATTAATACAACTGACTTGACTTGAGCTTGTGAACAAGAAAGAACAGTAAAGTGCGTCATCACTCCTGCAATTTCCTATCTCCACCTACAAGCACTATTTTATCAATCAACACTTGCTATTTCTATCCCTTAACAGTTGTCAGGGTTTCCATGTGTTGATGAGGTGTGTGCGCACTCGTGCATGTGTGTGTGGGCTACATGAGTGCAGAAGACACCGCGGAGATTGAGCACCTTTATTACGCTGCTGCGTGTTGTCAGCTCAACATCATAAGTGAGAGACACGAGTTTGTTAACTGAATGATTTCACTCCATTCCTGTGTTAACCTCACATCTCCTCCACCTGCCACTGATGAGTAATTTCGAGCACCCAGCAGTGAGTATGACCCATTACACTGAGCTAAATCAGTACACTGGAAACCCACTGGGGACACCTGTGACAAGTAGAGATCAAGACTGTCATGTCTAATAAGAAGTGCAGCAAGTTAAGTTGGGAGCTTAAGCCATTTTTACACTGCCCACACGCTGTGTCACTTACAGATTATCACCTCTCTTCAGTTTGGATTTTTGCTCTCTCTATTCAGCATTCCTGCTGTGTCTTCCAGCAGGACCACACACCCATCTTATAGAGAGAAAAAATGAGGATGTCTGACCCCGCACAGCTGCTGTCACCATCATTACTCACTCCGTCACCTCAGAGTTTATTTCTCCACTACATTCGCCCATCTCATTCTATCTCCTCTCTCTGTCTGTCACTCTGACATTTGATCTTTATGGAGCACTTAGAGTTGTGTGTCATCATCAGATTCCCTCATTTTTCTGCAGACCAGGGATATAAGAGCATGTGCCATGGACCACTTATGGTCTCCCCACATACTGTATAGTCTGCAGGTTTTCATTCTCACCAAGAGGCTCTTAGAATGTAATCTTTCCTCTCAGAAGGATATTTCCTAGCAGTGAGACCAGCTGGGGGCAGAGCTCAGACTTGCCAAAACCAACAAATCCACAAAAATAAACGACAAAATACATTGTTTATATTGGCCTTTCAATGTATCCACATACAGCAGTTTGTATGACATCTTACAAAAATGCAAATACAATGATTCATATGATATCTAATAAATTTGCATCCCAAAAATGGCGTCATCAGGTTATACTTGACCTAAAGCTACACAGGTTTGATTTGGAAAATCGAACCTAACCTGACCTGCCTAGTAAGGCATCGTCATGTTATATATTTAACGTTAAGTTCCATACATAATGTTAAGTTGTGTTGGTTAGGTTAAGGAAAATAAACATGGTGACAATGTATCTTGAAATATCTCAAAGTTCACTTGATTTCAGATGGGACAGGAACACCGGTCTCCTGAGGGAAGTCCTGTGTTTTCCTCCTTGTGTTGACTTTTGCTCGTTATACTACTTCCTTCTAATTCTGGTGCGTTACTTTTATGATGCCCCTTTTCAACACATTCTCACTCCGACCTTGTCACATATCAATGTTTGGCCATGGACTTCCCACGTCCAGATACAACATGAAAGGTAACTCGGGAGTGTTGGTTTTTGACGTTCTGGGATGCAGTGTCAAGATATGCCTGTATCCTGCACTGTCTTCTTTCAAAACACACTTTAATTTTCACAGGAAGTTCATCGTTTACATAGTCTCTTTCAAAATTACGTTGGTAAATCACTGCTAGGTAAAAAGAACAGGGTTTGGCTTTATAATTTTACGGAACGCAAACAGCGCTCTCCCGCGTGAAAGTTGGTGTTTGTTGGACCCATCCACCACCCCTCCTGTGCGCCCACCTTAGAATTTTATCGCCTTGAATTTTGTTGGTGTCCCACCCTTTGTCCCCCTGACGCTGCTGAGTGACATTAAACTATAATGGCGACCGTCCATGTGTCATGCCAACATTAAAGGATGGCTTTTTCATCACTGTCTGATGCTGTAAGTCACCAGTGAGACCGGGTTGCCCTTTTAGGAGGATGTCATTGTTCGTCAGTGCCTTCCAAAACTTTTCATTACCAAAATAAATCAGTTTTGTGATTTCACACGCTGTGTCACATGCTAATGGTCAGGGAACGGTTGTCACCATACTGTCAGTAGGAAACAGGAAAGAATACAGCAATTTCCTGTCCTAAGGTTCAACATGTTGTTGACCTATCCATCTCAAGCCCCCAGGGATGGAGCTGGGCTGTGAGGCCAATTTGACATAGTGGCCAAACCGTGTCATTACAACTTTTAGGTCCATCACATGATGCCAGTGGAGGTCCATCAACTTTCAAGTGTGAACACTTAAATAGCCCGTATTTAAAGCATTATGTCCTAAAAGTTGTAAAGTTATTATGAACTGTCATGTGAGTGAGCCAGAGACCAAAGGTTTGGGAAGCAGGGTTAAAGGAAATGTTAGTGCGCTTGCTCTGTTGGCCCTACAATGCAGAAGATCTGGGTAATATCAGATGCAAAAGTTGAACTTTTTTGGGTTCATGTGCCATTAAGCGGCCTTCATAGGAATGAACGGGGCCCGGCATCCAACGCTGCATCCACTTCACTTTTTATATCCATGATTGATTGCTACCACTTCCTGATGCAAATTTTCTAACCCTATAATAATGTCGTTTGACTTCTTCCTTTGTTCCTAATGGACAAGAGTAATGATTATACAGTCACTAGAGGGCTTTGCCACTTGAATGTAAACTTAAGTTGTTTTGGGGAACTTGCTGAAATCCTGACGTTTCTCTTTGAGGGACAGTTACTGAAACTGTGTTGTTCTGTCTTAATCAAATTTAAATCAGGAAAGCTTTAGATTATTATCTAAATGGAAACTTCAACTTATATACAATAGAATATATAAAAATAAAAGACATAGCCGCCATGATTTAAGCCACTGGTTTGCGGACTCACATTTGGAAGGTTTCAGCATTTTGGTGGTCATGTTGGACATTTGGAGCCAGAAGTGACCTGATTTGGACAAGAGGTTGAAGCTGGGAGAGCACAAGGGGTGGATCTGACTAGACACCTCAACTGGGGTGACAACCTGTGACTCATGGTGGCCACGCCCTTAATTGTACGTGAATTAAACTCCAGTAAAGTTTACATGAAAATTCACCTCTGTACATTTGTCATGAAGTAGGAAATTAGCTATAGACACCAAAATTAATTTTGCACCAGGCTGTAAACTTGTTTATTTCTGCTGTAAAGTTTGACACTTTAACATTGGGGTCTATGGGGATTTACTCACTGTCAGAGCCAGCCTCAAGTGTCCATTCAAGGAACTGCAGTTTTTGCAATTTTCAGCCCCGGAGGCTGTCGCTCGATAAATATGAATTTACTACTCATCATGGCTCTTGAGGAGCTTTGTGATGTTGGAGTAAATAACCCTTAAGATTTTATCAGGCTCTGAGACATCAGGTTATTAAAGGAAAGCCTGCCTTAGACACCGGTGATGTGGTGTTTGAACGACATTTACCAGACAGGGAGGGTCAGACAGTCTTTTTTTTTTTTTTATATCTGTCTGGAGCACGTTCCTCACTTTTATTGAAGCGCAGCACTAAATCACAGGAGTACCCTTTTAATAGTGCAGAATGCAACCCATGGGTTATTGATATCTCTGCGAGATATTTCAGTGTTTAAATACGTCACTGCTTTGGGAGATTTTCACCATGGATACTGGCATCTATCCATGACACAGTCTCCAAACACATGCAAACACATCTCAAAGCGAGGAAAATACTTGCCCAACTCTGGGAGGAAACATATCGCTCAACCACAAACACCTTTCAAAATGTTTTCACGCTGGATACAGCTCAGGTGTTATTTTGGATTTGGAACAGAAACCTGCAGACTCTGTAAGTGCTTCATGGCACATAGTTTGGCACCCCTGCTGTAGACTTGATATCAGTTATAATGGTTTTAAAGCAATCTTGTCAGACACTGTTTACTACACAAGACAGAGGTGAATAACTGTGCATTTATAGAGTCAATAAACATGTTTACAGGTTGTCAGGGATACTGGCTGATCGGGGAGCAGTTCATCATACAACAACAGTGGGAGGTCATTACTTTGGAGGTGATGATGACTGTAGCAGGAGGGGTTATCAGTCACTGCCAGGAATGAACCACCATTTTCATTCCTGAACACAAGGCAATTTATCCCTCACAAAAGGCATTTAGACAAAAAATATTAAACCCTCCACTGCTTTTCATTTCCCTCTTCACTCCCACCACACCACTTCTCTCGGCACTCCATTCCCCCCTGTTTGTGTGTATTTTACTATCTCCGTCGCTCACATCCTCTCATCTCGCTGCTTGTTGAGAGCTGAGGTGTTTAATACATGCCTGCACTGTGAGCCAAGCAACCAACATGTTGTTTTGTAGTCTGACCGCAGTGACCAGGGACTCTGCGGCTCGTGTGTTGTATTCTGTCAGTCAACAGGAAGTGATATGGTTCAGTGCCTCTATCAACTGTTGGAGGGGGGTGCAGTTGGCTTAGTGACAAGGCTTAGATGACATTTACTATGCTGGATTAGCTACTAGCTGTGACATTTACCAATACCTCGGTCTTACAGGAGCAGAGCTGGCTTTTCCCTGATAGGTGCAGCGAGACGACGGGCCAACTGGGACAGAAAGTGACACACGCTGCATATGTATTAGACGAAAGGAGGGGGGGGATAATTCACAGTCAATAAGAAACAGATGAAACCTTAAATATTCATGGATGAACCCCATTATTAATTCATCCAAGATTTCACTGCATATCTAACTATAGCCTGTGCTGCTGCAGTTAACTTTCCACTTGAGTTATTTTTGAATTATTGTTTGCAGAGAATCTGTTCATCTGCCTCTCACATCTTACACTTAAAACAACCACAATGATGCTTTTAAATCAATGTTACACAAGAGGTGAAAAAGTTTTAATGGAGTTTGCATTTGCACGATGCACAGGTGCCTAATACAACAGACATGGTGTGTGTATGTGATGCGACTGTGGATAGGGATACATTCCAGAGACAGTATGTCCAGGTAGTGCACTCAAATAAGACATAAACTGTAGATAAATTGAGGCAGTGCTCGACAAAATTGTATGATTATTTTGGATAACTTCAAACAGAAAACCTCTGGAAGTTGCAACAAAACCATTTTATCAAAATCCTGCTCACAGAGCCTCTAGTCTGTAAACAGAGAACAGACTGTGTGCCAGAGCCAATGGTCAGACACGGCTGATGGGCACTGCACACACACACGCGCGCGCGCGCACACACCCGTGAAACCGGCTTCCCACACCTCCAATGCTACAGGCTTCCCTTCTGTCATTTGGCTTTTTAAACTGAAATAGTTCTTTAAATAATTGGTGGAGCGGAGTGCAAACTAAAAGCTGCCAATTTGGAAGTGTTGATTGTAATGGTTTGTTTTTTTTCTCCATAAAGTTGTAGTAGTATAGAGGTGTCAGTGTGAAAGAGATCAGAGTATTTTACTACAACAAAATGAACCTATAATGCATTTTAAAGGGACAGTTCACCCAAGAAACAAAAATACATATTTTTCCTCTCAGCTGTGGTGCTGTTTAGTAGTCTAGATGTTTTTGGCACCAGTTGCAGAGCATTAAAGATATCGGTTGTAGAAATGTCTGCTTTCTCTCAAATATAATTGAACCAGATAGCATTCAGCTTGTGGTGCTCAAAGCAGCAAAAAATACAGCTGCCAACTGTATCACAGCACAAAAGGAAGCGTACTAAATCACAGATGAGCAGCTCTTGCTCACGACAGCATGAGATGTAAACATGACTGGCGTCCGCCTTGGTTGTGATATAATGTTAGCCAGCTCAGTGGTGCTAGGTGAGCTAGCAGTAGATGCAAGCTTCCCTTTGGCGTGATACCATGATCTATTTGACAGTCGAGCTACTACAACTTTATGGGCTGGCTCCAAGAGCAAGTCAATCCCCACTGAACTTTACTGCAGAAATAACCATTTTTTGCATTTTGGTACAAAAACAGTTTTGGTCTCTGTAGCTAATCACTATATTGATTACAACTGTACAGTCATCTCTGTCTCCAAAAATCCAAGATAGCGATGGCCAAAGTGCCAAACTCAAGGTTTCAAAACAGGAGTCCACAAACCAGTGGGTAATGTCACAGAGGCTATGTCCATTATTTTTATCCAATCTATGGGATTCTGTTATAAACTTAAGTATTGGGCAAAGTTTAAATTTACTAGTGGTGCTAGATGTTACTACAGTTCTTCTTTAGGTGGACAGGATCTTATAATTGTAGAGATATTTCAGTCTGGACCAAATTGTGGACAAACATATCAACATTTCCATCCCTACAAACAAACAAACAAAAAGTTGTGGTTGCAATATTTTATCATGTCAGCTCAGAGTAATTTCCCTGGAGGGAGAACTGCAGTGACTGTGACTTAACACATTTTAAAATATTCCTTCAGTAGCTTTTGATATTTGTCTGGCATCAGTTTTATATAAAAACTTTGTGACTTTGTCACCTTAATTTGTCACATTATATAGGATGTCTTTTTTGTGGCTTCCCATCAGTGAGAGTATGATCATTTTCTCCTATGGTACTGGTACAATATTAATGAATCTGTCTGTCTGTGCATCGTGTCTAGAGCCTCTCTAAATATCAGGGATTTGTCTGCCAGTTGTCTGTCACAGGTGGTGAAATACTAAAAGCTGAGCACTGTAGGTGGATTATTCATTATGTACCCACATCAGGAGCACCATGTGCAGCACAGCTGTGTAGACCAGCGCAAATAGGAATGCCATTTGAGCCATTCATCATATCTAACTCTTTCTCAGCTAAATGCATCACAATGTTCACCAGCTGGTCACTAAATCTGTCTGGCTGCTGTTTTGGTATTGTGCAGTGTGTTCATCAGAGCTTTGTTAGCTGTAAACTGCTGTTGTGGGCTTTAAAACAAAACAATAACCCAAAAGATGCTAAAACACACCTTCAACAAGTCTGGTCTTAACCCTTATGTGATATATCAGAATGTATTTAGATCTGACTCAAAGTAACGAGTCAGTCCCTCCAGGATTTTTCGGGCCATTTTTGGGGTTGTTGCGGCCTGAAATGTTTGATTTCATGCCAGTTTTTCCTAAAAAATTGCACTGTATGTTGCGATGTATGGATGTTTTGAGGCATTTTTTACAATGAAATTACTGGGGCAAGTGACACCTGCAAAAATAGTTGCGATGCTTTCTTTGATTAGGAGCACATTATCATGAGAATTCAGTGTTTCCCATAGAATTAGAACGCCTTTGTGATTTTGGGCAAGCAGCAACAGCTGATCCCTGACAATCAGTTGTTGCTGCTGTACGAAGCATCACAGAAGGATTGTCTCTCGGAGCCACTCTCTGCCTGGTTAGTACAAGTCAGTGGTGTAAGGTAGTTGTGATGTGCCCCAGTACACGCTATTATGACGGGCCCTAGAGCATGCTATTGTGCACATATTGTCTCGTCACATGATCAGAGACTTGATATTGGATTACATCAACACACATATTACCCAACAATCATCATTGCATATCTGTTTATGACAAAAAATACCAAAGAACAAAAAAAAAATATTGATTTAATTCAACAATTTTAATAGTTATTATAGTTTGTGTAGAATAAGCATTTCATTTTGTTAAAGATGCTATTGACTATTTTAGAAAAAAAAAGAAGATAAAAAACATGACACACCTTTTTCAAGGGCATATATAGCAAATGGCACTCTTTTCAATTTAATGAGTTCTTCTTTGAACACTGGTATATTTCCATGTTGGCAGTCACTCATAAGGGCCTATTCTCCACTCACTCCCTCTATGGGCCCCCCCACCTAACAGGCCCCAGTGCAACCACACTGCCTGCACTGTCTATATTTATGTCCCTGGCACGAGTTAACACAGCAACTGTGACTAATATTGAACACCGAGCTGTTAAGCATTCCCCTCCTCGCACTGACACCCAAATAGCTCAACTCTGTTGTTAAAATCATTAATAACCACTGGGTAACGTTAGCTGTGTGATGCCAACAGTTAGCCCTGTCAACATGTGTGTGTGTGTGTGTGTGTGTGTGTGTGTGTGTGTGTGTGTGTGTGTGTGACTCTGTCCCAGGTGTGGAGCTCACACTCCTGCAGCAGTAGTCTCAGTAGTCGCTGTTGTAGTTTAACCACCAGCTTTCACCTGGGAGGCCGGTGTTCGCTTCCTGTAAGATTCTTTTTTCCTAAACCCAGCCACATGCTTTTGTTGCATAAACCCAACCACGTGTGAGTGCTGGCAAAACATAACCGTATGTATTTGCTGCTGAAGTTAAAAAGACGTCAATTCGTGGTGTTGTACTTACGTAGTGCATTTATTTTGAAATTGACTGTATGCAAAAGGAACGACTCCTGTGAAAACAGAAGTGTATTTTGAGAAAAGACAATGCATGTAACAGGCAGAACTCTACACGGTGTCCCAGAACATCAACAACCAACACACCCAGGGTACCTTCCGCGCTGTACCTGGCCGCGGAAAGTCCGTGACCAAATGTCGATATGTGATGAGGTCGGAGTGAGAATGTGTTGGTGGTGCACAGCTATACAATGAAATAAGATTTTACCCATTTACCATACTCAAATTTAGGGTAAAGTTTACACTACTCTGTATTGTTGATATAAATGCTCTCAATCCAGGTGTGTTTGTCTCTTTATGAAACATTTATGGCTTCATTTACAGCTTCTAGATCATAAATGCCATCATGTTCTGTAATCCCTGTAGGGAAACTGCACACCTGTTTGTGTGTATCATAACTTTAAAGCTTTTAAAAAAGAAAATGGCTGTATACCAAGAATATTCATTTAAACAGTCTTGTTGAACACTCATGCATCAGTATAAATAATAAATCTGCCAGTGAGGCTGTAGAACTGAAAACAGCAGAACAAGAGTGCTCAACTTCATCGAGCAGAAATATTTATCTGTGCTGCACGTTGGCCAGTGAGCACAGGTAGAGCATTAGTGAGCCAAGTGATTAATATAAATGCTTCCATTCTAAACACAGGAGCAGGAGCAGCTATTGGAAATGCTGGCCTGAAGGAACTGGTAAATGTGCTGAGGGAGTTATCAGTGTTTCCCGCACAGCCAGCGAACACACAGGAAAGCTAATTGGCTTCGTCTAGGTGGGGGCCAGTGTAACATATTTCATTAGGTAAGAGAGAGAGAGAGACAGTAATAAAGAAGAGTGTTGGTTTCTCTCTCTAACCAGTCGTCCGCCTGCACATTTTCATTATGCTCATGCAGACAAATGTGCACAGACAAACACAAAATTAAACACTTTCAGTTTCTTCCATTTGCAAGCCTGCTGTGGTTAAGAAAAACTCTGATGTTCTGTCAGCAGAACAGTAACCACCATATTAGAGGTAACTGCTTTTTATTTGCATAGGAGTGTGGGAGACAGATGGTGAGGCCTCATGTCATTAGATGGAAGACTGTGTGTGTGTGCGTGTGTGTGTTTCTGAGAGAGATGAAAGCAAGACAGAGGAAGACAGACTTTTGCTGACCAAGCTGAGCCTGAGTCCATTGCTAAGTCTGCCAGTTAAACACAAACATTTCAGAGTGGTTGGGTGGAGGCAAGAGCATTAAATCAATTAAGTGACATGCCATCATCCTACTTTATGAGCCACACATCTGCCCATATGGATTTAGAGAGGCCAAATTCCATTTTTGATTGTCCCTTTTATCTTTATACCAGCTCTTGTGCTACAGATTTTTGCAGCTCAACCCAAACTGTAGACTGCTTTTTGATAAACACACAGATTATGTGCCCGAGCCAGCTGAGCACAATTCATATATTTACATCCCAGGTGGATGACTGTAAATCAATATGGCTCAGGCTCAGGGTGATGTCTAACAGATGTGACACGGGCAAATGGGAATATATATTTATTTTTTGAACATGGTTTGTGATGTTCAGAGTCAGTGAGGTGTGATACCTGTGATCCTCAAAGGATAACCTTGAGGATGCTGCTCAGCGTGAAAACATGAATCAGCTAAAAGGGCAAGCGGAGAGCGCGGACCTCCACCAAGGATAACAACCCAGTCTTTTATGATATGCAAATCTGCAAGCATAAATGGACCTGCATTTATATAGCGCCTCTCTAGTCATCCGACCACTCAAAGCGCTTTTTACATTATGAGTCACATTCACCCATTCACACACACAATCATACACTGGTGGCCGAGGCTACCATACAAGGTGCCACCTGCTACTCAGTTTTTAACACATTCACACACTGATGGAACAGCCATTGGGAGCAATTTGGGGATCAGTATCTTGCACAAGGATACTTTGAAATGCAGGCTTTAGGAGCCGGGGATCAAACCGCTGACCGCTGACCTGCTCTACCTCTGAGCCACAGCCGCCCCGTAACCAGTATGTCTGGCTGTATTTCCAAAACTATCAGAATTATCTCAGAAAATGGTTGTGCCTTGCTTTAGCCTCATCATCTCTGCTGTGCATTTCTAAAATGAGAAATACGTTACATATAACATATTTGTGAAAAGCAGAAAACACTCTATCATGTACATATGGACACATATCAAAGACTGAAATAACATCATGAACGTGGCAACTTATTATCAAAAAAAAACAAACCACTTGTTACAAAACAATGTATTTCAGTCAGAACCACTTTGTCAAAAGAACTTGCGGTATTATATTCGGTGGTATGGTTCTGTTCTGGGGCCTCTCTGCCTTTCCTAGGCCTACGCAGAAAGCCTAAGATGGAAAGAGCACACCTCTCTACCCCTCCATGCGCCTAAGTGGAAACCTAAGGCAGAGAGACCACAGCTGTCTGCCCTTCCACATGCAAACAGGAAAGCCTGAGGCACAGTGAGCAAACCTTCCTGCCCTTCCATGTGCCTGCATGGAGAGCCTACCCCAGAGGATTACTGGTACCTATGAATATGGATTATGATATGGACGTATCTTGTCACAATTGAGCTTTACTACCATTTACTGGATTTTAAGATCTAGGTATTCCACCATGGCCAAATTTTCTATCTGTGAACAACAGTAAAAAATTATTTGTGTATTCACTCTGTAGTTTGGATCTACTCTGACATTGAAATGTTTCTTTCCTCGGGCTGTGTTACACCTTTTCATGAAAGTGCCATGAAAATCGGTCCAGTAGTTTTTCCACAATCCTGCTGATAAACAAACTAAACCGAGCTGAAAACATCACCCCCCCTCCGCCCAGGAGACTACCTCACCAGGGTGCTGCATTTATGTTGGGTAAATTCGAGTTGCTACAGGGCGTTAAGTGAAAGTCTGTATCCCCCCCCCAGTCAGCTACCACCACCAACAGAATCTAATTTTGCGGGAAACACTAAATGTCATCAGATTTGAGTCACGTAGCCGTGCGGATGGCTTTGCTACAGTGTTGCTGTCTTTTTTGAAAGCTTTCCACTTTTAATTAAGAGCGGAAGGAAAGGAAATAGACCAAGAAATAAAGCAAAGAAAGCAAGATGGGAAATGGTTAAAGATCAAAGCGAGATGCCTGAAAGATGACAATGGGCTTTTAAAAAAGCCTCATAGAAGCGGGTGCAGTGAGTAAAAAGACAAGATGGAGACAGCAGTACGTTTGGTTGGTGTTTTGCAGGAAACAGACCCTCTCTAGACGTCTCACAGATTCAAGTCTTTGTAATTTACCAGTGCCTTTGAGGAACTGTTGCTGTATTTTCAGGGGATTAAGGAGTGTGTTTGGTTGCACACACCTCTGCAACTGTGTGAATGAAGTGTGGTCTTATGCATGTGATGTGATTTGTGTCCTGAGGCTGTTGGGAGCCTCTAATCCCCAGGATACAGAAGCAGTGGGTAGCCTGTTAAAAAGTGTTGTGTCTAAGCAGGGAGTGAGGTGAAGATAACAGAGAAACCTGACAACATAGTCTTTACAGGATATAATATGGTAAATCTAATGGCTGAGGGCACAGGAAGGCTTTGGGCTGGAGGCTACAGTATTTTTTTGTAGGTGAAAATGTTTATGTTGGAACCCAAATAGAGAAACAGCAGCTAATTAATAGTAATTGGGAGAGAGTGAATATCCACATGTGCACACACAAAATCATAATTGAGTTTGTCTAATTATACTGTTTATACAATTTATACTTTTATGACCTGGCAACGCCTGTCGCAACTAATCGGTGGCTTGCCATGCCAGCAGGAACATTTACAGAACAACAGCTATCAAAAACAAAATCAGCCTCATTTTGTCTCATCAGCAGAGACTTAGTTGGACAAAGCAGTACTCAGACGCATGTCAGTTACGTGTGTTAATCTGTTTATAAGTGTGTCTTATTGTAAAAGGTCATAATGGTCCCACACCTGTGCCGTTTTCCCTCCCATTCCAACCAGATGGTGCAAGTTCACTGTAGACAGAATCACGGGTAGAGAACCACTGCATGTAAAATAAAGCGGGCAATGAGCGAGTGCTGCCTCAGTTGGTTAGTTTTTAGCCACAAAAACAAAAGGCCCATATAAAGAAGTATACGCTATATTTAGAATATGTTCACTTCTGTCCTTTTGACTGCCATTTCCAGTGGGGAGCTGAAGCTCTTATCTCAAAGTTACCAGACTCCATTGAGAAAAACAGTAATTTTACTTCACTGTACACAGGTGTTGCTGGTCAACTGCTGCCTTGATTGGTTAGTGTGTAAGGTAAAGCAGAGAAAATATTCCAAATGTAACATAAAATGGAGTGGGTAAAGTACATTTTGCTGCAGTCTCAGTCCACAGTAATACATTTTACAGCTTACATGCCAGTAGATCTGGTTTATCAAAACAGGAGCAAAGCAACACAGAACATAAAATAAGCACAGCAGATACGTCAGATAGGTTGCACCACTGTGTTTAACTATATATCTTTAAATGTTAAAAGTAATGGTTGAAAATGACAAAAGAAATAAAGTTATTGGGTTTTTACATTTCACAGTTGTCTATCTAGAAGTGATTGTTGTTGTCAGCACTACGTCTCAGTTTGTTCTGTATGCTGTAAGGATGATTTCAGTAGTGTTGTCTTGCTTTGGTCTGAATCAGGGACTTATTTTGTGACAAAGTTGTATATTTGCCTAGAGTTGGTTTGTGTTCTCACGGCAGCATTTACAAGCGGACCAGATCAAATGCCTTGTGTGAGAAAGCTGCTCTTGATTGGTCAGAATTTCCATGTGGGAAAAATCCAGGAAGTAAACAAAACGCTGAAGAAGAGTACACTGAAGGCTCAAGGTTTTCAGGAGCAATCAATCAGTGTGATCATATTGATCATCATGTAAAACAGGACTGGTGGTTCAGAGGGGCAACACACTTAACATGTCCTCTACTTCTGCCTTTCTCTATACCAGATGACGACCACACGCTGCGGATCCTGCTCTACTCGCTCATCTTCTTCCTGAGTGTGTTCGGCAACCTGCTGATCATTGTGGTGCTGACGGTCAATAAGCGCATGCGCACCGTGACCAACACCTTCCTGCTGTCGCTCGCTGTCAGTGACCTGATGATGGCCGTGTTCTGCATGCCCTTCACCCTCATTCCCAGCATCCTGAAGGACTTCATCTTTGGAGCTGCCATGTGCAAGATAGTGTCCTACCTCATGGGTGAGAGAAGGAGGAGCTGTGGGGCACATTCACAGACTTTCTATCTGTATATTTGACATCATACTCTACATTCATACCTACATCCAAAATGACCTCCGTGTTCACATATTCACTTTTGCCTGTATACTATAACAGACACTCTGTAGTAAGCGGTGAATGAGCTGAGGAGAATATATAGAGCATAGCGAGCGATTGGGAAACAGATCTGGGCTCAGTTGATATACCCAGAATCATTAAATGTGGCCTCTGCATGTTTCTAAACTGCAAAGACTGGTCATATCAAGTACAAATACATCATTAAGAGCATCAGGTACATAGAAAATATACAGAAATAACCAATCTTAAGTAAACGTTTCCCGTACAGGATAAATTTTACTATCTTTAATGTTAATGGTCATCCATTTTTTTTAAATCTGAAGAATTGATATGAACAAAGCCACGTTTTAAAAAGGTAATAAAATCACTAAAAGCTGAGTTTAAAAAAGAAAAATGTGGGGGCGACCTCTGACTGACCTGGTGGAGTGTGTGCATCATGTAGGCTGAGTATGTAGGCTGAGTCCTCTGCAGCAGCCTCATTTCGATTCTGACCCACGGCCCTTTGCTGCATGTCATACCCCCTCTCTTACCCACCTTTCCTGTCTCTCTATAGCTGTCCAATCAATAAAGGCAACAAAAACACCTCCAATAAATCATAGAATAAATAAATCAATCAATATTTTGGTAAAAACTGCTTCCTTGAATGCTATAGATATTCTGGACAGAGCAGTTCTGGGCACTTCCTGAGAGGAACTGCCCTAAGCTCCCCAAAGAACCACGTACCTTCAAGGGCTCTTTATTCTGTTTGCATTTTTAACAGGCCCACCATCAAAGGGGGGGGGGTCAAAGGGTACAAATGACCCCGGCCCAAGGCCAACGGGTGGCACATGAAAAGGTGTATGGCTGACCCTTAGCTGGAATCAAGTACAACAATTTTACTTACTGATTTATATCACTCACAATACAAGTTATATGTCAGGTGCATGATGCGCAAAGCTAGCAAGTGCTGCTGATGTAAAATGTGAGGCACACTGCAGCCTGACTAGTCAGAATACCTCACCAAAAATCAAGAACTCCATAAAGAAAAGTCAGGGTACAGAGGGAACAAGAAAATTAAAGGAGCAGAGAGAAGAGACAGACAATGGCCAAATGTGTGGGAAAAAAACAACATAAAGACAACTCTCACCTTCAGGCAAAGCTGAAGGTGAGAGTTGTTTTCATGTTGTTTTCATGTTGTTTAGGCAAAGCTGAAGGTGAGAGGTGAGGCAGACAAATTTTTAGTAAGAGAACCTGCTGTAGCAGGCTTAGTTTTAAAGCTACAGTGAAGACACGCCAAATAATCCTCCATAGTTGCACTAAATTTTAGCAAGGGAAAAAGGAATATTGCCTTTTTCAAAATGGTGTATTTAAATATTTCTGCATACCGGGGCCCCTAAACAGTCTTGGAATGTTATAAATTGAGTATGAGAGTTGACACCCATGTACTCTTAACACTGTTTCAGTTCTTCAAGATTGAATGACCCCTGCCCGCCCATATTTCCTAATGGCTAGCCTGTTTGCAACACCAATAGGAATGCTGAAGTGACGTACTGTGAGCTGGCCAGTGGTTGGTGTAGCAATGTCACTTTCGCTTTGACGAGTCACAATCATAGTCACACAACATTTATGCTCAGTTAAGTTGTGACTTGGGTGTCTGTTGTTTACACAGCTAACTGATTTTTAAAAATTGGCTGTGTTTAACCAGTTACCGTACACTTATGTCCATCATTGTTCCTCCAGTGCTGGAAGAGTATCTACTCTGAAATAGGAGCTTAAAAAACCCTCAAAACGGCATTCTAAGATCTCCGATTGTTCCAAGTTCTTGGGGTGCAGATGCAACAAAAAGAGGGTTTCTGATAACTATGAGAAAGCTCCTCATATTATAGCTTTAATTATAGTGTCTTAACGTCTTAGCTCCTGTATTGATGTTCTGACATTCATTCTTTCATTTAATTTTTGCAGCATAAATCATATGACAGGGGCATTTCAGTATATTAGTAGAATTATTTATCTTGCAGGTAATGCGGTGATTTTAGATATCTAAAAAGCAGCGTTAAAAAATCTTTACTTGTTACGATAAATACAATCCCAACAAGGGAACAGTGTGTTTTAGTAGGAGCAGTGGCATCCATCTCTGGTGTTGGTGTTACTGGGTTAAACTAACTAATTTCCAAGGTTGTTGCACTATTTATTGCTGATCAATTAGGATGTCTTAAGAGAATAAATACAACTGTTTCCCTGCAGTTTTTACATGATAGGTTTTAGGTGGTATTAGTGATAAGGGTCGGCATTAAAAACTTTTTTTGACAGAGCAGGGCTGTACAGTATCTTCTGTACAGTGTAAGACTACAGTGTATTTTTTCTGTAACCTTTTTCAATGGAATTTGCTGTGAAATGCTTTTTATATCTAACCTAATTTTAGACGGCCCAGCCATACTTCAGTGCTTTGGGGTGAACACTTGCAGACAGGAGGTTACTCGCCTTTTGATGGAGGTTAGAGGTACATCTACCGCTGGGAATTTCAGTAGAGATATGGAAAGATGTGTTTGGAATAGATTTCAGAACAAATGTTAGGTCAGAGTCAGTGCCAAGAATTTAAAAGAGTCAGTTAAAAACATTAAACCAGAAGAAAAGAAGAAGAAAATTAATTTATAAATTTACTATCAAGGAGAATTACACGGTCAAATGTTTCAGCTAATGGCCTGCTATGGCATGAAGATCCATTACATTCATCAAAGAAAGTACAGAGACATTTTCTAGTGACTCACCATTTTGTAAGAATGAGAATCCACCATTACTTCTTGAATGAAACCTCCTCATGAATATTCATATCCATATGTCTTACATACACACAGCCACACAAGATGCCAGGCAGCTAGCAGGTTTATATCATTGTTAACTGAAAAGTTTTGGGGTTTTGGTTTGTTAGTTGGACAGAACTGGCATTTTTAAAGATGCTAAGAGGTATTCTGAAAAACAGTTTTTGACATTTTTGACAGAGTAAAATACGCTCAGCGGCCACTTTATTAGGTACACCTTGCTAGATCTGAGCTGGACCCCCTTTTGCTTTCGGAACTGCCTTAATTCTTTGTGTCACAGATTCAACAAGATGCTGGAATCATTCCTCAGAGACTTTGGTCCATATTGACATGATAGCATCACACAGTTGCAGCAGATTTGTCAGCTGCACATCCATGATGCAACTGTGGAGGCCATTGGAGTACAATGAACTCATTGTCATGTTCAAGAAACCAGTTTGAGATGATTTGAGCTCTGTGACATGGTGCGTTATCCTGCTGGAAGTAGCCATCAGAAGATGGGTACACTGTGGTCATAAAGGGATGGACACGGTCAGCAACAATACTCAGGTAGGCTGTGGTGTTTAAACCATGCTCAGTTGGTACTAAGAGGCCCAAAGTGTGCCAAGAAAATCTCCCCCACAACATTACACCACCACCTGCAGCTCACTGGATATTTTCTCTTTTTCAGACCGTCCTCTGTAAACCCTAGAGATGGTTGTGTGTGAAAATCACAGTAAATACTGAGACCAGCCCGTCTGGCACCAACAACCATGCCACGTTCACAGTCATTTAAATCACGTTTCTTCTCTGTTCTGATGCTCAGTTTGAACTTCAGCAGGTCGTCTTCACCATGTCTACATGCCTAAATGCATTGAGTTGCTGCCATGTGTTTGGCTGACTATTTGCATTAACCAGCAGTTATACAGGTGTTCCTAATAAAGTGGCCAATGAGTGTATGTACCCTACTCAATCAGCTGAAAAACAATCAACAAATTAATGATAATAAAAACTGTTAGTTGCAGCCTGAGCTATCTGTATCATGTCTTGCAGCAATCATGGCTTGATAAGAACCATCTTCTAAGCAGTGCCTCATTATCGTCAGTCTTTGTATTTGTTGAGGTAGATATAACAAAAGAAACCTCAGTCTTTTGATGTACAGACATTTTTCCACAGCAGGGGAAGACAAAACTTCCTGACAGACAAAGACATCAAATATCTTAAACAATTTTTGGTGAATCAGAATGGCACTTCAAAGTAAAATTGTTCAAAATGGCAGTAAATGTTTCTTTTTTACTGTCATCTATTTTCAAGACAAGAAGTACCACAATAGCCTGCCTGCAGATCTGACAAAACTGAATCACTGCCTACATCCTCAATTTTTTTGTGTGTGATTTAAATAGAAAGACAATTATATTTCAGTCTGATTATCGGGATAATCCCATATTGCCTTGAAAAGACTGGCATTCAATAGCAAATTAAAAGGGGGCGACACAGCAGCCCTATTGTTTTACGACCGAAATAAAACTCCATTCAGTTGCAGCTCTTGCATTGATTTATTGTTCTTGTGAACCTAAATTGCAACAACCAGGGAAACAAGCAGCACTCGAGAAGTTAACACGTTCTCTGACCTCCTGACCACCGCTTTACAAAAGGTATAGATTACCACTGAGCAGTATCACACACCATTTTCATTACCTTCCCAATTTGTAGGAGGTTCGTTGGTCAGTTTTAGGGTAATTTGCCTAGTTTACTTCAAGGGAAAATCCATGCCTCTGGGTTAATGAGTTCTCTTCTCTCATCTACATTATCTGTCAACAAAAGGCTTAAGATTCTTCCTTGTTTTGCCAGTATTCGCTTTTGTTTCCCCCAGTTTCCAGTCACGTGAATGGAAGGTGAAGACAAAACTGTATGTGACGCTAAATTTATATGATAGACTTATTAAATCTTTAAAAGCATTTAGGCAACAAAATAAAGTGCATTAACATGCCAACATAGCCTACATGCATCACAACACAGAACCCTTATGCCTAAAACAACAATCTGTGTGTTCCAGTACCCATACTACCAGTATGCCAGAAAAGATACCAGGATGTTCTTCTACATCCGGTCTGATTTTACAGTATGCAAGCCAGCATGCTTTTCTGGCTATTCTGACCCACAATCCTCTGCGTCACATCGAGTAAGCTGCAAACATACGACAGCTCGACAACTCATTGACAGCTGATTGACAGCTGTCAGAAGTCATGGTTTTGGATGACAGCGCATTCAAGTAACTCATGACCAGTCAAATAGTAATAACAGGAATATTAATTGTTTAAGTGAACAAAATATAAATACTACAAACAACAACAGGACATAACTGATAAAAATAACAATGACAGAGAAATGTAGATGTAATTTCACTGTCACAAATATAATATGTTAGAATCTACAATCTGTGCAGTTATAACTATAAAGTTCAACTACATACTTTGCAAAGGGCAAACTCGATACGTGTGGTTTGTTTTATGTCCAAAGTAACGGATATTAAAAGTCAAAGGGTCAAAGTTCAGGGCGTAAAGTTATGAAAAAGTAGTATGTACCGATTGTGTGCACCTTGTAGCCGGTGCATATCACAGCTGCTTCCTCAGTGTCTCATAAGAATTAACAAGAAAAGAGAACAAAACTCAGATAGTTAAACATAAAATGACAGACAATAAATAAAAAAATTCTGTGGACACTGCTGCAGTTGTAACAAACAATAGTGAAATTAAATAGTCTGACATTTCTGGCAGAATTAACAGCAGAATAAAACATCACCAAGGTGCACAAGACACACATGTATAAACACAAATATTAAACTAGACAAATTAAACGGTCCGACACTTACAGAATTAACAGCAGGATTAAACATCACCAAGGCAGACAATATGGACACGTGCAAACAGTATTAATTCCACAGCAGCTGCGACCGTAAACACACATACAGTCACGGGTGTGTGCCCAGGTAGTTATCTCCTGATTGACAGTGTGCTTTCTGGCCATTCATTCAGTAAAGGTGGACCTGCATTACTATGCTTCAATTACAAGAAGTAGATGAAAAATAGCAACATGTAAATTGCGTTATTTATTGTTTTAAGGTTTTGCAAAGTAACACATGGCTCATCCGTCAAAATAAATGCCTTAATTCTTCTGTACCTGTCACTGAACTTCACTCGTTGCACTGAATTTAGAGCGTCTACACACAAAATGCATCCTCTCTCTGTAATGCACCAATTATGCCCTGCTGGCAGGTATTATAATTTGTATGTACTTCACATCATGCCTAATTTCCATGGTGAATATAAAGTCTCTTCTCTCCTAGAAAAATTATAGGGGGATAGAAATTCTTTCAGACTGCATTTTCAACTTGTATTATTATATTTTATTATCAGTATTATTATTATTATTATATATCAAATGTATTCTGTCTCCATCATGCTCAGATGATGCCCTACTATCAAGTTGTTTTGATCATTTTGTATACGTTTGAGAACATGCCTAATAACCTTGGTGAATATGGAGAAGTTTCTTAGTTACAGGGGGATACACATGCTTTCAGACTGCACTTTGAGTCTGCCACAAAATGTATCCCCTCTCTATAGTGCACAATCTCTGCCATACCATCAAGTGTTTTATCTTGTATGCACTTCGCATCATGCCTAATACCCTTGGTGAATATGGAGACGTTTCTTCTTTCCTAGCAAATGTTATGGGGGGATACAAACTCTCTCAGACCGCATCTTTTGGTCTCCCATAAATGCACAATCTCCGCCCTGCTATTAAGGATTTTATTTTGGATGCACTTCAGATCCGGCCTTATGATTGCCTTGGTTTTTCAGTAGACACTCTCATTTTAGTGCAATAAATAATACAAAGTTTGATAACACGTACAGAATAATAAAAGCATTTATTTTGTTTGACACATGAGTCATGTGTCACTTTGCAAAACCTCGTTGATAAAAACAATACTTTCACAAAAGGCCCCGGCTCTGCCTCTGCTGTCTGCTTTTACACTCCTCTGTGAGGAGGAATAAAAGGTAATATGAAAATGAAGCGTGCATAAAAATGGAGAAGTACATTTAAAAAGAGGATTGATGAAGTTAGAGAGAGATTAACAACAGCGTTAATATGATAATGTGAAAGTTAGAGACAAACTAAATGACCAAGAATAGGGACATTGTGTTGACCCTGAAAGAAAAGCCCTCTCAGAATTGAATAGAAAACGTGGATTAAATAATACACATGGCCTCTGAATGAAGGAGAACCATCGTCTTGTTGCACTGAGGAAATGTGGACAAACCCTGAAGTGATTGTTCTTTGATTCAGAGGGATCTGCTCTCAAGCTGCCCTTATTGGTACAGAATAACCCTTTCGACAGTCATGGGCTGGCTTGGCTTGGCTCTCCCTCACACACACACACATACATACACACAGTCTGTATTCTTGCTGAGGACTCGGATAACGAAGGTAAAGAGTAATTTCCCGTCTTGCCCCGTCAGGAGGGAGATGGCCGATAACATCAGTGGCCTAGGCCAACATGATTTCTTCTACCAGAGCTCAGATAACCGTCCCCACCTCCCATCTCACACTATATTCATTTGCAAGCACATCTTCACAGGGCGCCACATTTTGTTCTCAGTTCTGATTGCAGATATTATGTGAACATCAACAAACATGTTTTTGTTACTTTTTTATTACTGGTCCAAGCTCTATTCTGAGCGCAGAGCGGCAATAACTTTTCATTCATCAAAAAGAAAAGATAGCCTGTGTGTTTACTTACTTCTTAAATAATCTGTTTTGTTTTCCTACAGGAATATCAGTGAGCATCTCCACGTTTAGCCTGGTTGCCATAGCGATTGAGCGCTACAGCGCCATCTGTAACCCCCTGAAGTCACGGGTGTGGCAGACCCGGTCCCATGCCTATCGGGTGATTGCTGCTACATGGGTGCTAGCCATCATCATCATGATCCCCTATCCAATCATCAGTCACCTGGAGTCTTTTCAGCGTCCCGACAACACCACCGCCCACCAGTGTCGCCACAAGTGGCCCGTCGCAACAGCAGAGCAGGCCTGGTGAGTGTTGGGGTTTTTCTAGATGGTGTCAACTTCAGCCTGTTACATGCATTGTCTGTTCTCAAAATACACTTCCGTTTTCACAGGAAATGTACAATTTGCATTCAGTCTCTTTCAATATAAACGCACTATGTCGGTACAACACCTCAAATTTATGTTTTTGTTTCATTCAACAACAAACGCAGATGGTTACGTGAAAGTTGGTGTTTGTTGGATCCATCCACAACCTCTCCCAGCCACTCTAC
This sequence comes from Cephalopholis sonnerati, assembly GCA_019142605.1. Classification (NCBI taxonomy): domain Eukaryota; kingdom Metazoa; phylum Chordata; class Actinopteri; order Perciformes; family Serranidae; genus Cephalopholis; species Cephalopholis sonnerati. The sequence continues at coordinate 26,058,410 of JAGQAX010000012.1, forward strand.
CCTGACTCTTTGCTCCCTTAACTTTTGTTGTTGTCCCACTGCATCAGAGGCCGTTAAGCAATAACGGCAAACGGCCGCGTATGAAAAGATGGCTTTTTTTCGCTTGTGTCTGACGCAAGAAGTCACTGCCCAAGTATGGGTTTACGATGACTTCGGAGTGAGACCAGGTTGGCTTATAATGCGGAGCTGGAGCTCTGTGCCTGGGACACACACAGTGACAGGGCTAAATATTAGCATCACATGGCTAACATTGCCCGACAGTAATTAACAAGTTACAGTCGAGCTGTTTCAGTGTTGGAGGTAGGAATGAGATCAGGCTATGATGTATGAGCTGGTGCTATGTGGGCAGAGAGGGAAGGAGAAGAGCTTCTCATGGAGACAGCGTTGAGTGGCATCAACAATATCATACTTCCCCCCACCCCCCACCATCACAAATAGATTCAAACTCTGTGGGAAACACTGAATGCCTACAATAATAAGCTTTGAATCTGAGACAACATCATAACTCTTGATGCAATTTTCACTTGCAACCGCAGTTGCATTGCAAAATAACGCCAATAAACATCACAACATGCATTATATATATTTTTTAGTAAAGCTGCCATGGACTAAGACAAAACCCCTTCAGTACATATCATGTTTATCTGACATGCTTAAATGTAGCGTAACAGGAGCACAAGTACAAGAGAGCTGTAAAGTCAGTAAATACACTCATTAATGTCAGTCACACAGCATCCATCTGAGGTTTGCTTTCATCAGCATTAACCACCATTAGCTACAGGTTATAACAGACCAAATAAAGCTAAAAAGCAACAAACACCTTGTGAAACTTTTGTGAACTTGCATAGTCTCATTTCATATTTTGTCAGACTTTTTTTCTGAATATAGTGATTATTACCATCTATTTTAGTTTAAACAGGGAATTACTTCTAATATTGCCTGCTTTTATATCAAAGAGATGAGGATAAAAAGATGCATTTAGAAAACACATAGTAGCTCATACATAATAAACTGAAGATGACCCACTTGGACAATTTAATTTAGTTTTATTTATAGGCTTTAAAGTAGACACGGTGAGATTTGCATAACAGAGGATAGAATATCTTAAATATGCATACACTACATTAAATATTAAGATGTTTGGGGCTACACAAAGGGAAAAAAATGAGTCTATGGTTGCATCATTTGTCATCGATCCCAGATTAAGGTATACATTGAAGGTAATTCACATTCTCTACGCAGTGGTTTGTCATCAGGTTTTGTTTCTTCTTTGTATCGACAACCAAGAATCAAGGCGATTTTAATGTTGAAATAGTCACTTTACATGAAATTTGAACAGAAAGAGACAGAAATATAATTCTCTTCATGCAGCTGGTTATGAATCTGAAAAAGTGGAGTCAGACATCAGTGTAATGGGCATCACCATGATCTTATAAAACCAAGCACCTCGCAGCACATCTTATTGACAGATTAAAAAGCACAAAATCAATACAAGAGCAAATAGAGATCAATGAGAAGCCTCCAAACCACACAAACAAACATGTATTTTCTTCAGTGTCCGTACACCACAGTGTCTTTTCTTTGGGCCTCAACTGGCCCTTTTTCTTATCATTACATCTGTTTTTCCTTTTATAACAACACACCAATATATCTTCTTATAACAAGAAAAAGGTCAACTCAAACACATTCACCTAAAAGTTAGGTACTTGGCGATTTTCTCCTCCAGGAAGTTTGGTACATCGTAAATCTGACTGGAGATATTTGCTGTTTTTCTATTTCCCTGAGCATTGCCAGTTACATTCCCAGAGTAACACAACAGCACATAAAATGCAATTTAACATAAAATTTAGACTCCGATCATCCATCTTACTCGCCATCTGGACAATGTGCTGTTTTGTATCAAATAAACTTTAGATGACCTGCGTCTGGGATGTGTGTGTGTGTGTACTTTCAGCAAGGCACGCTACACTGAAACATCTCATTTGCCTCCATGTTTGAACCGGGAGCCTGTTTGGAGCAGCTCTCACTATCTGTCTTTTGGGTGTTTTTTGTGGAAACATTAGTGCAGATGAAGAGTGCAGATGTTTTTGTTTTGGACCGAGAAGGAACAGGCTTTGGGGGAATTTCAGTCAACTCCATGAAGATCTGTGTTTATGTGTGTACAGCTGAAAATTATGTTTTTGTGTGTGTGTGTATTTTAGCACGTTTGTGTTTGATTTTGTCTTTTTCTGACTACAGTCTTCCTTATGGGTGTATGAATCTGTGTATTAGTGCTAGACCCAGTTTGTGTCTCCAGTGTATTATATACACATATTATGATTACCATAAGATTTTGATGCACAGAGGAAAGCATATTTGAAAAAGAGAGAAAAATCAGTCTTTCAACATTTATTATTATAAAGATATTTCCAAAATCTGTGAAGACTTACCATCTGAATAAAAGAATGCTTTATCAGCTACTTAAGTAAAAAAAAAAGGCCTTTTAAGATGTATTAGTATGCACTGGTGTAGGGAAATAGAGACAAAAGAGAGACAAAAGTCCGCATCCAGGTTGTGGTTCATGGTCGACGTCTTAGCACAAGTACAAAATACAAAATCGTTTCACACAATGCAGTATGAATATAAATGTGTAATTTGTATGGAAATCAAAAACACAAATATACATTTGTAATGTTGATTCAAATTACACAGACTGGGCAAGGACACATCTCATTCCTTGCTACCATTTTGTTATGAATAAGAAAGGACCTGCCACTTGGGAAACCTGCTAGAAATCTCTTTTTATCATGCAAAAGATGGGGTATTTGATCATCAAGACAGTTTGAAGAGTCTCTGAGGGTTCTGGAAATATCCTCAGAACAACAGTAAATTTTGCTGAACAACATTCTGCAGGTTTTTATTTGTCTGAAAAAAAAGGTAATGGTAATACATTAATACTGGACAAGAGAGAAACAAACTGGGGCTACATGAGAGCCTGAATGTATGAACGTTGGGATATTTACCTCTCTCGTGTGTCTCTTGCAGGTACATTCTGCTGCTGCTCGTGCTGTTTGCCATCCCAGGGTTGGTGATGATTGTAGCCTATGGACTGATCTCCAGGGAACTCTACAGAGGCATCCAGTTTGAGATGGGCCACAAAAAAGACTCCACTGGTGAGGCCATGTGCGCTACATGTGGAAAACATTAAGAAACAGTAGATAAAGCTTAATGTTCCAGAGGACAGTTTGGCTCGTAGAAAGTAGTCAATGAATAATAAAATATGCAAACGTACAGCTAAGAACATGCTAGGATTCCAGAGACATGACCTTAGACAGACACTTTATTTAAATTTATTCCAGTGAATTTACATGCATACATTCACATTTTTCCAGAAGGTTGTTACCTAACTTACAAAAAAAAAGAATATAAAACAGCACAAATCTTAAATTCTTCCTAATTCTTACTTATTTTGAAACTAATAAAAAAATCTCTTAAAATAAATACAATGTTAACGTGAATATGGATGAAACAGTTCGATACTGCAGCCATTCTAGACTCTAGATTCAATTCAGTTTTAACAGTTTTGTTTAATTTACAGCCACAACAGTAGCAATAGAGTATGCTACAGTGGAGCCTTTGTCCTAAGCGCACATTTAACTAACGTGGTTGTGATCGGCCAGTAAGCCCAGTCACAGTACATGCACACAGCACACTGACATACCAGGCCCAAAAGGGACACCGCCACACTTTGGAGCCAGTTTGACACAGCGACAACTTCTGTCACATCATGTGACTTACAATGGGAAAGGGACATCTGTAAATTTGCAGATTTTTATTTTCATTTTTAGGCACATTGACTTCCCAGTATGAATACTTAAAAAGCTCATATTTAAATAATCATGTCCTTGTCGTGGTTTGGAGCCAGGGTTAAAGGACACACTAGTGCACTTGCTCTATGGGCCCCACGATGAGAGGGATCTTGGTGAATTCATACCCAGCAGTTTAACTTTCTTTGCTTCAGGCGCCACTGAGCAGCTTCCATTGGAATGAACGGGGCCTTGCCTCCAATGCTGTATCAAGCTCTCTTTATACAGCCATGTCTCATGTGCACCCTGAACTTTGGCCCTTCTGGGCCCCATAGCATCACATGACAAACCCAGGGGTTGTAATTATGCGGTTTGGCCACCGTATCGAACTGGCTTCAAAGCCTGGCGCTGTTTCTGTGTGATTGACCCTGAATAACAGGCACACAGAGAGGGCCAGACTGCTGGTAAAAACGTTTTGGATTGTTTGACGGCCCATCGGCCACTGATGCTGTGGCCAACCAGGATTTGTCCCATGATGACACATGGCCAGTACACCAATGGATCTTAGTACAAGTTAGAAGTGACTCAATGAAAAAGAAGTATAGAATTTACTACAGAGACATGTCAACATTTAAACTTATGAGCTGATAAAAAAGATTTGAACTTCATTAGTATGAGGGTGGCTCATGCAGGTACACATGAATACAGTAATAAATATATTACATTAGATTATTCCACAACTTTATTTATATCCGCATGCAGAGTAACAAATAAAAGAGCAACAAATCAGACAGGTCATAGCAGACAACATACTGTATGCCACAAAAGCAGCAGTACTGCTAACACACAAACTAACATGTTCCAAGAGGGCATTAATGTTGCTCAGCAGCCTGTCACTAATTAAAAGAAGTCATTTGATTGTTGAGTCAAACTGTGTCTCTTGATAAATGTCATCGCACTACCCAGCACCTACCAGTCTGACTTCAATGTTAGCATTTACATTTTTTTTAAAATTTATGTGAACGATGAGGAATTTCATTTTAATCACCACCGTTTCATTAGCACCACAATCATTGTAATGTGTGCGGGTTAAGTGGAACATAACCTTTTGTGGTCCTGTGAGTGTGTGTCGGGGATGATAGCAGCATTGAGTGTATTTGCAGGGGCTCCATTAGAGGATGGAATTGGCTGGCAGCAGCGGGCCTGGACATCACCATCTGTTTGGTCTCAGAGAAAAAAAAGAGTTTGAGAGACAAAGAGCATGCTGTTAAAAAAAAAAAACAGGGATAAAGGACAGAGAACTTCTAAAATTACCATTTGGAAAACGTGTTTGATTTAATAATCCAGGAGTAGTTAACTACTTTACCACTACCTGTTTGTATTTGCTTGCTTTAGGGCTCTTGTATTGTATTCAGTGTACTTAGTCCTTTGCAGAGGGAAAGATGGACTATTAAATTTTGTCAATAGATTGCAATATCCCCTGATGGATGATTACTGTGGCTCAGCAGGAATTGTTAGTCACTCTTCTTTCCATTAAGGTGAGCTGCTGCTCTTTAAAGAGCTATGATTCACTCCAGAGAAACCTTACAGATGGGTGCATGTGTTATTACTGAGCTCTGGTGCTTTGGCTTAGTCGTTCATTTAAGATTTTTTTTTTTATTAACAGGCTGCGTAACAGCACAGGGTTTACCTGGTTATTTTTTTAAGCTAGTGGCAAAAATATCAGTCAAATAGTTTTAAAAAAAACTCTACTAGAAGTGAATTTTACAGGATAAAAATAGGAGCCAGTGAATCAGACAGGCACTGAAGTCATTTCATAGTCACATGTTCCACATACAGTACTGTACCATCCAGTTATACATGTCCAGTCTTATCTCTAACACTAAGCTGTCACATAAACATTCTGCATTCAGTCTCTCTGCATACACAAACACAGAAATGTAGATCCTTGCTGCTACAAAACTGCCTGCTTTCTGCTCTTTAACTCCCGCCACTGCCTCCTCCCAGTTGTATGTAAATGTTTCTGTCAGGCGGGTTGGTGCCAGGCAGTACAGAATTTATTGAAAAAGTGAAGATACATAAACCTACAGGCAGGCAGGTACAGCTTTGTGGGTTCAGGCATGAAGCAGCATTGACAACCTGCCATAGAATGAGTGGAAAAGGGCCAGTTTTACACTGCTTGGCCGATTAGGGAAATGGGAAGCAGGTGAGTATGTGGGTGGGGAGGGTGAGGTGATGGGATCTTTCCCAGTTCTGGGAATTACTGCAGGACAGGGGAGAGTGGTTGGATCTAGGAGTCAGGTGCCTGAGACAGGTGGAAAAGCCTGAGGATGTCTGGTAGACAGGTGGAGAATGGCAAGTCTGGATAGTTCTAGGAAATGCATGGGCCTGGGGGAAGTGGGGAGTGACTGGAGAATACTAATTCAGTCAGGACCACTTTAGTCAAAGAAAACTTTCTTTTCATTTGCTGTATTATATTTGGCCTCATGGCTCTGTTCTGGGGCCTCTCTGCCTTTCCCTGCCTACATGCCAACAAGGAAAGCCTGAGAGCACACCTCCCTGCCCTTCCATGTATCTACGTGGAAAGCCTAAGGCAGGGAGAGCAGCAGCAAAGATCCCTGGAAACAGAACAGAGCAGCATCAATGACAAACAGAAATGACACTGATGAGTCAGACACAGCATGAAAAGGAGGAGCTGGGATGGAAGCAAGTTGCAAAGCAGCTTGCAGAGGAAGCAGCAACAGTAGGCAGGCCAGAGCAGTTTAAATAGGGCGCTCTGACTGAGATTCGCCAATTGGTTGCGTAGAAATGAATCATGTGATCTATCAGCTGACTCCCTTCCATCAACCAGCTGCTCCATCAGTTGATTGAACTGTTTAAGATCAGCTGATGTAGCTGGGATGTGAGCTGAGCTTGACATCGTGTCCTGCCTGAACTAACGCTATGCTCAATTACTAGCCCCATTATTACTTCTATAGTATAAGTAGTGCCAGTTGTGCTAAGCTATCCACTTCAAATACCGATTAATTCTGCTGCATGGTTTAAACATTAACCGTACATGTTGTTTTTGGGATTTTAATGAGTTTTGTGTGTTCAATCTTATCCTGCATACTAAGGCACAAAAAAATACTTTTGTGTCTGCATAACTGTGAGTGTCTGCATGGACCCTCTGAACATTCCCAGTGTAGTATAAACAGAATCGTGTCTGCTATAGGGATGAGTAAAACCACTGTATTTGGCTCATGTACAGTATGTCAGCAAGTAATACCAGGAAATAAATTGGATACCAATACCAACTTTTGTTATTTAAGCTGCTAATGTATCACCATGTGGGGAGAGCTGTATGTTATGTTGTATGAGATGAAGCAGCAGTGGATGTGAGTGAGCATTCACTAAGAAATGTGTTCATGTGGTTACAATGTGATCTGCCGTGATAATGATCCATTAGTTTTGTATTAACCCCATTGACACTAGTATATCAGTACTCAAATCAAGAATTAATATCATAAGTATTTACACTTTTGGAGTATGGGGAGTTTATCTGGTGCATAAAGCTGGGGTTGGCAGTTTCAGTCACAAAAAAAAACAAAAAAAAAAAAAACAGCAGAATTTGAAAATACACCCCCCTGCTGCAGCTCTCTCCTCTCTGTGTCATGCCCCTCGCACCAGATGAGCACTGGCAAATGCACACGCTTCATACAATAACCCAGTGTTTCTCAATGTTACTGTTTAAAATGGGTAAAATCATATCTCACTGGAGAGTTGCACGCAGTGCGCTGACTCAGCCTCTCTTCGCCCCATTCTGGCTCTGTCTGTTTATCAAACCACAAATGAGACAAGAATTAGCTAGCTAGTGTTGCCCGTGGTCCCTCCGCCTCACACCCCTCTGCAACGGACTTCTTCACAGCAGGCAGCAGCTCTGGAGACGGACCTTCAGTCAGCAGCTGTAACAACTGCAGTTCAGCCAATGCAAACCCCAGAGTCAGCAGGACGGGGTCAGGCGGTCTAGGATCAGACCTCCTGTGCTGGGGTTTGTGCTGGCTGAATTCAAGTTGCTACACACGCGGACTGAAGATCTGTGCCTGTAAAGCCCTTTGAGATGACATACTGGGATTTGAGGCTGTGAGTGGCCAAAGTCTCATGTCACAAATTCAATTTACCGTATAACTGAGCCAAGCGGAGGTGCAGAATTCTAGTTTTCTCTCAGAGACCTTTAATTTCAATATGATGAAAGGCTGTTAGGACATTTTTGTCCAATGATGCAAAAAGAAAAACGTCCCACTCCAACTTTTACAATGTCTATAAGGTACAGTAATTGCTCACACATTAGGGGACTGAGTTTTAAATACAATACTTAAGTATGCACTTTTGCCACATGTAACTGACAGAAATACTTCTCTCTCTTTCACCGATACAGATGTGAAGAATGGACTGACCTCCACTGTGTCTACTGGCAGTGATGATGGAGATGGTTGCTACGTGAATGTCGTCCAGCGGCCACACTCGATGGAGATGTCCACCATGTCCTCATCCAGCAGAGCAGTCAAGGCGGAAAGACCGCGCAGCAACACATCTGAGGCCAAGCTGGAGGCCAAGAAGCGAGTTATCCGCATGCTGGTGGTCATTGTTGTCCTGTTCTTTCTCTGCTGGATGCCACTGTACTGTGCCAACACCTGGCGAGCTTTCGATGACATCTCTGCCAAACAAGCCCTCTCAGGGGCACCCATTGCTTTTATCCATTTGTTGTGCTACACCTCTGCCTGCGTCAACCCAATTATTTACTGCTTCATGAACACACGCTTCCGCAAAGCTCTGATAGCCACATTCTCGTGCTGCGCTGCACCTTGCCATCATCGCCATCCTCGCCGTGGGCTACGGGACAACGAGGAGGATGTTATGGCAACGGGAGCATCCATGTCCAAGTTCAGTTACACTACAGTCAGCACCATGGGAACCTGCTGAGGCAGATGGATGCAGGCACAATCCAGAAGAGACAGTTTCTACGGCAACACAGCACCCTACATCCTTTGTCTTTAGGCCAATTCTGTACTCATAGGGACAGTGATGTGGAGTGGAAAACAGGCCATATAGTGTAGCAGTATAGAAGCTTCACCCATGACTGTGAGTAAAGTTATGTAGGGATCATTTAAGGAAACAGTCTTACAGTGTAAATACCTCCATACAGTAGCTATATTAAAAACAGCACAAAAAATCATACAGTTATTACTTGTCACAGTGGACCAAGGCAAATTGTTTGCTTAAATGTTTACGGTGGGGCGTGTGTGCGTGTGTGTGTGTGTGTGTGCGTGCATGCGTGTGGTGGTGGTGGGCTGTATGATAACTTTAGTAGTCATCATGTAGCTATAAAAATAGGAAGATCGTTCGCTATGTGATTTTTAAATTGTGTTTTATATTTTGCTGTCAGTTGTTCATCTGTGTTAACGATGGTAAAGCAATTGCCTTGTGGACTAAGTGCCTGGTTCTAAATACTGGTGTGTTATATTTGTCTACTGTTGATTTGCCTCATTCATCACAGGCACCATAATCACAGGCTAATTGTAACCTGAGGGGTTGTGTAAGTAGAGTTTACAGACTTAAAAGATGTTCTAAACAAACTGAAAATCCTCCTCAGAAGATAAGAATTTCCTCCAGACGGGACCTGATAAATGAGCAAGTTCTAAGCTCTACAGGATCTCACGGTTTGCAGGAAACGTGATATAAACAGCTTAGATGGGCAGTGGTGATGCCTTGTGTTGTGGTAGTACACTCGCCACCTTTGTGTTTTTGAGTTCCTAGAGGCAGATCTTCTGTGTAAGCTGCAGTGTTTGTTTGTGTTGTGTCCTCCTAGGTGAACACAGTAGCAAATGTTAATAGGGTGACTTGAAGCGTTGACTTGTGTTTCTTTCTCAAATTAAGACTTGTTTGAGGGCAGTATAAAATTTGCTGGAGAACATCTGAATAAGAATTTGGGTTACTTAAGAGACTATTTCACTCTCAAAAGACCTCTCCATATGTACGGTATAAAAGTGGTATTATTTGGGATGATGAGAGGATTAGGGAAAGATGGGGTGAGGGTCAAGTTTGATGGTGTGCTGGGGTCGAGGGAAGGGATGAAAACGGGGTAGTATGCCATGGGATGGATGGGCCCTGAAGGTTGGTAGGGGTTATACATGATGGGGTGATTGCGGTCAAGACGAGGGATGAATGGGGTTGAATAGAGTCTCGATGAGGCTGAAGTGTTTATGAACTCGGGGCGAGAGCAGAGACTGCATTAAATAATGGATGTAGCTACCATAATGTCACCCACTGGTTTGGAGACTTCCATTTTGAAGCCTTGAATTCAACATTTTGGCCATCAAGATTGTCACCATCTTGATGTTTTGTAGCCAGAAGAGACCATATTTGGACAAGAGGCTGGTTCGGGGGAGGAGCAAAGGGATCTGACTGAGAAGACACTATCGGCAGACAGCCTGTCAGTCAAAGCGACTGCCCTTAATTATGCCTAACTATAAGCCTTAATATCATTTAAAGCGTTAAGTTATATGAAATTCATCCCCATACAGCTGTCATAGTTAAACAGGCCAAAACTGTTTTTGTGCCAGGCTGTGAACATGTTTATTTAGGCTGTAAAGTTGGGCATATTAACATGAGCGTCAATGGGGACTGACTGGCTTCTGGAGCCAGCCTCAAGTGGCCATTCAAAGAAGAAGGTTGTTGCTTGGTTGAGTCTCAGGGTGAAGACACATCCTTTATGACCTTTGTGCTTCACCACCCCCCTGGGGGTTCACATCTGGGACCTTCTTGTTGTGAGGTAATGATGCTAGCGGCTGGGCAGAGAAGAGGAGAACGGGGTCAGCAGCATGTCAGACTGGGTGATTGAATTAATGGGGAACAAGTGGGAGAGATAAGAATGGTGTTCCTGAACCTTAGTTATATACATAATTATATCCCTAGTACCACATTAGAAAAACTCCCCTGAGTAAAAAAGAAAGTACTCTATATTTCTATAGATACAAGGACTTTGATGAAGTCACCAGACATAGGCTTATACCTTATACATTATCTTGAAAAATAACTTCACTGCAGCCTTACATCATGTTTCAAGGAGGCAACAACAGGATTAACTAACTACAGTGTATACAAATAACTCCAGTGATAGTTCAGTGACTTGCAGTTCCTGTTGAGCTCACCTGCAGGCTACAAAATGGCAGCCAGGTTTCAGAGGTCTGTGTTTGTCAGGCCCTGTCTAGCATGCCTGACTCTAGCTCTCCTGCTCACCTCGCACTAATTGCGTTACAACCTCAAACCTGCCAGGCTGAACGGATGAGCATATTTCACTGAGTGCACCAAAGCACAATGCTGTCAGCCTCTCAACTAATAGATGTATGGACTTGCTTTTGTGAGCATTTTTTTTTGGAGGATTCCAGATTGGCCTGCAGCTTTTGTGGTTTATTGTGTGCACCGTTCCCTTTGTGTTTAAATTATAAATCATAGTGAAGCCTTTCTATGAGACTAAAATAGTGTAAGAGGGGGAATTTTATCAGGTGAAACCTCTCTGTAACGGAAAGTACAGCAAATGACAACCTCGTTGACAATCCTAGACAATAAAATCGTACACTTATGTGCTAACAAATTACAGCTCCTGTTCGTATGTCTTTAAAATTAGACAACCTTCTACTCTCATGTTTCCAGTTCATGTCAAGTGTAGGAAGGAAGACAGTGACAGCCAGAACATTGACTTCACCTTCCCCATGGCTTACTGTGCAAACTCAGCCCCCATCATCTCTGAAGCACAAGAGGCACACATTCATCTGGCTGATGATTGTCTCTGGGCTTCATGACCCACTGCTGATTACCATCGGGCACTTGGCCTCTGTATATATGGCTCTGGTTTTAAATGTGCTCATACAATGAAACCATAGTGAGATCATGTGTGCTCTCGAATCGAAATGCCCGTCTGGTCTCAAAATCTTGTTGTCAAACCTTGGAAAAGTAGACATTTTGTATGGTGAATGAAGTTCTCCTGCAGTAAAAAAGCAGACAGGGGGATTTATGTGTCTGCAAGTAGCATTTCCCAGATAGAGAAATACTGTAATGCTGCTGTCTATGTTGTTGTTTATGAGAGACGTTTGGAAAACTTATTTTTTTTCATAGTGAGCTGTGAGAGGCTGATTTCCCTGTGGTGTCATAGAGGCCGTTTGACGTTATGACTTGCTCCCCAATCTACCCCATCTCATTCAGTTGGCACAAACACACACACATACACAGACTACTCCCTGTTTAAACTGGTTATTATGCACTCGCTCACAACCAATTACAGACATGCCAATAATTAGTTCTTTTCCTGTTTGACCAAATTAATACTAGCCATTAAATTCTAGCGTAAAAATAACTGTGATGACTAATATGCAGTGGGTAGTGGTTGTATCACTAATTAGCATATTCCAAATTATGTATATATAAATGTCAATGTTAACAGAAGTACTGAAGGTTACTTTAAATGCCGCCTTCAGTCCTCTGTTAAAAATGTGATGTTGGTGATCATATTTACAAGCTTCATTTTATATGTCACTTGTATTCTTCAGACAGAAAATCTGTCCTGCACATCATCTACAGATGGCGTTGCCCGGAGGGGGGCCATGAGTTCAAAGCTGCACTAATTCATATTTTTTCACATTAACAGTAGATCGGTCTTCTACATGTGACGTGAAAGGGGTCAGTCACAGTGATGAACCCACAGAAGATTACCAGCCATCTCTACAGTTCCCCTCAGCTACTGAGAGAGTTTTTTGCCTTTTTTTGGATCATATTTTTGGTTCTCCAGCCTGTAACTCTGCTCTCATTAATTAGCTGCTGCAGGCAGCTATTTTCAGCAAATAATCCGACTGTACGCACCAAACAGCAGACAGACAAAATTTGTGAGTATTTAGTGAACATAAAAGAGCGGCTAGCTGCTCAAGACCCAGATATTTACCTCAGGAGCTGGTGGAGATCAAAACAGAGTTAAAAGGACAGCAAATATTGGACTTAAATTCAGTGGGTAAGCCTATCCTACATTGGGCGAGAGGCAGGGTACACCCTGGACAGGTCACCAGACTATCGCAGGGCTGACACATAGAGACAGACAACCATTCACACTCACATTCACACCTACAGTCTTTGGACTGTGGGAGGAAACCGGAGTACCTGGAGAATATAATAAATAATTATTATTTTTACATATTTAAAATTATGATACAAAATTATTGTTATTTTTCAGGCCCTTTTTTCAGGTCATTACTTTCGTTGCTCACTGCCTTCTTCCCATGTTTTTGAAATTAATCAAGCTAATTTGCTCTGGTTACAAGGTGTTAATCTGTGACTCTAAATTGCCTGTAGGTGTGAACGTGATGTGAACTGTGGTCTGTCTCTATGTGTCAGCCATACGATAGTCTAGCGACCTGTCCAGGGTGCACCCCGCTTCTCACCCAGTGTCAGCTGGAATAGGCTCCAGCCCCCGTGTGACCCCCTAACAGGATGAGAGGTTTCGGAAAATGAATGAATGAATACATAGAGAGATATACTCAGTTCATCCATTATAAACACTATCAATATAAAGCATGTCAATCCAATCTTGCAGAAATTTTCGGGCCTTAGCATTTTTCCTGAGCGTCAGCGTCTTTTTCAATTGTTTCCCATGAGGAGAGAGAGTGTACAGCTGCATGTGGACGCCTAGAGAAAAAGCACTGCACCCAGCGTCTTTTTTCAGAGCGCTCCAGCTTTGTTGTGCTGCCACTCTGCTGAGCGCCTCTTGTTGAAAATCTCTACCCTTTTCAGAAAGGTGCTGGTGTCGTCACTGCCACTCCTTTAGCTACTGTTAATCCCAAGCTTTATGATATGTCAGTAAGAGACTATCACAGCAAAGACTGAATGTTGTGGGTGAGTGTTGTGCCTTCATCACAGTATGCATTGTAGGCTTGTTGTTAATTGTTTAATTAACCCTCTGTTAAAGTAGAATTATGTTATCTATATATCTAAGGAAAAATGTGATAATGATGATATCGTTGACATAGAAACAAACCCACACGTGTTGCTGGGAGTTTTTCTGTTCGCTCCCTAGCGTCCTACCACTACTTATCTGCCAAAGAAAAATGCTACATGGACACATGCTCTCAGTGAGATAAATGACACCCTTTAAGTTTAGGTAAGACGACAAATATGGCTGTTATTATAATAAACATTATGATGTGACAATACACAACACACTGTAAGAGGGGTAAAAGTGCTCTCTGCAATTAAGGATCCCTCTCACATTCACACAACTAATCAATCAAGTTCAGTCAAGACAATGAGGTGGCCTTTATAAAGTGACATGTCTTCACTCACTCCTGTGATTATTATGCCTCTGCTGCTGGTTAAACTCTCTCTCCTCCTCACAAAGCTGTTACCGGCTGTGTTGACTGATTTTTCCCTCCGCCACCTTGGCCCCCCCCCCCAGTTCCAGCTTCTTATTACCATGCTTGATGATGGCATCTCATACCTTTAGCATTATGTGCGCCCATATCTCAGTGATATGTCTGTTGAAGGGGTTTATTGGATGCTCTGTTGAAACTCTCACCGCCGGTTGGATTGCAGAGCACCCTCATGAGCAGGGCCCATTCCTCCATATAAAAGTGTAACCATTTGTTACAATAAATGGTCCTATATTCTTTGACACCAGTGTCACTGATGAATGGTGCAGCTGTGCTCAGTGAGAGCGGGAAGTGCTGCTAGTGAATGATAAGGACACTGTCCACAGGTGTTGCAGAGGAAACCTCTGGGGCACAGGTGTTGGCAGGGTCGTAGTTGTTTAATGTGAGCAGAGCTGATATTTGATGAGCAAAATTGCCTGACTGGGCTCCACAGTCAGGTGCATTCATGGCAGATCTGCTCAGTGGAGGTAAAATGATAGAATGAAAAGCTTGGTTATCTGAATTTTGCCTGAAGGTTTGGGCAAGATTCCCAGCTGAACATGTAGTAACTATTACATTTAGCTCACCCTTCTGAAATTGATGTAAGTAATTTGATAGTTAGGTTACATTTAAAGTAGATCTATTATTATCACTTTCAAACCAGCCTCATCCACAGCAAAAAATGTTGGCATTGTACTTTTTTTTTGCAAACTAGCAGTATGTTACATTTGCACGTTTCATATGTATCATATCAACGTTTCTAAAGTGACATATATGAGCTGATTTTGTCATCAGAAGACCACTGTTCAAGACCAAAAAACAACAAAACAAGTTGTTTTTAATCAAGTGGCCGCAGTGTTTCCATCAGCCTTTTAGCCTCCAAACGTGTGTGTTTCTTTAGCGACCTGTAGCTGTTTTTCCCAACAGGGATTGTGCAATGAAAAACAGTTGTTTTTACCAAAACATGGATGTGTTTCTTGCCAGGATGGTGCTTTCAGAATTTTCCCTAACTATAACCACATGTTTTTTGTGCCTAAAATTAACCATACATTAACCAGTGTTATTGAAACCTAAAGTTTCATCGTATCTGCAACACAATTATGTACAAACGTAACGTATCCATGGTTTTCAGAAATGCTTAATGCCAACATTTTTTGTGGCAAATGGGTTGAAGAGACGTTAATTCTAGTTCCAGTTTGTCCCCTAGATTGTTCTGTTGGGGGGCCTCTAACAAATCGTCCATATTAAATGACATAGCGTAATATATTGTCCTCTTCCTTTGCCCCCATCAAAATTACTATGGCCGCTAGAGGGCTGTTGTTTTGGGGTATTTGCAACACATTCTCACTCCGACCGCATCAAATATCGACGTTTGGTCATGAACCTTCCATGTCCAGATACAAAGTGATAGGTACCCTGGGTATGTTGGTTGATGATGTTCTGGGATGCCGTGTCAAGTTATGTCTGTTACATGCATTGTCTTCTTTCAAAATACACTTTTACAGGAAATTTAGCATAAATGCACTATGTCGGTACAACAACGTGAATTGAATTAGGTGTTTTTTGGACCCATCCACCACCCCTCCCACCTGCTACTTTGACTTTTGCCACCTTAACTTTCGTTCTTGTCACTGCCCAAGTGACTTGCCCAAGACTTCAGGGTGGTTAGTATTTGATAAATCAACTGGTGCTTTTGTTCTTCTTAGGAGGACAGTCTCAAGGCCAAGGGGCAAAACAAATGCAGGGTCCCTACTGTGTAATGTATTTAAAAGTTCCAGATATGTCTGGTGCAACCAGTAGACAAATTTGTCTTTTCTGGGTTAGCGAAGGAATTGCCCAGCTAACTCTTACTCTGCCTTACTCTGCCTCTAATTGGCTTATCCTGACATTCTTACCCGAACCCTAACCACTCCTGTTGCCTTAACCTAACCAATCCAACCAACGAAGGCAACAAGCACTTGCCAGTCATAGGGAGAGTAGGGCGGGTCATTCCTTTGCTATCCTAAGGTTTACCAATTTGCAACCAGCAGCCTAGAGTCAATCCTTAAAATAGTATTAGCATTAGCTAATAATGCAGGACCTAACTTCATTGATTTTGTGCTGTGCATTCATGAAGACATTTGCAGTTAAACTCAATTACAATGCCAATGCCACACACTGAATTTTGGGCCTTGGAGCCCCAGTGAAGTTTCCAGCTTTGCCAGGCTGGCATTCCAGCCTTGCTCTTTTTAATTACTTCTACACTTATGAAATGAAAGACTAATTTCTGGCACAGCAAAAGTTTTATTGTTTCTTGAAAGAACCAGGAAAAAACACAGCCTTTTTTTTTTAAAAGGCTGTCACAAACATCTTTGTTGTTTAGTCGTTGAGAACTGACAGCTCCCGTGCACATGCGCAGCAAGCCAAAGTGTGAGTTATGTTTTAATATAGTCTTCAGGGTTGTATCAAAATGAAGATTCATTAGGCATTTAAGCCATCACATGATCCGTGCAGAGTGAGTGTAGAAATAATATTGTGGAACATGATGACGGGGATTAAAGACTGTGTCGTCTGGGTATTGTTTCATTAGTGTTGATGTTTACCGTCTCTGGGGTGAATTTTGGATTAGTGCACTCATCTTCCTGTGAATGTCAGCGACGATATGACACAAGCGTTCTTTAAAAACATGCAAATATAAACTGTACACCCATACAGTACATGCTCATCTGTATCTTTATTAATATACACATAGTATTCTGAATTGTACTGAAATCAGGTGTTAACATTACGAAACTAAGTATTATCTTGTATATTCGCTTGGTGATGTTCTGTGAAGGAAAGAGCTGATCTTGTGTTTCAGTGATCTGTAGTAGTGTTCCATATTTCCGAGCAGCTTGTTGAGGCCGCAGGCTCGACAGGGATGAACAGGGATGAAGGGTTGAAGAAGCATATGAGGGCACATTTAGATCTACTCGAATGGTCACAGTTGCCTGGCCACCATTGCCTTAAGTGTGTTTTGAGTGTACAGTATCTGTATGTCTATGTGTGCAATGTGCATGTGCGTGTATATGTGTCCCTCACGCATTTACTGTGTGTACACATGAGTCACTGTTTGAGGGACAACGAGAGCAGGAGAGGAAGGCATTTAGCAGCCTTGTTTCCCCAGCCGTGGAAGAAATGTGGACAGAGTTTGCTGCGACTGCTGTCCTCTCTAAAACAGTGACAACTTTGAGAAAACAATCTGTGAAAAATAGTTGATGTGGTTTTCTTGGCTGCTGTCTCCGCTGTTATCTTGACGAGTATGTTTGTGCTGCTATGACGCTATAAGGCCTTAGCCGTTTACTCGTGGTTTGGAATGTGTAGTTTTCCGCTCTGGTTTATGCTCTTGATAGAGGAGGTTCAACAGGTCTACCTCCCCTCCATGACAGCGCAGATTCATCGCTATTATGATTGTTATTACAGCCACTATTCGTTGTTGCTGACTTGGCAGACAGAAGGGATGTGTTATCTCTCAGCATGAGGATCATCTGGACAGCATTTGTTTATTCTAAGTATGGAAAGTGTGAATCTGTATGTGTATGTGTGTGTGTCAGAGATGAAGCCAGCATCATAGAGTAGAGGCAGATTTTGTGCCATTTATTACATGTGATCTTTGAGATTCTTTGCTGGCTGCTGTCTCTTACTAAACTGGTGATCCTCATGTCTGACAGATGCAAGTTTTCTGTTTTCTTGTCTGTCTTTATGTCTCTGTGTCTCTCTCTGTAAGACAAACACACACAGTTATAAATGTGTATGTGCAACTGGGCGACCGTCCAGCTGGTAGTACTTTGCTTTTGCTTTTTTTGTGTAATGTTATTTAATTCTAATAAAGTCTCTATGTCAAATTACACCAAAATCTCCTTCATATTCTTTGTCATTCTACTGCAAATACTGCAAGTGCTTTTTTTTCTGTGCTATGGATGCTTTTCATGAATTTGAAAATACTTAAGAAGAATAATAACAGTAATAAACTTCATTTATATAGCACCTTTCAAAACACAGTTATAAAGTGCTGTACAATAAAACTAAACACATTAAAAATGCAAGGAGAATAACACAAATAAAATGTCATCAATAGCCTGGACTCTGGGACAAGTAGAAGACCTCTGCCCAAGGATCTTAAACTATGCAGAGGAACAAACAGGTCTGAAATGTCATCTGGAGCCAGGCCATGAAGAGCCTTAAAAGTAATCAATAAGATTGTAAAGTAAATCCTAAAACAAACAGGGAGCCAATGTACAAAGGCTAAAACTGGTGTCATACTTACTTACTAAAAAGTTTAAGGTATACTTTGCACGAATTATTGCTTACTGTTTGTAAACACAAGATTCAGATTTGGCCCCTCCTCCCTGCAGCCATCTCAGTTCCACCTTCTCAGATACTGACACTTACACAGTGGCCCTTGGTGTAGAATACAGACGCACTGAGGCACCCTTTAGTGGTGGCATTTTTTGACATTCTAAAGCAACTGATGTAGAATAAAGATCAAGAAGGTCTGCATAGGGTTGATGGGAGGAAGATGGATGGCACAAACACCAGACTTTCGCCATGGAGACGGCTGTTTGTGTCCCATGTGAAACTATTTTTAAAAGACACTGCGTGCATTTAACAAGTGGAAACTGTACATTTCCTGTAAAAAAAAAAAAAAGGATGTTTATTTTGAAAGGACACAATCCATGTAAGGAGCACTGACATCCCTGGTACAACACATACCAACATATACACTTAAACACATATATACCTCTAAGCATGTATAGATGTGATGTGTAAAGATCGTGCTGTCTTAGTCAAAAGTCTAGCTGCTAAATTTTGAATGATTTGGAGCTGATGTATAGCTCGATTGCTTGGGCAGGTGAACAAGGCATTACAGTAATCAAGGTGGCAGGATATAAGAGCATGTCTGTGTTATGGAAGGACAGAAATGACCTACATTTGGAGGTATTCCTCAGCTGGTAAAAACAAGACTGGACTATGTTCTTCACATGTTGCTCCAGGGTCAAATTACTGTCCAGGCACTGACCAAGCGTTGGTACTCAACAAGTTGGGAGTGAGGATGTGTTGGAACATTACATTTGTTGTTATGAAATAGTGATACTTTAGCAAGCTCACCACCAGCACCTTCCTGTCCAACAGAAAACAGGCCAGCTCTGTGTCACTCTTCATCTCCATCCTCTCCTTCAGTGCTCGCCAACAAAGGTAACAGTGGAAGCCAAATCCAGATTCACTTTTGTTTTGGAACAAGCTTTGCCTCACTATATTTGCTTTTTTTCCCCCGATATCGTGCTTCCTCTTGGATGCGTTTTGTTACTACAGTCTGGACCTCACCTGTGTGCCATTTTTGGATGCAGGCTGTACACCGCTGCCTAAAGGCTGCAGCCCAAACGTTCCAAAAAGTAAGAGGAAAACATGAAAATACAGGCAGATAAATACACAGCCACAAACTTCTAATGGGTCATGCATATGTGATGATTAAGAGAGATAACTTTTGTGTGAGTCTATATACTGTTTCAGGAAAGTCCTGCATGGTATTCCTTAAGGCGGGAAGAGAAGAGCAACAAATTCATAGAGCCTCGTCTGTCTGTTTCAGCTCCTGTGAGCACTTTACGCAAAGTACAATGCAGTGCTGAGACTTAAGAAGGTAAAGTGCACAGGCGTTGCCATTCACTCATTCTTTTGCTTATGTGCTAGCTCTGCTCAGAGAGGCCTTAATGGAATCAAAAAGAAATTTAATGTTGGCTTATAGCTCTTCACATAGATCCTGTATAGCTTCTCAAAACACCAACCAGCACATAAATAAATCCATATCATGTACTACTAAAATAGCCACTCGGCCTTAATGAACAGTAAAACTTACAAAAAACTGCAACAGGAGCATTCAATCACGCAGCAGCAGTAATAAAGGACTTCATGCATGAGAGCCAAGCAGAGATGTGCTGATTTAGCACCGTAAGCTTGACCTTCAAAACACAATTCCCTTCCAGTTGGCATCTCTTGGCAGCATTTTAACTGTGATAGATAACTGTGTGCATGAAGAGGTACTCACTGAAAAACGCATATAATTTAGATGACAAGGTTATGTGTAATGGATGACTACTGATGAGGGGAGTACTTGCTATCGATACAGTGGCTGACAAGGATTAGCACTGCCTGGCTACATTCATGAATGGACAAGCATTTAGCCTAGAAATCAATGCGGAGTTAAAAGGATTTCATCATTCCTCCCACCTGTCAATAATGACACAAATCCTTTTAGCCCAAAGTGAGTAGAATGTCATTTATCTTGACTGCTGCTTCCACTGAGCCGCAGTTTGGCTTGTATAAAAACAAAACACTTGAAATACTCAGAATAGTACAGCGTACTAGAGTGTTTGCTTGTTTCTAAGCGGCAGCTGCTTTCCTCATTTAAAAGAAAAAATAAAGTATTGATCTTTCCTCAGATCATTAACTACTGATATTATCTCTCACTTAAAGACTGTAAATTTTAAAGAGCAAATATCAACAATGGCCATTACCTCCTAATATCCTCCAATCATCACCTCAGAGCGCTTCAAGTGGGGTCACAGAGGTCACAGAATGCCTGATCACTCTCCTCTTAAGGTGATGGGGGTTAGAGGTGTATGTCTCCGTCAATGTACATCATACAATGAGTAGTTTGAACCAAGCAATCTGATTGGTCAGCAAGACACTTGGAATGTGCTTATATTGGCATAAGAGCATACCTTGCTCATCACTAAAAATACTACTCTGCTATTTCCATGGCGATGCTGTAACTGCCAGAGCTGGGGCAAAAACCAGAGGGCTACGAAACTGCTACAAAATGGATCATTTTGTTGTTAATTTTTATTTATATGGCGGACTTAGTTTTGAAGAAGGGTTAAAAGAGGATGAGAAGAACACAAAACAAAAAAGGAGAGATGTGGCATTTTCAGATGAAGAGCTCAATCAATTAAAGAGGTCTGGGAAGGAAATCAATACATCCTGCTGCTGCTGTTGCTTGGTACATACTGGACACACCTGCTCTATGTGTTCATATATATGTGCTGAAATCTATAGAAAAACTAATCACAATCCTGGAAATATATAGTCTAATATGTTAATAAATAATAATAATCACAATATTACATGAGAGGGTGTAATGTTGCAAGGGTGTGCAAGTGCCTTGATCCTGACTGCATTACTCTCATGCTACAAATGATATTAAAGCACACCCTCTTAGACATACATTAAAAAATAATAAGGAGAATGTAATATTTTTATTTATATAGCACTTATTAAGGAGAAATGCTACAAAGTGCTTTGCAAGGGAAAAAAAAGAAATGTATACATCAGTAATTTCATCAGTACATATTAGAAGTGGGTCACACAAAATTAGGTAGGGTCATACAAATGTACATGTCACATATGTGGTTATATATTCATACATCAACCTACATACACATTAATACCTACATGCAAAACTATTGTTTAGGTTAAATAAAATAAAAAAATAACCCTCTTGATTAATTTACATTTTGAGAAGCAATTAAAAAAGGGATGCTGATTTTGGACATCTGATTAATCTGGCAAGTTGCTCCTAAATTGAGGTGTGCTAACAGCAAAGTTCAGTTCTCTTTAAGCAGGATTTATACTTGTGTGTCAGCTCTACGCAGAGCCTACGCCTTAGCCTACACACGTGACCTACACCTCTGTGAGCATTTATACTTGTGCAGTGGTGTGTCTGTGCCACTCTGCAGGTACACCTCCAAAACTCTAGTCGGTGGCAGGGTTTCTGTGAAGTGCTGTACAGTTTAGTGGATTCAAAACATGCTCAAAACACACTTTAAACATGGCTTAATAGAGACAATTTCAAACACAAGCACATAAATCTGCTTCACTATACTTCACTTGTCTTTTGCTGGACACATTTTCCCCACAAATACAATATGCTAATGTTTTTAGCACAAGCCTATGGCATTTTACATTGTATAAATTAGCCTAGCGGCCAGCAGACTATTCCTCCACTTATATGAAGCCAGGGACAACAGCAACATTGTCTTACAGTACACCTTGACATGGAAACAGTCAGCAGGTTCCTGCCTGGGGACCTCCAACTGTATGCATTCTGCATGTGTGAGTGTGTGTGACAAGGAGTCATTCAAAGATATAATCTGGGACATCTGGGGTACTGAACAAAATCTAAAAATCGATTCTGTTACATATTGGTAGCCAGTGTAAAGACATTAAAAGAGGAGTAATATGATCTATTTTCTTGTTTTTTGTCAGTGGTTTCTCTGCTGCATGTATAATATCACAATCTGTGCCCACCATCAGTAACATGCTTTGTCTCACACATTACCATTGCAGGTAATCTCACACACAACCATGTTTATTTACACACATAACCATGAATAACAATACAACACATTGTCTTCCAAATCTGCATTTTTACGAGCCGTATAACCCTGAACCAGCCCCTCCTAGCTGCCTCCATCAGACAAGAACATTACCTTCAGAAAAATCACTCCATTGTGCTTGCAGGTTGCTTCAGCAAGAGATCCATTTATCACTGCTGATTTGCTTCATCACGTCACCAGATCTACAGATTTGTTGTAACGCCAGTCTGAGTCATGTTCCATGCGTAAATGATCTCCCCCGAGTGTCAGCTTTTACAGAGTTGGGAGAAAAATGAAATGTCAGTCTGTGATGTACGGGTTTTACGTAGGTGAGGGCTCACTCCTAAAGCCTGAATGCAACCTGATACAGTATGAGCAAAGCAATACTGATATTGACACATAAAATGTAGTGAGGGCTGAATGGACAGAGGGTGTTGTACACTGGACAGATTTCCCCTTGAGGTAAATTGTGAATTGTAATAATGGGCTATATAAGTAAAATTGACTTGACTTGATATGCACTTGTTTTCACTTATTGGCCAAAATGTCATAATTCTACATAGGTGTTTATCTGCCCAGCAAAACTCGATTCAACTTTGTGGACACCCCTGCCCCCTAGTTCCAGTCAAGAGAAATGTTTCAGCATACAATTTATACAATAGTGTGCTTCCAACTTTGTGGCAGCTGTGTTGGGCCCTTTTGTGTTTCAATATGAGAATGCCCTGGGCACATTTAGATTTCTAAGACTGTGTAGACCTGTTTGGACCTCGAGCAGTCATGGAGAGCATTGCCACCCCTGTAATTTTCCAGATTTGTAGAGTCCTCAAAGGAGTATAAATACAGTGTTCTTGTGTCTTATACGCTTTTCATTTTCTGGTTTGCATTTTAATTAATATCCTGTGGCAATACGTCCACACCAACACAGACCCTTGTGGTGACTTTATCAAGATGCTATTGTTGGCCTGACGAAGGCCTTAGTTTAGTTATTTAAATGTAAAAGAACTGAAATGTCCATTATTCTGCGTGAAAGGTCCTGGTGAGCATTTGTGTTCCTCTGTGACCCTGTGTGTCCCACAGGGCCTGACATGTGACAGAAATAATTGCTCCCCCTAACCCTCCTTGTACTGGACATATTGCATACTGTGAATTGAATGAGGATTCAGCCTTTGCCTCCCTGGAGAGACGAAAACCTGCACAGTGACAGGATGACCTCAACACCTTGGCAGTAGAGATTTTGACTGTAATGGCTGAAAGAATTGTCCCCTGTACTGATTCAGAAAACTGTGAAAGAAGACTAAAGAATGAGGTTAAGAGTTTGTGTTCTTAGAAAAATGTCAGGACTCCTGTGTACAGAACCAAAGGCAATAATACGAGTAAGCAGTGGACAAAAAGGTCTACAGCTCCACTTGTTCTGGCTGTGAAGTGACATTTTAGCTCAAGAACCACTTGACAAGATTTTCACAAACTGTTGGGACTGTGCCCAGGACACTTCAGAGTAACTGCATTAGTGACTGAGGTACTAAAATAGTAATGTGATGTTGTTCTTCACATTTATATTCTATGTACTAAACATTCCTATGAGAATGAATGAAAGAAAATTATTAATTATATAAAATCAAATGTATTAGACACACCAAACCAATCCCACAAACTAACAGTGGCAACAGCCCCCTGCTGTGTTGCTTCACGTTGCCGGTGTCTTGGCTAAAAAGTTGCACTTGAACACACTGCAAAGCTAGTAATTTGTGTATAACCCATGTAATTGTGAAGGCTGCGATCATGTGATGAATGCACTTACAAGAGTAAAGAAGGAAGTACTATAAAGAGCAACGGTCTGCATAAGTAGGCAGGTTTGAGAGGCTGATGGGTCAGACAAACACACAACTTTCCCACTGGTGTTTGAGCCCTGTGTTAAACCAAGTGAACTTTGAGTTATTTTTTAACATATGGGTTGGGTATTGTTACTTCACATAACTAATGTAAAGTTATATGCTTAACGTTATGTTATGACGTGAGCATGCCCAACCATTTCTTTTCCTAAACCTAATCTATGTAACTTTACATTAAAGGGGAATTATGCCCATTTTCAAATTCATACATATTATTCCTGTGCTCTAAGACAGTCCAAAAACATTAGCGATAATGAACAATTCTCTCCTAAATCCAAAAACTTAAGCGCAGAAACTCAAATATGTGATATAGGGTATAAAGTATGGAGCTATTCCATAGACAGTGAGGGATAAAAGATGTTATAGATGACACTGAGAGCACCCAGGAGGATGCTCTGACTATATGGGTACATGTTCTGTTTCAGAATGAGAACACTTCAATAGACTGAAGCTAACTTGGGTTTAAAAAAGAAAATAAACATTCTGTGAGTCCATAAAATTATGTATGAAAAGAGGATCACCTTCAAAGGTATTGTCTCAGATTCTCAACATCCTCTCCATGCTGAGTTTCAGATGCTTCAATCAGGGCGGAGGTTTTGCCTCCTTAAATGCAGCACTAAACGTTACAGATAGTCCTTCGTCCCATCTGCTATTGTTTATCGTAACCAGCAGTGACCATTAGTGTCCATGATTTACTCCCGACAGTGTGTGATTCTGTGTTATATATTGTACTGTCTGTACCTGAAATTGCCTCGCAGGGACATTAAAGTTTACCTTACCTTAAATCAGGCTCCCATTCATTCAAATAACATATTGGAATTCTTGATGTACGTGGTGTTTCCCTTGAAGTATGTAACTTTATGTTAAGTACATGATGTGCCTACACTCAACCGTGATTCATTCCTGAAGCCAACCTAACTGATACAGGCGCCACTTTGTTGGGTGTTAATTTATTAGCTCATGTGATGGTAACCGATGTATGAGGATATGTTGTTATATGAGATAACTGCAGGCAAGCTGGATCGAGGGTCTGACAAACTGCAGGCAGGTAGTTATGCTAATGGACACACAGTGGCACACTAGCATGCAGGCAAGCAGAAAGACAGACACACAAAGCAACATAATGACTCACATCGCTGCAACACAGCAGCCTGCTGTTTACAGAGGCACGGTAAAGGTAACAAGACCCCCCAGAGAACAAATAAGAGAAACAGAAACACAAAGCATTTGGGGGAGTCTTTCTTTCAGTAGGCTTGTTTTTGAATGGAACATTTCATCAGTCGATTTCAGTAACTTAGCAACTAACTCGGTGATAAAAAGAGGGAAATAAGATCTTTTGTTTGTGTCACTGTGGTGGGATGCAAGCAAGATACCAGACAAATGTAAAATGATTTGGCAGCTTTGACAAATAATAGCACGTGTTATTATCTGCCATTTATTTTAAAATAAAGCATGTACTGTGTAAGATTGATTAAAATCAATTTGACTTAGTTTGATAGATATTACATGTGCTTTCATGCTGAAGTGCAAAAATAAAAACACTGAACACTACTGAACACCTTTACTGAAGCTGGGTTTTCAGGCAGGGAAGAATATTTAAGAGCTTTATCTGAGCAGGGTGGAGTGTGTTTACAAAGGTTTTTGTTATATGATGAACAGAAAAATATTAACAGTTAATTTAATCTTCACAATATGTTTCATTTATGTATTCTTAAATCAAGTCATTAATTGCAGGCTGAGGACTCTAATTTTTTTCAACACAGTGGATATCCAATTAGTGTTGGTGGTATATGTTGTCAATTGAAGCAATACATTTCTTAGTGCAAGTTTACAGAGAAGTTGAGTCTTTCTGAGTTTTCCTTCTTGCACAGACGTTGGTGCAGTGCCTACATTACAAGGATGCATTGTGCCGGATATTCCGCTGCTCAACCCCCAAATACTCCCCAAACCTGCCCAGCATGTGGAGCCCAACACGAGTCTGTTTACAAGAAGTAGAGGTATCGTTAGAAATAAAAGTCTCTGCTACTTTCATGTTCCTATTGACGGTCCCATTAGAGTGATTACCGTTTACTGCCTCTGTTTCTCCCTGTGTCATGTTAACTTGAGAGTTGTCTTTCGACATGTGTTGCAAAAAGTCGTGACATTTCCCACAACTACCTCACTCACACTTCTACCAACCAAAACAGTACTGAATGCAAAATTAAATGAAAAGGAGCAATTTATTTATTTTATCTATGCTCTATATGTGTGGCAAGGATACTAACATGTTTGCCATGCTCAGAAATTCAGCTGAGGAGGAACAGCAAAGAAGACAGACGGAGAGGGGAAGCTGACCATGTAACACCTACACCAAAGTAGAGCTGCAAAAAGGAAAAAGGGGCATATAGGGGGATTGGTTAGTGACTCTTCCATCTCCACTTACCTAATTGCTACATTAAAAGACAGGATGGAAAAATGGACAGAGCGCTGCGGAGAGCCATGGAAATACAGACAAGAATGAGTTTTAATGCAGCGTACAGCAATTCCATGGACCTGATGGAGGTCCGTGTCGATATTATTTCCACATGGCTAAAAGCCTACCTCAGAGAAGACCGAACTCTCTTATTTTCCAAACCTACTACTTTAAAATCCATTACGGAGCCCTTGCATTTCCTGCCTAGAATATAGATTTCCTCCATCGACAGTAGTTAATTTACAAAATTAGGCTGTTTGAGGCTTTGACAGCTTCTCAGCTAAAATGAGTGCCGCGACAAATATGCAAAGTGACTCTGTAATGGAATGTCATTGGAATCAAAACTTGAATTCATTTTTTATTATCAACCCTCCTCTCAGTCTGAAACAAATGACATGTGCTAACATTGCTTTGTTGCAGGAGTGACAGCTGTCTTATTGAGGGAGTTGTTGTAAGGAGGTTCAGGGATGAGAGGGCTTTACACAGACCTGCCAAAGAGACAGACAGGTGACTTTTAGGTTGTTTCTTAATGCTAACAAGATACATCCACAGGGAGAAGGGTAAAGTGCACTAGAGTCACGGCCGCCATCGTCAGCCCCACGATGTGATGGAAAGGCTAATTGTCGTTATAAGTCACTTCAAAGTCACCGGTTTCATGGATGCAGACACACAGCGGTGCAATGATTAAATAATAATTACTGATAATGTTGTAGTCTGTTTCTTTTGCAATTAAAATTGAAAATATATATCTTAATTGTGTGTTGATTTGAACCAATAATTTAAAAAGATGCTTCATTTATTGTCATGATCAGGTTTTAAATCTGTTGCCATGAGAGAGAAATGTACTCCCCATTTGTTACAGGCAATCTAGGTGTCAGTGTCATCTTTCTGTGGATTTTATGGTGTGTCAATAATCACATGTGAAGCCTGCATATTCTGCGGTACAACACATAAATAAATACAGCAAGGCAAAACACCAAATGCTAGAGCTTGTTCCAAAATGAGAGTGAGCAGGTAGGTGGGTACACTTAGTTTAATAAGCTTGCTGAAGTATCGTCTTTTCCATTAAAACAAATGTAACGTTCCTACTGTGGCGAGGGGCAATGAGTGGAAAAAGCAGGAAGTGGACCGACAACACCACCTGGGGGAATTACACCCTTGGAAACACTTCTTCAAGAACTTTAAATTAAGTTGAAAATTAGGAACAGGGCAGACAGGCTGGTTAGTGAACAAGAACAGAGACGTGAAGTTAAAATAAACCAAATGTTTTACTGAATTTATTAGAAATAAGCAAAAATGCAGGAACTGGGGCTGCTGGGCGAAAAGAAAATAACATTAGTTAAATCAATACAAATACCAGAGTGGGAGAATTAAAACACTTTATTACAGTTAGCTTAAAAGAGTCTTGATCCAAAATCTAAAATCACAAGTTAGATAAAATATCCAGTTTGTGGTCAGATGGAACGCTAAAAATAAAAGGCAAGCGAATGAGTACACAGGGTTAAAAGCACTGACTTGTCTAAGGGAAATCTACTACATGCATGTTAACCAGTGACAACAAGGAAGAGGACAAGAGCCAGAATTAAAGGAGCACCTTACCCCACTACAATAGTACAGTAGCTTGCAGTGTAGAAGCGGTGTATCAAAAAAGGGGCCAAGTTTGGATGTTTAAAAGCAGTATTCCCTGCATAGTATACCTTTAAGCTACACGTACTGCACAAACATTTACATATGGAAATGATTTAGACCAATTTAGTTGTGGAAATCCTGTGGAAGGCAAAAGGTATATCAAGTTTGCTTTGAATGTTCAACAGCTCAAACAGCATTAGACTGAAAGCAAATTCATTTGTTATTCAATTTCCTGTTTCTGTGTTAGACCACTTAAGACGAGGTCAAGTTTCTCAAACTTTAAGGTTAAAGGATGATAAATGAAACTTTGACTCTTCATCTAGATCATTCGATTATAGCGAAAACTGGCCGGTTAAATTGACATTGAATTAATTAGTGTCCAGAGAGGCACACGCACAACAAAATGGTTAAATATCTGGGTGCTTGCGTGCAGACACACTCACACACACACTAAAATCCTAATTTCCCCTGGAATTCATCTCATCAAAATAGTTAAAGGTAATTACTGCTGTCACCTGCACCTCATTCCCTAATGATGACTGATGTGGTCTGACGGAGGGAAGGAAAGGAAGAGGGAGGAATGAGCAAGTGCAATATGGCTGCTGCGTGTGTTCAGGATCTTATCTGTCTGCCTGTGTGATGCTGGTAAATGGCAACGGCAGAGCTGAATTCTAACATATTAATCAAAGAGTGAGAATGTTTCTACCAAAAGGGAAATCAGTATTTAATTTAGAACTGGGCAGAACATGCACAGGCACTATAACTATTACAGTAGCCGAGATAGAAAGCAGATCCGAACTCTGCTTCACCGCTGTTCCATATGTGATTCAGTATTGGTCCAGAAGGTTATTTCAATGCACAAACAAGTGGCTCATAAAGTTTTACGAGCCAGCAATGGCCTGATAAATTACCGCAGTCATGTAGTTACAGCAAAGACCTGCCATGAATGTCACAGGCATGAGGACTGAGTCATGGTATCTTGTTTTATTTAACATTATGTGCTTTCTGCCTCAGGCATGAAAGATCTCATCAACCTGCAATTAACCTTGCAGCTCCTCATCTCCTCCTGCCCCTTTCCTCTTGTTCTTCGAGGTGTGGATGACCGGAGGCTGTTTTTACAGTTGCACACCGCAGGTCGACAACTCAGGCAATCAAATCTATCAGCACTAATTGCTGGCTTCCCCTCTGTGCCTCTCACTGGAGGTAGAATCAGTGCTGGATTAAAACGGAGCACTCCTGAAAAAGCAGCGAGGATGATGCCATCAGTTAAGGTGAAGAAGGTGTCTTTGTTTTTCATCTTTGTGCTTCCCCTTTGTACCTTTAGAGCCAGCATCTTCCTTTTCTGAGCTATTTGAGCTCACTTCCTGCTTCTGTTTGATTTGATTTCACTACTGCGAGTTTTCACTGTCTTCCTTGTGTTTCTTATCCTGTCCACCTGCTCGCTTGATCTTACCAGGCTGTTGCATGTGGCACCTTTCATTTAAAAGTTACAACCACGAGAATAAAGGATTTTATCTGAACATGTATATATATAGTGGACCTATTATGCTCATTTTCTGTTTCATACTTGTATTTTATGTTTTAACTTGGACATTTTTTTATGGTTTGATGATCAAAAAATGCTTTATTTTCCTCTTACTGGCTGTGCTGGGACACCTGTATTTACCCTATGTCCTCTTTTTTTCACACCTGCCCTGTTTGGTTCAGTTCAGTCGAACTCAAGTTCGTTTGCCCCTTAAGTGCGATTCATATGGGCAGGTGTGACCACACCAAAACAACTGCACTGAGACCTTCTTGACGAGGTGGTCTCGGTCTGGTTACAAACATGAATGTCAACAACAGACACACACTGGCTTCCTTGCACGTCATACGTCGACATGGAAAGTCCGCGACCACGCAGTGATATGTGACGAGGTCGGAGTGAGAGTGTGTTGAATATCTTCACAAATATTAAATGGATTGCCACAACATTTTGTACTGGCTTTCATTCAGAAAGAATCCTACGGGCGTTTCCTTTGGCACTACCATGAGATTGACATTTTGCGTGAAACTTCTTCAACTGTTTTCATGCATCACCATGAAATTCGGTTTGGATGTTTAAGGCTTTCGGATAATTAAGGACAATTTGAGCTTTTGAAGGACAATTGTTTTATCTGCTTTTCCAGTAATTACTTTCTTACAGTACAAATAGATAAGCTAGCAAGGCACTGAGAGACCTTAAGCTGTCTCCGTCTGATATACCAACTTGCCTTGCATGAAGTAGCAGAGGCTCGAGTCTCCCATTTCAGGCATCCATCTTTGGCACAATTACATGGGGCAGGCCAGGTTTCATCATGTATCATTACAGGTTTAAACTAAGCCGTTCTTCTAGGCTAAAACAGATCAGACAAAAACAAGAACTTTTCCTAACTGTAACCAAGTGTTTTTTGTATATTAACCTTACCACATGTTCACCACAGCATTGTTGAAACTTAAAGAAACATATCCACTCTATAATAGCATACAAATGTCCAACATTTTTTTCTGGCCATTGGGTTGTACCATGGCCTTTTTCTTTTTTTTAAATGTACTATGATTTGATCACCACTGCATCTGCAAAGTCATTCAAGGATTTTGTTTATATCTAAGTGGACTTTTTCAAGGACATGAATATCAGGGGTGTTCCAGGTGATCTAGACACCTGCCATGGAGACTTACTGTAGTACAGCCTGTGCCTTCTGTCAACCCACCCAACACACCACAATAGCCTGGCCTTGGGACCTCTTGTTGGCCTCACTGATGGAACACACGGTTGGTAACACTGAAGACTTGGTATGATAAGGACAGGATAAGTGATAAAGTTTCCGCTTCTGGATGGAAAGGTGCGTGACACAGACAACGCTCAGCCTTGACGGGGAGGCGTCCACCCACAGCAGCTTAACCGACTGGAATCCCCTGTTGACGCACTGATCTGGGAGGGCTTAACTGGTGGCTCAATACAGCAAGCAGAAGAAATAGGAACATGTCCAGGAGGCTGTGTGTTCTCTTCATTACATTCACCAGCACTCATAACACACAATGCTGTTCTCATTAGGGCTGCCCCCTGAAGGTGAGAGATTCAAATGATCAGCCGGAGACCCCTCAGTCAACTGAGATTGCTTCAAGTCGAGTCTTTTTTTACAAGTCAGTGTGCTGTGCAGTGCACTTTCGGGGACGTTTTAGTCCCTGGATTTTGCTGCACAGTATGCGATCTTGACTTTCATGATTCTCAGCTGTGGACAAGATACAGTGTCACAGAGGTAGAGAGACTTTGCACCGTAAGGCTCCGAAATAACATTATCTTCTCTCTTTTACTTAGATGGGGTGAATTTACAGCTCACAGTGCCTTAATGCGACACAGTCTCTGGCTTGTGTTTGATATCTAGTGTCTGAAAAAATGTTGTTGCACATTTCCAATCCATCATTGGTGCAGTTAGCTCGTTTACTATATTACACAAATGCCGCTGTCACACTGATCATCCCCGTTCAAACTTTAAAACTTAAAATAAATAAATTAAAAAGCCGAATATTGTATTGAACAGCCAAATCTGATTCGACTGACATAAATCTGAGTTCTAGTTCTCCTGCACAGTTTGTATGTACACCTATGAAAAGTAATGCACCAGAATTCTTATATATAACCACGTAATCATGAACCAGTAATTTGTATACAACCATGTGATTGTGAAGGGTGTGATCATGTGACCAAAGCGCTTAAGGGAGTAAAGAAGGAACTAGTATACAGAGCGAAATTCTGCCTAAGGATGCAGGTTGGGGTGGTGGATGGGTCAGAAAAACTGCGTTTTCCCCCAGGAGACTGGTGTTGGTGTGTGATGTGAAACCAAGTGCAAGAGTTATTTTAAGGTGTTTTGTCAGTCAGGTTATGTTACATACGTAACCAGACATGACCAGACCATGATTCTTTTCCTAAGCCTGTTCTAGCTTGTATGGCTGCTAAATTCATTAGATATCATACGAAGTTGTCATGTGTATGGTAAGAATCCAAGTGCAGCATCACAGGCAGACAGGAAAGTTTGTAACGTCCTTTAATATTTTGCTTGTCAAACACAGAATGAGCAGGCAGGTGAAACAGCAGCGAGACTCAGTGTAATGATTTGGAGCCTTCCAAGACACAGGTTCAGTCCCAAGCACTAGGTGTGACATGGCGAAGCAGGGAGCAGGTGAGTCAGTGGCATCCGCTGAATGCACATAAACAGCAAACAGTTCCGATGTGTGCAGTGTTACTGAGGGAGCAGAGGGTAGGCAATGTCAGATGAGCAGGGAATCCAAAAGCAGGAGTACTGCTGCCACACTGGTGCAAAGCTGACATCAGCGAGGATAATGAGTGGAATCCGCAGCACATACACAAAGGCAGAATGTGCTGCCAGACGGCAAAACAATCCACAACACAAAAGTCCAAAGGTGGATGAACAGGTAAACTTACTTTGAGAGCTGGTTGACGATCTTTCCAAACAGGCACAGGGAACAGGCGAACACAAACCAGGAGGGCCGAAGCAGGGCTTTTGGTCAGGGACAGAAGGCTAAGTGGTTAACTGGGGAGCAGATGAAAGAGGAGCGTCAGGGGCAGGCGGGGTTGGCGATGAAGAAGCAGTCTGGGAATAAACACTGGAAAGTCTTGCAGGGGTATGGCGAAGAAAATAAAAATAAAATACACGATAAATAGCAAATAAGAGCAATTAAAAGAAAACATAAAATAAAAAAAATGAATGATTTTTGCAAGATATCAAATGGACCGTTGGATGAGGATACGTTGACATACTGCATACACACATAAAGAGGAAGTTCACAAACCAGCACAAAGAGAAGAAGTAACTCAGAGACTGACAAGCAGAGAATGAACAAATGCGTCTATTCATAATGTACAAAAGAATGAATAATAGGGAGAGAGAAAGAGTTAATCATCTTGTTATGCTATGAAAAAATTAGATTCTCAGAAACTGAGGAGAAATAAATCAGCGAGGGATGACGGCAGGTCGACTCGACCTCAGCAATTGCATTTCTGATGTGCTTTGATGAGATTCATTGGACTGACAAATAAAACCATTTGGTGCAGTTAATACATAAGTACAGTAAAAAATATCATTCAGATTCTCTCTCTGGTCTCTTTATTGAGCTCTCTTTAAAGAAAAGACAATTCAATTTTAAAAATCTAATATGCTAAAACATCCAGGTTATTTAGATTAAATTGTTTTTAAGTGTACTTGTTTTGATGTGTTCTCTTAAAATATACTGGCACCATAATGCAAGTGATTTATGTGCTAAACAAAAATCTAAAAATCTAGCACTGAAGTGATGAACTTAATGTTTGATTCTATGTGAAAAGCCCGTTTGCCACAATTGAAAACAGTGAGCACAGGGCCAGACTGTTGCCGGGACTGATATTTAGAAGGTCTGGGATGGCGAGCACTTTGAGCACAGTAGGGGTCAAAGCAAGCACACATGTCGCTATTTTTATTCACCAAGCCGCTTAGAAGTATTTCATAACATCAGTTCATATTTTTACACCACCGAGCAAACATCTGTCTTCATTCATTCATCCTCCTTTCAATTTCAATTGGTTCTGAGGATGAACTACATTCTGGGTCGAGGGGTTATGTGTCTGTCTGCCAAAATGTTTCTCTCAATTTTTTTTCCCTCTTTGTAATTAATGTGAGCTGTTTGTGTTTGTGAAGAATTACAAAATACAAAAGTTATACAGATGGAAAGCAGCCATCAAGTTACTTGTTACACATCTTTTTGACAAGTTATACGTATCAATATCAAGTGAAAAAGCGATTAACAAGTCTTTTTTTCCCCAAACATACTTGCTAGTTAACACAAGGGCTTATGTTTACAAAAATGGACTATTAAATTACAAGGATAACTCTGAAGAGTGAATACCTTGAACTGCTGTGGGTATCTAGGTAGCTAATCCTGCTTAGACTGTCCTCCCACGAACAAGGACAGCATCAGTTGAGTAAATGCCCCCAAAAAACACAAGTTTATGTTCAAGAGACAAAGCCTTCTCACAGCCGTATGATTTGCTGTGGGCATGTCACAGTGTCTCTTGCTCATTCTGGCTCTCTGTCTCTCTCTGCAGTCACATTACCACTTTCTCAGGCCGCCTCAGCACTGTTCTTTATCAGATCACCACTTGCCTTGAGAGTGTCATTTCTTTCCAGACGCTGCCACTCCCATCTACCCTGCAACCACCTGAGCTTCCCCGTCCATCTCCCCACCTCATTTCCTCATCAGCCCTGCAGTACTTACACTGCACTCCACTGTACTTAAAACTCAGAGGAAAATGACCTCTGACACAGAAAAGTGTAATGGAACAGTAATTTAAGTCCGAATTCAGTGTTGGAAACTTGGAAAAGATCCATCCAGCCCTAGTTCATTAGTATAAATACCTGTGACATCAGCAACACAGTGGCGCACACAGTGGACCAGGCAGAACTATCTTTTCATCAACTTTTACTTTATGTAGTTTTTTGTGAAGTGTTCGGCCTGTAACAATGTGGCAGCTGCCATTTCCATCCATCCATCCAAACAATTTAACTGTGCTTGACAGAAATCTTTGGGCGCATGCTGATCTCCGTCTCCGTCCACACAAAATAAATTTTACACAAGGGACAAGACTTTTAATAAGCAAAGACGAGCAAGACAGGTAACTTTCTTTTCCCTGCTGGTAAATGATATAAGCCTTCTGTAGATGCTTGTGAAGCTAGCTTGTTTTCCCCAGCAGATGTACCAGGAAAAATGTTAATTGGAAGTCAGGAATACCATCCATCCATCCATTTTCACCCACTTATCCGGGGCCGGGTCACAGGGGCAGCAGGCCAAGCAAAGCACCCCAGACGTCCCTCTCCCCAGCAACGCTTTCCAGCTCCTCCTGGAGGACCCCAAGGTGTTCCCAGGCCAGATGAGATATGTAATCCCTCCAGCGTGTTCTGGGTCTGCCCCGGGGCCTACTACCAGTGGGACGTGGCCTGAACGCCTCTAACAGGAGGCACCCAGGAGGATCCTGATCAGATGCCCAAACCACCTCAACTGACCCCTTTCGACACCAAGGAGCAGCGACTCTACTCCAAGCTCCCTCCAGATGTCCGAGCTCCTTACCCTGTATCGAAGGCTGGAAGCCAGGAATACTGTCCTGGAATTATTGACTTCTGTCTTGCAATGGATTGCCCGGTTATATTACTTTCCATTTACCTTGGAAGTTGGAAAAGCAAGATGCATGCCAGTTCATTATGGGCTCTAGCCAGGTTAGCTATTGTTAGCAATACCAGTTAATAACCACGGCGTTGCTCTGTATTTTATACAAACACCCTAGCAACACGTGCATTGATAGAAGTTGCCAGTGCTGGTTGTACAACAACAAGACTGAAGTACTAAGCTCAGTCTTGTTGATGCATGGAGCAGCCCCATTTATTTTGAAAAAAAAACAAAACTTTTGAGTTGGAAATCTGATTCATGGGGTTTTCCAGTTGAAATTTCTGACGGGGAATTGGGAAATTCCGACCTCCCAGTTTAAATGGAATGCATCATTTTACCAACTTCTTTGCTCTAATGCCCGGTTGTCAAAGTTTCCATGTGTCTCTTACCTTTGAAAATTTGCTACATGCCTGTTTGAACCTTTGCCTGATCTTACCTCGTCTGATTTGTTTACCTGTTAAGACTGAACCCTTGACTGCCTCATCATCATTCCCGTACCATATACATGTGCGTATACCTTAAATCACTGAAGTGATTCAGTCTGCCTGCTTTGTCTAAGCTTAGGTCCAAACCTGCTTTTCCTCAGTCGTGACAGGGATGTGGGCAAACAACATATTTAGAAAAGTTCCCCAGCATTAACACTTTAACACAAGAACAGCACCAAAAAAGAAATCAATGTCATAATAGTGCTCTCATAAGATTGGAGACACTGACTGATGTAACTAGAGGATATCCAATGGTTTAAATGTTGTGTTTAGTGTTCATTGCTGTTTGACAACAATCTTACCACCTAGTGGGTTACATAATAACCACACTTGAAGCCTTGTGCTGAATAAAAGACAGCTCAGAAGCTTTCAGGCATTCTGAGCCTGCACTGAGAGGTCTTCTGCACTGCTGATGACATCAGATTAATCCCTGCTCTGCCATTCTGGTCTTTCAGCCTGAAAGCCTCCAAAATCCTCTTTTACAATCACATCAGCCCATCCAGCAGAGCAGACTGCAGGTTAAGCAACTAAAGGTTTGTAAAGTATCCAATGCGAACCCAAATATTTGCTTTGTGCAGTCAGCCTTGTACTAGTCAGTGATTTAATAGATGCTGCCATTGATAATTATAGCACTGTAGTTGTGACGTTTTGCTGCTCTAAATGCTGATCCAATCTAACAATCATTTTTAATTATGTGTACATATATAGGTCATGCATTTTGGCTTTAACACAGCTTCCCTGAGATTCGTCCCTTCACCTGTTCATTTTCCTATTCAGACAATGTTGTCAGATATGAGGAATAATTTTAATCAAATTAAAGTCAGTGCAGAGCAGAGAACTGATGTCATCATCACACAGGATAAATTTGTCTGTTCTTTTTTTTTTTTTTTTTAGCAAGCCATTTCTTCAACACTTGCTGTTCTTTCCTGATTGCTGCTACAACACTGCTGGGCTCAGCTGTCACATGGAAAGATGTACGGGCTGTACTACGTCATGTCTAGCTTATAAATACGCACACAAGATGCTGCAAATGCCTCAATCTGAGTCAGATCAAATGAGCGCAGATGCTTCAGACTCTAGAAGAAGAAATGTGAAAATGCGTATTGCGTGTGTGTAATGTACTTTGTCTCATGCTTTTAACATGTCAGGTCGCCCTGAATTGATTTGAAACACTAAAAGAGAAAAACTCAATTAGAACAAGTTAACCGTATGCAATCAAGAGCTGAACGACTCTCAGTAATTAACATAAAAGGTGTTTGCTGTTATCCTGGCAAATTAAACCTCTGCTCAGGGTGGGTGTAGCTATGCTGGGAAATGTGTAAGTGCACACAAAAAAGTAATAATAATTACAAAGATGACATGACTAATAAGAGTGTCAGGGAGGGTCAGACAGTCTGTACATGCCCACACTGTCATCAGGTAAGGTGTTTTTCAGGTGTTAATATTTTTCTCATCCCCATGCTGTTGGATCTAAAAACAATACAGTCCTTCATTTTATATTAATGATTCTTGACTTTAAAGAAATTGCTTTTTTCTTTTCCCTTTAATTTCCTGCATTTGAATGCACGCAGGATCAAAATGTTGGTCCAGCTGGATTCATATTGCTTTTTACAGATTTTCCATTAACCTTGATGGCTGCGCAATTTCTCAGTAATGCACTTTTCTCCGGCCTACCTGAGGCAGCAACAAAAGGTCTCCCATTGGTTCAGAATGCAGCTGTGAGAGTTCTCTCAAGATCTAAGAAGTTGTATTACATACAGTCACACCGGCAGTGATGACTCTGCATTGCCTACTGGTTCACGAAAGAGCTGATTTAAAAATCCTCCTTCTTACCTGTAAGCCTTTGAATGGACTGCTTCCCTCATATATCTCCAGCAAAATTTCCTCGTATACTCCATTACGCCCTTTACCTTCCTTTGATGCTTGTTATTTAACCGTTACTTGATTTAATAAGAACTCTTCTGGTGCCCACTGAGCTCCACTTCTTTGAGATAATCTCCCGCTGCACATTCAGGTGGCAGCTCTTTTCATACTTTCAAATCCAGGCTGAAAACATGACAGGTCACTGAGATTTTTTGCTGAGTTTTTATGTCATTGACAGGCTTGATACCCCAATCCTGTTATGGTTATACTGTATGATATCTGTTTTTTAAACTGACTGACCTCAACCTGTTGTCATGCAAACATTATCACCTGTGTATGAGCGTAAGTGCATGTGTATTTTTTACATGTAATAACGTGTTTAATTCCTGCTTTTGTTTTGTTTACTGTTGCTGAAGTGCATTTAAAATAAATTGTATTAATTACTCAATTTATTTGTCACATGAAATCATAAAATATGATTTCAGTGAAATATGTGTGCCAGTTCTGTTAATTTATATATTCCAAACAGTCCAGTAATAATAAATATATGTCAGTGTTTATGATAAGGCAGGGTCTTCATTCAGTGTCCCTGTGGTAGAAGCTCTTCCTAAGCCTCTTAGTGCTGCCCCAGTGAATCCGGTACCTTCTCCCCAAACTCAACGGGGTGAAAAGTCAGTTATCTGGGTGGCTAGCATCTTTAATGATTCTCCTGGCCTAATTTTTGCAGCACCTGGTGCAACATTCTTTAGGCAGAGTAGAGCCGTGCCTATTGTGTATTCCGCTTGTAACACCCAAGTTCACTTCATATAACTACGGGTGAACTTCAATAACAAAGCCAATAGTCAGTGTGGGTCAAAATGCCATAACAGACTTTTATTAAATTCATGGTCCCTAACAGCAATGTTTTAAAAGCAATTAAAAGTTAGAGCGTCTTGCTGCAGGGGGTGTGGCGCATTAATCTATAGACAAAATGAAACAGTTTTGTAATTGTCATTTTTGCAGTTAAAATTAAAACAACTTCAATATTAACTCTTCAGAAAACCAGTACCTAAGCTAACCCTAACCCGTACCCTCAGGGTGTGTTCACACCCCTACGCTACCTTAACAATAAAATCTATTTAAAACACAAGGTTTGTGCAGCTTACCAGGCAAGCATGTGCACAGGAGTGATCACTGAACAAGAATAAGGCTCACACACCTGTGCTCCATGAGCCTCTTAACAGCTCAGGTGGTCTCACCTTGGCTCTGTTCCAAGGGAAAAAAACAAGGAAAAAGATGGGCTTTTTAGTTATTGTTTAATGTAACTAAAATTAAAAAGGTCAGCTCTGAGAAACCCTGTGTGACTGGCTGCATGGGAACATACCTGTGCTTACATGCCTGCTGTATGTTCCCTACACCACTGAAAGCTAATGTATTCTATATATATCACAGAGTATGTTAGCCTTCGCCAGTGTGCTTTGAACTGTATTTCACAAAATACTTCTTCACACTTAATGGATTCTTGCCTTGCTGACTTTGTCGGGGCCTGCTGGTGCTGTACATCAGCAGCATTTTGACAGCACCTGTGTGCAGAGCTGGTTTCATATAAGATGGACGATAGGACTGCATGCAATCAATCTCGTCTTGTTTGCCACGGTTATACGCGGACACAATAAAGCCAATTTTGAAACCACTTAAGCTACGCATATCCAAAGCAAGCTCAGATTTGGATTTGCTGATAAAAATTGTTTTCAAATAACTAACTTTGGAAATACTTTACCTGGTGGCATTGGATAATGTCCCTCTTCTGAATGCCAGATGCCAGAAATGCCAGAAACATAACAATATCAAAAGAGCTGGAAAAAATACCAACCATCGCTGCCTGCCAAGGTGATGTATGGGAGGACAAACGAAAAATCCAATCAAGCCGATTGAGCCAAACACGGGGTCTTTGTCTATGCTCCTGAATTCATGACATCCTCTGCTTTGTCTGTATTAGATTTTCTTTGCATTAAGAAAACCCTAATGCTTCACTACCACTCCACTTAATTTAACAGAAACCAGTAAAGCGGAATAACTAGGTTTACCGTATCTATCTGTGCGTAACGTCATTGTATTAGTCCAGGCGTTGTTCTGCCAGCAGCGGTTAGTTTCAGTTAAAATATTAACAAGTATATTTTTATTCAGCCTCTGAAAATCCACCATTATTTGTAGGTGTTTCCATTGTAGCTATTTCTTATTTGTTGAATGGTATTTTAGATATTCAATTGTGATCAGATTATCCTAATTATGCCAGCCTTTATACAATGCAAGCTGTCTGAGATTATTGTTTTATTGTTTACTCTTTTTACTTTAATGCTTGTGGACTTAATGCATATGCTCACAAGACTGGAATTAATCTATGAAATACACAACAATAATAATGTAGTGCACTTCAACATGATTTGTTCATTGCATGAGGGACGTTATAACTACTGCAACAGTTTATTTATAATGTTTCTGAATTTGTCCTTTTTTTAAAATTTTAATTCATTACTTGAATGATTATATCAAATTAATTAAATTAAATGTTGTGTATTATCCAACATTGTTTTCACAGGTTTACATTTGCATCCAGTTAGAACTTTTGAAGGCCAACTCCTGTCTTAGGCTTTCATTGGAAGTGTGTTGCTCTATGTGGTGTGCATAGTGACGGCAGAAGATGCATAACCAAATTTAAAAACAAAGAAAATGTATCAGTGGTATAATCTGTCATGGTCATGTCACTGCTCCTCATGTGTCATGTCTTATTTTACTTCCTACCTTTGTTTCCCACCTGTTTTCTTACACGCCTACTTGTATCAGCCTCGTTAGTCCTTCCCTGTTCCAGAGTTTTCCTGCACAAGCTGTCTTGTATTAGTCTAATTTGCACAACCTTTCTGTTACCTACCACAAGAACAAGACATCATTCATCATGTCAGGAAAATCCATGGTCTGTAGTGTTCATTTCATCACTGGTAAGTTTAGCAGTTTTTGGGAGAATGACACACAGCACACACAAATACAGATGCTCCTCTCCCTCTGTAGACTGTTGGCTAGCGAATGTTAGCTTGAAGAAGCTTATGCTCTTGTAATGAAATGAACGCTTCAGACCCTGAAGTTTCCCAAAGGTGTCCAATTCTTTTGTTTGACTGCTACAATCCATGCTTTGCATGTGTTTGTTTCTTTTTTTTTTTGTACCTCGTCAAAGGGAACAACCTACTGTTGAGCAGCAGGGCCCTAAAACTAATTTTGCAATTTCCCACAGTGTGTATTTCTGTTCAGGGGGACTTAACTTCAGCATTTTATGGTGGCTGGACCAAAAGTCTGAGTTAAACACTGATGTTGTTTCCTGGCAACTGAAAGACACCTTGAAATGGTCTGTGTCAGTGTGTCATGGTGTTGCATGGTTTTGCATGGTTTTTGTTATTTGCTTTGGCTCCTCGTTTCAAGGCAGCAAATTCTATTTTGCCTCTGTCTGCCTGTTCCCAGGCATCTGGTTATAAATGATTATTTCCTTCAAATTCCTTTTGCCCACCTGTTGCTTTTGCATTTGGGTCCACCTGCCTCCATAACCATGACACAGTCAAATGGAGCAAACTGGAAATATGGCCAAGGAACAAGGGTTGGCAGTGGCTGGCACACCAGCAATCCTTTACACTCTCTTATTGTGCAGGAAAAATAGTGGTGACGCATCACAAATTATGACTCCTGACTCCTGATGTCCACTGAGGCCCTGTCCTATTGATTTACTGAGCAGCTGAGGGTATATGAAAAAAACAAAATGAGTAATGGATGAATAAAAATAAAAGCTTGTCAGGTATAATATAGTGACTTAAACTGGCAGTCTCTGGCAGGGTAGGAGGCTTTGACGGTGCCTTTTGAACTGTGGAAAAAAATGTACAAGTCAGGTCAGCTTTATGAACTGTTTGTGATAATGTGGTTCAATAATATTGGCTGAAACAGTGTTATGGCATCATCAGCATGATTTGAGCAGTGTCAAGACTCAGTGAGGTGTTCAATAAAATGTATCACTGCATGGAGCTTCTTTTTCTGGCACAAATAAACATAATTAAATATGCTTTAGATTTTATGTAGCATGGGAATGAGTTAAAACAAGCTAGATAATGTTGTCGTTAAGAAAAGCGTCATTATCATGTGATAGATATCTTTATGGATGACACTCAACCCGAAGATAGACATCATATGCAGGTACATGGAAATATCTAGAGTACTTTAGATGTGTAGAACGGACATTTTTGTTTTGCTTTACACAGTGTGTCATATTCTATGTCACGCTCCTGCTTTCCCTCATACCTTCCATGAGTCAATTTAAGGGGAAGGTTCAGCCTTTGCTAATGAGTTAATCAGAATCAGTCGTGCCATCCCTATGATTAGGTTAATATCCTGTTATCAACTGAGAGAAGTCTGGAAAGAGCACGCATCTGTGGTGGTTTTTGGGGGCACTGGTTATGCTGAAAGGAAGTCGAATGACAGATGAAAGATAAATGTCATCATTACAAACCGTCATGGCAGAGCAACCATTAGATTCATGACCGATCGTTTCATTTCCTATTATGATGGTTACTTACACTCTTGGTGTGGTATGTTATTTACAGTATGTGATTCATTGTTGGAACCAGTTCCCCTGAGGACACGGTAGCTGATTACTTCTGTGGCAGCCGTCCCTTTGGTGTGTTCCTGGACACTCAGGCACAGTGTGTAGCCTGCACAGTATGAGAGCTTGTTTAATGAACACCGAGCATATAATCAAGCTCTCTGCCACTAGAAGATCACATGTGATGACCAGTATTCAGAAATACTGATAATAATAATATAAGAAACTACAAGGCTGCCGTGAGGACCAACTGGCTCAGTGATGTAGTCAACTAGATCAGGAAGAGGATAAGGCTTCTTTTAGGCCACAGATAACACAATATTAAAAAATGGATGTGGCTGTTACAGGTATGGCTTGTTTTCTGTTTGTTGGTAAAACATGTAATATGTAATGCCTGGCCACATGCTCCAAAGAAATAGAGGGGAATGTTTTACAGGTCTGCAACTGGATCCAAAATCTAAATTTACAGCCAGTTCTTATTATGAAGTCATTAATTACCACTGCTTGGTAAGTGTTTTTGGCGTCAGACAACAAAGCAAAAAGGCACCGTTCGTGGCTGGATGGCGTC
This sequence comes from Cephalopholis sonnerati, assembly GCA_019142605.1. Classification (NCBI taxonomy): domain Eukaryota; kingdom Metazoa; phylum Chordata; class Actinopteri; order Perciformes; family Serranidae; genus Cephalopholis; species Cephalopholis sonnerati. The sequence continues at coordinate 26,101,749 of JAGQAX010000012.1, forward strand.
AGTTTATATCAAATATATGCGTTTGACCCATGGGTACTTTCTAAATCCACTTATTATTAACCCACCGCTCGCGGAGTGGGTTCTAGTAAGATTAGCCTACTAGGAAATATCATGGGTATTTATTTTTAGTAACTTGCATTGTTTATGTCACAGCTTGCTCAGCTCAGCTTCAGCAAGACCAAAGCAGCAAGAACACAGCCACACCAAAGCCATATATTGACGCCATTTGTTATGTATTTTGGCACGGTTTGTATTGTCCTTAGTTGCACTAAAAATACAGTTTTACTAGATAGCAATCATTAGATGTTACTTATTGTTTATTGTTTATCCATTAAAAGCACATAAAGGTGACTCTGGTCTAAAAGAAACATTACAGTCCAGCAACATCATCTCTTTATCTGCCAAGACCTGTCTCCAGCTTTGGAAAGCGATGCCAGTTCTTTTCTTGGAACCGGTGGCTGGCATGGTGGTAAAGGTTGCTTGCCCAGAGCTTCAGCCATCTTTTTCTTTCTATAAAGGTATGTGTTTGAAAACAAAGATAAATTGGATGTACTGTGCCACTAACCAGGGTCTCAGCTCAGCTCTATTACTTTGTCCTCCGATTTTGGGCTGAGAGCAGAGTGGATGCTACACAGACTTACTGTCGCCTCTCAGAGGTAAAAGTAGTGTTACAACCAGGACAGGCTGGGCCAAGCTGGTTAGCATGCTCATTTGTGCAGGTATCTCTGGCACACAATACATAGACATTTTTGACATCAGTGTTGTCAGTTTATTTTTATGTTTCAAACTGAAATTGTGGCCATATTAAATATATTATATCTTTAAAGTGCTTGGGATTGAATTTGCTATGATTAGTATTTCCTATTGTGTCAAATTATCTTCCATGAAAAATGTAGCCGTTATTAATTTTATTATTCTCACCTGTGTTTTTTCTACAGTGACGTCAAATTATCTTCCATGAAAAAGGACGATGACGCTTGGAAACCCATCTACGTGTTGGTGCTGAGCCTTTTAGGAACCAGCTCGCAGGTACATCAAGATCACAACCTTTAACAGTTTTCTATCTAAATTTACCAAAAACAAAACAAATAAGCACCGTGTGCTTCTGCCCAGCGGAAACAACATTATGCAAGTCTCAGCGTTCATGCCCCTGTCTATTTATTGTGGACACAGTCAGATCATCATCAGCGAGCTGGCTGATGTCTGCGGCAGATGGCATTAGAAACAGATGCTGTCAGTCAGGGTTCAACTCCATTTGGGTCTAATAACTGATGCTCTGTGTGACCTGTGTATGCGTGTGCTTGTGTTAATGCGTGCATAGATGTGTGCTTGTGAGACAGAGAGGGAGAGAGAAAGAGAGTTGAGTATGTGTGTCAATGAATTTAATCCCTCTACTCCTGTTAAGACAACGTTAAAACTGCTTACAACAGTATTGGGATGTTGTTTGTTTGTCCGCTTATAGACATGCATGTGTGTGTGTGTGTGTGTCTAAAGCTGGCCATCCCGCAGCAAAGCACTAGACAGACGACAATATTTTACCCCATTACCCACTAACTTTTAAATCTTCTGCTCGTCCCATCTGTGTGGCCTGTGACTTCTACAGAGACTGTGATACAGTGTGCACAGTGTTGTAGCTGTAACAGCAAACACAAAACTAACTGCATCTGAACATTCACTAACAAGCACGTTAAGGAAAAGTAAAGAGACGCTTCAAAGAGCACAAAAAAATTTGAGTTAGTGGTCTTGCTCCGTATTATTTTTTCAGTGTTATTGTGTTAATTTGTGATCCAAAAGTGACAGAAAGTAAGAGAATTAGAGACTGAAATAGGGTGGTCTGGGTGTCTACAGTATCTCAGTAATTGGATAAAACTTTTTATCCAAGCTTTGAAGATTTTAAATCTCAGAAGGCACACAGTCTTATTGGGGAGGAGAATTGCATGGCATGTGGCTCCCACTCTCTGTTATGGCCACACTGGCGTGCAAACTTTTGTAAGGACACTTAGCTCTGCATTGCTACACTTTAATATGAGAAGAGTTGCTATTGGTAATTTACAGAGTGTAATTTCTGTACTATTTTTTGACACTGTTCAGATGAAAAGCATATTTTTTCCGATTTATTTTTCCAGTTGCAGCACACAGAAACAAGTTAAGATACACATGATCTGCACACAGTCTCATCTCTGGTCCAAAATATGTAAGATTTCACATCTGAAACCAAAAACCAAACAAATATATACTCATAATATTCACAATGTGTCAGTTTCTGTGTGACCCATCTTCAAGACAAGTCTCTAAGAATGGCACATTAGAGCTTCAGACCAGCTCTTTGAAGTGCTACTATGGTGATGAGATGATGGGGGTGAGGAATGGCACCCAGATCACACTGTGTGTCTGTCTGTCTCTCGTGTGCGCTTGCTTGCACGCAGGTGTGTGTATGGTGTTTGCAATGTATTCTCATAGAATGGTTTGTATGATATCCTAAGTGCCCCATGACTGACATTCTGTACTTAACATACAGCTACGTAATAAACGTAGAGTTATGGAGGTTAGGTTTAGGCAAGTAAAGTCACTAAGGTTAGTTTTAGGAACATGGCAAAGACGTACCTTAAAATGACTCGAAGTTTACTCGAAGTTCACTTGGTTTTGAACACGTCTCCAACCTGCCTCCTCACAAGACCCTTGTGTACTTCACATGATTGCAGCCTTTTAAAATATGTGAGATATGTACAACTTTGGGTGCATTCTTTTTCGTAGGAAAACATACAAGAGAGAACAGCCTTGGTGTGTGACAGAAATGTTGGCATCTCATTGTTACCTCATCAAGGGCAACATACACACGTAACAGTAACAGGAAGAGATTTTTTTGTGCAAATTTGTGCACAGTCTTCATCCTGATATTTGCAGGAAAAAAGCATAATGATAACAGGAACCTCCCCTTTAAAGTATTTCCATACTGTGAATATACCATCCTTACTCTGAGCTCCTTACCTTTCATCAGTGGATTCCTCTAATGACATGCTGGCTTATTAAAGTGATAATGCCACCGATTCTCATTGGCTCTTTGTCATCCTTTGATAATCCCATCAAATTAACTGAACTATCCATTTATTAAAGAGGTTTCCAGCTCATAGACCAGTTGATGCCTGATGATAAATGGGACAGAATGTTAATCTCTTTATGATGGGGTGTCCCTGCTGTGTTTCCAGTTGTGGCAGATATGAAGAAGGAGAATCTGCACATGTGCACAATTACAACAGAGAAAATGCAAGATACCTTTGACCCAGCTGTATCCTGCTGCTTCCAGTCTCTTGCTAAGCTTTGTTTGCAAATCTTGTATTTAATGCAGGGACATAAATTGATCACAAAGCTGGGTAAGACAGGAGAATGCTTATTTCCTGATATGCTGTCGGTTTTTGTTTTCATCATAGAAAACAAGAACTGTGAATAGGATTTCTCCTCTAGCTTGCTGGGCAAGATTGTGTGTGTGTGTGTGTGTGTGTCATACAGTGTGATCTACCAGACTTTCGGAGTGCATTAAGTGGCTGTGGAGTGTTAGTTACACTTTGCTGACAAAGTTCAGCCAAGTTATGTTGAAGCTGTTATGTTTTTTTTTGTATTTTGAGCTGCACCTGGTAGCTTTGCCAAACAAAAAAATAAACTCTTGATAAAACCAGGGGTTTCATTTATAAACATTGCATACGCACAAAACAAGGCCACTTCCCATGCAAAAGTTGTGATCCATAAAAATAGACTTGATGGGAGAAACTTTGACCCATGCTTACGAACATTTTGGAGATGGTAAATTGGTGACGCAGATGTTAAAGTGGAAGCCTGACTGTAGAACCATGAGGTCATGTTGGTTTAGGTCACATGACACATGTAAGTGTTGCTTGCCGGGCATTCAGACTGAAAACAGCACTGCATGAAAAACCACTCAGAGCTGTGTTAGTGTGGCCGTTGCATCAGGCTCTGGTGAGATGAAGAAATTCAATCCAGAAAGTGAAGATGCACCCATCCATCCATCCATTTTCATCTGCTTATCCGGGGTCGGGTCGCGGGGGCATCCCAGACGTCCCTCTCCCCAGCAACACCTTCCAGCTCCTCCTGGGGGACTCCAAGGCGTCCCCAAGCCAGATGAGATATGCAATCCCTCCAGCGTGTTCTGGGTCTACCCCGGGGCCTCCTACCAGTGGGATCAGTGAAGATGCAGCATCCAGAAATGTGTAGACTAAACAATGCCAACACTTGATAGTAGTGTGAGATGGGGTTTTACAGCTGTAGAAAGTTTTACCTTTTCTTTGGAATCCAGCATTGTAAGCTGTGCTCGGCAAAAACAGTGTAATGCCAGATGAGATTACACTGTTTGGCTGACATCCCTGCATTTTTTTTACCTGAGGCCTCTGCCACTCCCTCAGCATTCCTATTGTGTCAACACAGTGCCTCATTAAATGAAATGGGTGCGGGGTATTTTAGTCACATGGTTGTATTATTAGAAGGGTAAACTCCACTCATCCTCATACTCACATTCCCTACAGTGTAAAAATATTCTGTTGCAACTAAAAGTCCTGCAGTTAAAGGGGACCTATTATACTCATTTTTGCGCCTTTGTATTTGATTCGTGGACTCCTATAGAGCAGCTATACACAATTACCCGCACAGAAAGCTTTGTAGATCTTTGGGATGCTGTGCCTCTCGTTGCGTCGCTTCCTTGTATTTCCCGCATCCCACGAAAACGGTCTGTGTAATTTACTCCACCCCTCAGCCCTCCTCCATGTACGCCTCCCGCCGAGCCCACTCCACTGTGATTGGTCACACTCCCGAGGACTTCTGAAGGGCTGGCGACGGCTGGCGACGGCTGGCGAGGGCTGGCGAGCGCTGCCGAGCCCCACCTCCTTATTTTGCCGGTGCAGAAGTTGAGAGAATTTCACTTTTGAAAATGTCAACTTTTGAAATACAGAAGGTATGTGTTGGATCCCGAATCTGATCCGGAGGTAGAGACTGGACAGCCTGAAGTTTCTCAAGTACAGAGGTTACTTCAAGACGTCTCTGAATGGTAAGTAACGTTAGCCGTAGCTTGTTATTGTCATTACCTGCTTACCTGTACGGCATATACCTGGGCATGTCCATATAAGTAATTCCGGCACGCATTGATGTCAATGGGACTACTCTGTTAAAAAAAGACAGTAAAACACAGCGTGCAGAGCCATCCAAGACAGCTTACAGGGCTCACGTCCAAATGCATAAACCTCATTATTTGACGCTTTGGCATCGTTTATCTCACATTGTAACAACTTTACAATCTTTTCTAATAGTTTAGAAAAGAGGAAAAGCATAATAGTTCTCCTTTAAAATCTTATTGAAGAAACAGTACATACATGCACTAGTATTAGCATAAAAAGTGCTAATTATGCAGCATGGCCCATTTCATATTCATATATGTTGATTATAATTAGTGATGCATCAGTGTGTACATTACTTTAATGCTGCAGCTCAAACGGATGATATTAATTATTTTATATACTGCTGGTATATAAGATCAGTACTTGAGTGAATGTTCTTAGTTGCATTTCACCCTTTTTATGCATGCATACACTTTAGTTTTGTGAAGCCTGAAAAGGAAGCATTTCAGTCTAACAAACTCTAAATGGCAGGAGCAGAGGCTCAAAAGGCCTCAGGCTGGTCCTCTGGTGGTTACATTCTCTGTCATCAATCCAGTGAGTAGAAAGCACCACACACGCAGGCACACACAGATATAAAAATCACACATCAGCACCATCCATGCAAGCATCCTCTTTCATGTAAGCTGGGGCGAATGCAGTTTTATTGAAAACAGCATTATATGGCACGAGGGAACGGGCTAAAAAGGATGCATGCTCCATCCAGGTAGATGGTTCCAGTGAATTTGTTACTCATGAAACTGGTGTTATTCACTTGAGTAAACTTGAGATACTGTCTGTTCCTCCTAACCAAGCAGTTATCATCATATAATTCATAATTACACTGTAAACCTTCCCCATTGCTTTCACCATATTTCTTTGCCATTAGTATTACGTTTATCTTTATTATGAAGTCAAACTACACAGATGTGTGTCCACATTTTGCCACCAGTGTAAAGGCACCGTGCTTCAATATAAATGACCGGCTCTTCTGGCAATGATCCTAGGTATACATGCATGGATCCAGATGGACACAGATGAGTAGAACAAAACCAGAAAAGAGGGGATGAGAGGCCAATTGAGAAAGACAGAAAACCAAAGTGAGGCAGTGTTAGAAGCTCTAAATGGGCTCTCCTCATTATTTCTTCTCATACGCCAAACAATGTAAGTTGCGTGGGGGTGCAGGCACATGTCAGGTGTCTACGCAAAGTATGTCCAACTGAAAGAAAGAGATGCATGCCAGAGAGAACGCCTCTGCCTGGCAACCACATACGATGCACCCTTGAATGCTTTGAACTGTATGGTTGCAGTGTTTCCATCCTAACAGCATTAAAATGCATCCTTTTCTCTCATTCTTCGTCCCAAGAACAGCAAGGCTGCTTGTAATTTCTACATTTAAAGGGCTCACAAAGGATTAAAGGTGTCAGCGTTGCGTTGCACAATATCAACTGCTGTTGCATTATGCAGGAGAAATACAAGGTATGTAAATGCCTCCTGCGTTGCATTACCTCTTGACAGCCTAGAACCCTAGTAAATTCTGCATTCCCCAGTGCCTGTGAATCAAAATGCACATCTGTCATTTCACACTGATATGAATTTCATATTCAGATCACTGAAACAATGGACTGGTGAATTTAAAGGTCCAGTTGCACAGCCATGTTTCTACAGTAGAACAGAACGGAAAATAACAAGCACTGGCTTTAGATAGGGCCATTTGTGTTTTCTTGGTGTCAGAATTTTTACATGAAACTGCTTAATTTAGTTCAGTTTTAATCACCTGGGGTCTCATTTATAAAACAATCCGTGGGAGCCATACTCAAAATGCACATACGGACAAACAGCGCCAAAAAATATTCAACACTTTCAACCATCAGGCTTCCACCTCGCTTTCTGCATCACCAGTTTTCCGTCTCCAAAATGTTTGTAAGCATGGGTCAAAATTTCTTCAATTAAGTCTGTTTTTAAAGATCACAACTTTTACGTGGAAAGTGGCATACGCCTCTTTCAGGCCATGTTTTGTGCGTATGCAATGTTTATAACTGAGACCCCTGGTCCGTTTGTTTCACAGAGAAAGAGACCTCTGTGGATAATTCAGCTCCAGCTAAAAAAAAACCCTGAACAATGAACAGTGGAGAAATCCCAACCGGGAGTTCATGCTTGGCACATGGGAGAAGTTTCAGATGGTTCTGCAGTCCTCACTGCAAGATGCGACTAAATGCTACACAGTGGTCCTTTAACAGCAAGGATTCTCGTGGTAGCTCCTTAGACTAACCTGTTACGTTCTTTAATTAAGGTCATTACATTTAGCTGCCAGTGGTCGCTTCCCTCTCCTGCCTTCGTAAAACCCATGGAGACCCACAAATTGGACGCACCTCATCAGTAACCGGGGGACAATGAGAAACAATTAGCGCGTAATTAGGCCTCTCTGGCTGTGAGTGACACTTGCCACAATGCCACTCAAACACCGTCGTAAGCAACATTTACAACCCAGTGCCTAACTTGTGCTCATCTAATCAGCTAAGCATCTGCTTAATTATGCCTCATCCATTAAGCCCTTAACAGTGACCACAGCTGATGCTGGTGGATCAGAATCAGTCCAGCACAATCAATAGCTTCACTTCCGCCCCCTCTTGTCAGCAATGATGTGAATGACACTGCTGCGTCTGATGTGTTTGAATTTCCGCTGAGGCAGATCATCTTCTTAAATCCCTGTAGTCCTAATGTTGCTTTCCTCCCCTCCCTCTTGTTACAAAACATGAACACACACAGTATACACACTCCAGCTGCAAAAACAAGTGGGAGAAAAAAAAAAATCAGGAGGATGCGCCAGAGACTTGGCTTAAAAACTGTTACGAGGGACTGTTACATAAGGACTTCAGAGGCTTTAACTTTGTGAAATATTAAACCAGGCTTTTCTCAACTCTTCCCACAAGCCTACACAAGAAACATGTAAGGAGCCGCACCTCCATGAGAGAAAGTAATTTATGCCAAAGTAAAACTAAGGGTGGTGAAAGGGTGATTGGAAGGTTGTGGGAAAATGTTTATTAATTCCTGTCATTCCTCACACATGCAAAGCTCCCAGCACAACTGACAAATGACTGTTCTGCAGGATTAGCTAACATCCAATCAGCGGCATGCAGCCCGGTGGAAAGAGGGGGGAAAAAACATGTCTCAGTTCAGCCAAGCTCAGCTCAGCTTGGTTCAGTGATTCGGCCCTGCTGCTCAGCCCTGCCTCTGCCTTTTGATTTAACGATTGTTTGGGATTTAAAGCAAAAACTTGTATAGTCTTTCCATTGGTTATAAGAAGCAGGGTATAACAAGTGTTGCAAGGGCCATGCTGTCCGTTAAATACATTTCCCTGTTCATAACTGATCTAAATCTTAAAGTGATGTTTAGTTTCCTCAATGCCTGCAAAGTACTGACCTCTTTTGGTAGGTGTTTGACAGCACCATTGAGTTGACAGTCAAGATCTACATCAAATACTGATAAACCAAATCTTAAAGATAGCCTACCAATAGTGTACTATAGGACAGTTGTTGATTTCAAAAACAGCATCAGTGGCTTCTTACATTACGTCAGCAGTGCTGCATGCCAATACAGCAATTTTCTTCATAAAAAATACTTGAGCTCTCAACAGCACACACACACTCACACAGTCTGGGGTCTGAATGGCAGGTGGAATATTGGATGCTGACTATTGGCGGGCTAGTTGAGGATTAGTCAGATGAGCTCATCTCCCCCAACAAGCTGAAATAGAAATGAGGGCTTTAATCCGAAGTGGAAGGGCTACTGGCACAGAGGGGAATATATGTGATTTGGTATTGTTTCTCACATTTATAATCCACAGTTACAATGGCACTGAGTTTTGAGCCTGTCTGTCTGTATGCAATATAGCCTACCAGTGACAAATAAAGCTCAGGCTGTCCATCTCACTGACCCACAGTAATTTAATCCTCGCAGGGTGACACAGTTAATGGGCCACAAAAAGTATGAATGGACACAGTCATGGCTTCAAACATTATTATGCATAGTGAGGAGAGTCACTCACTCCATCATGTCAGCGGTGCTTGATAAACAGCTGAATAAATGCATGTGCAGTGACATTAAATTTTAAAGGTGAGTGTGTATGCAATTGACCCAAGTGGACCTGGCAGGTCTTGGTCAGCAGTTTTATAATATATGACTGAAATATATATCCAGTCTCCTGGCTTAACTCAGTTCACAGTGAAGGTATATACTTAAACTAAGCGGCGTATATTTAATGGTAAATACTTAATAGAACACCCAGTGGATATTGTGTGAACTAATCCCTCTCCTGGTGTGAAGATGCACAGAGTTCAGCACAAAATTGAGTCAATAAATGCCCATGTAGCATTCATTCATGATCCCTGTGGTTAGGCTGTCAACATTTTTTAATGGTCTATTTTTGTACTCTTGGAGTTATGCCAGCACAAACTCCAACTCATATGCTGATACTGCCATCTCATGGTTGTAAGTGGAACTACATGCTGTATATGTGCAACAACCTGGCTGTGAGGAATTTCTTATGGATCTAATGGCATATCATAAACAGAACCTTAAATAATTCAATAATGATAATGATAATAATGACTAGCATTTGAGTTTTATTGGATTTCATCTAATGTCTGTGGAAGTCTGCAAAAATAACCTCAGTAATGTCACCAGTGTTACCTCATCTTGTGCTTCAGGTCTACGCGTTTCTAACAGAAAGCCTGCATTAGAAACAGGGTTCATGGATTTTGAGCAGCACTGACATGGACATTTATAGATACCATGGATTCAATGAAGAGGTGCTATAAATGTAAGAAGGTATGCAAGTATTTTTTTTGATACAGTGCCCCTAAAAAAACAGGAGTTGCAATGTGCTTTACAATTAAAACATTAATGATAAATTGAACAAAACATAGCTACTGGAGCAAAACATAGATGGACAAGAGCATAGAATCTGAGACTGTTGGAATCCTTTAAATGAACTATCATGGAAGGACAAGCCCCTGCACCTCATGTACCACTGATACATTGAAGAAGTGGCTGACATCAAGAAATCCTACCAGTGGCTGGAAAAGGCTGAAAGAGAAGCACTAATCATGGCAGCACAGGAACTGGCACTTAGAGCAAAATTAGTAAAAGCAGGGGTCTACCACACCAGACAGGATCCCAGGTGCAGGCTGTGCAAAGATTCTTCTGATACAGTTCAGCATACAATAGCAGGGTGTAAGATGCAAGCAGGAACAGCGTACATGATGGCTGGCAATTTTTACAGGAACATCTGCACTGAGAAAGGGCTGGAAGTCTAAGTCAGAATGGAAGACACCTCCTGAGGTGGTTGAGAATGAACCAGCTAAGATCCTGTGGGACTGTCCAGAAGAGTGCAGTCCTAGGAACAGCTAGGATACTGTGCAGAACTCTCAAAATCCCTGGTAAAGGACCCAAGCTTGAGGAAGACACACCACCCCCCATGGCAATAAAAGCAGTAATAGACCAGAATCAAATGACTTGTATATTCATACATACTTGGCTAATAAAGCTGATTCTGAACTTTAATTTTAAGTCAACTAGAGTTTATATAATGTAATGACTCAACAGTGAAACATGTGAACTGTTTCTTTATGTCATTGTGAAATACTGACAGGTGGGTGAGTTCTATAACGGTTCATTTTTTACCTTTTCCTTGTCCTCAGGCAGCTGACAACATTCATTACCTTTGTTGAACATCACATCAATGTTGTCCACTGGCAGAGTGCATCGTTAGGGATCATTCTAGCTCTTGTCAGCACCAGCACCTCTGTAGAAAATATGCCATGTGATTGCTCCTTGTGTCATCATCGTGGGTTGTTGAGAGGTTGTAAAAATTGCAGATTCAGACACTTTTTTTGTGCTATTAACCAATCTTTTGAGGCTCGTGTTTTGCACGCCAGTTTCACCACGTCTTTGAGGTAAATATATTCACCCTTCCATTATTGCAGAGGTTTTTGAAAGCCTGTTACATAAATATACAAAAATGTCAAACTTTCATTGCTAGTTTTGCATCTTACTTGAAACAACGTGACATCATACAAAACACAACAGAGGAACAGATTATATGTCTGTATTTATTTTCATCAGAACACAATTTTAATCATTGTAGCAGTAGTTTTCATACTTTTCGAAAAGATCATGACTTGTGAGACTGTTTTATAAATCATTTCATCAAAGTTGTTTGTAAAAAAATTAAAGAAGTTACTTGAACTAAAGCATCTATAATATTACAATATACTGGTAGTATAATAGTAATCATAATAATCATAATCGCAATGATACTTCTATATGACTTTGAACCTTTTTCATTTCTATAATCATAAATCTTTCGCTTTCACACACACAGAACCACAACCTTTCACAATAAGGTTGCGAAGCTGAGGGCGAGTCTATTGGTTAAACCTCCCCACATTCTCTTTTAACATCAATGATTTCAGACGCTCAAAAGAAAATAAAAAAAGAATTAGAAGAAGAAGAAGAAAGTAACAGCATGACATCAACTTAAAATACACAAGGAAACCTGGACGCAAAGACATACATTGTTCAGCATACTAAGGAACGTATTTACAACCAAAAAAGGAATGGGCTTCTGCATAGATCCACAGGATAGAGAACGGAACTATTGTGAAAACAGAGAGAGGCTGAGAGGGAGTGAAAGAGGGCAATATTTGTGTACATACCATTTGGCGGTGGGTGCACGGGAGGGGGGTTAGGGGTAAGAGGCATACATAGTCTATATGTGCAGGGGAAAAACACAAAATTAGTTTTTGTAGGTTGGTGTATTATGGAATGTGACAGACCATACCCTACGACTGCTACAGACCATTGTCGGGGATCTAGACTGAATCTATAGGACCCTACACAATTTCTTCTCATTATAATGCAGTAAAAAGTGACAAACCAAAACACACAGAAAAATAAAAAATTATCACAGCAGAGTAACTGTTGCGTGCATGCCTGCATTACCAACAAAAGTCAAATCAGAGATTTACATCAGTCAAATCTAATTCTATTATTGTCTGGAAGAAACCTTGCACACAAGGTCCGTCCTTGGTGCTGACATGTCTGAAGCAGCATGAAGGACAACGCATATGCACAGCATTCGCACCCATGCAACCGCAGTGAGGATGCATTCCTGCATGTAAAGCAGCCTCTGCATGACTTTTGAATGCACGTTTATCGTATGAACACATGTCCGACAGTTGGTTTGTGATGGCATCACAGCGTCAACTGCTGACATGATAGGCAGAATGAAATCACATGTACGTCTTGGAGAGATCCCTTACATGTGTTCATGGTGAGGGTTGTGTGAGGCTTATGAGATGCAATCCATATATTGCTAACATGGCACATTTCTCCGACACTGACAGACCCTGTTTTCCTCCTGTTGCGTGTCATATTAGATTTGAATTGGGTTTATTTTACTCAGGAACAAGGTTTGCTTTGGCACCAGTTTCGGGTCATTGTCCACTTCATTCTCCCTGACCTTCTGTGCATCATCTCATTTCAGACAAGGGTTGGGGGGAATATTCTATCAGGCAAGTGCAGTGGAAAAAATAGATCTACCCCTACCCTAGTGTGTGTGGGGTCTTGGGGCACTGACACAGTTATTACACATTGTACAGTACAGTGGTTTCATACTACAGTCCATGCAGCTTTAGGGCTGCAGTGAATAATGAGACGATTAATGTAGCAGGTCCCTGTGGGTCTAAAGACAGTGGTGGTTTGCCACACCTGTCCTGCAGGCCCCAAGGTTGTAGCAACGCTAATGAGCTCTCCAGAGAACACGCGGCAATTAGCCACAGACACAAACACACATTTCTGCATATGCACGCACACACACACACACACACACACACACACACACACACACACACACACACACACACACACACACACAACAGCGCACTTTCACCCACAGGCCCATCACCTTATCCTCTGAGCTCAGCCTTCCTGACTCCTGTGTATATGACAGTCCTTGTGTGATAGGTCTTCAGCAGCGGTAGCAATATAAAAGAATAAAAATATCTCCATCTACTGGTGACCAATAGAATAGCAGCATTTTTCTATCACTGACTGCGGTCATCCAAGATGGGCATGGGTGTGCTGTGCTGAATGACAATGAGTAGTTATCATGCAAGCAGGAATGGTGATGTCTAGAGTGGGGCAGGGTCTAAACAGAATAAGTGTCAAAATAAGCCAATATACTGGTTATATAGACGTAAAATGTGAATAATGATGAATTTTAAATCCTCATATAAGCTGTATAATAAAATTCTTGACATCAGATATCGGATTGGACATCTCATTTAAGTAATCAACATACTCCAGAGTGGAAAAAATGCATTCAACAACATCTGTTTGTCTTCGAATACCTGATCTCACAGCCTTGTTCATCGAAGAGACAAAATAAAATCTAGAAACTAAAGAAGAAGTCAGCCCTTAAGGTCACGCCATTCCTTTCTGTTCACATGCTGGTCAACATTTATAAAATAAACATAAGTGTCAGCTGACTTAGACGATTACCAGGTTATGCCATTAGTGCTTGCACAAACAATGACACGCTCCTCTCTCTAGATTTCTGTTCCTGCTCTCCAGCAGCAGCCAGTGGAATGCCTCTGCACTGCAGGTATTATACCAGTTAAAAAAGAAACAGGAAGTGAGCCATGTTTTTACCCTTTGTCTGCTAACAATTTGGATGTGCATGTTGTTAAGTGTGTCTGACTGTGTTTGATGATCATGTTTGTACTGTATATCTTAATAAGCCCTTTACTTAATGAGACATTAGTTTGATGTTTTGAGGAAAAAAGTACAAGACAGTGGGCATGCTACAGGAGCTGATTTGGGATCAGATGTGGTGCGAAGTGGGGCTGAGGACAATCAACAAAAGAGGCCGTCATAACCTTGCAGAGAGCCTCCACATGCAGTTCATGAGAATTGATTACACATTTCGATTAAACAGAAACAAAGTGACCGTTCTGAACAAATTGTCTCAGTGTTGGTGATATGTAGAGTGTCTTTCTGTACGCACTGTATGGCCAGGGAGCAGGGTTATAGTGTTATATACCTATCAGTGGACAGGGGATTTTCCTTCACACTACTTAAAGTAGCGTGCTACCTTTCCTAGTGAGACATTGACATTTAATCTTCATCATAACTGCACGGGAATTACAGTTTACCAATTATAAAAGTCCTTAAAGGTAACATCCAGTCATCATTTTTCCTGTGAATAAAAAGGCCTGAGATTAATATAACACCACTGATATAGACATCAGTAATGGTTCCAGGGCAAACGTTAAATTTAGATTGTGTTTTCAAGTAGTGGTGATAGATAGAAAAAAATCTTTATACGTGAACTGCAGGGAGAAGGAAGAGGCTTTTGAGGCAGAGGAGACGAAGGACCTTTCAGTAGCCATCATTGTTATATTGCGGACATTATTTTTGACTGGATAGTACCTTTAAAATAAAAAATAACAAAAGCTTCTTTATCTGGAACAACAGTGAATAATATTGATCCAGTGCTATAACCCTGACGTCAGTTAACTCTGCTGAGCAGTGTTGCTGATAAGTGACCACAATCTGAACGGGTTTTGTTAAAACGCCTGAAATAACATCTTTGGTTAAGACAAGCTTAACACAGTTTCATGTTTTGTTATATGAGATAAAATCGCCCTACAGTACCTGTGCTTTTTAAAGCTTCCAGTGCAGTAATTAACAGAGTTGCTAACAACTGGCTAAGTCTTTACAAAGTGAACAAGAGAAGAAGTACTGCAACATGTTCATGTTATTATCCGGCCTTTAACGGCTGACAGTTAATCCAGGTATAATATTTTATTGATTAGTATTATTAAAAGGGGATGGTTGAAAAATTACTAACAGCAACAGAAAGTTTCCCTCCTATTATTTTGTCAGATTGTTTAACAAAAAGCTTTCTACAGGTTCTTTAAGGCATTTAACCAGGTGGTCTTTTGGCAATGTAATGGCCAGAATAAATATTGGCATTGTACATTTCTGTAAACAACAGACTTTTGTACATCTCATACAGTATGTAGCAGATATGTTGGAACTTTACATTTCAACAATGCTGCTTAATGTGTAGTTATGTATAGACACAAAAACAAAGATAATGTTTTGGTTTAAAATACCCATTTTGATGCCATAAACACCACTGGAAATGCTGTGATGTCTTTTTTGTTGGTCTGCAGTGGGCAGCTGCTTAACCAAATGTCACATCTGCCATCCCCTCCTCCTCTGATGACCAAATCAGCTCATATACATGTAGTCATAACTAACTAACCTCCATAAGTCACATAACCTTTGTTGGAAATGTTTGATTTGTGTGAAATGTATTATCCTGCCACACCACTAGGTGGCTTATGTCACCAGCTGAGGCAGGCCATGGTGAGCACAGGTGCTGCTGATGCTGTGCTCAGATCCAAATTTATATGGCTGTATTTATTGGAAGTTCGTGTTGAAAGTTGTTGGAGGTTATACGGACATTATGTTTAATGGTGAGAAAATAAACAAATATTATATACAGCATTGGTAAAGACTGGGAGTAGTTTTCTGAGTACACGTCCAAACAATTCAGCGGCTAAGTATAGGGCTAGTAGCTACAACCGTGGTTTGCATAAATGTACAATGCCAACATTTTCCTCTGGTGACTTGCTTTGGTTCATCTCCATTCAAAGCACAGAGACCTGTGCTGATCCTAATGCTTCAGTTTAGCATCTTTAAACCCTGATCATCCCACACATAATATGCAGGCTTGTCAAAAATCCAAATGGCTGTTAACATTTATTTTTATTCTAAACTAAAATTTACAGTCAAGTTGTTCTGTAAGATAATTTCCATTAAGATTTTGTTGATTTGGCTGAACGCATCACTCAGGTTTAATACAGCTTGGGTCTTGCTTTTATAGTTTTGGCAGTCACTTTTATTGGTTATGATAACATTTTACTCAACAAACTAACTGCTAAGATCTGGCAACACGTCAGCATTGTTACAACGAAGTCCAGTGGAGCAAGAAAAGATGACATATTTGATATATATTCAAATACATGTTTGTAATATATTGAATTTGGTGTAAAAATTGGAAGTGAGTGATCTGTCATTGCAAAGGAAAACTGTGTGCGCACATTGCCTTCAAAAGTTTGGTTGGCTGGTTTTGGGTTTAAACGACTGCTTTTGTCTCTTCCGCTGTCAGATTTCATTACATCAATGTCATCTCAGAAAGCAATGAGCACGGTCAGTACGGCGCCGTAAAAGGAATAGCAGTCAAAACTAAGAAAAGAGGTCCCAAGTTGCAGTAAAATGTAGATACATCCTGATGTGTTTCACAGTTTAGCCAGGTGTTAGCTTTTCACTGATGCTAATTACTAAAATGTTTTGATCCTTTAAAACAGTGTTAACGGGCGAATATTATCTCATAAAGCAAAGTGTAGGACCATAAACCTGTGTTAAACACAGTGCTTATTATGGACATCAGAACCACATCCAAAACCCAGTGAAGTTTTAATGGGATTGTGGCCAACAAACCAGCATGGCAGAGCTAAGTGACATCTGGGGGTGTGTTGTGGGGGGGCTCCATTAAAAACATCATCGCTGCACCAGCCTGTTAGCTAGACTTTTAGGGTACGTGTCAGCAACACACACACACTCCTCCTCTCATACACACACGTTTAAAGACATGCATACAAACACACACACGCCCACACATACTCACACGCACACAGTAAATCTAGAAACACAAACCATCTCACACAAACTTGCAGCTAATTTTTTTTTTTACACATTATCTGTCTTATTTAGAGAACGCATTTTCTTCCTGTATGAGAGACCCAGAAACAAACACAAAGGATGAACATTAGAAAGAGAATATGATTGTGTTATTCCATAGTCAGCCAGTGCAACAGAAACCAATAATTGGAACACAGTGTAAAAAAGCGTAGTGAGAGAAACTCAGCCATGGGGAAGCCGACCTTCCCACTCAACAAAGGCTGTGGCATTGTCCCCTTTCTATCTAAGGGACTGGTTGAGTCCCTCAGTGTGTCTGTTTGTTTACTTATTTATTTGTTTTGATTGATTTGTGTGTCTTTCGTCTCAAAGCGTCCCACATTTTCCATTTGCCAGAAAGCGTTGCAGAATGTCCACAGGCACACAGCTCCAGCCGTTCGCACAACTGTGGCTGTATTTTTCCACACCGGTTGCCATGGTGAGGGAATCCCCCACCCCAACAACCTCACCTCCTCCTGGCAGCTCTATCACTCCTCGTTGGCGGGGCTCTCCTCCAGAGGCGTGATGGCGGGGAGGCCCAGTCCTGTTGCATTGTGGGATGCAGTGAGGCTGGCAACAGTGTGTAGGAGGACGAGGACCAGCAGGCAGAGTTTGAGCCGGCTGTTACACAGTCTGCAGGCTGCCGAGGAGCTGAGGGAGGTACGGTGCTGGCATGGCGGGTGAGTTCTTTTCAGGGTCCCCCGGGAACGGTTGTCCACTTTCAAGTCCCACCGCACGTCGCAGCACTCTGCTTTCGGGTCAACACCTGATGGATGGTCCTCCAGCAGCCCTGGGGGTTGTTTTGGGGGAAGGGGGGGTGGTGGTGGTGGAGATTTAAACAGTTAGCACACGTGTTGTTTAAAGATGCTGCATGTAACATTTATTTCATAAATCCTGCCCTTGCTTCCTGTCACAAAAATAATATTGCTGCTAATCCAGCTTTCCTCACAAGCACTGCTTTGAGAAACAAAAGATATCAGAGACAAAATGACATCAATAAATTCCTATGACTCTTGTCATTCTTGAAATTATGGTTTGGAAGCAGCAACAGTATTGTAACCCCACTTCTATTAGCACAGGCGGAGCCCTACACCTAAGGGCCCTGTCGTTCCTACAGCACTAGCTAAAGAGGAAGTAGGATGCTGAGACTGTCATATGGCTCCTGCACATATTCAGCTAGGCTGGCTACGTTTATTTTAATTTCAGTGTTGCTCATTATTGGAGGAGAGTAGTACCCATGGAGTCCAGTAGATGGAGGCGCTTGTGAGAGAGTAATTATTTGTGTAGTCAACTGACAGTTCATGAGAAGAATAGAATAGTTTTGATTGTCAATAACCTCTTTTCTGAGCATGAAAGCAAAAAATCAATGGTTATAGCTTTTCAAATATCAATGTCTTTAGTATTTTATTATAGTAATATGAGTGTATTTGGGTGTTGGACAAGCTGTGTGAACATGTCATATTGGACTTTCTATATATTCTGACATGTTATAGACCACAGTAACTGTTCAATAAAACCTTTTTGCAGTATTCTAAAGTTTCTAATTGTGACATTTGTGATTTTTTACAACATGGTGAAGACATTTTTCTGTTTGTGTTTTGTTCATTATATGTGTTTTCTTAAGCGTCAGTGCACTCACAACCACGTTGTAATGGATGTGTGATTTCTGTGTTCTACATGCTGCTCCTCTATTGTCTCTTTTTTATGTTCAGCAACCTGATTAATTTACTGTGACCACCCCTACCTTTGCAGCTAGGCCCACGGATACACTATAGAAGTGTTTTTGATGTGGATTCCATATCGAAATTGTCTAAAAATATGCAGTATTTTGTGCTTTTTTTTTAAGAAACATGAAAACACAAAATACATTTAAAGATGCATTCATGCTTTTTAAGGGGAACCATGTATCCTTTAAAAAATGTAAGTACATATATTTCCAATGCTGAAAACCCATGGGTAAAGAGGTAGCACACACACAGCATCATGGCATGGAGGAGAATGGAAGTCATGCCATTTTTATTGCAGGAGTTAGCAGGTAATTGGCTCAAAGCTTAGATAGTAATTATCGTCGTAGACACCCATATTCGTGTTTTTGGCAATATGTCAATGACTGTAAGCAAATATATGTGTGTGTTACCCATTTTTAAAGATTTCTTAGGATGAAATGAATGAGCTTGGGGCTGAGAGATACAGACAAGCTGTGGAGATCTGCAACTTTTTAAAAACAGACTAATTATTTTTTATATAAATAAAAATATAAGACTATTATAAGCCTTTTCCTTCAGTTTCAAAGAGCAACAAAAGCAGTCTTGTTTAGTATTTTTGATAAAAACATGAATTAGTTGATCAATAGAAACACATAAATATGAAAAACAAACACTTTGAATTTTTTTCATACTGTACGAGTGTAACCTGATGCTCAACATGACCACTAGAGGGCGGCATCAACACATGATGTGAGTGTGTGACTTTGTATTAATCATGTTCTGAGGACAATAATGTGGTCACACTGTAAAACTGTACCCCCACCTATTTACCTTCCATGTATGTGGACTCAAAAATCAGATTTGTGTGTGTGTGTGTGTGTGTGTGTGTGTGTGTGTGTGTGTGTGTGTGTGTGTGTGTGTGTGTGTGTGTGTGTGTGTGTCCAGGGAATAAGCACCACGTTCACTAACACTGACCCACAGAGTGCAGTACAGACATAAAATACAGACAGTGCTCCACTGTACAGCTGTCCTCTGGTGCTGTGAATAATTGCTGACAATTCCTCGTAATGGTGTATCACCCTGTTAGTCAGGTGATTAAACAGAACATCCTGTGACTGTAAAGTCACAAGTGTTTTCTGTGAGATCATCAAAGGGTTGCCTCCCTCTGAAGTATCATTGAGCAAGACACTACGTTCAATATGTGTTCACAATGTGTTCACTCATTGTAAATCCCAGTACACAACTTGTCCCTACCACTTAGCCCTTATCCCTCTGTTTTGCCCGTTCGAGTCTAGGAGAGGGGTGTCCCGATTCTTGTTGGGATAGAGGGGTAGGGTGAAGTGTTAGGGCTACATGGCCCTCCAAATGGAGGAGGAACAGGAATTGGGGTCCGGTGCTTTATGAGCTGGGCAGCAGGGGTGGTGCCCTTGGTGTGTTGACCCCTGGTGTCGCAGGTCAGCTTTGGAGACATGGAACGTCACCTCTCTGGTGGGGAAGGAGCCAAGGCTGGTCTGGGAGATGGAGCGATACCAACTAGACACAGTTGGGCTCACCTCTTAGCGCTGCTTAGTGCTGGTTCTGGAATGAAATTCCTGGAGAGGGGCTGGACTCTCACCTTTTCTGGAGTTGCCCAGGGTGAGAGGTGCCAGGCTAGGACTCCATAGTTCTTTTGGGGGACTTCAACACGCACGTGGGCAACCATGGAGAAACCTGAAGGGGGGTGACTGGGAGGAATGGCCTGCCTGACCTGAACCAGAGTTGTGTTTTGTTATTGGACTAGTAAACCTTTAGACACCTCTGGAAGGGAAAACAGGGCTCATCTCAGGTTGTGCTTGGCAGGGGAGGAAAACTGCTGGCCTGGACTCTATCTAAAGACTCGAGGAAACTCTAGTCCACATCCCAGGCAGAGGTCAGTGAGGTAGTCAAAAAGCTCCCCAGTATCAAGGCGCCGGGTGTGGGTGAGATTTTCCCTGAGATGCTGAAGGCTCTGGACATTGTTGGGCTGTCTTGTCTTGGCTGACACGCCTTTTTTAGAGTCGCGTAGAGGTCAGGCACAGTGTGTCTTGTGGGGTGTACTGAGGGACTACAGCGTATTGGGGTCGTTGATACAAGCCACCCAGTCCCTGCAAGTATCTCAGGGTCTTGTTCACAAGTGAGGTAGAATAACGCATGAGATGGATAGGTGGTTTGGCACGGTGTCTGTAGTTTTGCGGACACCGTGATTGAGACTGTTTCTTGCCAGCTGGTCGTCATTGTTTCAAACGAACATGTTGCATTAAATCACCAACCAGCAAGAGCATTTATTGGTCCGGAGCGGCGCAGTGCATTCTGGTAGTTGTAGGTTTTCTCCCTCTTGAGCAAAAGCATCTCCCTTCTCTGTTTCCTCTGGTTCAGAGGCACCAATTTTAAAAGTATTTACATATTTCTACTGCAAAGACATCCTAGTTTTACTAAAAGGCCATTTTTTCAGCAGTGAAGTACTTCTTTAAGTTATGAGCGATTCACTAGCATCCAAGCTTTTCTACATCAGGCAAATGTCATTGTGATTATACCATTATTGCAATCATCACGTCTGTTTATGTAAATGTCACTGATGACGATGCTGATGACGTTTCGGGGTCTTAAAGGGTTGTCCCATTTCACAGGGGAAGATTTCAACCCCTTGTAACTCTGTTCAAAGGGGCAAAGGGGCACTCAGAGTGAGGGGCAGGGGTAAAAAGAAATGGGATGTGGCCCAAGTTACTCAGGTGAAGAGCATGATCTACAGTACATAGGGTGGGCAGAAGCAGAAGAGGTTGTTGCTGTAGCTTTGAATCCCAGGATTTAAGGAAGTAATGCTCTTTTATCCCTCACATAGTCAACAAAGCACTTCGCTCCAAGTTCTCAGTTGAGTTGTTGAGCACTAAAGTGAGACTGGGCAGCTGCATGTGATGCTAATCTTTAAAATAAGGTTAAAGGAAAACAAGCACAGGAGCTAAATACAAACAGATGAGTGCATACACCGTAAGATATTTTTTTGTACCTGTGCATATAAAACTGGGGCTGCCTCCGTGAATGAGATCATCATTGTCGGGCAGGACGAAGGGGCACCGCTGCTGCACCTCCAGGCAGTACTGACCACAGGGGATTCGCTTACTGCAGTGCATCTGGGTGGTCTGGAAGTACTGAGAACACAGCCAGGGCTTATAAACCATCTAGGTGGGAGACAGAGAGGTGAGGGCAGGGGAGAGAGAAAGACAGGTGGAGGGGGTGCAGAGAGAGGATATTGATGAGTTAGGGAGGGTTGCATTGGATGATATACACAGTCACACACATGCACACTCTCACATGTATGTGCATCATCCATGACCTCTACAGCTATTGATTTGCACAGAACTGAGCAGATATCCTGGTGATCCTGATATCCACTGTTTAATGAATGTGGCTGTTGCTGGGCAGTCGGTCAATATACAGTGTTACCCAACTTCCTCTTCAGAACAACTGTATCAGTGTCTACTGCAGCTGCATTTCACAGTTTTCAGAGGGATAATTCTGATTTCTATTATGCAGTGATCCTCAAAATACACAGAGATTCCACTTCTACTATGTACACCCTAAGTAACTGTGAGCCGGTAAAAGCTAGTAGCTCGTAAATGTTCCTTCAGAAATCAAAACACAGTGTTGGATGATCCATCAGTATCAAATTTACAGCTCTTTTCATACAATCTCTATATATCGAATATGATCAATTCTAAGTTATCAACAGTATCTGGTGCTGTTACGTTGGTTTACATCAGCAATGCTGGTACAGACAGCAGGAAAATTGTCTTATTTTCTGAATCATCATCAGTTCACTAAAATTTAATAGCAAAAACACTGGTGTGTTAAAGGGACAGTTCACGCCCAAATCAAAAGTGCATATTTTTTCTCTTATCTGTAGTGCTGTTCAGCAGTTTGGAGTATTTTGGTGTGAGTTGCCAAGTGTCTGCCTTCTCTCAAATATAACAGACCTGGATGGCAGTCGGCTTGTGGTGCTCAGAGCCAAAAAATACATTTAAAAAGCATCACAGTGCAGAAGGAAGCATGCATCTACTCAGGCTCGAGGTTGTAAAAAAACATCTATTAATGGTGTCCTCCTTAGCTGAGCTGTAACGTTAGCTAGGTGAGCTAAAATTAGATGCACACTTCCTTTTCTGTGGCGACACAATTGATAGGTGTAGTTTGGTAGAGAGAGAATAGTTTCTACATGAAACTGCTCACAACAGGACAGTAGATTAACTTCAGTAACTAGGTCATGATTTCTGGAAAGAGATTTGATTTTTTAAATGAAATTTTTTGGCGCTCTGAGCACCACAAACTGAGTGCATTTAAACCCCATTACACTGAAGGGAAGAAAGACATCTCTACATCCAATATCTTCAACACACAGCAACTCACACCAAAACAATTGGTAAAAGGAAAAATATGTATTTTTGAAAACAAATTGCACTGTAAATTTTTAATGTGAGATAATCTTAAATATACATATAGTCAAAAAAAGCTTATATTACATAATGTTGATGTTTGTGTGCAGTAATAAAGTAATTTTTTCTCACCCATTTTCTCAACTCTAGCAGGGCACAAGTGGGGACAAATGATTTACTTAGCACCTTATTTCTTCCTTTCTCATGCAATAAACTTGTCGCCTCATTGTGAGGTATTATCACCTGCAGCAATTTACTGGTATTTCCTGTGAAACTCTCCAGGGATGGCGAGGCAAGCTAGCACCTGCTTAGAGCTAATCATCGCGCCTAAAAACAGTGCACCAAACCATGTCACTCCCCAATAGATACTTACTGTACATGTTGCTATTGTGGTGGTGTCCAAGTGTGTGTGTGTGTGTGTGTCTGTATGTTTGTGTGTGAGTGTGCGTGCCAAAATAGGAGCAGAGAGAAAGATCAAATGTGCATGATGATATACCGTATTTTTATAATAGTAATGCAGAGCTTCTTCTGGATGACACTAATAAATAAATAATCCCTGAACATAGCAAAGGAAATACATACACAAGCACATAAAATGGATTGATTATTGATAGAAGTGGGAAAGATAATTTTTAAAAATGTAAGAAGACGGGAAAGAAAGGATGGGAAAAAGTGATTCCTAGAGAACAGACATTGCAGGCTATGTCTGGGATAACAGAGCTAATGATGATAATCATTAACATCATAACATAACATAATTAATGGGCTTATTATTTAAACATTTTTGCATAATGGAGGTGCTAACATTTCCTTTTGCATTACTATTTAAGGCATAGTTACAGCCTCATCACTCATTCTGTTGTCTTTTCCAGGGTTGTAGCAGTATAGTGCGAGCCCATATACTGTATGAAAATTGATGATTACCATAGTGTGTACATTTGCTTGTCTTGCTAGGTGTGGAATAAAAATGCAACTGGGCTGTGAATCTCACCTGCACGTACACATCTCCCTTCTTCCTCGAATGCCTGTCAGACCTTCTATTTTGGGGCAACTACTACTACTGCTAATAATAATAATAATAATAATAATAATACACTGAAACAGTGATATCTTCTGAGATAGTAACTGTACCGTGAAGGTCTCATACCGTTGCAACCTTATTCCGCACAAAGATGTTTCTTAACTGCTCTGTAATACAGCATTAGTGCATGCTTGTGTGTCATTTTACAAATTAGTCTCCATATAAATAGGAAAAAGAGAAGGCAATATGCGATTCAAATGAGGGGAAAAAAATGCAATGCATCAGAAAACTATTCTTAGAAAATGTCTGCCTTTGATTCATGTTAGTAAATTATTCAGAACTTGAGTGGGGGCATATTACTGTAAGTCAAAATGTTGCTGGAATAATAAAGAGAAGTTTAACAATTGCCTTTATTGTGACAAGTACCTATTGTCTGGTACTCACATATCCTTTGTGCTTGTAATGGCCACACTGAGATGTCATTTTGTAGCATCTGAAATTTATCATAGTATTATATCATTATGCAAATATCGCTTCAACATAACATGACTGCTCGGTTGAGTCATCTGTCATGCCTATTGTAGACTGAGAGGCATATACGATATGCATGACTGAACACGTGCACAAGCGGACATTCTGCACACATGCACAGATGCTGTACAGTAAATTGCTGTGTGCTAATAATTAGATTTGCAGTCGCAGATAAGGTTGCTTCCTGAGGACACCGCACACACACACACAGACACGTACATTGCCCTTCTCTCTAATCTATTACTGTGTGAATGTCACAAATGAAAATGGCCTAATGTCACATCTTGTTCATACAGCATCAGATAATTATTTCTAAATTATTAACATTCTGCGCATCTGTGCATGTGAGAACATAAGCGTCCATGTATGTTTGAGTCTCTTGCGTTTCGCTTGTGCAACACATTTTCCACCTCATGTCCTCCTGTTCCCTGTGTATGGACAACTTCTCCTAATGTAGCTGTCAGCATGAGGAGATAAAGACAAACTGAGCCAAATTCAGCAACGCATCACGTTACACTAACAATGTCACAGGCAGTGAGTGTCAAGTGGTGTCTGTTTTGGTATTTATCAGACATTTCCCCTACTCAGCAGAATGTCAGACAACAATGTTAAAGTCAAGGTCTGTCTGGTTGCACTGAGGATTGGACATAAATCAAAACATGAAAAGCTGAATAATCATTAATATCACAAGTACAGAGATTATCATTAAACACCTCAAGCAGCCCCCTAGCTCTCACTTGAGTATAGCAACCATTTTCCCATCTGTTTCACATGTCCTTATGGCAGAACTGAAGTCAGTGTTCAGGAGCAGAACTTCCAATAGGCAACATAGGCCCCCAATTTTTTTTTTTGAGTCACACCTAACACCTATGCCTGTCCAGGCAAATTCTAAAGCCAAACTAACCACGTCTTTTTGTTGCCTAAACTCAACCATGATTTTGTTGTTGAAAGAAAAAAATGTCAGGTCGCGGTGTTGTACCGCCATAGTGCATTTATTTTGAAAGAGACTGTATGTAAACATTAAATTTCCTGTGAAAATAGAAGTGCATTTTGAAAGAAGACAATCCATATAACAGGCAGAACTTGACACAGTGTCCCAGAGCGTGAACAACCAACACCCTCAGGGTACCTTGCACGTCATATCTGGATGTGGAAAGTCCATGATCAAGCATGTTCCGAGTTCAGAGTGAGAATGCATTGGCACAGAAGGTCAGAACAGTTTCAAAATGGACGCCCAAGATTAGTGTCATCAGTTCAGTATCTGACCAGATGTCTCCCCATCTGTTCCTGCATTATTACGTTTAATAATGGCCAGCAATGCGTTTTCCATAACATTATGATGTAACAGTGAAAGTGACCTTTGACCTTTTGGATATAAAATGTCACTTCACCATTTTATCCTATGATCCATTTGTGTGAAATTATAGAATAATTAGCATATGAATTTTTAAGTAAAGGACAAAAAGATGTTCTTCGAGGTCACATTGACCACCAAAATTTGGTCAGTTCATGCTTCAGTCCAAGTGAACGTTTGTGCCAAAGTTAAGGAAATTCCCTCAAGGCCCTCTTTAAATATCACGGTCACAAGAATGAAATAGATGCAAGGTCACAGTGACCTTGACCTTTCACCATCAAAGTCTTATAATTTCATCACTGACTCCAAGTGGACATTTGTGCCAAATCTGAAGCATAGATGGATGGACAGACAGACCAATGTACGTACTGCCAGACTAACCAGAAGCATAATGCCTCTCCCACAGCTATCACTGGCACTTAGGCATGAAAACAAGAACACACATTTTTAGAATTTGCACATATTGTGTTCGCTTATTGTTTTTTTTATTAGTTTGCTAAGTTGTCTTTTGTTTATTTGTGTTGATTTATATAAATATAGAAGATAGTAATAATAATTGGAGCGCAAGAGAAGGTTGCCTAGGGTGCTGAAAGTGCTAGGCCCAGCACTGTCAGTGTTACTAATGCTTATTCACAAGGACAAAGAAGTAGGTTGGATCTAGGTGACTCTTAGACCACATGACCAGAACAAAAAAGGGCAAGCATGCCCCGTGAGCCTGCCAGTCACCAGAACATCTGTCTGAAGTGCAACAGATGCGGTGTAGAAACCACAGCTCTTTTTGGCCCTTTGCCACACAGTCACATCCTTTTGCACTCAGTCCCAGTTAGTGAGGCCCTACTGCTGCTGCTACGTACGAGATCTCCACTCCCTCAACCATCAGTCTTCTGTAGATGCATGACTAGTAATTTATCATCCTGCTGTCAAATCGGAGAGGAAGAAAGAGACGGCGAGTGGGAGAGACAGGGAGAGGAGTGTCATGATAGAGATAGTGGTAGGATGGACTCTTTCTTTCCTTTATGTAACTTTTTTTCCAATCTGGTGTCTTCTCTCGACCCCCTTGGGGAGAGAGTAAAATACTGCCTTCTCCTCAATCACCGACTCAGTGAGTTAGAGGTCAGCCAGCTGGCTCTCAAATTTTCACTCTCCTTTTTTTGTCACCTTTCACTTCCTTTTACATCTCCCATCCGCTTTTGCTGTCTGAACCCCTGTCATTGTGTCATCTTTCCCGTTGAGGGCGCGACTGCAACACGGTCTCACAACACAGGCGTCATGGTTCGATTTACTAGTGCTGCTTTTACCATAAATTCTCAGATAGAAGCACACACAAAAAAAACTAGTAAATTTTTTTTTTTTTAAATAATAGAGGAGAACTTAATGGATCACAACACTTATTCATTACTTCAGTATTTATTTATCAAGAATAGCCCACAGTAATTAACGTCAGTGTGAAGTAAATACTGCATCAATACAAGAACAAAGTCTGTTACACTCACTGCTGTTGTTTTGAAATTCTCTTTTTAACAGAACTACTGTTCTCACTCACTAATTATTTATAATCGCCTCTACTTTGCTGTTTTTTCTGTGCTTTTCATGCATGTTTTCGTGGTGGAAAATGTATTCTGCTTTTGATAAAAACAACTACCAGATTACTGTATATAAATGTAATGCATGCGGTGTATGAAAATGCCTTCATGAAGAAGCAGCAAAGGTTGACGATTTTCTAAATTAGCCGTTCCGTGGCTCCATCCTGAACGGACCGCAAGTGACTCTGGAATTTATGGCACAGAGCTCTTATTTTGAAATGCTGTTGCCTGCTGTAGAATGAGTTATTTACTGACAACTTCTGTGGGACCACTGCAGCTCCTGGACAACAACTTAAGCCCACTAACTTTACACAATCTTTTCTTTTTCCAAAGTTTCCCACTACTTTTGGAGCAGCTAAGAACTGCACAGGTTCTTCCCAATGTTGTCAAAAGTAACATTACATAGAAAGTAAAGGTTAAAGTAAAAAGTAATACACTTCTTAATACAGCTTGCATTCGAATGTGCACGTGTGGAGATGCCACCAAAGTAATGGCGACTTGTTTACTTCCTTTACTTGGGTGGACTTTGTGGAAATACCTGGCCACCAGTTCCAGTTCCCACAGCAAATGCTTCAGATCAGTTGCAATCTATTTGCACAATGCAGCAATTTCTAGAGGCAGCATGAATTTCAATCAAAGGCAATGGTCAGAAGACAGCAGAGATGAACACATGCAGATGTGCTTAAGGCACTCACGGTGAAAATACATCTGCCAAAGTTCATAATGACAACAGCCTCATGAGTGTGCAGGGACCATGGATTGTATAAAGAGATATCAGCAGATAAGAGAGGGCCTTGAGGAAACTGGTCTGTCCGTCTGCAGGTGTCATAGAATTTGTTCATGGCTTGTGGGCGACAACTAAAAACACTCCAGTGGTCAAAGCAAGCTGAAATTTGCCAATGGAAAACATTTAGCTCATACTACAATCCAGTCTTTGGCTCTAATGCATTTCATTTTTGTATCGCAAAATTCATTGCCACAATATTTCGTTACGACCCACTCCCCTCCCTGCACTCCACTGGTTTGCTTGGCTTGGTGATCTGCAGAGATGACACTCAGCTGTCTCCTGGATTGGATTATTTCATAACGATTAGGCTAATAAGGTTGTAATTGATGGAAGGCCTTACCCTGCCCTGTGGTATTGGTTTTAAGTGGCCCCGGATGGCCCTGCCTTGTCAGTGCCTCGTCTTTAATGTTTTATCTGGACTTGTGGTTGTGGCTAAACTGCTGACAGAGGCTGAAGGAGATGGTAGCAACACACCACAGAACTGCAACTCATTTCTCTTCAGCATGCAGTACAGTGCAGTCGAGCTACAGAGAGGCACAGACACACATAAACACACGCAGAGTCTCATGAGCTGCCTTGTCAATTACAACTAACAGCCATTCACTGCTTCGATGCATTTGGGCTATCCTCTTTTCTTTTATCCTCTTTTCTGCTCTGCTTATTTAAATGATCCTCAGCTTAAATAATGGACGGGGACAAGTGTACAGCACAATAGCCTTGTATTAGCATGCTTGTAAGTTGTGTCAGAGTGGGGAATGGGAGTAAACAACAAGGACATGATGAAAAATATACATTTGTGAATTGAGGTTATAATTTATTGTTTCTGCTTTTTCACTAACTTGCACAGGAAAATACATTTTCTTTTGGTTTTCTGATTAAAAACTGAAACTGAAACTGATTATTGCCCAGATTTTGTCTCCCTGCACCAAATGCTGTAAGTCCTCCGGCTGTAAAAAGTACTTTACAGTCAGGAAGCACAGCTGAGAAAATCTTTGGAGACAGAAAACACAAATTTACAGTCCACTCTCGCTGAAAAATGACCCCACAGCTTGACCGTGCAAGCAGTATGTTACGACCCATATTTACATTTACTGTAAGGTGGCACCCTCTAGTGGCCGTAGTAAGCTAGGTATTACAGGATCAGAGAAGAAGGTGACGTGACATAACATAAAAAGCGACAAAGTCTACGTAATGCTGCACAAATATTACAGATGAGGGAAAAATTGATTTGGATGAGTCAGCACCACTCAATAATCTTAATGTCCATAAACTTGATGTTGACGGAAAGAGGCAGAACTCAACCCCGAGGGCAGCGCAGCACCCAGGCACAGACATGCTAGAGTTAACTTGTAATTCATCTTCACAAAAGTCAGCAGTTGTAAGCATGTTTAAATTAAATGTCTAATAATTACATGTGTGAGACAAACGTGAAGTATATTGTGAACACTTTCTATGCCGTCACCCACAGAGTTATGAGCAGTAACGTACACAAACGAGACTGGCTGACCAACACACAGCAGCATGAAACAGCTTAAAACACTTCTATGATGAGGAAAATAACTCCAAACTCAGTCTGTTTCACTTCTAAATCCGGCACACTGGGCGTCTTGGCTCTCCCCGGAGCTACCGTGTTGCAGAGGCTGCTCTCCACTGCTTGAGAAGTAAAGTTAATAACAACACAGAGGAGCACTCTGCCTTCCCTCATTTTCTTATTCTCATACAGGCAGGAGACAGCAAGGTGTTTTCATAATAATTAATTCTTAAATAAATGCAGTTAAGATTTTAAAATAAAAAAAAACATTATGTGAATTACATACTGTTTCTGGTGAAATATTACTGTATACAAACAACAGACACCACGCCAGCAAAAACATCCCACCATGGGTTAGCATGACCAACCACAGATGGATACATGGACAAGTATCACACTATACACAAGTAAATTCATGTGTTTATTTAATTATGGATCATTAAAAATGCAGTATGCAGTGTTTTTAAAGTATCATTTAGTGACACAGTGACAAAAATAAATCATGTAATTTAAACATTTTGCTGCATCAAGATGTATCAGTAATTTTCTGATAATCAAATCATGGCTCTTTGAAAAGTAATCGATCAAGTCATGTGGTGCCTGGAGATTCCCACCCCTAACAAATATCAACAAAGCCCCAATAGGGTGGAAGGAAGGCGTGCTGGATGGGTCAAACAAGCACAGCACTTGCGTCCCAAAGTCAACATCGCCTTATTCTGATAACAACATAGCCTAGTATATTGCATCACGTGACATACGCCATGTTACATTCGTAACAAAAGTACTTATTTAATGCCAAATCATGATGTTTTTCCTAAACCTAACCACAGAATTGTGATCGTTTCATGGTGCTAAGGACCTGGTTTAAACAGCTACTGTTATAACAGTAATACTGTTTCGGGGTTGGTCATATGAGTTATTTAGTATGTCAGAGGAAACTGACCGATTACGCCATTAAGTTATGAGGCAGCATTGCAAATTCATCACAATTCCTCTGAGTCAACCCAGTCTCACTGCGAAGTCATCGAAATCAGACGCTTGGGCAGTGACTTGCGGCGTCAGACACAGGTGAAAAAAGGCGCCCTTAGATGTCGGCATGACACGCAGCAGGTCGCCATTATAGTTTAACAGTGCTATAATGGTGCAACAAACAGCGACTTACACCCGGGAGAGCAGCATTTGTGTCCTGTAAGATTATAAAGCCAAAGTCTTTATTTTTTCCTAAACCTAATCACATGCTTTTTTAGCCCAAACCCAACCACATGAGTTAGATGTTGAAGAAAAAAACGGCAAATGTATGTAAATGTTAAATTTCCTGTGAAAACAGAAGTGTATTTTGAAAGAAGACAATGCATGTAACAGGCAGAACTTGACACGGCGTCCCAGAACATCAACATCGAACGCACCCCTACCTTTCACATCGTATCTGGACGTGAAAAGTCCATGACCAAACAGTCGATATGTGACAAGGTCAGAGTGAGAATGTGTTGTCTGCGTACATAAAACAGCTTGAAATGGTTAAAGGGAATGCTTTTGGATTCATGTATCTTTGAACTTATCTGCCAAATTTAACACATTTTTTAAATAAGTAAAGAGACACATTTCAAGATTTATTTTTTTAATATTGAAATGAATGAATGGACCTTATGCACTGTATACAGTCCACAGATGAAATGTAATTCCCCACACCCAGTCCACAGAAGCACAGATTATCATTCTGCACTCTCTCCACAGTGTTGGATAAAATGAGCAGTCCATTCAAGCAGTGACACTAAGGCAGTCCAACATGTGAGGGGTCAAATAGAGGTTGTTCTTTAGTAGGAGCCAGCATGTAAACTATCGCTTATATTCCTACACCAGCAGCAGCAGCAGTAGCAGTAGCAATGCCCCATGGGAGTTGCACCACAAGATGGGGGCTGAAGGGTCAAATCGCAAAGGTCACACCAAATATAATCTGTAAAAAAAACATCCACATTCACATAAACAAACAAACCAGTGTGCATGGCTAAACACGTACGTACGTCAATGAATGTGATCAAGCGTGAACTCAAACACAAAGGAAAAACAAACCATGGGTCCCTGCAAGGAAAGTGCATGTATAATCAATATCACGGCAGAAATACCCCGCTAACTTCAGCAGATAACATTTAATTGGCTGGGATGTATTTATGTGCATTTCCTTTTATGTACAGTGAAAACATGCATGTGTGTATATTGACTAGCCTGAGGCGCCAGCAGCTGGCAAGCACACAGTGTCAACAGCAGTTATATAGAGAAAACGTTACATAGCTAATGATCTAAACAACAAGACAGACAGAAATAAAAATCAGGTTTAGCCAAGGTGGTTAGAGGAGCCGATGAGAGCGCAACTGTAAAACAAAAGGACGAGAGTGGCTGCTGGCAGACTGAAGCCACAACACAATACATTGATTGAAAAGAGAAGTGGCGCAGAAAGAACTCATGCAACTCCCTGAGAGACACCTATTCAATTACATTCATGTTATATTTGAATGACTGTGTGGACACATGAGGCCTCGTTTCTCATTACGACCCACCTGCTGTTTGTGGCAGATGCACAGCTAAAACACACACAGCACACACACACACACACACACACACACACACATGCAACCACGACCAGCTAAACATATCTTTTTAATATGGGCTGCTCATTTGTCAAACAAAAGCCATGCTAATGTAATTACCACACACCAAGGACATACAGTGTTACATCAAGTGAGGTTATTAAAAGGAGAGTATACGTAAACAAATAGAGACAGAGGGGGACATGTGTGTAAAAAATAGAATAACCCCAGACGACAGACTGCACCGAGTTCACCAGACTGTTATGCTGAGACGTTGCCAGGCCATGTTTCAGTGTAGTGTGCTACTGAAAAGGGAAAAATACAACAAATATGATGAGTGCTGAATCGCAAAATAGGAGCAGTACAGGGATACATGAAAATTTAATGAATGAAAGATACGGTCATGGCAGCGTGTGAATTAATAATGAAAGAATGAATTTCCTCCAAGCAGGAGGTGTTCACTGCCTACAAGAGTGTGTCAGGTGGTGCAGGTGTGAGCCTCTGAGACGAGCTGATAGACCAGTTGATAAAGTTACCATGGAGCTCCCATCACACACACATTTATAAACACGAACAGTGCGAGAAAAAGTGCAGAACACGTCACTGTGATTTCATTATGGTGATGACTGTTTTATCAGGTTATAAAAGGAAACCAGTTGCAGTGGTTAGTGTGACGTCCTTCCCTCTTGGTGTGGAGTTCTGATTCAGGAGCCAATAAGCAGTGCTGAAGGACATCTGGAAATGGTTTACATCAGATATATAATTTGGGCCTGATTAGATCTAGACTGAATGGATTGCAATAAATGTTTGTATGGATATTCATGGTTCCCAGAGAATGAATCCTAATGATTCATTCTAAATCAGACTTTATCTCAAATAAGGCTTTTTCATTGGTGTTTTTGGCCACAGTCAAACCATGCAACGTTGACTTAAGTTAACATTACCAGTTTAAAAACACAGAGGTGTGCAAAGACGCACCTGACATGGACCATCTCTGAAGTCGGGCCAACAGTACACCCAACCATACAGACTTCAGATGGGCTTTGTTATCAGTACTCAGTACCTTCTTCCTCATGCATGGTACAGCTCCAGTGAAATGCAGCTTCCTCAGCTCCTCCAAGTTGTGCATATCAATTCAAAATGAGCACTGATGCTTAAGTAAAATGCATTACAATTAAAAAAAATGTCAGGAGTGAAGCATATTTCATATATGTCGTACAACTGTAAGATACAAAAACGTTAAAATTCTATTTTTAGTCAACACTTTCCTTTTTTATTTGAAAATAAAAGTCTTCTGACAAAGTTTCTGTGGACCAAATCCCTTCATTTGTCAACACAAGGCTGTTTATGGTGAAATATTTGGAGGACCGTGTTGCTGACAATGCTGTGGCATTCAATATCCATAACAGCTTACACTATTCAGGGTCGCTGGGGGGCTGGAGCGTATCCCAGCTGATACTGGGCGAGAGGCGGGGTACACCTTGGACAGGTTGCCAGGCTATCCTGAGGACCCAGAACCATCTTGCTATAAGGTGACAGTGCTAACCACCTCACTTTCTTACTTGGAGAGAAAAAATGAAAGAGCACTATTCTGGTGTGCTCTGGCAGCAAGCTAAAGGACATTGGCATGCGGTGTAAGGGAAAATTAAAAAACTCTGACAGCAAGGAGAAAGTCAGTGACCACTATAACAACAGCGGAGCGGACAGATAAATGCTCAAAATATGAAAAAACATGGTTCATGAGGACAGTTAGCACGTCATCTGAAGACACACCCTCAAGCAGGGTGCCCTGCTTTATGGAGATTCCACACTGGGCTGACGTGCCGAGTCAAACTGAGTCAAGCCAAGCCATGTGTATAGAAAAGCCCTATAGCACTGCCAGTGGGTTGACATAACAAATGAGGCTTGGCAAAAGTTTAAACAGGAAGGCTTTCTTCATTCTTACTCTATTTATTCTCTCTGTCTCCCTCTTCTTTTTTCCCACTTACAACTCAATCAGCTGACTGAGGGCGTCACACAATCATATTCTGCCACAGTCTCTGTCAGCCAATCATCTCGTTGAATTTTAAAGCTGCTGCTTTCTCTGCTGCTGTCAGCTGTCATTTCAGCGTGAGATTGATGCAGCCCTCTTCCACCCCATTGACTTCCAGTTGTCATCACAACCAGCGCCCATAGGTCCTTCCTCTGAGCTCATCAGAAGCTTCACTCCTCATCACATCCATCCAGATCTTCAGCCAATGCTCTTCACTCCTTCACCACCACGACCACCAGTATCTATACCCCATCAGGGGATATTCCTGTGCAACGCACGGCATCACTACACCCTTAAATTAATAATGTCACGATGGGGTCTAACTGCCAAAGTCTCCTCTCATATTTCCTCAACTTTCCTATTGAGCACTTTGTCAAATATATCAATTTAGGTCTCTCCTGGCTGAACTATCAGATGGATTGCCATGAACTTTGGTACAGATATCCCTGCCCTTATATCTCATCATACAGTTTGTGTCTCATGAAGTTAACAGCTTTCCAGTCGAGCCAAAAAGTCTTAAAAAAGAGGTCAGGACACTGCGATTTTTGTTCTTTTACTCTGTTCTGAAAGTTTGTGGTCCTGGTACTCTCAACTCTAAAACTCCTCTGTGGGAATAGAGAAAGCAGAGACAAAGAGAGTGTCAGAGAAAGACGCGACGATGAGAAATTATGGATGTGAGGATGGAGATAGATGAAGAAGAAAGAGGACATTTTCTACAGGCAGCACATCCATATGCACAAAACATTTGCCCTAAAACTCATTTTGTTGATTAATCGAGGTTATCTGGATGTAATTCATCGGCACTGTCAGGCTGACACTTACACTGATAATTAATTTGACAAAGATAATTATCAGCAAGATGGGCCTACTGTGAGTGAGAGTGATGAATCAACACCCACTGCAGTCATACAGCCTGCTGGTAGCTCTACTGGGCCATGCTTGTATGCATGTGCGACGTGTACCTGCAGCTCAGTTATCGGCTCTCTCTGCCTCTGTGGGGTCCCATTCCTGCATCCCCAGCCATGCAAACCTGTTAAATACAGCAAGCAATCGCAGCAACAGACAACTGTTCACCATTACCGCACAGTATCGCAGGAAAATCCCTTCCTCCTCGCGCGACTGCTGTCTCTCCTGCTGCTATACATGCCTCCCCCCACCCTACCTCACTCCCCCCTTGTCTCCCTCTGCAGTGTGTACTGCAGCAAGTGGATGAAAAATGGCCTGGAAGGGGGGGCTGGCGCAAGGTTGCCAGCAGAGACATAACAGATATACACACTCACCTTCAGACATACACTGTGCTCTCTTTCTAGCTTTGCCGTGCTATTTCTCTAGCGTGCTCTCTTTCTGTCTCTTTTACAGGAGAAGCAAACACACATGTAGAACAGAGAGACAGAGGAGGAGGGATGGCGGTGTCTTTCCAGGTCTTTACAGTATTAATATCCTACAGTTGTCACTAGCTTGTTGTCGGAGATTTTTCCTCCCATGGGTGCCACTGACCCAGCCAGGCCAGCCATGTCAGGCCCTGTGGATCTGGTCGTTTGAAACTGTCCTAAATTGGCCAGCTGAATACCTTTTTTGTTTTAAAGGTGCACGGTACAAACATATGTGCATCCAAATACACTTAACATTTCCTTTAATAGCTCCCCTCAGATGTTTGCTATTCAAATCTTCATAAAAAGAAAATCATTCCATCCGTGTTTATCTGGCACAGGCATGAGAGATAAAGTCAGACAGAGAGGCAAGAGGGATCTTCAAAGGGTGTCACTGAAGTTTATCTCCGCTTCAGTAATGAATATTTTGATTTTGTGTACATTTAGGACTAAACTGTCAGCTTTTTTTAAAGCAAAATTGTTGCCCTCTGTAAAGATAGAATCTAATGATTCCAAGGTCATGCAGTAACCGTGTGGCCGTGTCCTGTTTGTGTCCCAGTTGTTTCTGCTTGAGTCAGCAAATCCTCCACACTGCTGCCACGGGGTGACGTGATGCTTTATGCAGATAAGAATTCTTAAAATATTTTGTCACATAAAGATATTGTACTAATAAGTATAATTATGTTCACTGTGGCTAACAAAATTCAAACATAGCTTTAATTTCATCCTTTTGTTGCCAGAGTTGCTGAGCTGCATTCAAGTGTAAGGGGACGGTCCAATTGCTGCATTGTATTCTTCTATTCATGAAACTGTGTCTTTAATCTTATTGTCTTTATTCCAGCCTCCCCATTACTAATGTGACCTTTAAAAGTCAATCTCTTACTCGGTGTCCCAAATCCCTTCTTAGCTGATAAAATAGAATAATTGTATAATAATAATAAACACTAAGAACACACAAATATTTCAGTCATTTTCTATAGCACTTACTGTCGGCAACAATGACAGCATTGTCTCCTAGAATTAACCTCTATATACAGTATATTATACAGTACTAAATGGTTTTGCTCTGTGCTTTAGAGGTTCCAAATCAACATGAATGAAATGAACATGCACTGTAATGTGAGTAGATTTAGTTTAATATGAATACCAATGAGGTGCTGTCAGCATGAAGCCTGGAAAATGTGAGATACAAAAGCAAATACTGATGTCTGTGAACATCCTTAAAGTACACACAAACACATGAACATGGGCAATCTCTCTGAACAAGGCAGAAAATCAGCACTATCAACTGTTTAATTATCAGATGAGCAGCCACCAGAGCTAAGGGGCCATCGATAATGGAGGTCTTGTCTGGGCAGGTCCAGCCACAGGCTGGCTGTGAACCCATGACTGGCTGCTAAAGCACATCTCACACACAACATATCCTGTGTAGAGGCCAGCTCCACTGACAAGAGGTTTGTACGTACAACAGTCCTGTAATGATTTCTAATTTTGTGATGCTCACAGTGTTCAGTTTTTGTGTCACAGGGGTTTTAACAGGTCATGTTTTAGGTTGTGGCTGATGGCAGTGTTCATACTTGGTTATTCCTATGCTCCCAGGGTTCTATGTTTTCAAGGTCCAATGTTCCCAGGTTGCTATGTTCCTAGGGTCCTATGTTCTTGGGGTCATATGTTCCCAAGGTCCTAGGTTCTAAAGGTCCTATGTTCCCAAGGTCCTATGCTCCCAGGGTTATATGATCTCAGGGTCCTATGGTCCTGGGATCCCATGTTCTTGGGGTCATGTGTTCCCAATGTCCTAAGTTCTCAGGGTCCTCAGAGTCCTATGCTCCCAAGGTAATATGTTTGCAGGAACCTGTACTTTCAGGGTCCTATGTTCCCAGGGTCCTTTTCCCACAGGGACCTATGTTCTCATGGCCATATGGTCTCTCCTATGTTTATATGATCTTAGGATCCTATATTACCAGGATCCTGTGTTCTTGGGGTCATATGCTCCCAAGGTCCTATGTTCTGAGGGTCTTATGTTCCCTGGGTCCTGGGTTCCCAGGGTCCTCAGGGTCCTATGTTCCCAAGGTAATATGTTCCCAGGGACCTATGTTCTCAGGGTCCAATGTTCTTATGGTCCTATGTTCTCAAGGCCCTCTGTTCTCAAGGTCCTTTGTTCCCAGGGTCCTATGCTCTCGGGTCTTATGATCCCATGGCCCTATGTTCTCAGGGTCCTATGTTTCCAGGGTCCTATGCTCTCAGGGTCCTGTGTTCCCAGGGCCCTGTGTTCTCAGGCTCCTTCTCTTGGTCCTGTGTTCACAGGGTCCTTTGTTCCCCAGCTTTGGGTTCACTTTATATAACATGGGTTAGGGTTATGGTAGAGGACTAGAATCAATTGTGCTAGCAAAGATCTTAGTCTAGATAATAGTCTTATACTCTTTTTATGAAGAACAACTTCCAAACACCCCTAAAATTAAAATAACAAGAGTTAATCAACCAATTGATTAACCAATTAAATGAGAAAGGAAAAACAAACAAAGGATGAATAAGAAGAAAAATAGTTATTAAACATTTAAAGGTTATGAATTCAGTTTTATCAATGATTTTTACTTGAAACAGGTCAAACTTCACCGCAACACAACAGCAAGGATAATGTGTTTAACAGAATATTGAACTGGGGAGCATAGGACCATGTGAACATATATATGCTCCCATTTGTATATCACAATTACAATACAATTACAGCATGAGTTTGTACATTCATATATGTTTCACAGCATCCAGCGAGTGCTTTCAGCTGATATCAGTTCACAAGTTACACTTTGTTAGCATCTGCTATCAGACAGCTACAGTTTTCCTTCTTCATATAAGCTCATTTATTCTAATAAATATGTTTTAATACCTTACATTAGCATGAAAACAACTTACAAATTTGTCCTCAGACTTGGTTGGAGGTCATGAAAAATGATAAATTAAATGCAGACTCTTTTAAATAGCTAGCAAATTAAATGATGAATTGAGTATAATGTTATCATATTAAATGTTGAACCAAATTAAATGCAATTAAATTAAATACTGAAGTGTTACAACCAATTACCCAAATTACATGATTTCACGGCGATCAAATGAAATTGTAAACAAATCATTTTATGAATATATTTGATCAGCCTGACATTTATTTTTCAGCAAGAAATTTAAGCAGGTTGATTTAGTGCAATTTTACTCACCACTGATTTGTTTAAACTCATTGCTGCACTTAATTTAATATTGCTTTCAACACCACCTCATCTGAGTCGATATCAGTTTGACTGTGTGTCATTCAAGCTGACATCTTATCACCCATCAACGTCATGTGTCCGTGCACTTGATAATGAACATATCTTGCCATTTAAAATGTCATCCCAATGGAATTGCGCACATGTAAGTTTTAATGTGTACTTGCATGGGGTGTAACACATTGTGATGGTCTCTAACAGGACCTATTACAAAAACAAAGAAAAGCCTCTTGAAATCTGTAGCTTCTTTGCTTCTTGTTGGATGACAAACCATGCAGACAAACCCATAAGTGCAATGCAACTGGGATGGCAGGGCAGAATTTGACTGAAATATGAAGTTGAGTTAAATAATATGACCTTAAACGCACCTTCTAATTAAAGGTGATAGCGATAGCAAAAATCTAATTAACTGCAGATGCACCATATCATTTGATAGCTATCGATTCCACCCCTCAAATCAGATTATAGGACACTATGGTGCACAGTGTATATAGTGGTTGCACTTATTGGCGGTGTGTGACAATGCAGAGTCTGTTTTGGCTGCTAATTTAAAGTCAGTGCAGGACAGAAGAAGCAGAGGCATGGTTTCATGAATTGGGATAAATGTGCATACACAGTTATTTAGCTTTGTATTCTCACTCAATATACACACATGAAATGCTTTGTAAGTTTCGTCAGGTGGCGTTGCTTTCAACACAGAGCCTATCCAGAGGTGTGTATGACAGGTTATGTGGAGCATTTCCTGATCAAAGTGGCTGAACCTGCCATCACACAGCTTGTGTCTGGGAGGCTGTTCATCTAACCAAGATCTCACTATATTCTGATGTTGTAGATTGTGAGACATGACCACAGACAGCAGTTCCTTAACCACACCATTACTAACTGCAAAAGTCTGTTTATTCTGGGGTATTTGGGAACAGCTCAGGTCAAACAAAACATGCTTTGTCAGCAACGCTTCTGAGGAGATTAATTTCTAATAGCATTATCCCATAAAGAAGGAGCAAACTCAAGGGCAATGCTCCATGTTATGTTTATGTGTGGGTTTATGTATGCACACGCTCACAAAGGATATACAGTATACACGTGCATGCACACACACCATATGAAACATATCACTGCAGTGAACTCTCTGTTCTCCAGCTGTTGCAGTTTGAATCATCATATAACCTGGAGCTTTTGCACCGATCAAAATAAGCTCTCCATTCACACAGAGGGAGTTGCAATGGTTCCTATGGGAATCTTTCCCAGTGGTTCTGCGTCTCCATAGAGCCAGAGAGGTCAGGAGTGCCTGTATTGACCTCAATGAATCACTAACCTGAGTCACAACCCCCTAAATCCCTCAACATGTCCACTCCTGTCACTTTCCCTCTCATTCCCATTTTAACTGGTTTCTCTAGTTACAGCGTGGCATCTGCTAAAAGATCACTGATCTCTTCTCTTTCACACATTCCTCCTCATCCAAAGCACACATCTATTGACTCACACATTTGCACACAGAGACGACAACTTCGACTCTTTCTAGCAACAGCACTACAGAATGCAGGTAGCTTTTCTTCTCTATCATTTTTACCCACCTCCCTCTCTATCATAGCATTCCATCTTTTCATGTCGTCTCTGATGTTGTCTTTTTTATCTCACATATGGACAGGAAAGTGGGCCAGGATTGGCCAATGTTTGAAATGCAGGACAAAATTAGAAAGGAATGGTAGAATCCGATGGGGTCACAACGTCTGGGCCGAGCCTGAGACACAGCAGCTTTGCTGCCCCCAATTAGACTCAAAACTACAGGCAGAAAGTCTGAGTCTGATATATTCAACCAGGCCACATTCCGCCCCTGTGCTTCTATCTGTCAGAGAAAGAAAGGAAGTGGGAGAGCAAGAGAGAAATGGGGAGATGCAAACATTAGAAGAGGAGGAAGGAGAAACTGAAGATAAATTGGTCAGCCCTCCCCCCACCTCTCTCCCTCCCTCTGCCTCTCTCTCTCGGGACTGCTGTGTGCGAGACTGCAGATAGATTCTGAT
This sequence comes from Cephalopholis sonnerati, assembly GCA_019142605.1. Taxonomy (NCBI): domain Eukaryota; kingdom Metazoa; phylum Chordata; class Actinopteri; order Perciformes; family Serranidae; genus Cephalopholis; species Cephalopholis sonnerati. Next base: position 26,142,939 of record JAGQAX010000012.1, read on the forward strand.
GTTCTCATTTATGTCTTAATGATTGGGTTAGTATGCAGCTTGTGCTCTGCAATGCTGCGCTTAGACAGAAAGCAAGATCACAGAGGCACACAAGCATACATGGGCGCTCACACACACACACACACACATACACTGTGAGATGAAAGGATTAACACAGAGATGTGATGCATGCAGTGCCACATATGCAGATGTATGTTTCAGTGGAGCCAGAGATGACGTTGTATTTTGAAAAGCTCATTGGTGTATTTGGTCAGCAATAAGTCATATATCAGTCGGAATTCTGCAGTACATTGTAAAATACACCACAAGTGAAGGAAAGTACGTGATGCACAGACAGCCTCAGAGTGCACTCGTATGCAAAGGGAGGATTGAGGTGAGAGAGAGGGAGACAGACAGAGAGAGAAATGGCACTTGTAATGACATGTCATATCATCATGGGTGGTTAATGCTCGAAATTCCAGGATGAGTGTCCTTTTAGTAAACAGCCGTATCATTTGAATATTTCATTGAGGACAATTACTAGCTTGTTTACTTATTAATCTGATTGCTGCTGCCAGAATAAGCTGCAGCTCTGTATCATGGATAGGATGAGAGTTTGTGCAAGCAGAGGAGAGCAGAACAGAGCAGCCCCCACACTGCTGGTAGGCCTACTGCAGGGAGAAGCATCACATTTACACTGAATTATAATGATAGCTTGGAGAATATTATCAGGATCCAGTTAGGCATTCAAGGCCTTAGAAGATATGCGCACAAATGCATGCTCGGTGTGTATCCATGACCACCGTAAACTTGCAAACCCAGGTGGACAGCAGTACTGCTCCAATAAGAAAACACTACAAGCACAAACAGCTATGAATGAAAAGCTAACATTTCAGAATAACACAAAGTAAGAGACTGTTTGCTAAAGCCCTCCCCTCCAAATGGCCCAATCAAAGCTGAGCAACTGTAACTAGGCACTGTAGGCCTGTCAAGCTTGGATTTCTAAGGAAGTTGAAGCAGTGTGCATGGGGCTCTGAGAACAAACATTTCTTTTCTTCCTTTTTCTTTACCTTTCCAAAAACAAGTATATAAGAGCAGAATTAACATAGGAATGGATTAAACACTGTGTTTATCACTCGTCTGCAAACCTCCAATGTTAGCATGACTAGCTGACAAGGTCATCTACCTACATTAGTAACTTAGCATCACTTCCAAGGCCACAGGTTAGCATGTCATTAGCTAACTATATTATTGTGTGGTTACAGTAGCAGTGGAAAAAGCCCTGACTGGCACAACCCTTGTGTGGGAAGCAACACTTGCTCCAGATGCTACTAAACATATCAGTCTTTAGAATAACATTAGTCCTACTCTGTGTTAGAATTGGGGAAGTTTTTCTTAAGTCAAAGACCCCTGGTTAAAAAAATAAAAATAAAAATACAAATTTAGAGTGAATTGTCCACCACTATTGTTGTAAATGGCAAATTGGCAAAGGCAGACTGGAAAAGGTAACAGCCACAACAACAGTAACTTTAAGGGCAACTGTGACCATTTTCAAAATTCATCATGTTATTTCTATGGTCTAAGACAGTCCAAAATTATAAATTAACTTAAACAACTCTCCTTATCCAAAAACCAGAGAGCTAAAACTCAAATTAGTGATGTCATCAAGTATAAAGTCTGGAGTATATGGGTATATTTTCCATATTGAGATCACCACAATAGAATGAAGCTCATTTGGTTCTATTCTGTGGGTCCACAAAATCAGTCTCCCATTCACTGTCTGTGGAGCAGCTTCAGACTTTATACTTGATGACATCACAAGTTTGAGACTTGCCTCTCTGGTTTCTGTCTTAGAGAAAGAGTAGCTCATGTTCACAAATACTGACTGAACTTTCCTAGGCCATGAGAATAACATAGTGGAATTTTTAATTTAAGTGGTATTACCCTTTAGAGGGATGGGGCTTTTGGTCAAATACCTTATTTTAGGGTTCAAAAAAAGAAAAATCCAGTTGAATAGATTTTGCGATACAATGGTAAGCAGGCAGAGAGAAGTAGGACAAAATGTGATTTTCCTAAAACAGCAACTTTGAAGATAAAGCAGAATAAAGCAAGATATGACGTGTTGATTAATGATTTTCTCACATAAGCAGGAAATTATAAAACAAAAACATCTGAATGATCCTTAAGCTTTTTTTGGCTCATCACCTGGAAAATATATCTGAACTGAACTTCTCAGGTGAGTGTGGACCATATGTTCAAACCAAGCAAAGACAGGTCCATTAATCTGAGCTATATATCCCATTACAAGAGGCTGTGTAGGTACATGGCTGCGTCCCATTACCTGCTGGCTTATTACAACTCAAGGGCCTACTCATACCACCTCGCCTATCATCTCATATCATCTATCTACGCCGTGGTGTCATGTGTAACAGAATACGCATTTTACGCTCACATTCAGAGAAAAACAGAGAAAATGGGGGAGGGTGGCAGAGAAAGGTGCATCGGGGTGTTTCGACGCTTCCTTCGTCACATCCAATATTTATCTGAGACAAGAACATGGCTGTAATTCCATTGAGCTGTGATAACAAAATGGACCATCTAATAGCGTCATTGACTGGCAGAGAGCTAGCCTGGGGGCCCAGCTCACCACTGCTTAGGGGAGTTGATATATGAGAGGATGAGAGGCGAGCATAAGGGAGGAGAGGAGCTTAGGGGCAGCAGCAGTTTCCCATAATAGTAACACGGCAATACCTGCAATACCCATGAGCACTATGTTGTGTGTACAGCACAGGTGCACAGAGTTTTACATAAATGGGGTGAGTGGAGCATGTGTGTACCAGTGTGTGTGTGTGTATATGTGTGTGCGCATGTGTGCATTTCCCTGGGTCAGGCTCTTCATAATCCAGAGATTTTCCACTCTGCTGCCTCCATTGTGAGGAGGAGAGAACACAGGAACTCTTGGTGCACTCTGCTCCACTTCCAAACACAAGCTCCATGTAACAAAGGCTAATACTACACTTCAGCCTCATCAAGTATATGTGTCCTCTTCAGCACTAATCACTGTCACCCACTCATGGAGGGCTTGCTTAATGAGGAACATTCAACTGTCTGCGGTGATGAAAGTGCAACATTCTTTTCTGCGCACAGCAATAATAGATAACCCATATCTGGCTTCAATAATTGATAGCCTATATCTCCCCGCTGTTCAAGGTCTGCTCAGGTGGACGTTGCACGAGCTTGGGGACCTTTCACATAAATCTTCCAAGAATAGGGGTTAGCGCCTGGCTGTTAGCAGGATCACAAGTCAGGCCACGTGACAGTATTCATTCCAAAATTGGGTGCAACATTCTGTGTTTGTGGTATTGTTAACAAATCCTGTGAAAAGACAAAAACCAACACTGCATAAGTCCGTCTCTCAATGTTTTCTGACTCACTGCATCTGTGGCTTTCAGCCCCAAGCCCATTCATCTCTATTGAGGACATAAATCTTTAAATACCATATATACTTTCATTTTTATTGTATAGGGCACATATAACAAGGCTGGAGCAGCACGGTGGGGCAGTGGTCAGCATTGTCACTTCACAGCAAAAGGGTCCCTGGTTCTAACCCAGGGTGAGGGAGCCCCTCTGTGCGGAGTTTGCATGTTCTCCCTGTGTCAGCATGGGTTTTCTCCGGGTACTCCGGCTTCCTCCCACAGTCCAAATACATGCAGGCAAATTAGTGACTCTAACTTGCGTGAATGGTTGTCTGTCTCTGTGTGTCAGCCCTGTGATAGTCTAGCAACCCATCCAGGGTGCACCCCGCTTCTTGCCCAATATCAGCAGGGATAGGCTCCTGCCCCACTGCGATCCCTTACAAGAGCTGACGCAAAATGGATGAATTAACTGTGGTGTTCGGCAAATGTTACTCAAATAGTACTAAATAGTGCATTGTTGGGGGCTATCTTCAGTCGCAGGACAGTCTACATGCCCGCGTTTTTGGTAATGAAGGAAGATTTCACAGTGCAACAGTGTGGCTTTTTGGTGTGCTTTAAATAGGTTTTCAACAACGATGGAGCTCTATGGCACAAAGGAATACCAGGCTTTAGCTGTAGGCAATACCGCCTCCAATTTACCACTAACAGAATGTACCTGCCTTTTCTTCCATGCTCAAACATTTTCATGTTGACATGCAGCCCAGTAGCCACAGTAAATGTTGTCATGGTTGTTACATTTGTACGTTTCATAGGTAGCTGATATGTCAAAACTTTTCATTTCGTCATGTTTACTTTTCAATTTTATGTTGTGACAACACTGTTGTTAATGTGTGGTTGGGTTTAGGTACAAAATCCACTTGGTTAAGGTTAGGAAAACATTATGTTTGGCTTTAAGTACCTGGTTTGGTCACTAAAAAAAGCAGCTGGAAATGTCCTGACCTGAAAAAATAGCGTACCATATAGCGGTCTTGCCTAGATGACAATATCCACTATCCCTTCCTCTCCTGATTAGAAACTATCCCAAAGACATCTAGTAAAATCCCCAAATCCATGTAAGTAAAACACTGATGAATGAATGTGGCCTTGAAGAAATAACTAACATTTGATTTGATTATGCATGTTAAGGCTGTAAGGGTTTGCTTAGTCATTAGGCCTGTAATGTTCTCTTTAGAAATTCCGTGCGAAGTTTAGCCAGAATGCTATGCTACCTGTGGGGCTATGATCATTCACTGTGCTGCTGCAAATAATCCCAGTGAGATGAACCATCTGTTGGTGATAGACTGTACATGTGGCAACCAATTAATCTCTTTTATTCCAGTGATCTCCCAGTGTTGCACTCACCCACATTTGTTTTTCTTTTTCTTTTCTTTTTTTTAACTGACCTTGACTACTATTCCCTCTTTTCCCAATTTCAGTGCAATTTTCCTTTCCTTTCCTTCTCTTTCATGTTCTCTCATGTGTTTTTGCTCATTCACTCCCTCTAATTGGCTACTGCTTACAGTCCTACAAATAAAGGGGAGATATAAGTATGATAGACCCCGTGTGAAAGAGTAGTATCTGAGTATGGAGACACAGTTTGCTGAGCCATGACAATGTGTTTTATGAAACTGAAAATTTAGAGCATATTTCTGCAGACTCACAATCTCCAATGACTCTGTTCTATTCCATTATGTAAATGAGTCTGTAAGAGTTACTCCTGGGAATTTATGAAAGCGGGGCAGACTTTTATAAAGAGCGGACATATGCTTTGTCCTCCACTGGCTGCAGAGGCCGGACTTGTGGCTAACAGAGTTACCGTGACATTATGAATGGACAGTAATCAACAGCTTTTGAAAACGTAAGAAAGCTGCACTTGCTGTTGCTGGCACAAAGAGCGTGTTGACCTTCTTCAGGTCACTCTCTGGCAGCTGTAACGATCCCACCAGGTCCTGCCCTTGGAGATCTACACTGACAACAACTAATCATGGGTAATATACTCAGGCCTCTAAACATCCCTGTACACACATACAGTACACAGCCCACTTTCCTCGTCTCTCCCGGTGTGTCTGCACTCTTCTAGAAGCTCACATTCCCAACATTTGCATTTAAATTGAAAACAGAGTAAGTAATTCTTTAATTCCCTGAGAATCCACGGTCCCAGATGACCCCACTCCACAGTGTCCTCCCACACACATCTACAAGAACAGAACAATCTTTTCCTGGATACCACTGTGTGCTTGACACCTCCTCTTCCTCCCCCGCATACTATGCACAAAAGGGTGTGCATACACGTGCGTGCATGCACATACATGAATAAACAGGCTGAGCACACTCGTACACACGGCAAGCCATGTTAGCGCCAGAAGAGGATGTACGAGGATCTGTGTTGTCATAAGGGGGAGCACAATGACTCCTGCACTGCTGTGAGCTCTTTGCTTTCTTAGTGATGAGTCTGTTATGTGGGCAGTGGTCTGAGGACACTCTTTGTCTGCTGCGTTCCATCAACCAGGCAAATCATGCTTAGGAAGGCACAATTAACTCATACAAAATGTGCTAAGTCCCTTTGTACCATACTGACATAATACTGAATGGATTCAATCACAGTGTTGACATTGCCAGGCTCCTGCTTTTAACAGTCTGTTGAAACACATAAACCTGTATCACCCCTACTTAGACTCATCTGAACTGTTTCATAAGCAATTTGCTCTTTTCAAGGCTTGATACCTGTTTGCATATTGTAAAGCCCTCAAAGGGTTACATAAAAAAGCTGATCCAAAGGACCACTGGAAGCAATACTTTTTTGAATGTGTCATTTTGAGTATGGTGCACTGCAGACAGGAGATTTGAAGCGTCAGCAGTGCTTTCACCTGAGTTTCAACCCTGTGGGATGCATGAATGAAATGAAGTTAAACGGTCTGGGCTGTTAACGTTCCCTCATATCTAGTGACTAGTTTGAAGTACAGATAACTACAGTGTATATATTTCAGTCAGCTGACTCACATGCTATCCCGACATGACCTACTGGTGTGTGGACTAGCATTTCGAAGCATCGAGTTTGCCGTTTTGGCTGTCGCCATCTTGTTTTGTTGGAGCCAGAGGAAACCATATCAGGCTGGCACTGTGGAGGAGCTGCATTGTGGATTTGACTCAGAAACAACAAAATGACGACACTCTCAGACAGCCTGTCACTCAAAGTGGCCCACCCTTAATTATGTGTAACATTAAGCCTTAATAAAATGTTAACAGATGAGTTGTATATAAATTCACTCACTGTGCAGTTGAGACCAATAGAGACTAAAACCTCTTTATTGCACCAGGCTGTAAACATGTTTATTTCTGGTTTAAAGATGGGCATTTTAACATGGGGGTCTAAAGACATTGACTGGCTTCTGGAGCCAACCTCTAGTGGCCGTTCAAAGAACTGCATTTCTTTGCACTTTTGTGTTTGCTTCATTTTTTTGCCGCTTGGTACAGCATTACTGTTTGGCGTCAAGGCTCTGACCTTGTTGAGCTTCGCAAGGGAAACATCAAGCTCAGCACACCAGGAAATGGAGAGCAACTATGCTATCATCAAGGTAAAGGGAGACTCAGAGCCCACAGGTGGATGCTGGGGTGATTTTCAGATGCTGTAGGCAGTAGGTATGCAGCAGAGGGGTGAGCAGAACACTGATGGGATAAGTACACTGCCATGATTGAAAGGGTACATTCGCTATACTGTATGTTGCAGTGCAGGCTGTTCTCATGAACTTGTTTGTACGTATACCTATGAAAAGTAATACATATTACCCACTTCATTATGAGCCAGTATCTTGTGTATATTCCATGTAATTGGTAGGCTGCAATCACATGACCAATGTGCTGACAGGAGTAGTATAAAGGGAGAAAGTTCATGAAAGAAGGCAGAGGAGACTGGTGTTTGGAAGTGTGTGAACCAAAATGAACTTTGAGTTGTTTTAAGGTGCGGTGCTACCGTGTTTCTTTTCCTAAATCTAACCTACACAACTTCACTTGCCTGATCCTAACCTAATTGACTTCACGCTCAATATTGTATTTCAACATGTCCATAATTGATCAGTTAATCAAACTTTATTTATTATTATGTAATAATATAAGTAGAAATAAATAATACAACCATAAAATTATAAAACACGACATGAGAGCCTGACTAAAGAGATGGTATTTTGGTTTGCACTTTAAATATCAATGTTTGTAGCTCTTCTGAGATCCTCTGGAAGACTGTTTCAGGAACTTGGAGCATCATGGCTGAAAGCAGCATTGCCAATGTTTTGTTCTGCTTTGCGGCACAGTGAAAAGATCAGACCTGTGAGGATCTGAGAGGCCTTACTGGTTCATACAAAGCAATTCTGACAGGTATTCTGGTGCACGGCCATGTATAGCATTTGTCTTAACTACTAAAATAACTTAAAATCAATATTAAAACTAACTAACAACTTCAAAATAGTTGTATTTGTCTCCTTTGGGTCTTGGTCAGCGCTCATGCAGCAGAATTTTGAATTAATTTTAGCTGATTTATCGTTATCAGAGCGTTACAATAGTCTAGCTTGCTAGTTATAAAAGCAGACTTCAGGGTCTCTGTGTGGCTCAGAGAGAAATAGCCTCACTTTGGAGATGTTCTTCAAATGATAAAATGCTGTTTTTGTGACACCCAGTACCTTGAACCTTGAAATTGAAATCAGAATCAAAAATCACTGCTAGATTTCTTGCTGCTTTGCTCCGGTTGAGACCTTTTGTATTTAGTTTGGAGTCCAGGTTCTCTGTCTGAGCCTTTGGACCATTGATTGGTACTTTTTTTTTTTATCCTTGTTGAGCGGCAAAAAATTCTGTGACATCCAGGCCTTTATATCTATGATACCTGCTAAACTACTGGTCACTGAATTAATTTTCTCTCATCTGAATTGGTGACTCAAAGTCAAGGTCTGCTTTGGTTTGTTCGTAGATTTTAAAATTTGTTTCAGTGTAAAAAATGTGTGGACTTGTGACTGAAATGTCTGAGATCCAGGTGATGGTCATGCAGGACTGTGATAGTATATGGTGCTAAGTCAGGCTATGAGCAACCACACCATGCTTTCATATGACACATGACATATGATACTTCACTGGCCCACCAAAAACATTTAGGGTGTTTGAAAACACGTGCATCCGCTGCCTCAGGTGCACCGTGGCCTTAAATGTTCCACAGTGCACAAGCACTTACATAACACAGAAATGCCAGGTTGTGTATCGCCTGCCTTCTCGCTGGTCTCTGCCAGTGTCAGCTTTGTGGCATCACAGCGGATTGTGTCATCTGTACGTGACTACTTCCCCCCCCACCACCACCGCTGTCTGCCTGCCTGCCTGCCTGCCTGGCAGCTCTACAGGCCTGCTGAACAGCATGCTGGAGCATAAACACCAGCAGGCCTCACTTCTCCTCTCATTTAACTCCCATTCTTTCTCACAATGGAAAGATATACACATAACTTAACACCTTGGAGATATCAAAACAGAAACAAATCATTAAAGGTATCTGCAGACTCTCTCAATCTGTGTTCAGCTTTACCTGTCTCACATGCACTGCATAGATAAGTCGATTTTTAAATAACAAGCAGGGTGTGAAATCCCTCTATCAGTTACCAGGCACTGGTGTGGAGTTATTTTCATCTTTACTGGAGCCTATTCTGGGACTTCCTCTGTAAAAGATGCAGCGATGACAAATGTGTATGATAATAGAGCAAACAAGCACGTCTCTCGGGGATTCGTTCCACTTATCCACATTATTGGGTTTGATATTATGACTTTGGTCTGCCAGCTTACAGCCATGTCTTAATGTCTCCATCATCTAAATAAAGTCCCCTGACTCCACGCTCAGCTAAATGTCATCAGCATGCGAATGCAGTAGCCACAAACCTCCCATAAGTGGCTTCTGCCTCTAAGCCTTGAAGAAAAAGGTTCCTACCTTAATATGCTAAGTAAAGATGAGCGCCCCAGTGCTCTCCTGGCCTGTATCAATTATTAATAAAAGAGCTAAGAGGTCCTCTCTCTGGGGTTCTGATCAATGCTGAATCGCTTAATGTAGTTTAGTAGGCCTGTGTGTGTATGTGTGTGTGTATGAGCCCGTGTGTGTGTGTGTGTGTATGTTTACATGAGTACATACAGAAGCCATTATATGTGGTTTAGATTTGGTTACTTCATATATGAACATGATAGATAAAGGCTTGACCTTTAGGGTGATATAGCTTAAAAAATAATATTGCGATAATTTTAGGCTATATCGCGATACCCAATATGTATCTTGATATTTTAAAATCTCCTCTAAACTACTGTATACTACCAAAATACAAAACTAACCAATAAAGCACAGTTACACTTGCGTTAAATAAAGTAGCTACTGTCATTTGTCACTTTCAAAGTGAGCAACTGGACCTAATAGACACAGGCCGCTGCGAAACTTGCGGTTATTCAGGCTTCATATCTAACATGTTGCCAGACTGGTGCAGTTTTAGTTTTCTTGAGAGACTAACTCAAGTCTTGTCACCCAAAAAAAAAACATAGCCGCTCATCCCTCTCCCACCTCTACGGAAATTTGATCTCCTTCGTGTTGCCGACACCAGCCTCAGCTCAACAGTACAGCCTGTCACACACAAGTGGCTCCGTGGTCTGTTTATAAACACAATATTAATATGATGTTCATCACTTTGTCATACTGCTTATTACAAACGCAATATTGGTTGGATTGAGTGCCGTGACGCCGTCGGCACAGGCTGTTAATTTAGACTACTTACGCTTTGATTTCCCAAAGCGTGTCATGAGGACAAATGTCGGTTCAGCTTTCAGAATTCGACCCAACTCTACTGTAGACTCTAGTGTTGTCACGATACTGGAATTTCTCACTGATACAGTACCTTGAAAAATATTGATATCCGATACTGTTGAAAGGTAAATATAACAAGGCTGGGGCTCCTCATGTCAGTGTGGGTTTTCTCCGGGTACTCCAGCTTCCTCCCACAGTCCAAAGACATGCAGGTTAATTGGTGACTCTAAATTGACCGTGGGGGTGAATGTGTGCAGCATGGTTGTCTGTCTCTATGTGTCAGCCCTGTGCTGGCATGGCAACCTGTCCGGGGTGTACCCTGCCTCTTGCACAATGTCAGCTGGGATAGGCTCCAGCACCCCGTGACCCCCAACAGGATGAGGGGTTACGGAAAATGAATGAATGAATATGACAAGGCTATGAGATGACAACAATGACTTCTTTTCTGTGTTTAAGCAGGGATTAGCAGGACGACTGTAGTACACAGAGAAAGCGCAGATGGCACCAGTGTATTGATACTATGCAAAATGAGCATTGAAACCTTTTCAAACATTCAGAATCAATATGTATCGATAAACTGATATCTTTGACAGACTTAGAATATTTAACTTTGACTACTTTTTGGGTGTTGTCAGAGGTCAAGCAGGATAAAAACTTCAGTTTTCAGTATGTCTCCAGCTATCTTGTGTCTTCCCCTCTAAATGTCTCCCATCAAGAGCTCCATCGTAACCTTTTCTTTTTCTTTAGGGACAAAGTCAAGGTTCCACTTGTTTTCTTAAACAGCTGGCCCTCTCCTTTGGCTTTCCTTGGATAGAACTGCTTGAAGTAAATGCGGGGACAAAATACAGTTTGAAAATTTGACACTTTATTAAATTTGAAGTAAAACGTCCTTGACTGAGGCTGTTTTAACATCAGGATCACGCTTCAAATAATAGCTGTAGTTGCTCAATTCTCACTTCACTTCTCACTGTACCAGCCTTACCAAGTATGTAGCAAGCATAGAGCAAAGGAGTGGCGTCCCGAGGTGCCATTGAGTTAAAACGACACAAAAGAAAAGACTACACGTCTCCTCACCGATGGTTGAGATGCCAACTTTTGACAGAGAGGTGTGATGTGGATGAGAAGAGGATAAGGATGCAGCATGGTCGAAATAAATAAACCCATGAGTGTTTTTAGCTGACAAAGAGACCAGCTGCCTCAAACACATCTCTCCGCCAAACAACCAAACACAGGTGAAATCTGCCCATTCATTTTCTCAGCGCGAGCTGCTGCTGGAGCTGTTTAGAAATGTTAGCTACAGTAGCAGGTTATCACTCCCTTGGCACACATAAACAAACCAACATCACAGGCCAGCGTGATGCAAGTAAGCTACATTGCTTCCAGCTCCTGAAGGTGTGCAAATGTGTGTGTGCGTGCGTGTACACAAGCAAGGTCTGTTTATATGATAAAGTGTGTGTAATGCTCATGACTCTTACTTCCTATTATTTCATTGTCTTTTCAATTCAATTTCAAACATATTGATATATCTACATTTTTCTGTTTTGTTTCTCTTTATTAGCCCTATTTGTTATTATTATTTTTATTATTTCCTGCAGACAAAATACATAATTAAGGAATTGTTTTAAATCATTTTTGCCTGTGCTGTAAGAGGAATGTATTCATTTAGTTTACCCGTGTGTCGTCCCTTACAGCACCTGCAGCACAGAGATAAACAAGCAGTAGCTGAGCCACAACTGCTTGTCTTAGATGAAGACAAGCAAACACATAGAGACCATAGATCTCAGACCATTATTTAATTATTAAGCTTGTTTTTCTGTTGCTTTGTGTCTTGGTTCCACTTTCATCATTGGACACAGCTAGAGAAAGACTTGAATATGACTGCAGTATCGCTGTGAATTTACCTTAGTTGGTAAAACACTTACTTAATACAAGAGCTCCTGAGATCAAATTAGCACTATATACATGCTTTTCCTTATGCAATGGAAAAAAATCTGTACTATGGCAACACATTTGGTGAAAAGGAGTCATTGTATTTAATTTATTGCATAGAACTTCCAAGCTATCACTTTAAACACTTACTGCAGCACTGTGCCTGGGTAACAGCAGCTCCACATCCTCAGCCACACAATAGGTTGTACTAGTGACAGGACTACAAATGACATAATTGAAACCAAAGTATGTTTTTCACTTGCCAAACCAGACTGTGTTCTCAAAAAGAATTTCAATTCAGGGAACACTTTTGTACCGTGATCAAGAGGACATGGACAAATTACACATTTTGATGTTTAATTTGGAGGACTTGTTGCGTAAAACATGCACCCAGTTTATCCTCCAAAACAAATGTCTCCCAAAAATTACTTTCCACTACTTTCCCATTCAAACCAAAGCCATAAAAAATGGTGTTTGACCTTAGAGGGTACAGATCAACTACGTAACCAGGTTTCAAGCCTTCTAATTCCCACCACTGATTCTCTTTGGCTTGGGTATGAAATGGTAAACCAAGGTTACTGACTGTATGCAGTGTATACAGTATATAGAATGCATTCTTACAGGTCTTGGGAGCAATTAAAATTCTTTTTCAGCCATAATTTTTTCTCAATCAATAAAAACATCCAGCTTGAATGCAAAGCGAACCTGTTCCAATATTTTTTTCATAAGGTGACACTATTAAGAACAGTATCCTGTAAAGCTACAACAGATTGTACACACCATACAGAGGGCTGAATCTCCAGTGTAAAAAAAAAAAAAAAAAAAAAAATCACAACCAGCACCTTACGTTACAAGTGTAAGGAAAGTGTAAGCCAAACATCTGAAAGCATCCTTGTTTTATGACACATTCATCCAAGAACAGGAAGAATATATATCAATGGGACCTCAGGACACTCTTCTCTCCTTTGCTGTAATGTTAGTCCACCACTTTGGTCCAGAATGAAATGTCTCAACAGTTATGGGATGGATTGCCACCTTCATGAAGCACCATCATTAGGCCAAAACTCTGGTTTTCCGATTTAATCTCTGCCTATATAACAAGCCTTAAAATGCATATCACATCATGACCATTCACTTACACCACGCACGTCTGTACTGATTGTCTACTCTCCAAGTGGCTGCTTAATTACAGAAAATACTAAGGAAATGGAGAAAAGTAAGACTATGCTTGTACTGACAATGAGGTGTAACACAAGTATAAAACAGTCAAGGTGGTGGAAAACAGACTGAGAGTCATTGCAAAGCAAATACAGCGACATATTACAGCAGTTCTGGAAGCCATCACAATAGGAAAGAAACACCCATACAAGAAGGTTAAAAATCACAAAAGGTTTGCAGACCTTGCTGTAATGTTTTTTGATTTGACGTGCCATGAATTATAAGACTCAATCAGGAAGTGTACATGAGTGTCTGTGTTATCATTTCCTTAAGTCTCTGTTTTCACCCATCCAGACTAAAACGCAACTGCTGGAGTTTTCAAACTGAGATGGATCAGGCAGTGTTTTCAAAGGTCTCCGTTTTAGGGGTCCCAAAACACAGACCGAGTGTGGACGCTAGGCATAGACTTAGCAACAGTTTCAGATTTTAAAACAGAAAGTAGTGTAACGTGAGGGTTTGATGTGTGGTGGTTGGGTCACTCTTGTTGAGAGTATACACAGCAGGATGGAGACAGATATTCTCTTAAGCAGCACTTTACTATTCTCCACACCTCAGCAGCTTCACAACAACTTCATTTCCTGGTTACACTTCCTTGTTATGGGTCAGATGTCTCTTAAGTAACCAATAAGAAGCTAGAGGGAATTAGACTGAGGTAAATGTGTGTGAGAATTACTGAGGCAGATCCAGCTAATGATTTAACTGTTTTTAACAATGCTGCTTCCAACATTTTAACATTTAAATATGTAAATAATAATAGTAATTATAAATGTGTAAATTAACTTAACTTGTAAACCTTACAGTAGTGTGGATATAGCCTCAGCTGAAGTTTGTGTTTAGTGTAATAAGGCAGACATATCTTTATAACATCAGCATGTTAGCATTTCCACTGTGAGCATGTTAGCATGGCTGTCGGGACTCAAAAGTACTAACACCAAGCACTGCCTTCAGCGTTTTGAAGGAGGCTGACATCATGATGTAAGTGACGTATTGACAGATCAGCACACTGGTCACATAAATAGGGTCATTCACTACAGCAGGGTATCTTTTAAATATTGTCTGCATACACTAATCACTGTTTGCATGTGTGTGTGTTTGCATGTGTGCCTGTTTTGATGTATGTGTTGTCTTGCTGTTCTCCAAAGCTGAGTGTGAGTGAGGATAATAAGTCTGATGCTCTGTAGAGTGAGAGAGATGCACACGCAGGCACACACACACACACACACAGATGGGGGGGGTTAGCTCTCACAGAATGCACAATGGAGCAAGCAATGAGACAGGAATGTCAATATACCCTATGAGCGTTGCCTGGAATACCTAAACGTGGTGGCAAGTAGAGACACAGTAGGACAGTCTCAGCCTTGAGGTAGTGTGTGTGTGTGTGTGTGTGTGTGTGTGTGTGTGCCTGTATTGCAGTAGTGTACCCTCTCTATGTGTATGTCAACAGCTACCAGCACCGACGGCTCTTCCCAGACACACAAGACAGTGACATCCAAGCCTCTCCCAGCACCCTGCAAGGTCAACTCACAATTTCCCCTGTCATCAGAAACGTAATAGATTCAAACTGCAAGACAGATGTAGGACAAATAACCAGTAAATACAATCACAGTTTGTACTGACAAACACACACACACACACACACACACACACACATCAAAACACGCATGTACAGCACTTGTGTAATGACTGAGTGAGAGAGACAGATGGTGACTCATACCCCACTTTAGATTGCCAGCACTACATTTCCCATGAGGCCACTCGTAACGCCTGCTGTCAGAGGCAATGTTCTTCCTGTTTTTCTGTGATTGGAGTGCAGCCTCATGGGAAAAGGTCAGATGTCAGAGCAAGAGAGGGTGACCAGCAGCAGCACGTCACATAGGAAGATTACAAATAGCATCAATTAGTTATGTTCAACGAAGGCCAGAAGTTATTTTCACATTAAGTGGACTAATTTATTTTCTTGCCTGCCTCCTGCTGTACTTTCATTTCTTACATTTCCCAGAATGACTTTCAGTAACCTCTAAAAGAGAATGGGTAAACTTGTTCCACTTTGCTGTGTGACTAAGTGAAATTAGCTTGATAGCAAACGATTGCTACTGTCTGATCATATATTTTCCGTACAGCGCTGACATCTAGAACAGATGATTGGTTTTATTTGTTTACAAGGTTTCATAATTAAGATGTGCCACATCGTACACAGGGGTTTGTGTGTTCGTGAGCCGGTCCAGACTGAGTGAAGGTTGCTGCCCTTATTCAAAACACAGTATGTCTTGTTGATGTGTCCTCTGAGGCAGCTGTCAGCCGACAGATTAGTATCACTTCCTCTTTTCTGATGGGTTTGTCCCTATTGAACCTTACAGATTACATTATTGAGTCTCTACAGAACTCCTCACTAGTTTCAGGGTATAACTAATAATAATTTTCATTATGAACTAATCAGTCGATTACTTTTCCAATTAACTTCTGAATTGTTTAGATTATAAAATGTCAGCAAATACTAAAACATGCCCAAGGTGACTTATTTAAATTGTTATTTCTCTTAACACTCCCAAAACTCACAGTATTCTATTAACAATCTTATGAAACCAAAAGAAAAGCATCAAATCCTCACATTTAAGAAGCTAGAACCAGCAAATGTCATTAGTGTATTTGAGCTTGAAAACTATTTCTAATTAAATGAAGTTAAAAGATTGACAAGTTATTGAAATAGCTGCTGTTCAATTTTCTGTCAATCTACAAAATGCTGCTAAAATTAACACCCAAAACTGACATTGACTTTTGATAAATCATATTCAATTTAGTGTGTCTGTTAAACTCTACTGCGAAAAAAGGAGGGAAAAAAAGCAGCTCTCTGAACACACATTTAGCTGTTTATTTGGGAGGTTTCACTTCCAATTTTTTAAGGCATTTAGCTCTTGGACCTTGAGCTCCTGAGTTTGTCCCCTGAGTTTAAAAGCACCTATCATAAGTCACTTTGAACAAAAACCTCTGCCAAATTACTGAATGTAAATTACTGCTACGCTGCTCGCTCTCTGACTGCACACAAACACCCAAACCACCAGTGACCGCTGGGCAACATGTTTAACATAAGCAATGCATTCAGCTAAAGGAGGATATTAATCAGCATCTGCAAACTACTGAACGATGTTGTTGACTAAAAACATGAACCAGCTGCTACCTTAAAGACAAATTATCACCCTTAATGCTCAGCAACACATTCTCACTCCCAACTCGTCAAATACCAACACTTGCTCCAACATGTCATGACACTCTAGGTATCCCTCCAGCGTCACTTTTGGACCATAGACTGTGTAAAATAATGAACATAGCTACTGTGAAATCAACCATTGGTTTGTGGACTCCCATTGTGAAGCCTCAAGTTCAGGATTTCAGCCTTCGCAATCTTGAGTTTTTAGAGCCAGAAGGTGACCAGTATATGTGCAAGAGGCTGGCGCCATGGAGGGGCCAGGGGTAGATCTGACTGAGAAGCTGAGGACACTATCAGCAGACATCTGTCACTCAATGTGGCCTGCCCTTAACTATGTGTAACTATAAGCTGTAATAAAATGTAAACCTGTGGTATGCATGAATGAAATGAAGTTATGCGGCCTAGACTGTTATATCTGGTGACTAGTTTGAAGTACAGATAACTGCAGTGTATATTGTTATTATAGCATGTTTATATTTCAGTCAGCTGACTGACATTGAACATATTGTATGTGAATTTTGAATACGTACAGCATATAGACTGTAAAAAAGTGGCTGTAGCTACCATGACATGACCTGGTTTGTGGACTCAAGTTTGGTGTTTTGGCCATTACAATCTTGTTTTTCTGGAGCCAGAAATGACCATCTTTGAGTTATCATATTTGAGCACTACAGAGGAGCTGCATTGTGGATTTGACTGACAGACAGCCTGTTACTCAAACTGGCCCACCCTTAATTATGCATAACTTTAAATGGTAAATGATAAATGGACCTGCACTTGAATAGCACCTTTCTAGTCATCCAACCACTCAAAGCACTTTTTACACTACGACTCACATTTACCCATTCACACATTCATACACTGGTGGCCGAGGCTACCGTACAAGGTGCCACCAGCTACTCGGTTTTTAACACACTCACACACCAATGGAACAGCCATCGGGAGCAGTATCTTGCTCAAGGATACTTCGACATGCACACTGGAGGAGCCAGGAATCAAACCAATGATCTCCTGAGCCACAGCCTTACTATGATGTTACATTAAATTCCCACCTTGTACAGTTGAGACCAACAGAGACTTTAACATGGAGGCGTATTGGGACTGCCTGGCTTCTGGAGCCAGCCTCAAGTGGCCATTTGATGAACTGCACCAGGTGAAAGTCTGGAGTTTGTTTGACCCATCCACCACGGCTCTCACCTGCCCTAAACTAACTTTCTAGTGTATCACTTTACAGTATATTCTGTACTAAAAAAACGGCTAGAAATCACATTGTGACATATCTGTCTTTAAATTTTGTCTATGCCCTCTTTTGTCCATTCTCCCTCATTTTTTGACTTGTTTCGAAAGTGTTCTCTCACCTAAAATCTTACTTTTTTTTATGTCATGCCAGTACTCTGCTGTGTTATCAAAACGCAAGTCCAAAACTGTTATGTGATCTATATTTTGCCAGCTGATGTGGAAAAAACTTTTACTTGCAAGTCTTCACTTCGATGAATAGTAAAATAAACCCAACAAGCCTTAGTTGTTCTTACTTGAAATCTGATATCAGAGAAGCCTTTCGAACAGTACATGTGCATGGACGGAGACATACCAGAAACGTAGAGTACAGAGCAGTAATTTCAGCCTGATACAGCGTCTGTCCTGCATCATTCAGAATCTCGTATCATTACATCACCAGACATGAGTCAGACAAAGGATGTGTGTTCCATCAACAAGGTCGACATCTTATCTCCCAGACAGGCAGGAGCCTCCAAATATGAAACATGCAAAGTGCAAAGGGGACTAATGTTTCTCACATCAATTACATGTCATAGCACAAATCAAACATTTTTATGGGACACATAATCGAACATTTTTTATGATCAAAAATTCCTCCACAGCAGTTATGCATGAGATTTCAGCAAACAGATTGGTCAAAGTGAAAACTTGGCCGGTGGCTGTTTGTTGAACAGTGTTGCAATGTTAAGGGGAATTATTCCTCTTAAATCATTTATGTTCTCACATGTTTTCTGATGGAGCCATACTGGCATGTTGGCTATGGAGGAGCTTAAGGCAGGATGAAAGGTCTTTCTAGCCACCTTGTAATGCCCTGAGGCTATCGCTTGGAGCTCTTTTACATTTCCCTTGAAGGGAGAGTTGGATTGATGCACCAGGAGCATAAGGAAAGTGTGTGTGTATATGTGTCAAATATGTCTACAGGGACAGACAGATCCTCACCCTCAGAACTAAGAGCTGACAGCTGCTGGTCAGATACTGTGTGCGCTGAAGAAGACATCCGTCTACATCCATAAAGGAAAGTGAGTCAGCTGAAGCCAAGACAGAGTATTTCTATGATAACAGGGACAAAGGCAGAGCTACACAACTACAACTCATCCACATTAACATTATGTGTGAGCCCTCCACACGTACAGAAAGAACAGCCCAAGACATGTATGTACATTAAATTTGTTGATGTTTTAAAGTTTGTTTACACTGCCAAACTTGCATCATAAATTCATATTTGGCCTGTTTCCAGGCGATTAAGCCGAAATGTCCGAGGGGGAGAGCAAACAGGAAGCAGTCGTACATCACCCGGCATGAATAGAGCGGTTACCATGACAACCAGCAGACCTAGTTCCACCAACAGCACTTGTTAGGAAGTGTGAGTGGTGAAAAGTATAACCATGTTTTCCATGGTTACACTTGTCTGTAAAGTGCTAAATTTATAATCTATCAGGGTGTATTATAATATCCACGGAGACTAAATATAGACATGGATATAGCACTAAAGGAAATGTTCAGTTCAATTGTAATGCTCCATGAACTTTGCAATCCACAGCACATAATACAATTAACTATATTAAACCTCTGTAAAGCTTCAGGCTGTAATATTCATTTATTGTTAAACTCTGATTTCAAAAAGTTTGACACAAAAGGCAAGACATTTTCAACATTCAGTAATGTAAAAATGAGTTTAAATTAACCCATAACATAGCAGAGATAGCTTTGTTTTCCACAATGCTCATAGGGGGATATTGCACTATTAATATGTGTGTTATGAGTGGGCTCGTACAGCATGATGTTCTAATAATAACTATCAAATGACAACATAAAATTAATATGTGACAATTTGAAAGGAGTCTCTCTGTGTGTTAAACCTACAGAACCATCAGCAGACTCTGCAGTTAGAATTTGAGATACGGGCATATTGTAAACACAATATGGTGTTTACATGTACCAGCCAAGTTCAGTGCAGAACATTCAAATGTCCACAAAGTAAATGTATGTGCAAACACTCAGTGGCAGTCAGACGACTGGATCTTCCTGCAATCTGAGTAAAATTTGGAGAGGATTAGAAAAAGAAAAGTTTCACTTGGCCTAATCCTAAAAACAAACAGCTATATTACAACTGAAGATTTTCACACACATTCACAGAATACAGAACTGTGTATAGTTTCTTTGTGCTGTTGATCAGACGTAGCCAGCCATGTGCCATGCCTGCGGGTTTTCATTCTATCTCAGCAACAAGTTCTTTCCGTCTACGCCCAGTTCAGACCAAAGACTCGCGACAAGCAATGCGCCGTTCTGCAACGTTCTAAAAACCTGCCAGCTCACACCAATGCAACTAGATGAGACGGTGTATCATCTCTATGCAACAACTCTCTGTACTTCTGTTTTGATTTCCAGCTTATCAGGCTTACTTTTGTGGCTGAATATAATTTGTAGCTTCCTAAAATATGAATGAGGATAGTGATAGTGAGATACCAGCAACAAGTGCATGTGTAGTAGCCTTGTGATAGAACAGCAAAAAACAAACAAACTGAGCATCAGATGGACTGTATTCATAATAAATACGCCACAATAATACAAATAACCAGTGCCAATTAATCAGGCAATGAGAATGTGTGTGTGTGAGGGGGCATAAGTCCGTACAGTGAGCAGCAGCAGCACCCCACCGTCCAACGTCCAGCACACCATGAGGACGGAAACAGAGGGCTTGGCGGGAAGAAGTACCCGCTGCATAGAGTGAACATGCCGTCTGCCTGTCATTTTGTGTTGACCAGCGGACTTCACCACAAGCTGATTGGCTAGAAACAGGTGACAACTCGTCCTTGCGTGTTTTTGTGCTAGGTCTTTTAAATACTAAGGTTTTAGCGAAAATGTATGCATTCTTTATCGTGTTTTAGATTCCTTGTTTTCCATGGAGGCATGCAAGAAAAGCAAAGTTTTCTTCCAGAACTCACTGTAACACAGGTTGAGTAACTGAAATCCGAATGATTATTTGGGGAGTGAAGTATACCTTTAAGCTCTCTTTGAGAACGTACTATCAGAATTTATAATAAAACAACAATCGCTGGGTAAATACGAAATAGGCCTGTAGATTGTAAACGAAACACAGGTTGTATCATCAGTGCTTACACCCAAACATAACCGAGAGGAAAACTGCACCATGGATTTGGGTATAGCACTTTGCGAGAAGCGAGAAAACCCAAATGAGGGCGGTTTGAACTGAGATGGGTTCCACCACCATGGAGGCTGAGCCTATCAAGCAAGCAAACAAACCCCTAAATATCCTTATGTCTTGTTATCTTCTTAAAGGTGTTTTTTTCCCACTACTGTTGTTATTTTCCTGTTTTATTTGTACCTGATGCACTTGTAGCACATAGCATGGAAAGGTCAGAATTGCAGATGCAGCGTAGCTACATACGAGCCATAACAGACAAAGTAAAGCAGGCGAAAAATTTTCAAAAAAAGGACTGACAGCTGGAAAAATCTGATCAGATGCTAGCTAAGGTAAGCATATGAAAACGCCCAATGTGATGGTTAACCAAACTGGCATTTACTTCAAACATTGGTCATTACAATTACGAAGAAGCTATCCAGTGTCCACACTGGTCAAGTGACAGTGGCAGTAATGCTCCAAGGAACATAGCAATACACCAGCAAAATGCAGTGAAGAAAAAAACAGCTAGTCAACGTAAACATGGTTGTTAACAATGCAGGTTTCAAAATATTAAAAAAAATTGGCTTTACAAATGTTTAAAAAGATAAACAAAATCAGTATCTGCAAAGAAACCTCCACAGGGCACCTTTGATGGAACGAGTCTTAAAATACCCCAAACGCCAAAAATGAAAAAACGTTTTTTGACTTTTAAAGAGGACTTGCAAAAAAACACAGACTCAGCATTTAGGAAGAACAGACTAGTATCACTCACTGGTCATAATGTGTGATACCAGTGAAGGAAAAGTAAATGAGGCGCATATGCCATTAAATATTAAAAATGTAAAAGCCATTACAGCACCAGTGGTTTGCTTAAAAGTACTCCCGGGCTGTAGTCATTTTACACTGATAAACAGTTTCATTGCTCTGGTTTACACGTTTAAGCATTTTCTTTTATTGGCACTGAAATGCAAAAGTAAAGCCACAGGTTAAACGGCAGCTCATACATGATGGAACGACTGTACTGGTTAGTCATTAATGAGATTCTATGAAGATATATTTGTTTTCTATAATGTTAGGATCTAAACTGCTTACAGTAAACCCTGTAAATATATTATGAACGCTGCAGTCTGACTTCAGGATGAGTTGTTTATGGAAAGAATATGCAAATGGTCAAAGTAAATTGAGTTACGTCATATTGAGGGATTCTACACTTGCGTGTTCTGTTCACATGTGACTGTACAGTAGCTCTCACTGATAAATGAGCAGAGAGATATTTATGAACATGCGATCAATCAGCTTATTAGGCTTATCTGATGACAGGGTTCCTCCTAAACACAAGTGCACACACACACACAGATACACAAAGCTAGTCAGGGTCTTTCCGGCAATCTCCTCTTAGATCAGTCTTGATTCTTGCACTGCAGTCTGGCTTAATACCAGTTAACAAACCGAACCCAAACAAATGATATATTCCATTATGTCACCCCCCTGTATGTGTGTGTGTGTGTGTGTGTGTGTTTGGTTGTTTGTGTGTGTCTTCAGGGGGAAGAGAGATAGCAAGAGAGGAAAAGAGATCCATGCTTGTGTGCTGACATGAAACATTTTCACAACATATTTCTATGGCTGCAGATATGGAGCAAAATGTGGATTTATCTTTTTTTCTGGGCCAGGGTTAGGCCCATAATGTAATCCCATATCGGACGTTTTTTTTAAACATGCAACATGACAGAAGATAGCTAATATATTGCCAGTTGATTGATGTCCACTGGCCTTTATTCAAAATGTATGCAAGTTGTAAGACTCATGTAAAGGTAAATTATCCATGTAAATACTTAGTTTTAGATTAAAACAATAGGCATTTTTAAGGTATTTGACCACAGGACATATGTAGAGAAAACAAGAACATAAAGAGAGAGGTGTGTGTAAAGACAAGGTCACTGGCCAGAATTAGACTTGGAACATATGTGTGATGGACGAGCAGTCATCAAGACGCACCAGGTGCGGTCTTGTCACAGAAACCTACATTAGCACTGAAAGGACTAGAGACACTCATGTGATTAAATGGTTTTCTAAAAGTCTGTAAAAACAACATAATTATGACAGTCATTGATGTACATGGTGGCTATATCTAATTTGTGTACGTCATACTTTCTATGAGACACCTACTGAGAGACTTGTAGTCAAAGCACCAATCACTGAGCTGCTACATGAAGTCATAAATTGGCTTTATTGTTGCCAGGCAACCACCCCATCACCTCCATCACCGTTTAGGCAGAGGGTACTTGCTGTAGCTCTGGTTGAGGGTGAGAGGCTGTCAGCAAATAGTTTTCTGGGCACAGGGAAACGGAGATCTGTGTGGGTACATGAGACCCTAAATAAGAGTGTGGATCATGGGGAGTACCACCAGTTGGTCCAGGAGCTTCGCCTCCATGATGGCTGTTTACAGGCATATTTTAGGATGACTCGGGGGCAGTTAGACAACCTGCTGTCTATTTTTGGGCCGTATAGCTCTGGGTATCCAGCAACAACTACCACCAGTTTCTCCTCCATTGTTTGCCAACTGTAAACTTGTTGTCGTTACCACCACAGAAGGCCCGCCTCTCAAATCATCTGATTGGACAATGGGAAAAAAGATGACATGGAGCGCTTTTCCGCGCTCAGTTGGACTTTTTTCAACCTAAAGGAGTTCAGAGCACTCTGGCAATAATGCCAGATGCCCAGAGCGCAGAAATGTGAGGCGTGTCGCGAGCAAAAAGCTTCATTCTCATTAAAAACAATTATAAAAAGCTGCTATCTGCCAAAACGCTCCCTATGTGATCAGGGCCTAAATGAGCACCTTTGCTAACAAGTTTGGCATATCTACTATATAAGGTGATAAGATGTCAGTGTTGTATTCACAGCTTGTTCCCCCTGCCCCCAAGTGGCAAAGAAATATGTTATTGCAGATTTACGGTCTTTTGGCTAAAGACCAGTCCAGATTATAACCACAGTCTCATCAGTTGGCCTCACACACACACGATTATGGTTGTACTGGGCAGCTTCCAGATGGGAATGTGTGTAATAGTGCCTAAGAAATTACACCTCCATCAGAAATAGACCAATGTGAGTAATATTACACAACCGCACACCAATTTTGCATTTGTATTCACATTTTGTCCATCATCAGCTACATCAGTGCTGCTGGCTTACCAGATTTTTGACTATTTTACCTTCCATTCACTTCACCTAAATGTTGCACAGACTTGCAGACTGAGGCTAACTGTTAGCGAGACTGGCAGTATAAGCAACTCTGTTGTTATTTGATTGAATGCTTATTTGAAATAAAGGCTTTACTTATCTTTGAATTAAAATAAAGTTTTTCTATCAAGGGGATGAAACGATTCCACTCATCTCTGTTAGAAGTCAGCAACTGAAAACAAGGCAGATCATAATGACGCTTGAATTGAAAACTCATCATCTCACACCACAAGCACTACATTTTTTAACACTCCAAGACTGACTGCTTGATTGAATTACCTCAGAAAATGATTTGTTTGTTTAGTGCAAAAAAATACACAAAACAAACACACACAAACTGATAAGCTGCACAGACAAACACACACTCACCAAAGTGCACACAGGTGCTCTAACCGGTAACTGATTGAATTTACGGCAGCCTAAGCCTGGTGAGTGGAGCCCAGAGAGCATCCATGGCGTGTGTTTAGAGGTCCCCCAGGACCATTAAATCAGCCCAGAGTGGATCAGGAAGTCATTGCCATAGCGACGAGGAAAAGAAGGGGCCTGATTTACAGTGGCCCCACCAAATGCTGTAAACACATCCTACTATCATGATCAATCACACACACACTATTGTCGCACACATGCACACAACGACACACACACCCTGGTCCTCTTGCTTCTTCTCCCTTTGGCCATTTAATCTTGGGGTTGATGGTGTAAAGCTGGGTCCTGTTCCCCTTGGCAGAGCTCTTGAACAGCAGTAGCCCGTCATGGTTCAGTAGCTGAGGAGAGCTCAGCCTACCCAGCCTGCCTCAGCTCCAGGAGAAGGCCAAGACCTTGTGTGAGAGAGGAGGCTGAACAACACGGTATATTTCATGGCCTCAGTTGTGAAACACAGGGCCAGGCCATGTCTGCAATTTGTCCTGTTTAACAAAAGACGGTGATGCTCTTATGTGATTTTATGTGCCTTTTCTACTACGGGATGTGTAACTCTTGTCACAGGGTTCTGTTTTTGTTGCAACTGTACTCCTGTCCATTTAGGATCATGAGCTCCTGGAGCTACATTTTAGCTGCTACTCAGGAGGTGACACTAGAGTTAAGTACATGTTGCAGGCACTCTCAGGGGTAAGGTTGGGTACCGAACTCTTTACTTTTATGGTACCGACCAAATTACATCGGTATCACTGAGTACCAATTCACATTAAATGCATCAGTGTAAAATGTCAGTACCTGAGAGTGCATCTTGGCGAGTTCATCAGGTTTAGACAAGAGGCAGAAGTGCCCAAAAAGCACTGTGAAGACTCCATGTCCAGCAAGTCAACACTATCACCGCAGTGCCAGTCTGCTGCGATAGTTTCAGGATTTCTTTTCTATATTATTTTAGTAATAGCCTATTATCACTGCAAAACAAGCAGACACATACGCGCATAGCACACACAAGCAAACAGACAAACAGAGACTGATTAGCACCATGTGTGATTAGAAACGAGCAGAGGAGCAGAGTTGTGTTCAGTCTACTACATCATCACTGCAACTTCATCAAAAATAACATTTTTGTTATTACAGAAGAAGTAAAGTACTGAAAAAAAAAAACACCTGTTGGGTATTGGTAATATTACCCAACAAGTGTATTGGAGTACACTACTGAGTTAAAGTTGGAGTAAAGTAAAGAGATTTACATCTAAACAAATTATTTCTGTTAAAAAAAACTTGTTGAAAACATGAAAAGACTGGGAATGGTGGAGTTAGACCCTTAAACTGTTTTTCCCCATTTCTGTGTCCAGGATTTTTGAGGCAGGGCTAAAAGCATGCTCGATGACACAATGGAGCAACCCTTAACATAAGCCCCGCCCCTCGACTATATAAGATCTGAAGCCGTTGAGTCCATTCCATTGTGGACTGAGAAGAACTAGGTTGATTTCCGGGCAGGTCAGTGACCTCTGGCTCCAATAAAGTCCAATGAAGCTGCTAGATGGAGCATCCATTGAAGTGCGCTTATTAAAAGCAACACATTCTCACTCTGACCTCATCACATATTGACATTTGGTCATGGACCCTCCACGTCTAGATAGGACATGAAAGGTACCCTGGGTGCATTGGTTGTTGACGTTCTGGGACACCGTGTCAAGTTCTGCCTGTTACATGCATTGTCTTCTTTCAAATCACATTTCCATTTTCACAGGAAATTTACCATTTACATACAGTCTCTTTCAAAATTATTATTTTTACCTCCAACAAGCAACGCATATAGTTAGGTTTAGGCAACAAAAACATGTGGTTAGGTTTAGGAAAAAAGAACAGGGTTTGGCTTTATAATGTTACGGGATGGGAACACCCCTCTCCCGAGTGAAAGTCTGTGTTTGTTGGACCAATCCAACACCCATCCTACTCAGACATTCACTGTCTTAACTTTTATTCTTGTCCTGCTGCGTTCCCCCCTGATACTGCCAAGCGTAGTTAAGTTATTACGGCAACCGGCCATTTATCATGCCGACATTAAAGGCCAGCTTTTTTGTCAGTGTCTGACGCCGCAGGTCACTGCCCAAGTGCCGGATTTTGAGGACTTCGGAGTGAGATCGGGTTGTTAAAAACGGGCTACAGCTTTCCCACAAGTGGGTGTGGCTTCAGCGCATTCAGCGGACATGCCCCCAGCATCTCGGCGCAGAGAATACACCCCATTTTTTCATGATTTTGAAACATAGTTTTATATACCTGGCAACTTTTTAAATCATTCTAATTTGGCGGGGTGCTTAACAGCACTTTTTCTGTGGTGTGACAAACTTTTGCTTTACCCACACTTTTACTTTTTCAAGTAGCATTCAGGCAGTTTTTCAAAATCAAATAACATATTTAGTAGTAAGCTATTTGTTAGTAGCAAGTAGCAAGGCAGTATGTGACCTAATTGCTTACTATATTGTTTTATTCTCTTGAAAACAGAACAAAAAAACTTGTGAATGATCATGCTGCATCTGTTCTCCACACGATTCATAATCCGCTCTTCCCCCATCTTCTGATTCTGGAGGGAATAAAGCCGTGGGCTGGTTTAACACCCAAAAGGACTAACTTTTATAGCCTACCCAAAGAGGTGTCATACTTTCAATAACATTTATCTGACAAATTTCACTTTGTGAAACAAAGTGGAAACACAAGTCAGAACCAGTGCAAAAGAGCCAGCCAAAATCTTACAGGTTCATAAAAGTTTTTGGGAAGCTTCATTTTACAGGTTGTTAAGTTCCTGCAGTGGAAAAGTGCCATTATTTCTCTCACAGTCGATGTCTGTATTTCAAAATCGATGCTAACAGGAGGATTATCTGCCTTCATTTGCCCCGAAGTCGGCCCACACCTGAGCACACGTGAATGAAGCGCTGCAGTGTTTACCGAGAGAAAAAGAGGGACAGAGGGAGGGAGGGAGGACTCAAGAGCACTGAATCTGTAGGACAGGAGGAGATGTTAAGTTGGAGGTGAGAAATAACTGGTGCAATGCAGGTGAGTGAAGAAGAGGTTTAGCAGAGGGGTAGAGGGGAGTGCGAGTCAGGCCTCTGCAGTGCTTCGCTGTGGAGAACATCAATCCAGAGCCCACTTAGCTGCCATCTCTGCCTTCAGACTCCAATGGGACCCTGTATTCAGAGAACAGGAAGGACATGGGCCGGCCCTGCAGCACTGTAACCCGCTAGCTGCACTATGCAACATTATTCATTCTTATTATTGACCCCATGTGTGCATTGCAGTAAATATAATTATCTTGTATTCAGCCCCTTAATCACTGCTTCGTTTTCTGGAAGCACTATTAAATCTACTGTACTGTGACAAGGGTGAAAAAAAGGTGATGAAGCTCAATTTTTCTCTTTTTACATCATCCTGCTGTTTGCTTAAGTTTTATTTAAGTGTATTTTCTGTTTTTCAACAGTTTCCACTGTGATGACCCTCTAAACCCTCTACCCCTGTGACCCAGCTGCTGCATTTATAACGCATCACAGTGATACAGCCTCTTTACGCTGACGCAATAAAGCTGAAATGTGACACAAGGAAAAGTCCGCTCCAGCTGTCCAACGCAGACCATCTGAAACGGGATCCATTATCAGCATTATTCACAATGCTCCAATCTGTACAACATTGGCCCATTATCCATTTATCTCTGTGTAGTTTGTGTATATTCTTGTCCCCTTCCCTCAGTGTTGTTTGGTTTGCCTCCCATTAGAGTGTTGACAGACAGTGGATGCTCCATGCTGTGGAGATGCAGAGAGCGTGGGCGTTGATGGCCGGGATTATGCCACACAGCGCAGTAGATGCCTGCATCCTCACATTTAACCACTATGGAGAATGCATCTCGAAGAATGTATGTGAAGCAAAATGTCATATCTTTCAATTTTATGTTTGTGAATTTAAATTTGAGGTGGTTCAAAAGCAATCATTTATCATGTTTATATACTGTGATACTGTGATGTGATTTCCCATTACCTGAATGCTACTGTAAAATCCAAAATATAGTGTGTCAAAAAAGGCTTCCTTTTTCCTGATTCATCTAACCTAAAGTTTTTCTTTCTGATAATAACTTATTTTGATTTTACCCATTACTATATCATCATTTTACCTGCAGTATGATACAATGCTAAAATGTTTGTGCCAAAAACATCCATGTTAACACCTTATTCAGTTTAGCCGCACACCTACGGTGCATCTCTTCATTTCTCTTCCTCTCCCTCTGTGCAGATTAACTGAAGCTGTTTTTCTTAACCTATCACTCTCTGTCCTTTGCCTCCTTTCTGTTTTCATTCTCCTTTTCTCTCCTCTCTCTCAGAATCTCTTTTCAGCTTTATATCTGATTTTCTGTAACTGAAATCAGAAAATATACAGTATTAAACTGTTGATTAATCATATGGTTCTTTATCAAGGCTGCTGAACCGCAAATAGATGGCCTTCAATAATGCAGACTCTCTTGCACTCTCACAAAGGCCTCATTTCCACTGCATGTTACAGTACAGCTCGGCTAGGCTCGACTTGTTTGGAACTGTTCTTTCTTAGTTGTCCATCAGAAAAAGTTGTGGATAGTATCCATTATGTTTTTGGTGCCACTTTGGTCAAGGTTGCAAGCGAGCTGAGCTGACACAACTGTAGAAGGTGGAGTTAAAACACTGTAGACCACACTAATGCGACACAGGACTTCCTGCCATCCTGCCATTTTGGCAACTGTGGCTTTCCACTAATGGAAAGATCAACAATTTGATCCCCAGCTCCTCCGGTTCTTATGTTGAAGTATCCTTGGGCAAAATACTGAACCGCAAATTGCTCCCGATGGCTGTTCCATCGGTGTGTGAGTGCGTGTGAATGGTAACTGAGTAGGGGGGTCACCATGTATGGTAGCCTCAGGCCACCAGTGTGCGAATGAGTGAATGTGACACGTAGTGTGAAAGCACTTTGAGTGGTCGGAAGACTAGAAAAGCGCTATACAAGTGCAGTCCATTTTTAAATAGCCAGGTTACCATCAATAGCGACCATCATATTTTGATTCAATCAACTTCTGAAAAAGTGGCAGCTCACAAAACCACATTACTTTGTTTGTTTGCCGATAAAAGGATCCAACCAGATCTGGAGGGGCATAGACTGCTGTTGTGTTGAAGATGATGTCACAGCAGTTCCATGCAGCATTGCTATGATGATCACTTAACAATCCTGCCTACACTGAAGGGCTACTATCTGCAGCAAACAAATGAAATTGAGAAACTCACCTAGTACCAAAAGTGAGTTGAGTATAGTGGAGCTGAGCCATGCAGTGTAAATAAGGCTAAAGAATGTAATCCATTATAACCCAGATATGGAATCTGTGACTTATTGTCTTTTATGGATCTTTCATGGTATCTTTAAGGCATAGCAGTAAGCAAAGACTGAAAGCTCTGTAAGTATAAGCTGCGTTCAGGTCTTCACTGGGCCGGTATCCTTTGAGATTTGTTTAAATTAATATTTTGAATAATAATTTAAAATTTAAAAATATCAATTTTAACTTAGATTCTCTGTCTTTAAATGAATGAATGAAATGTTGTGATATAGGCCTGCTGTATTCTTTCATCCCTTATTAAATCAAGACGGCCTCTGGACCCCTTGGTGAACCCTATAGGGGGTCAGGACCCCCTTGTTGGGAACCAGTGTGTTAAAGTGACAACTTTTTGGCAGTCAAACATCTTTGTTGCATCAAGGTCTCACATTTCAGCTATTTAAATTTGACAGGATCACAATGGACGGAGCTGGAATGCCCATGCAATATTTAATCTGGTGAGTGAGTGGTGCTGCTGCTGGAGGACGGAAGTGAGCTGGACAGTGATGATATAGAGGAATAAAGTAATCACAGTTTTTAAAACTTACTTTGCTTAATGACTGTTTATCTCTGTGACTTAAAGGTACCTTGTGGAGTTTTTGACCACTATGAGGCCTATGGAGCCTACTGAGTCTTCACAAGTAGGTCCCTGTTTTGTTTGTACTGTGAACGCACACATGGACACACATGCACAAGCATGAACATGAGGGTGATGCATATCACAGGCTGACTTCTGACAGTTCTAGTAGTTCATATTTGGTTGAAGGGACGCATGAAGAAACACTTAACACAACAACAAAAGAACCAAAGACAGAGAAGCTAGCAAGCTAGCAAATACTTTTTAAATGGATTTATTATGAGGAAATAAATGCATTTAAAACAATTATTATACCTCAATGATACACACAATACGTATTCGTGCTTGAAAGAGAATGTAAACATAACTTCTGTTTGTTTACAAAAAAACTCCACAGGGCACCTTTAATTAATGACAACTGTGAGTGTGAGTGACACTCATCAGCTCTCCTCACTGGTCCAACCAACCCTGACAGTTGTCTCAATATATCCTGCCTACAATCCCACAGCACTGAAGCAGAGTTAGAAAGAAAACAATCACAGGGCTGACACATAGAGACAGACAACCATTCACGCTTACATTCACACCTACAGCCAATTTAACCTAACCTGCATGTCTTTGGACTGCGGGAGGAAGCCGGAGTAGACGGAGAAAACCCACGCTGACACAGTGACAACATGCAAAGTCCACACAGATGGGCTCCCCCACCTCGGGCTTTGAACCCCCCCACTCCTGATTCGAACCCCTCACCCTGGATTCAAACAAGGAACCCTCTTGCAGTGAGGCAACAATGCTAACCACTGCACCACCGTTACGCCGTGCTGCTATTTTCGTACTGTACCACAAAAAAAAAGAAAAAACTTTAGTGAGGAGATTCTTCTAATGTCAGATCAGTCCATAATTTTTTTATGAACTTTTATTTTTGTGGTGCAGTAAAAAAATAAATAAAAAAAAAATTTAAAAAGTAAAAAAAAAAACCAAAAAATAAAACTTCAGAAAAATTTTTATGGACTGATCTGACATGAGAAAAATCTCCTCCAAAAATGTAGACTAACATATTAACACTACTTTGTGGTGTATTAAACAGATTTTATTTTCGCTGTGCATGATATATGATAATTCAATAATAAAATTATTACATTGCCCATTTAATCTCTCTGTTATTTCAACCCTGACAGTATAACATAAGCAAAACTTCTCTGGAAAAGTAACTTTATTTAAACATGAGACTGACATAAAACTGCATCACATTTTTCTTCACAATCTGGTAAGGGTGTAAGAATACAGTATGCTTTCTATCTTTCCTGCCTCAGCACTACTGTAAGAAGATAGCTCATCTAACTGATGCCATCTTCTCCCCATTGCCAAAACAGGGACAGTTTTCCTTCCCCTAACTGGATTATCAGTAATCAATAGTGATTATGGGGTGGAGCTGCCCTGGCCTATAGCTGGCGTGTGTGTGCCAGGAGTCAGGAGTCAGTAATCAGTACAGCAGAGGGTTGGAGAGGGCCAGAGTCTTTTCTCAGCCAAATAACACCACTGCCAGGTCATCACTATCTACTCCAGCGGCAGAAATCATCCCAGTTACACCGCTGCACCCATCAATCCCCCGCACACACACAGAAAGGTATGCACTGTCCTGCAAAGAAATGGATTGATCAGTAGACATGCTGTGTGTGTAGGAGAGAAACGTGTATGCATGAATATTTGCACACATGCACACCCACAGTAGACACACACACTGTAGATCACATGATATACCTGGAAGCAACAGACTGACAAAAAAAAGGTATGAACGTGAGTTATCACTCAGGGTTATTTTCTGATACCCCCTGAGGCTTCCTTCATGCCATGAGGACAATTAGTAGTCCTGAGTCATAACTGGCTAGAACCAGGAGTGTAGGAGTGAAAGCTGCTAAAAACAGCAGCAACAACACCCTGATGTGAGAGTGAAAGCTACTGTAGAATGCTAATTTCCCAACGCGAAACAGATTCTGCTCAGTGAAACATTGCAGGTAGAGACGGCAAACTTGCCAGCCGAGATCTGAGTGGAAATTCATTTGAAGTGCAAAAATGGGCTCAAGCTCATACAGTCGCAGCCGTTCAGAATGTTGAAGGTGTGGTGCATATGAAAGTGTTGCCTGGGATACTGTAACAGTACGGTGGCTTGGTTGCATAATGCCCTCAAACTTCTCACAGGGACCGTGCCGTGATGCATTTTCTTTGACTGCAGCTACGCTTTAGGCTCACACCAAATGCATGCAAATTCACATAACAAACTGAGAAAATGGTTGGAGGCCAGTCAGACGCCTACTCATACACACACACACACACACATAGGCCATGTAAGGTTACATGAAGTCATTCACCCGATCAAAACTTGAATACTGTTGAATTCTGTTAGATGCACTTTGAGATACCTGCATGCACAATTTCCATATTTTAGAGACAATGCAAACTGTCCACCAAAACCCTTCTTTTCCCAGCTGGAAACAGCAGTTGTTGTTGTTCAGCACCTCTGTGAGGGTTGGTCTCTAAGGTACTGGTCCCACCCCTTCTCCATTGTGATTGGACAGCTGGTGATAGTGAGCACAGCATTTTATCTTAAAGTAAACATTTTTCAGCTTTCATTCTTAATTAGAAAAAAGATAAATAATCACAGAAGACACTCAGTGTTTATCTGTGTTTATGTCAAGACTTGTGACGGGAAAAAAAAGCTTAAGTAGATACACAACACTACCAGGTAGAGTGCAGTCAGAGCGCTGTGGCTGATTTAGATAATCTAGAGACATTGTGCTGATCTTTTCCCCCATAAACCAATCGACTGGTTGAGGATTATGTGCAGTTCCAGTCGACCAAGATTTTCTTTGGTTGAGGACAGCCCTACTAAACTGAAGTATGTCATAATCATTTTATTATCATTTCATATCACATTTTATATCTTTTATATTTACTTTTAGATGTTCACCCTGTCCTTGTGTATCTACTTTGTCCTGAGCTGAACTCTACTCTATATGCACACAGTTGAACTCTCCGTCAGTTCAGGGGAGCCTCAAGGCTCCTCTGGCTTTGTAAGTATTGAGAAATGCAGCATTTGGTTTTCTAGAGTCTCAAAAGTACCTTTTACAGAGATGTTTTACTATACCAATGGACAAACTGATGTTTTATCTGGCAAGGAGTGTTAGAGGGTGTTTACAGTGTTGTAGAGGTAACTGATTAGGTGGGTGTACTACTAGGTAGTGGGCACCCAGTATACCTGTGTATACCCTCCACTAGCTGCCACATTTGCAATTCATTGTCAAACATGCACATACCTACACCTCCACACCCATAAGCATCCCTGCACAAACACCGCACACACCAACTCATCAGCAAACGGACACACTGTTCTCATGCACTGTTTGTCTTTGAAAAGTAATTCACCAAAATTTGTACATATCCCATTTAATGAAGAGTCAGTAATTTGAGTATAACCCACGTATTTGGGAAGGCTACGAGACCAATGGGCTGACAGAAGTAAAGAAGGAAGCGGTCCCATAAGGAGGTAGGTTGGGGTGGTGGATGGGTCATAAAACTGAGAACTTCCATGAGGGCTTTCCTCAGGAGTGGTGTTAAGCAGGCTGTTCTCACAATTCTTTCATATTTTTTCCTACAAAGAGCCATGTAGCCAAATTTATACATATCCCACATATTTTAAAAGGCTCTGGTCATGTGACCAATGTGCTGATGGCAGTAAACAAAGAAGCAGTCCTGAGTTCTTGAAGGTTCTTGTTCTTGCAGGAGGGGGTGGTGGTCGGGTCACAACAGACACCAAATCACAAAAAATCTGACTTTTGTCCAGGACTTTCTCTTGGAAGCACGTGTTTGAATTTGTTTCTCATTTTAAGGTACATCCTCACAATGTTTCTTGTCCTAAACCTAACTACAGTACCTTTTCTTGCCTAAATCTAACCTCCTTAACTTTATGTTAATTACGTAACTACATTAAGTATGTGGGAAATCATATGAACTGTTGTGTGGGCATTTTTCATTGGATATAATATGAACCGTTCTCTGAGAATACGGTGTGTTAAGATGCGTCGTCAGCATGTCTAAGCCTAACCTCCGTAACTTTGCGTTAAGTACATATCATCATTTGTGGGGCACTAATTCATTCATCAGACACACACATGCACATATATATACACACACACTTCTGTCTATTTATGCATGCACATTTAGATGCCTTTATGTATGAACAAACACTCTCAATTCCTCCATACATACCCAGCCCTTACTTCATACTTAGTGTAGAGTCACTGATCTACCTTGTGCTCTGTCCGTCTACCCTGTACACATTAATTAAAATTGCCTTAATGAAGAGTCCTTTGTTGCCTGATTGATTCATCTTCTTTGGATCTGTTTTTTTTCTTTTTTCACCCATGATTATCAACAAGAACAACAAATTTGTGATGTTTTAAATTTCAACTTGCAAGAGCCTTCTGAACATTCAGTTTCTATTAGTATAAATAAATTCAAAGTCCAGTTTGTAAAATCTAGGGTGATTTAGTAGTATCAAGCAGTGCGAATTGCAGATTGCAACCAGCTGAAACCTCTCTCAGTTAGAAGTCCTTTAGTGTTCATTGTTCAAGAGGTTTTTGTCAGGAGCAAAATTATCCACAGAGGACTCTTCCTCTCTCAAAAACAAATGGATCAGGGTATTAAAACCAGTAAAAACACTGAATAAAGCAGTGTCATGTTACAATTCAGTGTTTCTCTGGCACTGTTGGGTTCGTTGTAGATAGGCCGCTAGCCCAGCACCCGCGAATGTGTATCTCTATTATTTTCTCTGATAGTTTGAGATCAGAACGTTCAGGGGGTTTTTACTGGGAGCCAAATTATCCCCAGAGGTCACTTCCTCTCTAAAGCAAACTGATCCGGTGATTTAAACCAGTAAAGACACTGAATAAAGCAGTTTCACTCAAAGAAAAAAAATCTGTGTTTTGCAGTACCACTTGTCGTGGAGGGGCTGCTAACTACCAAAGCTGACGCAAAAGTGCAAATAGCCCATTTGGAGCCACTGGTTCTGGTTAACTGTAGAAACATGGTGGTGAACATACACAGATAGATAGATAGTACTTTATTGATCCCAAACTGGGAAATTCCTTACATGGGGATCTCTGTGGGCAAGGATCTGCTTCCTATATAGATATAAACGGCTCATTCTAAGGTTACTAAAAAGACATTGATTCTTATTTTCAGGTGATTATATATTCAAGAAAACATACTCATTGTATTATAGGTCATTTCTGCCAGTATATCTCCCTAAATCCCACATAGTGGACCTTTAACTATGACACATTTTTAGTATTATTTTTGATTCTACAAGTCTGTAAAGTACATAAACTTACAGCTGAAATTATTCGAGGCATATTATAAGATTATATTTCTATCATAATAACATCCCTCAATGTGCTTTCTTTACTATGACAATGTTATTAGTATCAAACTATAAATCCATAATGAAGCATTATCTGCAGTCTTTTAAAGCTGCTACATGCAAGTTCCTTTATGATGAGACCTTTTATTTTGAATGAATGACTTCCTTGGGCTTTAAACTTCCAATTCTACTCGTATCGAGGCTAATTATTGAGTACACACACATACACACAATGCACTTGGGTTTATCTTATACTCTTGTAATTAACATGCAGACCTTGGTCCCTGCTCTCTTTCTTTTTTTCCTTCTGGTCTTGCAGTGAGAGGAGAAGAGTTGGAGAATTAGGTTTTCTGTTCCCCTCTGGGTTGATAAGCTCAATAAACCATCAATCACAGCTCATGTGCATCAGTCTCTCTCTGCTCCGCTCTCTGTGGAAAACTTTATTCACGGGCTGGCAAGATGTTATTGCACACGGGACTCGCAAAACAAGACAAAGCTTTTCATCTGCGTTCCTGTATTGGTGTGCGTATGTGCGCTTGTGTATGTGCGTGTAATTATTACTTTCCAGAATACTTTGCAGCCAAATATGCAGACTAACCACCTGCAGAGAGACCTGGTCAAAATATCTTGTCTCTATCTACCTGCGCACACACAGCAAGAGCTATTCATTCCAACGCTCTCTACTGTGATGACTATGACTCATTATTGAGACATCTGTATCTTTTTTGGACCCAGAGTGACATTCTCACATCACAACACGCTTGTTAAATAGAGAAAGCACATTTTCACCTCTGTTTTAACATCTACGCCTGAAATAGCAATGAGACTTAATTAAGAATTGGAAAATGTTCAACAGAAAATAGACCTTTTTTTTTTTTTTACTTTTTTAGCAGCCATGTGTCAAAAGCTAAATCTATCTCTCCAAATGTTCCTCTCTGTCTGTCTCTCTCACTGCCTTACACACACTTTCACCTCTCTCTCTGTGTTGCTCCCCAGAAGCCTGAGGTAACTCTTGGCATTTCTACAGTTTCTCTCTGAGGAAACCAACAGTCTCCCTCCACACTGCCCTTCTGTCCTTCATTGTCCTCACCTCATGTCCTCAGTTTCCCCCTATTTGGTTCTCTAGGCTGTGTTTTTTTGTGCAGATGCATAAAAAGTGCAGCTTCGACAAAGCTGAATATGCCCTCACCTTTTCTTTGTTTGGAGACTTAACTGTGCACCAACGCACCTGCTTTGAAGGTTATCACTTCATTGAATGTGCATTATTAGTGATTTTCAGCCTAATAGATATGGGTTAGAGGAGGACTGCTAAATCTACTACTGTAGTAGGTCGTTATCAGTGTAATGGGGAGCATATATGGCGACATCTGGGGGCTATAGTATTGTGAGCAAAGGAGGAGGTCAGGTGACATCATATAAAGAGCGACAAAGTCCATGAACAGAGGAGGCTGGGGTGTTGGATCAAGGAACACAGGACTTTGACCCAGGAGACTGATTTTCGTGTCTCGTGTGAAACCAAAAGTCAGTCCTGACTTATTTTAACTGACAAGTTTGTCATGTTACCGTAGGCCACGTGTAGACCAATGATTCGCGACAAGACGAAACCGTTTTAGAATGTTGCAGAGAAAAGTTGCAGCGGTGTGAACTGGCTGTCCGAACTCAACTCAAGCCGGCTGATGCAGTCACCTGCAATTCAGCTAGGTCAAATCGCTGGCAGCTGGTTTTAGAACAGAAAGCACATCAGCTGTTTCTGCAGCCAATCGGCTTGTAGTGAAGTCCGCTGGCCATGTCAAAATGACCGCAGATGGTGTGTTCACTCACTGTAGCAGGTGCTCCGTCCCCGCAGAGCCTTCTGTTTTTGTTATCACAGTGTGCCGGTGTCGGGTGGTGGGTTGTTGTTGCTACTCGCTGTATGTGCTCATGTATCTCACTATCATTATCCTCATTCATATTTTAAGAAGCTACAAATTATATTCAGCCACAAAATAAGCCTGAAAAGCTGGAAATCAAAAAAGAAGTACACAGAGTTGTTGCATAGAGATGATACACCATCCTATCTAGTTGCATAGGTGAGAACTGGCAGGTCTTAAGAACATTGCAGAATGGCGCATTGCAAGGTGTTGCCTTTTTCAACTCATCTCGTCGCGAATCTTTGGTCTGGACTAGGCATTACATTAATGTTATGCAAACAAACCAAAACCATGATATTTTTTTCTAAACCTAACCACACAGTTTTAGTGTATCTGCTTAACAAAACTGAAAGGGAAACTTAACAAAGCTGAAACCATTTTCATGGGCTAATACTGGCCCTCTGAACCTACTAGTAGGTGCAGCTGGCCCCTTATAACCCATATCTATGAGACAGATAAAACCCATTCAGTAAAGTGATAACATTCAAAAGGAGTGAGCAAAGTGAAACAACAGCTGCAATAGGTGTATCATTGGCAATCAAGTGGGGCACTGCATTTCTGGTGTAAGCTACGACTGTGTTTTGTATTGTGCACCACCCACCTGCTCAGACCAGGTAAACAGGATACTGCACAGAGCACAAATTTGTTTGGTGCTAATTATGTCACATTAAGGCGGAGGAACACCCACATGTTACTCTCCAAAATAACCCAACAGCCACATGAATGTTATGCACTTTTGCTTCACTCTGACTATAAATAAGAAACACATTCAGATATACAGTGGAAATGCAAAGCAAATCCAATTACTGTATGCTAACAGGGCCAGCAGTGTACAGCAGAGTTAAGATAAATGGAAGATAGCTGATTACATCTTGTGCTTGCAATACCAGAGTGCTGCAAACTAATAACACATACTTGCATTGTGCACATCAGACTATTTGGATATACCTCAGTATTACTGCCTTCCAGTGTATGCAGAGTTACTTATCCCACATGTATTGTAGGTGATATCCTCAGGACTTACTGAACACAGTACAGGCCATGTCTGAGAAAGTCGTGCACAAAGGATTTACGTCATGGTGGGATACTGCTTGTGTGACTGATGGCAGAATGTAATCACCTTCTAGCATGCCCTCAATCTATCTTAAATAATGAATTACATCATTTTCCACTAAGTTTACCTGGGTGCAGGTGATACCTCTGGTCACAATGATACCAGAAAACCAGGGCCATATCATCTGTGATCTGCACAATGTTTGCCTGACTATATGCTGCACGTTAAACAGCGACTTGCTTCCAATAATCTTCACCTTTCTACATCCACTTTCCCTTGGTTTGTGGGAAAAGAACTAGTCCCGGTACTGTATTTGTTGTGAAGTGGAGGCCATCGGAAATAGGCTGGTACAGTAAGTGATGACTGTGCCGGCCACAATGACACCCAGGAGCCTAGAGCTACAGCACACTCACTCAGAACGTAGCACAGTCTCTAATTAACTAATGAAATATTAAGCACCTCTTCATTCTCCTTCTATTCTGTCTGCCGCCTCCTACACTTTTCTTTCCATGCTTCTCATTACCCATCCTCCTTAGCCCCATTTTTCACAGATGTTTCATGTTCTTATATACTGATTAGATGAGGTCAAACCTCTGTAAAATGGGGGTAAAGTTACAAGATGTACATGTGTATGCCGTGTTCTCATTTCCCATGATTCATTATGGTGACATTAAAAAATGAGACCCAGAAGTATAAAGAAAAACGACTGGAGTATTAAGACTATACACTCTCCTTCACTGAAAATACTTCATGACCAGCTATTGTACTTTCCAATGTAGACTTATGTATTGTTAGGATTACATTGTGCAAGTGTATGTGTGTGTGTGTGTGTGTGTGTGTGTGTGTGTGCGTGTGAGAGAGAAAAAGTAGGCATGGTTGTTTGGATGTTCAAAAGCTTTTTTTTTTCTTACATATCAATAAAGGACCTTCTAACAAATATGGAAAACAAAAACATAAAAAAAGAAGAAAGTAAAAGTGCCACAATATAGACACACACACGCAGAGTACACAAAGGAGCCACACAAATCCACACTAAACAACAGCAACTAGGTCCACGTGCTGCTGTGATATTGGCAGCTCGGCTCGGTGCCTATCAATAAAGCTCTGGAACAGGCCAGAGGGCCGGGACCCCGTGCTGTTCTCCCAGGTGCCTGATCTATATTAAGGTGGGTTTCCAGACCAGCTGAGCTGGCAGGGGGTGCACAGCGAGGGGAGATGAGGCGGCCTGAACAGTAGTCGGTTACCTCCTGCCACGACTCTCTCAAAGAAAAACACTTATTAGCCACACAGACGCAAAAGAGCAACACATACAGTCCAGAAATTTTATTTTTTTTGTGATGGGGGTTTGGCAAAGGGAGGTAGTAGCAAAAAGTGAAGCATTATGGTAGCTGGTTACTGGTTACTACATCTCTAGATTTAATGATGTCTTTTAACTAAATAGTTCACTTTAACACATTTTAATATATAATCAAAGTTATTTCTCTTGTGTCCTTTGGGTCGTGAAGTATTTCAGACCGCTGTCAACAAAGGGATCAGTCTTTTCAAAGGTGACTGTTTTCCTTAAATGTCGTCCTGCCTTTTTATCCTTAGATAACCTGTGTGCTGTATTTGTGTGTTTCATTCACATCTTGCTGCATCTATTTGTGACGTTGAGCACTACCAGGAAGACTGGTGAGCAACACAATACCCAGGCCCTCTGCTACCTTTCAGGACACAGAGTTTATATTAGGTGACAAAGCTCTTGCTCTGTGTCCTCAAATGCAGAGAAAACGAGGCACTTCATAGAAGGTTTACATCACAGAAAGGTTTTCATGCTCTCGATTTTTTAAGGGATACTTTACCTATTTTCAACCAGCTTTATATCATACCAGTGTGGGTAGCATGTGTAAATGAACCATGGTAAACTTTGCGCCATCTTACCAGCACCCAGATCTCCCTGCTTATCGCTTAGCTGAAATATTTTCGCTGCCTCTAGCACTGTGGCTCAAATTACAGTTTCTACTTACGCGTTTTCATATAACCACCACCTCTGTCTTTCTGTTTGTCTTTCTCAAACTCAGATCAAACTGTAAAACTACAGCGCTGATCAGATATAAACCAAGATCGTCTATTTCTTGCCTAAAATGTTTTTAGACATATAGTTTTTCCTACACTGTGCATTGTTTGGCTGTAATACGAGAATTATGGAAAGGAAGTGGGTGCCATACTACTTCCTGTGTTGTAAGTGGCTAAATAGAGGGCATAATCCTGCTTGTTCCTGGTAGGCTTTTAATGTGGGACATCTGCAGGAAGTAGCTTAACACTGAATGAAGAAAGGGCAAGGCAAATAGATTGGAATTTATCAGAGCTGTATCTCAAGTTCCACTGTGGTCTAATTCTTTGATACTGACATGCCAACTTAAACTATGGGCACATCAAACACTGATTCAGAAAGAATCCTCCAAAAGCTCTTTGTCATTCAGAAAATAACTGTAAAACACCCAATCAGTTTTAGGCACTAGCAGCCTACATATATATATATACACCTGACTGCCTTAAATTACATATCACCTATTTTATACGTTTTTTCCTGATGAATTTTCAGACCTAAAATTAAATGATCAGAACGAGTCACATGCAAAGTTGTGTTCAATATTCCACCACTAAAATTCAGGACACAGCTTAGTAAGCGTCATAGTAAAGTACAAGTATATCAACCAACTCCCCAAGCTTCTTTAATACAACATGACAAGAGGAAGGTAAACAACTATGTACACACCATCCTAACTGAAAAACAGAGTTATGTTTATTGACAAGGTACAGGTACTATGCAGGGACATATGGTCCTTCTATTCCTTACAGCATTCTCATTTCCTTCATAGTAGCATGGCAGTATCACTAAAATATTCAGCAGAAGCTTCATCACCTAATATAAACTCAGTGTCCTGAAAGGTAGCAGAGTGCCTTTGGATCGTGTTGTTCCCTAGCCTGCTCGGATGTATTCAACGTCACAC
Organism: Cephalopholis sonnerati; assembly: GCA_019142605.1. Lineage (NCBI taxonomy): Eukaryota > Metazoa > Chordata > Actinopteri > Perciformes > Serranidae > Cephalopholis > Cephalopholis sonnerati. Next base: position 26,184,937 of record JAGQAX010000012.1, read on the forward strand.
ATACGTAGATCCAGCAAGATGTGCAAGAAACACACAAACATGCAGGTTTTCTTAGGATAAAAAAGGCAAAGGGAGATGTTGAAGAGGATGAATCATCTGAGGATAAGGGGAGTGTGTTTAGTGCTGCCCTGTTTGAACTCAATGGTTCTGCAATCGCTCATCAAAAATGCATCTGCCAAACAGGACGACAGTCATTCTCTGCATTATTTTGTCAGCAGATCTGTTTTTTTAGCTATTAGATGAACCGCAGCAAGTGACAGGCTCCACACTTCCAACTTCTCAGCAAAGTTACAAACTTTACTGTGTCCTGCTGCTGTTGTGTGCAAAACTATTTGAGTTGTGTGCACCATGAAATCAGATCAGGGTCACTTTTATTATTGACCAAATTCTTTAGTAGAATAACATAAGTTTGTTTGGCTGCACTGTAAACAGATACACAAATGCTCCCCTGTTGTATTTCTGACAGTGTAGCTGCTCCAGGAGTGTTTCCTGTAGTCAAACTGCATATTTTTCCCACCCTACATATATTATATCAGTGATATTAAATATAAATATTAAAATCTATAAAAAACTATCACAAACTATAGCGAAGAATCAACAGATATATGAGAGTGAGAGTGATTCTGAAAAAGAGTTTCAACAGAAACTGAACATTATAACCTTCTTGAAGGTAAGATTTAGTGCAGGGCTGTTGTATTAGACAGCATTAGCTTTTGCTTAGTGTACCTAATAAAGCAGCTACCAAGTGTATGTTCCACATGTTCCACCATATCATCTGTAATCAGCCAGTCATTGTACAATTTCAAAAGGTTGAAAGAAATGCAATTTAGCCAATTAAGACTACATTACTCAGTCTTCAGCAGCCACAAGGTGCTTCATTATCATGGTGACTGTTCAAGGCACTTGGTCCTATGAGAGATTATACAAAAGGATGATAATAAATCCAAAGGGATTTAAGATTTGATTCAGACCCATGCCTAGACTTGAAACTCGACTGAGATTAGCATGAAATAGCTTAATAACAATCATGAATGTTGAGCGAGGCCCATGGAGGACTCTCTCTTTTCCTCTCTTCCTCTGCCAGGGACACCTGGAAAGGACAAAGTCTACCTTTCATCACCAGAGGTTGATAACATCAGGCTTCAGAGAGGCCACACTGACACAGGACAAAATATACACAGGTGCACAGCTCACACTGACTCTCTCTGTCTCTCTGTCTCTGTCTGTGAGTGTGCAAGGCAACAAACACAAACACACACACACACACACACACACACACACACACACACACACACACACACACACACACACAGGCACTTACATTGGCAAACCTTTGACAGCTAAGGGGGAAACCTTACAGCAGCCGCAGGTGTGATATGTAATCACAGCTGCTCTATTATCATCTTTCACAGAAATCTCTGCATACACTGTTCAACAGTATGACCTTTAATCTAATTGTAATGGTTGCAGAATTTGTAAAGTTGCCTTAAAGTATTCTCAGAGTCAGGCTTACATACATTAAAACCACATTTTAGATGTGCAGAAAGTTTTACAAGTCCAGACAGATAGGTTACTTTTGTAGAGACAAAGAATGCAGGATGTTTTCATTCACTGTTTGTACCTATACCTACAAAAAGTAAAGCACTACAATTCATAAATCACCCATGTGATCATAAGTGAGGAGACTGTGAAACTGGGGCCGGTGAGCTGCGGGCTGGCCTCGCTCATATGTAAGAGGCAAAAAAGAAAGTCAAGTGCCGCAATATAAAAAGTGACAAATTCTGCTTCGGGAGGTGGTAAAAACACACAGGACTTTGACCCAGGAGACCACCGTTTGTGTCCCATGTGAACTCAACATTGAGTTATTTAAAGTTACATTAAATGCGTAACATGACAACGCCCAACCAAGATTATTTTCCTAAACCTAATCTAACCGGTAGGGGTGCCAATACGTAACATATACGAACTGTTGTATGTGCATATGATACACCGTGAGATTCACATAGACCACGCATTCTTGGCAGATTACCATAAAATATCAAAATGCACCACTCACATAATCAATGGGTCAAAAGGTGGAAACATTTAGCAACACTGGGATATATTAGCATCATTCCCAGAACAGCCTTAGAACTGTCTCGTTAAAATCGAGGGGGCATACGCAGGTCTGAAAAGTGAAGCAAATGCGGAGGTGCCTTAAACCTACATTCTTTCTAATGGCCAGCAAGGTGTGACTCCACCTGTGGCAAAAAGAAGTCTGATTGTGTCCAAGTCTGTAAGACAATTACCCCTCTCCTCACTTGATTTAGTACCTCAGTAAATATTTTCTTGGTCTCAATCACTACATCAAGTCTTCAATACAGCATAATGTTCATTTTGTACATTATCATCCCATTTAGAGTCAAATACACGATAAAGCGAGGTATACTTTAGGGCGTGGCTACCCTGTGATTGACAGCAGTGTCCTCAGGTTCTCAGTCAGATCCACCCCTAATTCCTCCATAGATCCACCCTTTCATCCAAATATAGTCACTTTTGCCTCCAAAAAACTAAGATGTTAACGGCCAATATGCCAAACTTGAGGCTTCATAACGGTAGTCCACAAATCAATGTGTGACATCACAGTGGTTACTTGCATTTCTTTTATACAGTCTATAGTGGAAACACTACCTGTTCCTTGGAGCTCTACAAACAAGAGAACAGTTTGTCAGTTGAACAAAATAGCAAGCATGGCATCAGTATGGTGAATGAAACATGTTTGTACTTGACTATTGAACTGTGTAGTTTGGTTTATCCCACCACTGGAAATAAATGCTTTATAAAGAAGACCCGTTTTCTTAACTTTTATCGGCAGTTTGTTTTTTATATTGGTTTAAGTCATGTCATGATTCTCAGGACTCAAGTTCATATTATTGTCTCACTTGCATCTGCTCATTTTTGGCAATAGTTGTGCTCAAATCTTGTTGGTTGTCCTGTTTAACTACATGTAGATACCTGAACAAAATGACTGTAACATCTTTTTTTATTACTCCCAATCCTTGTTTTTGTCACATAATTCCTAGTAAATGAATAGCTGGAATCTCAAAGTGAAAAGTGAATGAAAGCAATTTTCACAGGGGTCACAAGACTGCTTAGAAAAATACGGCTGGCGAGGGTTCACTCAAGGTAATGCAAATTGAAGTTGAAAATGTTTTAACTTGAGTAAGAATAATGTGTGACTCACGTAATGAAATATAGAGACAGGAGTATAAAGGAAATGGTCTGAAGGGAAACAATAAAAAGAAGTGTTTCTGGTCAATTTTAAAATGTGTCTCAAACACACTGCACACTGCACACAAAATGTGTGTTGTTAGCTGGCTAACTTTTGTTCTGCTAATGCAACTTAGTGTAGAGGAAAAACCTCTGATTCAAAAAAAAAAAGTTCAATGGTCAAATCTGTGCTAAAAATAATTGGTGGAACTAATGCTCAGACAGGAAGTCTGGAGTCTCAGTCATTGTGTGTCTGAATGTTTACAGCTATACAACCACTTATAATGACAATAGTTGTGATCACACTACCTGCCACGTGATAAAGTGACCACATTTTGTACAACAATTAAAAAGTGTTCAATGTAATAGGGCTTTAATCTCAGAAATAAAAGTAACAACGTAAAAAGATCTCCGCACTTGACTCCTGTGTCAGGTACACATAGCTGTGTCACATCATTATGTGCAGAAAAAAGCTAGACAAAACACTGTCAGACAAAAAAAAAAGCTCATGAAACCATCCTCAGCACAAGTTACAACTCACGTAATCATAGAGACATATTACAATACGTTTTTCTGTATCTTCTGTCTTTTCAGATGCCGCCATGTTCACTGAGGTAAATATATTTACAATGTACATACAGTGCAGTCTTTTAAAAATATGCTCGAGCCATATTCTAGTTTATTTTTAAGATTTGCCCGAGCCATTTAAAAACAGGCAGCAGTTGCAGTTGGCCCACAGGCCATAGTTTGGCCACCCCTGCTTTACTAGCTGTAACGCCTACCAGTGCCTAATCCCTTTAATAATGTAATTAGAGTGCTATCTGTTAAACTGGATTTACAAACACAGAAACATGCCACAGTACACACAGTCTGGAGCAGAGCAGGAAGACTTTGAAAAGGCTAATGGTAAGTGGACTGAATTTATATAGTGTCTCTCTACCTTACCAGACAAAAGGCTTTACAATTTGCCTCTCATTCACCCATTCACACACATTCATACACCAGTGGGTTCAGTGTCTTTCCCAAGGACACTTTGACATGCGTACAGGAGAGGCCGGGGTTCTAACCGCCATCCTTGTGATTGAAGGACAACCCAGTCTATCTTCTAAGCCACAGCCGAATTCATTGGAAGTCAATAAGAAGTCATTTTCTTATATCCTAAGCTTCTATTGAGGTTTTCGAATGAAGCTCTGAATGTCCACCGTCATGTTTAATGTCATCAGCCTTCTAAAAGTTTTTAAAATCCTCAAAGAAGCTGAATAAAGTGATTATTAGATTTAATGAGTAAGTCTCTTTTATTAAACCAACCTTCTGTAATGAATACATGTAAATTATGGTGATGTTAGATTGCTGTTAGGCCGCCACATCACACCACCCCGCCAGGAAAGCTGCCACAGCTGGATCTGCTGCTAGCATAACCCAGCTTGCTTTTAGCATGGGAGCCAACTAGTCTGCGGGGACACCAGAGAATATCTAAGCTGTTTGCAGTATCATCACCAACACCACTAACTGGGAGAAAACCATGGCTACCTAACTTGCTTAACAGAGGTTGATCCATCGCATCAGGCCCAGTTTTTGAGCTGGTAAGTCTCGTTCCCAGTATGACCTCCTGTATGTAACACTACAATTCTAGTTTACTGTGGGCTTACATTGTAGAGCCCTTGTGGGTAACTCTGGCCCTGTCTGCAACTGTGAAGAAATACCGTGCTTAAACAGAATGGACATGCAAAAAATAAATAAATAAAGCTGCGCAGCCTTCCATTGTTGATTTAAAATTTGAATGTCAGTGATATAAATGAAGCTTCAAAGCTTTAAGCCATTTAGTACAGCCCTGGTTACTATGAACATTATCCACAAAAATATTAAGACAAATTGCTGCAGCGGTAACAAGACATGACTTATACTGTAGTTTGAATACCCTTCAGCCTGGATGGTCATTAGTTGATACGTAGAAGAGCCCTTGAACATATGCTCAGTGAGTTTGTTAATTAATGACAAGCTGAGACCCGGTGCGATGAGGAAATTAGAATAATAATTATCTTCCTTCCTGAACTTACACTAAAAGGTACATTCAGTGTGTGTGTGTGTGTGTGTGTGTTAATTAGGGATGTCCTTTTAAAGTCGGAGATTCGAGTCATCAGTTGGAGAACCCTCAGTCGACTGAGATTGCTTCATCTAGAACGGTCGTTTTTTTGGTGGTGGGGGGGCTAGTCAGTGTGCTGTGTACTGTACTTCTAGGAACATTTTGGTCCCCAGAGTTTGCTGCTGAGTGAGCATTCTTGACTTTCATGTTACTCTTTGGTGCAGGGAGCTGCAAACATGATGCAGCAGCACAAAGGAGGAGGAACTTTCCAACATAAGACTCTGTGATGACATTATCTTCTCTCTTCTGCTTGGAAGTGGTTGATTTACAGCTCACAGATACTTATTATGACACAGTCTCTAGCTTTTGTTTGATACCTAGTGTCGGCAAAAAAATTTGTTGCACATTTACAATCCGTTGTCAGTGCAGTCAGCTTGTTTACTACCTCACAGTATTCACAGACAAAGCATTTGTCCTTTGCTGGACACAATTTCCCCACAAATACAACATGCTAATGTTTTTAGCATAAGCCTTTGCCAGTTTATGTTGTATAAATTAGCCTAGCAGCTAGAGGACTTTTCCTCTACTCATATGAAGCCAGGGACAACAGCAACATTAAACAAAGGTAATGTCACAAATGCAGCTCGATTACAGCTCACAAGGTTCACTGACAAAACAAGTGTCTTATACTAAATATGTTTTCCACACAAATATAACATACTAACATTATTAGCACAAGCCTATGGCATTTTACATTGAATAAATTAGCCTTGCGACAAGCGGAGGTTTCCTCTTCTCATATGAAGCCAGGATAAATCACGACACAAGACTTCAAATGCTATTTTGTGGAGGCTTTATTGTCTTCACAATGTTTCTTATCTGTGAAATTAGGACTACAACGTAGGTTACAGCATGGCATCGATTTGACACAGAAGTATAAATCCCGCAGAAGTGTGTAGGTAACAGATAACTTTGCTACAAGTAGGGTATATTTATCTAGTCATTTGATTCCCATTGTGGCTATTTTACTTTTTTAATGCTTTACTTTTTATGTTTCTGACTGCAGCTTCAGAGCTATATGTCCAACTATATTTTCTTTGCTTTGTGTTGCGGAACTTTTCCCTCCAACACAGGCCCATGATGGGGTTCCTCACTGGTTTACGAGCTTAATGTCAAATTTATATTAGGATGTCGCACAACATATAGAAACTTAGCCTTGTGGAGAAATCGTGTTTGTTACTGCTGAACCAGAGAGACATTTTCCCACTTTCACCTGTCGTGTTCATGATGAGGAAATTCAGAAACTTTGGAGTAAACACCTATAACGTGCTCTCTATGTGCCTCCTTGTATTACTAGTGGAGGAAGAAGTACAAAATCTCTCACTTCTCTGAAGAATAGATTCAGCAAAGGCTCAGAAGGACCATTTAGAATTTTCCTTCATTCTCTACATTAAATATTGACGAAACTGATATCAAACATACTCAAAGTGAATGTTCAACCAAATGCCCTTGTATTGCAGGATTAAGTGTTCCATCTTGAATGCATTAACCTTTATTAATTAAGCAAAAGTTTTCAGTGGTCCATTTATAGAACCACCCTGACTGGATTAGTTTAAAGATGGCTGGTTAAAATTTTATACAGGCAGAATGGAAGCATACATTTAATGAAACCCGTCCAACATCTTCCTTCATATGGTAATAATACATCTTGCTTTATAGTCACACTTACCCTGGAAGTGCTTTAACTCCAGAAACAATGACTTTGCCTCATTCTAATTCAATTGTTCTGTGTCTACCTACAGTATATATTATAAGAGTGTCTAGGGGCCCTGACAGACCGAGCCGATGGCTGGTCGTTGGTCAATGTCAGGCCGTTGGTGAGCATCTGTCGCCCTAGTTTTTGCAGTGTGTCCCACAGTGTTGGCACTAGTCTGCCCTTGTCAGTTTTTTTTCACCCAACTCAGCATGTTGAATCGGCATCAGACCTGGCAGAGTCTGTTAGTAAATGACATTCCTCTGATTGGCGGTTCAGTTCAGTGCACGAGAAGAGAAACAGAAGTGAGGAAAGTGAACAAACAGCTGAAGTCAAGAGGATGTGAGATCAAAATAAACTTGCTATATTTGTTATAAAGTATATTTGCTTAAATATCCTTTGTTCTTTTAACGTCAAGTTGTGTTGTTAATGTGTTTACTGGTTTCCCTTTCGCAATGTCAAATACAGACCACCATTGCCTGCTGCTATGAAGAGTTATGTCCTCTCACACAGATGCAGAACATGCTTGTTGGCCATTGGCTGTAGTCTTTGCAGTGTATTAAGTGCAACTTTATGGCTGAGACACAGGCGACATGAGGCAATGCAACAGTCGGCCTTGGTCACCACTAGTTCTTTGTTGTAGGTTTGGTGAGTCTGGGCCTTAACCCCTTTCTTTCCCATTTGTCTCACGTCTCACAACCCCAAACCCTGTTTCTGCTCCTTGTCCTTGCTCCTGCTACAAGAATCACAAAGAGGGACGATCTAGCACTGAAGCCTCACTGAGTCGAATTCCAAGCGTCCTTTCTTCTGGCCCGTCATCACTCCCTCAGTTCATCCTTTCATGCTCGACCCCCATTTCATCCCACCCATCAACCCCTCTCATCCCTCTATTCCAAACACTAATCACCTGGCACCCACCCACCCACACACTCGCCTCAGCTTTCATTTCAGTAGACTTATTTGCAAACTGTACATACAGGGGATAAATGTAAGGTCAGAAGTGTGAAGAGACCGGAGCATACGCACTGACTTTGAATGTTGGATAGTGAAAACAGACAAACATTCAGGGATACTTGCTGTCCCTGATCTGAGAAGCACCTCATTCACTGCGTTGCAGGAAGATGTGCTGAAGGTGTCATGTAAAACAGAAAATATTCAAAGGGTAGCAAAGTTCCAAAAATGATGCCTTCCATTTAAAAAGCTAAATCATGCGAGTACTTACCTAAATTTATAATTTCACTGAACGAGCAACATTGAGTAAGTGTTACAATTAAGTGGTGGGTGGATCATTCCCCAAAGTCCTGTTTTGAGTTTTGGTGCTAGAAAAATGGATCCATCACACGTTAGATCACGTCCTGGGCACATGATCACACTTCTTAGTGCTGCAATATTTGCATCGCTGCTGCTGTTGTGTGCATGTGTGCAGTAAATATTTGTTAATTGCCACTGACGCCAGTTTTGTGTTTAAACATGCGTGTGATTAAGTAATTAACAGAGAAGAGTCATAAGAAATCTTATATTTGGCTAATTATTTAGTGGTAATTCAAGTACATTCAGAAGGAGCCTATTAATACTTCTCTCTCTTACAAGATAGCACATTAATCGCAATAAAAAGTACCAATATTGGCGACCCTGGCCCTGGAATTACTTGATATTAAAGCATAACCAAATTCTGTAGCATTGCCCAACCTTAATCCAATCTTTTCTGAATACATTATAGAGATCTTGTATATTCAGTATTTTAAGCTAATGTTTTCCTTTGTGCAGTAAGAGGTGTAAATTTAATGAAATGGGCAGTAGGGGAAATGGTATTGGCAGTAAAAAATGAGCTTAAGTTAAACCGTATACATAGCTGAAGTGGTGATATGCTGCTGTTACAAGAGCACCACTCAGCAGGTGAGCATAGTAAAAAAAAAACACTGGCTGTCATCAAGCTAACTCTGCATGACTAAGTGAGCCTTCGTGCTCCCTCATTTACCTCTGGAACAGGAGAACGCTATTATTTCATATCATTAAGCTGGCTGTGAGTACAAACCCTATTCATTTGGTGACTATACAGCTGTTTTACTTCATAGTGGGGGTGGTATAAAAAATATGTGCCTTGTATTCTTATATGCCTGGAAAAATAATATATGTTTACCATAAAGCTATATATACCAAGCCTTTCAAACCAATAAAAACTTGAATTATTGAAACAAATATTTAAGATAAATATGATTATTGCTGGCCTTCACTGGCCCCTGCTTGCAGCTAGACCCCAGAATTTTTTCTCCTTTCTCCCTGGGGCAGCCCTGCTTGGAATAAAATCCTGAGTCTCCCTTGTCTAAAACCAAGATGAGGCTGAGTAAAAATGTTGTCAAGTCCAAGACAAGCTGACACTTTAAAAAAGTGGTCTTGAGACCGGTCGAGAGACCAAGACGGATCTCGAGTAGCCTTAAACAGCTCAAAATAGTAGGAGACATCTGTTAATGAAGATGAAGTAGCCCTTCACCTCACACATCTCCAGCTTTCTGCATTCATTCTTTAATCTCTGCAAAAATTCGACTCCAAAACTGCAGCTCTGGGCTTGTAGTCCCCTCTCCCTTACACACACACACACACACACACCAACAACAACAAATACGACATGGTTTCAGCCCAAAGGCCAAATGATAAATCTACTCATTTCAACACCAAATCAAGCCAGCTCCTGACAATAAAGCTGATATTTGTCAACTTTGTATTTTGCAGCAGAGCTGGCATTGCAGCTAGGATGCTGCATAATGCAAATCAGAGACCCCATTTCCTCCAGAAAAAAAATGAACTACTGTAGCAGCCAAGTCCCACTGCAGGTGCTGAATGTTCACTCCCTGAGCTTCACTTGTTTGTCTCAGCCCCTGACCCTCGAAATGTACTCTCTTTTTCTCTGTCTCCCTCTCTCCCTCTCTGTTGTTCCTACTGCAGAAAAACTGCAGATCTGCGTCACCAAGGACACAAGAGACAAGTCTGATGGATCTGCTATCACTCCCTCCACTCCTTCTTGCTTTCACTTTTTGCAGCTTTTCGCTAAACCTGCCTTTTTCAAGAAAAAAAAAACATTCATTCAGGGAAAACCATCCTGAAGCACAAGATCTATTCTGTTTCAAAGCTGCAGCTAAAAACAAGAGAAGCCAGGCTGCACGTTAAAATACTAACATCCAAACACAGACCAGCTATGAATCAGTTTCACAGTGCAACACTCTTACACAGTAGTGACGCCATGCTGGACTGCTTTAAAACACCACAGGATATAATTTCTGTGCATAACAGAGATGATTAGCTCCATGTTTGTTAGCATGTTAGCATTATCCTTTCCCCTTAGAACAACTAGCAGGGCAGCTTGCTTGTGCATTAGCATGCTAGAGAAAGCGAGGATGCTAAGTGTTAGAGGCTGATTAGCTGGGATGTGTGAAATCAGACAGAACCGGCCTGAGCGCAGACGCCCATATCCTCCTCTGACCCACTTCTCTCACTCGCTCTGGTTCTTTTACTTAATATGCTTGCTGCAAACAACTCAGACTAACTTGGTGCAGAGCGCTCACAGCCATGCTTATTCAAACAGCATTCAGAGGTGGGTCAAGTGATGGGTACAGAAACGGGGATGCCGATATCTGGTTGACAGGGGGGAGAGAAACGCTCACAGCTGCACAGCCGGCATCTCTGGTTACAACAGCAGTGGTAGACCTTGTTGTGGTTTCAACTCAGTAAACTGGTCTCCACCAAATCTTTCACTCAATTCCAGCCCGTTTCCTGTTACCATGGCAACCTATCTCTTCCTTCTTCCCAACTATTCCTTCTTTCCACCTCTTCTTTCTCATTCATCCTGCATTATTTCAGCTAAGTCAAACAGTGTGTCTATAAAGAGAACTGTTAGGTTATTTAATGAAAACGTGGTGCAGCAAGAAATAAGTCATCTCACACGGTAAATCACATGACATTACTTATTATTCCCCAACTTCTTAATAGTGCATGCTATTAAACGAAGCCCTCGTGTACTGTTTTATCTAATTTTGCCTACATGAGTAATGAAATCGACAGCACATTAACAACGACTAAGAAAAGAAAATGTGGAGAATGGGTGCAAGAAATCATCCAAACTGTTAACTTAAGAAGCTTTTACTCTCTCTCACGCGCACACACACACACACACTTACACACAGACGTACACACACGCAGACGTGGTGGGTAGATTTTGCTGCAGTGGATGTGTCGTTGGTGTCTTCACAGTGACATTGGTGCTGAGTTACAGTGCTAATGAGAACTTTAATGTCACCCACACACAGACTCCTGGCAGACAGATTAGAGCTGTGATTACACTGAGCCCCAAGAACACACAGGAACACAATGATACATACACACACACACATAGACAATCATTACACACCACGCACATGCCCAGATCACACTCACACATGTCGACAAGCAAACATAAATGGGGTTGAAGTTTCAAGCAAGCAAAGACTTGTAAAAGCATTATGTGCTCCACCTGCGATTTTCTCCTTTCCATTGCTGCACTGTGCGACTGTTCACGCAGCTTCAAGAGTGAGAGACACATACAGAGAGAGAGACAGAGAAATACAGGCAGAAGAAAAGAGTAGAGATGCAGCAATTTCAACGTTTGGATAAGGTTTCAGCACTGATACGCTTCAACTGACCTCATTAGGCAGATCAAGTATCGGCCAAATGACAGCGAACCACATCAAATACAGTTTTCTGTTCTACATGATTCATTTAGAGCTTTAAGTAAACGTATAGAATACCACTTCCTGCATGTGCTTCTCTATAAATAGCCCACATTTAGATGTGAAGACAGTGTCAGGTCTTTTCTGTGAAAACTGGAAGTGCTGACAATGACGTTAGCAGTTAGCGAACATTACCAAAGATTTACTCCACATAGTTTTTCCAGATGTTATAAATTAAATATACATTTTGAAACTACGAAACTATGTAGATTTAACAGCCTACATATTTGACTTGATGAGGAAACTCAACTCAGGAAACACTGAATTTGCATTTATATAACAAACTTCTAGCAACTGCATAGCAGTGGAGGCGCAGTTTTGGTCTGGTGAAAAGAAAAAACGGAGTCACACTCAGGTGAAGTGGTTTGGTGAAGAGATGCAGAAGCTGTAATTATGTAATTACGCTGAGGAAAGCCTTTTCTGTGTGGACACAGAACACATTGAGTGCAGCACCAGCTCTGATCCCCGTTGCTCACAGCAGCTCAGCGCTGTTTGTCAGGTCTGTATCTGTTCACAACAGCAGTTACTCCACAGCACAAACTGTGTGTGTGTGTGTGTGTGTTTGTTTGTTTGTTTGACAAGAACTGGTAATTTTGGAAATTACCTTTCCAAAACCAAAAACACATGCAAAGGTGTAAAAAAAATGGACTAAATAGTGTTTATCTGCTCTAACATAAGCTGCAAATGATAGCATGGCCAGACAACTGGCTTACTACCTACTGTAGTAACCTCGAGTTATTTCAAGAGGTAAACAAACTATTTCATGACATGGGGTTACAGCCTATGATACAAAAATACCTGTCTGCAACTGGACCATCCACCCTGTTGTAGCCAAGGTGCATTATATCAGAGTTTGGAGCAGCTCTAGTCATTATTTGGTCTGGAGACGTTTTCACACCAGCAACTCCAGCCAAACTTGTGACAGGCTTCGATCAGACAGAGTGCATTTTAGCAGCCTGGGCCAGCTTTTTTCACTCTATGCTTTAAAGCGCAGGAGCACCCTGAATGTCTCAAGTTTCAAAACACTTCAACTTAGAAAGCACCCAGCATTATTGACCTTTTTTCCCATTGTGTAATCAGATGAATTGAAAGGTGGGCCTTCTCAAGTAGTAGTGTACATGCTTTGTGTGAAGCTTACATTAGCTAACTTTCAGTGTCACCCTAGGCTAGCTGCAAGAGATGTCTGAAATTGTCATCTCAACTGCTTTATAACATTTTACCAGCTGTAATTAGGCTCAATGATTGACAGCGGGTCGTCAAACTGTCCCCGACTCATTCTACAATAAGCTGTATATCAACCATCATGCAGGCTCCTGGACCAGCTGCTGGTACTCCCTTTGATTTCTCCTCTTTCTGAGGGTCTCATATACCCACATGGCTCTCTGTTTCCTTGTGTCAGAAGTACAATTTCGTAACAGCGTCTCACCCTCAACCAAAGCTGGGGCAAGTGCCCTCTGCCTGCTCATTTTTTATGCAGCTTTTAAAGCACAGATCTGTGAGTTAACTTCCCAGCAAAATAGCGGTTAAGCTAAGGACAAGTGATTCAGTGGTTCCCTAACAACAATTTAAAAAACACACAGCAAGCTGCAAAAAGCGCTCTGTCTGTTTGGGGCAGGCTTTGACAAAAAAAAAGGCGATGCGGTGCACCTTGCGTTTTGCAACCTGCAAACTATGCTCTTACTCTTTAAGAGGTTATTACTCATCCTTGTATTCTTGTCTCTTGCAAAAGTAAAGCTTAACGTTTGAACATGCTAATGTTAATGGTATAAATCTCATTACTTTGCTCCCTGGCACAGATGTTATTCTATGCATCCAATCTATTCAATAACATTGTCATGATAGTTTTATTGATACAGCATTCTTATATCAATCGATTATCGATGTGACTATGATTTAACCTCTGGGGGCAACAGCCAATACTTGAGGGGTTTCAGCATAGCCAGCAGATGTCTTGATAATACATATCCAGGCCAAGACTTCCTCCTCTGTGTGCTGTCCATTGTTTACAGCTGTTGCTCAAATATAGTCTATATGGGTGATTTCAAGTTAGCATCTGGTAGTTTCTAAATGCTGGGCACCCATTCTGTACATTTCTAACATAAAACTTTGGTGAACTCAACACTGACAGATTCACATTGCTGGCAAGTAGACTCTCTGAAAGACTAGTGACTGAAAATTCTGTTTTCTCTGATTTGAGGCATAGTGACAAAATTAGTCCAAACCAAGTGTAACTGTCAAGATAGAAAGGTCAACATGGGCTCAAATTGAAGCTTATTAACTTTGGAAGTTTTCTATCCACAGATGAAGCAGTAATATTTAACACAAAATGATGAATTATAATCATTTTTGATGAGGATTTGTCAAACAGACAGTCATTTTTTTGTTTTTTGGCGGGATGTTGTGTGTGATATTTTGAAACAAAATGGCAGCAAGTCCCAGAATCTTATTTTGTTTCTTTCCCATTTGTGTCAGGATACTCCTTGCCAAATTTCATACTTGTCTGACTATTTATGCCATCGTAGTGCCCTAATATTTGCATTTAAATCATTTCGCCAGAAATGTGTCCCTAAAAAAGGGGTTTTGGGCCCCCTGAGACCAAACCGCCCTGATATGAGTCGGGGGTGCTTGATATCAACTCGTGATGGCCCGAGGTATAGGTTAACAGGAAATAATAATGGAAAAAGGTAGGAGAAAACATCATGAGGCTCCCGGCCTAATAACGACAAGTTCCCAGACTGCATTTTGGCCAGTGCGTTCCACCTCTCCACATGGACTGATTACCTGCATGCAACCAAAGCTAGCTCAAAAGTGATTGGTCAGTAGTACTAGGGTTACAAATAGATTACAAACGGAAACCATAAAGTTTCTGATACAAAAAAAATCTTGTCCTGTTGCCACACATGTTGCATTCAATGCAGTATCTGTTAGAGATTACTCTGTCCTAACTAGCTCTACCTGTTATTTCCATGTTTTAATAGATGATCAGCTGGTGGGGGTGCTGACTTTGTACCCTGCCTGGATGTGAAGCTTTAGCCTCTGTTAAGAGAGATGAATAGAAGACTGATGGAGGCAGAGGAAGAGACGAAAGAGAAAGAGAGAGCCCGAGTAATTCTGTCAGTAACAGTCCTGCTGTCCTCTGCACAGGATATGACCCTCATCGTCCCCTATCAATCAATCACCATCATTTCCTATGCCAGAGCTTTGCTACCAGCATCTGTGTGTCTTGCCTGAGAACATCAATCTTGGATAGGGAGGGGGGGGTTGTAAGGTCAAGCCCTTATATTCCCCATCCCCATCCCACCCCCTGTGTGTCCACTCTCCTTCTACATGTTTCCAAGCATCATCTGTATTATTCTGTTGTCAATCTCTGACACACCCCCCCTCTCTTTTTGTCTTTTCTTTCCACCTCATGTCTTCCTTTCTCTTGACGACTCCACCTCCCAATCTCTGCCGTCCGAAACCTCACCCCTGCTTTCAAATGGGAAATCAATAAGTCAGTTTGTGAAAGTCGCCCTCGTTCTCTCTCACTCTCTCTTTTCGCTTACTCACTCACACAGTCACACACACACGAGCGCAGTCACGTATACAGTAATATGCCTTCCCCAGTCATATCCCACCAACACTGCTACTAACACAAAAACAAATCATTAAATCCTGAATGTTAGAAATTTAGAAAATCTGTCTGACGAAATCACATCTCCTTTTCATCCTGTCCTATTCAGAGACACTGCACTGCGGGGATGAAATAACACACACGCTAGATTATACTGTAGGAATGACGGCACACAATGCTCAATACTGCAATGCATACCACAACCAACTGACACCAAGGACAAGAGGACACCGAGGAAAAATGAGGAGCCCAGACATTTATTTGCCGACTGAAAGTGAGGACAATCACATTTAAAAAGGTAGACGATGAAAATGAATGGGAAGCCCCTCGCTTTCGGTTCCCACTGAAAAGCTCAGGGAAGTGGCTGTGCACTGCAGTTTAACAGAGGTGGAGCGCTTAGCCAGGGGTGCATTTTTCAAAACGAACTACTCAGTCCTCATCTTTAAAGTCATTTTTCTTTTAAAGGTAAAAAATACAGTTTGAAAGAACTTCCAATAAAATATGAATTTGACCTTCGTGTGTCTCGTCTGTTTACGACTGCAGCGTCCTCCTGGCCATGTTGGAAAACAATCTTCAACAAGTGACACAAAGGTGGGATTTAAACTTTATCTCAACTGTCTTCAAACTGTACTTTTACAGGATGAACTGGAGATGAGCTGGTCAGTTTGCTGAATGTTTATCTGGTTTACTTCCCCTTTCATTATCCTGGGTTTTTGTTAATATTATGTTATCTTGTGGACTTCGTTATGGGGTTTCCTTCCTTGTTTTGTTATTCATTCATGTTTAATCTGTTCCCGGTTTTATTTTGTAGATTCTATCCTCCTGTCATGTTTACTTCCTGTCCACCTACTCCAGCTGTGTCTCTGCATTTATTCCTGTGTTCATGGTGTTGCTTCTTCCTGGTCTCTCGCATTCCGTTTTGGATTTCTTCCCTGAGTTCTTCCCTGCATTCATCATGCTTCCCTGGTTTGTTTCAGTTTTGATTCTCCTTTCTTTTGGACTTTTTGTTTTGTTGCCTGTCCGTTTCGAGTTTTTTTCTTAATGGCATAAAGCTTGCTTTTTGTTTAACCTTTAACCTGCCTCCTGCTCTGCATTCGGGTCCTTCCTAAACCGACTCCTGACACCCCACCTCCGCTAAACAGCAGCAGGCAGCCACTTCCCCACACTTTTCAATGGGAACCACTCACTTCAACACTTCTATGTCTTCCATGCTGACTGCCAAGACAGTCCTGAACAGGGCAAGGGAAGCCCCAAGATTCACTGTGCTCCAAACAATCTGTTTTATAGACTATCACAGCCTGTTATAGAGAGGTTTACTTGACAGCTGGTTAAAACATAAATGTTCAACAGTGTGTCACAAAGCCAATTTAGAATCAATATTGTCTCCACTTTCAGAATGACCTTCCCTGACCTTTCTATTTTGTCATTTCTGTTCATCCCAGTAAGAGTTTGGCTAGTTGGACCTTCAGGGATTTCTCCATCGTGCAACTGAATCGTAGGCTCTTCAAAGAGCATGGCCCTGTAACACTGGAAGCTACCATAAGAGTGCTAAAAGGGGGATATGAAGGGGTACTGCTGTAAATCCTGCCATAAAGAGAAAGGATGGGAGACAGCTTTATCCAGCTAAGAGCCTGCACAGGAGGATTAGGGCTACAGGGAGCAAGATAGGGAGAGGAGGAGGAGGTGACGAGCAGGGGCAGCGATCGTGTGACGTTTAACCACCTTGATAAAAATGGAAAGAGGAACGGAAGGGAGACTGTGTAGGATTACAGTGTGGAAATGATATCTACACCAAAACACATTCATGCCCTCCAGGTTAGTGCCATGCAAACACACACATACAGTGGCAGTCCGGACACCATATAAAGCTTAATTTTATGTAAAGCTTATCCCTACTGTCTAAATACTCAATGACTGCTGTCTAGCAAAACACAGATGAGAATTTGGTGCATGTTTTTGGACACATCAGCCACACATAAATGGCTATTTCTGATGAAACCCTGGGAGAAAATTCAGCAACCAAAATTGTTTTTTAAGCGTGTGTGTTTCTGTTGCCCTGACATTTTAAGATCAGCAAGGATCAAGCAGAGTACGAAGCATCAACCGTGCTTGAGATTTAGTGTTTGTATGATAGAGACATGAGTCATGAGTGCTTTTTTATTTACAGTTGTGTGCCTCTGATGTTTGTTGTTACCTGTTGGAAGAGGATGTGCACAGGTTGACTGGGAGATTAAAAAATCACAGAGGTAAAGACACCTGTTTCCTTAAAAGTTCTCAAGGGCATGAAAAGGCCCTGTGCATGTATGTGTGGATGTGCTTGCATGCTTTTTACCAGCCTGGCCACCAGAAAAAAATTTGGCAATATACATTTCTGAAGACTTAAAAAACAGCACGCACTTCCAAAAACGATTAATACTGGGTGCTGGTCAGAAGAACAAATACAAAAATAGAAACTGCTACTTTAGAAGATTTGAATCGTATCACCACATGTGACGTTTCGGGCACCAGGCCTTCATCAGACATGAACAAGATAAGGAAACACACCTCTATATTTACAACTAATGGTAGACTTCCAACAGATCATGTGATAACACACGCAGCTAAACAAATAGCTACAAATACACATATCATATGAATCATATCAACTTTTCTTAAGTGACATAATTCAGATTATATGTATATGAGCTGAGTTTCTCATCAGGAGGGGGTGATGGATGATGTGACACCTTGGTGAAGCGGCTGCCAAGCTGTTCGAGGCCAGCCGTGTTTTTTAATGACATGTCATGACACTTCCAGCGGTGTTTGTAGCAACCACAACCAGGGTAGCGTCGGCACATTTCCAACGATGACTGAATCAACAACAACTGGGTATTTTTTAAAGCGACATCACCACATTGTCAGCAGTGGTTGTGGCGAAAATACCATGTATTTTTTAAGGCAATGTCGGTACATTCCCAGCAATGGTTGTTGCAACAACAACCACGGTGATGTCAGCTAATTTCCAGCGATGTCTACAGTGACAAAAAACGGGTATTTATTACAGCAACGTCAGCACATTTTCAGCAGTGGCTGTAGCAAGAATACCAGATATTTTTTAAGGCAATGTCGGTACTTTTCCAGCGATGGTATTTTTTAAGGCAGCGTCAGCACATTTCCAGCAGGGGTTATGGTGATAATGCCAGGTATTGTAAGCCAAAACATGATCTTTTATGAACCAAAACAAAGTGTTTTGTGCCTATATCTTCCCACGTTAACCACAGCATTGTCAAAACAAGAAATTTAAAACTGAAATGTAAAGAAACAGAACAATTCAACATATTTGTTCCATATGAAACATACAAATTTGTCATAGCTGTGGTTTACAGAAACATAAAATGCCAACATTCACTCTGGGGATTGGGTCGTCTTTACATGTGAATCTGAGAGCCATGCACATGCCTCTGTGTGTGTGTGTGTTTGCTTACAAAAAAGCGAGTCACAGGAGAGTGTCACAGGGTTGCGGGAGCAAGGGACAGAAGTGTTCCAGTTCCTCCTCAGTGTTTTTGAAAAGTCGATGACAGATGAATAATTTAAAGAGAATCAGTCAGGGGCCATCAATGCCAATGTAAAGCAAAACTGCGACAAAAGAGACAAATCGAGACGGGATGAAAGCACCATACATGTTATATAGGTAGTTCCCTGAGCGGGGACAAGATGGAAGAAAAATAATAATAAAAGAAGAAGAATGAAGCATAACAGTGGGAAAGATGGTGTAAAAGGATGAAGAAAGAGTGACACAGCTGCAGTTGACAAATGGCACATGGGGGCTGAGGACAAATGAACAAAAGAGTCTTAGACAAAGAGCAAAACTTCAGCAGGTGAAAAACCCCCAGTAACCCCTCCACCATCCATCCACTTCACACACACATACACACACACACACAGCAGGTGAAAAACCATTACGAAGAGGTGCCGATAAGACCCTCATCATCAGGTCAAGCTCCCCTCCATTCCTCTTCTGTCTTGCTTTGTTCCCTTTTCCATGTTCCATCTGTACCCATCAACAACCTCTCTCTCTCTTCCTCCCTCCCCGTCCACAATCAAATTACCGTGTCAGGCTGGAGGAGGTGTGTGTGTGGGGGGGGTGAGGATATACTACAGACCACCAAACTTATTGTAGGTCTCACATAGGTACTATAAGCCTGTAGCATGCACCAGGAAAGGCTCCTCAGTGGTGAGGTGGTTGCTAGGTGCCACTGGAATAATGATGTGAATAATCAGCCTCTTTGGCTTCATAATGAGGGCTGTGAGGAGGACAACACAAACTCATTTGCATCCGTTTGAATGGAGGCGTTTAGTGTAATATTGCCTAAATGCTATTTTAGACGTTTTTCCACCCCACCTGTAGAAAACATTTTAGGAGAAACACAGGCGATCACACGCACACAGAGTAATGACCAAAAAACAAAGGTTTTTTAAAAGTTTGATTACACTGTCGGTTTTTACCCAGAATGCAACCTTTCATGCACTTTCTGATCTTTGTCTGTGAAAAGCATTACATAAATAAATTTTATTTGCTTGCTTTCATCATGCTGCCCTGGAAACAGTCACAAAACAATGCAATATTGTTGTCTTGATTTCTATTATTACTAGGCGGGGATAAAAATATCCATCAGTGACCTGAAAAAAACATTTAGAGCATCAAAGTGGAGTCGCATTTCTTTTTAAGACTGAACAACTGCACCAACAACCCCTTGTGCTTTTATTTCTGAATGTCCCCAACGGTCGAATAAATATCAGAATGTTGCTGCTAGAGCTGAAACAAGTAATTAAGTATTCGATTAGCTGATCAACAGAAAATAAACTGGTAACTACTTGTACAATCGATTTGTCATTTCAGTCACTTTTCAAGAAAGAATGCTCAACTCTGTCTGGTTCCAGCTCCCAAAGTGTGATGATTCGTTGCTCTTCTTTATCATTCATGATGGTAAATTGAATATCTTTAGGCTTGGATTTATGGTAGAATAAAACAAGCAATTTAGATATGTCACCCTGGGCTCAAGGTAATTATAACGAGCATTTTTCATTATTTTCTGACATTTTATGGACAAAATAATTAATTAGCCTACTTAATCACAAAAATAATCAAAAGATTAATTTAGAATTAAAGTAATTGTTAGTTGCATCCTATAAAATAAAAATGCCCCTAGTTCCAAGAGACATAAGGTAAAACTTTAAAGGAGTAGTTCAACATTTTAGGAAATACCCTTATTTACTTCTCTCCAAGAATTAGACGTTGGGATGAATAACAAATAATAACAAAATGTATCCACCAGCACCTCTAAAGCTCGCTAATTAACATGTTTAATCTTGTTCAACTAGTTCAAAAATGAAAGAGTAAAAATGACAGATTGTAGCACCCTGTGTGTTTCCCTGAGACTACTTACTTTCAACTCATGCTTGGTCACCTGGGTACCCCTTCTGCGTCAGTTTTAGAGATCACAGACATTTTAATTTATGCTAATTACATGCATCATCTCTTTCCAAAACAAACCTCTGTTTTCACAGGCAATGTAGCTATAGTTTCTGGTTATTAAATGCATGCAAACTTTAAGTTGAAACTAGGAAAGAACATAGGTGAAAAAACTACATAGAGCATTTCTATGATTCAGAGTCTGAGCCGAGATTGTCTGCACCTGGCTCTCAACATGGAGGTAGCTGAGCAAGCAGCTAGCAGATAACAATGCTACCAATGGCAACAGTGCTGACAGAGCCAACACTGTCAACGTGAGGGTGGACTGTGGGGGTGGAGGGTGGATGCACCTGGCCAGACCAGCTACCACAACAACCACAACAAAGAACAGAGAAGCCCAGATTATAACACACAAAGAGGAAGCGTGACTTCATTCTGTGCTCGGGACGCCATTAATCCACTCTATCTTTACATGGCAAATATTTGCTTGCCGCTGTGATGCTCTGAATGTCGCATATAGCTCTTTTAAAACCAAGATTTCATAACAAATGGACGGATGGAAACGACAACAACATCCCACTATGCAATGCACTCATGCATGCAAACATGCGCCCTTCACTCAACAAATACACACACACTCATCCATTGACAGAAACACTAGCCTGATTAAAATTGAAAGGATTAGGTAGGACCAGGTGCTCAAATGAATTGTTTGTACAAAACCCAGAGAAAATACAGTATGTCAGGGGATCTGACATGAGCCCATCATGCTGCACACATCACTGGGTATTCCCTCTAATCTAACCATTCATTTGTCAGTCTCTCTCCCTCTCCACCCCTCTTCTGTTTGCTTCCGTCACCTGATCGCTGTCAGCCTCTCTCCTGCTGTTGTTGGTTATGCTGCAGGATGTGTCTGCTCATGCTGTGTATGTAAAGTCTGTGCGAGTTTATAAACATAAAGCTACATGTTCGTGTGACTATCTTCTCTCGCTTCTCCGCTCTCCCTGAATCAGGACATGCTGTGAGCGGCTGATGATGATGATGACTCAGTAATGTGAGAATGTCACCAGAGTCTGGGAACTGAGACTGGTTTTTGTGTCTCTGCCAGTGATGCTCAGACTGTAGCTTTCTCAGCACACTTCACTTTTGCTGCTGTCAGTTCCTTTTTGATCTTGTTGTTTTTGTTCCCATTTCAAGTGTCTTTTAGGCAGGTGAAATCCAGATGCAATTTAATAAACTTTTGTTGACACGTAGACACGTAATGCCTCTCCGACAGATTGCAATCCCAGGTTTTTTTCAGGCTACGTACAAATCAGGATCAGCATCACATCAGTCCAAAGGGGGGTTGCAACGCCCCTGAAGCTGTTTCACTAAAAAACACCAGAAGAAAAATAACGTGTGCAACAACATTAGCAGCGTAGCCAGGTGGCTAACAACTATAAACCAGCACAAACACAGATTAATCACTCGGATGGCCTAGCAATTAAGACAAAAGATTTGCTCCTCCTTAGACCACATCCTCACCAATAACAGACCAGCGCTCTTTCGCCCACAGACATCATCCAGTTGTTAAACTGATCAGGGATCGGATAAACGCCACAACAGCGCATTGTGTCTTCTGTATGACCTTATGTGCTGGAATCGCTGTCATGCTTTCTTCCCGTTGCTTTTAATGTGACACTAACAATGATGGAAATGTCAGTGTAATTTCAGTGTCACTTCAACCGCCATTATCACAGGGGATAGGCCGTGTGAGAAGCTGCTTCCACAGGCCACTTACTGACGTAGTTATATGGAGGACAAACAATTGTGTTTGTGTCTTGGGGAGATGGATATTAGGCGAGAATGGCTGCATTTACATTTGTCTGGTTTCTAAGACTGTTATCTGATTCGCCAGAGACGCATGAAGTGTCAATGGGGGATTTTTTACCAATTTAGCTTCTTACCCCCTGCTCAAGACTGGTTATTATAAACACTGGTGACCTGTGTTTCCTCTGAAAGTCCATAAAAATGAGCCTTAGCCATCCTCAACTACAGTAACACCACTATATATAACCAATATAGGTTTAGCTTCAAGATGTTTCGAGCTAGGGCGGAGATGATTTAGGGTCCAGAGGGCATAGGCGGTGTGTAAACAACCTGAGAGGAAGTGCTTTCACAGGAGTCAAACTCAAGGGAACAAAGTACCCTGCTATTCATGCATGTAAGCAGGAAGTGGTTGGAAATTTGATAAAAAACAGGCTTGTTTAAGATGAATCCATTCTCGCCTTGTGGCTACAGCCGGGGGAGGTGACAAAAAGCTACAGTCAACTTGGGCAGTCTCCAGCAGCATCAACAGTATATACAGGAAGTCACATACACATTTATTAGATCCTGACTGAAAAAGGAAAACATGTATCAGCCTAATATATCCGACTTTTGCTCAGTCACCAATGACGCTGATGTTCCAGGTGATAGACCACGGGGTATTAAACAGCATTTGTTACGACTCAAGATGAGCAGCTTTTGAAAAACAAGGATCAAAATCAATGCAGGAGATATTGTCTTTTATATTCCACAAATGTGTCTTCCTTTTCATAACCTGGCCATGTGGCAGTGTTCCGTCAAAAATACAGGTGTGTTATGCTAGTAGCAGCTAATATCCAGCTACGAGCCTCAAGCATAGATGAGGAGCGGGCAACAGAGGTCTCCAACTCCACACCCCAAGATTCATTTCTTTTTCAAACTTGTCTTTAGACCCAGCCCACAATTTATTAGATTTAACCCAGCTCCCTCTGAGGCCACAAGGCCTTATATATTCTCCGCATATGCAGTATAGTAGCTGCTCCCCGAGACCCGTAAACAAATTTTCATTCATTCATTCTCATTCCTCATTCATTGAGCTATAGTAAGGAAAAGTTTCATGTCAAGACCCTGTTCGCCTCTAGTGCATTCATAATTCAGATGCCTTTACCACCAGGATATGAAATGTGATGTTCTGTTCCATTCAGTTTCTTACCTAATATGAACACCATCAAATAGCAAACTGACATGACTCTAAAAATAGTGTCTATGGAGCACATTCTTGCACTCTCCGCTTTGTAAATCCCTTCAATGAACTTCTGATTAAATGAATTCCATTTTTATCAGTGACTAATTCTGTTAAAAAGCCCTATTCCTCTTCCTTTCAAATAAACAATTGAGTCTACAGATCAATGTCATGCTTACGCACAAGAACTAAATTAAGATGTGCATCTCAACACAAAGGGCCTTGAGACCAGAAATGTGAAACAGTGCTGGGCTGTCATGGTGGCACTTGTGTATTTCTAATGGGTTGTGTTAAAAAAAATCAGTTTCCTCACATTATTGTTTTTGTTAATCCAATTGTCATCTTCCTTTTGTTCGCCACCAGCTAACACTGAATAAACAGAAGTGGCAGATATTGGCCGTATCCTGGACACAAGTGCAAAATCTGTTGCACAGAGGCCATTTTTTTCTCCTTAAATCGTGAAGAGGCTGGCTATTAGATGTAGATACGGGCTGTTAAACACCTAAAATCCTCTTAAATAAATAAATGCCTGATGTTTACTGATTTTATCGGACAGTTTAATGCATTTTGTATGGAGTCAGTTATCAATAGCAGCCATTTCCGCTCTCTCTAGCCCCTTCTCTCTCTTCACTTTGTCACAGAAAATCAAACATAACACATCACCCACTCATCAAATCATTCAACTAAGCATACCACTGAGACAGAGGAGAGAAGAGACAGATAGCAAGTGTGCATTTGTAAAAGTCATAATTTGTTTATGCCATAGATCTGATTGAATTGGATGCATTAAAAGGACTCATTGCAACTTTTATCTCATTATGACTGGAGCTGATCTATGGCCTACAGTGATTGGCCGGATACATGCAGCTTGCTCCTGCACACAGTCACACACAAGCGCACAGACAAGCACATACTGACTTTTTCAGCTGACCTAAAAGGTACCCACGCACCAGGCAAACAGGACAGCACTCCTCTGAATGAGGGAAAGGACTCTTTTTTTTCAGAGTATTGCAGCAAAGAGAGAGAAAAATATATGGAGAGAATGAAATGGGTGTGGATGTGTTGATTGGAGCTGAGGCCCAAGGCAGCGAAGGAGGGAGCTGTATGGTCTCATTGTGCTGCGTAGACGGGGAATCGAGGACGACGAGGAGGCGTTTCCATGGGAGTGCTGCTGTGTTCTTCTCGAACAGACGCATTCCCTTATCTCCTGCCTGGGGAGAAACAAACACTGGCAGCTCATATGAAGGGGAGTTTCCCTGGATCTATTTGAGCTGCGTAGAGAAGCAACAGAGCCCTAATTGAATTTGAGGGAGAGAGAGAGAAAAGTGCAGGACTTGCAGTGAGGCCATGCTGTCTGTGTGGATAGCAGAAAAATCTGTGCATTATGTGCTCTGTCAAAGCCGACTTTCATTTAATTTGCATGCAGAAGCTGTTCGTTTCAACAAATGTGTAGTTTGTAGTGTAGCGCACTATCCATTTGTAATAAAGCAAAATGTGTTAACAGAAACATGTGCCGAGTCAGAATGTTTTCTATCAAATAAATACTGTATATATTGCATATATATCTACTCTGAGCTATAAATATCAGTGTACTGGGGTATGTGCTACATATAACTGATTGTTTTTAGCCATGCTAGCAGTGGAGCTCTAGGGACGGCAGTGTCAGTCTGCTGATTGATCACTTATTTCTACAAATATTGGGAATGTCATCACATTTTTGTACAGACATTTATGCTCCCCAGACAATGCATGCTATTGACTCTGCTGTTCCTCTTCAGAGTGAATTTTTAGATGAACTGACAAAAACAATCTCACCACACACCTCTTTAGTAACCGATCTGGAGCTTTCAGTTCAACATAAATTCACAAGCATTTCAACCAATAAACAATCTGACACCTGAACAAGTAAGGTGCACTTAAGAGTGTTAACAATAAGGCACTATCTAATTGTACTTTGCTTTCAGTCTCAACTTTTAAGCCAAGAGGTCCGTCATGGACTGAGAAAAATGTAAGTTTAACCATCAACAATCAGCATTACAACTGGACAATCTCCATCTTCTGAGGAAGACAACTGAGAGGCTCAATACAGAAACTAAAAGTTTCAGTCTCAGACAGTGGTGTAATGGAGGGTATACCCAGGTATACCTACTTCCTCCTTGGTAACCTACCCATTAACCCAGTAGTGCACCCACCTCAACAACTACCACTACACTCCTGACCTAACTAACATTGTATGTGGGCCCATATGGGTCAAAAATAAACAGAAACGCTGCCCTTATATGAGACTGTCCACAGGTTCCACATTGGCTCTATGCCACCTGCCCACATGGGTGGTTTACCCAAGTGGGCCCCAGATAAGACGTCCATTTTTGGCCCATACCCACTTCATACTCAGGTAGCCCTAGCATAACCATGTGGGGCCTACTTGATGAAACCGAAGCATGTGGGCCACTGGCATGGGGCCACTATGGAACCAATGGACAATCCCATTTTAGCCTATTTACTACCCACATGAGCCACACATACAATGGTGGATGGAGATGGAATATATTCAGACTCTTATATATAGCAGCGAGCATCTGTTTTCTACATAAAGATATAGTGAACTAACGGCGTCCTGAGCAGAGAATGAAGTCACGCTACCTTTGTGTGTGTTGTAATCCGAGCTTCTCTGTTTGTTGTTGTGGTAGATGTACCAGCCATGCAAGCATGTTAGTGCATGTGAGTCCCTGTGTACGCGTTCATTTGGAGGTTGCCGCTGAAATCTAGACGGCGTTGCCACATGGTTGCGGAGGTTCAGACCTGGGTTCTTCCTTTCAACCATCATCAGGTCAAATTCAAATTTGTCCAGTTCATTGGTTTACACAAAACACCTGCAAAACTGCTGATATTCCCATCAGCCTCAGCTGTACTTCGTGTTTAGTGCTAATTAACAAATGTTAGCATGCTAAACTAAGATGGTGGCCGTGGAAACCTCAACATCGTGTTAGCATCGTCATTACTGACATCTGAATTTAACCAAAGCGCCTCTGTGCCGTTAGTACAGCCTCATAGAGCTGTTAGCATGGCTGTACACTGGTTCCTACTTACTGTATCTGTGGTCTGCTTCTTGTGGTGCTGTAATGCAAAATTTCCCTCCTGGGGATCAATAAAGTTTCATCTTATCTTATCTGTTCTTAATTTTACTTTGACATACACCGGGACTCCAGCAGGGACTTTTTGTAATTCTGTTTCATTTATTGGAAAACACAATCGTCCCATCTTCACTGCAGAGTTAAAACATAAACAGCTAAATTAAATAGGAGCTTAACTGAATAGTCTTGTAGAAGTAGAGAGTGATAGAGGAGAAAAGGTGATTGAATAAGCAGAAGGCCAGAGAGGCTGGCTGAGGGAGCACACAGTGGGATTTGTGTGGACAGGCCTGTAATTCAAGGGAAGGAAAGGACCTTAACCTAGATCAGCATCCATCACTCCAGCAGCAGAAAAGAGCTCAACACCCACATATTTCTAGGAAGGGAGAGGGAGAGAGAAACCAAGGCCCCTGATGGGAAGTAAGTCTATAAGGAGGAGGAGGAGGAGGGAAAGAGGGGTGGAGGTGATGTAGAGACAGATACTGGACACATGTGTACGTGTGATGTTGGTTCCTCAGTGCTCTGACACAGATGGGAGGAAGACAAAGAGGAAAAGGATGTGAAAGTGAGCGAGAGACAATGACAGATAGAGGGAGAAAGGAGATCAACATGTTGAGACAGAGCCCTGGAGACACAGCCACCAGAGAAGCAGAGAATTATGGGAGTGCAAATTAAATTACACCGGAAGGGACAGTCAGGTCTGGACCTGCAGGAAACACTGCACATGGGGCTCTTTGTGTGTGTGTGTGTGTGTGTGTGTGTGTGTGTGTGTGTGTGTGTGTGTGTGTGTGTGTGTGTGTGTCACTACATGTCTGTGTGATATAAACAGGTACATACAGAGATCAAAAGGTGTAAAGAACACAAGAAGTAAAGGGTAATAGGAGGGGAGAAAAACAGATAACAAAGAGAAGCGATATAGCCAGGGCTGGTAATACTCGAGTCCGGTCTTGAGACCACTTTTCTCATGCCTTGTTAGATTGGGAATTTGTCTTGGTGTCACGCTCAGCTATTGAGAACTGTTCAAGTCGTTCCTGGCTGCTAATTCGGGAACAGTTGTACAGAACGTTGCCTAATTCTACCAACATGGTACATGAAAGGAAAATACCTCTCTCTCTCCGCCCCTTGCTCCGTGATAGTGCACCAATTTTGCAAGCAACGTGGGCACAACACCTGTAGAAGCCTGTAATAGGCCTCAGACCTATATTCGATGCATTGATTGGTTTGATGTTAGGAGATTAATCAATTTTGTTTACACATAGACTATTCTATTGTCAATCCTTACTCCTTAATCACTATATTAGCATTGGAAAGATGCTATTGCCTCTTATGATCTTGAACAGGACTTGATTTGCTCTGGACTCAGTCATGACTTTGAACTTGGTCTAGACTCTGACTGCGCTTGGACTTGACTAGGACTTGATTAAGTTGGTCTTATCTACAGCCCTGGATATAGCATAACAATTTGCACCCATCTTCTATTGTTTTTTATTTGATGTAAATTTTGCTGGTGTATACTCTGTACTGTACGTACCACACTGAACCAAAAGTTCAATTGTTTTAACCTGAGTTGGCTGTAGCAGACTTTACTCACGATAATGTGAACTTCCTTTACCTGCATGCCCGTACAGTTAATCACATGTTATCATTTTACCATCTCAAATGAAGCAGAAGTACTGTGTGAAAACATCAGATATTGAGAATTGTAAGCTACTGTAAAGAAGCGCTGGACGATTTATTGATCTTATGTTGATATTGTGATATAAACTAGAGTTCGTCTTAGATTTTGGATATGGTAATATCATGTGTTGTCTTTTCTTGGTTTTAAAGGCTGCATTACAGTAAAGTGATGTCATTTTCTGAAGTTACCAGACTGTTCTAGCTGTTTGGTGGTACAGTGGTTATCACTGTTGCCTCACAGCAAGAGTCAGTCATGACAGTGTGACAGTGAGCTAACATTCACAATTCCAGGACCCTGAAACTGAAGCAGCTACATCCACATGTCAGATGTGTTGGTGAAAAAGGCCTACCAAATGAGCTTGTTCAGTTTAGGAGTAAGTTAACAGAAGAAGTGATTGCTATGGCCTTGGACTAATTGAGCAAAGGTGGTGCAAAAGTGGGGCCTTAAAGTCACAAGTCAGAGCAAGAAAGACTCTTCTAAGTCAAAGGCAGCATCTGATAATGAAACATCTCTACCCTGTCTGTCTGTGGCACCCATATGCTCCTTTTGAAGATTTAAATCTTTAAAAACATGTCACAAATATAGTTACTTTCAAGGGCGAAGTCATTTTCTAAAACAGCTGTGCACTGTAGTTTTATCAAATGTTACTCAGACAGAAGTAAATAGTGCATTTTCTGGGAACTATTCAACGGATTAATACACATTCAGAGCACTAATGAGTATTAGCGACAGCAGGATGGGGTATGTGGACTGACTCTAAATAAACTATGGTGCCTATTTTCATGGAAACAGAGAAACATGTCAGCCAGTACAACACTGTGGCCGACTGATGTGTTTTTAATAGGTCTGGGGCAACAATGGAGGTCTGTGACACAGAGAAATAAGCTCTATGAAGCTCTAGCTGCACAGGTAACGCTTGCCAGTAAACTCTAGTAACACATCATTCTCTGACAGTAAACAAGGCAGGCCTGGTGCCAAACACCATGCTGATGAAAACTAGCTGGTTTGAATGATAATGACACCCACAGTTTACATCTGTCCATGAAGATTAGTAGACTAGTTATGTCATATTATGTATGCAATGTACCGAATCGATGCCTCTTCAAATTCACCTACCTCATATTTTACATGATCTTTTTTCCTTTTTTTATCATCTAACATTGTATCTGTTCTCCGACCCCATGTCTGCATGCAGCATTGATACCACATACACAAACACCATGTGATGCTACAGTTTCAGTTGATTTAAAGGGACAGTTCACCCCACCTGAAGTGCTGTTTATCAATCTGGATTGTTTTGACATGAGTTCCTGAGTGTTGGCCGTAGAGATGCCGGCCTTCTTTTGGATATACTGACACCAGCTGTTGTGAGCAGTTTCATTTAGGAACTACTTTCCTTCTACTAAACTGCATCTGCCAACTGTATCACCACGCAGAAGGAGGCATGTATCTACTCATGGACAAGAGGCTCGTGCTCATGACAGCGTGAAATATAAACATTAAAGGGGTAACGTTAACTAGCTCAGCGGTGCTAGGTGAGCTAGCAGGAGATGCACACTTCCTTCTGTGCAGTGATACAATCAGTGGGTGTAATTCAGTAGAAAGAAAATAGTTCCTGCATAAAACTGCTCACAACAAAGTCTGTGGATTATCTCGAGTAACCAGGTCATGATTTCTGGAAGGAGACATTGCTGTTGAGTTTTTCAAATGTAGTTTTTGGCACTTTGAGGACAACAAGCCGAGTGTCATCTAGTTCCATTACATTTACGGATCAGCTACTCACACCAAAACAATCTAGACTGATACAAAGCACTGCAGGAAAGGAAAAAAATGTGTGTTTTTCCTTTAAACTACTTGAAAGAAGCATTAAGCAGTTGTTTAAAGTGTGGATGAAGAAGCAAAAATGTCTGAGATGAGAGAGATAAAAGAGATAAGAGTGAATAGTAATAATTATTGTTTCAAGCTGTCTAATGTCTTTTATTGTCCAGCGGAGTGGTTCTTCAAGGAGCGGTGGTTTGTGATGCAGGCCTGGGGTGCTGTGCTTTCACAAAGGTCACACGAACACTGGAGCAGATTAGCAATTCAGATTGGGCTAAAGGGGCTAAAAGGCTGCTGTAGCCCTGCCTGAGTCTGATTACATTAGCAAAGAGTAGGAGTGCAAATGCACACTCGTGATTAGATGGCGTAAGAAGGAAGCAGCTATATGATGTTACAGGGAACCTTTTTCATGCACATACATACATACATGCACACAGTCTCTGGAAAACAAGCCTAACAATAAGCTATGACTCACAAGAAACAAATATATAAACAACACATGATTACAATGTGAAGGTTTATCCTCAGTATATCCTCCCACTAACTGGCCTTCCTCACACACACACACACACATGGATTATCAGCACTCACAGCCCAGCACCCTGACCATCTGCCCTTGTACAACATCCATCTTGTAGAAATGGGGTTTGGGTTGCAGGACCGTTACAGTATGAGCGCAGTTCTGACAGAAGATTTCCTGCTTTCCAAAGTTCATTCGCTGACCTGTTACTGTACGGTGCTTTTGTGGTGATGCTGCAGCTTCTCTGGCTTTGGATGCATTTTAAATCTGTCATTATAATTCCTCGATAATGTTCAGTGACAAGAAACTTGGTCATGCTACAGTGCATCACACACACGAACATGTTACGGCATGGGTGAAAGGTTCATCTGCGAAACACAAATGAAGCTATACTATAGAGGCAGCACAGTACCTGGAGGCAGTAAAAGCCACGCTAACATACAGTAAATCTCTTTTGTCCTTGTCAGGCCATACTCCCACATCCCTAATGTCATGAACCATATTCCGTATTTATTATAGCAGCGATTCTCAATCTTGTTAATGAAAGACCCCCAGACTGCACATTTTCCATCTATCCAAACAGGAACAGATAAAACCATCTGGCTGAGCTAATCAGGTATGGACAGAGGTGGGAGAGATGGAAGACATGTAGTGTAGTGGTCCACTTTGTTGAAGAAATGAAGCTGGTCTTTGTGCCAATAAGGTGAACAAAAACAACCGTACTTCACTGCCAGACTAATTAAATCAGCTGATGTTGTTTCATAAGTACACAGCCACAGGAAC
Source organism: Cephalopholis sonnerati (assembly GCA_019142605.1). Lineage (NCBI taxonomy): Eukaryota > Metazoa > Chordata > Actinopteri > Perciformes > Serranidae > Cephalopholis > Cephalopholis sonnerati. Next base: position 26,216,805 of record JAGQAX010000012.1, read on the forward strand.
AAGCATGTCTTCCTGAAAGGCCTCTTGCAGGGCCTTCTTTCAGCAGCGTGGACAGCGAGCACAGGAGGACGCACAGCTGTCGGAGAGACAGAGCCTCTGCAACAGTCCAGCGCGCAACAAATGAACCAGATTGAAGTGTAATAACCAATGTATCTCCACCATGTTACTATTTACAGGTACGTTGTCTCTGTTCAGCACAGCCGAGAGGGCCCTGATGCCTAAAGTAAAAGTGTGTTTGTCTATGTGTGTGTATAGATGATGTAGACCTGGGTATGCTACTCTGTTGACATGCACAACATGTACTCCACAACCTGAGATATATGTGCTGTCTAAGGCTGCCATGTTATTGAAACAACAAGCAAACTGGGGACAATACAAAGCCTGGATTAGGTGCAGAAATCACTCGCGTGCTATTAACGATATTGAAATGAGCACCACTCAACAGCCCTCTCTCCCCTCATTTCATAGAGCTGCGGTGCAAGCCAGCCTGGCCCTTGCTCCAAATGTCAAACGTCACATCCACAGTCACAGTTCACAAAGTGGTCCATGAGATCAGACTCAGAGAGCCAGGGAAAGAGAAACAAGGGGGAAAGGAGTGTGAGAGAGAGTGATGAGGGACTGCAGGAGGCTGCTGGCCTGTCCTCTGGTCCCCCATGGCACTGTCCTGTGGTGCAACTGTGTGTTTGTGCAAACCCTGACAGGCCAGCTGATGCAGTAAAAGCACTGGTAGCCTGATCTCTACTAAATAAATAAATAAAAAATAAATACCAATATACTGACAGATATGCCCAACGGTTGCCATGACGACTGTGAACCCACCCCCTTAAATGCACTTGTGTGTGTGTGCTCGTGTGTGTGTGTGTGCGCGCGCGCCTCGTTAGTCCTACCTTGCATTCCTCCATGCACGTCCTAACCGAGTATGCATCCGTCTCATATTTCTGAACCAGCAGTTCAAACTCCCGGTAGATTTCCTCCGCCTGCTGGTCAAGAAGCTGATAAGCCCGGACACACTCGGTGCATTCATCCACCCCCATGGGCATATCCAGGGTGCAATTCACAACGTCCGGACTCGTAAACCCGTAAAACAAATCCAAAAGTGAGTAGGAATTACAAAAAGAAAGGTACAAATCGCTCAGATTCACGTACGCCAACTGTGTCCCCTTTTCCCCTCCACCGGAGAGGCCCTGGCACACGGTCTTCGCGTCCGTGAAAGTAAAGCAGTCTTTGGACAGGCTGTCTGGATGACAGGTGTCCATTCGCCACAGAGGTTTGGTAGAATTCCCTATAAAAATAACATCTTCCTCTCTGGCGAGGCGGTTGGGGTCAGGTGATGTTGGGATATGGTGTCGGTGGAGGGAGTTTGGGTACTCGCCCATGTCCGTATATGCAAGCCCCTCGTCCGACCGCTTGTCTCGGGTTCGCGTCAGTTTCGCCTCGGCGCAGAACCACAAGTGATCAGAGAGCAGGACGGTGATGAACAGCAGAGAGGCCAGCGACAGTCGCCATCTCTGGGCCCGCTCCGACTCGGTAAATGGCTTCTCGTTCTCTCGGGGTGCAAACCAGTATTTTAAGCCCTCATCATGCTGCCGACGCATCCAAGCACCCCTGGTCATATTTTAGGAAAGTGCTGCCCTGGCCGACTCCACCGCGGGGGCTGCTCTGCCACAATACTCATTGACTTGGGGGGAGACGGACTCCGGTTGGTTCTCCTCTGTAACGGTGGGGTGCCGTGCCTCCGCCGGTCCAGGGCGCTCCTCTATCGCGCCCGCAGCAATCGGTGCTATTCCGATCCAATTAGCGCGCCCGCACAGATTAAGCTTCGCGCTGCCGCATCCCGGTTCTCCATGGCTCTCCGGGGGGAAACGGCGTCCTCTTTGACCGCATGCCCCCCTCTCCCTACCGTCCCTCCCCGGGTTTGTTCTCTCGTCGGGGGCGCAGGGAGACCAGCTGTTGCGAGCCTCTCGGTGCTGATGCTGCGCGTCTGCCGCCGTTCGCTTTGCAGATTGACTTAAAGGAGAGCAACGAGCCCTTTCGATGCACGCACACTGTCCGGTGCTTGGGCGGAAAGCCTAGAATCCTTTCTCCCGTTGGCCATTGTCATCTTGGACCGCGGTTAAGTTGCCGCCATGTTCGTCTTGAAACACTTTTTCGGAGAGCTGGGTCGGTTTGCGTCATCTCCATCGTTGCGATAGCTCCATCGTTGCGCAGTGGCGGAGCAGCTTATTACCTATATGCACACAAACACACACGGAGACACATACACACACACACGCAGGGAGGGAGAGGGAGAGAGAGCACAGACACACATAAAGGTGGTTAAGGGTGTTTAGGCTATCCTCTCTGCTCTTCATGAGTAACAGTCCCCAAATGTTGTCTTGGCAGCACAAACACACACTTTTGGCGACATCTTGCTTTTGGTGCAGGATAGACGCGAGTCCATTCACAAGAACAACAATGCAGTTAAGACATCACTCTGACTGTTTCAGTCATTTACAATTCCAGCTCATGTGATACACGCAATGCAGGCTGCACATCCTCAAATGTCATAGTGTCTTTTAATACGTTGCCCAGAGGAGACGCAGGTGAAATGATTATTAGGGAAATTAGGTTTTGACAACACCTGAAGACTAGTCAGCCTCACAAGCAGCTGAGCAAGCACAGTTTGTACTTACAGGTTCAATAATATCATGTACCTGCTCCCTGCAAGTGGGTCCCATCTTATCACCTGTGTTGTGTTTGGTCAGTGGGTTTAAAACAAACACATGACTTACAGTGTGGCTCCATATGTAAAGCACCTGTGTGTGTGACAGAGAGAGGGAGAGGTGGGAGGGACAGGTAGTTGCTCTTAGGGTGCTGAAAGTAAATTACAGTATTTATCCTGGTCCTTAGAGCTACTAATCATTGTCAGTGTGCATGGCTTGGAGTACCACCAAAGAGAGTGTTGCCTAATGTTAATGGGCTGTATATTGGGGATAAGACAAGAGATGATTACCTGATTAATTTGTGCTTAAGGCAGGACGGGAGGCAGCTTCTTCTACAATTTGTTGTTGAGAGGGAAAAGTGCTCATCCAACACCAGTCCAATTAGTTTTAGTGCAGCCAGTGTCCCCCTGCCAAAAAATGGTGCAACAATATATTGAATAGTGATGGGAATTAAATGAAAATGTTTTATGTTGTGTTTTTTTTCTTTTTTTTTCCTGTGGGAGAGCAGCACTGAGTTTCAGCACCACGGACAGCTCACCATTCACTGTTGTCTGTGTGGCAGCTGCAGTTTACTTAGTTTAATGTTGCAGAGGTTTACTTTGTGAAAGTGCCCTTAAACGCAACAAAAAGAAGTGTTTATCCCTCTTGTTGTGCTGTTGGTGGCACTGTACCTTCCAGAGAGTGTCTAAAAGCTCAGTGTGTAGGATTCAGGGGGATATATTGGCAGAAATGGAATACAATATAGTTAGTATGGTGTTTTTTTTGGCATATAATCACCTGAAAATCACCTTAGAATGAGCCGTTTATATCTACAAAGGAAGCGGGTCCTCATCCACAGAGATCACCATGTTGCACCGCCATGTTTCTACAGTAGCCCAGAACACACAAACTAAACACTGGCTCCAGACCAACACATTCTCACTCCGACCTCGTCACATATTGACGTTTGGTCATGGACTTTCCACGTCCACGTACGACGTGCAAGGTACCCTGGGTGTGTTTGTTGTTGACATTCTGGGACACCGTGTCAAGTTCTGCCCGTTACATGCATTGTCTTCTTCCAAGATACACTTCTGTTTTCACAGGAAATGTAACATTTACATACAGTCTCTTTCAAAATAAAGGAACTATGTTGGCACAAGACCATGAATTGATGTTTTTTGTCCTTCAACAACAAACACTAATGGTCGGTTTAGGCAACAAAAACATGTGGTTAGGTTTAGGAAAAAAGAACAGGGTTTGGCGTTAGAATCTTACAGGACACAAACACTACTCTGTTGGATGACTGTCGATGTTTGTTGGACCCATCCACCACAGCCAGCCCGCCAGACTTGGACTTTCTCCACCTTAACTTTTGTCCTTGTCCTGCTGCATTTCCCTCTGACACCGCCAGGTGCCGTTAAACTCTAACGGCAACCAGCTATGTATCATGCCGACGTTAAAGGACGCCTTTTTATGCTGCAAGTCACTGCCCAAGCGCCGGATTTTGACAACTTTGGAGTCAGACTGGGCTCCCCAGACAGCCAGTGTTTGCTCTGTCTTTGAGGAGTAGTGTCGGGCAAACACAGATTTTTTTTAACATGAAATTGCTTCATCCAGTGTTTTTACTGGTTTAAATCACCAGGTTTGTTTGTGTTGGGGAGGAAGAGACCTCTGCGGATAATTAAGCTCCTCGTGAAAAAACCTCCTGAATATCTGGATCTTAAGTCGTCAATGAAAAAAGGTGAGCACACATTAGCAGGTGCTGGGCTAGCAGTGTAGGAGAAACACTGTTTTGTAATGTGAAACTACTTTTTCAGTGTTTTACCATTTTGAATCATCTGGAGTCTCATTTGTAAACATAGCGTATGCACAAGTCAGGGTCTGAAAAAGGTGTACGCCACTTCACATGCAAAAGTTGTGAGCTATAAAAACAGACTTGATGGAAGAAACGTTGACCCATGCTTACGAACATTTTGGAGACGGGAAATTGGCGACACAGATGGTGAGGTGGAAGCCTGACTGTAGACATTGTTGCATATTTTTTAGCGCACACCGTTTTTGGCTTTTGTGCATACGTACATTTTCAGTATGGATCGACACACTGTTTTCTAAGTGAGACCCCAGATCTGTTTGTTTTGTAGAAGAGGAGACCTCTGTGGGTAGTTTGGCTCCCAGTTAAATCATCCCCAACAATGAACACTAGGAATTCTAACCAGGAGAAGTTTTAGCTGCTGCAATCTGCAGTCCTCACCACTAGATGCCCTAAATCTCCCGAAATCTTCCACACTGGACCTTTAAGAGAGCTGTTCCGAGTGGAGGGAACATGACCCAGCACTAACGTGATTTGCTGATTTATCACCAAATGTCGGCAGGTGCAGCTCACACAAGGAGATCCGATTTGCGTGATGTTTTTGAACCCCTCGTTCTCTGACTCACCTCTGATTGTAACGGTGACTGAACAATCCGCCATGCAGGGCCTGGATTTTTGGTAGGAACATTGACTGAATTTGGAACAGCGGATGGTGTTGTGGCAAACATCTGTTGTGTCATTGCTAAGGATGCTTGAATGCTCATCATTCATCACTCATTGCTCTCACATATTATGTCACTGCAGGATGCTGTGATCATGCCTCGCGGGGATAGATGTCCTACTTCGGCTGGGATTGTCTAGTCTGCCTTTAACTGTAGTTAGTTGCTCAATTTCATGCTCTGTCTTTGACCCCGACTGTGTGTGTGTTTGTGCATGTGTGTGGCTGCCTGCCCCCCCCCCTGCACTGTTGGTAGACATATGGATATAGGGGACCTTGCCAGGAGTTTCATAATGCCGTTTCCAGATAAGCAATTTGATTGGTTCGAGCTGAACGCCTGACTTATGTCAGCTCCTGAGAGGTGGCCAATCAACAACATACGGAGTGTGTGGCTGGCACAGCAGAGAGTTGTCAGTTTCACACCACTCCCAACACTTTCCCTACCTGCGTGTTTGTTTGTGTATCCTTGTGTGTGTGTGTGTGTGTGTAACAGAGACAGAATAGTGTGAGGGCAAGAGTGAGACAGAGTAGAGAGACCTGAGACAGGGGAGAGAGAGCAAGAGAGTGTATGTCTGTGAGATGAATGCAGATTGCTGGCCCTTAAATCTGGAGCCATCACAGTAACAGTAAGGGCTGGCAGACATGACTCATCCGCTATCCATGCCAGGGAACGTGTGTGTGTTTGTGCGTGTGTGTCCTCCCTGAAACAACTGTACATACATGTGTTGAATCGATTGCATTATCTCGTTGTACTCGTGCAGTCGCTCCTGCTGAATCGAAGGTAATTTGCATCTCTTTTTCTATTTAAGTTTGTAGGAAATCAAAAGCAAATAAGTGTGTCATTCAGTATCAAAACCCCCTCTCATATCTATTTTTACATCATTGTTCTGTCTGGCTTGTCAAAGCTCAACAGTCTATTTATAAATGACTATTTAAAAATGCTTTATAAACAAATCCAAAATAACCAAGTGGAGGGTTCATTGCCTTTTTAGCACTCTGAAGTTTTTTAAGTCACTCTGAATCTGATCCAGCTATAAAAAGTAACCCAATTCTGTATTGTTATTTTTTTTGAGTCACACAGGAAGCTTAAACTGATGCTGACAATGTTTCCTCTTTAAACCAATCAATATTTCATGAGCATTCTAAGCTTTGGAAAGACCTTTTTGCACCCTGATGTTCACTATCTCATCATCACAATGTGTTTCCCCAGCCATCGGCATTCCTGACAGAGGGAGACAGCCAGGGAGGAGGACATAGGTTGTTGCTAGACTGAACCCAACGACAATCAGAGGAGGAGGAGAATGGGGTGAAAGGAAAGAGACAGGTGACATCAGCCGACTGTGCCAACTTGTGTCAAATCCACAACCTTCACACCTCCTGCGCTCTGTGTCAGCGTAGAAATGGACCTCTTTAAGTGAATCTGTCACTATATCTCTTTTCTTCTCCTGTTTGCCCTTCACAGCTGGCTTTAAGATGCACGCTCTTCATTCTCTTTTCCCCCTCCTCTGTATTTACCTTTTCCCTTTTCCCTCCTTTTTAATGATCTGTCAGCGTTTTCTTTCTCCTTTCTTGCTGCCAACGTCACTCTCCATCCTTCTCTTCTTCTCCCACTCAGCTGACCCTATTCGACTCTTCTGATATGACTCCTCTTTAAGCTTTTGCTGTCTTCCACTGTCTCTCAGTCTCACCCTCCTTCATCTGCCTGACGTCAGAGAGGAGAAAGAGACAGGCTCAGCCTCTCTGATTGGTCAAAGAAGACAGCACCCTCAGCCCTGGCTTACTGTCCTGAGTGGATGTTAGGATTTGACAAGGGATGTGTGATTTAAGGTTAGTGCATTATCCCACACAAGTGCAAGAGTGTGTGCACCTGCAAATATATGTGTGTGTTCTACGTTTATTTTGCCTACGTGTTCTGATGGTCTGAGTGTGTGCCACTGTGTTGATTTAAGGGATAGTATGGGTCTTTTGAAGCAGGGTTATATGAGGTACTTATGCATAGTCAGTGTATTATTATCATCAGGCAGCATGCCCTCAGTTTGGAGAAGCAGACAGGAGTACCGCCACTGAATCTAAACAGCGTACTCCTGTGAAGGGGTCAGCAACAAAACCTATTTAAGCCACCAAAAACATCTATATTTTCAGTTTAAGTGTACGCTATATTTAGATTCAATTTTAATTGCTTTACTTTGCAAGCAGACAACGATTTCTGATGAAGAACTGAAGTCGTTATGTCACTTTCTTTAAAGCCAGACTCCATTGGCAAAACTAATAATTTAACATTGCTAAACACAGGAGCTGCTGGTCTACCACTGCCTGAATCATTTTGTTTATTTGTTTTATTGTGTGACTTTGGTGTTTTAACGGGTTGGTTTGACTTCACCAAAGTCACACAATAACACAGACAAACTACAGATCAAGGCAGAGGTAGACCAGGAGCTCCTGTGTTCAGGGAGGTAAAATTACTGTTTTTGTCAATGGAGTCTGGCTTTGAAAAGAGCATACATAAGTTTTACTTTCCATTCAGTTCCTGTCAGAAAGAGCTGTCTGTTTGGGAAGTACTGAGCATGCAACTGGATAAATAAGACTGAGAGTTTGTAAAGGGATGTTTTCATATACAGTACTTGTTAAACATGGACCCCTGTGACTTCAACTCATCAAGAATTTTCTCAATTTTTGGATTTTTTAGTCACCATGAAGGCAAGCGAGCATGCATGCATAGTTGTCTTGTGAAATTCAGTGTAACAGGGTGAGTAATTAATGGTCATTTGCGGCGTGATGTATTCCTTTAACTCAAGATCCACAAGCTTTCAACTGCATCTCACAATCTAACTGAATCTAGCTTGGTCAGTCATCATGACGTAGCGTGAGTATGGAAATTTAGTCCTGTGATAACAGGTGATCATTAGTGTAATATTGATATCATAGTTGCACATTAAAATATTGTTTTTGCTGTATCTGTCCAAGCTTCAGCTCTTCAAACCAGCTGTAACCTTCATCGACTGGTAAAATAAAAATCAGAGGTATGCTTTATAGTTTTAGATTTTTCAATGTGCTTGTCTAACTTTTCACTCAGCCATTGATTTCCATATTATTTATGGTATGAAAATAAAAGTATTCTTGAAACCAGTCTTTTCCCAATATAGTCACATCACATCTCTTTTTATATCAGATATTTTATTACATTTATTCAATGTGTGCACTGCACTGCCTCACAACTGTAATATAACTTTGACACAAGCAAATGCATTGTTCACTGTGATGGATTACACAACCAAGAAAGTCCACCAATTGATTTCCAACTGTACAGAAAATGAATGGAAACCAATGGCTGCCTGGAAGGTGAATTTTTTTTAAACATTTCAGTGTAATTTTCCAAATAGCTGTAATGTAAACTGTACAAAATTCAGCATAAATGGGATTAGATACACAGATTCACTGGTACAATCTTGTATGCATGTGATAAAACAAATGGTCACTGTACAGGCTGTTTAATTGGTCACTGGACTCGAGGGGGGATTAGGCCAATGATGGAGATACCATCATGCAGTTCACCCTACCACCCCACCCAGCACCACCTCTGCTCCGCCTTAGGGCTTTACTCTCCTGATCGATTGGCTCACCCCATTTCCATTCCAGGAATCCCTCAGCGGTTTATCAACACAGCTCACTTTCCCAAGGACACAGCCTATTCCTATATCCATGATCCTGGATTCCTGGCCTATATTCCCACTGTGCAACCCGGATCTCTGCACTCACCCTCTCTCCATCTTCAAAGGAAATGTGCCTGTCAGGGAAGGTAGCTTATAGCCTGGCAAGGAAACATACAGAATACAAATACATAGCTGAGGGGACTTATGATAGACTAAAATCTACTGACGTTAAGAGCCTTGCATAATTATGCGTATTATGATGTTAGACTAGTAACTGAAACAGCGCATTTGTACCCTGTTTATGCCCTCTTGTAGCCTCCATCTGATCTGAAAACACTATCACAACGGTTATATGAAACACTGTTGAATGTGAGCATAACATTCCTGAATGTGTTTGTGCGTGTTAGGGTGTGTTTGTCTTCATCCTCTCTTACTCTGATGTTACATCACTGATGGCCCTGAGACTGTATCCTGATGCTCTCACAGTCTCTACTCAATCTCTTACACTGGGAATGATTGCTCTCTCTGGGAAAGGACCAGAAGGCTGTAGAAATGATAATCACACAGTGGGTTTAACTCTTTTTACTCTAACAGGCATAACAATTTCAAAAGACTTTGTCTCTTTAAGCAGCGAGTTAAATGCTTTTTGCACAAGATTTGTAATGTGAAGTTATCTTCAAGGTGTGGTTTGTAATTCTAGAGAAATAGTTGATTGTAGAGTCCCATTCCCTGGTCGTAAAATACCACCAGTATTGAGTTGGTAGTTTGAATTTTGGTGTGCATGTATGTCTAATTTTTAGCCATGCTAGCAGCACAGGTAGGGATGGTAATGTTCATCTGTCTGGTCCAGGCTGAAATATCTCAACTATTGGATGGATTGACATTTTGTACAGACATACATGATTCGCATATCATGAATACATGGCAATCATCTAACTTTTCCTCTAGTGACACAACAAGATGTGGTTTGAGTGAAATGTCGAATGGATTGCTATGAAATTTCCCACACACATTCAAGCCTCCCTGTGGTGTTTCCCTGACTTTCATCTTGCTCCACCTCCACATGGTGATGTTTTCCCAATCCACACTCTTTAAACTCATTAGTTTGTTATCTACACAGGTTACTTTCATTTATGGTCAACCATACCTGAACAATTCACATCACACAGCTGGCTTGATTTAGAATCTGATTATTTGCTTTTTAAACTTACATTGTTTAAAGTAAGTGTACATTATAGTTAGCAGCTCTGTGAGGGTGTGCTTACTGTAGTTGTTTGGGGAGGTCCCTTCCTGGTGGAGCAGAAGGCGTGGCTAAAGGCTGAGGATTCTTAAATCCTGGAGCCATCTCATTGGACCAAACCATGTGCTGCCATGTCATGGGGGGGATTTGGATTTAGTTAGTTTTGCTCTGTGTTTAGTTCTAGTTTGCTCCATTTTGGTGTATCATTTGGTTTGGCCAAGCCACTATATGTGCTCCCTCATGTGTCATTTTAACAGGTCAGTTTGTTCACTCAACACCTTGTTTAGTTATTATACTGAGTATAGTTATGTTATGTTGACCTCTTTTAGAGGCCTAGTTATTTATTTCTTGGTTTGTAATTTTTCATGCATTTTTTGGGCAAATAAAAACCCAAGAATTTGTCAACAACTCCTGTTTCTTTGTTGCCTCGCTGCTTGCTTCCTAACAACCATCAAGTCAAAATTCCAATGTGTCCGATACTTTTGTTTATGGACAAATATCAGCAGCACTACTGACGTTTCTGTCAGCTTCAACTGTACTTTGTGTTTATTGCAAATCAGCAAATGTTATTGTACTAACATGAAAAACTAAGATGGCGAACATGGTGTAACCCATGGATGTATTCAGAGAACTGGACGCAGCATTGGAGGAGGGGCGCCATTCTTTCCTGTGAAAGCTTCTCAGTGGTGCATGAAGCTGAAAATTTTTGACTTCCCCAGTATGAAATTACTGTGGAGTCTTTCACATCTTTGGGCCTGCATGGGTGTTAGCTAGGCTATGTGGCTAACTCCCGGTTTAGGCCCTTGAATGAGGGATAAAGTGATTCAATTGTGTGGCTCTTCTAGACTTTCAAAATGTTATTTGACCGAATGGATCAAATCCCGATAGTAAAACGAGTCATTGTGCGTGGAAAAATGTACCCACTGGTTTACAGACGTCTCCTTCTCGATGTAAGTCTATAGGACACTATGTCAAATCGGCTTCAAAGTCCAATGCTGTTCCAGGGGGCCATGTGTAAACATTATACCTAATGATGTCAGCATTTTCAGCAAAGACTGAGTTTAGATGATTCCCCAAAAGGGGGCACCAAAGTCAGAAATTATAGAATGCTACACAAAATGGCTTAAAGACAAGCTATTAGTTTGCTGCAATATTTTTAAAGTAACCAGAGATATGTACACAGTTTTATCAGGGGGTGATCTTGGATTCATGGAGTGTCTTGATCAACACACCATGGGCCCTCTTCCTCCAGATGGAAGGAGTAGGCCCCTGTAACATCAGCTTTAGCCCTAGTGTAAACAGCAGAAGGCAGGATTTACAGGAACTCCAGGGCTGAGACTGAGACGCCGCACTCCAGCAGAGAGAGCCCAAAGGGGTTTTGTCACCAAGCATCCCTGCTGTCAACACCAACCTGAGCTGAACCTACATAACCTTCCCCGTCTGTCTGTCTATCCTCCTCTCCAAGTCTCTATCTGTACATTAAGTTCAGCTGGTGGCTTAAAAATAGAGATCAAACTGATTTGAAGTAGCTGTTCTTCTGCACAGAGCCGTTGATATCACTTGAGCTCAGTATTCCTCATGATGTGAGCTTACATAAAAATTTCATATACTGAATGTAATGGGACAACAGATAGAAGGCCTTGGATGAACCATTTATTAATGCAAAGCATGGTAAAGGCTCAGTGTGAGAGCAAGGAAAATGAGCCTGGCGTTTCTAAATGCATTTGCCTCTCACTAATCTCTGCTGTCAGAGAAAAGCACCTCCTGATGAAAGGGATATGTCTGCTCCTGGATCCAACAGGAAAGTGGGGGGAAAAATGCGCATTTTGAAGAACTGGGAGTGAAGTCAAATCCAGGCTAACATGGAACCTGAGCAGCATCCAGCGCCGAGATCTCGTCACCTCTCTTCTTGTAGGAGTGGTGTGTGTGTTCACAGGAATAAACGTACAGCAGCTACTACCCAGATTGTGCCTGGGATGGGGCTGGAGAAAGGCCAGGGTAGCTCTGCTCCAATCCCCCAGCCTCATCTCTCCTTCCCTCTCCTCCTTTCTTCCGCTCGGAGTGTTAGCGTGCTGAGCCTTACAACATCACCAAGCAGTCCCTGCCACTGTGTTATAACACAGCTCACAGGGCTAATCACACTGGTACATACCAATTTCTTCTCTTCAATTTCTGTCTCAGTCATGTCATCACTGTCTTACTGTGTAATTGCAAAAATGATCTGCATTGGAAATTGCTTAGATCAGATAAAATATAATCAGTGAAGGTGATTTATTTTACAATTAAATCTGCTGTTGCTGATTTTTTTTTTTTTTGGCTGCCTTTCATTTAGCGTTTGACCAGCTTTGTTTCATATTTAGCCTTGCAAGCGACTCCTGTCTTAGTGCCATATGCTGTCAGTTGGTTGGTGGCTCCACCACTCTGGTACAGACCAAAATATCTTAACAACTATTCAATAAATTGCCATGACATTTTGTGGACACATTAATGGTTCCCAGAGGATGAATCCTAATGACTTTGGTGATCCCCCGACTTCTTTTCTAGCACCACCATGAGGTCAAATGGTCCACTTAGTACATGAACTATTACAACATTTACAACATGAAATGAACCAAAATTTTGTGCAGTAATTATTGGCTCCCAGACTATGAACCCCAAACTTTGGATATCTCCTCCAGCCCCCACATAAGGTTCAAATTTGTAGTTTCAAGTGAAATGTCTCCACAACCATGAAATTTGTACTTTGTATTTAGTGCTTATTAGCAAATGTTCATATGCTAACATGCTAAACTAAGTTGGAGAACACGGTTAAGATTATACCGCCAAATGTGAGCATTATCATCGTAAACATGTTAGCATGTGGACCCGTTGTGCCCCAAACACACCCTCACAGAGCTGCTGTTGGCTGTAGACTATAAGTCTTGGTTTAATGTAGCTCAGTTCCTCACGTACCACTCTGTGTGGCATCCTTGTTTGCAAATTAAGCCAAGGTTCAATCGCTATCTAATCTAGTATGCAAGGTGGGGCGTTCTGTGTGCGAGCCCGGGCCCGTATGGCACTGTGCTGTACTCGGCCTAAGCCCTTACTCTGCGTCATCTATCTCATCGCACAGACTGGCCGACCTCAGATGACTTTGCAGACACACTCTGCAGTCTACCAGTCACGTGCGAATCTCTCCCTCTCTCCCTGTGGTGGCTTGTTCTACTTCTGATCACAGCACACATCTGTGCTTCTCCTGGCAATCTGAAATCTGCGCCTAAGTGAAACAATCAAAGGAGGAGTGCCATCCATTAGCGACTGTTCACAAGTTGTTTTTCAGATGCGCCACTGTAAATTCAGTTAACCTGGGGCCATGTTAAATGTAAAGATCGTGTCACCGTTAATTGTGTTATCCGCCTATTTGCAGCTCTGCTAACTGCTCCCTAAAAGCTACTTTGATGTGAGGGATGCTTGCCTCCTCTACAGCAGCACAGTCACAGCACACACACACACTTGTGACCTCCTTCCTTCTTAAACAACCACCCTCTTTTCTCTCCTGGACACTTATCCCTCTCTCTCCATCAGTCATGCTCCTCTCTGTGAGGCTCTGTAAATATCCGCCACAGACAGAGTAAAGTTCAGCAAAAGGTCAAAAGTGATAAATTCTGCACCGGCACTGTCGACTATGTATCAGTGTAAAACCAGAGTTTAAGAAAGCACCCAGTGTTCCATCTCAGTGTATCGGGGTTTTATCAGTTGAGATGATAAGACAGCAGTAACATGATCCACCCCCATTTTTCTAACACCTGCCTATCAAGCATGTAAACCATTACTGTAACCATTAAACAGACCCTCTCAGCAATGAGCCATGGAAGAGCATCAATCCTGTTCACCGTGGTCCTCTAGGCTCGCTGGAGCTGTGATGCATTGCACCACCGAGATGCTCGATTCAGAGGAAGGAGACCAGAGCAGAATAAATGATATGCTGAAATTATGGCTATAGTTAAATCAATCAGTTGGAGAAGATCGGCATCATTTGATTTTGCAAGCTCCCATCATGCAGCGGGGCTAATTTATGGGGTCACAGTGGGGTCATGGCTGTAGCTGCAGTGATACACTGTAATCAAGCCAGGGTCCGCAGAGCCGAGGCCTGGGGAACATAAATCAACTGCCTCTACTGCTGGGTGGTGGACTAACACACACATGCGCGCTCTATCTTTCTCTCACGCACAAAGTGGGACAAATAAGGTGTAACTCATTTATCCAGGTATCATTCGCTGCCATCAGGATGCACACGTTCACACACAGATACATAACACTCTGCTCTCTGCTAATTCCTCCCATTAACAGTGACATTTAAAGATATCTCCCCAGTGCACAGCCGCCAGTGTAAAGTACCTTTTCATTAAGCTCTTATTGTGTGGGCCTCAGGGGTGAGTCGGGGAGGTGCCTGGGACTGTGTGTCTCCCTGCATGTGTGTGTGTGTGTGTGGGAGAGGGCGACAGAAAGAGAGCACAAGCGACAGAGAGAGACAGAACAGCTTGAAACAGACAACAACTAGGGGTCAAGTGTGGAGATGAGAGACGAGGAGCGGACTCGGTGATATACAGTCCAGATTCACAGGTGGAAACTGTTGTCTTTAAATCACAAGGCTCCCTGAGCAATGGCTATTACGCTGACTTACTACAGGGTCACACAACTGAAAACGAGGGGCTATAGGAAGCAGGACACATATATCACAACATGAACTTCTACGTTGGCCCTCCCTCAGTCACTCTTGTCTCTTACTGTAGTCCCCTTTCACACAGCCTCCTCTGTGCAGCCATTTATACCTGGGGACTGACTGTGTGTGGGTAAATATGCCTTGAAAACCGCATGCTGTGCCATAATTACTCCCAGGTCATTTAATCTGTCTTTATAGCAGCCACCTTATGTAAGTGGTATTTGATGTGTACTGTATTTGATGGATAAATAGCAGCACTGGTCAGTCAGTCTAGTGTGTACGCAACAAGCTCTTAATGGGATTGATAGCTGTTAAACCTGTGGTGCCTACGAAGCATTGTTTTGGTGTTAGTAGACTTATTTGCCCCCAGCTGAGCTATTAGTCTTTATTTGCAACACACTTCTGCAGGATCTCTTTAGAGCATGACCTGCTGACACACAGTGATGAATAAGTACCTTCCTCTCCCACTTACATCACATGAAGCATTACTTCCAAGCCAATGATAGCGTGCATTAGTAAATTACAATGGGCCTCATTCACTGATAGACGCGTAGAAATGTTCTTACTATGCACATTATATAAGTATGCACACAAAATTGCTGTTGAATTTATGACACATTTGAACCAGCTAGTTTTGTTGTTAGAATCATTCTAGACTGATGGAAATTTGCTCGCTATTTGCAATCAGCACACTGCCACGCCCCCATTTCTCTAGATAGGGCTCCCACACATTTTTCACCAACAAACTTTCAAACGTTATGCATAACTTTTCCAAAATATTTGACCCAATTTCCATAGCTTAATATAAGTCAACTGAAACTGATAGGCCTATTGACTGTTAAAGGCATACATATGCACTTTCCAGGCATTTGTGTATAAGTAAACTGCATGTGCTCACTAACTTTACTCGCTCATTAGACTTTCCAGCAGCCAGCTAGCTGCATATGCCAGCAGACCAGACTCACACATACAGGTAAATTGTCAAGGCCGTGCTCCTTTTTGGGGATAGAAAACCAAAGACCCTATAGATGTCAGTGCAATATGGTTTGTGTTTGGATTAGGGCTGCAGCTAGTGATTCATTATTGATTGACATGTGTCTTAAACAACTAATTGGTTTCCTTTCCTTATTATTGCTTAAATTGCTACTACTGTTACCTGCCATTACAACAGACATGTTTGGGGATTATTATGAGCATATTTTAGACAATGCCAAAACATTCTGTTAATTCCAAACCGTTTCAAGGCCTGGAAAACAGCTTTTCTAATTTCATAACTTTCCGAGGAATTTCATGACTGTAGGAACCTTATCTGTAAAAAAAAACATGTTTGCCCAGAGGCACATCATTGAGAAAGTGGTGAAGTTATTTCTGTGCACATATTAAGGCCCTGACACACCAGTGTCGTATTGTTGGCAAATGTCTGTGAATGTCTTGGCAGTCTGAACAGCTGATAAGCCACTCGCCAGTCTCTTCAAACATGCTACATCCATCTATGAAGATGTGCTCTCTTGTGAAGGCATGGGCTGCAGTGTCTTCCAGCAAGGCTAGATATGCCATCTTAGCACCTGCTTGGAGGTGCTAAGATGGATCAGAATCTCTCTGGATGCCTGACTGTTAATTATACTAGTAATAATAATAATTTCATGGCACTAGAAATAGGAGTAGCCATCACTAAAGGCAATCAAAACAAAATACTGTTACATCTCAATATGGACTTTCTCATAAAGTCCACTGTAGGTAATTTTTATGGTCAGTTATTTAATTATGAGGATAATTCATGAGGATGAAAAGGTGTCAAAAAAGTGCATGCATTAGTAAATTAATGGTTCAAAATGTTGTTTATTAAAGCCCATATAATGACCTCAGTTTCACTGTATATGCATTTAGGTAAAAGGTGTGTTAACATTTTATAATGCAGCCTGGCTGTCATCATTGGTATGCACATGGTCTGAGGCAGTTGTAAATTAGTTCAAGGAGTATAATCAAATTCAAGTAAGAAAATATTGATGAATCCCAGACACATGCTTCAACATTCATATGCATGGTTTATGTTAAGCACAGATTTGTGCGTACACACTGTTTGTGAATGACGCCCATTATCATATACTTCATTGTAAGCTAGAACTGGGACACTGGGTCACTTTTTAAAGTTGAATATTTTAATTATGACAATAATTGATGGGGATGAACGGCCTTCAGATGAGTGCATTCATCAAATTGTTGGTTTTAAATATGGTTATCTTTAAAAGCTTTTTTAATGAATTCAGTTTTAATAGCTGTGCATTTAGTGAAAAGGTCAGTGTTTACATCATTTGTGTGTACACATGGTCTGAGGCAGTTCTAAACTTGTTTGTAGAGCATTAACGAATTCAAGTAAGAAAATATTGATTAATCCCAGATTTGTGCATAAATCATTCATAAGCACAGATCTGATACGCACTGTTTGTGAATGAGGCCTATCGTGTGTAGGCTACAAGAACCCTCACTCCATTGCAATGCATGTACAGTAACATTCTTGTATACTGTGTGAGCTTCAACTTAAAGATGATCTATTTTCTAAGTGCTCTAGATTTGTGAACTTAAGCTTTTCTACTATCCAAACCCCACTGATTGGCCTTACTGTTTACTAAAGGTCAAAAACCTAAATTTAGAAGAAGATTCTTTACTGTCCCCTTTTAAACCTATCAGATTTGCTCATAGCCATACCCATACAAACCCACACTTGCATGCACAAACACACTTATTAAATGAGAAATGAAAGATGGCCTTTCCGTCCCCACAGGATAAAACAGTAACCTTTAATGTGGACCACAACCCTGTCTTTTTCTACTGGCGACCAGGGTCCACATGTCCTCTGGTATCAGCTCATTCAGGACTGATGTCCCAAAACATCTCAATCGATCACTTATTACTGATCTGACTGACCTTCACAAAGTGACTGAGCTTTCTCTAAGCTGAGTGAATTTGCTCCCTAAGTGGAGAGCGGTTACCGACATGACCCTATATGCACTCAAATTCCTCCAGCTTACCCCACCTTTAGAAACCTCTTGACTTCCCTCAGACAATGTGGCTGCATTTTTCAAGGACAGTGGGTTCTACTTCTCTGCAGAGACTGAAGTCTCCACAGGCTAAATTGAACACATTGTAATTACAGCATGCCCTTGATATTGCACTTTTTCAAATAGGGCTTGCTGCTGACACTATTTCATGGTTACACCACCTTCAAAAAGAAAATGTCCTTCACAGGGAGACGTGTTTAGGCTTTTCCCAGTGTGATGAGCTCTGGACACAAGGTAGCTGGTACTGCATTACTGTAACTGGGATTAATAATGATGATAACGATGATGGGGATTACTGCGGTGGGGGCAGCTGAGGTGGTTATTGCCCATGAGGAATAGTTTGACATTTCATGAAATATGATTATTCGCTTTCCTGCTAAGAGTTAGACAGGATCGATACCACTTTCATGTCTGTAGCTGGAAACAGCAGGTGATTAGCTCGCAGCATAAAGACTGGACGCAGGAGGAAAGAGCAAGCCTTCGTACCAAAGTTCAAATATGGGCTTCAGCTACCAACAACTAAAGCTCACATGATGATGAGTGAACTTTAGAGGTGCTGCAGCCAAGCTAGCTGTTGTCCTCTGCCTCTATTTTATTGGCTATTATCTAATTGCCTCCTGGCTTTAGCTTCATGCTAAATGCACAAGTAATAAAAGTGGTAGATCTTCTGATTGAGTGTCAAACTACTCCTTCAACTGAATGCCTTTGACAGACATACTGTGTGTCTGTCTGTCCCGGGAGAGGGATCCCTCCTTTGTTGCTCTTCCTGGCTTTTATTTTTTTCTGTTAAAGAGATTTTTTGTTTGTTTTGTTATTTTTGTATCACGGATCTAATGATTGCAGGTGCAGTATGCTGTACAGATTGTAAAGTCCCTTGAGGCAAATTTGTCATTTGTAATATTTGACTATATAAATGACATTTACTTGACTTGATTTGACAAAAGCTGGCATTTGTACTTGTCTCAAAAAATAAACACTTGAATCGCATTAACAAACCACTTGAAGGCTGCTTGATTTAGCAAGTCTGGCAAGTGATGTTACCACTGTGGAGGCTGTTCAAGGTGTCTGGCAAGCCAAAGAAAGCCTTCTGTGAAAGTCATCTTTTTTATCTTTATTTTTGGCACAATGGCCAAATGCACGGTGGCCCTGAAAGCTCGACGCACTGTAAATAGACACAACCAGACGAGAAACATCTTCACCAGCCTGATGACACACAAAAATATTTACTTGACAAACAGAAATTTGACAACACATTTAGAAAAAGCACTGCAACAAGCTCACAACAGAAACTGTTTTTTGACATGAGAACCAAGGTGACGCTGTGTTGGGCTCGTCACCCATACTGCAGCCATAAATATACAATATACAACATAGTACATAGTACATAAGTATACAGTTATACCAAACAAAAATGCAAATCATCATGCCTTTAATAAGGCCCAAAATCTGATGGAATATCCTGTTGGCTTTTTGTTTGGGGAACCAGGTTGACGCTAACTTCTGGGTCGGCCTGGAAAAAAATGTCATCTCTGCAGCACTCTATGAGCAACAGGCCAACTAGGTTAACAGCAGATCTGCAATCTGCAATAATATTTAAATCACAGGATTACAATGTTTAAATAAGACAAAAAAACCCTTACATTTCTGGTGACTGTCCAGCAACACTGACAGATAGCTGACTTTAATTACTTCATAAGCCGAAAAACCATGGCAACTACAGGTGTGTCCTGGCCGTGTGCAACATTTATTTGAGTCCCCTGCACAAAGTTGCTAAGCTTTCTTGCAGTGCTTTTTCTTATTGCTGCGCAGGTGTCACCACACTGATGTTTTTGTGTGTCAAGTTGGTAAATGTTTTGTAAATGCTCCATGTGTGATGTCAAGTCAGTGAAGATGTTTTTTCATTTACTTGTGTTGTAGGCTTTGACCTCTCAGAGCCACCATACAAATATTCTTATTATTTATCTCTATCATCAGAGGAGGTTGGACAAGGAATGGGAAATTAGCGATGGCTTAGATAAGATCATCCACACTCTAAAGATGCTGCAGGTATGATAGATGCATTGTACGCAAAGTGGTGACCACTCCTCCTTAATGTCCTATCAGGGTGAGTATACTAAACACAGTGAGGAATGGGAACAAAAGGAGCCACAAGTCATGTGAAGTTTACATCATCATTACACATAACCTGGCACCTCTTTTAAATCCAGTGCTACAGGAAACCATTTCCTGTCCCTCTGTGTTGGTGTTACATCTCACTTGACTGAATTGCTTTAGTTTGGGATGGCTCTTTTGTTTCCCTTAGACTCCAACTCCTCACCACTGCATGAACTTTATCAAGACAGGTCCTGAATTTCACAGAGGGCAACACACACATGCACATATGCACAATCCTATACCTGCAAGTTAATTGGAGTAACAAATATCATGATAGGTGTGACAGAAGGTTTATTTACAAGGGAAATGAGGGAAATGTAGCCTTTATTAAATGTCTGCCTCTTCACCACAGGAGGTCTCCTAATTGCTGCCTGAGACATACAGCAATTTCCAGCCAATTTATTCTTGGCAGGTATAGCATATAGGGCACTCTTTGCTGCAGGTACGTCTGCCTATTTCACTTAGCTGATTAGGCCATCACTGTACAATGCACAATCTCATTAAACCTTGTTGACTGACACTAGAAAAGAGCTACAGCCAAAAGAGCTACAGCGGCTTTTGTTTTGTTGATTATGAGTGAGCATAAAAGGGGAAAAAGCAGTTTAATGCTCTGCTGTGACATGTAACTCCTGGATGCATCTGAGATGTGTTTAAAATGAAGAGTTGCCATTATGTAGCTGTCCTCTCTGACTCAAAGCAATGCTCTGTCTCCAAGGTGACAACACATTTACATTGTAGCCATGGACACCACATCTATCACCCTGTGCATGGCATTCAGTGTGACTTGCAAATCAAAGAGGCATCACTCATGATGATGTCAGATGAGCTCGACCACGTCTTTCACAAACCCAGCGAAAAACGCAATGATAGCAACTCTTACACACGAAGATATAAAGTCGCAGCACCAGTCAGAAAAGATGCTGACTGACAGAGAAATCAATGTGTATCAATTGCTCGGCCATTGGGTGCCTGGCGTGAGGTGAATGACAAGCATGTCCTCTGGCCTGATGATATCATATTCCCAGCGAGGTCATCACAGTCACTCCTCATCCTGTAGCAGCTCTGAATTTGTATTATTGAGCTCAGGCCCTCCAGCTGTTTGGAGTGCTATATTTCAAGTAATTGAGTCGTGGCATACGAGGGTTGAGCCACAGAGTGTGCGTGTGTAAGTGTGTATGAGCGTTTGAGCGTGTGTGCGCAAGAGTGCGTGTGTAATAGATGTTTTGACTGGCATGTCAAAGGTAATTGAGTCGTAGGTAAGAGAGAGTGAACTTGCCAGCTGTCAGTCTCTTATGGTATAAACTGAATCCATCAGAATGCAGCACTCCCTGTTATTAGCTTCTCCCTCTTTCTTTAAACAGAGTCTGAGCAATGAATGGAGTTTGAACATGGACATAATCTTAAAGCCAATCTGTTCCAGTTGAAATAAATAAATAAATAAGTGCAGTCCTTTGTTCTCATTCCTCAGTCTGGATGATTTAATTCAAATAAACAATTTTCCCTTTAAAGGCCATTTTCCAAGTAAATTCTCACATAAAGTAGAGTTCTGTGAACAAAAAGAAAAAGAATAAACATCTGCACATTATGCCAAAACCTCCTCTGTTGGTCCTTGTTGTGTGAAATGTGAAAAATACAATACCCCTGAATGTGAAATCCTGCAGTTTGCCTGGTAGGTTGTCCGCAAGCCAACAACAAAATACAGATTATTTACATTGAGATAGCTATTTGACACAAAGAGTATACAAGTGGATTGAACCAAACTTCAAACTGTAAAACTAGGCAGAGCTGATCAAATATAAACCAAGATTTTGTTTCTGTAGCACCTATTTCTCACCTAAAATGCCTTCACAATCATATTTTAGTGCACCGTTTGGCTGTGATACAAGAATTTGTGATTGGAAAATTGGCACCATACTCTCGCCTGTGTTGAAAAAACAGAGGCTGAAGAAAATGACATCAAACAAAAAAACTAAGCAGTGCTTATAATGAATGAATGCCTTTATTGTCATTGCATGTTCACATACAACAAAATTTGCTATCTTGGGGTATTGTTCATGAGTGAGGGTAGAATGGAACGCGAGATGGATCGGCGGTTTGGTGCGGCTTCTGCAGTGATGCGGGCGCTGCACTGGACCGTCATATTGAAGAGGGGGCTTTCGATTTACTGGTCCATCTATGTCATAACCCTCACCTATGTTCATGAGCTCTGGGTAGAGACCAAAAGAATGAGATCGCGGATACAAGCAGCTGAAATGAGTGTCCTCCGTGGGGTGGCTGGGCTCAGCCTTAGAGATAGGGTGAGGAGCTCGGAGTAGAGCCGCTGCTCCTTCGTATCAAAAGGGGTCAGTTGAGGTGGTTCGGGCATCTGATCAGAATGCCTCCTGGGTGCATCCCATGAACAGGCGCATCCCACTGGTAGGAGGCCCCGGGACAGACCCCGAAAACGCTGGAGGGATTACATATCTCATCTGGCCTTGGAACGCCTTGGGGTCCCCCAGGAGGAGCTGGAAAGCGTTGCTGGGGAGAGGGACATCTGGAGTGCTTTGCTTGGCCTGCTGCCCCCATGACCCAGCCCCAGATAAGC
Organism: Cephalopholis sonnerati; assembly: GCA_019142605.1. Classification (NCBI taxonomy): domain Eukaryota; kingdom Metazoa; phylum Chordata; class Actinopteri; order Perciformes; family Serranidae; genus Cephalopholis; species Cephalopholis sonnerati. The sequence goes on from JAGQAX010000012.1 coordinate 26,239,406, forward strand.
AGATGAAAATGGATGGATGGCTAAAATGTGATTTAAAAAAAAGATAAATAAGATGCTATAAAAAAGGACGATAAAGATAAAGTGCATATGCAGTTATTGTACATCTGTCCAGGGTAGTGCAATTTAAAATTGTTGTTGTTGGAGGGAGGGGGATTAGGGGGAGAGAGCTGTGGGTTAAAAACTGTTCCTCAGTCTGGAGGTGCGGCACTTCAGGACCCTGTAGTGTCTTCCAGAGGACAGCAGTGTGAGCAGGTGGTAAAAGGGGTGAGTACAGTTTTTGACAATCCTGCAGGCTCTCCTGTGGCAGCGAGACCTGGAGATGTCTTCAAGGAGGGGCAGGGGGAGTCCAATAATTTTTTGTGCTGTGTTGACCACCCTCTGGAGAGCCACCCTGTCTGCTGCAGAACAGTTCCCATACCAAGCCATGATGCAGTACCTCAAGATGCTCTCCAGGCATTAAATCACACACAAGTGGGAGCAGTTATTGGTCCGGTGCAGTGTAGTGCATTCTGATAGCTGTAGGTTTCCTATGTCTTGAGAAAATTGAGTACTACACTCCTTTTTCTCTGTTTTCTCTGGTCATGTAGCACCAGTTCTTAAAAAAGTATTGGTAGCCTACAGCTTTATCTGACTGAATACAAGTGTGCTCCATCTAGGGTTTTGATGCTGACTTTGACACAACCAAATCTAACCAACAAACCTCAAGGACAGAGCTGAATGGCCAACAGCTTAGTCTGCCCATAATCTGTCTTTCTCCTTCAAGGTCACACTGACTGTGAGCAAGATGTTCAATACAGCAATACTGATAGTGAAACTGGGAAGAGGGTGAAAAATCAACAAGTAACATTCAAATGTGTATTTAACAAGCCTTTTGCTTCATGGCCCACATGTCAAGTTTTAATTTTTTTTGAAGAGTTTGGGAGGCCATTATGATTGTATGTAAAGTCACTGCCAGTGCAAGAACAGACAATCAGTCTGCTCAAATCCTTAGTTAGCGTGCCTTTGTGAGTTTTGTTGAAAACCTTATACAGTACAAGCAATTTTCAGAGCAGACACTGAGTCATTCTCCAAGGTAAAGGAGAAGTGAGATGTTGTTCATCCTAAAGACTGACATGCTTACTGTCCTTGCTGTCCATTCATCAAGGGACATTTCATTCAAAGAAATTTGTCTCAGCACACTGTACTTGTGAGCAGTGTTATGGCAGTTACATCGGCAATTTGATCCATTTACGTGAAGAGTGACATGTTTCAATTTAGACTCCATCCAAAAATGTGTCTTTATTGTCTGCTGTTGAGATCAGAGCTGCAGGGTCATGTAGTCTCTCAAGTTATAAAATATATTAGGATCATGATTTATGAAACAATTACAAACAGTCTTTACCTTTGAGATACTATTTTGTTGGGATCAAGCTTTCTAGTGACCAGTGCTGACTCTTGTAGGCCATCATCAACATCAGCTTTAACCTTTTTTTTAACCTGTAAAATTACAACCCTTACTTGGTGACTTTTCTGGATTATATTCTCTCCAACAGCAGCACCTGGTGGGCAAAAATCAAACAGCACATGCAGTGGTAATTGATTGACTTTCAGTTGGACCACTCTTTTTAACACCCAGTGTGTTGTGTTGTGCAAGATACAGTGTTATAGATATTATATGATAGATATTAGACATTAATAATAATTTCTGCTTTCTCTATTGTAATATCTCAAGATGCTGCAGCACTCTTTAAAAGAAATGATGCTGATCGTATTTTCTAGAAAACTGTAAGGAAGTCATTAAGGGACAGTGGAGGCATTTTGGTTCCTGGAGTATATTTTGACTCTAGCTGTGATGAGATCAAGGTTAAATCATGGGGGAGCAGTTTATGGATCTGCATGATACTTGTACCTGGAGAATCAGATGTGATTCAGGCCTGGGCTCTAAGATTATGACAGGATTGTGTGACAGGAGAACTGTCAAAACAGCTCCTCGTGAAGCATTGGTTGACTCTGATAGGTCATGGAGATTGTAACCCAACCCAGAAAGTGCTACAGTCCTGCTGGGAAAAGGGAAACTGCACTAAAATCAATGTAAATATTGCTGGACAGAAGATGCAGCAGCAAGAAACTTCAAACTATGCAAGTAGATTTGACATTGCTTCAGGTCAAGGCAAAAAATAAAAGTGCGGAATTAGTGAGTGAGATTTAGAGTTATAAGGAATGTAAATATACGGACTGTATGCAGGTTTTTACTGACAGGTCGAAAGATCTGATAACGGATAATACATGAAGTGTAGTTGCAATTTGTAAAGGGTTGAAATCTGCAAATAAAACTGCAAATAAACTTCAGATTTGTTGGAAAGGGTGTTTACATACTGTGGTGTTGCCAAATAAAGTCCTTGTCTGTAGTGACTCAGTCTCTGCTCTGTCCAGTCGTAGGTCAGGTGCATCCAATAATCGCCAGGAATAACCATTCAAAATTATGGCAGTACACTCACAGTTGGGCACCTAGGTCACATTCATCTAGGGTTCCTGCTCATACAGGCATTCTGGGTAATGAGAGACAACCATGTTGACCTTTAAAAATCAGTGGGAAAGAGCATTGTGCGGAAACAGAGTGGGTATTGTGAAAAATAGGGGAGGAAATAGAAAAGATGAGATAATAATGACTGCACTAAGAATGGGGCATCTTCAATGACACACTTTGAATCGTAGGAAAGCATCAATCCCGTACTTGTGAACATTGTCAGGATTCCAAAACATGGAGTATAGTGGAAGTGGACATGGCAGAGGATGTTTATTCAGCTTGCTAAGGAGAACAGGACTGATGGGGAAAACATGCCAAGTCAGACACTGTAGGAGTTTACTAGCTCCACAGGATGGCAGTAATGCAGCACTAAGGTTGCCAGCTGCTGGTACACCTCAAAGAAGAAGAACCTTTCTTTCTTTTTTGTTCCTAACTGAACTTTTTTTAAAATTTATAAACATCATGGCTTAAGGATCTTTGCGTTCAATCAATAGGTGCGTACCAAAAAGGCAGAAAAAACAACTCATGCAAACAAGGCTACTGTTTTTTTGTTTGTTTTGTAAATCACATGCTGTTATAATGCTACAAAGTTCCACTGCATTTTTATTTTTCATGACTTTAGGGCTTTTTTTTTTAATAAGGAAGGAACTTATTATGAAGTACAGTTAACTTAGGTTTCACTTCAGTATACAGGGGATTTGTGTATATGAATTTTTCCAGGAATGAGAATGTTGTTAACCAGAAGGCAAAAATAAATAAATAAAATAATATTGCCATGAGTCCATAAACAATGTCCTTTAGAAATAAGTTTTCAAGTTGAAGAAACTTTGTGCAAAGCCAGTTGTGTACATGCTTCAGAATACATATGTTGAAAGAATAAATGATTAGTAGTTTCATTATGGTATCACAAAATACACAATTATCAGTTTTAATTCCAAATTTGCTGTCGTTATACTTCATTGGATGGATACCCTTTACTTAAGATTTTAAAATAGATTTATTTTGCTTTGGGAGTGGAACCGGAACCTTTGTTTCTAGCGCTGAGCTCAACACGGAACTCACGAAGGCTACACCAGTAATGCTAACCAGCTGTACAGCTAGCCTCGCCGGTTCTTACTGACAGTTATTCACCTTGCGTCCTCACCAGCTAACTTTCACTGTTATTTACTCAACTGCTTCCGAGCTGCATGACAGTGGCTGTGCTAGGTGTTACTGTTTTGCAAAATATTCATGCAGCTGAGGCGCTGAAAATGAGAGACGGGTGAGTATGTAGCTACCTTGCTAACCACTGAAAGATAGGTGGCTAAAATAAAACGGTATAACAAAGCTGATAGCACTAGTAGCTATGGGAGTAAAGGGTAGCTTGATAGTTAGCATGCCTGTTACGGAGCTAACTCGCAGCTAAGCTAGCCAACGTCGATTTTGATAGGGATTAGTGTGGTTTAATGGACGGTCACTTCAAAGCTTGGTGTTTCACCGTCACGGAAACAGCTTGTTTTGACAGTTCAGAGATAGATTGCTTAGTGATAGCTGTCGCTGACGTTAAATGGTAGTTAAGATTAGCTGGCTAACGCTATCTGTCAAAGCTTTCTTGACGTTAGTCGCAGCTAACAGCTAACGTTAACTGTTGGTTACGTTTTCACCAGGCTGGCAGCAGCTGTCACCATCTCTTCCTTGTGGGTGGGGTCAAGACATTTTCAGTCTTGTAATATTTATAATTTTGTCCTCAGATTGTACCCAGCAACGTAAACGTCAGTGTAATGTTTTCTCTTCGTGGGTGCTCATCCCTGATCCTGGAGAGCTACTCCACTGCATAACGTTACTCTCTGGTTACAGCTGTTTCTACACTGCCCACACCTGCTAAGGTGAAGTTGAGGGGTTCAGTTCATCAAGAGTTGGTGCCTACCAGCTGTTGAACTGGCTAAACACCCCTAAAACACATATACAGGAGTAGGTGCAGCAGGTTTACTATGCTGTACTGGGGCTCTCCAGCGCCAGGCGTGACCACCAGCTCCATCTGCTTGAAAAAACACTCACACACAAGAAATGGTTGGAGCTGATTGTAATTGCAGCTGTGCAAGGCACCAAGTCAGTATTTTGTGGACAATCTGGCTTGAACACAGGATGGAAATGGATGGTGCTGCTCCCAGTAGCTGAATGGTTTGAGTGACAGAATTAGAAGTAGTACAAAGAGGAGTATTTAGTCATTAGGGTGTTAATCAGCTGGCTGCTAAGGGTCAAAGTTTTTATGGCTATGGCGCAAGGCCATGTGCTTTGAAGCGATCATGGTGTACCTCAGTTTAATGATTCACCTCAAGAGAAAATATTTAGTCTGCGATATGTAAGAAAGACTAAGGTTACACATAGAATTATTAAATAAGCTTTGAGTAATTCAGGAAAAATAAGGGAGTGAGTACTTTTTAGCATTTACCTTCATGTGTTTACCTTTTCAGATACACCTATTATGATCTGTAATTTAATTCAGTTGGCCTAATACCAGTAGCTCTTTAAATAGGATTTATATAATGTATGGCTGAGAGTGAGCTGAGCTGCAGCTATTACTTTTGAATTAACACTGCATTCCACAGCCTAATCGAGGTGGTGACCTTGTCCACTGGTTGGATGAGCTTTGTCTCGTGGCAGTTTTGATAATAAAGCATTTCTGGCATAAGTTAGCTCGCATATTAAATTGTTGCAGATTCTTCAATGTGAGAATTTGTTGTTGTTCCTTGTATTGATATGATTGTATACTGGGTTTTTACTTTGTTAGGTTAAGTAAGCATTTTGTAGCTATCACTTTGGGCTCTAATGGGTAATTAACATATTTTTTATGTTAAATAAACTACAGACACATCGAGTAATTGATAATAAGCATAATGTGCTTTAGATCATTTATTTATCACTAAAACTCAAAGGTATATTATGTAGAGTTTTCCTACAAAAATATAGGCTCATTCAAACTAATTCCTCTCAGTCACCCCTTATGACCCACTATAAGTGTGTGGCAGTGTATTTATCTGCAGAGACTCTGCCCTCTGCCTGTATTTTCTTATTTTCTCGTATTTTGTTATGTTCAGATGTTCCAGGGCACAGTGCACAGCTGAGGTCAGCTGAGGTAGCGACCAGGTGCCAGACGATAAGCAGCATGCATGCAAGAGGAAGCTACATAAATTATGGACACAGTGTAAAAAAACCCCTGCAGATATAGCAAATCTAGGGTTGGCTTTCACTTTCACTGGTGCTACTGTTTACAGTTCCTGCACAGAAAACCTGTAACTAATTATGTTTTTCTGAATATTTTCCTTGATCTTATACATTTATATTTAACCCGCTTCCGTTTTCTCTCTCTATATTTGCAGAGTGTGTGTCGAGTGACTCAGCTCTTGTGTAGCCATGGAAAAGCCCTGGAGGCTGTGGGGGGCAATGGAGCGTTGTACCCTGACTCTGGCCTCCTGGTCCTGGGGTGCATGTCGAGTCTCCCTTTTGGCCCTCATCCTCACCTTCCACCTGTATGGAGGATTCTTTCTCTTAGCTCTTATCCTAGCCTCCGTGGCGGGCATCCTCTACAAATTTCAGGATGTGCTCCTCTACTTCCCTGACCAGCCCTCGTCCTCCCGCCTTTATGTTCCAATGCCAACAGGAATCCCGCATGAGAACGTGTACATTCGCACCAAGGACGGTGTTAAGCTGAACCTCATCCTGCTTCGCTACACAGGAGGGGACACACCTCCTGGAGTCACTCCTGGCAATCAAAGCAGCCCCACTTCCTCTGCTCCACCTACCATCCTTTATTTCCATGGTAACGCAGGTAATATTGGTCACAGGGTGCCAAACGCCCTGCTGATGCTTGTCAATCTGAAAGCCAACGTGGTGCTGGTGGACTACCGCGGCTATGGAAAGAGTGAGGGAGAGCCCAGTGAGGATGGGCTGTACCTGGATGCCGAGGCCACGCTGGACTATGTCATGACCCGTCCTGATCTGGACAAGACGAAAGGTGGTGTTATTCGGACGCTCGCTGGGGGGAGCTGTGGCTGTGCGCTTGGCGTCGGTCAACCCTCACCGTGTGGCAGCCATTATTGTTGAAAACACCTTCCTCAGCATCCCCCACATGGCAGCCACACTCTTCTCCTTCATGCCCATGCGCCTGCTGCCCTTGTGGTGCTACAGGAATCAGTTCCTGTCCTATCGCCAGGTGGCGCTGTGCCGCATGCCCTCGCTGTTTGTGTCTGGTCTGTCGGACCAGCTCATCCCACCAGTCATGATGAAACAACTGTATGAGCTGTCTCCTGCACGGACTAAGCGTCTGGCTATCTTTCCAGAGGGCACACACAACGACACGTGGCAGTGTCAGGGCTACTTCGCTGCTCTGGAGCAGTTCATGAAAGACCTACTGAAGAGCCACGCCCATGAGGAGAGTGCTCAGCCCTCCGCTAGTGTCACCATTATCTGAAATAAACAGTCAGGGACTGACTGTTGACTACAGATTATGGGCTGGAGGAAGTGAACGGGAATTGATTGGATGGACTTAATTGAGTTTTGGGAAGAATGTACATTTTTTATGCTTTTGTCTGGGTTTCTATTTTATTTCACTCTTTCTACCTTTCTGTAAATGTAACATATTTGTTAAAATGATTTGACTATTTCAAGGTTTTAAGAGAGGGTAACAATGCTCTCATGGGTTCTTTTGTGTTGCAGCTATGAATGCATGTATTTATGACCTTAAATGAATGAAGCCAGAGCATACATGCCCACACTGCAAGACAACCATGTCACAACCACAAAACATTTGCTGTAATGGGTCTACTGAAATTAATTAAAATAACTGAAACAGTTGCTCTTAGTATGGTGACCGTGTTAGGACCTACAGTATTACAGTGAAAACCGATGACTACTGGAATTAAAAATACACCTCTGATAAACAAAATGAAACACTGATAATATGTAGGCCTAAACTGTATATATCTTTGTTAATACATTACATTGCACTTTTTTGTTCAGATTAACCCAAGTGTTGAGTTATGTAGGCAAACATCTTCTGAGCAATACTTTGAGGAGCATAAGGATGTTTTATTTCTCCCCTTTAGGTGAGGAACATTAATATTTAGAGTCCTTGCAGCAGCTTGGCATGACATGACATTGTAGTGGTTAATATTTATATATTCCCTTAAATTTTTGTCTGGCACAATAGCATAAAACTTCTGCTGTTGAATAATTATATTCAGCCATAAAAACGTGTTGGCTGAGGTGCAGTGGTCAGTATGATAATGTTGACATGTTTGCTACTTCGCCTATCAAAAACAACTTCCTGTCAAATTCTTTCTGTTCTCGATTTCAGTAAGCTACAAGATATTCTCCCCCGTCACTGTGTCCTGTCACAACTAGCACACAGAAGAGTCTTTACTCTTAAATGGGCTCTAGTTGCTGTTTAGCAAATTTGGCTCCTGTAGTTTGGTGAGGAGCATTTGCTCTGTGTGTGGTTTGTTATTGAAGGATGAACACCGTAACACATGCCCTCATGTACACTGAAGTGTTACTGGTAGCTGTAATTCTCCTGTCCATACTGATGGTAAAGGGATATGTTTCTAACATGAATTTAATGTAACCCAAGAAGAGATGCTTGACAAAATAGAGGGTCTTCTTTTTCATACAAAATAAAAATTCCATAGTTGAGCAGAAGCTAATGTGAGGCTTCAGCAGTTGGAGTACAATAAGTCAAGTAGGTATTTTCCAAGGCAAATTCTAATAAGTAGAAAATGTCTTCTGAGTGTAACTGTTCCTCTAATCTCTATAAACAGATTCTGCATATGTGAGCAGAAGATTCTGATATCGGAAGTGTAGTGGTTTCCGTTTTTTTGGTATGTCGCCTGAGAAGTGGAAAGCACTGGCCGAAATGTAATCTCGGAGTCCGTCAGCTATTTTCTGACAATGGGTTAGCTTTTTTTAATTAAAAAAAAAAAAAATTCAAACTTTTTATCTGCATTCATTTTGAAGTATTTATGAATAGGGATTGGCCAAAATGACCAGGGCACACTAGAGGAAGTCTTGGCCCAGATATCTGCTGGCTTCACTCGATGAGCTCAAAGTATTGGCCCCTGCCACCACAGGCTTAACGTAGTCAGACTGATAGCCGATGGATTTTAAGATTTTAAGATTGCTGTTTCCACCCAGATCAACAAGGAAACACAGTCTGGCAGATTCCAAACGAGATTTTGTGAAGACAAAAATATTTTGCCCTATTCAGACTGAAACCTCACATTAAGAGAACTGGCTTTTGTCCTCATTTCTTACACTCTAATTGCACAAGAAAGGGATTTCTGAAAGGCCAGTATAGACAGAAGAAACATTTCCAACAACCAGTTGTCCTGCCAACACAAACACACAGACATATTGGCTCATGGGTATTGTATCAAAAAAAATAGTCTTGAAAAAAATTAACCTACCCTTTAAGAATTAAAAATAAAGTCAGCGTTTTTAATCAAAGGTTGTGATTATTTGTTTGCTATTATCAGCACCATAATTGTTAATTGGAAGATTCTGTGTTCTCGTCTCACCCCATGCTTATGTGGCAAAATGGCTTTACTCACTTGGAGGGCTTTTAATGAGCTAATTAACCTTTCCTGCATGTCTTCCAGGGGGTGGAGCAGAGCCTGACGATTAAATCACCGTTATCTGCTCCTGCTTTCCAAATGCAGCATGCTGCACTGCAGTGGTCTTAAAGCCATTTGAATACAGATCTCCTTAGCCATATTTGATACTGTTTGTCAACAGTATGCTCAATGAAATTTAAACATCAAAAGACCAAATTTGTTTTTGTCCATGTGAACTTGAAAAAAAATGGTCTAAAGGCTACTATGAATGTAAATTGTGGTCTTAAATTAACAAGTGTGCTTTACAAGAAATAATGTATAGATGGTCTTTTCTCCTTTTTTTTCTGTGACTCTTCGCCTCCATTGGCACTGAACAGTTTCAGACATTTTGTATTATATCAAATCCATAAGCTTAGTTAGATTTATCCCATCATATGTTGTGAGAGTACATCGTGCAACCATGTGAATATACACGCATTTTTTTCCTCACGTTTTGCTTTACACACCTCTGCTGTTTGCATCGTGCCATCCCGTCATTCAAGAAAAGATTTAGGAACTTTTCATCACTCATTTGATTTAGTGTTTTGATGGCTGGCCTAAAGTTAATAGCAACTACAATATCGGGTTTTTATGCTAGCCAAATGTATCGTTACTGTCCAACACCCTGTTGATGAAATGGAAACTGAATGTCTCTTCTTCTTTTTTTTTTTTTATAAAGAAAATCATTTGCCAGGTATTTTGCAAATGCACTATGGAACATATTTTTATGTATTCATCTGATTGTTAACAGAGTGGAATCAAGGCTGTTGAAAGAGTCTGCACAATTTTGGAATTTGCATTTGCAAGCTGGCATGTGATTACATTGAGTCTTGGCAAATTTCTGTGAAGGACCTGCACAGTGTTGACATTATTTGTCTACATCTATCATGACTTACAGTGACTCTGCGTGGAGGAAACATTGATGGGATATCTGAACAGTCAGACATCTGAATGATTCATCGTTATCTTCAGTATAAAGCAGTCAGTTTGGGGGATTTTCCATTTACCTTGTTTTCTTTTTTCTATTTCCAACAATGTCAACAACTTCTTTTGTAAGCACACATTTTCACTTTCTATTTTCTGTACTGTAACATGCAATAAATTGATACATTAAAATTGCTCGTTTTGTTCGTTTTTTGGTGTAAACAGGCTTTTTTTTTTATGTAACAGTTCCAATTTAATTTATGCAACCTGCCATCACTTCAGTTTTTATATTCTTAGAATCGCAGTTTGTTTGTTTTGCCATGCAATGTTGCCGTTTAAAGCTGAAGTCATTTTTGCACTTCCTTTTTTTCAGTTTATGGTTGTCAATTTCAAATGTGAGAGTGGCAATAATGATGTCTGTTTCTCCTTTTTTCTATCCCCGTGTTTCCCTACCAGACAGTCACTTGTCCAACTGGCAACCTATTCTTCCTGTTTCCACTTTGTAAAAATAATCACATGGGTTTTTGTTAGACAAGACAAGTTGAGATGTGTTTATGGAGCATTATGAAGAGAAAGGAGGGAGAGTGTCGTCAGGGCCGCTGGTCAGGCAGGAAGCTGTGTGTGTGTGGTTAGCTGAGCGGAACAGTAGAGGGGAAGCTGTTTTGCCCTTTTTTGTACTGTATAAATTCTGCGTAGTCACTCAGACCGAATTGGAACCCCCTACTGAAGGACAAAACGAGAGTTAAGGAAGTCAGCGGAGCTTTAATAAGGGAATTAAGGTAAAGCCAGAGGCGTTAGAGACAACTTTGATGAAGGAAGCAAACATCCACTCTGCTTAGCCCGCGTCTGTCAGAAGAGAGGCATCGTAGTTCCGGCCTCAGACTGGTCATGCTGCCAGTGTGAGATCTCTGGAGATTATATGAGCCCCGCGATGGCAGGTTTTGCAGGTGTTGAGCCTGGGACTGGACAAAGGACAGGTGAAAGGAGGCTGTCGTGGCCAGTTTTCCTGCTGACACTAGTTGCTGTCACCTCCTCCTCTCTTTCAGCTTTGTCCCTGTACCAACTGGTGGCTCTCAGAGCTGAGGTAGAGGGACTTAAATCAGAGGTGTATCGCAGGAGAGAGGAGGGACAAGAGGCTAAACATGCAGGACAGGTGAGAGACAACAAACTAGTCCTCAAGGACAACTTCATCTGCACAGCACTGTATAGACAACCATCTTAGCTGCATGTATTGTTGTTCTTAACACTTAATTTGTCTGTTCAGACTGAAAGCATGAGTAGGAGAAGCAGCGAAGAGCCTCTGCACCAACCTGGGACTCAAGATGAGTTCACCCTGACAAGGAATAGAAGGTTGGTCTCTGGATCAGACACATTAGGTAAGACACGGTTGGCTGCACCTGAGTCTGACACTTCTCTGTTGATGTATGAGATGCAGATTAGTTGCTTTAGTTTTCCAGGAGTGCAAGATTGGTGGTGTTTTACAACCCAGTGGTACGTTTGCCAAAAGATTATATGCCATTAAAAATGTCTCAGAGGGCTTTACAGTCTGTTCATACTTGATGACTTTAGACCTGCTATTCAGTAAAGGATAAAACTCCACCAAAACATTGTCCGCCTTAATGCAGACTAATAGCTGAGTGTGAATGATGCATCACTTTTGGTGACAACCATTTTAAAAAGTCAGATGTGCTGAGACAATGCTACTCTCCATTAGTGCTCACTATCAGCTATATGGTGTGAATGTGCTCATTTAACCTATTTCACAATCCCTGGGCTTTAAGGACACCAATATTCTCAGTATATTGTACTGTTTCTTAGTGCTGACTATGTTAGTGGAATTATACCCAGAATGGAAAAGGGGAAGCAGAAGAAGGAGAAAGAGAGGCAGCCATGGAATAAGCAATTTCTTTTGTGTTTTGTGACAGTTTCTCAGCCTTGCCTGCAGTTGTTGGCAAACAGTAGCAGGAAAACCTTCAGGAAAGGTACAGTATGTCCCACCTGGGCTGTGGTAGTTCATTGTTTTTAATTTGAAAATTGATGTAGTTTATTTTTTTTTTACCATTTCATATAAGTTTTGGACTTTGGAAGTTGACATTAAAGCTGCAGCCGGTAACTATTATATTTGCTGAAACTGTCACTCAGAAGAATATGAGACAAATATTGTGTGAAAAATTTTTGTTCCTCTGGCCTGTTATGGCGCAGTGGTTCCCAACTGGTGGGTCACGGTCCAAAAGTGGGTCGCGGGTCCATTCTGAATGGACCACAAGTGACCTATAAACATGTCATGTTTGCAAAAAACACACTTAATTTTAAAGTACAGTGAATTTCTGGCACAGAGCTTTTATTTTTAAGTGCTGTTTCCTGCTGTAGAGTGAGTGACTAATGGACAGCTACTTAAAAGTGACAGCAAACTAGCTCTATGACAAATGTATGGAGCTGAATGTGTTAAACTGTGTGGACCTTGGATTAATCACTAAGGAGAAATGTGGACCTCTTGGCTGGACCAGTTGGGAACTGCTGTTAAAGTGTACTGTTTGGCTGTAATGTGAAAAAGTTTTGACACATTTGCCATGTTGGATACAGTCAAGCAAAACACCAACCCAGACCAACAGCTAAACAGTGCACTAAAATATGTTTATGAAAACATTCAAGGGGAAAAAATAGGCTTGATTCATATTTGATCAGTGCTGCCTAGTTTGACAGTTTGGATGCATTTCGCAAGATGTAACCGACATGACCTACAGCTGCATCAGAGATTCCTTGGCTCTGATTGGTTGTTTTTGGTGGGCTGTGGTAGATTCTAACAATTCCATTAGGCAATAGGAGGAGGAGGAGGAGGAAGGCCATGGTTTTTCACACACTATCTGTCTCATATAAATATTACAAAAAGTTATTTTAATAAAAGTTACCAACTGCAGCTTTAATATTAAAGAGTTAAATATATATTTCACCCTGAAAATGTATATAAACACATACGCAGAAACCCCTTTGTTTTCTGATATATCTTTATTTCTTAAATCAGAATATAAGTCGGAGCCACACACAGGTATCCCCTGGCAGTCTGGGCTGAAGAGAGGCTCTGCCCTGGAGGCAGACAGGGACTGCATGTTAGTCAGAGAGGAGGGCTTCTACTTTGTGTACGGTCAGGTAGGTGTACTTGTTGTCATATCGTAGTTTAACCACAAGGAGGTGCTGCTAGCCTGTTTGCTAATCACCAGATTTTTACATACAAGGGGGACATGTCTACATACATAGCAGGAAAAGGGTGTGCTTGATCTAAGCATGCTGTTGGTTAACAGACCTTGAAGAAAGGTCAGACCATGAAGAAGAAATGCAAATGATGCACACATAATAAATGAAGTAGCAAATGATATGCCACCCACCTGACTCTTTATACATGTTAAAATCTGTGCCTCGTGCCATACATTTAAACTAGTATTTCTGATGTGCTCAGGTCTACTACATGGACAGCACCTTTGCAATGGGTCACGTGGTGATTCGGAGGAAGAGGAATGTGGTGGGAGACGAGCCTCAGTCTGTGATCTTGTTCCGCTGCATCCAGAATATGAACCCTGTTCACCCCTACAACACCTGCTTCACAGGAGGTGAGCCTGAGTTAGTGTTTATGTCAGGCTATGTTCACCCTATTTTACAACAGCTGTTATGGAAGGTCAGTCAGTGTTTTGTGTGTGTGTGTCTGTGGGTTGGCTGCACATGTGTGTCAGCAGTCTGGTATGGGCGACAGGAAAAACAAACCACGGCAAATCAAGGGTTGATGTGTGCATTTGCACCCCTCAGGTATCGTGAAGCTGGAGGCCGGCGACCACTTGGAGCTGCTGATCCCTCGTTCCACAGCCAACGTGTCCCTGTATGGAGACTCCACCTTCCTGGGTGCTGTCAAACTGGCTTAAAGTGTGTCACCTCACTTCGGACCCTGCGGGATTCTGTTGTGTTGGGGAAGAGGTGCCATAATGGGAGGGGAGTGGGCAACAAGGCTCAGTTCTGGTGACCTCACATGACTTTGGGTGATGTGAATATGTGATGTGAGGTGAGAAGAATACAGGAAGCAGCGAATTCTGTACTGGCTGAATGACAGGCTGTGTGACTTCTGGCATGTTCAGCCTGAGGGAACATGGAGGGGACTGCGACTTGTAGCGCAAGCTTTGCTCTTAAAGGGACAGTTCACCCCAAAATCAAAAATATATATTTTTCCTCTTATCTGTAGAGCTGTTTATCCCACACACATCAAGACAAGAAATAAAACCGCCAAGTGTATTTTCTTAAATGATCACAAACATTTGCTAAGATCTGACTTGTGAGCACTGACTTTGTCTGACTTGTAACATGCTTCACTTGTGTGTCATTCTTACACTGTAATTATCAATAGTCTTTCATCCTGTAGCAGCAGCATCACTGAAATACTCCTTCTCATCTGCTTTATTATTTTAGATATTTTCACATAAGGAAGAGTGGTCTGCTTTATCATCTGAGTGCCATGATTTTAAATAAGCTTACCTATACAGTACATGTCTCACTGATTGAAAATGTTAAAGCAATAAAGTGACAGTACAAGCTATGACATCATCTGGAATCTGGGTGGAGGTTGTTGTTCCTTTGTTGGCCACAAGAAGGAGAGACTTGAGCGTGGCAGAACATCCTGCCAGGCAGCAGAGACACACATGGAGCCGAGGTTGAGCGAGAACAGTGGAACTCAGGTAAAAGTGCCTATTTTTAGACTGAGGTAAAAACAGTACAGGCAGAAAATGTCCGCACAATCAAAGGAGCTGCTGCTCAATGAATTTAAGGAGCCTGCGGTTAGTAAACAGAGAAATGTCTTCAATGGATGAGTCTTCATGTTAAGCTGTAGGGAGTGGGAGAGGTACACCTAGGGCACGATTACATGACTTTGCATAAATTTGGTGTCATGATAAATGTAGTGGAATATTACAAACACTGTGATATTTATTTCAAGCACATCACCCATCCTTAGTACACAATACAGTTTACAAAAACACAGATTACTAACTGCTGTCAGGGAACAACTAAAACTCTGCTGACAAATATAAGTGCCTTAATTTTGGATGCAGAGGTGTGTTCGGTGGCAGATGTCCCCCCAAGGCAAGAAGCCCACCCACATGTTACTCAGCTTATGCAGTGTCAGTAAAGCTGATTGCTATGTGTTGCCTACACACATCTGTACTGGTCCATCTTTCTTGCTTTGTTTTTTAATTCTCCACAAAAACAGATTTTGACATCACTTGGTCTAATTTTATTGGTTTAGAACTCAACTCATTCTCTGCTCTAGCTTTTTTGATTATTGCATTTGAAACTGCTGACTAATAACTAACTAATATTCCGATTTAAAAAAAAAAAAGATTAGTGGAAAAATAAACCATACCTAAAGGATACAATTTTTCATCCTGGACCCTATTTTCCAATGTATCATTCAAGAGACTGATGTGAACAACACTTTTTGAAACTGATCCAGATCCACACGACGTGCCACAATGTAAGCATATGGGGCAACTGAGCACCATCACTGCATCTCCATTAAAAGTGGTTATTTTTGCCACAGACAGGCTCAGATTGTTATTATAAGTGACTGAAGTGTCTTTACCTTTCACTTGATTGGGTCTGTTTGTTGCTGTCTCATCAGGCAGGAGTCTCATTCTGAAATCTCATGATATGTGACTTGCTGCAAGAAAACAACAATGGAAATGTGAGTGAGATTTGGAGAGAGTAGTAAGGGGAATAGTTTGCTATGGAGTACAGAAAATAAAAATGTAGTTAAGCATTATCTAAAAGATTTTCACTGTACAACCCGGTCTCATTCTGAAGTCATCAAATACAGGCGCTTGGGCAGTGACATCTGCATCAGACGCTGGCAAAAAAAGACGTCCTTTTACATCGGTATGATACGCAGCACCATCAGTGTGTAACAGTGTCTAATGGGGTCGAGGAAAACACGGCTGGACAACAACTTAAGTTAAGCAGGGGGGCGAAAAGTCCGAGTAAGCTGGGTGGGAGGGGTAGTGGATAGATCCAGCAATCACTGACTTTCATCTGGACGGCGAACGCCTGCTTCCTGTATGAATATAAAGCCAAACCCTGTTTGTTTGTTTTAAGTCTTAGACCTGTGTTTAAATGTAAAAATGGTGGCACGGTTTTATTTTGTTTTGTTTTAGGCCTTAACCCCAAACCACATTAAAATAATACATGATATTTTTCAGCCAGATATTGTCAAACTTCATTTCATTTCATTGTCTTCATTTTGAAGACATGGATATTGAAATATTTTTCCGTTGGGGTTTTCCCCCTACCTGTCACACTCTGTCCAGTCTGTTTCCCCCTCTCTGTGTGACTCACACACACACACACACACACACACACACACACACACACACACACACACACACACACACACACAAACAGGCCTTCTGTCCGTTGGGGCAAAGAGTTAGACAAAGCCCAGTGGGTGGTCACTTCTTCACTAGGCATTTTGCCCTTGGAGTCATGGCTCCATTCGACAAGAAGAGAGACCCAAAAGAGGGGGAGGGAGGAAGAGAGTCTAAAATAGAAGGCTGAGAAAGAAAGATTTCAAATGGAGTTAATGGATAGCAGTAGCCATTAGTGGAAGAGCAAGAAGAGAGATGCTGTGAGGCTAAAACAGACAGAGAGAGCAGGCCAGGACTGGGCTACTACAGCCATGGAAGTCAGAGAAGCTCTTTGATGATCTGGTAAACAGAGCAGGCGGCTGTACAAACAGCGATGGAGAAAAAGAAGGAGGGGGAGGAGGAGGAGGGTATACGAGAAGAGGGGAGCACAGACCTCTGCTATAAACGTGTCAAGCATGATGCTCCCCCTCCCTCTTGGCCAGAAATGTCTTTGTGCGGTGCCATGGTGACGGCTGGTGTGTTGGCGGAAGCTGATGTCATTGTGGGCTCGCCTCTCAAAAGAGAAACCAGCATCTGACCGGAGAATCAGGAAATGAGACCTGCTGTGTACACATGCTGGCACTGTGTATAGTTCACACACGCACACACACACATGTTGTGAGTGCACACAGGCGTATTATTACACACAGAAAAAAAGCAGACAGATATATATCACAGAGTAAAAAGGGGGGAAGCAAAGTCGTAATATTTGCAATGATTAGATTTTGTTTCTTAGCACATCAGTAACTTTGAACAAAAATTGTATTAGAATATTTAACATTATTAAATCTATTTTTAGCTGGAGCTGACAAGAAACACGTCTTAAATGATGAATGGTTTTCACACTAATATGAAAAACCATCTGTCAAGCGTAAAGATGGATTTTTTTTGAAGAATCAAACCAATCTTAAAAAACTAAGCAAGAAAAACAACCCTCAAAATGTTTCTTTCTTTTTTATGTTTAATAGGCACAGTCTTCACTGGAAAAACTTTGTATCCACAGGAGGTACAGTAAGCGAGAAAACAACCCTGATATTTAGATTTTTTTGTTTGATACTAGTAAATTTCTCAAGGGTACAGAATATTTTTCTCATTTGTAGATGAGAGGGGTAAAATTCAGTGGAATCGTCCGTCCCTCAGAGTCCTCAATTCACCCATTTTTCAGACTGCATCGTCTGTGTTAAACGAGGACCTTAGCGTCTCGGTGTCCCCATCTGTCCTTTTCATCTCCTCCCTCCTCCCTCTCTCCCTGTTTGGGAGCTTTAGGACAGGTCTGACTGATGACGGGGGCTAAAGGTGATCCCTGAATCCTGATTATAAAACCCAGCATGCTCTGTTCCTGCAGCAGACCACCACAAACACATACTGCGGCTTTTGTAGACATAGATTTGCACATGCGCATACGCACACACATATTCATATGCATCCCCTAAAGACTGACAAAACGTACAGCTCTCACATCATCTCACTATGCTTCAGTGTACTACATGGCTGCTCCGTGTACGTACTCCTTTAGTATTTGGGGATTACTTTGATCTGCTGCAGTCAGACCAAAGTAATCAGGCTGATCCAGAGCCCTTCAGCTGAACTGGCAGCAGCACCGCGTGGATTTCTCATTTAAGTGAGGATTTGGTTTATCAGCAAACTGGATTGTGCCATCCGTTACTCTAAAGTCTAAGCACCATGTTCTGTGCCTGCCACGCTGTAGATTCTTAATCGATTCAGCCTGAGATGACACTAATTGTTTTTGATCTGAAAAATGGGACTGACCCTGCAGAATGAGATGTCTATTTGTTTTTAGCGGCATTAACGTTACATCTAGTTTAGTTTCTTCTCCCCTGACTATGTAGGATCTGTTGGAATATAAGCTGATCTATAATTCATACGGTTCTGCCTCTGCCTGGGATCAAACCGCGATGAAACGGCAGGCTTGCAATCTGCATGTGCGCAAGAAAAGTAAGAGCAGATTTAAAAGTTGTCTCTGTTCGAGCTCATCTTTGGTGAATCTTGCTTCCCCCCCCCCCTGTCTTTTTCTCAAGGACATCAGCCTATTACAGAGGAGAGGGAACACATCAAATGGATGAGAGGAGGGAAGGATTTTGGTTTGCCACAACTCTGCCCCCCTTCCTCTCTCCATCTCCTGACTCCCACACTCTGCTTTATGGCTCCAAGATGGAGCTTTGGCAGAGGCACACAGAGAGCCAGTAACATTCGTCTAGCTCTGTTTTTGTGTCGTGCTTAAATGTCCCCACTCCCTCACACAGCACTGGGGGCTGCGGGACTGAGTGTGCAGTTTGTATGCACTGTAAATATGATGTTCTCTCATACACTGTTTTTGCCAACTGTACCCTGATCTCTCCACCAGTTCATTTAAACACATTAAAAACCATACAGGGAGTATACAAACACTGTAAAGCATTAACACAAAGACAAACGAAACACCTACGATTAGGCCTACAGGAAGACAATCGATCAAATAAAGATCTAATTCTGAAATGTAAACAATGTGTAGTCTCATATTTTATCCTAGCTATCAGTGGAATACTTTGACTTTGTGGAATACTATGACCAGCATTAGCAAACAAAGGGCACAATATAACTATTCTATGACAAGGCGACCATCTTGGGGTCTGAAAGAAGAGTGCAGCAGCAACATTTGAAAATGAAGCGAGCAAGGTGAAGAGTTATTCGGCTATATTAAATGTGTTTCATATGTCTAGGCCTCTACATCTTTACTTCAAACAGGAAGAATGAGGTAAAGATAATATTTAATACGGAATATGAGTGTGCAGATTAACAGATGATTTGTGCTGATTAAGATTTACCAGAAGTCTTTAGCACTTGGAGAATTTTTGTGATCGATGGGACATCTGAGCGGCAGCATAAATCCCCCCATGGAGTCCAGACACTGGTGGAGGTGGTGGTGGATGAGTCTGAGGCTGCTAAGGCGGATGAGGCTGATGAATCTGTAAAGACGAGGTGGCGATGGGGAGGTGGAGGGCATGCACGACTGCAGCAAGACAGAACAACAGAAGAGAAAGAACCATATTTAAAATGAGGAGCAGTGAGATGATAGGCTGACAGAGAAGGTGTGTCACTGTGCTGCTGGTTGATTGTGAATCAGCTGAAAACAGCTAATGACTCAACTGACCTTTTGCTAAGCCCCGCCCTTTGTGATAGTCCGACAAGCTGTCAGAGAAAGCATGGAGCCCACACTGTAACTAACTGCACTCCCTGAAGAAATATTATCATATTTTTGGAAAAATGAAACAGTGATTCCAGAGAGAAGCAGACAGAGGGGTCTACAGTCTGTGTTTGAAGGATATATCCAGGATGTCAAACTGACTCAGCAGCAACAACAGGTTAAAAAGACAAAGATAGTTAGAAGCTAAAGCCCAACTATAGGCTACAGATCACAGTGTCAAAGTGAACCACCACATCACTGCTGATCAACACAGAAGACAATGAATAGAAAGGGAAGCTTTGCTGATATTGAACCAGCTGTGTGGCATCACAGTGTGTGCAGATGAACGGTGTTTGGCTTCGCCTCCCTGTTGCTGCCAGCACCCAGACGGGCAGGGATCTGGTTTGATTTTGGTTTTGGAACAGGGAAGAAACGTATATCTTTTTCCAACCTCTCCAGGTAACAAATATCATAAATAAACCACGTGCACTTGCACACAACATTCAGGTCCAAATCCACAAAACCAGCCTGAAAATGAAGTAAATCTAAAACAACTGCATTAGAGTCAGTGGAGCAGTTGTGTTGTTGTCGGACCCTGGTCTGAGCCAGCCAGATGCTACGTTATGACTGGCCAGTTTGGTCTGAGGGCGGGACTTAGCAAAGGGTCAATGCAGTGAGAGCATATGCAATATGTTGCTGTGAGCTTTAATTAAGCAAAAAAAAGGCACTCTCTATCAGCATCTATTCCAGCATCCTCCTTTCTTGTTAATGTTCACGATGACTGTTTTTATTTCCAAAATCTACATCAGTGACAAAAATGTCACAGGACAGGAGAAAATTGGTTTCAGAAACACGTTTTATAGGCCCAAGAACAGTAGCCTTACGCTTTGAGGTAAATGCTAACATCAGCATGCTAACACGCTCACAATCAGTGCGTTTAGCAGCTTGAGAAAATCAAATTATTGGCTTAGTCCGACTCCAGACTTTTAAATGCATGTTAACAGGTTAGTCCGACTCAAATTGGACTATCCGTAGCTCGACTAACACACCTAGTTATTTGATAAAAAATGGAACTATTGCTGCATGTATCCACTTAGTCCGACTGGAGTCGGATTTGGCGTTCTGTGCACGCACCACTTTTTTTCACAGCCTTTCACCTGGAAGAAGAAGGAGATGACGTAGCAGCAGTTCACTCCCAGAAAAACAAACATACAAACAAACAAACAAACAAACACCATGGTGATCGAGAAGCAGACGCACTTCTGGACGGATGAGGAAACTACATTCATGCTCCGACAGCTAAAGGAGCTACACATTTTTAAGTTTATGGATGCTAGGAAAACGCGAAACGTGGATTTATTTAATTTATTATTCCTCTTTGGGTGAAACAGAACTAGTTCAATATGCACTAAATTAAAAAGGACGCAGCGCTGCCTATCGAGTTGGAGTCAGATGTACTTGGTCAGAAATTCAGACTACTCAAACGAGACAAGAAGTCCGACTCGACTGATTAGCCGAGCTATGAGCTTAGCTCGACTACTGCGTGCGTGTAAGTGTACTGAATTACAATGCTAACTGCTGCTAAGAGGGTATAATGTCTACAGAGTCCGTCTTCATCTAATATGAAGCATGCTAACATTTGGTGTATTTTGTTTTTAACATTTGCTTCAGTTGACGGAATCACTTAAGTTGTGTACATCTTTCCTGGTAATCTATCCAATAAACTAGTTTTTCAGATATTTATGTCTGGACCATCCCTTGACCCTTAACACTAGCATGGCTAAAACTTAAGCTATCACCTGTACACCAAAATCAAACATTATAATTAAACAATAGAATAATGCAATATCCTCCTCACCCATTCTTTATAACCGTCACAACAAACTCGTTTAGTGTTGCTAACTCTTCCATGAACGTTGGCTAACAGTCAGTGTTTGCTAGCACTAGCTCCAACAGTTGCTACGGAAGTAGCTAACAGTCTGTTACTCGCCACATCAGCAGGTGACATTCAATATCAACAACTGGACACTGAACAGAAGTCAGCCGCCATTAGTTCGTTTTCTGAAAGCATGGGGAATTTATGCTTCTCAACATGAACACGTATGTCTTTTTATGTTAAGCACTTGAAATAAATATGAATTATTTGTAAGGATGATATTATCGCGATGCTAACTTTTAGTAGCGCGTTAATGGTAGTTCCCAGTATGTGTTAGCATCGAGCTAATGGAGTAATTTGACAGTGGTTGTGGTGGAAGAAGTACTCTTTTCTTTAACCAGGTAAAAATACACTTACCTCTGCACTAGACCACATATATACTACTCACCTGCAATGCTTACCTGCGATTCTTAAATTAGTAAAACATGATTTGTCCAAAAATCTGTCCAAAATTTGGTTAAAAGCATTACAGCATTACATTTAACTCTCTGATACCTATAGACACCCTGTTTTAATGTAGTGTAGTGTAATGTCTTTATTTTGCAGCTAAAAGGTGTTACTTAATAGTTGTCAAGTTAAGTCACTTTTACTTACACTCATCGTCCACTTTATTAGGTACACCTGTTCAATTGCTTGTTAACACAAATAGCTAATCAGCCAATCACATGGCAGCAACTCAATGCACTTAGGCAACATGGTCAAGACGACCTGCTGAAGTTCAAACTGAGCATCAGAATGATGAAGACAGGTGATTTAAGTGACTTTGAACGTGGCATGGTTGTTGGTGCCAGATGGGCTGGTCTGAGTATTTCAGACACTGCTGATCTACTGGGATTTTCACACACAACCATCACACAAATGGGTTAGGATCTGCATCAATACATATTTACATGATTAAAAAGTAGTAGATTCAAAAGTCTAAAAAACCAAGCTGAAACAAAACGCAAAATAAATAAAAATAAAATATTCAAATAACGCTACTGACCCACTTTTTTACTTGAGTCAAATATGCTCTTTCTCTTTCCATCCGTAGAGTTAAGGGGATGGGAGGAAAGGGAGGAGAAGGCATTGAGTAGGTAGGAGTTGTCCTCTTGCTCTGCACTGCTTTTTTGCCCTCCAGTTTTCACTATACGGTTTCACTTTCAGTCCATTGTTTGAGTGTTTGGTTCTCCTCCCCCTAGCATGCACACACACACACGATTCAGGCGCAACAGAGTGTAGTCGTGTGTATGAACTCCAGTGTCACTCATTCCCACCAGCTGCTTATGGGCTTGTGATAAGCAGTTGTAATTAGAGATTTAAACTCCTGTCTCACTCTCTGTTTTTTCTCTCTCTCTCTCTCACACACACACACACACACATGCTCACTCACTGACAAACTCCTAAATCTCTCTCTCTCTTTCTCTCTCTTACTTACTGACTCATGCTCTCTCTGCCTTTCAACTACTCCCCCCTCATTCACCCAAACTGGCACACTCCCCTCTCTCTCCCCTTTTCTCTGATGGGATGTCAGTGGAGGATTTTAGCCTATGGGTGTAGATGTAGAGAGAGCTGGGAGTTGATTTCTTTCTCTCTCTCTGTCTCTCTCTGAGTGTTTCAGATCTTTGCAGCTGAGACCAGATTGTCTCTGGATGTTGTTTCCTAGCTGGAGAGAAAGCATCAAGAACTACGGGGGAACTGTTACAGTGAGGTACGGTGCCACTTGTCTCCTGTTTGTCCGTCAGCGTTGTTTAGCTGTGTGTGAGTTTCTCTGTGTTTACCGTTCACACAAGGCCTGATGGATCAGTGTTTAGCCACTGGCAATTTGTTCTCACCATGATTTTGAATGCTTTATTCTTTGCACGAATGTCTTTCTGTAAGAGTGAAATGAAATGTCTGCCTGCGTCTTCATCCGTTCTGCTTTATATGGTTTCCAAGTTAAAGAACCAATTCTTCTTCCTAAATGGCCACCGTCTGTTTGTAGACTGGCCTTTATTTCTTTCTCTTTTTTTCCCGTCTTGCGTGCTGTTGTTTGCCCTGAGATGTTGCATGTGTGCCGGCTGGCAGCACAGAAAAAGGAAAACAGGTTTGTTGGCTTGATCACTGCACACACAAACACACTCTCCTCCAAAAAGCCTTTGGGGTGCTGGATGTCAGTTGGGAATCGTCCCAGATTCAGAGGACCTTGGGCGGCTTTCACCCAAACGCCGTGTGGTTGTGTGATGTGTGCAGCGTCTGCCGGTGTGGCGGTTGTATTAGAGACAAGAAAAGCAGGAAAGGTGAAAAAAAAAAAAAAAAAAAGGAAAAGTAAACACAGATACAGAGGCATAGTACGGGTAGAAAGAAAAGAGCAGTAAGGTGACAGAGGGGACAAGAGTCTGTAAAGCTTCTCCTGCTTGGTGTGACAGAGCGCTGCAGAGTAACAGACAGAACATAACTCAGCCTGTGTCAACCCACAAAACTCTGCTTTTGTTTCACAGGAGCTCACAGATGGGCTCATTCAGATGGCTGAGGGCTGTGTGTGTGTGTGTATCTGAGAGAGGGTGTGTGCATGTGTGTTGAAGTTGTTGGTGTTAAACCCTTGGGACAATATGATGCAGAGTTGTAACTGTTAAACACTGTGTAAAAAAATCAATCACGCGAAACTGGTTTACAGGGTGGACCAGCCATTTTAGACACAGCCTTTCAACAAGATGTGTGTTTGTGCGCGTGCTTCACCCATCTGTCCTCCTGCTCAGCCAGATTGTGGGCCCCAGTGTATGGCAGTGTTGCATGGAGGTATCACTCTCTTTAAACTGAGAAGATTATCTCAGCCACATGGTTCCATAATGCTATTTTCCAGCTGTTGCCTTCTGGCTTGTCTTTTCTCTTTCATATTTCTCCTCTTTGAAACATGGCAAAGCATACTGCACTGGTCTCTGGGTGTAACCGGCGAGAGGCTGATGTCTTGAAGCTGCAGTTTGTGGGTCTGTGTCAAAGACGCAGCCCAGTCCCCTGTGCTGTGGTCAGCTGTTGAGCCACACGGTTTCAAGACTTAGTCACCACCCTCCCTGATAATTATGGGTTGATTTATGAGCTAGACGGGACGATGACGAAGAGCAGGAGGTGGAGGAGCATAGGATGGCTGCGCAAAGACTTTTCCCCGCAAGAAAGCTTTTTGATGGATCTGCTGCTGTCAGAGCTCCAGAGGTGTTCAAGGAATATACAGCCCTCCCCCCTACTGTTTCACTCATGTAAAGCAGCCCACTGGCTGTGTAGCAGTGCTGAGGCCCCGTAGCTTTGGCAAGATTTAAATGGCACCTTTTATGCATGATTAAGGAGGGGAATACTTGTTCACACAGAGGTCCGTGAGGCAGTGTGATGTGGTCGTGAAAGTCACAGCTACATAAAATTCAAAGCGGGTAAAATAGAAACGACAGCCACCACCTGCTACCTGGAATATTACCGTCTGCTGTCTGATAGTTGGAGTCAATCTGGTTTGTTAACACCTCTAAATGTGGGCCTGTTCATCAAAAGCTTTTGTCTGTGTTTTTTATGTCTAACCCTTGGTCTGTCCACCAGCTGATCTATTCTTAGATGGGACTGGCCGGTTACCACTCTTACTGGGTTTCCTTTGCAGCTCTTCTAATGGACCCCTCCACCCCTTCAGAAAGAAAACACTTGCATACATACACATACACTGAGTAGATAGATGCATTTCATGTGCCTGATGTCAGAAGGCAGACAGCTGACTGGGCAGACAGACGGGGGGTTGGAATGGGATTAAGTGGGTTACCATTCATCTGGGGAAGCCTTAGATTAGTTTCACCCTCAAATCTGATTATTGCAAAATGTAATCCACACCAATATGGGCTATTTATAATTAGTGAGTTATTGCTTGAGACAGATGTGTCATTTATCACTGGAAATGTGCAGTGTGTATATATATATATGGGTGACATGCCTTTGAACATAAGTGAGGGGCATTGTGTTTCAGACTGTGTTGAGGTTTAATTGCTGCATGGGTTAATTTTTAATTGAGGATATTTTTAACGAACAGTTTCAAAAATAAATGTTTAATGTGATATTTTACTGCAATTATTTTGGCCACCTAACAACAAAGCTACTTAAAAAGAAGAAGAAAATCCTCAAATATAAAACAGAGCACTCTAACAGCATGTTCAGACTCGACATGGAGCCCTGATTTATCAGTTGATGCGTAGCTGCCCGTTAGCAGTCGCCTGGCTGTTCACACCAGAAGCAAGAGATTCTGCTCTTCTGCTTTTTTCTAATCACTCGTAGAGCTCTGTCTATGTGCGAGTGTGTCTGCTCGTCTCGGTTTAGACACAAATGACAAATATGTGAAAGCATGGGATACTTACTTTATCATGTAATAATTATCAGATCAATATATCCTTTATGTCGTTCATAAGATTATCAGTGTGTTTTGTTGCCAGATTCGAAAGTGGCTAGCAGAAAAGGAAGCTGTAAGGAAGCAGGCAGTGCTCCATGTAAATTCGCCACACTTCGCAACGCTTTTGCAACCTGAGTGAACTCAGCATTATGACAATGACAGACTCACAATGCACAGTTTAAAAAATATCTAAATCACTGCTCTCATATCCAACACAGTCTTTTAGGGGCCGTACACATGTTGCATTTTTTGTGCGCTCAAATTCTGAGAGCAACACCGTTGCGGTGCGCACGTGTTCCAGACCACCTATCTATTTTTCAGGGCATGACGATTGTACCTTGAAATAACAGAGTTCAACCTATAGAACACAGCAGCGCACACCGTATGTCATTTGATGAGGAACAACCAATCACAGCCGACAGATATCTCTCCCTTCTTCTGTAAATATCAGTCTGTGTAAATATGGAAAAGTTGACCATTTTGATGAAGGGCTGCCAGAGCTTCACATCTGTCCCACGGACGATATGCCCAGGCTACAATACAGTATCTGTTAAGGTTGCTTAGCAACCTCAGAGGCCACCCACTGCCACTCTCTTGAAAGCTGGCTCAAAGGCACTAAAGTAGCGCCCAGCACCCTTCCTTGTGTTTTTCAGGCGGTTAAAGATGCGGCATGTGCACGGCCCCTTACCTGTCAAAACCCTGTGCCTACATTACCCCTAATGCACCCACTGACAGTTAGGTCAGAGGTTCGGATGTGCTTAGTAGCGGCTTATGTAGCCTTGACCTGGTGGAATTCATGTTTAAGAGACTCAAGAAAAAGGTATTTTTAATTTCCTGAATAGTTAAATTAAGACTAAATTGTCTGGTGCTAGTCTGTTGTTTGACTTAATCTGTGTTTCAAAGAGTCTTTTGACAGTTACCAGTCAATTAATAATGTCTTGTGAGCTCATTTAGTTTGAGTCAAATTGCTGAAAATGGAATAAATAGAGATAAAATAAAGAGTAGATGAAATCTAAAACCTTTCTTATCGGCATTCCCCCTCTTCCTCTATATCTCAGGTGACCGCATGAGTTGAAAAATGATCCCGAGATGAAGATGAAATCCCAGACTATTCTTATAAGTGAGGCCCATGGGAGCGGGCAGTTGGCAGCTTCAAACAGCAGCTAAAGCTAATGACAGGTGGTGGGAAGCACTGCTGGCAGCAGCAGCAGCAACATGTCATTTGGGCGTGGAACACTTCCAGCAGGCTAAGATTAAATCCAAACCTTTGGTCTGAGATTTTCCCGCATCTGATGAAACAATGTCATCAAAGCGGAGCGGCCTGCATGGATCCAATACTAAACAGTTGCACCGCTCGACCAAGCCCTATATGATAGTAGTCTTTGTCAGAGGAGGGGGAGGGCGTTCCCCGTGTGACCTCATCTTTCTATAGAAGACTTCCTCATATTAATGCAGGCTTACTGCTGCTGGCATGTGACTGGCGGCCTTGCAGACTTTGTTTCCCTTCCAGGGTTATTATTGGACACCGTGTCAATAAGGGACATCAATGTCAGGGTCAGTGTCTGGGCTTGCCAGGACTTGTTTCTGCTTCATTTATGCTGTGTATGTGGACATGTGTGTACATTTCTAGCCTGTTTGTGCCTTGAATTGAAATGTGAGAGCTGTGTTTTACATGAAAATTGAGCAAACAGTGCTGGATTTGTGCTTGTGGAGAGAGAATAAGAGGCCCTTATAGGTACAGGTGCTTGGATGTTATGAAGGTAATCCTGTGTGTAGGAGTGAGAGCTGATAGACTTGATTGTGTGACATGGCAAGGACGATGATAGGAGGATAGTAAAGGTCTCTTTCAGAAAGATGAGGGGGGCGGGAAGAGTAGCTCAAGGAGCAGCTGGTTCTCTCCCCTCTGTGAAAGGTGTATGAGGGCAGGTGCATGAAGTGTAACCGCTTTCCTGCTCCCATCAGTATCAAGCCTATAGCACAAGCACATACTCACACACTCACGCATGCACACATGGACCCTCCCCCTTGCATATAAACACTTGTCCACCTACCAGGTTCTCTTGCCTGCAGCTACTCAGTGTATATTAGATGGCTGAGTATGAGCCCAGCTGCAGCGCCATGCAAATGATTCTGAACAGGACTGGTTAAGCATTCCCTTTAAAAAAAACACAGCTTTGATCTATGTGAGAAGCCATGGGGGGAGTTTACGCTGAGATGAAAGATAACGTCTGGCTGTGATGTTTGTGTGTTTGATTCCAAACATGTCATCGCTCACATTCAACCCTAATCAAATTAGGTCAATGATTAATGGGGCATGATGCCCCCCCCTCTTACAATGCTATGATACACTCCCACCTACTATCATGCTAATCTCCTATGGCCCCTGTCAGACTGCTGTCTGCAGCGGAGGGGATGAGAGAGTTGGAAGATGTGTGGATGAAAGAGCGAGGCGAGAAGTAGAGCGTGTGAGGAAGATAGTTGAGAGAAAGACTACTGCGCAGCAAAGCGGGATTGATGGTGGAGCGCAGTGATGGAAAAGAGAGAGGAATCAAGGTGAAGGGTAGTGTGAGTGGGGAAGAGGAAGTGAAGGTACGGAGGAAAGGGCGATAAAAGACTGTCAGTCAGTTTCATATTCGTTGTATTCTCTGCTCATTTCTGTAAGTGCAGATAAGAGTCCTGAAGAGAGGGATGATGATGTCAAGGTAAAGCTACATCTCCGACCATACTGTGAAGGGAATTGCCTCGGCTTTGGATTACAGGTTCCCTCCCCAGGTGTGTGCGTATGTCTGCGTGATATGAACCACTAGTCAGGTAATTTCATGCCTCTGATGGACCTCAATTCAGAGATTTAATACACACTCACCCCTGAACCTCGCCCGCCTTTCTTTCTGTGTTTTAACTTCCACCTCTGTTCATCCTTCTTACATTTGCCAATTGACCCTATTCCAGAGTAGAGGGAGCTCAGCTCAGCTAGAGCCATGACCGTTTCTCACAGTAACACCGGGCTGATAAGAGTAAGAAAGTGTTGTAAGGTCAAGGTTAAGGCTGATACTCATGGTGAATGGGAGCTGGCATTGCAGTCTGGCTGCAGCTACAGCTTCATGTGAGGCCAGACACTGCTTAGGTCTTTGTGACTGTGCCTGTAAGTGAAGAGTCTGCAGTCAGGGTTCATATCAGGACAGTTCTTTTAAACTAAAGCTGCATTCATAACAAATCTGGTGTTGTGGCCGCAGGGATGTGTGGCAGTGTGGGAGTGCCACTGAAATGGCCAATTTTTAGGGAGTTGTCTTCTGTAAGTTTACTCATGTTGGCTTGTGAGATCTCTACTTTTGATTGTCACTACTGTAGTATCTTCACTGCCACAAAAGACACACGTGCATGCTCACACAAAATTCAAGTGCTCTCCTAGCTGTTACTACATTCTTTATTTTTTAATTTATTAGAATATTTAACAGTAGAAAGAGACTATATTAGTTATTCCCATGGACTGCAGGCGTCTTTGGTCTGATCGCAGGTTACGGTACGTGATTGACTACCGCAGCGTGACATCAGGTTGTGTTTTCCACAAGTTGAATCTGATACAACTTCTTGTAACAAGCCTCTGCTTTTTTGGGGGGGATCTCCTGTATACCCCAGCGCCACAGCCTAGATGCCCAACCCACAATCAAATGAATTGAGTGACATTATTGCCGCAACACCTGATTTGGTGTGCATGCAGCCTAAGGCCCTCTTGGATATACTTTGTCGTATTTTGTGGTTTGTCTTTTTATTTTTATTATTTTTTGTTTATAATTTTTTAAAATGTATTTATTTTATTTTTTTTAATTATTTTTTTTAATTATTATTTATTTATTATTTGCGTATTTTATTTTATTTTATTTTATTTTTTCCTTTATTTTTCTGTGCTCTGCTATCATAAATTGGTATTTTAGGATGTTGTGATTTGTTCAATACTTATTGGACAGGTCATTGTGATTTGGGAGTTGATGTCGTCTTATTGGTGGTACCTGACTGTAACTGACTGATTCATCACACCTGGTAGTAATCTGTCTGTGTCTATATCTGTTCTGTGAAGCACACATATCAGTAGCACTGATGATAGTCATGGACTGAAATGTTTGCTTTTTTATTTTTTCCACTTTGAGCACCCTTCTTTTTGTGCATGGATGTTCTGAATAACTTGACATTTTCTGGCATTGATCTCAGCCTGTGAACCTTTTTGTGGCTGTCCAGCTCGGTTGAATTGGTGTGCGGGTATTTCTCCTGCCATCCTTTCAGTGCAGCCTAAGAGACATTACGACAGCCTGCTGTATGTTGAGTATTCGTATTTACGCAAAGTCACAGACAGAAGAGAGGAACACTTTGCTTCTAATTATGTGGCTGACTTGTCTGGCCAGTTATCTAACCCATTAAAACTATTAATTCGGTAAATTCATTGAATTAGCTCATTCTGGTTGAGTGTGTTCATCAGTGCTGGAGATACGTCTGGCAGTGCAATGAGCTATAACAGAAAAATGTGGGCTCACATTTCTGCAAGGAAAACAGACTGCAAGATGCATGTATACAAATCAGAACTTTTATTAGACACTAGTTTTGTCAGCATACATCAATCAAAAGCTGAAGTAAACTGACTACACGTGAAAATAAGGCTGAGGAGCAAAAATATGTCACTTCATTTATTATGCGAGAAGCAACAGAGAGATTAAGAATGGCGAGCACGGGACTGATGCAGACAGATGGAGAGATTTTTCAGGAGAAAGCACAGGAAGCTAATTAAAAACCAGATGATGTGTGAAGAGATGTTGCAGAGAGGAGATCCCTGTGTCTCAGAGAAACTCCTCTCTTTCTTCTTCTCTTTACATTTCTTGATCTACTTGGTAATTTCCTAATTAACCTCTGCGTCTGTGTCCTTTGTCCCACTCCAGACCATCGTCCCCTCAGT
This sequence comes from Cephalopholis sonnerati, assembly GCA_019142605.1. Lineage (NCBI taxonomy): Eukaryota > Metazoa > Chordata > Actinopteri > Perciformes > Serranidae > Cephalopholis > Cephalopholis sonnerati. The sequence goes on from JAGQAX010000012.1 coordinate 26,270,330, forward strand.
GACTCAGAAGTGGATGTTTTGATGTTCTTACCCTTACTGGTGTTACTGTTCCCGTTTTAGATCTGCCTGTCTTTGCTCGTGTGGTTGAATACTTCTCAGCGTCTCTGTCAGACCTGCAGGTGAAGATGAAAGTAGGTGGGGGGGGCAGATGCAGACGGAAGATTTAAAATATGAACACAGCAGGGTGGTGATTGGTAGGAGTGCAGGGTGAAGTGGTCTAAGCAAGGCAGCGATGAACATCTGAAGCCTGTGGTGGTTTTGAAGAGAGGGCTTGCTGGGAAGGGAAATGTGGACCGGGGGCTCATAATTGAATAAAGGAGGCGGCTTCAAACAGGGTGGTGGTGTGCGCAAGTGTGCGTCTTTGTTTGATTTGTCTCTTAGTGACCAGATTTTCCTCCCCCTTTCCCAAGGTCAACATGGGGATTATTAGCAGAGGGGCACCATAGTAATTATGGTGGTGGTCATTAACTATTCATCACCTCACTCTACAGTGACGGGCCAAGTGTTTGTGCTGAGTGCGTCTGAGTGTGTCAGGGAGAAGCAGACATACACACATCTGTGCATCAGCATTTAGGCTCTCTTATGTGTTGTTTTTCTGCATGTCTCTGTGGAAATGAGACAGCTGGCCCACGCCGAAACAGGAGATTTCCAGACGCACCTATTCAGGCTCTGTTGTGTCTTCCAGTTCTCTTTGTCTGCCAGTTCAGTCTTTATGGGAGAGCCTTGACAAAAGTGCGCCCGTTGACCACAAACTCTTCAGGGCGTGTGCACTTCATGAGGTGAATCCAGGCGCCTCCCCTTTATGTGTTTTGTACCCTCCTACTCATTTTTTACACCAGCGATGTGATAGCAAAGAAGAGGGGGGTGGATGCTTGTGAGGATGGGGGTGTAACTGTACCCCCTCAGATGGAGTAAGTGGGCTGGGTTCACCGGGGTCTGGAGAGGGGGGGAGGGACGTAAAAGGAGAGAGAGCAAGACAGATGTAAAAGAATGAACAGCTCCAAGCGGCAGAGTTGCCATGGCTACGGGGGGAAACGGATGAATGAATGACATCACAGTGGCGGGGAGGTGAGAGAGTGTGAAATTGATTTGGTGGCGGAGCACGGGGAGGCGGCTCTCGTTGGGTTTTCGTCGGGCAGACACATTTCTCTCTCCTCCGTACCCTGGTGTCTCCTGTGGACGCACTCTCACTGGTAAGGCTCAGCTTTTTCTCTGTTTCCTCTCCTCTCATCAGAGTGAAGATTTTGAGGATGATGGCAAGTGCAAGTGTGATTTTTTTTTCACTCTGATAAGTGTCTTCAGGTCTTGACAACATGTGAGACGGACATGTGGGGGGGGGGCATGTGTGTGTGTGTTAATGTGCATGGATGTCATGTGGTGCGCCCGGCGTGCCAGTGGGAATGAAAGGAAAGGCAGATGTGCCGTGCAGTTGTCGCTGGTCTAAATATACCATGAGATGCTTACTGTGGAAGAATGTGTGTGTTTCTGGCTGGGAATGAACAGCTGATTGTGCAAGAATGATTTCCGTGTGCCGTGAGATATCCTCGCTTAGTATCTGTGTCATGCTTTAAGGCTGTACTTGATCATGAGTCTGTTGTGACTGTGTTTATGTGTGTTAGACAGAGACACACTGTCTTGTAGTGGCGTTGTTGTCAAGCAACTTAGTGTGCTGGTGCCCCTCTGAGCCGTTGGACAGCACCCTCGAAGCTGATAAAGTATCGCTAAAGAACACTTCTGCAGAGAAGCTGCTTTTCCCAACGCTGGAGTGTGAACCTGGCTCCTCTGATTAAAGCGTGGTCTCCCTTCGCAGTGCACCACCCTGCTGCGAGTTTACAGGCAAAGTCCGTGCCATTCATCCGGCTGTGTGATTAATTACGAAGTTGACCTGCATTGACCCCTGAGGGACAAACAGCCAGAGTTGAAGGGTGGGTGCTATAGGTCACAGCAAAGCCAATCAGAGTCTTTAGCTCAGAGTTCCCTTTGGCTAGCATCCAGAATGGGGAAACAGATTACACTGCGGATCAAAGGATCAAAATTTCGGATAGATTTGGAAAGCATAATCCATTACTAGGACTATCAGCTGGTCTACAGATCTATTGGAATGCCGCTGCCTCACACTATAGAAGTGAATTTGGGATGGTGGTTGGTTTAACATCTTTTCAGTGGCTACCATCAAGGCCACGCTGTTGTTGAGCAGAGCATTTAAACTCCAAGGACACTGTACTGCAGGCAATCTAGTACTTGTCCTCCTGTGACAGGTGTATATGAATGGCTCTGTCTGTTTGGTTCAAGGGAGAATATGCAAAGAGTTACATTTACATGTGAATTTGCATTTAGTCATTCAGCTGCCATTCTTGACCAGGTGATCCTTTTGTATTTAGAAAATCACAAAAGCCAAATGCAAAGTTTAAGGGCAAAGGCCATGAAAATACATGTCACAGATTTATGTGTGTGCTTATAAATATTGTAGTTAAGGAGAGACACTACAGGTAAAGTTTTAATAATAGATAGAAAAAAGTAGAGACTAAGACAGCACTCCAGTTTAACTCTTTATTATTACCACACAGACTTTTTGAGCAAGACACCATTTACCAGTGTGCATGTAGCAATTTCACTAATTTTACTAATAGAAATTAACATGGAACATCCTCAGCTGATTACTTAAATTAAGATTTATTTTTTTGGATTACAAGTTTTCTGAAATGTTATGTCAAAATGTGCGTTAAAAATCTAAACACTGGGTAAAGCCATGTACAAAACTCTTGTTTCATTATGTTGACAGTTTGTTGTTAAGAGTCAAAGGTTCTAAGAGAGAATTTTGGATATCTCTATTTATCATCAACAGCCATAAAAATCAATTTTCACCATGTTTATGGGGAAAAAAATGGCAAAAATTTTCAGAATATAGATAGGAATAAAATGGAAGGTTTGGTGTAAGTAAGCGGTACTGAAGTGGACATTTCTGTCTCAGAGTACGAGGAAAATACTTAATTTGAGAAAATGGCATTCATAGATATGTATTGTAAAATTCAGTACATTTTTAGATCAAAAATAAGACACTACAAATAAATAAAGTAAATATTTTAACTTCTAGATTTCACCATGAAACTTCCCCAATTGATTACTCTCATTAAGACAACTGTTTTTTGTTTTACAAGTTTTCAGAAATGTTATGTTTAAATATGCAAATAAGACATTGTCTAATTAAATGTGTGCTTTTTTGCCTAAATTTCTGGAACAGAAATCTGAACTAAAATAAACAACTTAATGTCTATTTTTGGACATTTCCAAGAAGACATGTTATGGAAGCAAAATAGCCCAAAATCCCCAAAGAGACCACCTGTAGCATCTCACCTTAATTCAGAAAGTTTATAATTGTTGCTATGTGTAAATCATAGTCAACTTAGTTTGCTGCAAACTGTAGTCCCCTATTGTGGTGTTATCCCGAGGCAGGTTTTATTGGAGCAGTCGATGTTGTGAAGATGTCGACGAGGTGGAGGTGTTGAGAAGGCGTGAGATGCCAGAAGTCAATCTGTCTGGCCTCAGCACTGTGGTTAGGCTCAGGACATCAATTATGAATAGGGAGGGGATGAATATACATGAGGCTATTTCAGACAGTTTAATTTGAAACTGAGGGATAATGTCCCCCGCAGGTGTAGGAAGCTGCACTATAGGTGGTGGTCACTGTGTTTTTGTGTGTTATAGTCCATACACATCAGGTAAACTTGTAGTTGGCTTGTTGAATGTATTGTGAGGAGAAGTCAGTGTAGACATCAAAGGGCTCCACTACAGTCAAAATAAAGCAGTGCTGGCAAGTCTCTTAAGTCACTTTAAAAGCCAGCTGAGTGAATGCCTGAGAGTCTGCCAGCTTTTTGGATGGCATGGTTGGGGGCACAAGTGGGTCAGTCGTGTAGTGCCACGCCAGCTCCAATCGCTCTTTGTCTCCACTCTGAGAACAGAACAGCCCTGTAGCGAAACTCAACATAATGTTTTTTCACTGTTGGAAGTTGAATAATCTGAAGTGGAATTTAAGCCACTCCACCGTGGGCCTCTTATGCTGCATTCTTTCTTACGTGAGTTGAGTTTGTTTCTTTATCTTACAGCTCACTCTGTGTTGCTCTCCTTCACTTTTCATGGCCACTGGGTAGGTGGAGGCGTTTTCAGGTTGCTTAGCGACATGATGAGTTGTGTTTACACCATACTGAAGTCAGCTTATGTGTGCACGTGTTCTTGCCAGTGTGTGCGCAGTCAGTTCTTCCTCCTTGTGGTGTCAGCTGGTTGGCAACGCTGTGGTCCGATATGCTGACTGGACCTGTACACAAACACTCCCACATTTGAAGATGCCCACATACACAGACTGTGTGGAGGGTTTTGGCATTTCAGTCTACCTTATCTGTCATACAGAGACTCATTACATCTTAAAATATCAGCAACTTTAATTTTACTGTGTAAACCCGTTGAAAGGAAATGTTCAGATGACTGAAGCAAGTTTTTGTGGAGCATCTTGACTGCTGTAGCATGGCTATATAGCCATACAGTGCTCTGACATAAACTCAGTGACTTGGACAGTTACCTTACAGATCAACAGACACCCGCTCATTCTGTCTCTCTATCTCTCTTTATCTTATTCTCTATTGCTCACCACTGGAAAACCTTCAATAGTGTGAATGTAGAGTACGTACAGTGGATATTTGGTGTATAGTGTTTGAACTTGTCACTCCAAAGCTACACAGGCTGTCAATTCCTTTGTCAACATTCCAATGGAAGGTGTATCCATACTCTTAAATTGCAGATGATTACTGCAGACCACTGTTCAACACCAGCAGACAACAAAACTGGTTGGTTTTTAAGCCAGTTTTCGCAGCCAGTGGCGACTGTGGCACCAAAACTGGGGATTTTAAGCCAAACATGATGTTTTCCTAACCATAACCAAGTGGATATGTGCCTGAACATAACCACATGTTAACCACAGCCTTGTTGAAACATGAAGTCTCAGCATGTCCGCCACATTCAAATATGACATATCTGTGGTTTGCAGAAGTGTACAATGCCAACTTTCATTCTGGTGATTGGCTTGGTGTAGCAGTTTCGTCTGTTTGAACTACCCTGCAGTATTTGCTCCATTTTTGTTTGTGGGCATGCTTCTTGCCTTCTTAGCATTTTATTCTTATACAGAACAGCAACTGTTGGGATGGATTTTGCCTCAATAAATTTTGCTGACTGTTAAAACTCAACTCCAAGAACACAGTGATTTTTACAAGTATCTATATTAGAATTTTGGAGGATAATTGTAATTGTTATGGGATCATTTTGTCACTGTTGAGTTGTGAGAGACTGGGTGAGACAAAATGTACCTCCTTTTGTTTCAGTGTAGTTTTGTACTAAAGCAGAAAAGCAACTTAAACAATGAGTGGATTTCCAGTTCTTCAGAGACTGATGTCTTTTTCAGTCTCCCTTTTCTCTCCTCTCTGCACAGCAGCTTTCTAAAATCAGTTTAGACATCATGCAGTCATGGAACATTAGATTAGGAAGAATGATGAATGACTCTGTGCTGTTGTCTCGTCTTGTACAAAAATTGTGCCTCAAACAAATCTGTCACTCTTTAATATTTTATCAGCTTGATACTGCTCCTCTGTGTTATTCAGATGGGAAAATGCAAACAGGAGTGTATAAAAGTTAGTTTGCGAAAGTTCGTTCTTGGAACTGTCTTGGTTGAAAAACACCATTACAATTTATCTCACCATCCCTCTTGGATTTTAACTATGTCTCCACTCTTTCTGTGTACTTTCCTGTTTTTGTTTTGCAGTGATTTATCAAGACTTTGTCTCTTTTCCAGCAGGCTGCAGAGTGACTAAAAACTAAACTTGTAGAAAACTGAACTGTTCTTGATGGCACCATGAATGTCTGTATGCTTCCTGTGTTTGCCTTAAGCTCGGTTTGTTTAACGACTCTTAAAGCCAGATGGTAAAACTTGCAAATCACGGGGTTTTGAGAAAGGAAACCTTGTTTTGCATGTTGGATTTTGGCACAACTTCAGCAAGTCTAGCTGCAAACTAGGCCATTTGCTGGAAAAAATATAGCAGTCTTGTCTAATCCCACATCTAGATCCACAGTCAATAGTTGTTGATTATGTGCGTACATCTCAAAGTTTGATTTCATGTAGAATTCCCTCGCACAGTCACAGTTTGCTTAAGGTACAGACATTGCAGTGTTTCCTCTGTATGCATTTAGCAGCAGCTAAATGTCTTCTCATACGCAATTAACTCACTATCTCTAATTTAAGCAGCCACAGTCGGAGATAAGCAAAGATTATAAATTGAACACCTGCAGATAAAGGTGCACTGGTCAATCAGCCACTGATCATTATTGGCTAATGTTTGTCTGAAATTGTTTGAAGGCCGATCAGATGACACAAAACATGAGACAATTTCTCTATCTCCTCACTTGCCACACACACACTGCACTGGACCGAATCACAATGTTTATTAACAATAACTTAATTCATTCATTCTTTTTCTGTAACCGCTTATCCTGTCAGGGGTTGTGGGGGGACTGGAGCCTATCCCAGCTGACATTGGGCGAGAGGCAGGGTACACCCTGGACAGGCTGCCATGCCAGCACAGGGCTGACACATAGAGACAGACAACTATTCATGCACACATTCACACCTATGGAAAGTTCAGAGTCACCAGTTAACCTTGCCTGCATGTCTTTGGATTGTGGGAGGAAGCCAGAAAAACCTATGCTAAGGGGAGAACATGCAAACATAGAAGGGCTTCCCCACCCCGGGAACCCTCTTGCTGTGAGGCAGTAAGTTCTGGGTAGAAAATCCTTGCATCACATACATAACATCAAATGGCTCTCAGCAAATGCTGCCTCATTTATGTCATTAGATGTCAAATGTTACATCTGCCCCCACATGCAGGGGTCATTGTGACAGTGCACAGGGTATGGGAAGCATTTTATTTAATGCAATTTGACATCTACAACTGTGTACAAATATGTGTCTCATGCCTTTCTCGTGTCAGTGGACACACTTAAAATGTTGCGGTGGTGCAAAGTCAAAGTCACGCACTTCAGCACCGCTGCTGGAAACAATCCTAGAGGAAACATTGCAGTGCTATAAAATTGTTTTCTTCAAATCATTGAACTGAAACTAATTATTACTCTGATAATTATGTAGTCTAATCCTCTTCTCTTCATACTGTCTCCTCATTTTGTACTGTTTTGGGTCACATTGTCGTTACTTCAGCAAGCACCTCAGCTTTACCAAGAACAGAACAAACAGCTGGTTAAGTATGATTGTACATGATCAGGAGAGTGTGTACAGTGCAGTGTGTCTGTGTGTGTGTGTGTGTGTGTGTGTGTGTGTGTGTGTGTGTGTGTGTGTGTGTGTGTGTGTGTGTGTTTGCACACTTGCTCACACACCCAGCAGGTATCTTAGGGAACATTGCTACTTGAATTTGAGCAGCTGTGAGCGTAGCATGATAACATAAGCAGAACGGTGATGTGGGTTAGGAGTTAGACCCAACTGTGCGTGCGTCTGTTAGCTCACTGTGAGTCACTAATACAGTGTGTGTCAGGCAGTGGTCATGGTTTTCACTCTTAGTCAGCCGAGGACAGAACAAAGCACGAAGAGGACGCCTCCTCTGCGCTGAGTGCTGCTTTAGTTGGGAGCTTCTCACATGCGGGACTGCGCTGCGCTTTTGTTTGTCTGGTTATTGATTGTCTCTCGCTAAAGCTCGCAGCCATCCTTTATGTTCCCATGTTGCCCATTGTGCCAGCTGCTTGGAACTGGGAGCTAGGCGAGAGGGTAGTAAGGGAGAGACAAAGGCACTCGCTTCCAGTTTGAGGGGGATTTAGGGTTGACCGGCAGAGGGGAGGTGATTTAGAGGGAGAAGCAGAAACATAATTAGAGGTAGAAAGTGAGATATTCAGCGTGAGAATGTGAGAGCAGAGAGAAAGTGGCTCATAAGTTATTGATTGTTATAGCTCCCCTCTGTGTCTCTCTGCCTTTGTCCCATACTAATTTACTTCATTTGTCTGTCAAATTGTCCTGACTCTGACAGATTTTTCACATTACTTCCCCTCGCTCCCGATTCCATCATGTCCCTTTCTTTCTCCCTACAGTCAGCGGTGATAATGAGCTGAATCAGTCCACCGCTGTTGCACTTGTAGCAATCTACCGACTGCAAGATGCTACAGCTGTGACCTCTCTGTCATCCCTTCACCCTCTATTTCCATCCAGCTGTTTACTTTGGCAGCAGCACAGTCCAGCCTATCTGTGCTGCAATGTAGGAGCGAATAACAAAGTTGTAACATACTGTTCTTCTTTCTTTAAGAATCTTAATCAACTATTCAATGAGAGTTCATCCTTTTTGTCTTGATTGTCATCTTGTATGACAGTCTATAAAAGTTTGAGGATTAGGCATCTTTTCACCACATTTGAGTGAGTGTTAAACAGACTGATTTGCCTGTCAGAGAGCGTTTGTTGTTGCACACATGTATGACTCGACTGGAGCTGAATGACAGACCGATGGGCCTGGGACACGTGATGGACAGGCTGTTTCAAAGCAGATTGCTTATCTTCTATCCATCATCCACCTGGTGGATGAGTGTTTCCCTGGAAACAAACAAGTCTTGGTTCAGAAGCAAGGAATATTATAAAGAGATTATATGTAATAGTCCTTACTTACAAGCAGGAAAAAGCTTGTGAGTGCTGGCGAGGTATCTTTTTATATGTCTTAATGCTGTTGACAGTGTTACATATTAGTTTTTACTCTATTAATAATTTTTCAACACCCTTATTCAACAAATATTTTTTAGCTGTGACCAGCAGCAGCTGTATATCTCGCTCTGTTGGTTGCAGTGGTGTAATGTAGTGATTCATAATACTTTGTTACAGTACATTGGGGAGTATCTGCTCTTTACTTGAGTTTAATATATCCATCAACTTTCATTTTAAATCTAATACATTTCTGCTAAGCATCGTTGGTACTCACTACGAAATAGGGAAGGAAGGGAAGAGGAAACGAGGGAGAAAAAGACAGACAAATGAAGGACTGGGAGGGAAAGAAAACTGGATTTTGTTCTTAAAACCCTTTAAGTTGGGGAAAAAGACCTTTTTTTCTTAAAGTGTAATGTACGCTTCATTTTTAAGGTGGTGTATATTTACGCAGAAATAAACTTCATTATTCTCTTGCTTTTTTATTAACAGTATTTACTTGTACTTTTACTTTTAATACTAAAGTACATTTTATATAATGCGATTAAGTTCCTTTTGATACTTAAGTACAGTAGATATCAGATACTTTAAGACTTTTACTCAAGTAATATTCTAACAGGTGACTCCACTGGTTGGTTGGTCGAATCACAAAAACTTTTCCACCCTCTGGTGGTCACAATTTTAACCCTGTGAAGCTAAAATTTGGCGTATGTGGAGGTTAGTGTTTGTGTTCATTCCATTTGAGGGGATAAAAGGGGATGTGCCCAAGGGGGAATGCATGTGCGCACATGATCGTAACTATTGCGAATTTGTATTTGCTCTATTTTAAGAAAAGAAGTTAAACTACTGAAATGTGTCAGGAATCAGTTCAGGAAGGACCCAAATGTAGTGCAGGAGGCAGGCTGAAGGTTAAACAAAAAACAAGTTTTAATGCTGATCAAAAAATCCTCAAATCAGGTAGGCAACAAAACACAAAGTCCAAAAGAAAGTGAATCAAACCAGGCAAGCACGATGAGCACAGTGAAGAACTAGGGGAGGAAATCCATACCAATACACGAGAGACCAGGAAGAAACGACACCATAAATGCAGTCGAACTGACAAGGAACAAAGGGAAACACACAGGTATATATATACACAGAAAACTAATCAAAAGAATGAGACACAGCTGGAGTAGGTGGACACAGGTAAAAGGACGGAAACTAGAATGACAACAAGGGTGTGGTTGGGTCCACTAGGGTGGAGCAAACAAGACTAATACAGAACAGGTGTGAAGGGAAGACTCTGGGAACAGGGAAGGACTAATGAGACTGGTGGAAGACAGGTGGGTAAAACACACAAGACAGGAAGTAAAACCAGACATGACACATGAGGAGAGAATCTACAAAATAAAACAGGAAACAGATTAAACATGAATGAATAACATAAAACAAGGAAGAACTCAAAGAGAGAACCCCAAAACAAAGTCCACAAGATTACATATTAACAAAAACCCAGGGTCGTGACAGAAATGTAAAATATTTTAATGTTAGCAGCCATATAAAAAGTTCCCTTAATAAAATACAGTCTCATTGATTTACATCAGGAACTATCTTATCAAAGAATAAGTAAAGAGTACAAAGGTATTCAGTGCCAGTCTTTGGTACTTGACAGGCTTCCATACTGTCTGCTGCAGACCCATTTTTGTTGGTTAAATACCCAGCCCCCACTGTCTGTTGGACAATGTGTACGTGCACAAAATGCCGCCAGATTGAGCATAATGTGACTTTGCAGCAATAGGATTTACAGTTATCGCTTGTTTATATTCTTTCTATTTGAAACAAATGGAGCAAGGGGGACATCGCCTGCTGTGTGTCGGCCCCATAAAGCAGATTCATGAGGAGGAAATGTGTTAGTCTGCAGCCATGCCTGTTCGATCAGTGCCTGTGAGCTGTGGAAAGCGACACTCGGCTTGTTAACAACTGCCTGTGATTGAGTCACACTGGCAAAAGGATATCTCCTTTGTACAGATGGCTGGTTTTCACATAGATGGCATGCTTACCTTAATCTGTCCACCTGTTGTCCATCATGTTTTGCAACAAATGCATTTAATATGTTGGCCGCTAATGGCACTGACTGACTGTGACAAGCTTTGCAGTAGCTGGAGAAGAAAGATATCCAGAGGGATAAATGTTTCTCTGTTTCTTTTCTGGATTTATACGTAGGCACTTGTTTGTTATCCATAAGAACTTTATAAACTCATAGTGTATCAAGGCTTATCGCTGTAAGTTGTTTAAGAGTTTGTCTGCCTCTGAATGGTCATAAACTGCATGATGCAGCTTTAATTACCATCTATATGGACTTAAGCAGGGTGTATAAACCTTTATTTGATTCAGTGGAGTTTCTCTGTGCTCTGCAGCATCATGCAGAGAAGCGTTTAAATCCTCCTCACGCAGGCAAAGACCCACCTTGGAATTGACCGATGTTGCTGCTAGGCTATTAACTAGTATTATGAATATTAAATAGTAATCCCCGCTGTTCAGTTTAAACCTGGACTGAGCTGCTGTTTTGGAGGGAAAATGGTTGGATTACAATATAATCCACCCCAAAGGTTGAAACCCAGATTATGAGCAGATGTCATACAGAGGTCTGTGCACTTGAAGAAAACGGCATCGTAGTGTTTTAAAGTAATTTTTGATTAATGTGACCTAAAAAAGTAGAAGTAGAAGAAGTATGATTCAACTAATATATCTGTCATCATCATAACTGAGGCAAAAAATGTTTCAAGAATATTACAACACACACATATGCACGTACAGACACACACATACACACTTGTAAAACACTGCTTAAGAAAAAGGAAGGGAGGCAACACTAAATCGACCTTCTAATCTTGTGTAACAACCAGGCGGGACAACAGCAACATGTCACTCCCAAAACCTCAACAGCATGTCAAGAAAAACGGTATGATACTGATACCATATAGCAGGCAGAGGGCCAATCTGTCTCAACCACACATACATTAGATCAGTAGTTCCCAACTGGTCCAAGGTCCACAAACTTTAATATATTCAGCATCATACTCGCGTTTTGCCATGTCCTCAAGCTAGTTTGCTGTCTCTGTTAAGTAGCTGTCCATTAGTCACGCACTCTACAGTGAAAAACAGCACTTCAAAATAAAAACATGTGCCAGAAATTCACTGTACTTCAAAATAAAGTGTGTTTTTTTACAAACACATTCAGAATGGACCCGTGACCCACTGACTCCAACCCACTAGTTGGGAAACACTGCATTAGATTACACATAGCACACATTTAAGCAGTTAAACAGGACACACCTGTAAATCAACCATCTAAATGTTGGCGTTTGCATCGCTAAAGGATATTTGTTCCGTTTTGCAGACTGCCACTTCAGCTGCATTTAGTCATAAACATTTCAATCGTCCATTTTGTTCTTGTTCATTTCCATTTCTCCCCTTCTCGGTAGTAAGCAAATATCCACCAGCTAGGGTGTAACTCATCGTGTAGACTACGCCTGTCAACACCCTTGTTAATGCATGGTTGCTCCCTATAAAACCCAGTCATTACATATTCTAACATATGTTTTAACTAATCCTCTAAAACAACAATCATGTGGTTAAAAAGATGTGGTAAAAAAATGCTGGCAAGGTCAGCGTACCCAAGTAAGAGGCCATAATAATCATAAATCATAAGTCTCTTAAGTCTGAAAATACGCAGTTCAGGTGTTGTCTGTAATTATCGCCTCCACGAACCAGTCAAGTGTAGCTACAGTTCCATCCATGTCCATTCAGACTCATATGTAGCCATGAGAGTAGATAGTGCTTTAATAATGGATGTCGCTGCAAAGATACAAATTCTAAAACATGGATGTTTAACACACATCTTCAACCCAGCAGCTCAGATGATCTATACAATCAGCAGTTTCAAGGTGGGAAGTTAAAATTAGTGTCACCAATTCAGTGTCTGACCAAGTGTCTCCCCTTCTGTTCCTGAGATATAGCTTTAAATACTGTCCAGAAAAGTGTTTTTGTAGAACACTGTGATGTCACAATGAAGTTGATATTTTACTGTTTAACGGCATGACTTTATAATTTTGTCCTATTAGACCTATGTGTCAAATTTTGACGTAATAAGTTCATGAATTCTTGAGTTATGGCCAAAAACCTGTTTTATGAGCCCAATGTGACCTTGACCTTTGACCACTAAAGTCTAATTCGTTCATTCTTGAGTTGAAGTGGGTGTTTGTGCTGAATTTGACGAAATTCCCTCAAGGGGTTTCTGAGATATTGCATTCACCAGAATCGGACGGACAACCAAAAACATAATGCCTCTGGCTACGGCTGTCACCAGTGCAGAGGCATAAAAATAACCGAGCCTGAGACGACTCTCAACATTCAGTTTGACAGCATATGTTGTGGTGGTGTAATGATTCAGGCTGCCACCTAAAAATGTGCCTCACAGTTCCATTTTCAATTAGTTAAACCCTAATAAATATAGAAAGTCTCACATAGAGTCTCACCTAAAGAAATAAACTATGGACCATTTCATGGTGTTTCATCAGCAGCATAATTTACAAAAACAACAACCGTGCAGTTGGCAATGTAACAATAAAACCCAGTGTAGTGACAAAAACACAAGCTGTCACCACAGCCTAACAACAACAGCACTGTCTATTGCTGAAGAGTTTAAACAATACACACAGTAAATTTAAAAAAAATCACTGTGTATTTAATGGAGAACCTTGTAGGGAACAGCACAATGTGATACACAGTAGTGCTGTGCCCCTAAAATCAACTGATTAAGTGTGAGTGCTGCTGGAGAAGGAAATTACTTTGGCCGTGCAAATAAAGAGAGGTAAGGGGTGAAGGTAGAGACAGAAGGAGGTGAGAGAGATAACGTAATCTAGTGAATAGAAAGGCTCTGGATTAACCTGAATGGTGTGTGTCTGTGTGTAGGGAGGGGGGAGTTCCTCATTAACAGGAGAGAGTGTAATCACATGGTCTTTCGGTCCGTTGGGACTTGAGGGGTTCTCGTTTCAGGTAAATGCTCTATGCTTCCTTGCTCAAAAAGCTGTATTGTGTGGATGCAGGTGCAGAAGGACTTTATTTATATATTCTTTATTTGTACAGGGACAAATACGTAGCATGATTCACACATCACTGTATTTGCATGAAAACATCAAGCAATCTACAATACATGCAAACAGTATTCAAAATCTTCAATCTGGCTTGTAAAATAAATAAATATTTATTTGTGTAAATATATCACATTTGATGAATTATTAATCCGAGGAGATCTCTTTTCATATATAATGCATCACCCCCAAACTTTCCGAGCGCCTTTGGCTTTGCCGTAATTGGGAACATTTCCTGCATCAGACATCCCGCATTATCAGCATCAGTGAAAGTGATCGCATGCGAGCATATGCACACACTCTAGGGTGGTAACCATAGCGATCGTGGTGGTAACACAGTCGTAGTTTTGACTGACACCTGAGGGTGATGATGGCAGCATGACAGCGGTGTCAAAGAGAATGAAATTTGTCATCTCCTCTGGGACAAAAGCTGTTATAATGAGAGTTTGTCACTGCTGTGTGGCAGCAGGGAGGCACCATCTCCTTGCAGCATTTGCTACAGAATGAGCTACTATTCATAGCATTAGCTTTGATACTATACACACATGCATAGATGTGTAGTGTTGCACATCTGTAGTGGAGTAAATGCATTTAAAAAAGACAGATTCACCCGTAATTGCAGCATTTTTTTCAGATATCCCTCCTACATAATAAAGCCCCTCTCTCTGTTTTCAGTCTCTGTTTTCTTCCCTATATGTGCACTCTGTGTAACTCCCTGCTTAGGTGTTTGACCTAATTGTAGCTGTGGGGAGATAGAAAGTATGAGGATGAGACTCCAGCCCATTATCCTGTTGCTGTCACAACAGAGATGACTTGCCTTGCAGCCGGGTGTCTCACATCAAGACCTCGTGTTACCTTTTGTCCTGAATGCTCTGGCACATCGCTGCTCCTCTGATACAGCATGTTACATGTCTATCGCTGCAGGCGCAGATTTCGCATGAGCCGTTAACGCTTTGCGACATTTGGTTGAAAAAGCATGACATTTTCTTGGTGGATCTACTCCTGACGTGAGGATGTCAGGGTTAAAATGTTAATGGGGTTGTCATCGCATTATCCTTGACCAAAAATACTACAGTATCTGACCGGTGTGTATGCATGTGCAAGCTGTGAGTGGTGTTTGCAATGACTTATTTAGTAGTTGGTATAGTGCAGTCTTTGCAAGCATTCAGACTCAGCATGCACACATGCACAAATGTGGCGTCTTTTTTCACTCAGGTAGATGTTGGAGTAGTTGTTCCGGCAATGTTTTGCAGAAGATGCAGCGAGCTGCTTCTGTGACCTGATTTCCTGTGACAGGAATTACTCGAGCATTCAGTCTAACGCACACACACACACATCCATCTCCCGGTCTCTATCTCCTTCTCGTTCCCTTTCAAGCTTCCTCTGCTGCTGCTCTCCGTTCAATACTCTCGCAAACCTCACCTGCTTCTCACGTCCTTTTATCCCATCTCCACATGCCCGTGTGTGACAGCGATGGGAGATAACAGCTCACCCCCCCCCCACCCTCCCACCCCCACATAATATGCAGCGTGCTATATAACCTGCAGATGTGTGAGCACCGTGGCACAGATTACTAAAATGTGTGTCACAAGCGTGCTTTAGTCACACACTGCACACCTCGTTAAGCTATTTTACGCTCATCCACATTGTGTGTCTGCAGTCTTTCTTGCTATCTCATTTTATCTTCTTCTCTTTAGGCTGCCGTTCTTCCCTGCTCCCCTCCTCTGTCTATTTCTTTCTCTCCCTCTCCTCCTTTCGTTCATCCTCACCTTCTCACCCGCCTTGTGCGAATCCTCGTTTTAATGCAAAGCTTTGATATTCATGTATGCAAATCAGCCTTAAAGCACAAAGTCATAGAGATTGCCCTACTGACACTGCAAGCACATAGTGCATGTTGCGTCACTAAACACTCAGTGTGTGTATGTGTGTGTGCTTGAGCATGATAAACGCATAATAGAGTGTGTGAATGTGCTGGTCACAAGCCCAACCATTCTAGTAAACACTACTTATCTGTAGGTAATTTGTGGCCAGTTTAAGACCATTGATGAGCACTTAACCTGCCGCCGCACCAAAAGCCGCACTGCAGCAGCTTCTCTTTCTCCCTCTCTCTCTTTAGCTGGTCTTCTATCCAATTTAACGCTCCCTCTCTCCCTGTCTCTTGCCATCTCTTGCTTATTTTTCTTTCTCTTGCTCCCCCTGCTGTATCTGCATTTCCTCAATTTTTTATTCCTGTCTCTATCATTGTGTTTTCTCAGATGACCTCCCTTGCTCTCGCCGAAATCTACAGAATAAGGAGCCACAATTAAATGAATCCCCCTCCCCTCTTTATTATCTTTTGTCTGAGAAGGTAGAGGATAGTCCAAAGAGGTGTGCATCCTTATGAGTCACTGCGTATGTGTGTGTATGTGTGGGGAGGGGGGTGTGTAAGGAGGTGAAGAGCATTGCGTCATTGGGGGTGTGTTGGGCGGGAGGTGGGCCGAGCCGGCTGTCAGTCAGTGACGCGAGTGGAGCACGTGCGTCGGTCATGGCTGGGAAGACGTTGTGCGGCGGTTATCTGGCTGTAGGCGAGGAGAGCTAGAAACAGCCGCAGCTCCCCTTGCCGACGGGCTGATAGAGGGAGTGAATGTCTGTGTGAGTGTGTGTGAGTGTGTGTGTGAGAGAGAGTCTGTGTGCATGTAGATGCTGCATGGGCTGCAACCGGAGCTGCTGCTGGTGAATAATGCAGACAGGGGAACGGAGTTTGGATAGCATGCAGGGAGCCCGATTAATAATGCATCCTGCCGGGTTACGAGCTCTGCATTAGTTAGTTTTTGCTGGAACCTGTAGCTGCCTACTGTCTGCCTGCCTGCTTCACTTACTGACTCCCTGCTTACCTTTCTGCCTGCTTGCCATCCTTTCTACCTGACCGGCGGACTGTCTGACTTAGAAAATGTCTCACTACCATTTCATCAAATGCTGTAAGTAGCCATTCACCATGTCTTTCTGTGCATGCAAGTATACTTACATGTGCCTCAGCCATGGATGTGTGCCTGTCGTATCAGCACTTACTATATATGTAGGGTGTCATATACTGTATAAGTTTACATGCTTGAGAATTCTGGTCACCAGCTGCCAACACAGCAGCACGATCTAAGCTTCAAATGTGTATCTGTCCCTTTGTGTGTGTGTGTGTGTGTGTGCGCAGTAAGTGGGTGTGTGAGCTTGCTGCAGAGAGCTGCCGCAGATGTGTGAAGTTGACCGGTGAATGCGGCAGGTACCGGCAGAAGGGAAAGAAAGATGAAATAGAGCCACAGAGATGCAGATCCCATGAGCGTCTGGCATATTCATAACACAGCGACAGACTGACAGAGAGAGAAAGTCATTTCAGAGAGAGAAGGACAGATGGAGAGAAACTGAGGGTGATTTAGAGGAGCGGTGCAGAGAGGGGAGGGAATGGCAGGATTGGGAAATAGAAAGGAGGTGAGGACGGGATGAGTGACATGTGAAGAATGCGGCCAAGTGGTGCGAAGAATGATGAGCAGACTCGGGGAGGAATGAGGGAGTGTGATGCTGATATTTGAGTGGTGATGGCAAGGAAGGAAGGAAGAAAGGAGATAAAAGAGGAGAAATAAGTCAGTTCTGTCACAGAGGTGATGCAGGCTGTCATAAAGTCTCTCCTTGACTCTGAGAACCCTACCTGTCTCACCCTCAGATCTCCTCCCACTACATACATCTATCTATATCACCCACATGTATGGTGTCTCCACTTTGCAGCCTGTGTGTGTGTTTGGGTTTGTGCACGTTTGTGCACTGTTTTCTGATTTACAAGCTCCTGCAGTGCTGTCAGTGTTATTAGCTGGAGCCTGCATGGCATGTTTCCACATTCAATCAATAACTGATAGCCTGGTGATGGGATGGCAGCAGAAGAAAGCTACTGCCTTCTATCCTTCTCACCCTCCCTCTCTTTCTATCTCTCCACTCACTCCATCTCTCTCAGATTCATTCAGCCCTGTTTCCCATTAGACTCACTGTCCTTTCCTCTCTCATTCACTTTTCATCCGTCTATTCAGAGCCATTCATCACCCAGCAGCAAACGCCACTGCAGACATTATGTCATACTTTTTGCAAATGTTAAATTTAAGAGGGAATGTTGAGTGTTTTCATCAGCTAGGTTGGCGCAGATTTACATTCTGTTTTCATCTGAAAAATGGAAATTCAAGTATTTATTGACTGAGGGCAAAATCTTATCGATCTCCGCTGTCAGCGCTGGCCATATTTGATGTTTCCATCTATAGAAGGAAGACAAAGAAATGCTCCTGGGAATGTTCTCATATGCCAGCCAATACTTTTATATTAACAACACATTCAGCCACGTTACATACAGCAACACACAGCAGGCTATGACGAGTCATAAGGGACGGATTTTTTAGTAGCAGCATATCACAACATTTAGTGCCACGTGTGTACGGCTGTGCACTTAAAGTGATCCTCACACTGAGCTCACCTCATTATTTATTTAGATAAGTGAATTTTTATCACCTAATGTAAATATCTTTCCTAACAAATTGTTATTTTAAATCAGTCTTCAGTTGTTCTTGATATATTTTTCAGTCTAATGGACATCTATCTACTACACACTGTACATTAAAGGTCCAGTGTGAAGGATTTAGTGGCGTCTAGCAGTGAGGTTGCAGAACTTGAACTTCCCCCGTGTGCCAAGCCTGTCGGAGAACTACAATGGCCGATACAAAAACAACCATCGCCCTATCTAGAACTAGTGTTTGGTTTGTCTGTCCTGTGCTACTGTGGAGCAATATGGCCGACTCTGTGGAAGAGGACCGCTCCGTTTGTAGATATCAACAGCTCATTCTGAGGAAACAAAAACATAACAATTCTTATTTTCAGATTATAAACTAATGAAAACAGTTACCATTTCTGCTGATAGATGCCTACACACTGGACCTTTAATATCCTATGTGTGAGTCATGTCTGTATCAATATGCTGCCATGTTATGTGACGTTTGACACGTGCAGGGAGTTCATGGCTTCATGCAACTGTAGCCTTGAATGTCTGTATAGTCAGACATACAAGGGTCGACAGAGTGTGTGAAGGATGTGGCTAAACCAAGGATGAGATGACAGTCACAAAGTCAAGAGGGAGATGGAGAAAGACAGCTCACCATGTAAAGATTTTGTGTGGTAAATCAGTGAGATCTAACATGTTTTATGATCTCTGCTTCTTGCTGTCACTCACACTGCTACCTATGTGTTCAAAAGAAAAATCAGAATGAAAACTGCAGCCTCAGTGATTTGTTTTTTCTCGGTGTGGCAAATCTCTCCCTTCAGTCGAGATAAATATGAAAAATTATGTGACAATTTCTCATCCCTGTGCTTGGACTCCTGCCAATGCCAGTGCCAATTTTTTTCTTCAGTATGGGTTCTGCTCAGAGGTGAAATAAGTAGTTGTTTAATCAATTACTCTATATAGAAAACAACTGCTAACTATTGTGACAGTCAGTTAATTCCAGATCTTTATTTGTAATTAACTGCATGTCTTTGTCTTATGCGAAATTAAAGTGAATATCTTGAGACTGTTAGTCAGAAAAACATTTTATAGACCGACTTATTCAGCTGTAGCAGCCTTAGCTCTGCAGATTTTACCCATTTCTACTCACCTGAGGCTTGTACGCACAATATATTCACCTCTGGCTGTTAGACTGACACACTGGCCAAGGCTAGTCATCTAGAGTGTGCATTTGTGTGTGTGTGAAGGTAGTGTACATGAAGTATGTTCCAGCAGTGCTGAAGAGTTTTACTCTTGATGTTCTGTACTGCAGCCTACAGTGAGTTATGTGTCAGCATATGATAGATCAGAGCAACATATATCGGTGCACCAGCTCTTATAGGTGTCTACTGTGGACACACACTGAACACACACCACAGCTACCAAGTCACATATCAAAGTGGGGTGACTGAGGGAGAGAAATATGTGAGAGTAGAGGAAAAAGGAAGCAATAACAGGGGACAGAGGGAGCTGGACTGTGGAGAGATGGAGTGGCATGATATTAGAAAAGGCAGTAGGTTGAGTGTGTGTTTTGTGTTTGTATGTGTGTGTCTGCTCAACGTGCAGCCAAGTTCCTAAAATAAAATACAGTTGAAGCACCTGGCATGAACAGTATAATAATGACCCCCCCCCCCCCCCCCCCTTGTCTGGAACTTGAACACAAAAGAACCTTTTTTACATGTCTAACCAGACCAGATGGCACTGGTGTATTGTGCAGGAGGTGTGTGTGTTTGTGTATGTGTGGCAAACCCTGGGTGGAGGGGGCAGGTGTTTGAAATAATGTGTAGATGTGAGAGAGGCAGTAGCTCCATTTGTCTGCCTGCACAGCTTTGTCTCTACTCGATAAAGATCTAGTCCAAACACACCTCGGCCGCTACAGTTGAGAAACGGCAGTTTACTGTATAAATTAGACACAAAGTAGCAACAGTTCACTCGTGGCCGTTGGAGGACTGTTAAGGCCACCTTTTATTTTTGCGTTGCTTTTCACTCTTGGATGTTGGTACTGTTCAAAGACACGTCACTCTGTGGATATGCAAAAATGAAGAGAGACAATAAAACGGTGAAGAGAGACAGACAGGGGTGTGGGTCACATGGGGACACTGTGCTACTTCACAGGTGTCCCACTACAGTGAAAGTAACTAAAGATTAGAGTAACTTTTATGAAAATGCTAGGGCTGTCAAGAGATTTTTTAAAAAAAGAATCTAAGTAATTACATGCTCTGTGTTTAATTAATCAAAATTAAATGCATACATAAACTTTTGCTGTGAAAGTGTTAAAAAAATTTCAGTTCAAATTAATTTTGGCAGATGTGTCCTGTCCTCTACCACTGAAACTGGTCTGCAGTCTGTTTTGCTTGGGACTTAGTTAGTCAGTCACAGGTAGACATCCTTGCTGTGCTGGGCTGACGGCCCAAACCAAGCCAAGCCAAGCCCATGACTGTCGAAAAAGGGCATTTGTTCATGTGTGGCAGAAGCACTAAAAAGAGGAGGAACACAGTTTTTTTCACAGATTATCTGTCTCATGTTTTGCCGTGTGGATATCGTGACATTTTCAGCAAATGTGACAAAAAAGTTACTTTTATAAGTTACTAATTACAGCTTTAAGCATCAAGATTGTCATTTTCATGTGAAATTAAACTTGTGAAAACACATCGTTTTTAGTATTGAGTACTGAATTCTCTGCTCACTGTTTATCTGGAAACTGTGAAAACAGGTCATATTTAACTTACATGTTGTTTGTTAAAGACAGGAAACAAGTCAGATGAGAATCACATGCTCTGCTGAGGAAACATGTTTAGGGCTTCATTCTATACTGAAAAGTCAAATGCTGCTCAGCTGACAGGCAGCTTATGTCTCTTAGGCAGTCAGATAATATCAGAAGCTAAAGTGTCCTTCAGCTTCACAAAATAGTCAGTAGCATCAGGAGTCATGAGCAGTCACTTTGTTGCATGTGCCTTGTCTAAAAGCAATTGAGGCCCTTTGCCTGTAGTACCCTGTGCACCCAAAAAAGGACATCTTTTTTAAATCACTGGTTTAGACATTAACAACACTGCTTGAAATCTGTCTTTGCCAGTTGTCCATTTGTGAGATCTCATATCCTAGGTAGTGCACTTGTTTCAGCAGCTGGAGTTTTTCTAGCAACACTCTGTGCCCTTGCGAAGCCAAATATTTTAGTAGACAGATGTGCGCTCCGTCACCCTAATAGAAAGAGAGAGATGGAGAAGAGACACAGAGAACCGCTGGAGATCAATGGAAAGACAAATGTGCTCCAGAGGGGGGATACTTAAAACAAAATGGGCCCAAAAGAAGAGAGCAACAAAGTTGAGTTTGATAAAAGGAGGAATGAGATATAGAGACATCTGGGGCCAAAGAGGGATAAGCTGGTGAGTCAGAAAGAAAAACACCCCCTATTTCTGCAAAGACATCCTCCCTCTCATATTTTACTTGTCCTCTGGTGGTGGCTGTGCCCTGAATTTGTCAAATTATCAGTGCTTCCACTGCCAGATTGATGCACATACGTTTCCTTAAAACCCTGCCTTATGTAATGTGTTTTTTTTTTTGTACGTGTCTCTTGATTTTTACCTGAGCACACTTAGTGAATCTCATTCTGGGCCCACCTACTGCACAAGCGTTATACATCCTAATCATCCAAGCAAGCCATAATAGGTTTAGCAGCTGCCTGGGATGAGATCTGTTTGGCTAAGTTCCACTGAGAGGCTGAGAGATTATGCGGAGTCAGGAGAATCACTGGGACAGGAGAAACAGTACACGAAATGCTGCGATGTTTCTCCCAACCCTACAGCTCAACAGACACAGCAAATATCCTTTACAACAAATATGCTAAATGAGTGCCCACCCACAGACATGCAAAGCATACATGTATGCAGATGAAACAATAACACGTTTGGAGATGGTGGAGATGAAACTGACAGCTTTATTATCCTCCCCCCTCGGTTTGATACTGTCGCATTAGCTCAGTGTTAAAGTGATTTAAAGTAAATACTATAGACTGCAGTGTTTTTACTGATTTATGGGATTGTCTTCTTCACTCTTTGGAGTGTAATGCATGAATAAAATAACTTCTGCGTTTAGTTTTCTGACGCTAAACATCATTATCGCTGTCTCGCTCTTTCTCCTTTTCTCACCAGGTTGTTTCCAGCTATGTAATGTCTTTCGTCAGAACATGGAGATAGACCAGTGTCTGCTGGAGTCTCTCCCCATTGGCCAGCGCCAGAGGCTGGTCAGGAGGATGCGCTGTGACCAAATAAGGGCGTACTACGAGAGGGAAAAGAGCCTTCAGCGCCAGCAAGGTGGAGTCAAGGTTCGACCCCCGCCCACACACCGCAAGAAACATCGCGTCCGCTTTGGCCTGGCTGATGTCATACAGGATGCTATCATCCGCCATGACGACAAAGAAGGTGGGTGGACGTATAAGGATGTGTGTCTGTTTATGGTTGAGTAAAAAAGGTGACACCATCAGCCTGACTTGAGTCAAGCTCAGGCGGCGCAAATCTTTGGTCTGAACTGGGCTTAAGACCAGACATCTCTCTGCTTGGCCCAGCAGTGAGGTGGACCTGTAACTGAAACTGACAGTATAGGGTGATTAAGGTGGCATAAAACAGATATGGAGTTGTTGCAGGCAGCATAACAGAGTGGCACTGGAAGCATTATCCATCGTCAAAGGAAGTCATGACAATGGGAAAGGAGTACCGACGCAAAAAAGATAAAATCAGATAAGATATGTAAGCCTAGCTATGATGTTTCGGCTTGACACTTGGTGACTGATAAGACCTAATCAGGAAGTGAATCTGGATGTGTGCGTCACTGTTTCCAAAAATCTTTCCAGCCATCACTAAAGCCACACTAAAACGCAACTCCAGAGTTGTCAAACAAAAATGGGGTCAGCAGCGTTTTCAAAGGTCCAAAATGCCGTAGCAGTAGTTTTATGTTTTAAAACGACAATGTGTTGGTGTGGATGTAGCCTCACACACCCACACCCGCACAAACACACAAACAAGTGGGCCAAAACAGTGCTTCTGACTGCAGGTCACATAATTTGTTCTGCTGGAAGCTGTCCACTTGACTGAGGAGAACAGAGTAAAGCTTTTATCCTGATACAAACTGCTCTCAAGGACAAAATTCTGTAGCAGAGGCAGTCACTTTTTGTTGGACTTTAGATAACAGAGTCTGCACTGTTCTGTGTCACTGACAAGGGGATTTGAAATGCTCTTCAAAGATAAACAAATGCCAAAACAAACAAGAGAGCATATGACACAGCTTTTTGGTCGGTCTACGGTTTCACATTCGCAACACAAACACACAGGAATGCATCAAAACAAACATAATCATGTTAAAATATTAGCCTAGGGACAATACGTACTGGGCATTGTTTCAACCATTCAGTCATTTATCTCAAACAAATGCGAGCGTGCTAATACTGAGTACGCGTGAATGATTTTGTTTTCTATAAAAGCAGATGACATTGAAAATAATAATAATAATCAACATCAATGCATTGGAGCATTTAAAACATAATGAAAACGACGATTTGCTGATCCTTCCTCATGACTCTGGAATGGTTGTGTGGCCTGCAGCTTGCTTGGCTCCCATTTAAGACACTCAAGTACTCAGGCTGTGTTTGTGAGATCAGATAGTGGATGAGCTCATAAGATTCAAGAGGTCCTCACACTTTGCTCTAAAGGGCATTGATTTTTCGTGTCCGACCTTTCTTTTTGGCCGTGCCAGTCATTTGCCAGTCATTTACCCAGCTGTCCAGGCGTATCTGTGTCAGTCCTAGCAGCAGTCTTTGCAGGTCACTGTGTTAATCTCTGCTCTCTGGCTGCCAATGAGGTTCAGCTGGGGTCTGTGGGAGCAGCTGGTGTGGCATTGCAACAGCCAGACAGAAACCGGGGTTTCTTGGCTTGGAATGAATCAGATCTGCTACCCCTCTGCCCAATGCCTACCTACCAACCAGGCGCCGCCATGGCACTGAACTGGTACCAGGCTTACGCTTGCATTGCTATGGAAAGGCCCCCTGACAGCAGTCGCCGCATGGGTGACAGATTCACTTCTATCAGACTTGAGTCATGTGACTGCCTGGTAGCATTACTCTGTGTTAGGTTGGTTCTTCTCTCTGTATTGCAGTGTCTCTCCCTGCGTGAGACCTTGTGGATCTGTCCTACACACTTTGAGGTAACACTTGGTAACACTTGATCAGCACTTGCTACATCTTGACAATAGTCATTGAGTGTTCCTCGCTGGTCCTGGTGAGCTGAGTGATAACTGTTTTTCTCACTGCTGCTGCTTAAGTTCTTCTCTTCCTCTTTTTGTACAGAGTGATAGGATTTGCCTCAGGCTTGGACTTTCCCCAGAGTAATGTGAGAACATTTCTGAATCTTTTCCCCTTACTACAGAAGTATTCTAAGAGAGGAGGGATTGTGTAAACACACTTGTTGCAGTGAGAGCCCAGGGGTTAATCTGATGGGTAGGGGTAAAGGAATGAGGGATTTACATTTGACTCACTGACAATGCCAAGATACCCTATCTCTTGCCTGGAAAGCAGACATCGACAGAAATATTAAAAGGGATATCTGAGTGCTGATTTCTTCTCTATGATGCAAGTAGTTTCATCACATCTGTGTCAGATTTGACTACCAGAAAAGTATGACGCTTTCTTGATTATTATATGCTCTCAGTATTATCATTTAAGCGATCCATGAGATGAGATTTGGAGTGTGAAATGAGTCTGATGGAGTGTGTCGAAGCATCGTAAGAGGCCAACAAAAATGAGCGTCTCTTAGCTGATAGACAATGATATCTGTAACATTGCTGTTATCTTGAATGAACTGTTCACGCCTCTACTTGATTAGTTTTCAATTTTCAGGTTCGTGTCCCCCATATGGTGATAATTAATGCAAACATTGATGGAACAGACATTTTGGTGACTCATTGTTGTTTTTAAGAACTTGTGAGCGCGCAAGAGAGAGAAAGATAAAGAGAAAGATTTTACAAATAAGACCCAGAGAAAAGAAAACAAAGAAACAAAGAGGCTTAGGGGGAAATGGAGTGAGAGAGACTGAGCGAACTCTTGTTATGTCCTGTCTAATTAAAGCCTGTTTTCAGTGAGCTGGCTTGAGAATTAGATTCTCAGATAGTGCAGAAACTCAGTCTGCTGACAAGGCAGCAAGGTAATCTGAGATATCACACACGTACAGTCACACAAGGATTTTTTTTCTTATCTGTTGTATTGTACAGGAAATAAAATGAAGGAGGATGAGATAAAGCGAAGCGGGGTGGAGAACAAAGGAACGGGTGAACACGGTGGGAAAATGAAAAATCGGAGAGCCAAAGAAAATGAAAGGCAGCAGGAAAGGAAGCACCCAGTTAGGGACTATATTATGGGGTTAAGGTGAAAAACGTACCAACACCACCCAGCTCTATATTTAGATAGGAGCACACTATACCTCATCTCCATTCTCCATTCCTATCTGTCATATGCAAACATCTGGCTCAGTTGCGTTTTGACATTTGGTGAAATTGCTTTTCCCAAACCAATCTCTTAACTTCATCAAAGCAAGACGCAAGTGGAACGGCAGCAGCTGTTGCCCTGTAGCTATGGAACCTACAGTCTATTTTTATAGTGTCTCCCCTTTTCAGCAGAATAATGATATTAAATATGACATTTTGACATCTGTGGTTTTTACTGAGTTGACGATCCCTTGAAAAACACAGTGTTAGACATTGATGTAAAAAAATTTAAAAGGTTAAGAAAGGTGAACAGCAGTGCAGGTGAATGTAAGACTTAAAGTGGACTGTTATATTGCATCATCTGGGAAGAACCTATGAAGCTACATGTATCATTTGGAAACCCATTATGTAATGACTTTACAGGTTAGACACCAACAGCAGGTGTGTGTCCTAGAGCACAACACTGAGCCCTCGTCGAGTGTGCCATAATGCTGCAGCCAGCTTGAATTTGCATCCTGATTCCTCCTGATGCATTTATCATAGTTAGATAAACATAGCTGTTTTATCATCTAAAATTGCTGCACTTGTTTAGTTTCAGTGTTTGTTATGATTTATTGCTTTGTATTCGTGCATGTGTTGTTTGCATTCCTTTCTTTGTCAAGCCCCACCTGCGATTCAACTCTCAAGCATCCGTTAGACCTTCCATTATCGATCCGAGTGTATGGATCCATCCTGCAGGCACAGCACAGGGACTCACAGACTCCAATCAGTCCTCCATAGTGAGGAAGTGAAGCAAGCAGAGGTAATAGTTTATAGGTAATAGCTTTCAGTCTTGAGTGGTGTTTTGGAGCACTGCTTTAGACACAATTTATAAAACTGAATCATAACATTGCGAAAATAACAACACAGTGTCTAGGGTTACACAATGTTCAGCCATTTGTTTTTGATGCAGTCCCCGCCTCCAGATCAGTGCAGCAAAGCTTCTTAACAAACAGAGGAGCCAATTTTCTGGAAGTTTAAACAGGCCTTTGTCCCGTTGGATCCAGCCCCTAATTCAGCTACAAGGTGGCACCAGTGTTCATAGTTCTCATTATGCAAGTATCAGGGTGGCTGTGGCTCAGAGGTAGAGCAGGTCGTCCACCAGTTTGAAGATCGGCAATTTGATCAACAGCTCCTCCAGTCTGCATGTTGAAGTATCCTTGACAAGATACTGAACCTCAAATTGTTCCCAATGGCTGCTCCATCGGTGTGTGAGAGAGTGTGAATGGTTACTGAGTAGCAGGTGGCACCTTGTATGGTAGCTTCAGCCATCAGTGTGTGTGTGTGTGTGTGTGTGTGTGAATGGGTGAATGTGACTCAGTAGTGTAAAAGTACCTTAAGTGGTCAGAAGACTAGAAAGGCGCTATACAAGTGCAGCCCACTTACCATCAGACTACACAATGTTTTGTCTGTTACGATGGTCACTATGTCAGTTAAAGTGATTATAGAGTCACTTTGCTGAAAGACAGACTACACGTTGGTCCACCCCCAGTCAAAGTTGCCATCTTTTACGACATACTTGATGTCATCAGGAAGGAGGTGCTAGGAACCAACTTCAACGAACGAGAATGTAAACAAACAGTGGCGGCGTGTATGATGCTGGCTGTCTTCTGCTCAGAAAGGCTTAAAAAAGGTTAAAAACAACTGACCCTTCCTTTGTTTCACAGTCCCACCTGCAGTTGCAGGTGTTTGCAGTTGAATTCAATTCAATTTTATTTATAAAGCCCAATATCACAAATCACAATTTGCCTCAGAGGGCTTCACAGCATAAGACATCCCTCTGTCCTTTGGACCCTCACAGCGGATAAGGAAAAAACTCCCCAAAAAAACCCTTTAATGGGGAAAACAGAACAGAACAGAACAGATCAACACAATAAATTCACAGTGATCCATATGATGAAATGAGACATAATGAAAGATAGAGAGGGATGCAGGGCAGACAGTATTGACCATAGCTACAATAACATTGTTTTTAGTAATAATATAATGATAATAATAATAATAATAATAGTAGTAGTATTTTGGTAGCATATATGTCAGTATATATTAATATATGACCGTATACGTATGTGACAATAATAATCATGTGTAAAGCAGTCGTAGTCAGCATCAGACAGGACCATGAAAGCAGCATAACATCAACGCACGATCTAGACTCAGCCGCGATTCGAGGGAACCTGCAGAGTTAGTGATATGCGGTACTAGAATGTCAATAAAGTGAGCTCTGAGTCAAACTACGAGTTGTAAAGGAACATGTTAAAAATTTTAACATGCTAGACATTCTGTCAGGACGCCTTCAGGTGTCTACTATGACACACTTCACCGGTAAACTGATCATCTGACGCAACCAACGCCCATTGTCAGTCCTGTATTTGACGCCCTATGACGGTTGGGTTGGCTTAGGTTGGGCTGCTGTTGTGTTTCCTGAACAAGGCATTAGTCCTCAGTCTTCAACCAAAATCCATATTTACATGATCATAGATCATATGAAGATCAAATTTCATTATTCACAATCAAGTGTGAAGATATTTTCATGCAGATTAAGATATATGCTTAACTGTGTCCTTATATTTCGGTACATGTTGAGTGTCTTATTCTCTGTTGTAATTTATGGATGTGCTGGATGGCACCACAGCTGAAGTTAAAAATCATTGAACCACTCAGAGTGGTGGTGATTTTCCTCTGTGATGGGAAACTCCAGACACTTTGCTAGTCTTTTATTTATCAGTCAGCTTGCCATCACCACCTCACATTGATCCAACACTCAGGTGTCCTTTTCAGCAGAGAAAACATGTCACACTGTTACTACAAGCCACTTTAAGTTTTAGATATATATATTTATTTATAACCCCCCCCCCCAGATGAGAAAACGCAAACCAGAGTTTCCGTCCTCCAGGAGAGCTGGAGAAATAGGTGAATATGGATGTCAGAAGAATACATTGATATCTCTCTGCAATAGAGCATGCTGGGATTAAAGGCACGTCAAACACCTGTCATGTTTTTGACATAACGGGGCCTAGGCCCACAGAGGAGGGAGAGAAAGATGTCATGATATCTTTCACTGGAATCCAATTTAAAACCTTAAGACTCTCCCTGATACTGTGGGATCTCTTTAATGTCAACTGCGTCATCTGGCAGCATATTGAAACTTTTCACCGGCAGTGGTGTTTATCCGAGCCTCTAATATTAAACCTTTGGTTCACATGGTGACTCATCAGGGCATCTTTTATATGAGAGGGAGCAAAAGATGTAGGAGAGCATGAAAAATAAATAGCACTTTGTGAACTCATTTTCTCACCGAGGTCTGCACTGCTCAGTTTAAAGTTAAAATTCAATTTCAGTGTGTTGCTTCTACGTTTGAGTATTTCAATTAACATTAAAACCAAGAGGGAAGAGAAGAGTGTAATGACACTTATTTCCTAAATATGGCCAGCAGAGAAAATGGATTAAAACACATTCACTTATTTGCAATCCCTGGAGTGTTTCTCTCTACTGCTCACAAACAGACAACAGCATTTTCCTTCTCAGTCTGTAGGCTGGAGAAACGGTGTCATTCCAGTATTAAGATACTTACAAGGTTATACAATGATTACTGGCCTGAAAAGAACACCACAGCTACAGTACTACAATACAATGCACAATATGCAATGTACAACAATGTGGTGCTGCCAAGTGGCTTTGTTTTAGAGCTCAGAATTATCGCATTATTGTACAGATATACTGTTTAGAGCTGCAAGGATTAGTTGATTCATTGTTTAGTCAATTAAAAGAATATTAATTAATAGTTTCAGTAATTTGTAAAGCAAAAAAGCCAAACATTTGCTGGTTTTATGCTTTTTAAGAACTGTTTATACTCCCTTTATAGACATTAACGTCCGTTGTAAACGTCACTTCCCTCTTATGTGTCTTTTATGTTGCCTTAAATACATCCAGTAGACTAGAGAGGCACTAGAGGACAGAGTCAAAAATGTCAGACAACAATCAAGGCGACTGTGGAGGGAGTCGTAGTAATGTATCTTTGAACAGAGGCAGTGTTTTAGATGAGCACGACATGATTTTGCCAAGTAGGACAGGACAAACTAGTTCGCTAGTATTCTAGTCCGTCTGCAAGCTTACTCGTTAGCATGGCCCACCCAGTTAGCAAGCAACTTGCTAACCCTGCTATTACTTTTAAGTACTTTCTTTAGTGTTACGGAGGATTATGTTTAATTGTACTAACTTCAATTTGGAAATCGAGCATGAATTTTGAAAGAAGCACAGGAGCAGCACACTGTGTTGGTCCAGGAACGCGATGTGGGATGTTGATCCAGGGCCATGTCCCACTTGGCAAAATCAAGTCATGTTTGTAGATGGCATGAGACTGCGAGGCCATTAAATACATTGCAACACGTGGATGGAGAATTCTTTTCACTATATAGGGTCACTGATTCATTCTGCTCTCCGTTCTTAAACTACATCACACTGCCCCCACGATCTTTGGCGTACTAACCCGTTTTGTCAGTATCCATAAGCTCTGAGAAAACCTGCAACAATAGGGATGTAATGAGAGCAGAGTAAGGACAGAAGGCCCCATCCCTGTCTGTATCTGACGAACATAACTGAGTCCTTAAATGGGAGACATTAATGCTTCTTTTGTCATATATAACAATAATCTGAATAGCTTTGGATCTTTGGACTGTTAGTCACATAAAACATGCCATTAAAAGATGTCTCCTAGGGCTCTTAGAAGTTAAACAGGGTATGTTTCACTATTTTCATACATTTTATTGACAAAACAATTCATGAAGTAAGTGAGAAAATAATGGGAGATTATTAGATAATGACTATAATCATTAGCTGCAGCCCTAATACTGTTTTATAATGATTTTCCTAATCATTGAAGCTATTTGCACAATGTTGTGAGTTAGCATTTCTTCAAGGGTTTTTCAGATCAGTCCTTGAAATACTTTGGCAAATGTTATCTTGTGAAAATACATTAACACCCTGGCGTGTTTGCTGTAAATGTATGGCATTGTTGCAGAGGCTTTAACACTTGAAATCCATGAAATTATCTAATTTCTGCACAAGTGGGCAGGAGACGCCTATTCCATTTTACAGAACCCATCATACAATAATCTGCATTTAGAGTTAAGAATTATTGGAAGACTGTACAAGTCTTTTTTTTCCATCTGGAAAGAAATCATGGAAAAATGTCAAAGCTCATTTCAGAAACATGGGGCAGCGAGGTGAGACGGTGCCTCTCGTGACTATGACTGTGTGATAAGGGCCAAAGAGACAGGAGCATTTATAAGGGTGAGGGATTTGAACAGAATCTCATACGGGACTGCCAAGGAATGATGATGTACATGGGGAGAATATGTCTGGTCGCTAGATGAAGAACATTGGCAATACGGCTGTTAAGTGGCACATTATGGAGGATGCATTACAGGGATTTTATTAAATTCATGGAACATCACGGTCCAGTAAGATAAAGAAGAGACAAAGAATCAAAAAGAGAGGCTGAAGAAAAGTACATTTAATCTTGTACTGTGTCTACAGAGCATGCTCATTCAGCAGCATATACATCATATCTACTTCAACAAGTCCAAGTTCAACAACGACTTATGTTCTTACCGCTTACATGGCTCGCTGTGACGGTTTGTGATATTATTTCTTGCTGCAGGCAAAAAGTATATCTAAATGTTTCCAGGAGAGAAGTGCTCTTTCTATGTGTCAAGTGTACTTACTTTGCAATTGTCTGAACAAAGAGAGCTGTATTAAGGTGTTGCGTAACACAAAGACAGGTTAAGGACAGAATATCTGTCAGTCTGAATGACGGTAACAATTTCGAGGCGAGCAGGTGAGTCATCTGAGATCTGAAAAGTACTAATTAACTTTTAGCTGCACTTTGGCTGTATTGTAGTTCCCAGCGCATGTCACTCTATCAATCTATACCTTATTTAGGTTTCTCCTTCTTGTCCTCTCTTCTCCTCTCCCTCTTTCCACTCTGCTACCAGGTCCTATCTGGTTGCCATGGAAACTCCACATACGTCTCGAACAGCTGTTTTGCAATTTTCCACAAAATGACAGCCGACTTTGCTTCACACCCACTCTCCATTCCCCTATCAGTAGCCACCTGATAGAGGACTAACACACACACACACACACACTCCCAAGATCAGTGCTCGAGGTCAGCATATAATCAAATACCAACTGACATATAAAGACTTAACACTGAGAGAAAATTACTGCTGTTGCTGTGGGACAAGCATATAGCTGTTCTAAAGATACAAATCTCCATGATGACCAATGTTCTTCTGCTTTTCAACTGCATTACAACAGAAGCATCAGCACATATCAACACTCTAATGTTGCTCTTAACTAGATAATTTTCGTCATGCATCTTGATGGTACTTTTCTAGTTTATCTCTCAATAATATGAAACATATGAAACTTTACGATATAACACATTTATAACTGTAGAAATGCTACAGCAGCCTGTCCTTACTTCATAGTATTTATCATTGACTGTACATAAAGATCGACGACATGTCTCCTCCTCTTCCTACTGTCCTCTTCACTTCAAGATACATTGAAGAAAAGAAGATGAGTATTGAACAAAGTGTCAGGGGCGAGGTCCAGAGTCATCTGGCCCTGTTCTGGACATCAGTTACTCCATACTATCTTCAGATGCAGTGATTGGTATTTATCAGCACAGCTGGAATTCACCTTAAGCCAATCAGATTAGTCGCCATTTCCAGCAGCACTAGAGCTTAGAGACAAGAAATTTGTTTGTATCTATCCTTGTATTGACTTAACACATGGCTTTTTCTCTGTGTGGTTAATATCCTTGGACTATATAAAAAATAATGGACGTAGTCACGGTGACATCACTAATCGTTTGTGTACTCCCATTTTGAAGCCTCGAGCTCAGCATTTTGGCCATCACCATCTTGGTTTTTGGGGCCAAAAGTGACCCAGGGTGAGCAAATTTAGAAGAGGGGGGTAGCTGTGAAGGGGCAAGGGGTGAATCTGACTCGAACTTTAGTAAGGCAGCGCAGAAAGCCTGTTACTGAAAGCAGCCCTGCATTTTATTATGCATCATTTTATACCTTACTAAAATTTAACTGAGTGAGTTAAATAAAAATTCACACCCCCCCTACAGTTGTCACAATGTTTGAAATTAGCTATAGAGACCAAAACTATTTTTTGTACCAGGTTGTAAACATGTTTATTTCTGCTGTACAGTTGAGCATTTTAACATGGGTGTCTATGGGGATTGACTCTCTTTTGGAGCCAGCCTGAAGTGGCCATTGAGTTTTTTTGCACTTCCTTGTTGGCTTCATTTTTCATACAAAAATGTTTAAACTTTTGTTAATATGGAGATGCTACACATTGTTAGCTCGGATCAGTTACTTTTACTGAAACCATGAGCATCAGAGAAGACCATAAATCAATCAGATTTACCAGCATGATGAAAAAACAAGTGGTGACTCCCCTTTTCTGAAGCTGTTATAAAGTCAGAATATGTGTCCCTTGATCGATTACCTGGTAAGTTATTTATATTACTTTAGTCCGTAAGGGTCCCCCAATGAAAAAAAAAAAAAATCAAAAGTGTTTTTGTAAAATTTTATTCAAGTTATGAATATTCTCGTAACAGGATAGAGTGGTGTTGTGTCTGTATGCTGGGTGCCGTGAAACAAGTGTCATAATATAACACATAATTGATGTGTTATTTGAAGCCTAATTTTTATAGAGGTAATATTCATACTGGTTAAAAGAAACAACTTGATCATATTTTCCGTCTTTGCTGAGCAACAGGTTTGTGTAGAGGGAATTAAAGGCCTGTCCCATATTGACGCCTGTCCTTAATATAGGCCTGTTGAGCTCAGTGATTTAAGTTGGCCACTAATTAAAGTTTTACGGTAAAGCAAGCAGAACCTGTTCCAGTGCTCATATGAACTCCTGAATATTATTTTAAAACATATGTGAAAAAATGAACCTACTTGTCCAAGTTACACTAAGCTGAGCAAAGCAGACAGACAAAATGGATACGTGGGCTCCACAAACAAACTAGAACAGTAGTTGGTTTTGACAAATCCGCCAATGGTACAACAGCACAATTGATTACCAATGGCCATATCGCCAGACAAACGCTTAGCTTTTTTTCTTTAACTGCCTGGGGGTCAATATGTAGCTCTTGACCCCTGACCTCTGTTTAGACACATTCAATAATGTGCCATAAAACTCTGGTGGGTTTTTCAATCAAAGACTAAGAAAAACTGTCTCTAACAGATGACACATTTTACTCTCCTGACCACTGACACCCACTACACTGTTTATTTTTGTTAAGAAGCAGTATATGTGAATACCCAGCATGCTTAAAAATGGCTCGTCCACATTCACATTAATGAACACTCCAGAGATATACTGTTTGATAGACAGGAAAGCAATAGCACCGTCTATTCCTTAGTAACGACTTTAGTGCTAGATGAGCCTTAATTGGTGGTTTACAGTTTGAGCCGCGACAGTATGTTGTGGAGACGGGAGGTAATTGTGCTGATTGACTGAAAGGTTGGCCAGTTTGTTTCTCATCAACCATTTAAAGGCCATTAAGCACTGAATGCCATTAGAAGAGTGGGGAAATGTCTGTGCACAGTGTGTGTTCGGCCTGTTTGTTATGTGTGCAAGCACTTCTCAGATGATTAGTCAATTTACTGATTAGTCAACAGACAGAATTAACTGATGACAGTATTAATAATTGATGAACGTGTAAGTAATTTCTTAAATAAACATGCCAGACATTTGCTGGCTACAGCTTACAATTTAATACTTTCCCTTGATCATGTCTTTGTATGTTAAATACTTGTCAGAATGTGTCTGTTTTTGACTGCGGCGCTTCCATCACAGGTTTCTAGAGCCCAGGGTGATGCTGCAAAATTGCTTATCCTCCAACCAACAGATCAAAATCCAAATTCACTAAATTAACTATCCAAGGGGTAGGCAACCTGCTGCTCAGGAGCCACATGTCGCTCTCTGTAGCCTTTCTCCAGTGGCTCCCTGTGGCTTTGACAAAAAAACTGTTAGTTTTTAAAAACTTTAATTGTCATTTATCATTTTTGTAGCCCGTCTTACATATTCCAGTTGTACAAATGCGTAGCCTATACACATGCAAAATGCTGCTTCAGAGGCTTTTCCAAACCGACCAGAATACAGTTCTTTTCTTTCATTTTGGTACGGTGTGATGTCAGGATGACTACACAGGAGAGAAAATGTATCAAAAAATACACATGTAATGACAGCAAGTAGTCGACTGACTTAATGTGGAAAAACATTGTGACATTGCATTTATTCTTCTGAAGACATCACAGGCTGTGTTTTTAAAATTTACTTCTTCAAACTAAAGAAAGGTAAAAAAAAAAAATGGAGGTGTTTGTTAATTATATGATATTATGCAGTGGTTTTACTTACTTTAAATTAGACTGTAATCCACTGCGAAGTAGCTACTTTGTTGTAAAACATATTAATGAATGCACATTTAGACCTATTAGGAATGTTTATATGCTAATTTAGATTAAATGGGCTGTGTTGTTGTTATTATAAGCCACAAATATGTATTGCAGCTTCAAATTTATTTATTTATTTTGGCCAAAAATGGCTCTTTTGATAGTGAAGGTTGCTGACCCTTGGACTGTCCTATAAAAAAAAGCATTCACTCACATTTGAAATCTTTAAACCTACAAATATTTGGAACTTTGTTCTCCTAATTAAGAAATAATTGATTATTCAAATGGGCTGATTAATTTTCTTTTGTTTGACTAATTAATTGTTTTAATTAAAAACAAAAAAGGGTATTTATAGGCTACATTTTACAAAGGGAACAGATGACCCCAGCCCAAGGCCATGGGGAGACTCATTCAAAGGCTGACCCTTAAATGGGATTACATACACCTGTTTACTAACCAACTTATATCACTGACAATACTAGTTCAGTCAGACAACTCATGTTTTAACTGTTTATTTCAACAGCAGAACACAGTTAGAGTTTGGCGTCTAGACCCCGGCCTCATCGCACCCTGCAGATATGTTTACATGAGATGTTATCTGCAGCCTGCAGGTGGATGCTGGGGTGGAGGTGGGGCTGAAAGAGCAAGCAGCAGTACTGATGCAGGGCAGCAGCAGCATAGACAATGCAAAGGGAGAGCTGGGAAGATTTGCAGCTTAAATAGACCACCAAAGTGGGAGGGTGTGTTTTGTAGATGACATGTGGAGAGTGACGTATGATGTATGTATGAATCAGTGCAGCTTGAGTTGACTGCCTGAACTAGCACGCAGGCGTCGCTCCATTTATATATTTTTACATAATGAATACATTTATTGTTATGATTTAAACACATTTAACATCATCTGACAGTCTAGATATACATACACATTTTAGAGCCTGTAGTTTGTGATCATTTCAACAAAACTGAACAGTATGAGGTCTGATTTCTTGCAGAGCTTTTATATAAGACTTCATTAGTTTTACCGACTGTAGATGTGACTTAGACACCATTTTACGCTCATGCTTGCAGTCGTGATTAAACATTTGTAGGATCTGACAGAAGCAGAGAGCTTGGCATTTGATCTGTGGGGGAGACATCAGTGTAACAGCTGTAGCTTGTTAATGAAGGTTAGCGAGTCACAGATAGAGAGGTGCATGATCAGTTACTGTTGAGACTGAGTCAAAGGAGATTTAAATACTGCATATGCAGTTTTATTGGCCATATTGTGTTTTTGCTGTATTGGGTACAATTACATGCACTGCTGTTATTTTCATCCTCTGTGTAGAGTAAACAGCATGGCAACACTTAAAATGAAAATGGTCTTCTTATACACATATTTATTAGTAGTGGTTGTGTGTACACATGAGCAAAGGACTCTTAACCAGCATCTACTGTTTTTAAAGAATGCATGCTGTGTGTGTATGTGTGTGTCTGTGTGTGTGGGTTGGAGGAGTTTATTTAAGCATGTCTGTCTACATAATGACCCTTTAAGTGAAATGACCTCATGGGGGTCATCAACAGTGTTAATTAGCTAGAATTATCACCACCGTGATTACCATGGTAACTGTCCTCAGAGCCATTTGCTTTGCTTAAAGACACCGGTGTTTGTGTGTGTGTGTGTGTGAGTGTGTTTGTGTGGTGGGGTTGCGTGACAGCAGTGGCTGTTTTGCTGGTAGAAGGTCTTCCAGGGTTTAGTCAGGATCCATCTAGTGCTGTCAGTGTCAGTGAAGTCACATATGTCCAAACCACAGCGCTCCACCTCCCTCTCCCCCTCGCTCCCCTCGCTTGTTTGTCCATCTTGCTCTATGTATCTGTCACACACCCTAGTAAACACACATGCATAAGCACACACACATACACTCTGTTTCCTGCTGAGCATTCTCATTCACTTTTTGTACATGTCGAATAAATAATATATCATTGGTGTAGTAAAATCGCTGCGACCTTGTTTAGCCTTCGACTCTCTGCTCGTTTGTTTATGGCTGACTGCGTGAACTTGTTTGTAGCGGTTTGTGTTTTCTTCAGTAGATCTGTGTCAGTGTGTGAGTGGGTTGTGCGGCTCACTGGAGCTTACAGTGTGTGATGGGAATGTGTGCAACCCAGAGGCTCTCTGACCTGCCGCTGGAACAAGGAGCCACCAGACGCACACGGCCTTGACACTGATCCACGCTGACG
This sequence comes from Cephalopholis sonnerati, assembly GCA_019142605.1. Classification (NCBI taxonomy): domain Eukaryota; kingdom Metazoa; phylum Chordata; class Actinopteri; order Perciformes; family Serranidae; genus Cephalopholis; species Cephalopholis sonnerati. Next base: position 26,307,935 of record JAGQAX010000012.1, read on the forward strand.
TGTCAAGGACAGTCAGAGGACACTCGACAAATATTGGTTTTGACTGTGAGTGGCACAGATCAGTCTCAGTGCTGTCTGTGTTTGTGTATGTTAGTGTGTCTTCACTACATGCCCTAAGCGCCCTGCCTGTCCTCACACACAGCAGGTGTTAACACATGGATGTCTGTTGTGTTGCAGTGTTGCGTCTCCTGAAGGAGGGAGCAGACCCCAACACTCCAACTTCCTCTGGGGGATCCTTGCTACACCTGGTAAGACACACACACAAAAACACACTCGTTAATGCAGGTTTTTTACAGTTATGAGAGACATTATTCTCACTTACATTCAGCCCCTGCAGCTATAGGTCTTCAGGGATCTACCTGGACCCTAGAACCAGAGACTCTGACCCACAAACTTTACGTGTTCAGGTCCAGGGATCGGGGTTGGGTCCCACTCTTTTATTGTTGGTCTTGGTTCTATTTATCATTACCGTATGCATAATACCCAAGTGGAGCCATTACCACCTGCTGATCATGAGAAAAGCTTATAAGTGCTGTGTGTGTAGTGGGGGATTAGAGGAGGATATGGTAAACTCGGGTACTTAATTGGTCCTAGAGCCTGGGAAATTAAGGTGATACAGCAGCTCACATCACAGCACCAACAAGAAAGTAAGGGACAATAGAATAAAGTTGAATAAAAATCCCCATCTGAAACATTATTAGACATTATGACACATTATATACAATAAGGTGGGTAACAGCAGCAGTACTCAGTAGTCTGCGTGTTCTCCCAGTGTCAGCCTGGGTTTTCTCAGGGTACTCCAGCTTCCTCCCACAGTCCAAAGACATGCACATTAGGTTAATTTGTGACTCTAAATTGCCAGTAGGTGTGAATGTGAGTGTGAATGGTTGTCTGTCTCTATGTGTCAGTCTGGCAACCTGTCCAGGGTGTACCCTGCCTCCTGCCCAATGTCCCTGGGATAGGCTCCAGCCCTCCCATGACCCCAACAGGATAAGCAGTTATGGAAAATGAATGATCTGGTCCATAAAATAGACCTTAGAGAGACTCGAGACACAGGTCTTGGACATTGACCGAGTCAGGTCTGTAACATCTGAGAGAAAAACAAGTTGGGTATATTTATTTTATATATTTTATTTTATATCTAGAACTAAAATCCTGGATCCACTACAGTTCAGGTCTAATCATTTTTGACATGTGAGTTCTTAAACCCCAACCAAAATTGCTACATTCCTAATTCCAGCCTTTACCTAAATCTTACTTTTTTATTCTTCAATAAGAAAATGCTTTTTGAATGAGTACAGATGATCATCATTTAATTTGAAAAGTAGCCCCTGTGTGTTTGCAGCAGCTATTTTGCACTGGCAGAGTGTGCACATTAATCTATGAATGGCTGAGAAATATCAGGATGGAGTCCAAATAATCACGGTTCCATGCCTTTATCATTAGCATTTTGCTAATTCTTGCTAACAAGAATTACCCCTGTGGGAATACAAGAATGTAAAGTGCACAATTACATTTTTTCGCATACATGACTTGTTATGAGCTGAACCACTCTTGTACTGTCAGTGGTAAGCAATGCTTCAGGAAATATACTATTCCACAAACTCATTATAAGGAAATCTCCTGTGCTTGCATTCTGCAGTGCGCTCGCCATGACAACGTGTTTGCAGCAGAGCTTCTGATTGAGCGAGGCCTGAATGTCAACCTGCAGGACGAAGACCTGTGGACAGCTCTGCATGTAGCGTGTGTGTGTGACCATGCGGACGTGGTGCTGCTGCTGCTGCTGGTAAGAAACACACATGCAAATGAGCATGCGGTACGTTAGGGGGGAATGACACAAATACACACACACACACACACGCATGGACATACATTTGTAATTTAGTCATTTTCTTGTTGATCCTTGCAATTCCAAGCGTGTCGGCTACAAATTAGATTAGTGTTTTGGAATGGGTCGGCATACTAACTCCATGTTTCGAATCAGCTTTGTACCAGTGGCTGTATTCACATTAGTTAGCCAGAATGTTCTGTCCAAGTGGAGCGTCCTCCATTGACGAGGGGTTTTGGATTACCGACGGTCTGAAACACGACTTTCCATTCTCTCACACACCCAGCTGAATCACCGAAAATGAGAATATTTATAATTTGGGCATTAGCATGATATCAAAGAGAGAGCGCGCTCTGTGGAGGATATTTCCAGCTCTTGTCGGGTCTGTCTTGACAAGAGCTGTGGTTGTACTGATTAGGTCCATAACGAGAGCTGGGCCAGCTGCAGGGGAGGGCATGCATATCCTCATCCCAGTCACTCAGTGGGCTGGGTGTGTTCTGCCGGTGTTGATTAGACCCAGTGAGGGTTAACTGCAGTCTGGAGCTCCATAGAATCCAGTACAGCCGGGTTCTGCTGATTGGTTCCTGAGCGATTGCTGACTTTCAGTCTGCGGGGCAGGAAGGAGACGTTCCTGAGAGGAATGGATGTGTTTGAAGAGCTGCCAGGCAGAGTGGATCTGTCAGCCTGTAGTGACTCTGTGACTGTTGGTTCATGTGTATGTTTGCTTCGAGAGATATTAAATGCATGCAAATACGCAAAGATTCATGCAGGCTTTCTAGTTTGTAGAGCAGGGTGTGATATAGATACGGCAAATGCAATTTATGCAGCGAGTATGCTTTCATGATTGGCAATACCATGAGAGAGAGAGGGGGAGAGATTTAATACTGCTCCCTGGGCGGCAGTAACTAAATGTCTCCCTTTCACTACCAAGACAGAGCTAGTCTCTCGTAAATGAGGTCATATTTACACAGAACTCAGCCCCTGTTGGAAGAGAGCAGGGGGGTAAAGAATGAGAGAAACAGAAAATTTCTAAGAAATTCAGAAAAAACTCATTCAACACTGTGGAAAGTTCATTTTTTCCAGCTCACTCTAGCAACACCAAAGTCTTTTGCTTTCACAGCTTCAGTGTACTTTGACACTATGTGCTTATTTATTTGACTGCGTATACGTCTGCTTGTGTGCGAGTGTGCCCTTGTGCACGCTTGTGTGATTGTGACACTGTGTGGTTATGAAGAGGCTAGCCAAGTAAGATGTGAGACTTGAAATATATTAATTTCCAAAATGATGCACACTTGCATGAAGTATTTTTTTTCTTTCGGGGTAAGATAAGCACTTGAGTTTTTCCTTCCGGTATAATCAGCAGGGAAGCCTGATGCCCCTCCTTTCGAAGGTTAAAAATAGCTTCAGCCCAACTGTATTTCCGATAGAGATGCAATATCCCTTTTCTACTAATCGTTCATTTTGACATCCATCTCCTCCGCCACAGCCCTTGCCAGTGCCCAGTCATTCTGTTTTCAAGCTGCTGCCTTATCAGAGCTGTAAGTGGGAGATCTTTCCCTCCAAATGTAACGGGTTTACATTTTAATGAGAAGTGGAACAGTGGTCTCGCCAGAGGAGCTTGACTGGCAGCTTTATCTTTGATTGGCACAGGAAGGAATAGTGCTGCTAAATATGTTCTAATCTATTGTGTCCTACTCCTCCATCTCTTTCTCTACTTCCCCTCCCTTCGTCCTCTGCTTCTCTGCCCTTGATTTCCTGTCTCCAGTTCCTTCATTGAGAAGCAGAGAGGTTTTTTGCTGACAGAGATGTTACCCGGCTTGTCTTGTGGGGAAAGGAGCGGGCGGGGAGGGGGGGGTTGATGAGAAGTCTGGGTGCATTGTCGCTCTGTGTCCAGATTGGCAGTAATGCTAATTCTCTTATCTCCTGCCTCCAAACAGCAGGAGAGGGAGTAAGCCATTTCTAAACTGTCTCATTCCCAACCCATTTCCAAATGCATTCCTAAACCTATTCCTAGCTCCAGCTCTGGTTAATGTTGGTCATTGAGACCCTGGCAGGTTTAACTGGCTGCTCAGAGGCACAGTGGACTGTTCTGTAACAAATGAAAACATGAATTATTCCGCAAAAACACTACAGTGGTAGTGTAATGTTCAGTGGTGAAACAAACAAAACCAAATCCATCTCTCTACCTTTTCATACTGATGTTAACATAGTCCAGAACAGTTAGCTCGTACACATGCATCAGGATGCCTCAACAGAGGCTCTTCATCTCCATGTGTTACATATTAGCTGGCTTTCTATTTGAAGCCACAAACCACAAGATACTTATCAAATCTAACTTTTTCTGGTGCCTCAATTATGTCTTCCTAATTTCGTTCCTTACGAAACTCTGAACTGAAAAGATGTGGTAAGTGATTGGAGTTAATTGCAGACTTGCCCTAATTCCGCTTCACTGTCTCCTTGAGGGAAAGTTCACGGTGTTGAAAATGCGGACTCTGGAAGAACATAAAAATGAGTCTGCTGCCTTAAACTGTTTACAGCAATGCACTTCAGCTGATTTAAAAAAAAAATCATTTTTTCCTCCTTGATATCATACTTCTCTGCAAGATACTGGCTTTAGTCTCTAAACTTGCGCAGGGAAGACGTAGCAATGCAATCATTTGATCCCTGGGAGACAGGTTCTGTTCCAAAATGTTATTTCTCATCTTACAGTTCAAAACCCAGTGGGGTTACAGTTGTAGAAGTGACCCACTTTCCGTGCTTGTAAATGATGAATTTAAAACGTCTGAACTCCGAGTCCTTTGAAGTCAAACGATTAACGGCAAGCCCCCCGGCTGCACTGAACTCCACTTCACACCAGTTGAATTTTGGGTGAGTTTTCTGTTGATAATGTCGCCCTCTCTCCTCTAAACATGACAGTGGTTTGTTAAGCAGTTGTTGCACGTTCCTCTGGTCTGTGATCTGCCCAAACCTTCAAACTCTAAAAGGTTTTTATTTCAGTATTTTCATGTTTTCATTTAAATGCAGTTTGTTAACCAGGTGTAACAAAGTCCTCTGTTTGTTGAGTAGATCTTTTATGTCGTGGTGAAGAATTGTCCTCAGCTTTAAATTCTCAGTGTGCAACAACAGGAAGTGCGGGCGAAAATGCTTCGTGGTGATGTAGAAAAAGCGTGATTATTACAGTTTTTCCTGCAGCCTCTGTTGTTGACAACACATCACAACACTGCAGCATGGTGGATCACAGCTGAGCAGATGTTGTGTGCAGTCAGTTGAGAATAAGAAAGCCATTGCTCAATCGCTTCTGGTACATTTGTTACAGCTATTTGATAATCAGGTCTGAGGGCTCCTTGACGCTGGGTCACATTTTTTTTTGGTAGAACCCAGGAAATCTAAACAGTAGAATGTTCATTATGAGTGTGCTAGTAATTAATAAGAGAAAGCTTTGGCATTATTTTGAACCAACACATGCAATTTTAAACAGGACAGTTAAATAATCTCTCTCTAACACAACACATCTAAAGAAAAACATAATCTCACGGGAACTCGCCTGGATGATTTCCACCGCTCTGTGACAGTGTGACTGCCCCGGGGAAAGCTTTCAGCACATATCTGCTAGTTGTTATTGATTCTCTGGCAGTCACTGTGTGTAACAACTGCCATTATGAACCACGGGCTGGGTAGTATAAGCAGATTTCCATCTCTGGGACATCAGAGGTGAATTCATCATATTGTGGCAGGGAGCGTGTCGGGGGTCAGAAGTCAACTTGTTAACCCCTCGCAGCCTGCGTGGCTGCCAGGCAGCGCAGACTCGTTTATACCTGTCAGCACTTATCATGGGAGCTCAGACACATGATTAATGTCTCTGGATCAACGGCTGACACATCATGCTTCCTTCATATAATCTGTGTCTGCTGGTCTTGGATTTTTGTGTGTTATTAGGAAACTTCAGATGAATTATTTCTGTATTGATAGGATTTTATTGTTGTCAAATTGTACACAACTGGGCTCAGAAGGGCATTTTCATTTCGTGATAGGACAGTTGTAGCGTGAAAGGGGGAGAGAGAGGGAAAATTACATGAAGCAAGCGGCAAGCAGCAAGGACACAGCCTTTGTACATAGGGCGCCTGCTCTACCAGTGAGCTAGTGGGCACCGTGCCCATTTATTTTGTATTTTTGTAGGACAATTCTCCACCTGATACATTTCAACAGGGTGTCTGCAGGTCCTTAGAGAGAGATATACTATGTACTGTATAGACTCATACAGAGGTCATCCCTCTCAATCATCACCTGTGACCCACTAGAAGTGTGTGGCGGTGTATTTTTCTGCAGAGACTCTGCACTCTGCCTGTATTTCTGTTCGGGATGTGAATGAGCACGTACTCCCACAGTGCTCAGGCAAAGTTGGAGCTTATAAAAAGGTAGCAACCAGGTGCCAGACCATAACCAGCAGGCATTCAAGAAACACAGGACCGGAAAAATGCAAATATAGCAAGGTGAAACACCAAATGAGAGTTGGAGTTGGCTTTTCCTTTCACTTTCCCTGGTGAGCATGTTTGCAAACAGCAGCTGACAATCCTGCATAGTATGCCTTTTAAAAAGTCTTAGAATGTCTTAAATTCAATTTTATGAATATTACATAGTCTTGAATTTGAATTTATAAGATCTTAATTGCCAGGAACATTTTATCTAATTTCATTTATCCATCTTTTATGTTCTTTGTCAAATGAGTCAAGACTTTAAACCTAACACTGAACCTGATACTGTCCTTTTACTTTATACTTACCTGTTGGTAAAATATAGAATAACCTAACTCACTCTAATAACCGTATTCCTACATAAAACCGTACCTGTGCACAGGACCACATATACACTACTTACCCTTAAACTTACCTGCAGTGCTTGGATAAGAAAAAAATGTGTCCTAAAATCAGTCTTAGATTTTGTTAAAAGAATTAAAAAGTATTACATTTAAGTTTCTGATTCTTGTAGACATCCTGAAGGTTTATCTAGCTGCTCTGTGCTGTAAGTGAAGGTGGTCAGTGGTGAGAGTGGCCTCCGGACAGACAGAGCAAGATATATCTGTCTGTCAGCTGATAACTTCATCCAGCAAGACCCCTGTTGACTTTTACTGGACCTTGAAGTGAATTGTCTGGGTCAGCACAGCCCTTTACTACCCACTACATAGCACACACACACACACACACTCAGGCACAACCACGCACAATAACACACACCCGCGCGTTAACAGAGGCACCTTGAGTGGAGCTGTCAGGTTTATGAGGAAGTTGATTACTGTTTGGAGGCGAAGCACAAATCTAAGGAAAATAGATGGAGCAGTCCAAATTCGACATTAGGAGAAATGGGAGGGAGGGGGTAGGAGCGTTTGTGTGTGTGCGTGTCTGTGTGTGTGTGTTTGTGGGTGTAGGGGTGGGTGGAAAACGGGTGGGGAGGGGGGCATAATAATATGCTCTTTCTGACTCACTCATCTCATCTCTTGCTCTTCAAGCTGTGCTTCATGTTGCGATAAGGTTTCTTATTTTCTCATGAATAGTCACGAAGCAGCAGCTGATAGTTCTTAATGTTAATTAATTCCCTTTGTTAACCCCTAACTAACCCTCATAAGTAAGCGAAAACAGCTCCCACCAGACGACACGGATGGGTGCACAATAAAAACCGCAACGCTCACCAGCACATATCCTCTGATAACTGGAATTGACAGCATTGTGCTGCCTTTATCGCACTGTAATTGCTCTGAATGAAAAAGGTTTCCTCTAGATATCTGCAAACATTTTTCATAATTGAAAAAAACTGTGATTTATAAATCAATTAAGAATTGCAAGGTTGTACAGAGGGGTTCAGGCACAGTGTCCTTGTGGTTTTGCTGCTTTTTAGTACACTAAGGTTAACAGCTCTTGTGTTGCTCTGTCAGCTGGCTCCTTCCTCGCATTTTCTGTCCTCCTTCTCTCATTTTTTCCCTTTCCCCACCCGTCCCTCTCTGTCTGCCTAAGGACTGGCTCATAAATCTCTTTGCCGCACCGCAACTTGGTCGTTAGAATTCTATTAGCTGTAAATATTCAATAAGGATCCTCACTTAGAGTCCCATGTCCCTGTTATCAGACCTGGTCCAGCTACGATCGTTACACCGCCTTGTCTTTTATGGTTAAGTCAAACAAACAGGAAGCGATTTATAGCTGGATGCTCACAATTGCCACTTGAAAGGATGGATGTTTCGTTTAGTGCCCAACTCCGAAGAGTGGATGATAAAAATGAGAACAGAGGGAAAGTCCACATTTACAGTACAGTTTGCATGGCTTTCACACGTTCCTGCTCCTCAGGTAAAGCATTGAAACATTTTTTTTTTTTTTGCGTCTCAAACGAGTTCCTCCAAAGAGAAGCAATCAATCTTAACCATATTGTGACCAACGACTGTGCTGTCGTCACAGTAACAGTCATTAAAGGAGCCCGAGGGAAGGCCTCCTGTGTTATCTCATGCTATAACAGAAGACTGCTCTGGCAGGGTCGTTGTTGAGTAAACACACATTAATCTTGTCACACGCTCACCCTGATGAACCCAGGTAACAGTAACCAACGCCCTCGCTCTTCACTGCGCCCCCCCCCCCCCCCCCCCCAGGCAGTTATTTAATGAGTTCTTTAATTCACTGTATTGTCTGTTAATGTCTCCATGGTTCTGCTCAGGTATACGCCTCTGGGAAACTGAGATAATTGTGCCCACTTTATCATTGATTCAAGTCTGATGAATGGCCCTGGCTAAAATTCAGTTTGTTTGTGTCTCCTCTGCTTCCTTCGGCCCTGCGTGCGGAAGGCCGGGGTGAATGTTCTGCTGCAGGACGTCAACGGAAACATTCCTCTGGACTACGCCTCCGAGGGAACTGAGACCAGCTATATCCTCCGAAAATACCTTGAGGAAAATGGTAAGGCTCTGCGCACCTCACATTTGTTTTGCTTTGCACAGGTGAAGAAAGACAGAGAGGTAACTTTGACATCTCACATTTTATTATGAGCTCCATTACAGTTTGATTCAATTACAGGCGGTGGCTCTTTTTCACGTTATCACAGCCCTTTCAGGAAGAGAAAAATTGAGTGTGAGAAAGTAAATATTTTATTCCCTCGTATTAGAATTATAGGAATAATGTCAATGGTTAATATCTCATGTGGCGTTAAACAGAAGGTGTTCTGTGTGTGTGTGAAGGTAAAGTACACCCACAGGCCTAATGGTGGATTGCAACTGGGACACTTGTCTCCCAAAGAGGGAGGAGAAGGTCAAAACAGGAGCTGCGAATAATGGAGATAAAGGCACACAGAGACGAACGTGGTGGAGGCGCAGACACAGAGTGACAGAGGGAGAGGCAGGGAAAAGTGCCAGAGAAATACAGAAAGACACACAGAGAGAGGGGAGCAGGAACCGTGCTGACAAAGCTAGACAGGAACAGATATAGACAATGATGGAGGGTCTTCCCTCATCCATCTGCCACTGGCCGCGAGTTCACATGACAAATGCGAGCTCCTGACTGCAGACAGCTAACTCATCAAAGCTCAGACCACCCTACACACACACACACACACACACACACACACACACACACACACACACACACAGGCTCACTCTCTGACTCCCCAGCCGCTGATTTTTTTTGAGACTTTTCTCTGCTTCTATCTGCCAGCCCCCGTGGTGATCTCTCCCTCCTGCCTACCTTCCGCTCCCCTGATACACCCCCGCTATCATGCTGGGCTTTGCCGCCATGAAACACACTCTTACTCACACAGGCTCTCTCTGCCTTTGTTGCTATAGCAACTTGGCTGTACACTCTCTATCCCCATCAAGTTTTTGAGTTTATGGGAAAAAGACAGACTGTCCATGTGTCTCTACATCAGGGAGGGGATGATTTTTTTTCCCTCCTCGTTGTCCTAGCCGAGTCACTTGTGTTTTGGAGAGCAGTACTGTAAGAATAACAATTCTGTTCCTATGTTCCTATGAGCATGTCTCAAAAAGCCACACACACAGTGGCCCTCATTCATTTGCAAAGACAAACTTATTGATTAGCTAATCCAACCAGTCGACTTGGAAAAGTCCCATTAGTTAGTGCCCTAGAGCTGATCCAAGTGAAATATAGATTGATTGATAATCAATCCACTCCATTACAGCAGCCAAGTCAGGTCCACTGTCTGTATGTGATTATAGAGCATACCATCGATCTTCATAGTTTGGGATAGACGCCCTTTGTAGACCTCTCTCTGTCAATGTCAGCCCAGGAGACAAGCTACAGTGGCCTTGAACCATTCAGGTCAGAGACCGGAGCTCTGTAGGAGTACTTGATGACCCTCGGATTTTTTAATTGAAGTGTCATCAACATCTGGATCACGTTTAGCGATCGCTTGATCTGCCAGGCTTTGGTTTTAGCATGAGAGGGTTTTCTGTGTGGTGTCAGTTTGTGGGTGTTTTTACTGTCAGAGCTGTAAACACAGCCAACATCCTCCCTGAAATTTGCATACTGTAGTTGCGTTGTAATTCAGCACTGACACTGCACAACCACTATCAGAGAACACCGTGCTGTACTCCGAGCAAATCCTGTCGAGAAAATCAGTTCTGCACAAACTGGGGAATCTTTAAATGCACAACATATCAGAACCCTGCGCTTGAGTGCAACTCATCCATACATATTGCAAAAGTCAGTAAACTAACTAGTTTTGTTCTTAACAGTTCAACTTGGAGAGGGCGTTTAAAGAATAGTTTGACTTTTTGGGAAATATGCATGATTATTGAAACCATTGATGCCAAGCGAGGTCTAGTTTGGCACTAAACGCCCCATAAAATGGCAACTTATCATTTTTACACTTTGGTTTTTGGTCAGATTAAATGAACAAGTTATACTTTAAAGTGTTAATTAGTGAGCTTTAGATGTGTAGGCCAATTTTCTTTGGACAAAGTCAGGCTGGTTGTTTTTGGCTGTTTCAAGCAGGGTGTGTGCAGGTCATTATCATTAAAGTTTTAAATGTCTTAAATTCAATTTTTTAAATAGAAGGTCTTAAAAGTCAGTTAGAAGTCTAAAATTTGAATTTATGAAATCTTGATTGCCACAAACAGTTTTATACAACTTCTGTATCTTTAAATTTCTTTTTGTGAAAATAAGTAAAGCTCTTCTGTGTGAAAGTTCACATTTCTGGTGTTACAAATCTTTAAACCTAATACTGTCTTTCTATTTTATACTTGCCTGTTGGCAAAATTTAGATTCACCAAACTCAGTGTGGTAGCTATGATCCTACACAAAACCTACCTCTGTGTGGGACTAAATATATATGAGTTATCTTTATACTTACCTGCAATGCTTGAATAAAATAAAAAAAATAAAAAATGTTCAAAAATCTGTCTTAAATTTGGTAAAAAAAATATTTTGAAAAGCATTAAATTTAAGTGTGTGATGCGTGTAGACACCCCGGTTTCAAGTCTTAATGCTAAGTAGTGTTGTCAGCATATTGGAATTTCTATTCTCTATACAATACCTAGAAAATTATTAATATTCAATGCCGTTTTCAATGCAGTAATTTACATTATGGGCTTAAAATGTTAATTTCTTTATTGAAAGATGAATATAACAAGGCTATAGCATGATAACAAGTACTTTTCTTTTCCTGCTCAGTTGCAGAGAACAGCAAAATAACTGTAGTAAACATTAACAATAACAGAGAGCAAGAAAGCGCAGCTGGCACTTGTGTATTGATGTTTCAGACACTGAGTATTTAAACTGTTTCAAATAGTAAGAATCTATATGTATCAATAAATTCATATTTTTGCAAAACTAATGCTAAGCTAAGCTAAGCTAACCATCTCCTGATTCCATCTTTATCTTTAACACTCAGAACGTTATTGATATTCTCATCTAATTCTTGGCAAGTATTCCCCAAGATGTCAAACTATTCCTCTAAGCATGACAACTTAAGACTTACTGTAACATGTGTGTCTCAATTGTGATTCTGTTTTTAGGTGTGGATGTGTCATCCATGCATGCCATGAAGACACAGAGACCCAGCACCATGCTGTCTGATGTTAGACAGCTCGTAGCCACAGGGGGAAGCCTCAACCAGCCCAACGATGACGGGGTCACTCTGGTAAGTAAGGTCACAGTGTGTTAGTGTGTGTGTGGGTGGACCTCTCAATTCAATTCAATAAGCTTTATTGGCATGACATTTCTTATGTGTTGCCAAAGCACAATTAGAATTTAAGACAGTGAAATTTCAAAAACAGTTAACAACAATGTCTTATTACAAATGCATAGGCATGAATTTTAAAGGAGAAAAAAAAACTTAAGTAAAGGTCCATGGTTTGTTGTCTATCCTCAGCTCATTTTTTTACCAGATACTGTGGCTCTGCCCTTCTTGCTGTCGTAACTTAACCCTTCTATTCTCTCTGTCTCTCTGAAGCTCCACATAGCGTGTGCCAGTGGTTATAGAGAGGTGGTGTCTGTGTTGTTGGAGAGTGGCGTGGACCCTCACCCTGCTGACAACAACTACTGGACCCCTCTCCACCTGGCTGCTAAATACGGACAGGTAACTCACAGCTGCTCTCCAAAATGTCAGACTGTTGTTGACATTAATGAAGTAGTCCTCTAATTTCTACTCATCTAGCTGCATCGATCCGGCGTGATTGCAGTCATTAATGAAATGAATGAAATTACGAGGAAAATATTGATGGATGGATTGTTCCTGTGAGAAACTTGCCTCCAGTTACCGTGCACACACTCTGATAAACTGCTCTTTTTGGGCCTATTGATCAGAAACAGTCAAACGGCTGGCGCAGAGCAGCGCCGCACATGCATTTGTTACAGCATTTTAGATTAGCAGTTTAATGGTCTCTCTTAGAGGGAACGAGATTGATTTCCAGATGGGGCGGAGGTGAGCTGTTGGGAGCGATGAGATCTGGTGGTTTGGGAGGGGTCCAACTTTGAAGGAAGGGAAGTGATCACGTTCCCATCTTGCTGACCCGACTGGATATTTAATTACATTTCTGGGCTGTGTGCTAGGGCTGCTGACAAAAAGAATTTATTCATTTGGTATTTAGAGTCGCTCTCGACTTCTTTAGTTCATCTACCCTCAAGTCATGTTTTTCTTCCTCTACTAGAGTGTGTTTTAAAAATTCTTTCTTCCTCTCTGTTACCTCGCGGCCTTTCTCTGTTTCATTCATGCAGATCTGCTGCCCCTGTTTGCTTTCTTTGCTCTCACATGATTCCTTCCTGCAGTCGTTAGTTGAAAAGATGATTGTTATTCAGTAGGTCTAAATGTATAAATCTCTCAGACAGCAATCTTCTAAATGGAATAATAACCTTCTTGTGTGTCTTTGGTTTTAAGACCATCTGCATACGTAATTACTCTGTATGTGTGTGTGTGTGTGTGTGTGTGTGTGTGTGTGTGTGTGTGTGTGTGTGTGTGTCTGTGTGTGTGTGTAAGTGCATCTGACCTAAGAGTGGCAGTCTGGAGGATTGGGGAATCGATAAGGTCTCCCCCTGCAGCACTAAATCACCTCAGCCATCGGCTCTTTACTGGTGCCAGTGCTTTTGCCTCCTGCATACCAACTACTTCCTGACCCTTCTTAACACTCACTTCCTGTCACCGTTCCCTCATACTGACAGTGACACGTCAGTAATGTAGGATATTATGGGTTCAAGATGTGTGTATGTAACCAGCCAGCTCAGTCGCCGGTCTCACTAAGAAGATGTTTGGCTGATATGAGGAACACAAACTGTTGCCTGGAAACACTTGCTGGCAGCTGCAACACTCACTGCTACGTTAAACCCAAAGACCCCTTCTGCAGCGTGGCATACGTACTACACTGACCCTTTAAGAAGATACATGACCCTATTACCTGCAGCTAATTAAGCTCCCCCCTCTCTGTCTTGTGATAAGTTAGACCCCGGCTCTCTGCGTCCTTGGTTTGAGTCGAGGCTTTTAGAGATGTGCTCTCTCGAGAAGAGAATTTTAAATAGTTTGTGTGTGGAGTTTCACACAAAAATGACAGGATGTTAAAATACAGCCCTTCTGGGACTGGATTAATTTATTCGGTTTTATAATGAAGGCGCATGTGAAAGCTGTGGCAATACAGCGACCACCTGATTCAGTTTAATTTTCTAAAGTACTTTAATGTTAATCTTAAGATTAATTGTCAGGTCTGACAGATATTATTAATAGGACATTTGGATCCTTACCAAAAACTGAATCGACCATAACCTACTGTATGAGGTTGCTCTGTCCCCGCTGATCCCCGTGTAACGACCTTTTGCTGATCCTCCTGACCCATTGAGGAGTTCAGATCTTGTGGTGCCACTGACGTGTGTCGGTATTTATAGGGTGCGAGTGCAGCTGACGGGGTTTGTGGGCAGCAGAGATGCTGTAGACGCTTAGCTGCACAGCTGTTGACGTGGGTCAGTGCCGGTCTGAGCAATGTGCTGAATCACTCTCTTCCATACTGCAGATGATGTCTCATTACTCTCCTGTAGCACGAAGAACTTATGCTACTTCTGAATGCTCCTGCAGAGCCACAGAAGACATTACACAAGTGTTTTTCCCTCACAGGCTGAGCAGGACTGTCCGTGATGAATACAGTCATCATGATGTGTAAAATCTCTGGAGTGTCCTTTTATTGTTTTTATCATGTAGGTCTGATTTCACTGAAGTGTCTGGGAAGCCTTTTTGATGCAGTAAACTGCTGTGAGTCTGTGACAATAGTTTGTAGTTAGTCTTCAAAGAGGAAATTTATTTGAGGGATCCTAATATACAACTTCAATGAAAATCCTCCAGACATGCTCAGTCTTTAAACGGTGCTTGTTGGATTGCAGCTAAATGTGGTCGTAAAAACTGAACAGTAGGTGAGGAGGTGTTGAGTTTATTATTTTCCTCGAGTGTTTTCCAGAAAATTTGCCATGGTTAAGTAGGTTCTTGTGTTTCATTATCAGCCCTCGCTCTTCTCATTTTCATTTTGAAACGATGCTTCTCTATTTGTTGAGCTGCGGAGCGTTTCTGGGTCATGTCATCTTTCCTACATTACCAAGAAGTGATGAAGAAGATTCTTGTCTACTATCAGTAAATTGAATCACACTTCAGATACTTAAACACAACGCATACTCAGAATGAAATGGTTACCAGGTGGTACGATAAACCACGCTAAAATTCCCGACAGTATTACCGTTTCAAGTTTTAATCATCATTAAAACCGTGTTTGATAACCACACTTTGAAAAACTCACGATAAATACTGTCTGACATCAAGCAAAGTTGGTGAAAAGTCTCCCAGAGGCAGGCGCAGCATGCAACATGGGTTTGTTTTACATCAGTTAGAATCATGGCAGAAAGCAGTGACAGCCTTATTTTTTACAGAGTGGGCATGCAACAGGAAAACCCAGTGATGCAGTGATGCCATTGTCCTTATCTATACCTGAGCTAGCATTTCAAAGATGGGTAGCTTGTGCACCACAGTTATTTTTTCCATTAGTTTTTATTTTTATTTATTTTTTTTTTTTTTCATTTTGGTTCTCAAGTCTAGTTTTAGTTAGTGTCCAGAAAGGAATTCCTCGTTTCAGTTTAGTTTTTATGGTTCTACAATTTTTAGTTTTAGTTTAGTTTTTATCAGTTTTGGTATTAGAAGTACTTTTATTATTAAATATTATGAGGGATATTTGTCAGGGGCAAGATTTAAGAAGCTCAGCACATATATTACAATACAAACACAGCTCTTTGTAAAGACAAGTGACTCACGGTCAAGTAGACATCCTAGTCTCAATTAACACATGCACCAAATTCCTTGCTCAATGCAATGCGATACGATGCGATACGATGTAATTTATTGTCCCTGTAGGGAAATTTGTCTTGGACTCAGGAGCTGCACACGTTTTGCTGCCTTACAATAATAGTCCAGACAAAATGAAACGCATACACCATAAAAAAACAACCTAAAAACACATACTACACATAACAGTATAACACATGAGCCACTCATGTATTGCACATAACACCAGCACACAACAGAGCACCATGAGCAAAACTCACCACATTTTCTAAGCATCAAGTGACATTATTTTAAATCTTAATTGAGGACGGCACAAATTAATTTTTAAAGAGAGAGATAGAGTTGGTCTCATGCTCGTGCTCATGCTTGTTGTGTTGCCAAATTTGACTTGACAAAGATTACAACCAAAGACATTTGTATTTGTCTCTATATGTTTTTATTTTATCTAAGTTAGCTTTGTAAGTACACGATATTGTTAGTTTTCTTAAGTTTAGTTTTTAATTCCTTTTTTAGTCAACTAAAATGTTTTTCACACCCAATTTTAGTTTTTAGTTCAGTTTCAGTTAAATGTATTAACTTTGTTATTCACCGATATAGGATAAAGCTTGGTGAAAAGATTTCAGTGTGTGTGTGTCATCGCTGATAATTTTCAGTATATTTTAACAATACAGTGATAATACTGATAACTCTGATCATTAGTTGTCACAGATCACATATTGCAGCTGATACTCCACAGAGTTAAAGAGGGGTGGTGACAGAGAATGCAAAAAGAAGCTGTAGAGAATGAAGGAGTAATGAGAGGGAAAGGAGAACACGCTTGACAGAGAGCCTGTGTGAGCTTACACTTTAAAAAAAAAACCTAGACAGAACAATAGAGGACAGAGGTGACAGCCATCACATGTCACTGTGTGTAGAGATGAGGGTAGGTGACTGTTGGGTTCTCTCACTGTGACATGTGATGGAAGATAGTCTCATTATTAAAGGATCTCCTCAGTCAGGGGGCAACACTTGTATAGACCTGTCATGTGTGACACACACTGTTTGTATCATCTGCTCAGTGTTTAGATTCCAGGTCTCTGTCACGTCTGCTCTGTAGCAATACACGTGGGAATAACCACTGACTCTTCTCTGACCTTTAACAGGAGCATCTTCAAAAATCTGCCATGAAATGTTTTTTTTTTTGCTCTCGTACTGATGGTTTGAAAGTAGATGCGGTTCACGGTGCCCCAGAAATGTTTGAATTTTTTTTTAGCGTCTAATGAAAATGGATGTGGGTGTTTCTCCCATCTCTTACAGACAAGCATCGTTAGCCAGCTCCTGAGGCACGGAGCAAACCCGACTCTGTTGAACTGCAACCAAGACAAGCCCTCAGGTACAGTAACGTACTTAGGCATTCATACAAATATACACTTGTGCACGTACAAACACACACAAATATTGCTGCTGGAATGGGCAAACATGTTGTAGCAAGCAAGAGTTAATGAAGCAAAGAAGCGGGGAAATGGATTTTGACTATATGGCTGCGAATGCATTAATAATCACTGTGCTAATATGAAACACAGGCTCATATACACACAAACACACACACACAGGTACACAGTGAGCAAGGCTCCGTCATAATCAGTCTCTGCTGAGCCTATCTGTGCACATTTGAGTGTATCTGCAAGAGAGAACTCATTTATTAATGAAAGAAAACATGAGCACCTCACTCATGCCCGTACACACACACACATGCACTGATTAAAATTGGGTGTTAGCAGTAATCAAAAGAGGCTTGTGTGATTAATTTGCTAATGGGCATAAAGGTATCATATCATTATCAAGAGGCATGTTTTGTTTTGTTTTGTTTTTTTTAATAATGGAAGCTTACACGGTCAACAGAGGAGATCTGAGTCAAGACAATTTGCATTGACTCAATGTGGGGCAAGTTGTGTGTATGTGGATGTCTAAGAGGATCCTGTTTTGACTGGTAGACACTGCAGTTTGGGAGAGACTTAATTGATGATTCATTATTTAAATAATGAGCTGGAAATGGCAGATTCAACCAACTGAAATGTGTTGCCCACTCATACTGTGATGTTGTAACTATTGATCAGCTTTAAATCTTACAATACTAAATAAAACTCGCATTAAAGATACCCTGTCATATTTTTGACCACTAGTGGTGCTGTGGAGCATTTTTTTTGCTTTTTCTACAAACTTACTGTTGTGGTTATAGAGAAGGATTATGGGTATTGTTCTTGACAACAGATAATGCTAATGCTACCACAACAAAGACTTTTTTCCTGAGAAAAATAAACTCTTTAAACATGATGACTCTCTTTTGCAGATGTTTCTAACCCTTTGCATTATTGCTTGGTTTGGGAATCTAAACCTCAGGTCGGTTTTCTCAAACAGGCATTTATTCGGGCATTACTGTCTCTGAGGCATCTCCTTCTTGTCACGCCGTGAAAACTCATTCGCTGCTTGTCATGAAGAGTTTCCCAAAGCCCTTAAAGTCCTTCAAACGTCTCTCCAACCATCTTTCCGACCATCCACTTCAGCCTCAGACATTTATAAGCAAAAAGTCGAGCCAGGCGGGACATTCTCAACACTGCGCTATACACTGTCCCACAGCATATTCCGCTGTAGTGGCACACCTGACAGCGAACATTAGTTCCGCCACAGAAGTACACATAGGTAAACAATGAACTAAAGCCTTATCTTCAGCATTTGCAATCACGTACATTTTACTCTTAATACATCAACTCCATCGCATAAGATTTACATTTTAACATTGACGAATTTAATTATGTATCCATGCATTTATTAAACTATGAACTTGGTTATGCATTGTGCACATTTTAAACAATATTTTAAACAGCACTTACACTGTCAAATAAGAATAGACTTGGAAGTCTTGTTAAAATGGCCAGTATGATTTCAGTGAGGAGTCAGGCCAAGCTCTTGGACATTTATTACAGGCTGATCCTTAAAGGGCTAATGCTGTATTGGACTGCCAGGACTATCTACTCCAGGGTCAGTTCAAACTTTTGTCCTCAGGGCGCAGTTTCAGGACATAAATTAGAAGGACAAGGAGATTTCGCATCTCCCACATCCCAAGTTCTACTGATATGCTTAATAGCAAACAGCACTTTGGCCGCCTCCTTGCACACTTGCACATTTGCACTCTTGTGCACATGTGGCCTTCTTGGTATAAATTTCGACTTCACTGCTCTGGCTCTGTGATTTATTGTGTTGATGGTCGTTCATATTGTCTTTTATTGTTTTTATGTGAACCCTGGCTGCAAAACAAATTTCCCCTGGGGGGACAATAAATATAAGCTTGAACCTTGAAATGGTAGGGCGGCCCGGTATTGTCCACTGCTTTCATTTACTGTGTGGATATCTACTTTTTTTACTTTACAGATGATGATAAAAGACACTCAAACATCAGTCCTATCAGTAAGATTTGATGTTTAACGTGTAGGATGTTATAACAGTTTGGTATCGGTCAATACGTGTATCATACACACAAAGATGCATGAATATGAGGGCAGCAACTTGTTGTACATGCAGGCCATAATACTTGAAGAAGAAGACAAATAAATGAAACACCTATTTGACATGCAGGCCTGCTAACCCATCAGCTGGTCATTTCAGGTAACCTCTATTAACAAATAACTGCATTTCAGTACAGATTTTCTTTAAGAAAGCTAATATGAAGCTTAATAGTCGTAAGCCAATATCTGGGACCGTTTACCTGCTGCTTAAATGATTGGTCAATACAACCAGACTACAAATGGAAACCAGAATGCTTCCCAAACAAACATTTTGTCCTATGGTCTACAGCTTCTGCATTCATATGCAGATATCTGTTTGTAGAGATAAGGGCTGATGTCGCTTGGTTTCATGTTGTTCCATTGATCGACAGTCGGAGATGATAACACTCCAGTAAACATGGCAATATGCCAACAAAAGGCAGGGAGGAAGAAGACTGGCAGCCAATGTAAACATTGCAAGTTTTAACATTTTCAGATAATGGGCTTTGCAAATGTTTTATGAGACATAAAGGCGAACAATTGTAAGGCCTCAAAGATACGCACAAAGCCTTTTAAAGAGAAACACTGGTGGTAAACACAACTGTGTTTGCTTACAGGAAAACTCCACGGGTACCTTTTAAGTCCTTGACATCTCTTCTTTTTCTCAGTGAATGCTCAGTCTCTCTGTGGGAGTAATGGTGTTAATTTGCATATTTTTATTAATTTCAGTGATATTAATGTTGGACGGAAAGCCATTATTGGCTGATGATCCCGATCAGTCTTGCAAATTCTCCTCCCACGCACACACGCACAGCAGGGGTGGAACTCCCTGCATCTCAGACCTTAGCAGAACCATCGTAAAACCATTCACTGAACCAGGCTGCTGATAAATGTAGTGTAGTCACTGTAAATGTAAGAGGCGTCTCTTGCGTGATAGTGATTAAATGTGTCACATAGACGGGCTTTGGGCTTCAAACCTCTCCATTGTGAGATAGAATATCACAGCTGCCTCTAACCATTTGCTCCCATAGCTTCATCACACCTCTGACTGCCTCACTCCAGCCCGAATCAATAGCTCCTTCTAGCATGTAGGCTCAGAAAAGATGTGAGACAAGCCCTTAGAGACTGAGACAATTCCCTCCCCTTTCTTGCCTCGAGCCCCGCACCCCACCCTCGGCAGCCACATGACGAAAAAACGCCAGAACAGGAGATTGGAGTCTAGGGGGTTGTCAGTCACACAAAAATATAAAGACAGGATGAAGCCATTCCCCTCCCTCGTGCCCTGTTATACCTCATTACAGACTGGGGGGATCTTATCTCCCCCTTCCTTTTAAGCACAGTTGGATTGAGCCACAGTGGGGTTCACATTCTCCACCAGTGCAGGCTCATCCACATGGATTGGGAAGAACGGGTTGGCATGGCAAAAGACTAAAGGACAGAAAGATGTACATGGTTTTAGTAGGGCAAAGATTAATATTATGGTCTTAAGTGAACAGTATTACAAATATTATGTCTTTTTACCAAGGCACAGAGTGGTAACAAAATTAATTTTGGAGCTTGCAGATTACATTTTGAAGGTTTCATCTGTATCAAGTTAAACCTCTCTGTGACATTCAAATATCACAACGAATCGCTGTACTGATTAGGTTGTCCTTTGTATCTTATCACTAGACATTTCCGCGTCAGAGCCCATAGCTGATATGCTGCTGAGTGCAGAGGAGAGCTGGCTGCAGAGACTAAAGGACCCCTCCGCTCCTCTACCCTCCACTGACCAACGCTATGATGGTGGTTCCCACGACCTCAACACTCCTGTCAAGAACTTGTAGGTTAACAGTGTCATGGGCACAATTATCGTCTTATTGTTAATCCACATATTGTGAATCCTGTTCTGTACCCCCTGTTATTCTCTCATCCTTTCCCCCAAATCTGCTACCTGTCCCTTATATATTGTCAAACTCTTGGCCTATCCTCCGATTACACAGGAACCCCCTGGGGCTCTCTATCTCTAAGCGGGACAGTCTGCTGGAGAAGTGTGCCATGTTCAGAGAGGCAGGTGGAGCACTGAGCCGACAGCCCTCACAGGATAATGGCCTAGATGGCCCCTTTAGCTCCGGAGCCAGCAAACTGGAGCAGGTACCTTGTCTTCTTACAGCACTCACACTGCAAAAAGCACAGTAAGGCAGTAACAACCAGGGCTGTTTGAATGAATTTCAAGAGTCGAATATAAATCAAATAGTAAAAAAAATTAATACTAATCGAATGCTGAAATTACTATTCAAGTGTGTATTTTTAAAATATTTTTATGAAAGTGTTGTCCGCCATTGTGGTGAAGAGGGAGCTGAGCCAGAAGGCAAAGCTTTTGATTTACTGGTTCATCTACGTCCCAACCCTCACCTATGGTCATGAGCTCTGGGTAGTGACAGAAAGTATGAGGACACAGATACAAGCGGCTGAAATGAGTTTCCTCTGTGGGGTGGCTGGGCTCAGCCTTAGAGATAGGGTAAGGAGCTCGGACATACGGAGGGGGCTCGGAGTAGAGCCGCTGCTTCTTGTCGAAAGAGATCGGCTGACGTGGTTCGGGCACCTGATCAGGAGGCCTCCTGGGCGCCTCCTGCTAAAGGTGTTCCAGGCATGTCCCACTGGTAGGAGGCCCCAGGGCAGACCCAGAACACACTGGAGGGATTATATATCTAGTCTGGCCTGGGAGTGCTCGGGGTCCCCCAGGAGGAGCTGGAAAGCGATGCTGAGGAGAGGGACATCTGGAATGCTTTGCTCTTCCTGCTGCCCCTGTGACCCAGCTTCAGATAAGCCATTGAAGATGGATGGATGGATGTTGTCAGTGAGTCCTGACAACAAGCGAGCGTCTGACTGTCACACTGCATTGGACGCTCTTTGTCCACACAGTCAATCCCTTAAATAAGCACTTCTGTTTCGTCATGTAAACAAACCATGTACCTATCAGCTGAGTGCTGAGATCAGACTGGAGAGGCACTTAAAAGATGGGTCAGTAAGCTATTAGCTATTATCCTACGTTTGTACATTTTAAACTGAAAACATTTGTTTTGTGTTGTGGTTTTTACTGGAAATGACATACAACATAGCCAGCAGCACGTACGTCTTTATTAGCGATGGTCTTTTACCTTAATAAGGCTGCTACAGATAACCAGAAACGTTCAGCTCCCTGGTGATCTCCCTTCAGCCAGCTGCCACTTTGTTTAAGTTTTTGTGGTAAAGTGCAAAGATATCATGTACTGTGATTCACCTTGAAATATCCATCCATTCGGAAATGAATGATTTACGTTTGTGGGGATTCTTCTCTGCATTTTGCTGTTATTTAAGGCTGCATTAGTTTCACAGCAGAGGAGAAAAGGTGAAGCGAATGTTACTCAAGTTGTTGTAATTAATGATAATAATATTGTGATGAAATTTTGACTTTACACCCCTAGCAATTATTTGAATATTACCAATGATAAGGAATGAAACTGGGATTGTAGAGGAGGACTGACAGCTTCAGTAAGAACATAGATAATCCCAAATGTCCACAAGAAGAAAATTTATATATTCCATTTGTTACTCGAGACCACTGTCCCAGACTTAAAATTCATAATTTAAAATATTCTCTGCCTCAAGCTTCATGTCGTAGTGCTGACATGTGAAATTTAACCCTTCCCTTACTTTTCCCTCAGGTCAAACTTATGCCCCCAGCTCCCAACGACGACCTGGCGTCCCTCAGCGAGCTGACGGACAGCAGCCTCCTCTACGAGATGCAGAAGCGCTTCGGCAACGACCAAATCTACGTAAGACTCCACTGTCCTTGTGCCACTAAACTACGAAGACCCCCTCAACATTAAACATGCATTAGAAGACAAGGCACACACAGAACACTGAGAAATACAAACACACACACACTCTCTCTCTCGGGTAAAACTGGGCCACGACAGTTGTTTATTTGCAGCCGACTGCTGTGTTGTTTGCAGTCTGGGAATTTCAGAGTGGTGTTTGGATCACATCGCACATTCTTTATACCCATGAGCACTGCAGCGGGGTTCCTTCCAGCATATGTACATGTAGTGTGCTCTGTTTCTGAAGTACAAACACCACACACAGTTCATCACAAATACTGCACCTCCTCTTCTAAGGACTGTTGTGCACATAATATTAAAATTTTAGACCCTAGACTACTTTTGCAGCCAATGACTGGCAGTGAATATTTTTTTGACCATGACAATTTTTTATTATTCATAGTAGTCTGTACACCCTTGTGTGTTCATGAGCTGAGTCCCTTCCCCTCTCTGTTTCAGCCTATGGTACCTCATATTAATATATACAGACACACACATACTTACACTGGTGACAATTGCAAAATCAATACCATTTAGATCGATTGAAAAGACAAATCCATAACTATATTCAGGAGTAAAATGCCTTCGTCTCCAATGATTTGGTCCATTTTTTATTCCTGTCTTTTTCTCCTCTCCTTTAAAACTGTAATCTGGCCCATACCTCACCATGGGACCCAGCTCTATAAAGACTGGAACCAGATCAATGTGGAGCTATCCGGTGCACTCTCTTCTCTGTGAAGAGGCAGTAATAGTCTGTTATTATAGAAACCCAGATGGGCGACAGACAGTAGGGTTAGCCGCAGCAGGGGACAACAGATAAGGGGATGACAATAAAAGGCAGTAGAGTGGTGGATGAAGAAAAGAGAAATGATTAGAATTTAGAATAATGAGGGCTGGATTTGAGGCTTCAGTCCAATTTGGAAGAAGAAAAGGTGAAAAGAAAGGACAAAGTGCAGCTATCATGAGGACGTAGGAGCACGCCTGATCTCATTGTGTGTCACTCCTCTGTCATGGAGGTGTAGGCAGTACAGTCATGCACTTTATTCTGTTTATAGCAAAGATATTCCTAAAGAAGGTCAAGTTAGCAAATAATGGCTTTACATTTGATGTTTTTAACATAGTATCCATCTTTTTTGTAAAAGTGTTTGCCAAGAAAAACCAAAAATCGTTTTCACCTGCTTGATTCTACACATACAGTATGATCTTAAGTACATAATAAAGGTCATTTCAAGAAAGAGGTGAACAAAGCAGAGATGTGATGAAGGACAGAAATAGGGGGGAGGACAAAGGCGGTGAATGCTCCATATGTTCCCAGCAGGGTGGTCAGAGATGGGGCTTTGATGAGTGGTCTGCTGCCTTCTGCCATTATAGAAGGACCAGTGCGCCGCTAAACCCCCGAGGAGAGCGGCGAGGAGCTGGGAAAGGATGTGACAGAAGACGCTGATGAAGGCTGGATTATTGACAAGCATATCACAAGATTAAACAACAGTTAGCGCGGAAGTGGCGCACTCTTCTCGGAGTTTTATTCTGTCGATAAAAAGCAAAACTTGTGTTGTGAATTTTGCTCCATGTCTGCAAGCAGTGGGAATTTGTTCAAGTCATTAACCTTGAGCCAGGGCCTAAGGACAGAGCAGCATGTTACAGAATGTTAGCAATGTCTGCGCTCTCCCAAAGGACAGAGCGTTAGCTTTCAAACAGCCTGCGGGACTCCTTGTGAGAAACAGAGGGTTAGCAGTTTAGTGGAAAGGGTCAGAAATTGGAAGTTCGTCGTTTTTATCTAAACGGCCTCAGGGTTTGTGTGCACGCTGCGTAGGCGGGCAGAGGTGTTTTGTTTTTTTTATCGGAGAAAGGTCATTACAGAGGTTATCGTTGGAGGTTCCTTTCCTGACCTGTCTCTGCCATGAGATTACCATATTCTTATGGTAATAGAGATTGTCACTTCCATGAATACTGATGTAAAGGAAGGAGTGGCACAGCACTTTTTTTCAGTTCAGTGTTAGCTGCAGGCACTCTGTAAGTAATTAAAACCCAGCTTCAGCCTGTTTGTATGTCAAAGCGGTCAACCTCACACCCAAAAGATAAATGATTAACACAGTTATATTCATGAGTAAAAGATCAATCAGGTGTGTTTCTTTTTTTCCCTTTCGTAGACTTACATCGGACACATCCTCCTGCTAGTCAATCCAAACAAAGAGCTGCCCATCTACTCCACTTTGGTAAGCATGTGTTTAGATTATCTCTGTTTCACACAGCAGCTCCTCTCGGATGTTGCAACGTTGCGATCACAACAACGCGTATTCAACCAACCTGCATTAAATTTGCACAACCTTACAATGTTGTCCAGTCACCGCAATTTTTCCACAGGTCACATAACTCACTTTATTGTTTGTGGTTGTGTAGATGCAGACATGTGTGACACAAACGTTACTAGCAAAAATTACTGCTTGAGGCCATGCAAGGCAGTTCCCTGAAATCTGCACAGAAAGTGTTGTGCACCATTTGCAGCGTTGCGGTGGGACACAAACGACATAATACTACCGCAAAACACACACAGAGAAAGGCTGAAACACGTGGACAACAAGACAAATCACCATGATCGAGGCTGTTGCATCTGCATCAGTTGTACATGCTAATAGATTCAAGGTGAGTTGGAGCTGAGCTGGAAGGCCCAACCCTCACCTATGGTCATGAGCTCTGGGTAGTGACCGAAAAAATGAGATTGTGGATACAAGCAGCCAATTGAGTTTCCTCCATGGGGTGTCTGGGCTCAGCCTTAGAGATAGGGTAAGGAGCTTGGGTATCCGGAGGGAGCTCAGAGTAGAGCCGCTGCTCCTTTGCGTCGAAAGGGGTCAGTTGAGGTGGTTCGTCCATCTGATTGGGATTCCTCCTGGGCGCCTCCTGTTAGAGGTGTTCCAGGGCACACTGGAGGGATTACATATCTCGTCTGGCCTGGGAACGCCTTGGGGTCCCCCAGAAGCTGGAAAGCGTTGGGAAAGGGATGTCTGGGATGCTTTGCTTGGCCTGCTGCCCTTGCGACCCGGCCCCAGATAAGAGGATGAAAATGGATGGATGGATAGTGGTAATGTTAGTGTTGTATAAATCACAAAGGCATAAAGGCGTGCTTGCCTGGTTGTATGTGTGTGTGTGTGTGTCTGAATGAAACAAAGAAAATAGCTTAGGAAGAAAAAGTCTCCAATAAAATGTTGAACCTTTTTTTAACACTCACAACAGTGCGTTTTTGTTCTCACTGGAATACGTTGCCTTCAGTTCTTAATGAATAATACAACAACAAATAAAAGCAACTATTTTTGCAATTTTTATTTGCCCTGGCTATTTCATTACAATAAAACATCCCAAAACATTGCAACATGCGTTGCAGTTTCTTAAAAAAGCTGCCATGAAATCCAGCATTTAAGGCTGCAATTATCCCAAAAAAACCCAGCAGAATCCTGGAGGGACTGACATAGGCTTACGATATATGCTGTGCTGAGCTCTGTTAATGTTGAGTTTGCACGTCTGTGCACTATGATTCATGCTTAAAACACATGGCCTTACATTTGATACGCTACACATTTTACATGCTTAAACATGCTATGAAGGAGGCATGGTTGCTGTATAATAAGCCGGGCATGAACAGATGAAATGGACCTTGTGGTTGATAAATAATGCAGTCTTCCTGTCAGTGATACACAGCACTAGGCTGGCTCGGCATCAGCGAGGGGAAGAGAGGGATTCAGTTAAGCACACACACATACACACACACATTCTCACACAGACTTTATTACTCTACGTCTCCACTATAAAGAATTATTTTTAAAACACTATCTCTGTTGATGAAAAGCATCATATTTAACATATGCAACAGCTAGAGGACACTGTCAGTGAGTAACTGACAGGCTCTTATTCTTTACGCATAATTATTTGTTTATTGTTGTGATATCAGTCAACAACAGTGTGTCACCTTATTTTAAACAGCGGATAACTCATTCTGAAATAACTGAATTAATGCCAGTATAGTGCTGCTTGCCCATGTGGGCCCAGAGGGGGGGTTGGATGGAGGAGGAGACATCTTCTCCTGCCATGACAGAATGAAGCCAAGCCCCCTTTGGCTGTCCCATTCCTGCCTGCGTCTGGATTCACTCCAGGCATCCATACCCAACTGACAGGGTATGTGGACGAGCAGGGAGGAGCCGGTGTGAGAAGGACATATGTCACAACATGTGTGATCTGCTGGCCGTCTGTCACCCCCTCTGGTCTGGTGGTTCACAGCCCATCCTCCTTCCCTTTTCCACAGCCACAAATACAGCGCTGGCACACGTCCTCTGGACTGGGGACAAATGGGGGTGTTATAGTATAGTAGTATCACAGTTCAGTATGATAGACAGTGGAGGGTTACACTTACCTGCCATGTTTTTTAACAAAGTTGGACTGTGATTGTCTATAATTCCTTATTTTATTTATCCAAAACCATAAGTTGTGCAAAATTTAAACTATAGTGTCTGTTGCTGGCTTTTGTGGAAAATGCAGGTTTTAGAATCACTTACATTTGAATTCAGTTTTTTCTTCTATGTAAAACTCAACTAAGCAAAATAAAAATAGCTAGATCAGTGGATCCCAAGTGGTGGGTCGTGGTTCCGTTCTGAATGAATGGCAAGTGACTCATAAACATGTCAAGTTTTTTCACTTTATTTTGAAGTACAGTGAATTTCTGGTGAATTTCCTGCTGTAGAGTGGATGACTAATGTACAGCTTGACAGAGACAGCAAACTAGCTCAACAACATGGCCAAACTCAAGTATGACGTTGAAAATATTAAACTGTGTGGACCTTGAACTAGTGACTAAGGAGAAATCTGGACCTCCTGGCTGGACCAGTTGGGAACCACTGATGTAGATGATATCTTCTCATGAAGATAAATAGCAAACGTCCAAAGCCCCAAAGAAAACATCTTCACAAAAATTGTGCTCATGTCTGGACTAAAAGCTTGTCAACATTTTAGGCCATTGTTGAGTCTAATTGTTTAAAGTTCTAACGGATATTTTTAAGTTTTGGTCCACCATTAGTAATATTACACCAATTACAGATTGTTTCCCTGAACAATAATGTTATCTCATATGTGCAAAGAAAAACTAGACAGCTGGTCAGAGATAGTTAATACTTTGGTCCTGTGTTTACTACATGTGTATATTTAGCATTTTGCATTACAATACATTATGACCTAATAACAAAAATAATAATAATGATAATAACAAGAAGAAGAAGAAGAAGAAGAAGAAGAAACTTTTTTATAGCACTTGTCATGTTCTTTACAATTAGGGCAGCATAGGCACACAGTACTTCACATGAAAACAGAATGAACATTATAAAAGAAATGATTCATAAAATCATAGAATTTTAAAAAGTACGATTTTTAAACAGATGCAGTAGTGTGTAAGTGTAAATAGAAAGGAAAAGCATAAAAAGACCTGTATCGGAGTCAAAGCTAGTTAAAGGTTAAAGTGAACAGATACGTTTTTAGCTTTCTTTTACAAATATTTAGCGAGCTAGCTTCCCTGATATCTATAGGTAGTGTGTTCTATAACTTTGGGGTGTAACTGACAAAGGCTGCATCCCTGATCTTCTTCCGACTGTTGCTGGGAACCTCCAATATATCAGCAGCAGACACAACACACTGTTACACTCCAAAAACAATAGAAGAAGAGGGATTCTCTTTACTTTTCTCTATTACAGTGACATGGCCTGGAATTTTTTTAGTGTTAGTTCCCTTTATTTGTAAGAAAGGGCTGTCTGTTTGGGAAATACTGAGTATTGCGGCTTCCAAATAAATTCAAAAATAGCCGCCGACAGACGCCTTAACGGAAAATATGGCGAACTCACTGCCTTTGGTTTAGTTTAGTCACTGTTTGATGATCCGCAGTGCTTCGGTTGCTTATACAGTTGACTGATTTGCAGGATGTATGAAGAGTTGCAAGATGACGCTGTAAAAACTGATTGTCTTGATTGGAGTGTTCAAAAAATGAAAACAAAAATCCCTGAACAATTCACATTCCCCAAATAAACAGGCCTTTACAGAAGTTCAAATCAGTGGGGTATTAAACGACTTCATCAAACAATAAAAACTAAGATTAACCAAACACACGGCGGATAAAAACTGTAACCTTGTGGCGTCGTTCACGCTCCACACTCACTTCAGCACACCTGCCTTTAATTAAATGTTCCTGAGATGCCAGGTTAGGTGGTGCATTAGAGTGACTCAAAAAATAATAGGAGACTTTCTAGAAATGGGGCAAGTAACTTGATTTAAGTGTGTGTTTAAATTGATGACCGTTCAGTCAACGCCTAAGTGATGTCTTTGTCACTTTGGATTGAATGACATGGTTAGACTGAGTGGTAAACCACACCTTGTCAGTGAGCTGGACACACACACTCTCGCAGGTATAGAAAGTTATACCTAACATGGTCTGACTGTTTTGCTGAAACTCTATCCTCTGTGTTGCTCAGCCCACGTGTGCATGCATGTTACATAAGGTTGTTATCCAATGTCTTATCTGACTCCCCCTGTCTTTCTCTCCCAGGTGAGTCAGTTGTACCTGAGCTCCACGGGTCGTCTGTGCTCCTCTCTGCCGCCTCACATCTTCTCCTCAGCAGAAAGAGCTTACCACATGATGCTGCAGGAGAGACGCCCGCAGTGTTTCATCCTGAGGTACACCCGCCTCCTTTAACACACAAACACACACTCTCACAAACACTGAGCTCTGTGCCTCGGGGAGTGTGAGACAAAAATCTCAGCAGAGCGGAATAATTGCGAGAATAATAGTGACGTTCAGCTGGCCACCTGGTTTGTCCACGCCCCTCCGCCGCACACCTGTTAAACAGACCCTGAGAGATTAATAGCTCTCAGCCTGAGCTGAGCGGTGGACCTGTTCATGCGGAGATGGAGGTTTGCTGGGAGGGTTGCGGCGACTCGCTCTTTGTCCTCGGCTGGACGGTGGCAGCTCCCTGATTGCAATTAAATCCCGTTCCGGCTCTCCAGTGACATTCCCGCTGAGTTGTAACCAATCTGGCAGAGAGTTAATATGCCCTGGCCAGAGGCTATCCATCTCACTCACACACAAACAAACACACACACACACACACACACACACACACACACACACACATACAGATGCAAGGACATTGTACTGTGCATTCTCACATACACACACTTGTTTCCTTCATTCTTTCCCCACTGCACTTTATTCCTCCTTTTCGTGTTTCTCTTTCGTTCAAGCTTCCTGATTCACTCTGTATTTCCTCACACATACTCATAAACACACACATACACACACACACACACCTACACATATACAGGCAATCAGCAGCCATGATCCCCCGAGGCGAGTGCTCTAACAAAATGCCCTTGAAATCTAATAAAAACTGGTAAATGAAAAGACAGTGGAAAGGCCCTTTGGACTTCGCACTCAGCAGGGCTGTTAGTAGGAAATATAGCAACACACATACACACAGACAAACAGCTCACCACAGCACACTGCGGTCATTAGCGAGGGCTTCTGACCTTCCGAAGCCATCTGTTTGATGTTACTATGCTGGTCTCGACTCTCTGCATGTCGGTGAGTGTCGGAGCATGTACTGTAGAGGTACCTTATGTCAGATTTAATATCCGCTCTACGCCAAATTAAAAAACAAGCATGCACTGCCAGAGAAGTTGCAGCAGTAACAAGATTTAGATGGAGCAATGTTAGTTATGTCAGAAAGAAGGAATAGATTAAGAATTTGATGGGTGGAGGTCCCTGAAGGGGTGATGTCAGGTAGGTGGAGACGTGCAACTGAGGTGACAGCTGTGGGGAACACCCCGATGAGTAATGCATAACACCTATTCTTGCGAGACACTTCCAGAGAAGTGTGACACACAGCTGCTTGATCTTTGTGCTGCTCAGTTTGCCTTTTACTTGGGATGCTGATACAGATACTGATGTAAATCACAATTTGGCTAATACCGACACTAATGATTTTTGTTGTTGCTGTTGTTGTTTATTGTGTTTTTGTTGTTATTTATCCCCCCTTTGTGCCAGGAGAACTGAGAAATCGTACTTATAAAAAGATATATGAACTGTTTTAAAGTCATTCAGCCCTTTATAACCTCAACTTTGAATAAGCACAATTATGGGTTACCTTACAAATAATATTCCATTACACGATAACATTTTTTAAAAAATTGCTTCAACAGACATTTTATTATCTATGATATATTTCCCTCTCTAATATCTGTATTATATTGCTAGTAAAAACACAAACAAATTCTCCTTTAAACCACTTTATTTATTCAGTTTCTCACCAAACCCAAATTTTACAAGATTACATTTGAACACATCGTCATAACATTATAATTTACCTTCACCCAATACTCACTTTTACTGAATAGAACTTGAACATATCATAATGTACTTCAATGCAACCTCTATCAGCAGTTAGCTCCGACCACCGGCTGCTAACGGCTAACGTTAAGTAGCTCTCCTCCTGACGATGAAGCTGTATCAGGGGAACAATAAAGTGCATCCCCTGGCGCGTCAATAGTGAGTTTACTGCATCCTTTTGTCCCAGTGGTGTAATGGGGAAGATTTCTGCTCATCCCAGACATGTTTTCGATTGTCCCTGGAACAATGGGACGCCATGAGACTAGAGCCCTGCTTTTTAACCTGCACAAAATTGATGTGACACAACGGATAAACATCATCCACTGCTATTAGTGACTAGCAAATTATTTGCTGATAGCTTGATGGCAGTCAACAAGGCGAATATCAGCTGATACCAGTGTGTGACCGTTAAATAGGTGCATCCCTGCCTTCCTGTAATAGCAGCCTTTTAAAGGAACCCCTCACTCCCAAATCAAAAATACGCTTTCTCCCTCTTACCTGTAGTGCTGTTTATCAGTCTAGATGGTTTGGTGTGGGAGTACTGGAGAAATCGGCTGTAGAGATGTCAGCCTTCTCTGAATTGTTTTTTTTGGTGTGCGTGTAGTTAACCAGAGAGAAAATAGTTTTTACATGAAACTGCTCACAACAAGGTCTGTGAGCCAACATCTCCAACACTTAGAAACTCACACCAAAACAGTCTAGATTAATGAATAGCACTGAAGGTAAGAGGAACAGTGTGAGCTTTTGATTTGGGAGTGAACTGTCCCTTTAATTGTATTATTTTTGCCTGGCCATTTTTGGGCTCTATTCCCTGTCGTTTCATTTAAGACAAGATAAGATAATACAGACCTTTATTTATCCAAATGCAAAGCTTCTGCAGTATAAAGAGTGAAAATTAAAAGATCAATTAAAGTAAGTTGTTACATAATGTATTTGTACCTTATCAGTTACACAGGAAGTGCATTAGGAAGGGATCTCTTAATGTCCAGTATGAACACGAGGAATGATCACAGCAAGAAAAACCTGCTTAATATTCATATGGGCTTTTGTTTTGAAACAGGCTTTAAAAGTTGTGAGCCTGTCCTCTAAGAGATGAAACATTAGAGACAAAGACAATGACAGTGACAGTGACACATCACCTGAGGAAGAAATGACATTAAATCTACATTTTTCTGTCTCTCTAGTGGTGAAAGTGGTTCTGGGAAGACGGAGGCCTGTAAGCACATAGTGAGACACCTGACAGCCCGCTCCAGCCCCAAAGGCTTTGTGCTGGAGCCCAGAATGAAACATGTAAGTCTGGAGCTGTCAGTGTTTAAGATACTCTTTTATTTTACACTTGAAGCAGTTGTCAGGCTGAGTGTCCTGGAGGCTTGTATGGCTAAGGAGCATGAGAAGTAACTGCAGTGTCCTCAGCATGACTCTTGAATCCTTGTTACTTTCATGCCAGTGTGTCTTTACTCGGATTTGTAACAAAAGGCAAAACACCCCGAAAATTATCTCATAGTAGACATCTGTGCCGTTTTTTTTCATTTCAAATTTTCTGCTCTCTGCAATCAGTCCTCATCGAGAAACTCATGAATATTTGTGTGTTCTTCAAAGCGAGGCGCTGACTGAATCTTGCATCCATTCTCCCTGCGCTTATTGTTCCTTCTCTCATGTCATCTGTGATCAAAAATCAGATAGCACACAGCGTAGTCAGGCGGTGGTCATAACTGTGTAAGCGTATCCCGCTGCTTCTCTGTCACTGTACTGGGGGAGAGAATAGGTGTATGGATTAATACACCAGAAAATGGGGCTTTTTGCTGGTAGTGTTTTCTTCTCTGCTTGCTAGCTGTTCATTTGTCAAAGACACCATTTGAGCATGTGTTTGATTGCATCATCAAGATTTCCATTAAGATGACTGTATCTTGTACGATGTTTCTTTAGGACAGAGAGAGAAAATTGTTTGGGCATTATTCTTAGGTGGCAGTCCATTTTCCTTGGACTTTACAGCCTACAGAAAGAGTATTGATAAAAAAAATGGTGGTAGAATACAACAGGCCATCAAATAGTTATATCCTCTCAGTGGCTCATTTTCCAGTAAATTAGGAGAGGCTGCAGTCACAGAATGGTTAATGACCAGTATTTTGTTATTTCTTTGTTTAAGCATTTAGGCAAGATCAGACTTTAGTATCCTCGTTTTGTATATGAAAACAAAGGAAATCACTTTCATTACTGCTTCTGTTATATTCCCCTTGTGCTTCAGATTGTGATGCTTAACACATGATTCACTGCTCTGCGCTCAGTCTGTCAGTTGCAGTGGGTAGCCTGGGATTGCAAGTGCTGTGTTCTGATGAAGTCATCGTTGTGTAGTCGATATCTGGGTCAGCTCACTCTCTGATCATCCACAGGACACAAAAATTACTGAGGTCCCACATAACGGATGCATATTGACATCTAGTGGTGGAAAGTGGAATAGGAGCAGAACTCCTTTCATTAATTATAGAAAGAACAACACATGCGTACTCTTCAGTGAGTCATTATAAAGGATATTGCAACTCACTTGTAATGTTTCCTTTAATTTAATAAAACATGTAGGTTAACTGTATCCTGGAGGCCTTCGGTCATGCGAAGACTCAGAGGAACAACAACTCAAGCCGCTTTATTAAGCTGTTGACCATCCAATACTGTGACAAGAGGAGGACGCTACTCAGAGGTAACACACATGTCTGTCATAGGAAACTAATTCTATGTTTACTTTCATAAAGTATTGTCTTCACTCCATCTGAGAGACAGCAGTAGGATGAAAAGCTGATAAGACTCAACCAAAACATCTATATTCTGGTTTAGTTTTACTACACCAAACACAAAATGTTTGCTTCGATTTTTTAATTCCACTCATTTTAAACTTTATTATTTAAATCAGTGAACTCAAAGTTGGGTCTGGGGACCCCAAGGCATCTGTTGCACTCTGCCAGGGGGTCCATGAAAAGTTTTCAAGTTCATTAATTATTGCGATTTTTTCTCGTAACAGTAGCCTTTATAGTTCAACAGATAATTATCTAATCTTAATATCTAAAATAGTTCATAGTTTATATTCTAATGTAACAAATTGTATGTTATTTAGAGTAGTCAGAATTTGCATTTTATTTTGCCTGTAAGAGTAAAACACTTCACATTGCTCTCAATATGTGTGGGTGTGTATGTTCTGAAATGCACTACAGATTAGCCCTTTTCTTTTGATTTACTTTTGATAGCTTCTTAATAATAATAATAATAATAATGACAATAGCAGCAAGAGAGTTCCTGTCTCAAACCTGGAATGGGGGAGCCCCCCTGTGTGGAGTTTGCATGTTCTCCCTGTGTCAGCGTGGGTTTTCTACGGGTGCTCCAGCTTCCTCCCACAGTCCAAAGACATACAGGTTAATTGGTGACTCTAAATTGTCCGTAGGTGTGAATGTGAGTGTGAATGGTTGTCTGTCTCTATGTGTCAGCCCTGCGACAGTCTGGCGGCCAGTCCAGGGTGTACCCCGCCTCTCGCCCAGTGTCAGCTGGGATAGGCTCCAGCCCCCCCACACCCGCTGACAGGATAAGCGGTTACAGAAAATGGATGAATGAATGAATGAATGAATAATAATAATAAAGGTTATTATTATAGCAATTTTCTAAGCCAGAGTTACAGTGTGCTTCACGAAATGCAATACAATACCGTACAATATGAGAAAAACAAAAATAAATAAATAAAAAGAATGTTATACACAGAAAATGCAATGAAAAGAGAGCAGTGTGTAAAAGAAAAAAAATATATTTAAAATTCGGAAAAATAATAATAAAAATAAATGCAATTCAATTTTATTTGTAAAGCCTAGTATCACAAATCACAATTTGCCTCAGAGGGCTTTACAGCGTATGACATCCCTCTGTCTTTGGACCCTCACAGCGGATAAGGAAAAACTCCCACAAAAAAACCCTTTAATGGGGAAAAAATGGTAGAAACCTCAGGAAGAGCAACTGAGGATAGATCCCTGTATATACTATACAGTATTATAGAAATGCCTGTCTGTACAGGTGCAGTTTTAAAAGGTTTTAAACTGATGCAGCTTTTAGGTACAGTGTCAGCTGCATTATTATTTAATGAGTGTTCTGTGTTAAGATAGGTACAAATATTTTAATACATGTCTAATATCTTTAATACATGTCCCCTTGTGTTTTCCTTTCACATAACTAAGACTACAGAAGTGGAAAAAAATAGGCTCAAATGATTCCAGTGGACACACATGAGGTGGTCCCTGATGTATTCTCTGTTTTGTAAAAACAATTTAGAAATATATGAAATATTTATCGCCAAGTTAACTGAGCGAAGTAGTTTTTGTTTTTACAGTCTGGATCTCTATTTTATGATGATAGTAAAAAATAGACATAAAGAGTTACAGTGTATACAGCACTACTGTATGATGATGTAGGTTTTTATGGCATTAGCTGCAGAACAGAGGAAGACCTGCAGGGGGCAGTAAACTGACATGAGTCTACTGTCGCAGTGTCTCTATTTGTGCTCCATTTTTACAACCCTGCTCACCTCATTTTACCCCGCTTTAATTTGATCAGTGAGCACTGGCCATGGAACAGTGGCCACAGACTGAATGTTCAGAGCCATCATCAGCACTGTTGAAATGAAATTTACACACCTGTTATTGAAGTATAAAACACATCTGATGTTTCAGCCCGAGTGTACGCCCACATGCTGGAGAAGTCTCGTCTGGTCCACCTGCCTCCTCACCAACACAACTTCAACATCTTCTATCTGATGGCAGAGGGCCAGTCACCGGAGGAGAACAGCGCACTTTACCTCAACAATGTCCTGGCTCATAGGTACGTGGCTGTGTATTGATAGTGTATAAAATCACTGGTGACAGTTGTACGGACTGCTGGCCACAAGAGCTCTTCAGGTAAATAATTTTTTGAACATTTCTGAATAACTTGCTCACATGAAGTACATACTGTAAAAAAGCTGTACACAAATTAAGTATACTGATGATATGACACATTCATATTTGATATCCTCAGAGAGTGTGTGTCTGCGCATGCTTTGCATATGTTTTGTTTGCATGTCTATATGTATTCATTTTTATGTACAGTATGTGCAAATTTTTATTTGTGTTTGTGTTGCATATCTCTGCTCACGCGTGTTCTGACTTGTAGAGTGACAGTGTGATTGTGGGTTACTCTTACTGTTCTTTAATCCACTGTACGCCACCAGAGTGATAACCACTGACCTGAAGTGCACCGGTCTTGAGCTTTAGAAGTACACTAGGCTCCCTGGCATCATTCCAACCCATTGTGTCTCCATGTGTCTTTGCTGGGTGTGCGTGATCCAGTTGTGCAGATTTAAAACCCTGTTTGCTCTCTGTCCTGCCTCCCAAACACAGCTCTCGGCACAGTGTGACTAGGACTGTATGCACAAAACCACCTCATAAATCTTTTGGTTCTAGGTCTCTCTAATCCAAAGATATGCACATAAATTCCTGCTGAGTACATGGGTAGATATTTGGGACGGATGCACCTGTAACACATTGCTCTTTACGTTTACTTTGTTCTTGTGGTTGTCCGCCCTTTCTCTAGGTATCTTGGTGGAGGACTTCCAGGGGAGAAACCTCCAGTAGCTACAGCCTCTACCCAAAGCAGAGAACGCCTCGCAGCAGTCAAACAAGCCTTGCGAGCCCTGGGCTTCAACAAGCAGGTATTGATTGGCGCTGCATATGGCTTCTGTAGAGCCTGTTTATTCAAATCTTATTGACAGCTGGGATCAGTCAAAGTGTTGATGTCACTGACTCTTAAGTAGCCCACGTATGAGGTCACTGATAAGATCTTACCCAAGCTTTTTTACTGGCACAAACTGAGTGTGTAAGCATGTCTGAGTCC
Source organism: Cephalopholis sonnerati (assembly GCA_019142605.1). NCBI lineage: Eukaryota > Metazoa > Chordata > Actinopteri > Perciformes > Serranidae > Cephalopholis > Cephalopholis sonnerati. Next base: position 26,345,225 of record JAGQAX010000012.1, read on the forward strand.
ACGGGCTGTATCCTCCAAAGGGTGCGTCTCTCACCTCACAGAGAGCAGAATTTTATAGGCTGTTGTTCAAGTTGTAAAGTCAAATATAACAAAATGTATGACCCAGTAACACCTGGTAAACAATAACATGGTCGCAGGTAATTTCCAAGTTGACGAGAATAACTCACGCTCCATTAAACAATTGACTGCTGCATAATGGATTGTGGGATACTGAGGGATTCAAAGGACACAGCAGTGTGTCCTTCCAGGCCAGGCACAAGAGGTATTTGAAATGAGATGAGCATCCATGGTCTGTTCAAGTTTAACTTCTTTATTTATCACATGTACAACAGTTACAGAGGAGCAGACATTGGCAATAGCTCAGCAAACCACTACGCTATGTAAAGATATAGTGGAGTTATAGTATCCAGAGTAGAGAATGATGTCACGCTACCTGTGTGTGTGTTGTAATCAAAGCTTGTAGATGGTCTATCTGCGCATCTATGTTAGTGCATATGAGTCCATGTGAGTGTATCCCGCCAGCTAGCTAATGCCGCCGCTCTGATCTGGGCTCATACGGCAGTTACCGCTGTTATCCATTCGGTGTCATTATGGAAACGTAGCACCCATCCTCCACTTTTCTCCAACCGGTTTTTAACAATGTTAGCTCTGTCAGCACCGTTGCCATTGTTTTCATTTCATTTATTTTACTTATAAGGACAAGACACATTTATCAACATTTCTGTAAATGTGCCCCTGTTGGCCAGCTGGCTAGTTGTCAACAGCAGTCCTTTGACAAGATGTTCTGAAACCAATAAAAGGATAAAATTCACAGGACAATGCAATGGACAAAGACAGCATAAAGACATATAGACGACATTAACTACAGCAAGCAGAAATTCTCAAGATAGAACACAAGCCATCAAAGCAACAAACCAAGCACCAACACACAACTTAACATTGCATGCAGAGCAGCAATACAGAGTAAACATAGATAAAACACAGTAGTCATCATGTAGGTCTTAGTATAATGTTAAAAGATGCAGTTACAGGTAAGCACCATATGGTTATATTGTTAGTGCTGTTTATTGAGTTAGCATGGTTCGCTGCTAGCCGCCAGCTCAGCTACCACCATGTTGAGAACTGTGTGAAGACCATCCCAACCATGGATGTATAAAGACAACTGATAAGGTATAGCACCCTGTTCATTCCTATTGAAGTTGCTCAGTGGCGCATCCCAGCCAGCATTTGTATGCCAGTTGCCCACATCAATGGCTTTACCCAAGTGGGCCTCACATGGTTATGGTATGGCTACTTGGGTGCCAAGTGGATATGGGCCCAAAATGGGCATCTTATCTTGAGTAAATCCACACATGTGGGCAAATGGCATGGGGTCGATATGGAACCCATGGACAATCCCATATGGGGCCCATTTTTCGACCCATCTACTTCCCACATGGGCCCCACATATAAATGCTGTCTGGGATGAAGCCAAAAACATTCAAGCTGCATATGAAACTACCTGGATGATCGGCACTGCTTCTGCATCAGTGGGCCCATACAGCAAGCACAGCAGAGAGCTCTGCCAGCCGAGCCAGCTACCTCTGGTTTAGCGCTCTGCTAACTTGAAACGGAGTAAAATGATTTAATTGTGCATTATCAGACTGAAAGGATCAAATTGTGATTGTAAGGGAAAAGTTTTTTTGGCCCAATGGCATCACGTGACGGACTCGAAAGTCATAATTTCACTGTTTGGCCACTATACAAAATTGGTGTCAAAGCCCTGCACAATTCCACGGGGCCTGATTCCACCCAAGTTCCCGTTGCCTTCCAACAGTGCTAATTAAATATGTATAAAAAGTATATACATATAAAAAGAAAAAGAGGATCATGCAGGTAAAAACTAAATGGGAATGTAAACATTGAATATTTAAAACAAGGGATAAAGTATATCAAAATATAAAATAAAGTAACATAAATAAGACAGTAATTACAAAGGAATAAACTGAATGTACACAGGAATCTAGTAAATGTACACGCATAATGATAAGTATAAATATGTACAGGTCACAGTTAAACAGCAGGTGACAGTCTATAAACAGTAAAGTGACCATATAGTGGTGATGGTAAAATGTTGCTTTTATTCAGCCAGTCCATATGTGGATTTCTAATTGGGACTCATAATGTGTTCCAATTAACAATCTACAGACCATATGAAATGTGTGACCCACTTCAGAACACAAAGACCTTGATCTATGCATGCTGCGTGCATGTAGTGTGCTACAGTGTGTGGTACAGTCCGTCCTGCGCACCACCAGCCGCGTTCCCAGCCCATAATCGTTCTATTCTTAGATTCCCAGTCAGCATCTGTCAGGCGTGAGTGACCAACATCTCACCTTTTAATCCAGCAGCAGTCAATACACGCAGGCAAGGCCTAAGGGACGGAGGAAGAGAGCAATAGATAGTCTTATATCAGAGGGCACTAGTGTCCACCGGATAAGAGAGAGACTCCAAGGGACAGAAAAAGGAGGAGAGGGGGGAGTAGGAGTAGAAGTGATAGACCACCCATTGGTCTCTGTCTAAGTCTAATCAGGGGAAGACTCCCAGTCCAGACCCAAAGGTCAATCGTCATTAACGCTCCCTATCGCTCCTTTTCTCTCCCTCGCTCCCTTTCTTCTCCTTCCTAAGCGGGGGGGAGTCTCTCTGTGTATAGAGTGTCAGACAGAGACTAATGCTTGTGTTTATCTCCCAGATATCAGCTTCAATATCCTGCCTTGCGAGAGTGCACACACAGACATATTCACACACACACACACACACACATACGAACACACACCCTCAAACTCGAACATCCCCCTCTCAGAGATTCAGAGCAGTGTGTAATGGGGTATTCCATTAAGCGTCCTCTACTCAAGGGCAGAGAGGAAGGGAGAGTGGGACGGAGGAGAAGTGTGTGAATGAAGGGAGGAGGGTTGATGCATCATTTTAAAAAGCGTTGGATTTTCTATTTGTGCCTTTATGTATTTAATTTAATGGGATTTGTTGACATAAAGATAAATATAAATATCACCAGTCCCGCCTTTTTAAAGAGGTTAGGATCATGAACAATTTCCTCAGCACGGAAAATTCATGTTTTTGATTGCACTAATGCTGGTAGTTAATATTTATTTCCTCTTTCTCCCTCTGTCTCGCTGTCTACTAGGAGGTTGACTCAGTGTTTATGCTGCTATCTGCTGTGCTCCATATTGGGGACCTACGTTTTACTGCATTGACAGATGCCGATACAGCCTTCCCCTCTGACCTGCAGCTGCTGGAGAGAGGTCAGTGCCTCCCGTCACATGACCAGTGTCACATTTCCACCCTGTGTGGAGGTGGAATCAGGAAGGAGGGATGCATCACACCCACTCCTCTTATTTACCGTGTCGTCATCACTCCTCCGTTTCCCTTTTTTGGCTTCATGCCAGCATTAGCCAGAGGCCAGACTGTCACCTGTTTGGTAATCTGCATTTCCTGCCACAGTGAGAAAAGAGCCCTCTTTGACTCACACTTTCCCGCAATTGGTGTTTTCTCTCCCTCATTATGCAACTGCTACATTTGCTCCTGTGACCCCTGACCTTAGTGAGATGGTAAACAAATGACATCAGCGCCTGAACGGGAAAGAGACGGTCGTTGTCAGGGGGATGTGATGTCATGGCTAGTGATGTCAGCAATGGGATTCTGGGCCGCTGTCACCTTGTTTCTGCTGCTTGTTTATGTGTTCTGCTCAGAAACCCACTGATGACTAATTGCTGCCAGCCCTACTGATCGATCAAGCAGGAGTGATCTGGAGCAGAGCTCAGCTTGTTGTGCTGGCAGCGTGATATCATCGTCAGAGCAAGAAAGAACAGATCTATTTTTGGAATGTTATCAGCGCTACCTTTCTGACACGCACATCCTCACATGTCATGATTAATGCTGTTATTTTGATGTTTGATGTCACTGTCAGTAACTCTGCTTGTTTTTTCCTCTCCCTGACTCCTCGATCGTCCTCTGCACAGTGGCTGGATTGTTGCAGGTGTGCTCCAGTGACTTAAGCACCGCCCTCACCTCTGACGTCCAGTACTTCAAAGGTATCCACTTACTAGCCGTCACCATCACTTGGCCCCCATATTCCACATGCAAGCAGATCGCTCTGTCGCAGTAATAATCAGCGGATTAATTTTCATTGCAAAGGCTTGTAGAGGAAAAACCACAACACTGTCTTCATTACAGTAATGTCAGTCACATGTGTTTATGTGGGCCTACAGTAGCGGTAGAATCACATTTTCCAAATTGGGGAAAATAGACAGGGAAAGTCGCATTGGGAAATAATGTGTTTTCTGTAACATTAAATAGCTCCAGATGGTCAGTAGAAAGACTTTCTGAGGCTGATACAGATATACATATTCAAGAGTTTAAAAAAATCTGTTAACAATATTTGGCTTATAGTTGTATTTTTAAAGGGACAGTTCACCCCTAAATCAAAAACACATATTTGTCCTCTTACCTGCAGTGCTATTTATCAAAATATCACTGGATTGTATCTGTACTGCAAATTGTCAGACAATATGTATACGGATGCTTAGATAAGCTAAAATCAGCTGTTAGTATTGGCCATGTGACTATATCAGTCTAGCTTTAGCAAGGATTAATCTCAGAAGGACCCGACCTTTGTATGCATTGGGACATATCCAAAAAACAAACCTTATGAATACTGCACTGTCACTGTGCTGTTGGCTGACGTCAAGAAATCATGTTGCCGTGTCCCTTGTGTGTCAGGTGACGTGATCACTCGGCGCCATACAGTGGAGATGTCGGAACAGTACAAAGACCAGCTCGCCAAGGCCATCTACGGACGCCTCTTCAGCTATCTGGTCAACAGCACCAACGACTACCTACAGGGACAGGATGACAGCATAGGGTATAGCTGTGTGTGCTTTTTTCGTGTGCATGTGTGTGTTCCAGGAGTTTTTTTTCAATGTTAACCGCCAAAAGAATTTCTTTGGAAGCCCAGGGTGCTGATAACTGTTATCACAAACACTACCAATGTAGTGCGTCTGTCATCGCACAGGAGCAGTCTCTCATTCAGGGCCTCTGGAGTGACAACACTGATATCGTGATGTGACGCATAGTTTAGAGTAGAGGTTTGTAATAGTTTACATTGCATGACATGCACGAAATGGAAAATACTGAGCAACGAGGTAGAGATGGAGGACACACCCAAGGTTTATGTGAAGGTTACGCACACAAAAATCTTAAATACACACACACACTCTCTTAGGTGGAGGCCGATGGAATCCTTGGTGTTGTTGATGTTGTGAAGTCTTATCACACTCTGTCAGATAACCCATGTTCCGTCTTCTGGAATGTGTTTGTGCTTTGCCTTGTTGACACACCAGCCACAGAACATAATAAATTTGTCAACCATAGTACTCACTGCTGGCACACCCCCTTCAGACACACTCACACAAACATAATTCCTGTCGGAGTGACGCAAGCACGCAAACAAGTTCTCACACTGATGCAGGAGCAGAAGTGGTGTAACATAATGAATATGCTGTCTGTCTGTTATTCTCTTCCAGTGATCCTGCCTTGGAAATTGGGATCTTAGACATCTTTGGGTTTGAAGAATTTCAGAGGAATGGATTTGAGCAGGTGGGAATATGGTTAATCTGATTAGATCCTCATCAACCCCATGAGTTCCCCTATGAGTTCCTCTTCCCTTCAAGCTCACAGGTTGCTTCTTCTCATCAAGCCAAATGCATTTAAGGCATTCCCTGATTAACGTCATTGGCTCAGAAGGCCGTCCTAGGGCGAAAGAAATCCCTCTGAACAGTTTGTGGTATTTTAGTTTCAAACAGATCTTAATCAAATTGTGAAAATATTTGGGACAGTTCTCTATTTTAGCCCGGACGTTTTAGTCTGTAATTGTAATGAATGAGATGAGGTCTGTGGCTGACTGTGGCGTGATTTTCAGCTGTCCTCAAATGAACTGACGGCTGACACAATGACTGCTCTGTGTGTGAGATGTTGGAGTAATGGGGAGCCTCAGGCCCGTGTGTGTGAGTGTGTGAGTGTGTGTATGTGTGTGTGCGCGTGAGCATGTGTGTGAGAATCTTATTTTTAGATAAAAGATTTATGGTTAAGGTTTTTGGGGTCATGATACAAATCACAGTTTGTTCTTTTTTCAAAATCAAATCACGATCAAATGAAGTTGCTCCCAACTGTTTGTTTGAAGAATTATTAAAGGGACAGTTCACCTCAAAATCAAAAATATATTGTCTTCCTCTTATATGTTGTGCTATTTGTCAATCTAGATTGTTTTGGTGTAAGTTGCCGAGTGTTGGAGGTGTCTGCCTTCTCTTGAATATTATGGAACTAGCTTATGTTGTGAACAGTTCCATGTAGGAACTATTTTCTGTCTCCAAACTGCAACCACCAACCGTATCACAGCGCAGAAGGTCATGTATCTATTCATGAACGAGAGGATTGTGGTCGTGACAGTGGGGGGTGTAAACATAAATGGCGTCCTCCTCAGCTGAGCCAGTTAGCTCAGTCGTGCTAGGCAAGCTAGTAGTAGATGCACGCTTCCTTCTGCGCGGTGATGCAGTTTGCGGGTGTAGTTCATTGAGAGAAAGTAGTTCCGTCATGAAACTGCACACAACAAGGTATCCGTGGGCACAAGCCAGGCGACGTCTAGTTCCACGATAGATAGATGATAGATGATGATGAGTTCCAGCAACAATGGAAATGACCTACATTATTTCCAAGTAAGGAAAGTCTTTGTCAGTGTTTTGGTTATACAGTGAGTTCAGCAGCTAGATGTGTTTAATATTCAGCAGTAAATCCATCTTGTATCAGAGCTCAGTGCACAAAAGTGTGAGCCTGACAGTAGCACACCAATAGCTCCTTCTTCCAAGAGAGGCTGTGAAATCCTGCAGCTAACAACAATCAGACTGGCTGACGTAGTTTTTCCTTCTCCAAAGCATCGTACAAATTAAACAACAGCTACACGTGACTACACCCTGCACCAAGTAGTGTATTTAGTGAGAAAGAGCAGTGACATTTTTACAAATGATCTGATTAATAAAGAATAGGAATCTGGATTTTTCTTTTTTCTCTTTTTTTGTCAGTTGTCTTTTCCAGCACCCCTCGTGTGTAGATGTTTGTGTATTTTACTGTGTGCTTTTGTACGTACTGTGTACACAGATGGATCAGCGTGTCTGCGGTGCTTGGTTGTTTTCATTGTGTCAGAGTGTGTGATCACATTGCGTAGTGTGCAGAGTAAAACCTGTGCGGCTCTTTACAGCTCACCTGTTATGGGCTGTAAATCTGTCATGTGCTCATCAAGCATTCACTGTTAATAGGCTACCCCTTTGTAAGACCAGGATGGCAAGGCTGTATATCACTATGGGTGTGTGTGTGTGTGTGTGGTGTCTTGGGATTTAATTCATAGTACTCAAGAGGCTAAATGCTTATTTCTGCGACCCAGAGCTTATGTTTCCTCCCTGTGGAACTCCCAGTCTCCCCCAGCTTTTATTAAGGCCGGTGTGTGTTTGTCTTTTCTTGCATGCCTGCTTGTGACTTTGGTTTTCGCGTGTGTGTGTGTGGCGCTGAGATGTCAGTGGACTTAGTCTTCCCCTGGATGTTCTCTAATCCAAGTGGAAGCGAGGGATTGCGTGACCTTTCCTCTTCGGGTCACGGAGAGTGCAAGTGCCAGAAGGGAAGAGAGGGGAGGAGGCTAACAAAACTGGGAAGAGGAAAAAAAAGCGACACTATCTCTGGCAGGCGGTGGCATCGCCTGCCTCTTTCCCTCAGACATCTTCCCCATTGTTGCCGCTGTCTCAGCCGCCTATTAATATCAGCCTGTTCAAGTCACACACATTACCCGCCACCCACAGAAGAGAGAGGAGGAGGAGGAGCGAGGTCTGGATAAACAAACCCGATGATCTCTTACAGTAGATGTGGCACGTCAATGACAAACAAGCCCTCACACTTTTGATATGTTTGTACACACGTGCAGACACGTACACAGACAGACTCCACATGCGCAGCGAGATCAGGGTCATTAGTGCTTGTTAATTAGAGCTGTGTTTGTCAGGGGTGTGTTGTACCTGCTCAGCACTTTGCTAATGAGCTAACTCAATCAACCACCTGCTGGGACTAAGCCTTTAATATACTTGACTAGCTTGAAGACAAAGAATAGACAAACACTGATGAAAGGAAAACAGGACCACAGCCGACTGCACCACAGCACAACACACCTCTAGATCAGCACTTCTCAATCAGCGGGCTGCGAGACAAAATGTGGGTCATGGCATTGTTCCGGTACAATCGCATGACAGCGCCCAAAGAGAAAAACTGTTTATTTATTTCCACACCACCAAATGAACATTCAGTCCCTTCTGTGACTGGAAAACAACAACACCCTGAAGCTAAGGGCTGCGGGCTTTATTTGAGCTCAACATCAATACTTTCGCTTTCAGTTTATTTGTGAGCCTACAAGATTCATGTTTTTATCACATGGCTGCATCTGTCTGGCATCTATTTTCGTGTAAGATGCCATGACGTTAAGACTACAAAAGTTACATGCATCAGATCTTGGGTTGAAAAGAGGGACACATCACTGAAGTACAAGAATGACAAGTTCATTCCTAGAGTACAGCATGTAAGACTTTTTTTTTGTATTCAGCTCTGTGACACATTTGGGTTCAGGAGAAGTTTAAACAGGTCTGCTGTTCCTCTTCATATTCTATGTTCCTTTTCACTACATCAATGTGACAAGTCACACTTGAGTCTCTCCTCCAGAGCTCTACATGCCAGGCAAACCCATTTGCCTCGCTGTGATTGCTGGGTGAGGAAGAGTTCATGTGTCCCAGCAGGAACACTGTGTCAGTATTATATTGGGATAGATAAAGGCCCTACATAGGGACTTCCATTATTTTGTATACCATGCATGAGGTGTCCCTGTAAACAGCTTTCATTCTGGGGTCAGGTGTGTTACATGAGTAGTCGGTTCATTCATGCCCCATTGACCTCGCCGTTGGTGCCACAGCAGCGTGTGTTTGATTTGTATTTGAGCACATTTGTTTGCTTTCAAAACAAACACACAGCGCCGTCCGTCTCTGAGGAGGAATTTCATGGCATGTGCACTAAAGTGTGTGTTTACAGTTGATGTGTGTGTGTTGTGTGCATTCCAGCTGTGCGTGAACATGACCAACGAGCGGCTGAGGCAGTACGTCTCTGAGGTGCTATTCCAGCAGGAGCAGGCTGAGTGTCTGCAGGAAGGCATTGCCATGGAGACCCCACGCTCCCCTGGCAACCAGCCAGCCGTTTTGGACTTCTTTCTTCAGGTACTTTACTGGTCTAGACCAGTCCAGTCCAGTCTGATGTCTTATGATGTAACTCAGCATAGGAAGGCCCACCCACAGCTTTGATAAAAGCTTTAAAATCACATGGCATATTTCCTGAAAACTGTCACTATATCCTGACACAGTACATGAGGCAGATAGTCAGTTAGAAAAATCTAAATTCCTCTGCCTCCTCCTTGGGCTTTTAATGGCCTTTGCAAGAATCCAACAAATGTAAACAAATTTAATTGGTCAGAGCTGAGGAGTCTCTAAAACAGCTGTCAATCTGTGAAACTAGGCAGCGCTGATCAAATATGAATCAAGATTCTGTTACGACATTCTGTTTCTTTCCTCAAATATTTTCTGAAACATATTCTAGTGCACTGTTAGATGTAAAGGAGAAGTTTGTGACCCAGATGTGATATTGAAAACAGTCGAGCCAAAACATAGCACCACCAACTGGCCGGAGACGGCCTATGTACAAAGGCTTTGTCCTTACCGCAGTGGCTGTGAGCTTGATTCCAGCCTGCATCCCTTTGCTGCATGTCGAGCCCCCACTCTTTCCCCCCTTCACGTTGACAACTGTCCAATTAATTAAAGGCAAAAAAGCCCTAAAAAATATAATACATATATATATATATAAAAAAAAGGAGTAAATCCCCATAGCGCCCACATTAAAATGCCCAACCTTACAGCAGAAAGAAACATGTTTACAGCCTTGTACAAAAGCCAGTTTTGATCTCTATAGCTAATTGCCCCCTTCATGATAAATGTTCAAGTAGTTCATGTGCCGTGATTGAAATGATTGACAGCTGCATTACGGACTATGAGGGGTGACCCCCATTAGTCTAACAATTCGGTCTAAGGAGCCTGATCGCCTGCCAGTCTTATAGTCGAATCGTTGCAGTGGTGGGAAAATGTGGTTACGAAACAAGAGATCATTCCATTCGCACTGGGGTGCTGAATGAGGACATGGAATTGCAACATGACCCTGGTTGACTTTAATCGCATGTTAGCCTTTTTCACCACGTTTCCTCTCTGTCTTTACTCTCTAATGAGCAAATTGCCCAAAAAATCTAAAATGCAGGAAGATGACAGAAGTTATTTGAGATCAGAGGGACAACTATGCCCCCCAGGGACCAACAAAAATGTCACAATCAAAACAATTTAGTAGCGTTATTATCAAAAGTGCTTTGTAAACATGACTGACCCTAAATAACACGAGAGCTTCTGCTCGTTCCTCCCCCAGAAGCCTCAGGGACTGCTGTGTGTGTTAGATGAGGAGAGCCAGAGCCTGCGGCCATCAGAGCAGACCCTGTACAAGAGGCTGTCGACCCAGCTCGACTCCAATCCAACTCACGGCCTCTCGCTCACAACGAAGGATGGCAACGGAAATCCCCCACCCAAAGACCAGGGACCAGCCTTCACTGTCAGCCACTATGCTGGACAGGTCTGTCTGTATTACAGGAAAATGTATCTATGTATTCAGAGATGATAGGGCTGGGTAGGGTAACATAAAAAATATATCATGACCTCTGAATTGTGAAACTTCATGACAACGTAATGTAACAGTAATGCCGTTTACTACAGTTCTTACTCAACACAGCCTTGACAAAGTGCCATACACTACACAGAAGAAGTTACCAAGACATTTTCCATGTTAAAATGCCAGAGTTTTCAAATTTCCTCACTTCTCTGAAGATTTTTCAGACAATATTTGACAAGTATTTGACATTTTAAGTACAATTAGCCATCCCTTGGAAAACTTGCATTTCCCAGTGTGCACATTTCAACGCAGACAGATTGGACGGATTAAACAGTATTACATTATGGTTCACCCCATATTTTTACTCTCTTTTATCATTAAGGAATGAAAAATGAGTTGAAAAAAGCTGATTTAATTTTCACGGCAAGATAGCCTATTTACTTTTCTGATAACTACATCACTGGATATCTTGTTAATATTTAGACAAGCTTAATGTTTGGTTATTTGTAATGTTATGTATATAGGCAAAGATATTGCAGCATTCTCTTTCAAACTAATTTGGTGCCGGATTTGGTTCAGTGATAAGGCACGCAGGGCAGAGCTTTTGCAGGCTGTGACGTACAGGTGTAGAGGCAGCTGCGCGTAGCAGTGTGTGTTTAGTTGCACGTCATCATGTCAGGCTTGCTCTGGCCCACACTGTCTCACACGGTGGTAAACATTTTGGCTGCTCTGGCTGTGCTTGTATGTTGTCTGTATCAATTTATTTTTAGAAAATCTGAATTTTCTGTAAAAATAAAATACAGAATAGTTAAGTTTTTCCATACTCTCTTTTCTCTTCTGCCTACTTATCCAAACTTTGATACTACTGAAAATCAAATTCAGTATTTTACATACTGCACTCTAAAAACTTAGCAAACAAAAATAAGATCCATCATGATCTTTCACAGAAGCTATCATTTAACTTCAAACTGGCTTATTTAATGAACATTGTGTCTAAACTTGTATAGGTAACAAATTTAATTTCCTTACGGATAAGAAATGCTACTTACAAATAAGATTTGCTATAGATTATATCGTTCTTGTGCACAGGTGGCAAACATGTGACTGTAGGCTGCATCTTCTCTACATCAGAAACCTCCAGACTTTTTTAAAACCAGTTAACCAGCAACCAAAAAAAGATGTCTTTTATTGAGATTAAATGAATAGGTGACACTTGATAAAAAAAAAAACTGTAATAATAGCTCCATTTATCATTTCTAAGAAGCACTATGCAGGGGAAGATTGAGCTGCCATTGTTATCATGATTTGAGTAATGATTTTCTTTAGAAGACTAGGTGCCGATTGTCCACACTCACCGTGACATTAAAAAAAAAAAAGATATTCTGTCGCCACGTACAAGAAGATGAAGGATCCTTAAAAACCTTGAACATTTGTGAATTTGAGGTTAAAATTGGCACGGGTCACTAAAAGTGCTTGAATTTATATATTTTGTGTAAGAATGTGAGATTCTGAAAAGCCTGCTCGTTCTCAGTACAAATATTCTGTGTTATAACGGTAACCTTGATCTATGTCTCAAACTGTGAAGTGTTGGGTCTTTGATTTGAGGGCCTGGAAAGTCAGTGAAAAGTCCTTGAATTTGATGTTGAAGAAGGTTTGGAACCCTGTTTTATTCTCCCACATCTTATAGCCAAAAAAAGGTGCTTTTCAAAAGGTCAATGTACTTTCTGTTGCATGTGTGATTAATCGCACTGTATAAATGAATGTATGATTTATTTTTCCCTCAGATTTCATATGACCTCACAGGATCGCTCACAAGAAACAAGGACTCCCTCCCTCAGAATCTCCTGTTTACGATGAAGTGTAAGTACCCAATGAATAACACGGGTATGAGCACATTGTGGCGTCAGAGCACACTTGATCACAAAGATGCACTCTTGTTTAAACCAACAGCACACAGAACCACTCTTTGTCTAAGTGTGGTGGTGTTTGTATGCGTGTGTGTTTCATCCCATATGCAGCAGACAGCACCGTCTGTGTGTATATTGTCTATAGAAGGTGCCAGATGTGGGGTGTTGTGGTTAGCAGGACACAGGCAGTCGTTGTGTGACTGCCAGGCTAGCCTCCCATCCAGCAGCCTAATTGCTATAATTTCCATGATGAGGCTAATCTTCTGAAGGCTAGCCCTTCACTCACACTTGGCTGTTGTCCCTCCATCTGACCAAGTCAATGCGTCGCTGCCATTCAGCCACACACACTGACATACGCACTGCGTGGTCGCTTCTTACGGATGTCACCCCCTCCCCACTTTGATTTTAAGCCTTTAAGCTAACAGGAGTGCAGGGGGAATCTATGTAAGTCTATATTCAGGTGATGGCAGTGATTGCTTTAAATGAAAAGACAATTACCCTCGGAGCTGTGTGTAATTAAGTCCTTAAATGAGTCCAGGACTCGTGTTTGTTTTTCTTCGCTTGGTACGCCTACCTGCCATCATCCTTTCCCCTTTCACTCTCTCCCTCTCTCTCAGCCTTTCAGATGAAAGCCACACGCCCACGTTCACACACATGTTGTTTGGCTTTCTGAATGAGCTCATTGTTGTTGTGGACCGCTCCACGTGTTGTCGAGTGGCATGGTCCACCCCCTCTTGTTGCCTGACTGATTGTTTACATGGAGCCCAACTTTATGTCTTCTCCCCACCCTCACTCCTCCTCTGATGCCTCTCTACGTCCTTGTTTACGTCCTCCTCACCGTTCTTTCTTCCTTTCTTTCTATCTATCTGTTCATTCCACCTTTCCTTACTCCCCTCCACCCCCTTATTTCCACCAATGCTGTTGCTTCTTTCACCGTTATTTTCCTCCTTTTCTCTCTCTCTCTTTCTTTCTCTGTATGTGCTTTGTGCCCGGCAGCCAGCGAGAGTGTGTTACTCCAGCAGCTCTTCCAGTCCAAGCTGACTCAGACTGGTTCTCTGGTGCCAGCAGCCCAGGGCCGTGCCGGGCTAAGGGGGCCTAAAGCTGCTCTGTTGCTCCACAGGATGCCATCAGCCTCTCTTGTCACTGCCAACACTGTTCACCAACAGCCCCGGAGGTACCATGACCTCACCAAGGTATAGTACGCTGTTCACAGAGGGGTGAGTGCAAGAGCCACACATGCAGGTCTGCTGTTGCAATAGCTAGGGTCAACTCAATATCAATCTACCCTTGTATAACAGTTCATAAGATATTCTGTGAATTAGCGCCCCACGAATTACTTTACGTCCTCAATGTAAAGTAACAGAGGTTAGGTTTAAGTAAGTAAAGTTACTGTGGTTAGGGTTAGGGAACAGACGACGTACCTTACATGACTTTAAGTTCACTTTACACCAGTCTCCTTGGAAAAGCCCCAGTGGAAAGTCATTTGTTTTGTGATAGACTGTCCACCCTCTTTGGATTTGGATTTGTGTCCAGACATCAACCTATCTGCATAGGTTGCTGTGATGACAACCTAAGCATAGCAACACTGGTGATGCAGTTTTTCCAATGAAACGGACATCCTTCAAACAGTTTATGTTTCCGTCTGTCCACAGACTGTTGTTCCTCATGTTGTCCCCTTTAGCGCTTTGCTGGTAACAGCATGGATCTGTTCAGCACTTCCATTAATCTGGATTTGTTTTGTTTTTTTGTGCTGTGTTCAAAGACACTTTGAGATCCAGACTGAGACGCATCTGTAGAAATCCGATTGGAATCACGTTTCAAACCACCTCCAAATGTGGTTTGGATCAGATTGGCAAAAAGCGCATTTTGTGTCGTTTTTTTTTGCAGTACAGATTTCCTAAAATCACTCTAGATACAATGTGGATGAGCGTGCAGTCTGAACAAGGCCTTGAGGCACTCACAGCCCTGAAACAAATTACTAGGAGCTGACTGAAACTCCTTTGGCCCATTAGATCGAAAATGAAAGGAGACCATTCAGGAAATCTAAGAAATAGAGAGGACAACATAAATAGTTAAAAATGAAGAGACATTGGTTTACAAAGATGAGATATGAGGCCATTAATTAATTTATGAAATTACTTGCACTCAGAGAACAAAATAAGTTACAAATGAGCAGAGACAGAGCTTTGAAAAACAGATAAACATAGCCTATGGCCCACATCTTCTAGGAGAAGCAGAAACACATAAAACCCCCTAACCCCTGACAACCCTTTCAGTTCATTTATGGATGTTAGCATTGTGTATGCATGCATGAGTGAGTATATTACACTGTCTATAAGTGTTTATGCTTATACATCTTTATGTATTTGTTTATATGGATGAATATGCAGCAGTACATTTCTCTTCCTTTGCTTCTGTTTGTACACAGGGTGTATAAAAACACATGAATAATAATAATAGCAAATTACAATAGATATATCGAATATTTTGCAGTTGTACTGAACCATGAATTTATAGCAATAGAAAAAATACACGTGAGCATCAAAGAATATTGAAGGCCTCGTTAATTTTCTGGCTATTAAATATATTACTATAATGTTGCAATTGATGCTCAAAAGGTGCATTACTCATACAAGCTTTTAAAACCGGGTAATAAAATTTAGGAATTAATGAGCTGAGCAAACACAATCAATGACAATCAGTCACAAGCTCTTTGTTCCAACAGAGCAACTGACTGCTGTGCTGATCAATGAAAACACAGGGACGGTATTTTTGGCAAAAAAACAACAGTCTAATTTAAGCTACTTCCCACCACAGTGCTAAATATAAACCCCTGGAAATTGGATTTGCTTCAGATAGAAACTTTACAAGCATGCACGCACGCTCAGTCATGCGATCACACATTTTTCTTATGACATACAGTCATTAAAAAAAAAAAAATTACACAACTGCACACCTGATAAAGATATTCTCAATATTTTTCAGTTCACCCTCCCCCTCTGTGGCTCTGTCTCCATTTGATTTTTTTTTATGTTTTAGAAATCATGTTGTACTGGTGGTGCACATGTGACTGGAAAGGCTTGCTGGTTGTGTAACCTCCTGGGGGTCCTGTTTGCTGTCTCTGTGGCTCATTAGCCATCTAGAGAACAGGCTTACATAAGACCCCTTTCACCTCCCAGATCTGTCCCAGCAGCCTTATACGGTAACATTAGGTAATATTGCAGCGCTATGCTGGGTGTAAGACAATAAATAAGACAATAGTAGACAATAAATGCCATGGGCCGGGCTGGGCTGAAAAGCACATGAAACAGAATAAATGGGACTGATAGGGAAGTGGTCTAATGGGACTGTTTAGTGCGCTTTGCAAACATCCTACACAGAATCAAGACAAAAGGGTTTTTCAAGTCTCATGTTTTGATCTATAGTCAGAGCCTCGCAGCCTAATTTGATGTTAATATGTAATGATTATGTTGTAATGATTCCGTATTCCTCGGTGGCCACTTGAAGTAAGATGCACAGCTATCTCATCATTTTTCCTCTCTGTGTTTTCTCTTTCAGATCTTGAAGAAGAAAGGCTCGAGCTCCTTCCTCCAACGACTAGAGCGCTGTGGGCCCATCACAGTGGCTGTCCAGCTGAGGGTAAGAACCCCTCCCCTCCACTCCCTAGTGTATGACAGGGTCAGGCCTAATTCTCGGTCTCTGAGACACAAACAATTATGATTGTTTTTATTTTCCATAACAGTCATTAATAGGGGTGCAACGATATGTGTAGTTGTCCTGAAGTGCTTGATATTGGACGTTCAGTTTGTATGCGGCATACGTTAGGTCACACCCTGTGACCCCAACAGTCAGAAGAGTCTATTTATTCAGACTAGTTATGTAGATATGCAGAACAACATTCTAGAGCCTGAGTTTAATCCATAAAATCTCTGCAGCGCAGTAGTTGTTGTCCATCAGCTGTAGCAAGCTAGTTGGGTTAGCCCACTTAGCCGGGTTAGTCGAGTGTCGCTTGACAGAAGTGACGTATTGTCAAGAGAAAGTGTTACCTGCAGATTTTTGTATTATCATGGACAACATCATAATTGATGGAGACAGCAGCAGAAGCAGCACGTGTGTCAACAGCAGCTACTGGGGAGCTGAGAAGACAGAGGCCAGCCAAACTGCCTTCACCAGGTTGATTAACAGCACACATTTACTGAACCAAAATATTTTTCATATCAGCTCCACTGGAAGAAATCTGCATTGTTTGTAGTTATTGTTCATTGATTTTATTTCCCAGCTCACCTATTAGGAGCTGATGAATCAATGAATACACG
Source organism: Cephalopholis sonnerati (assembly GCA_019142605.1). Taxonomy (NCBI): domain Eukaryota; kingdom Metazoa; phylum Chordata; class Actinopteri; order Perciformes; family Serranidae; genus Cephalopholis; species Cephalopholis sonnerati. The sequence goes on from JAGQAX010000012.1 coordinate 26,362,281, forward strand.
GTTAATAAGTTAAGAACATATATACAGCTGGATATTTGTGTGACTTCAAACAGCTGTCTGTGCCAATTTCGCCTCAAGTCTCGGACTGTAAAAAAAAAACGCTAGTTATTTTACCGTGGAGACGACTTAAAACCTTTTGCTGAAGCAGAAATTGACGACGACGCGTGACTGTTAAATTTCTATGGCAAGACATTCATCCAAAGTGTTGAGCACCCTACCGTAAATCAGGCTTTAGTCAAGCTCAATAGAAGGATTTGTTTCTAATGAGCATGTTGACTCATTGGTTAGCACTTCGCAGCAAGAGGGTCCTAATCTGCAAGGTGCAGGATTCTGTCTGTACGAAGTATGAATGTCTTCTGCATGGGTTTTTTTCTCCCACACTAGTTTCCTCTCACAGTGCACAGGTGTGTAGGTCAGGTGCTTGGACTCTAAATTGTCCATAGGTGTGAATGTGTTTGTGTGTCAGAATGTGTTAGCCCTGTAATAGATCAGCGTCCGGCCCACACTGTACCCTTCCTCTTACCCAGTGCATGGATACCTGCTCCCTTCACAGAGTGCCTGCAAGCATCTTGATCAGACCTCAAATGGATGCAGAGATTTGTTAATGAAACTTATGGTTTAGTGTGAATTAAGTCTTTGCTTTAAGAAATTGCTGCAAGGCACTGTGATTTTAATAACTATATAAAGCAACAATAATATTCAGTTAGGGGAAAAGTAGTTCAGTGTCTGCTGGTGACGCAAGGGGGCTGAAATGTGGCGCAGAGAAGCAGTACCTTTGGCTTGAATGAAGCCAGTGTGTTGCACAATCAGAGTTGTGGGCTTGTGGTGGACGAGTCCCTCAGGGAATGGCAGGGAAGGAGAGAGTGGGCTGAAGAATGATGCTGTACCAAGCCAAGCATGAAGCCCTCCACATGAATGAATGAACAATGAACAACAACCACTGTGTGCCATGCGCACACCCATTTGTGCGTGTGCATGTTTGGAGGGGAGGACGGCATGCTAAATGCTGGCAGTGACGTTCAAAGATGAGGGGCGAGGTGTTGATCATTGTACCTAAGGGAATGCAAAGCGTAGACTGACGTCAGTTTGCAAAGTGGTAGAAACACAGATGCAAGCGTTTACGTGAATGCGGACGTGTGGGCATACGTGTGTGTCTTGTGTGACCTTGGATGCAGCATCTGTGAATTCAGGGCTTGAAGAAAAGCTCTCTCACACTCACACACCCTCGGAAAGAGCAAAGAGCTCTTTGTGTTTTTGCTTCCTCCAGAGGCAAAACACACCCCCAAAAATCAGACCACTTTGTCTCAAACACTTTGTGATCTTACTCCAGTCACTGTGGTTCACAGATCAAGCTACAACATCAAAAGGAAGAAGACAAAGAGCCCTTCCTTCCCTTCGCTGGTTCTTAATGTGCATGGACAGCATAATAAATGTTGTTAATCAAAGCACCAGATATTTCCTGTTCTGTTATGATTACCAGTGATTGCATTCGATTGTATCGCCTCTCCTTTTCACTCTTTCAGAACTCACTGTCAGAAGTCATCAGTAAGCTGCAGGCTTGCACTCCTCACTTTGTGGAGTGTGTGCGCCCCAACGCCAGTGGTCAGCCAGACAGTTTTGACAGCTTCCATGTGTCCACCCAGCTGCAGTACATCGGGGTGCTCGAGATGGTGCGCATGATCCGTTATGGATACCCTGTCCGCTTGTCCTTCCCGGGCTTCCTCAGCAGGTCGGTGCCAGAGCATGTTGCATAATTGAGAGCACTGTAACTGTCATAACTCGTCATCTGAAGTTATTGTTCAGCCTCTGTATGCTGATTCATTCACTTCACAGCCTTCTGTTCTCTTTCAGCTCAAAGGGAGAGGTCTTAAAGATGATGGATTGCTCTGCTTCCTCTCTCTGATCTTAGTTGTTAAGATACATTACGCTCCCAGCAGGTCACCGTGATCTCTGTCAGTTAACAGGGCGAGCAGGTCAAAGTACGCCGAAGGCTTGACAGCATGATGTCTTCTCTACATCTGCAAATGAATGAGAGGGCATATAATGTACGGGATTACGCGCTCACATGCGGACCGGCACATAAGCATTGACACACATTGTTAAAGCAACCCGTACTGTTTGAGGGACAAAGTGACCTCGAATGCTTTTTTAGAGTATGAAGGGAGTCTATTGCAGCTGATGAATGCCACTATCACATTTCCCATGTCAGCCCAACACACACACATTAACCAGTCAGTTGTGTGCAAGGTCTCCGTGCCCCCACGCTTGAATGCTCGTCATTATTTCTCCCCATCACCTCCCTTTTTAACACTCTTTTACTGTGTTACCGGCTTTCCTGCAAAGCGGAAGATCCCTGTTCCCTACTTAAACTGCGCCTCGACTCCATCTCACTGGAGAGAATGTGTTTCTGACGCACCACTTCTCCTCCATTTCTTTATCTCACGTTGTATCCCTCTCAGTTTGGCTGTTGTCTCGATCTTTCTCTTCCTGTTCCTCTGATTCCGAGAACCAGCGGAATACTGAGAGGAGAGGATTTAGCTCTAAGTCTGTCTGTCTGTCTGTCTGTCTGTCTGTCTCTCTATCCCTCCCTTGCTCTCTTTCTCTCTCTCGTTCCTATCCTCAGTCTGTCTCCCAGCCTCTCTCTTGCTCTTTTTGAGGATAAAGGGATTAACATGAACATTCCTGCCAGATAATAAGAGAGGACAAAGCTGGTCACATGACCCCCCAAAAGTTTCCACTACCCCGCTGTAAACATCATCCATAATACCCACCCCCACCACACACACACACACACACACACACACGCAGAGTGTAGGTGTGTGTCCCAAACGCCCCAAAAAGGAAAATACGATGAATCAAGATCATTTTTATTATTGTCACTGACTCCAGCAAGAAGGCTTCTCCTAATTGTGCATTACTCACTGACAGTGAAACATTTTGCTGCTGAAGAAAAACAAAGGCTGCAGCTCACACTCTTATTCTGTGAAATTAAAGGTGACTTAATATGACACTTGTATTTTAGCTTTATAATAGAACATGTTTATATGGTTTAATGGTCAAAAAACACTTTATTTTCCTCGTACTGTCTCTTTAAGCCCCCCTCCTGAACAAAGCCTAGTGTGCTGTGATGGTCAGCATTTCCGGGTCTTCTGTATCTCAGTGTCTCTCCACTGTCATTGCAGCTAGGGAATGACTGTAGTGGAAGAAAGCTAGTCTTTATAATCACAACCAGACATGTTCCAGCAGGAATATGATTCAAAATCAGGGAGAAATTAAGAGCATCGGCGACCAAGATTTAATGTTTTCCTGACGTTAGCATGTAGCTGCATGTAGCAGTGTGCATGGAGCCGGGCAATGACTGTGTATAGCAGCACATTCTCATGTTAAAAAATCATATCATTATAAGCTTCTAAACGCATTTGGACTTGCAGTGATATGGTCCAAAATCAGGTGGAAATTAACAACATTAGCAACCAGATTAAGTGTTTCACTGATGTTAGTATGTAGCATCAGGGTTTCCTACACATTCATTTATTAGTGTGAGCCTGCTATAATAACAACATCTACAGCTAAGTATTGATTTTTTTTTTTAATTTTGGAGCTGAGTGGTTCATTAGGAGCGCTATTGGAATATATATATATATATTGTTTGGTTATTCATCGTACCAGGGAGCACAGTGCACACTCTGGGCACAGTTGGAGCAGCAGATGCCAGGTACAATGAAGCGAAACTTGACCGTTCACTGCACTGGGTCTAAAAGTTTGCATTCACTCGCCTCTGCATCAGCTGCTCCTCTCAGAAAGCGATCTGATCTGACCAGCTCTGATTGGATCAGCCGATCATATCCACCCCACGACTGGGGACACGAATCAAACAGAAGTAGGAAAAATTTATTGCCAAGTATGTTGTCATATATGAGGATTTTGCCTTGGTATTTGGTGCTTTATGGTCACAATATAAGTAATGCAAAAGTCAAGATCATTAATATAACATAGACATTTAAAATAAAGAATATATAAAATATATGTTTTAAAATTAAAAGAGCTATGCTGTGTTTAAAATGAAGATGATGGAACATGCAAAAAATTACTAAAGAATGGGAAATTGCTCACAGATTGAAGAATGTGAGCAAAATGAACCCATGAGGTTGAAGTGTGCTGCATTTATTGTCTGACACTTCATATTTTCTGGTAAAACATACACCAAGTGAAATAGATCATTGAAAATCACATATAATAGGTTTTCATGTGAGAAAACCTGAACAGGGAATTGGATGTGGAGAACCATGTCAAATGGTAAAATGAATCCAATATAGATTGTAGTGTTGCCCGTCCATAAGCTGCCGCCAGCTCCCTTGTGTTTCTGATGGATATACCTTGTAGAGCCAACGCTTTCATTGTTCAAGCTGTAATTGAAAGATTCCTTGTGAGGGTTTTGTGAAAGCAGTTTCTTAAGCCGTGTGTGTGTGTGTGTGTGTGTGTGTGTGTATGATAATCTATGTTAGCAATGGGTGTGACTGGCAGATAACTAAGCATCACACGGACCAGCTGGTCGCCAAAAAGCGGAACTTAACCATTGCTATGCTGGATTAAAACCAAACTGTGTGAGAGCCTTAGTGTGTGTATTTGTATTTCCAGTATATTGGGCAGACATAGGTTGAGGTGATTTTGATGCCACTCTGAAGCAGCTTATCTTTGACTGCAGGCTGGTTTCCACAACTTTTGTTGTACAGTTGTATGTTCTTTGCATCATGTGTGGATAGAGTTGATTGTCAGTGGAAGAGCAGAGAGACATTTCCCAAATCTGACATATCCAATTCCTGAATAAATAGTTGAGAAGGGTCTATGTGTGTTTAAACTCCAGCAAAAGTGTAGTATCGCCTCTGTTATTTTTTAAAGCTTAGTTCACCTCAGCTTAACCTGCAGAGTCCGGAGGGTGGCATTAAACTCACAGTTATCAGGTGTGGCAAACATTTGCGTCATTTTCGAACCAGACAATAAAGCAGCAGACAGGAAGCAAGAGGACGGAAAGAGAGTTATGATGTGCTACAAAGGTCCAGGGCTTAAATAGAATCATGGACGTTGCACTTAAGTGGTATGTGCTTTAAATATTTGTGCTAGAGATGAGCATTTGTCCATCATAAGTATTTAAAAATGACTTCCACTTATCTCCCTCCCAAATGGTAGCATCTCAGAGGTGTTCAAAATCCGAAGGTAACAGTTTAGTGATATCATATGAAGTACGGTATTCAGTACATGGGCTAGAGAACCACAATAGTTTCACAAAAAGAAGCCCCATGATGAGAGTGTCTTTAATGTATTTAGACAGGGTGTGACTGAGCAAGAAACACATTATTAAAAGTATCAGGGCTAAGACTTGGAGCAGGTTAGTTGACTCAATTCCCCTGTTTTATAAGCTGACCAGTCAATGTGAGAATTGTACAGTATACAGCCTGACCCTACATACAGTACATACACCTACATACACTTGTTTGTGTCCAACCCCAGCTTGAGCCTGAACCATGGCAGCAGCTTTTGGCCCGAGCCTGGTTTAAAAACCCAATTTCACATGCATATACCACATGCTAACTTATTGCTGCCACTCCGCACTGTGCTCACACGGGCCAACTATTGCTGATGGTGTTGTCGCAAAATCTCCAGTTCGACCCCGGCTTAACACTGCTAGCTCTGTTAGCACTGTTACCATTGTTAGCACTGTTCACGCTGGTAGCTCTGTTAGCTGCTAGCCCCCTAAAGTACCTTCATGTGGAGGGCTGTGTGTAGACAACCTCTGAATCATAGATACGCTCTGAATAGAGCTCCTTTAACCAGAGCAGTAAATGACTGTTTCATGTTTAGGATGTACGACACAAGGCAATACAATACAGAAACTGTTGATGTTGGGCAAGCTACTTCAAAAGTGTTTTTCATAAATTAGTCATTACTCACGGAAAAAGTTATTACACTGAAGCCAATATCAACACTCCCATCCACCTACTGGAAAACGGGCAAACAAGCTGAATCCTTAAAATGTTAAAGTAACACAATTTTATTGGGATACACTGTAGTTTAATTACTGAATTTCAAATTCTAATCCTACGCATTACATAAAAAGTAATCAAATTACTGTTACTTTTACTCAGTCAGGCTTTAAAGCCCAGCACTGGTCTGAGTGCATTGCATATGAGTGTTTTGTGTTCATACAAATAGACCTTTTGAGTGTGCCTTTGTCTGACGTGTGTCCCCGTTCTGCTGTTTATACATTAAGGCCATGCTTAATTTGAGTGGCTGCCACTCACAAAGACACCAGTCAGCCCAGCCCAAGTGCCATTCATATCTCTCTCCCTCTCTCCTCCGCTGGGTTCAGTGCAGACATGGCCAATGAATGAACACAGCCTTGGCCAAAGAGGGAGCTGCTGCAGGGTGGGGGTGGACTACACCGCTGTCTGCACACAGCTCTTTCTCACTCAGTTTCTTATCCTTCCCTCGCATGCTGTCTCTTCTGAACCGCCATTTTCCTTTTTTTCTTTCATCTTCCTGCCTTTTTGTCTGACCCAAACATTTTTTATTTCTTTCATCCTTTCAGTCTCTTCATTTCAGTCTTTATCTTTCTCTTCTTTCCTCAGCCTCTTTCTCTCGTGTGTACACACACTTTTGCAATTTTGTCCTGTTTCTTATTTTTTCTCTTTCCGTCTGTCACTCTCCCGAAACAGGCCCCGGCCCTTGACTAATCAAAGTGACAGGACAATAAATCAAGCATTAATCTTGAGGCTGCTATATTCTCCTGAACACAAACGCACCAATGTGTACACACAAACACACACTCGCACTCTGGAACCACGTAGGTCACTTCACGAAGTCATGGTGGCCGCCTGAAGCAAATTACATTATTGTCCTGGTAACCGGAGTGATTTATGAGGAAATCTATTTTACTGTTGCTTTTATTTGTCTTTTATGATACACTATGTGTTTTGTGGCCGGATTTATTTTCTGCCGATGTGTAAGGTCAAATGCTTCCACTTGAACCTGTTTCTTTCCTCAGTTCTTCACTGGAACACAGCGGATGAGAAAGAGACATCAGTATTCATAGAGCATGTCACAAATGCAGCTAACACGCATGTAGGTCATATTTTCTATATGGTTAGTTCCACTTGGGTCCCCATTACCTCTGACTGGTAGATAAAAACACACATTTGTAGGTTATTAAGTTACCTACAGAAGGGTATCCATCACGTCAGAAAACTGGGATGAAAATCCACAACTGAACAAAGCCAATGAGCTTGTGGCAACTGAACATTTGTCTGATGGATAAGAGCGGCCTCAGAGAGGTAGTGAGTGGTTTAAATTCCAGCTGCGTTACCCTTACCTCTTTCGTGACATTCGCGAACAGTGATCTGATGGCCTGTTGGTCACACACAACCACGTTAGCGCCCTGTAGCCTTCCATTTAAACTCTTATCAAAGGCGCTATTTCACTTCTTTGACTCCACATGAAGCCCCCTTGGGTCTTGTAAAAGCGGGGACCATCGATGGTTTTCATATCCTCACAGGGGAGGTCATGGGTTTACAGAGTTCCTTTGTGTTTTATGGGCCCAGGGGGACAGCGTGTGCTGTCTGCAGGACCGGTATTACCATACAGAGAGAGGGTTAGGGAGAGTTCAGACAGACCCCACTCCTGCAAATCAAACACATCCCACATTCACGTGCACTTACTTACTCACTATTGACAACACAAGTGGTTTATGCTTTTAGCCATCTGCTTGTTATATTTTCCTCATCATATGTGACATCATCAGCTGCTGGCTCAGAGGCGAGCACTTACAGACAAAATGCACCCTCCAAGTGATACGAATCTGGGGTTTTTTGTGTATTAGCTCGGCAGATATTCAGAGTTCACCCAGAAAATGTCTTCATTTCATATTTGCGTGCACACAGGCAGTAGGGCTGGGTAACATTGCAACGAACTGGGTGACGTGATGTTTACTGTATGGATTCTGTCACTGTTATGGATGTGTTATGCTCTCCTAAAGTAAAAAGGTCTATCATGGAGTTACTCATGTTACTCCCATAGGTGCTGTGAAGCCTGTCAGTCAATACCAGCACCTATGACAGTGATTTGTGTGAGATACCCACCTGTGATTGGCAGAGGTTTGAGGAGGGAGGGTTGTTGTTATTCGTCTAGTGTGTGTGTGTGTAGCCAAGGAGCGGGAGTTGTTGAAGTAGCCGCTAATGCAGAGAACACCTTGTAAAGTAGACAGGTTTATTGTTTTGGTTTTGGCTGTGGCCCACAATAGCCTGTGTTAAAGTTAAGGAATACAGAGCCAGCAAAACAAGTTCATGCCTCATTGCTAAGAGATGCTACAACATTGTAGTATCAGTACTCAACCCTACCATGCTGTCGCAATGTCAGTATTTAAGTATTTTGTCAAAAATATATTATTTGATTTTTCACTATATCACTTAACCCTGACACACAGTTTTTACTCTTACACATCCCTCTATGTCTAAAGGCTTATACAAAAGGGCCTGTAGTAACAATGTGAGTTGGCAAAGACAAATTTAGGCCTGAAAAAGTGGGGCTTCCCTAAGAATATTGATCTGCGTGGGTTGCTCCTGTACTTGCCATGTTAGCTCCTAATATCATGAACCTCACTACAGCTCATCATAGCTTCATTTGAGATGTGTAAAATAATATTAATAAATAATAATAATATTTATTTGTATAGCACTTATCCTAACAAGGATACAAAGTGTTTCAACTAAACTATATAAAGAAATAAAATCCAAAAGTTACAAATCACAAAAGTACAAGTCAGGCATTAAAAAGGAAAGCTTAAGTAAAAAAGTGTGTTTTAAGCAATGATTTGAAAGCAGGTAATGTGCTAGCCGGCCTAATCTCCTTAGACAGAGAATTCCAGAGCCTTGGGGCCTTGATGGTAAAGCCTTGACTAGTGAGGGTAGGCTTGAGGATCTCAGATCACAACTTGGAGCATAGGTAGTCAGAAAGCTCAGCTATGTAATTCGGCGCTAAACCATGTTGAGCTTTAAAAGTTATTAAAAGAATCTTGAAATCAATTCTGAAGTCAAGGAAACACTGAGTTTGCAGATAAACAAATCATATACTGCTCCTAAACAGAAACACAAGGGTAAACTCTCAGTCTGTTGTCTTAAAATTAATTGTGTCAACATGTCAACTTTAATATTTACATTCACTTACTGTGTAGTTAACCAGTTCTTGTGCACACAAAATAATAACTAAATGTGAAAGCTTTTGTTGTGTATGCCTATTATTATATGTCTGTCATTAAAGCAGCAGGAGATGCATTATATTGTACAGCAGGACTTGTGGAAAATATGGTACTATACTGTGCTTAATAATGTGAAATATTCGTATGGTAACTGTTTATGTGCAGTTAGTATTACGCAAAACTTTAACATAAAAAGTGTTTTTACATGTCACAGTAGGAAAAGCACAGGTGAAAATAATAACTTTAATGATGGCTGCTTTGGTTTCAGGCTCCTGGTATTGTGCATTCTGACTCACTATTACACTGTCATAACTTTAACAGGGACACTTGAATATAACAGAGCCATTGTTAATGTTACTGGGGACACCTGTGCTTGTCCTGCTATGAAAAGAAAAAATTTATAGTATTTATTGTGTGCCCTGCAACTCCTTTTTTTTTTTGTTTAACTGGGTCATTTTATCCTCCTTATTCCGATGCCCCATGATACCTTGCATGAATTATAGGTGCAACTTTAGGCACACGCTAGCTTGCCTTGCCACGTTAACATCTTGTTATGTTTAACAGAGCTAGCTTACAGTGGACATTTACTGCTTCTAAAAAATGATTTATGATCTCTTGCGACTCACAAACAGACCATACCACATTCCGTGAACATCTAACATAAATCTATGAACTTTAACTCCACGTAAAGTGAATAAACATGATGTTTCCAGATAATGCTTTGCTTGTCTGCCTTGATGACACAGTTTACATGTTTTTATAACTGCTGACTTATTACATGGGAGTTCTATAGAGTGAATCATGATGCAGCAGGTGTCAGCAGGATCAGTAATATAAAGTAGTAAAATAAATAACTTTAGGCGTCCATTTTATATGTTATGAGAGAAAAATCAGAACCATATGACCAAACACATAATTCAAGGAGTGCTGCTGAGTGTGCTTTATCATTCTGTCACTCTAGACATCTTTTTTTTTTTCAGCAAATTCAGATTTAATGCTTCTCCATTGTCAAAACTCTTTTGGGTTTGTCATTTATTATGTTGTTCCAAGTATGTGAAAACATACTGTTTGCATTAGAGTAGGGTGTGCGTGAAAATACGGAACAAGGCACGTCCTGTACTGATTCAGTAAGGGACAGTGCATTTTAATTTTCATCACGGGATGATCCGGTATTATACAATACTGCTGGCAACTTATTCCTCTCTGTAGCTAAGCAATAGAAACTGTATCGCTTGTTATAAGAACAATCCCTTTTTGGTCTGGGTGCATGTTAAACACACTGTTGGTAAAGTTACAAATTTAGCTTAGTCTCATCAGAGTCTCAGACAGTGCAAGAGGCACCAGTGCTCCATGAGGACATTTTAGAAAATGCTAATTTAATATTATTTAAATATCTGTTTAATAAACAAAGCAGTAAATGCTAAATTAAAGGGAAATTACTGTAGAAAAGAACCATCACTGGCAGTTAGCCACCAAGATTAGCCACTGGAACTAACCATAGACTTTCGGTGCTCACTGCTAGTTTCGCTATCCCACCGCAAGTTGCACCCAAAGTCACTTTTACAGTAGGGCCCTCAGGAATAAGGTGGATATAATAACATACTTTATGTTGTAGCTATTCATCAGTGAGTGTCTTTTTTTCATATAATATTAGTGACATCCTCACTGCCACAAGAAACACACTGTGGCCAGTTATACCATTTTAACTACATTCACGCTGTCTTTAGTAGAAGTATGTTTACACTTACGCACTGTGTGGCTGCTGAGTCTGCCTGGAGCAGGTAGAAAGGGGCCCAAAAGGGCCCTTTGGAAGTAATTCCTTTTGAGTGGGAGAAATGTTTTGCTTTTATTCAAGTCAAATTATGTTTCATTTAGGAGAGACTCGTTTTTATAGTCAAAACAATATTTATTAACATGTGCACATAAGAATGAAAAATGTGAAAAGTCTTTGGTGATTAGACTCCATCAGGATGCTATGATTTAAACAGAGTGATGAATCCATAGTCGAATAGGGAACCCCTGCTGGGGTGTAGACACTGGTGGCGGTGGCAGGTGGTGAAAATGAGACGAGAAGAAGATAGAGATGTGCTGATGATCTAGATGAGTAGAGGAGTGAGCCTTTGTTGAGCTTGTCCTGGACTCTGGATACGATGGCTGGAGGTGAACGGGGTGGAGGAGGGTGTGAAAATTCTGCCTAAAATGACAGCTGACAGCAGCAGAAGAGAGAGCAGATTTAAAATTTTGCAGTAGCATCTTGATTGGCTGATAGAGATTGTAGCGAAGTTTGATTGGATAACTAGAAGAGTGACCATCCATAGTCGGCTGATTAGAGGAAGCAGTGGGAGTGGGATGGAGAGTTGTGAATGGATGAAAACAAAGGAAGTCTTCCTGATTGATCTTACACTGAGCTTCATTTTTATGAGTGTCAATTTGCACCTTGGTGAGGATAGTCACGCTGCAGCTACTTAGCTATTTACACCTATCCCTACAGCCTGCTACTATGGACTGGCTAGTACTTGTCACATTGAGGCGTCAAGGTTATAAGCGGTTAGGATTTGACAAAGAGGATAGGTTAGGGCTAATAAAAACCAATCTAGGATATTCTCTGAGATTTAAGAGGTAAATTTATGAGAAAAAAGTCAATAATTTTCTTCCAGAAAGTCAGCTGATGTAGTGTAAAGAGCAGCACAATCCATAGAGGTCGGAAAACCTGGTGGGTGAGCGGGTTAAGCACAAGACTAAAGTGCAGGAGACTTCGGTTTGAGTCTCGTGAGTCAGCACTGGCATATCAATTTCAGATTTTGTTGACTTATTATGTTTAGTTTTTGGATGACAAGGCAAGTAGATGTGCCCTGTGTATATAAACTTTAGCAGAATAGGTGAATAGACATGTTCGTTTTAACATCATATTTTGAAATTGCCAGGACACCCTGAAAACACACTTGAGTATTAACAGCCACGTTGACTATTTACACAGCAGATACCAAAGTGCAAATAGCATTTTCCTCATTTTTCCTTCCTTTTTATGTGGTATAGGTATTCAAACTGGCAAGTTTCACTTAATGAGGAAGCTTCCGTCTTCTGTCTGTCTTATTCTTCATGTCTAAACATTCAGAATTCATACCACGTACAAAAACATCTACAAATATGTTCATTTTAAGAGCTATATACTTTCTGTGATTGGATTCAGTGTCAACATTTCTCTTGCTCACTTTCCCTTTCACCCCCCGCCATCCCAGGCACAAACAAACCACTGTCTCCATCCAGCTGACCATTTATAGCAACGGTTGCCCAGGGCAACACCAATAGGAACAGATGCTGTTTGGCTGGTCTGCCGTATGACCTCACTGACCTTTGAACCCATTGTTTCTGAAAAGAGGAGGAGTTACTATGTCCCGCCTAAATTTTTAAGTTCAGCACTTGAGCTCTAATGTTCTCTGTTTTTCTTTGTGTGTCTCAGATATAAAGACCTCGTTGTCCCAACTTTGGGAGACAAGAAGAAACTGTCACCAGAAGAGAGATGTCGCTCGGTGCTGCAGCAGTCCAAACTGCAGGGATGGCAGGTGTGTGTGTGTGTGTTTGTGTGTCTATATCTTTACTCTCTTTCTGTGTCCATCAATAACAAAAGATTTGCCAAATGACTTAATCCCTGACCCTCCGTTTGAAAGATCCAATGGAATCTTTGACAACTCGTTCCAGCTGTCCCACCTCATCATCATTCTCCTCACACATACACGCACACACACACACACACACACGCAGCAGTAGCAGCATGGACCCGTCCGCCCCCCTCTCTGTCCTGTCTGCCAGACTGCTGTTGTGTCTGAGTGTGTGACCCTACAGGTCACATCAGCTCCCGCCTCACACGCGCATGCACACTCCTCCACAATGCCCTGCAGACACCTTTTCAAACAGCTCTGCTCTACATATTCACACACACCACTCCTACAAGTAGCGTGTGTTGGAATGAATAGTGTCTGTGGAAGTATGTCACCCCCACAGTTCTGTGCACCTGGTATAGGGTGACCTCTGTTGCTCCCCAAATGCCCTCTAAATCCAGGAAGTGAATGCAGTGTCAACATGCTAACTCATTGTCTTCCCCACACTCCACACCCACCTATTACCATACATCATTGCTACATCACCGCTCTGCTATCAAGTCCACACTCTTCTGAGATTTCCAACAGAAGACAAGCAGACTCCAGGAGCTGCTGATGATGTTGCTGTAGTGCACAACAGAAAGTTTACATGTATGTTTGATCATGTGACTTGTGTTGTTTGTGTGTAGATGGGCAGCAGTAAAGTGTTTTTAAGATACTGGCAGGCAGACCAGCTCAACGACCGATGCTACCAGCTTCATAAAAAGATCATCACCTGTCAGAAAGGTAATATCCAAAATAACGAAACATGTTGTTCTTTCAGTGGTCATCTACCCTTCTCTCTCTGACACCTCTGATGTCTCCATCCTCTTCTACTCCTCTTCCTCATGTCTCAGTGGTGCGTGGCTGGCTGGCCAGACAGCGCGTTCACCGCCGGCTGTCGCTACAGCAGAAAGAGGAGTGCAGCGTGCAGCGTTTTCTGCAGGGGGCAGAAGACATGGGCCTGCGAACCTATGACCAGTTGGTCATCCAAAATGCATCCGACATCGCACGAGAGAGCGACCGCCTGCGCTGCCATGGCAACAGCCTTCTCAACACCCTTGGCAGCAGCCCACCACTTGGTGAGAGGCCTGAGCCAGTTGGGAAGGAGGAGGATCAGCCTGTCAGGAGGTAAATTAGCAAACAGCCTCTCAACTTATCTGAAGGCAAAGATACGTGAATATTCAAACAACGTCGATTTGCAGTTGTTCTTTTTTTTTTCCTAGTCGTCATTTGTATTTCCCTCGTCCTCCCAAATATTCATTCGATAAAAAAGTTGCTTGAATAACCTTCCTTCTGATTACTTCACATTACTGCAACCAATCAAGAACATATCCTGATTTAAACATGACTATTATTGCTCACTACAATATAATTCATAATACTCAATGTGATGGCCTTGTAGTGACTGTGGGATTATTATACCTGGAAAGTAAGCAGTCTGCAGCTACTGTCATTCACAGAATGTATGATTGTATGAAGCAATCATTAGCCTTTATAAATGTGTGTGTGTGTGCCTGTCTGTGTGATGCGTTTTCTCATTAATGATGTCATTGTATCCCTGCGCGCTGTAGGCTTTTAATTGTAAGTTTCATGATGGATGGTCAGATAATGAGTTGCATTATCAGATTGTATTAGTATTGTGTTGCACCTATGGAAAGCTATCCTCATCGCCATCTCACCTCATTCTAATAAAAGGTATCAGGCCAGGAGTAAATTGAATGACCCTGGAGGGCTGAGTGAGGAAGGCTAAATTAAAAAAAAGAAGAAGAAGCTTTTTTTGGAGGGGGGGGGTGCTATATGAACAACATTCATTTTAAAAAGTCACCTCCTAATGGAAAAAAAGACAGTTTTTGCATTTCAGCTAAACCTGTAAATGTGTACACATGGTATATATTATGCTTTGGTAAGCTGCATAATAAATGCATTTATTATTTTAGTAGCATCTTTTTCTCTCTGCAGGAGAAGCATTTCTGTTTGTGTTGATTATTGCCATTGTTACATGATGATGACTGTCATCTCAGCTTGATAATGATGGTTACTAAAACCCTGTGTCCATCAAACACTTTCAGTATGGTACCTTTGGAACCAAACGTAACCCTTCAGACATGCTAGACCCTAGCGTTTCCACTGCAAAAAGGACTCTCAAATGTGGGCAAGGTTGTCGTCACTCGCTGTATTTCCTCATCACCAGTGACACAGAGGGAAGTCTGCACCTTATTTATCGTCCACAGAACGAGCCGACATTTTCAGAACAAAATAAAACAGGCTGCAGTGAGAGTCTCTCTCCATGGGATATTTAAAAATAGCAGGTTTGTGTTTTTAGTCCTTCTCAGGTGAACGCAGCCAGCAGGAGCCCACAAGATCATTGCGCCGTAATGTTTTTGTGAACATTAGATAACACGCAGTTCACACGATCCAGTTGAAATTAATATATATATTTAAATGTTTGAGGATCCACTCATCACTAACTTGCCTCCTTCTCAGGCAAGCTCGGGGGTTTAGTGTTCCAAAGCCCACAGGAGCGACTCTCTGTGATGTATTTTGTGACGTGACTTAATATGCTAATATCTCTGGACTTTCTGTCAAAATGAAAGTATTCTGTATATGCAAGTACATTTTATTAAGATTAGCTGACTAACTCATAGACATATACAAGTGTTATGCTTCTAAACATCATCATAAACAAATGTAAAGGTTTAAAGACCCTGACAAAGTGAAGTAAAAGTCAATAGAGTGGGAAAAAAACACTATAGCATATCATTTTAATGAGCAAAACCACAGTTGAAACACAAAAATGTAGACTGACCACAACAGCAATTTTTAACACTTTTTGTTATATTGTAATTATTATATTGTGTTTTAACATTAGGATAAAGTATCACAATGAAAGATGAAAAGAAGCATACACACATGATTTCTGTGTCCTCTATGTGTCCTTGTGCGTGTAACATCTGCTGCCTGGACAGAGGACAGGAGCGCAGGGAAGCATCGAACAGGAGGAGGGGTGTCAGTGGGCGGACTGGGAGAGGAGAGAGGATTGTAGAGAGGATTAATATTCACCCAAACTCACCTGATTTCTCTGCAAGTTTTTTAAATGCCTCCTCCCATCACCTGCACACATGCTAGGCCACCCCCCGAGTGCAGTCCTGGAACCAACAGATGGCTCGCGCAGATTAGCAAAGGAAATATCAAACTGGATGTTATCAAATTACTGCAAGGAGATTAGATTTAAAGTGTAATCTCTATGGTCTTTATCCTCCAAGTGGCCTCCTTAGCTCATATTTGATGCATGACAGCTGAGGCGGGCATACATTGAGTTGGAGTACTTTGGTGATCTAAGTTATGTCATTAATTCAATCTGGATCACAAATCTATTGGGTGGGAAAAAGTTGTGCCTAAAGCTGTTATGCTTTTTGTTGGTTAAAAGCATGACTCAATACAAACGGTCAAACTCTTTTTCTTTCATCCATTTTAATATGAGTTCTCTTTTTCTTTCCATTTGCAGGGTGGTGGAAAAAAGTGGGAAAGTCTACGAGGGTTCTGTCAATGGGAGCAGTCGAGTTATTCGCCACTTTCGGTCCAGCTCAGTACCAATCCCCCTCGCCATGGACAGCATGGTCCATTCCTCTGCCAGTCCATCCATCAAACCAGCCCTGCAGCAGGTGGCTCACACCAACGAGGACGTTGCAGGCGGGGGAGGTCTTTCCTCTCCTCGTAAGCAACCTCCTCCCAAACCAAAGAGGGACCCCAACACTCGTTTGAGCGCATCTTATGAAGCGGTTAGTGCGGGGTTGACGATGGCAGTCAAAGAGAGCCCCACTCCAGAGGGGTACGGTTCGCCAGCTGGAAGCCCTCCTAAATCCCAGCTGTCCCCCACAGACCCTGCAGGTATATCACTTCTACTCTTTAGAAGATAGAACAGATGGTGTTTTTTGTGCCTTGATGCTGTTGCCTAATGCCTTGACTTGCTCTGTATATAACTGCTTTTTCTCTAATTTCCTCAGCCCTGTCCAAGCCCCGTCCCCACAGCGATGACTACACAACCATGAGGAAGGTGCCACCCCCCAAACCTAAACGCAGTCCCAACACTAAACTGACAGGCTCGTATGAGGAGATTAACGCTGTAGCACCCCAAATCCACCAGCTGCGTCCTGCTGATGTGAAGCTGGCCTTGCTGTCCCGTGCTGGTGGCTTTGGATTTGGTGGTTTGATGCAGAGAGCAGCCTCTATAGATGCCCCACATGGGGTAGGACTGAGCCTCTACCAGGGCCAAGATGAAGAGGATGTGTACATAGAGATGTTGGGCTCCCAGCCCCGGGCTCGGAGCCTCCAGGAACCTCCTGACAGCCCAGAGCTGGCTGACTCTGAGGCCGTCTATGAGGAGATGAAGTATTTCCCTCATGAAGATGGTACAACTACTACCACTGTGGTTAGCAAGGCAGCCAAACTGGAGGTTCTAGGCTTGGGCCTGGTGGGATTAGGGGTATCTCCCCCTCAGAGCGGGGAGACCAAGCGGATGGCAGCCGGGGTGAGCGCTGCGGTAGACATCAATCACTCACAGACCACATCCAACAGTGGAGCTCCCAAAACACAGCATGGTAAAGATGGCAGCTGTGAAATCCCTGCTCCATTTCCCAACCTGCTCCCCCACCGTCCACCTCTCCTGGTGTTCCCCCCCTCCCCCGTCACCTGCTCTCCTGCTTCAGACGAGTCACCTCTCACCCCACTCGAGGTAAAGAAGCTGCCTGTGTTTGAGACAAACCTGAACTATGCCACCGGCCCAGACAGCCCGCTGTCCCCACAGTATGCTCGCCAGAGGGCTGATTCCTCCCCCAGCCTCAGCGTCCTCATGCCAGAGAAGAAGTCCACACCTCCACTCACCCCTCCACCTCCACCTCCTCCCCCAAATGCCCCACCTCCTCCCTACAGACCTCCTTCACACTTCCCCTTCCCGCCTGAGGCTAACTTCCTGGCTCTGACCCGGGCAGCATCTGTCACAGGGAGCTCGGACTCCCCCAAAACCTCATCCTCTCAGAGGCCATCGGGAGAACCACTGGGGAAGCCACCTCCCTACTCCCCAGTGAAGATGTCTCGCCCCGAGCCTCGGAGAGCACACTCGTGCTCCTCCTCTCCCCTGCTGTTCAACCCAGCCAATGGCAGACCCCTAACCAGCCCCCTGGATGAGCTCAACACTCTGTTCAGCTCTGGACGCAGCCTGCTGAGGAAGTCCACTTCAGGCCGCAAGATGAGAGATGGAGGTCTGTCACTAAAACACACCCAAACTCACACACAGTTACACATATCTGAAACACTAGCAGAGAGAAGATCACAGCACGTATAAGGTTTTGAACACCAGAGAATAAAATAACCATTTCTCCTTCTGTCTTTCCTTCTTCCTCTGATAGTTGTTTTAAGAGGACACTTCACTACTGAATAAAAAGTACATATTTTTCCTCTCACTTGTAGTGCTATTTATCAATCTAGTGTTGGAGATATCGGCCATAGAGATGCCTTCTATCCAGTATAGTGGATCTCAATGGCTTTTGGCTTGTGGTGCTCAATGTGCCAAAAATATGCACAGTGATACGATAGGTGGGTGCAGTTTGCAGCACGCTGAGGGAAACGTTAATCTACTCATGAACAAGAGGCTCATGCTCATGACAGCGCACGATGTAACCATAAATAACATCCTCCTTGACTGAGCTGTAATATTAGCTAGCTCAGTGGTGCAAGGTGAGCTAGCAGTAGTTGCACGAGTTGGTGGGTGTAGTTTGTTAGAAAGAGATGAGTTTTCTAAATGTTTTTTGGGGGGGTTTTAAGTCAAGTGCCATCTAGTTCCATCATATTAGAGAGAAGGCAAACGTCTCTACAGCCGATATAACACTTGATAACTTACACCAAAACAATCTAGATTGATAAATAGCACTACAGTTAAGAGATAAAATATGCATTTTTGATTTTGGAGTGAACTATCCCTTTAAATGCATCAGCATCCATGGATAAATGGTCCATTTGCAGTTGAGGTCTTTGGCCACACTAGGCCAAACCAACATATGTGAACCTGTTGGTGTGTGCTTATATGTGTAGGGGGGTTGAGTTAACCTTTACTGTGTTGTAATTTTTCATGCTGTGTCCCATTCAGCCGACCTAAATGTGTGTTTGTGTGCTCATGCGTGCGTGCTCATGTACACGTTTGTGCAGGAGTGCATGTGTCCATTATGTGTTCTATCTACTGTGATGAGTTCATGATCAAAGTCTCAGCCGGCTCTGTGCCACATGATTTATTGGGTACTGGGTGATTACCTCTTGTACAGCAGGAGTAGTGTAGTGTTGTAGGTAAGTAATAACCCCCTTGTTTTTGTGTGAGTTGTGGGTCCGTGTGCATGTGGATTTACACACATACTCTGAGTGGTAGGGAGGTGAGATGGACCAGCACCCAACAGCCTTCCTCATAAATCCCCCTTTTTCTACATTTAGAAACTCCTTACATTGATTCAGGTGTTGTAGCCAGCCACCCTCGTTGGCCCACTTGAGGCAGCCCATTTGTTACAGTCTCCAGTGTGGTGCCCTTTGGCTCCTGCAGCTGCCTTCTAACATGTTATCTAATGAGCTAGCTGGTGTAGCCCACTTAGCATCATACTGCACTGTAAGTATGATCTAGCTGTGTTTGTACATGCAGAGCACATACAGGCTCTGTGACACTGATGCAAAGGTTGACCTTTGCAAAAAGAGGCCAAATGTATTTGTCACACTTAGTCAATAAAAAGGGAGGGTGCTCAGGTCAGAGGTTTCAAACCTGCAAAGAAATTAGTCTGTTGTGCTTTTATGAAAGTGAATTTCCCGTTGACTCTGCAGCCTGAGAAAGCACAGGCACATGAGAGAGGGTAGAAACTGTGTCGTCCCACTGTGTTTTTACGGAGTCTCTGTTTCCTCCAAGTGTATTAGTTGTGGCTGGGTTAATAATTTATGAGCAGAACAATGATGAGGATGGGTATCAAATATTAAACAGCTCATTCATGTTCTACTGAAGGCAGTGTGACTGCCCAGCAGCAGCAAACAGGACACCCGAAACAGTTGAAAAATTACAATGAAGTGAAAGTTGGTGTCAACAATCAGTCATCCTGCTAGAGGATCATATTATTGTGGAGCTGCTTGATTTATATAAGACACAGTTGTGTCATACGTCTATTAACGTAACAAGTTCAAGGGGCACGAAGCTGAACTCCTTATAAGACACGGTATGAGAGCAAGTGCACAGGATGACGCACAAACCTCACATGACGTCTTGCGCTTGACTCTGTCAGCACCTGGACCTGCGCAGGAAAAGCATCATGGAAACAGTGTATGTGACAGTGGAACCTGAAATTTGGGTTCACAACCTTGCTGTTATTTTGAGTGGGCAAAGCAAGGCGGTCCGCTTAGATCAGAGCGCAGAGAGATGCCGATGGGCTTAACGGGATGGCCTACTTCCGTTCCCCCTCGGCTGTTAAATGACTGAGTGTGATACCTGACGCTGTGGGAGTGGCCAGGGGCTACAGTTGCTATTCCAGACATCTCTGTGAAGAGCAGCTGCCTCTCCCTCCTCCTCCTCCCCTTCGTCATCCTCAGGGAATGAGAAAACCACAGGAATGCCAGGGGAAGAGGGCAGGTGGTCCTGCCAGGCGTCAGGAAATCACTGTCATAAGACACCTCATGCTTTAATGGCAAAATACAAAGTTCCCCAAATTGGGTAAAAGTCCAATTCTCCCGCATTATAGTATTCATTATACAAATTCACATACTCACTTTGACTCTTCATAACCATGCAGCCGTCACATCGAGTCCGTCCCTCCCTCTACCTGGCCTTTTGTCCCTCTGAAACACACACCTGCCCCGTGGGACCTATAGTAGGGTTTGCTAAGTTTATATTTAGGCATCTTGTGACCATGGGGCGACCAGGAGGCACACATTCTCAGTGTGGGACGGCAGCTGACGAATTCCCATTCACACTCCCATGCACATATGCACCCACAGTCACTTACTCATTCAGTGTGGGAGAGCATGTGAGGCCCGAGGAGCAGCAGCAGGGGCAGAGACAGGTCATGTGGAGTCACCTTCCGACCAGACAGAGCGGATTAATACATTTTAAAAGGCTTGATGGAATAGGAGGGATGGGACTAAGTGGAGAGAAGATAGTGGAAATAAACACACAATTTGCTGAATGCTAAATGTGTAATGTCTAAATGTAACATACTAGCAATATTACGAGTTAAAACAACAGACTCCCTGCACTGCTTTAGATTTTGTTCTGCTACCTGTGTGATAAAACTTAAAGATGGTTTAAAGTTGGGGTAGAAAGAAATCTGAAAAAGGCAAAAAAAAGAGTGAATTTGGAAATGCACCCTCCTGCAGCTCTCCCTTCTCTGTCCTCAGCCCCACCCACCAGACAATCACGGGCATAGCAACCCAGTGTTTGCCATACATCGATGTATGAATCTAATTCTATTGCAGAGTTGCTCACAGCTCATTCACTTTGCATCTCTCTCTTTGTTTCTCTGACCACAAATGAGACAAGGATTAGCTAGCTTACGTTAGCCACCCTACAGTCCCACTTCCTGCTGTTGTGGACTGTTTCGCCTGGAGTAGAGCGGGCAGCAACTCTGGTGACGGACCTTTGGTCAGAGGATGTATTGGATCGAATTTGGTCAGCCCGAACCACCCCAGTGGTGGCCAGCAGCAGTGATGGGTCTAACCAGTGTAATGGCAGCAACAGAAAGTTTGCTGATTTGGTGGGGAGTTGGTGCTGTCCAGTCCCTCAAGGCTGTGGTTTACGCTGGCTGGATTTGGGTTGCTGCAGCCAATGACTGGGGGTCCATCTCTGGAGCTGCTACCAGAGGACATCTTGTGATTTGAGGCTCTAGCTGATGTTAGCTACATGAACTTGAAGCTGCCGTTGTCATCCTTTAGCTTCTGTTAGCAGAAAGCTAAACTATGGACAATATTTCCACTCCATCTCTGAAATGCTTCTCCAGCATTCACACGTTTTGTTTCATCTATTGTCAGACTCTCTCGTAGACTCTCTTTTTGATACGTCCATCTTTCCTTTCTGGGTTGCTTTGCAGTCTAGGCTGGACTAGCAACTTTTTCTGCAAGATTCTCTGCCATTGAATCAGGCTTTCACGGAAGGGAAGTGCATACACATCTGAATTTGTATAACAGCCAATAGGAACGCCCGCCTTCTGTGATTGGCCAAAGTCTCTCGTCACTGGCTAGATTTAC
Source organism: Cephalopholis sonnerati (assembly GCA_019142605.1). Lineage (NCBI taxonomy): Eukaryota > Metazoa > Chordata > Actinopteri > Perciformes > Serranidae > Cephalopholis > Cephalopholis sonnerati. The sequence goes on from JAGQAX010000012.1 coordinate 26,384,427, forward strand.
TAAAGCCTCAACACAGCGCCAAGAGGATGTGCAGACATCTATTTTTTTTTCTCAGAGCACTTCCATTACACTATGCTGAAAATGTGTTACGGGATTCTTACCCAAAGATGGCAAAATAAAATTGCCTACCCCAGCTTTAATTTAATAACATTCAACTGTGCCTAATGTCTGCTTTATATAACACACACTGACATGTAGTGTGTTTTTGTCTTGGCTATATTTTTCCCAGGATTCAATTCTAACATCAATCTGCCGGGGAGGGAAGAATGTGGCTCTGCCCCCACCTCACCATCTCTGCAGCTCCAGGACAAGAACGCCAACAACCACACACATCCTCACTCCCCAAGCCCCGCCCCCGTAGAGAACGGCAACCAGATCTCTAACGGTAACAGCTCAAGTATTATACATGTATACATTTGCACAGATAATTTGAATCTTATTATTCCACATACAGATTGGGGTCATGGGTAATAGGTGAAACAGATTATACATACTAGAGCAAATACAACTGTTGAACTCAACCTGTGGAGTGAAAAAAACATTATTAGTCCAGGTTGAAAACAGTGTGTGTCTTTACAAAGATATGTAAGTGTTATGTTGGTGTGTAGGTGTGCAGCAGGATGAGCAGAGACAAAGTGATGGATAACAGGCTCCATATAGTTCATGTGATTCTAAATAAAGAATAGGCTACTGCTGTAATGTCCTAAAACGTCCTTCAGTGAGACAGACGCCACAGATCGGTGGAGTGAAGAAAGTAATCTGGCAGGCCAGACTAAGCCGTTAACTCCCCTTTTACCCTCTTGCCCATGTCACGACAAGGTCACATAATCACTTAAATTCGTCTTACCTGAAACAACAAGCTTTGCACACACACTGAAGAAGGGGAGGGGGAAAATTTATGACGTTATAACATGACCTGAGAAATAAGGAAGGAAGACCACAGTTATATTTTTTTCAGCTGCAGCCAGAGAGTGATCACAGTATATCCTAAACGCTATTAATCAGAGTGTCTTTTCTTAACATTTCCGTTTGTGTGAGAAAAGCTTTTTCAATCCCTGCTTGTGTTTGAAAGGTAAGTTGTCCTTCAGCCTGTACCTGTCTGTGTGTGGGAGGACTTGCAGTCAGATGTCTATGCCATGTAATGTGCAGCGGTGGAAGAAGTACTCAGATCCATCACTTATCTTAAAGAACTAATACCACACTGTGAAAATACACAAGTAAAAGTCATGCATTGAAAACCTTCCCTAGGTTAGAGCGTGTAAGTAATATCACTTGAAGTATGAAAAGTAAAGGTACTTACAGGGCAGAAAAATGTATGAAATGAAAATTATTTCAGATGTTTTTGGATGAATATTACCACTTTATTAATGTGTAGCATAGCTGTCCTGTGGGAACCATGTAGCTCTAAAAAGTCGACTTTTCTCAGCTCAGAAAAACAGCCCTGTTTCCAGCTTTGTGATGACACATTTTCCAGCTGCTCTAAGAAGACTTTGAAGGTTTATTTAGCTTAATTTTCACAGTACATAAAAGAACACATCATCCCTCAGTTTATTATCACAAGCATTTAAAATGAACACATCTGGCGAAAAGAAAAACTGTAATCTATAAAACAACTCAAGCTGTCAGACAAATGAAGAACAGTAAAAATTACAATATTTGTTGCATGTTGTCGAGAGAAAGAATAAAGGTGCATAAAATGAAAACACTCAAATAAAGAACAAGTACCTCAAAATTGCACTTAAAGGGATACTTCACCCGCAAAATGCCAGTTTATATATCAGTTACTCATAGTCATTCAATTAGTGAAGGAAACTTTGCTCTTCTCACATGCCTCCATGAAAAAGGGAGAACACATTGATTTATGGATTGCTTGGGGACCACATTTAATAACAGCAAGTCTATCAGGAGGGTGGTTGGGGGGTGAATACAGAAACTTAATCAGAGGGAAGCTTTTTGGATCCATCAGCTGGATGCTTAAAGTATCCTGGTCTCAGTGAGGATATAATATTTTTTTTCACAGCCTATGTGTTAAGATAGGTGTGTATATTTATTTATTTTTTCTGGGTATCTTATCCCATGTCACTCTGTGTTTTTTATGACCTTGTTATTTTCTCATTATTGTCTGTTTGTTTAACCTGTCATGCCGTTATATGGGTCACGTGATGGCCTCTGATTGGTTCCTGCCACTGTACAGGTGGGGCCATACTGTGTTGTATGTTTTGAAAGCCCTGACGAAGACCTGCAGTGGCCGAAACATGTTGGCTCTTTTAATTATTTAGCCGCTACAGTACAGTAAAGGCTTTTTAATATTTCCGTCCTTGTTTTTTCTATATTTTACAAGATTTTGATCTACGTTTGTATATTAAGAGCAACCAGTCGTTTCTCTTTTTTTACAGCAAAACTATATCAAAAAATGTGTTTACAAGCTCTCACACAACTTCTGCAGTATAATCCATGTCTCACTGATCCACTCGTGCATTCAGTATTTCACAAACATGCATTTTCACTGAATAAAACTTAAGTATTGGAGTTTTGCTCTTAGTTCAGTTTTAAATAGTTAGAATACGTGTGTGTGAGAAGTACTGCACATACAACTGGATAAATGAGACTTGGATTATACTGCACAAGTTGTGTAGGAGTTTGTAAGCTGATGTTTTGATGAAGTTTTGATGTTAAACATGGTTCCAAATCAATCCATAAATCTATATGTCCACTGTTTTCCGTAGAGGCAAAGTGAAAAACAAAGTTTTCTTCACGAGTTAAGGGTAACACAGCATGACTGCTTTATATACAAATGGTCATTTTGTGGGTGAAATATTCCTTTAATTAACTGTACTTAGTTACTTTACAGCACTGGTAATGCACCTTTGATATTTTTGTATTCAGGGTCGCTGGAGGATGAGAGTCACACCAAGTCAAACTCCTCCACCTCCACCGCTCTGCACAGACACATGGACAGCCATCACACTCAGGTAAACACGGGCACTTAACGGCACAAACTCCCACTAACACACGGACAATGACAACACGAGTGTATCAGGCCTGTATTCTGTTGTGAGTTTGTTGACATTTTGAGTGGACAGGAAAGTGGCCTCCTTTGAACAACATGTATCACTCCTGACATGTGAGCTTTCTCTGGCTCCGTAGACAGGTGTACGGTTACAGGATTGAATTTAATGTCCGGCACACTTGCACACAAGCTCACACACATGCTCTTGTGCGGGAACACACACAGCCTTTGATGTATGCAATTGATAAAACTGATGACGAAGTGGAAAGAGCACAAACTAATGAATGCTTAGATTTTAGAAAGCCTCAATAATTTAAAGATGTAAACATATAGAAGCTTACCAGCTTTATCCTACTCACATGACCACAGCATACAAGACCTCCACAGGGACAGCCAGTCACAACATACACACACAAAGCTGTGCTGTGCCTTCACCTCAGGCAAAACGCTAATAAGATTTGTCTTTTATCAAGAAAGACTGGGGTCAGATTCTCTTTTGACCTGTGCTGTCTTTTGTCTTATCAATCAATCATGCAACTAAAAAAGATCCACCCTTGCCTTGTGATTCATAAAAAGATTTACCACCATGTTATAAATATAATATTACAACAACCATCTGGCCACTAAGTCATAAACCCACTCTGAAGAAGAATCTTGCTGGGCAAATAACTCTATATTAGACTCCTCGCTTCTTACAGTTTCCACTTTAGATAATTTCATCCCATTGGAGTTGAATGGTTACAACCTGACAAGTATTTACTGGGAGAGAAAAGACAAGATCTGGTTACAAATAACACACTCACCCCTCCTGAACAGCTAATGTACACAGGATCAGACTGCTGCCAGAGACGATCCGCTGCTGTTCTAGCCAGCTCTCTTCCCCGCTCTAGATTTATTTTTGCCGGAACAGATTGCATCTCTGAAGCGTGAAATCTATTCATGAATGTCTGTAAATATTTAGTTTAGTTTTTCATGTTTGTTAGTGAGAAGGAGAAAAGTGAGGCAAAAGACGGCCTGTTCAGAACCAGTTTTTGTTTCTGTCGTTAAACATCTGAAAGAGTATAACATTTGATTGCAGCTCATGAATACTGTGTTGACCAGCATTCATTACCCATCTTCTGAGCTGCAGATCAGATCATTATTTTATAATCACGACATCGTCTCGTAAAAAAAAATAAAATAAAAATATTTTAAAAAAACTCTTGTTAAAGCTAGAATTGGTAATTTTATAAGGATAACTTTTTGTCAAATTTGCTGAATTTCATACACACAGTATTACCCTCCTCCACCCTCCTTCTTCTCGTAGTGCTTCTGATGGCATTTGCTAGAATCTACCATGTGTTTTGAAAAACAGCCAATCAGAGCTAAGGGGTCTCTAATGCAACTGTCAATCAGGTCAATCACTGCTCGTGGACTGCAGTCAAACCGTCAAACTCGGCAGTGCTGATGAACGTGAATCAAGATTCTGTAACTGCATTGCCTGTTTCCTTCCTCAAATGTTTTCAGAAACATTTTTTTTATTTTAAATAATTTACTTTATTAATCCCGCAAGGGGAAATTCAGTGTTTTCTCTCACCTCTCCAGCTACCAGTCCACGCTCCATATTTTGGTCCAGTTGGGGATTCGAACCCACCGGGTCCCAAGCCAAGCCACTATGGACTGAGCTACTACCACCCAGTAGTGCACTGTTTAGCTGTAAAATGAGAGTCTGTGACCTGGCCAGTGGACGGTGCTTAGTTTTCACTTGACAGTGTCCATCATGGCGGCTCGGTCACAAACGTTCTCATTTTACAGCTTTAACATACACCAATATGAATCTTGATTCATATTTGATTTGCGCTGCCTTATTTGACAGCTTGACCGCAGTTCACAAGCAGTGTTTGACATGATTGACAGCTTCATTTGAAACACCTCGGTTCTGATTGGTTGTTTTCGTTACTTCTCTGTCTTACGTAGTACTGTCAGAATGTAGTGACAGTTTCAGCAAATAAAACAAAAAAGTTATTTTTATAAAAGTTACCATCTGCAGCTTTAAAAGCAACTTTGTTATAAAAGAGGACTATAATGATATTTAAGATGCAGGGAGGCAACAAAAGGTTGCCACATTCATGCACAGTCACAGCGCATCTGTTGCACATGTAAATGAGCTGTGAATGTGTTTATATGCTTTAGGGGTTTGGGAAAAAATCAATACTGCATAGATTGACAATATTTTGTGCCGCAGTATGGTGTTTTTTTTTGTGGGTGGGGCTTAGCTGGAGGCAAAACAATTCTCCACAGACGTCAGCCAGAGCTAGCTCGCAAGATCTTTTGGCTTGTTTTTGACAATGGAGGAATATGACGCGATGGTGCGGTCAGAAATACTCATTCCAAGTGCCGGAGTGCATTCTGGCACAAACTGGACCATTCGTAAATTCCTATTGTGTTGGTTATCCAGAGCATCGCACTCCTAGAGTGGCAGAGTTCTCTCTCGGCACTCTGTCTGAGGAGACGGAGCAGCAGAGTTTGATAGGATTGCTGAAGGTGGGATGGCTGGCTTTGTGGTTTATTACCATGCCAATTTTACAAAGGAGGACGACACCTGAAGGGTTTCCTCCAGTTTGTTTTGCTATCAAAGCTAACATTAGCTAATGTGCTAAAAAGTTAGCATTATGGAGAAACCCAATATTCCTCTGAATGATAAAAGTTAATACACATAATGTTATTCATCCCTACAACAGGAAATACTTTTCCCCTAACCTGATATGAAGTGTGTGCTGCACAGTTGAGTATTTCTGATGATCGCCTCTATCCAGGCCTTTCATCCTGTTGCATTTAATCCGGTCTTCATTTTTGTTGACGGGCAGTGTCAGCTGGTTTGTGTTCAAATTGAAGTTATGAGCCATGACTTCTACTCTGGCTCCCAATAACACAATAAGATGACATTTTAAGACTACTATGTAGCCTACAGTCCTGTGGTGACGAGTCGTGTTTTTCCTCCAGCTAACAAACTGACGTCATTGTGACGTCAGCCCTAAAAGCTTCAATACTCAGAATGTCGCAAAACATTTCATAATGCAATAAAACTGTATCTTGATAAAGTACTGTGATATTGTCTTATTGTAGGGCCTCTGGTGATTTCCACCCCAAATACGCTTTTAAAACATGTAAAATGCAGGCAAAACAACTCTAAATAATGATATAAATGTGGCTTTGTCTGTGTGTACTCAAATACACACACATGCACAAATATTTTCTCTCTCTATTGTTGCTAAGATCATGTCCACAGGCTGAGCACTGAACCCACTCTAACAGGAAATTAGATTTATTTAAGACACCAGCTGTCATAACAGTGATCGATCTACAGATGTTGCCATTGTAGCCTTTCCTGCGCTGTTGTTTTACCACTTTATTGGTTTCATCTGTAAGTCATTTTAAAGCAACACAGGTTACATACAAGGTGAAAGCCTTGTATAACGGCATCCACATTGTAAATGCTCTCAGAATTCAGTGTCCCTGAATCGTGTCTCCAAGGATGCGGCCGCTTTGTCTCTGTCATAAAAAAAGTTTCCGTACATGAGAACTGATTCAGATTCATCACAGACTGCATTCAATGATGGAGTGTCACTGTCAGTAGTGCATGAAGCACAAGAATGAGCAAAGCACATAGTGTCCCACTTTCAGAGAAGCAAAGGACACACCATTCATGAGACGCTGCCAGTAGAGATGCAAAGGTACTGTGTGTACCCACTTCACAAGCATCAGGTTGACTAAACATCAGGGGTGAACTCACCTGTTTAAAGCCGCTCTCTTACAGCCTTCAAGAAAGTTTGAAGCACATTCCTGCTGCTAATAAATAGTCTAGTTTCCAAGGTCTTTCTCAGAATATGTGAACTGTTGGGCTGCGGAGAAATGACTCTCTTTTTGTCTCTTTCTCTCTCCCTTTGATTCTAATGAGCTTGGCTGTTCCTCTCACTCCCTCCTTTATCTTCCAGAGGGGTCATCTCAACTTTTCTCCGTTCGGTGCGGGGGCTGCCCTCTAAAACAGCGAGGGGGGGGCAAGGGGGTTCACTGGAAGCCCTGTTCACATTTAGGGATGTGGTGAGTGCATGTCAAACCTCGCTGCTCTCCACCCTTAATAGCAGTGTTTTTCATAGACCCAGTGTGAGATCATGACAGTAATGATCCTGATTTTGCAAAAAGAAACAGTCTGAACTACTTAAAAGAATTTTTAGTTTGCTCCTTCGTGGAGAACAGAGGCTGTGGTCATCACGGACTCATTCCAGTTAAAATGAATTCCAACAATAACCAATATTTAAAGCAGGAAGATCACAAAATTCCTAGTGCTTTTGATCCAAAGATTCAAATCTTCTGAAAATGTGGGAGAAAAGTCTTGAAAACCACTGCTTTTCCAGGACATCATGTAGCTTTACCTGCTCCCTTTGTTTACTGTGCTCTTTGTTCTTTTCCTGTGGGGTGCAAAAAGTCTGATCCTAATCAGTGCTGCTGCTGCTTCTTTCCCCTCGCCTTTTTTTTATTCCCTATTTCTGAAAGGAAACTGCAGCTCTTGGAGCCAGCTCTCTGCATCTGTACACCTGCTCGTCATCACTGCTAAAGATGTTCTAATCACACTAAAATCTTTCCGTCTTATATGAGGCCATGAGGACTGTTTGCTGTTCAGTGAGATGATTTTAAAAATCTGTTTTTGTAAGCAAGGAAAATTTGCACACGATCACTCAGCATATACCTGAATAAGTCTTTGAGGTGTTATTATATTATCGTTAATATAATCTGTATACAATATGTGGATGATTTATCTGGTAACAAGTGTTTTTTTCTAATTTAATTCGAATCTACTATAACACTGACTCTCAGTACCTCCATTTGTGTGGATTACTAAAAACATCTTCTAAGGTTAAAGGGAGCACATTTCTTCCGTTTGATTTCTTTTTTATAATATATTCTTTCACTTGAGGAAGATTCGTGACAGCTTGTGAAAGGAAAGTTTACAAGGTTGCAGGTACTGTTTTCAAGATGTACTGCAAAGATTTTCTACATTGTAGTTGAATTTGCTCTTGTTTAAAGCCCAGTTCAGACCAAAGAATCACAACAAGACGAGCTGAAAGAGGAAACTAATGTGCCATTTTGCAACATTCTGACGGTTCAAACAGGTGCAGCTAGATAAGATGGTGTATCATCTCTATGCAACAACTCTCAATAACTCCATTCTGTTTGCAGCATATAATGAGGATAGTGATAGTGAGATTCTGGCCACAGGTGCATTTGTAGTAGTGATGAAACGGTGAAAAAATAAAACGAGTATCAGATGGACTGTATTCATGATAAATACGCCACAATAGTATTACAAACCAGCACCAGTTAATCAGTCAACTGTCCAACACTGGCACACCGTGAGGACACAAACATGCTCGGTGGGGACGGCACCTGACGGTCCGTGGTCATTTTGACTTGACCAGCGGACTTCACTACAAGCTGATTGGTTGTAGAAACAGGCAACCAGCCTTACATTCTAAAACCAGCCATCTGCGATTTGACCAGCGGAGTTGCAGGTGACACCATCAGCCGCCTTGAGTCAAGCTCAAAGCAGCCAGTTCACACTGCTGCAACAGTTTCGTCTCGTCATGAATCATTGGTCTGAACTGCTCTTAAAATGTCCATGGAAAACGCAGCCTATTGGACATTGGAAAAAAATTCTATATTGTGCATTCCTCAACCCGAGAAGTGATCAGTGTTAAGTAAGTGCATCTTGTAGTGGACAGTAGGAGTCCTTGTTTCCTTTGACGTTGTTCTTGCATTAGCATATGCTGATGCACATGCAAATGAGCATGCATACCAACACTGATACACATGGATTTAACCGCTAACACACACTCAAACGTCTTTGCAACAAAGGAGAGCTGCAGTTTTTATTGCTTCTTATTCATCTGCTGGTATTTTAAGTTGCTGAATCCATCACATGACGCCCTTTTTGTACCTCTCTAAAAGTCTTTTTTCAGATGCTTTGTTGTCACTGGTGTTACATGTTACTAAGTTGTATAACCTCAGAAGTCACTCCAGAGCCTCATGTGTCTGACGCTGTCTCTGTACAAGAACTGGTCTGTCAAAGTGTGACTTCTCACTGTTTGACACTTTTATCTTGGTTCCTCACTTGACTGATCTGGTGTGTTGTCCGGAACAGGTTCATTACCATGAGTTCATTCAAGAGATGGGAACAACTCCGTGACCCAGAATGCCTTTCAATTAGCTGCATTCCAGACCGTGTTTATGTAGGATTAGCAGATCTAATGGGATAAATGAAAAGGAAAGGATGAAGGAAGAAGAGGGGGACGGATAACTCAGTCAGGAATGAATGGACTGGCTTGTTTTGGTTCCTGTAGTTAGTAGTCAACAGCAGTCTAGACTAATAGAAAGAATAGGCGGACTGTCTGTTTTGCCAACTAAATGATTGGATGGTACAGAGATTAATATTCTTTGTTGTTCCCTCCAGACAAAGTGTAGGCACAAGTAATGACGTTCAAAGTGGGAGAAGGATTGCGCCACATGTTTGCTATTCAGAATAACAGCCCTTAAAGGATGAGGAGGACAGGCAGAGACAGAGAGCCTTGGTGTCTCTGCATGAATCCCCCCATGTTTGGCAGGGTTAAAGCGAATGAGTGAATAAAGGTATCGTGCTAGTTTCTCTGAAATCCTCACATAACCTAACTCATCAGGTGAAATTTCCAGTAAGGAGCCCACACATAGTTCATCAGCGGCCACCTCTAATCAGTCCCCCTGTTTTGCCACCCACTGCTTTCTGTCCTCCCATCACCCTGTCGGAGTAGAGCTCATTAGTGACCTCTCTCTTTTAGCGTCTTTGAAAAAGATTTGGAACAGGTATTGAGTTTTTTGATGTTGTAATGATTAAAACTATAGCACCTTGTTTGATAGAAGCACAAAGTAACAGTGTTTTTCCACTTGCAGACTTTAGTTTTAGGGGACGCCCAGGTACATTAAAGACCACTTAAGTATCTCTGGTGCCCCAATTTAGATTTTTTAATTTTTATTTTTATATTTTACCTGACTGAGAGAGCAACACCACTGATTAACTAATGAACATTCTCTCTCTTCCTTACGCGTTTGTTTTGCGACCACACCTGAGGTGGAAATGCTCCATACCAATCAATCAATCAGTTAGACTTTATATGTGCAGTACTTTTCACAAAACAAAACTGTAACACAAAGTGCTTCAACCTGTATCCCTTTGAGACCCTGTGATGAAAAGGGCACTATAAATAAAATGTATTATTATCATTATTATTATTATTATTTATATGAAATTAATAGAATTATTCCGTAAATCTAAATATAGTGTTAAAGGTCACACCCCTTTTCTGTTGTTTGTCACATGAAGTAGACCATTTTTGTACCCTTTCTGCTGGCTACCGCCTCATGTATATTTCATTCCTGTGGTAAACACTGTTGTAAAATTATATTATGTGCTGAGGGTGTGTATGTGATTTACACAGCATTTGAAAGGATGAATCAAAAAAAGCATACAAACATAAATACTGTAGGTGTTTGGCAGGAGATTGTGTATGTTTTCTGAGGAGAGGTTTAGAGGTTATTGTCACACTCTGTGGCTTCAGGACATCCAGCCTGTGAGTGACCACTACTCATCCTACATTACCATATTATTACCATAACATTACCAATCCATTAACATGTTGATTTGGACATTGGCTCCTTCCCCCATGTCCGTGTGACGCCCTGTGAGATGTGGTTAAATTTCAGATGATTTAGGGTGTTTCAGCGGAGGAATGGAGTCTGGCTTTCCTCAAGAAGAACATGTTTATGAAAATGTTAAATCATTTTTATGTTATTTGATACCACTCAGATGACATTAAGGAACACAAGTGGGTGTTTAAATAACCCTGCGTTTAAAAACAAGCAAGGGCTGCATTGGTGGAGGTAAGGGTACTGATGAGACGACAAAATGAAGTCCAGAGATTTTAGTCTGAGTAACACATGCATGGGTTTAAACTCTTAAAGGGGAGCTTTTTTGCCTTATCATCCGTCATATAAGTAGGCTAATATTACAGTGAGGGATGTTCATATTAAGTGTTGCCAAAGTGTCAACAGTAAGGTAAGTGTATGTAAAATTAACCCCTGTGAGCAAAAACATCAAGCTCCAGACCATTCTGAATACCCCGTTTTCAACATTTTTTTCTTCTCTGGCAAGAAGCTGATGTCAGATTGTGACATATTTCTTTATATGATTGACTGCTCCAAGCATGTTTACAGCAAATTTCTCCCCAATTTCAGATCATATTTCTATTGGAATATGTCTGTTTGTGTTCAAAGGCTCAGTTTTTAGTGATTCTTTTACAATAGAAAGTGCTGCTGTTCACTGTTAGAGTGATTCCTGAAAGATACCAAAGACCCGCAGATGTTGACCAATCAGAGCAGACTGGACTTTTTCAGGAGCGGTTCTTAAAGAGACAGGCGCTAAAACAGAACGTTTCAGGTAGAGGATGAATATAAGTGTTCCAGTACAGACAGTATGAGGAAACTAAAAGCTTTTTTCACTATTAAAACATGTAAACATGTTCTGGTAGAAACTTAAAATGCAAGTATGAATCTGGAAATGAGCATAAGAGATGAAGTCACATCGTGGTCTGTAAAAAGTTGAGCCGGGTTCAGCCTTGCATTGGCATCCCCACCATTAAAATAAAGGGGACAGTGTTGTTCTCTCACTAAACACAGATTAATTCTTTCAACTCAAACTTCTTCAGAGGTCATCACTTGAAAGATTTTTATTTGAAACACTTGTAAATTGTGAAGTTCTGGTGTGGGACAGCCTTTAATGGATTGTTTCCATTTAAAAAATCTTAATGTTACAGCATACAGTTCAATGAATCCTAACTTTAAGGCAACACTTTGGGGAAGAACCTGTCCAGATTTAAATTAATATTGCCTCTGTGCATACAGTGAGGTCCTTTAAGAAGTGCTTTTCTGACTTTGGTGTGGAAGAACTTGACTGGCCTGACGAAAGCTCTTGTAGCTGAATGAGAATGAATCTCTGCAGCCAGGTTCCAAGACGCTGTTATAGCAGCATAATATTGTCTGGAAACTAGATGTTCAACACACGTAAGTGTTATGTTCAAGTGTACACATACTTACCATTGGATAAAGTTTAAAGAACAAATTAATTTAATTTTCAAAAGCAGCTATACCATCTGACCTTGACACTCTGAAGATGAGTATTCAAATTATTCTTCTTTTCAGGTATCAAAACCACAAACTATAAATCTCTTTAAGAGTTCTTCTCTCACAATTATTGGATTGTCAGAACTGTATCTGTTCATTGCGTTGAGTTTGTGTGTGTGTGTGCGTGCGTGCGCACACGTGTGTGTGTGTGTCCATGTACAGTCATGCATTGCAGAAGGACACGGTGTTCCTACTTGTCTACTGTTCCAGTAGCTGGTGTTCCTGGCTGGCGCCAGTGCAGAGAATAGCCTGGCAGGGAGGTGTAAATTATGGATTAGGTCGCTAAGTATTGTGCTCGTGCAGGCAATCAATGTCTATGTGTATCTGAGTGCGTGTGCATATGGACACTCACAGGTGTGCGGTTCTCAAGATATGTGCATGTGATCCCGGCTATGTGTGTGTGTGTCAAAGTATGCTATGTGTGCAATGTGCATTTAATGGTGTGTGTGTGCGTGCGTGCGTGTGTGTGCCTGTGGCTATGTGGCAGTGTCTGTGTGGAATGCATCACTAAATGTACTGTATGCTTGGCAATATGCAGAGAAAATGTTGCATTATATGTACCGCTAACTTGATTTAGCTCACAGCTTCAGCTCCAGCAGAGATGAAAAGCGGGGGAGGAGGTAGAGGGAGCGACTGTTGCAGGAAACGAATCATGGAGGAAAACGACATTAAACCAAGTTTTAATCTGTTTTATGAGAATGTTAAAAGATGGGGCTGACCATATATTCTCTACAGTAGATTTATTTAATCAATAAATCCTGTGAAAAGACAAAAACCAACAATGAATTGATCCTATTAACAAGCCAAAGCCTGATAAAGCTCATTCCTCTGAGCCTTAAAGTTCCAATATTGTCCAGAAACTATTAAAAACACATCAGTGAGTCACACGTTTACATTCGATGATATGTTACTTCATTAAGATCAACACGGGCACTTCAGCTTATTTTGACTCAGTCCCACATACGCAGTCATGTTACCGTAAATACTCACCAGTGCAACAAATGTGTATTAATCCACAGATGGAAATAGTCCCAGACAAATGTAAGAAATATTTCTGAGGCGTGTTTCAAGATTTGCATCTTTAGTAGAATCACTGGGCTTGGGGCTGAGTGCTTTGGCAGGGTAGGGAGGTCAGAAAGCTCTGTGAGACAAAACAACACATTTTTGCTTTTAGGCTACACCCACACTAATATGTTTTAGTTTTAAGATGCGTAACTATAGCTACGTCCACACTACACCAGCATTTTGGAGCCCAAAAACGGAGAGCAGTTTTAGTTTGAAAACTCTGAGGTTGTGTTTTAGTCTGGACGGCAGAGACTTTTGAAAACAATGACGCAGACACCCACAGTTTTTCCCGATTGGGTCTCGTCAGTCACGACTGATTGAAGCAAAATATTATGATGATATAGCCAGGTCTAGATACCTTTCTGTGTTTTTATCCCTCTTGTGTCGGTATTATTTTCCCATTTTCTTTCCCCCCAGGGGATAGATATCGCAAATGCATCTAGTACTGCTCTAATATGTATATGCTTTGCAACCACTTCCAGTCTTTCACCGCCTTAACCACCTTATGTGTGACTTCGAATAACAATGCCGTGTTGGCAACAGCCCAGGGTGACCGGATCCGAACTCACCAGATGTGGGACAAAGACTACATTTGTGTGGGACAATATGGGATACCAATGCATCGAGATGTCTAAAATAACTGCCCCTCAGCTTATAACATTATTATGCTTTGCACATTCAGGCACAAGCCTCCTTCTGAGCAACATGTTTTTTTGTAAGTCTCGCATTGTGTGTGTCGTTTCACATCGAATTCACCTCCGTGTGAAACAGAAAAATGACTCAGGCAAACTTCACAAAAAATCTCTCAGACTGGCCTTGCACTGGTTTCACCCACGGATAGAGAGTTTCCCAGTCTTTGTTGTAGCTGCGTTTCCTTTTCTTAGCCTTAGTACGGGTCGTTGTTTCCTCCCTTTCCTCCATGTTTCGCTGTTTTGCGTTAGTCTATTGTTTGTGGGCGCGCCCTTAAAGTGAGGTATTCCGCGACCCAGTTTGATTGACATGAACAAACAGCCCGCCCCGCCCCCTGATGACAGCACTCACTGCTTTTTCCACACAGCCATTCATCAGATTATAAAACACGCATTTCAAAACTGAAACCTGACTGTCAATAGCAATGCTGGACACCATCTCAATTTGCGGGACATGTGAAAAGCATCTGGTCACCCCACAACAGCCTGGGCAAAGAAATTTCTGGTCTTACATTTTGCCATCTTTGTAGCGTTTCCTACGACTATACAACCAACCGCAGAGTAGACGATCTGCTTCCTGTTTACATCAGCACACTCATGTCCAGTGTAGTATGGACGGAGATTAATATTGAAATGGTGCTAAAACACTTGAGTGTACGGAGATCGTTTTAAAATGACAACACATCAGTGTGTATGTGGCCGTAGTGTTTTCATAGGATATCTTGAGGAATCTGCAGTATAGTTTTGCCAGTCTTATCCTTAAGATCTCATCTCTGAACACGAGGGAACAGTTTTCTGCGCTTCAACGGTCCATTCACTGCCATCACTACAACCTCCAGCTTCGATTCTGATCTTTATGTTTGGGGCCCCTGTTGCTGGTGTCACTTTCTCAGGCAGATTGGAATCCCTGTCTGATTGATTTACCCAGGTATTTGCTGGCAGATGAATGATGATGTGCTTTACACAGAATGATGTGCCTGTGTGCACCTTTCTGTATTTTTTTTGACCTGAGTATTTGAAAGAACACGTGCTGCTCGATGCGCTCGCTGCACAAGGCCCCCCTACTGTTATTCACAAGATTGTCCTCGAGGTGAGGTAAAGAGATCCCTCAGACAGAATATGGAAATGAGAGGCAGTTTAAGCTGTCAGGCGTAGAAGGGATTCCCCCCACTGCTTCCCTGCGTATCAACTGTGCCATGAGATGGCTCGGTGCCAGCGCCAGATTCATCTCTGTGTTGTTTATTAGAATGATTCATGAGAAAAACTGTCCTACTTTAAGGACAGGAGCCCAGCGCTGTAATCACCGCCTCTCTCAAGATGATGGATCAGACAAAACTGTCCTATTTTTCTTGCACTGTAGGTGGTAATCTCTGATGGAGACATGATTAGAAGATATTTTAAACCTCTTGGGTCCACTGTAGGATACGTTTGGAGTGACAATTAAAAAAAAAAAATCATTATATAAAACCACTGCTTGTCATTCATGCTCGCCTCCAGTCACAGCCTGGTCATTTCAGCTTCCTGTCATCTACTTGTTAATCCATTCAGGAGAATTTAGTGTATGATTTGAATGTAAACTCTGTTCTCCCCTCCCCCGTCTGCACTCCAGGTGTTCCAGCGGTTACGTCTGTCCAACGGGGATGAGAGTGCCGCCCTTGGGGAGCTTCTGCGATGGCGGCGAGCGCAGTGTGAGGGGCGGGGTGACTGGAAGCACCGTCCGCCTCAGTCCCCACCTCTGCCCCCCACGCTGCTCTGGACCAACAGGAAGGCCTCTCCATGACAGAGGTTGTGTGATGCAGTCACATGTATTGGCTATGAAGTTCCTCCCTCTCGTGCTCTTTTGTTTTTTGTTTTTTTTTTAATGTGGACCAAGTAACCTCAGTGCCCAGGGGCTAGGTTGAAGCTCCAAGCCCCAAAGCGTGAGCCTCGTCCCTGGGCTGAAGGTCCTGCCTGTGCGCCTTTGACCTCGACTGTGGGAGAATTCCCTGCCCTGTATGATAGAAGCTCAGCACTCTGTAACAAGTTTTATCTATATAAAAGTGATGGAATTCAGACACAGTAGAGGTCCACGAGGAACGTTTTTTTGCGATCAAAGATTTTATGAAGAAAAGGAAAGTGAGATTATTATTTATTTTTAGTTCTGAGACAAAATGTATGATGTCCATCAATCAGAGGCTGGCAGTGTTTCCATAGTAGTCAGATATTAACGGCCCTTTTAGTCTGTCCATATACTAGCCTATCATGTTGTTCTGCTGCACACAAAGGAGCTCCACCCCAAAACATGGTGCTGATTATACTTGACGTGCTGCCCTGTGATGTTCCCATGAATGCTTGCGTGTGCGCCCCTGAGTGTCAGACCTCTCTGAAGTTTACAAGTCAACCGACGCCTTCCTACAACCTCCAGTTTTTAGCATCAGTGTACTGGCTTTGACATGGGACCTTTTCAGGTACAGCTCTCACTTAGCCTCTCACGGTTGGGCTCTAAGTGCTACTGCGGCCCTGGCAACGAGCAACCAGGGGTCAGGGTAACCTCAGTAATATCCCAAGGTGCACTTCTCTTCCCCATTGTTACCACCAGCCTTTGAGGGACAAAAACCTCTGGCCAAAATGCAAACTACTGCACTAACCTTTACAAGGAAAAGAGGATCCAACAGAAAAGAAGCGAGCGTTGGTTTAAGGTTTAAAGGTAAAGCTAAAATAACATAGCTTTAGTTGACAGGATTATAGTTCATGTTGTGAACATGAAACTCCGTGCCAAAGTGACACAACTTGTGAAAGATACGTCTAAACTAACAAGCATAGTTATAAAAACTGATGTATACAGTAGTCCCCTATACTCATATGTACAGATCGACATAAATGACCAAATCATAGCTGTTACTGTGATTCAGTGGTGATTTAACGGACCATTTCTCAATAGATCAGAAGAACATGGTGAAAAGAAGAAAAAAAAAAAAGAGGTCTACACTTGAAAAGTAGCGACTTAACTCTCATTGTGTCTCATCAACACCTGAACAGTTTGACGTGTTCGGTGTTGTTCAGGAGACTGTGCAGAGCTCAGGAACTCACGCACAGATGAACTCAATTATTGTACAGATTCCTCCACCGTGGGTGCGTCCGCACAGACTCCCGTCACCTTTCCACGTCCTCCCTTCATCTCCTTTTCCCCTTTTGACCCAAACAAACAGACCCCCTCCTCTCCCTCCTCTTGGTCTCTGACCCCTCCCCCCACCTTCCTAATGGATCAAACCGGCTCTACGGGTGTTTCCATGGTAACCGCTTTGTAAATAGTGACCAGTGTTGTATGTTTTATCTTTTACTATAGCAGAGAAGCACAGAACTTGAATAGAAAGACGAGAAAGAGATGAGATAATACTGTCTATGATGGTGAAACTGAGATTTAAGAATGTCTTGGGTTAGATGCAATGAGGTAAAGAGAAGAGGTTTATTTTAAAATGTGAATATCTTTTTTTCAGAATGATTGTCTATGGCTATGAAATTCTTTATACTCTATTTAATATTATTTGTTTTGTCCCCTCTTGACCCCGTTGTTCTGTTCCTATGATGCAAGGCAGATGTTTTTCATTGTATATGGATGTTTTATTGCACAATGTTTATGTGGTGTCGTGTTGACTTCTGTAATGGGCTGGGTGTGTCTCGACAAGCTGTTTGATCTACGGAGATTGGTCCGGATTGTTAGAGCCACAAAGTATCAATAGCTCTAATTGATTTCTCATTCCCACTGATCACCCACAATGTGTCTGATTGATTCAGCCTTACGAATTAGCAGCACCATCACAGGATCAATCCCAGCTGCTGTCAGTGCGCGAAGGTGCACGAATATTCAAGAGGAATTAAAGGAGATCGCTGATATTTACAACAAGAGACGGCAGATCAGCTGAGCTGCATTTTTTTGACTGACTGTATGACTGAATGTATAAATGCAAAGTTTTCTTTCACTGCCTGAAACCCTGTGTATCTTATTACTGGAACATGCGCCTGTATCTAAACAGTGTACCTGACTGCTTAATGTGATTATCGTCTTCAGAAGTTATGTATGCACTCCTTTTTTTTTTTCAGAGCAAGTTAATAACGATGCAGCATTTCTGATAAGCTATTGATTTGCTCCATGATTCACACCTTTGTGTGCTGCGATTGGGGTTGCATGAGTAGCACTGCAATGCAGAACTGTGTCAAACATTTTCATCATAGTATGGTTCAGCTCATTTACACGAGGATTTAAACGTATCTGTGATCAAACAAAAGAACCAAGATCAAGCTACTAAACCTTGCCAATGCCAATGAAAGAGAATTTATAGCCTCTGTATTGGTCCTTCGTTATGATCAGGGTTCTGGTTAATCATGTGCGTTATGGTTTGTGTATAATCATGTTCAATGAAATCATGAAATGAGGAGATGATTAGTTTTTTTTATTGTCTTTTAAAGCATATCAGTGCTTTTTACCTTGCATGACCACATGTTGGGCCTGGCCCTTTATAACGTGCTCATGCTGAAAAGATTAAAAAAAAAAGTTGTCTAATGTGAAGAACTGCTTCCCACTGCACTGTGAATCACTGCACTGTCCCCTGTCTCCCATCGAAACACTCGCCACACATTGACATCCACCTCTAACTGAACCGATCCGCGCACACATCGGCTCCATCACATACAATCCCTGATGACCTCGCTCAGTCCGTCGTAAGCATTACCAAACTCTGGCAGCCAGGTTACGGCCAGTCATTGTTGTTTGTCAGGAATCTAAAAATCCTCTGCTCTGAGATCAGCTCTCTGGTGCTACAGCCAGTGCAGAATGGCCATTTTATTGTCCCCAGTCCATGTATAGTTGTCCGGAGAGACACAATATTTTAGCACCTAAACAGGGGTATGTCACTGCCTTTCATAGTGTTGTTTTTTTTATTGTAGTCTTTCTTTTGTACATGACATACAGTATATTTTAACCTGCATACATATGTGTTTGTGAAAAGAAAAAAGATTGTATGTGATATTTCATAATTATTATGTTCCCAATGTTTTATAAGTACTGTACCTGTACAGCAATAAAGCACAATTGTGTCAATGCCAGTCTTAATGTATGTGTGTGTGCACGTATGACAATAGAGTGCCCCAGGGATGATGTATTCCTGTAGGACAATGCAAAAATCAGCGTTACTCTGGTTCTCCTGACAAAAAGCAGTATGGGGTTTTTCCACTGGATTTTGAATTATTGCCTAAAAAAAAAAATCTGTGACAAACATTTATGATGCTTACACATTTTGTTCAGCAAGATAATCTTCAAAACACTAATATTAGGCTATAAACGAACTACACTACATTCACATGACGTAACGTCACCACCATAAGAAGACAGTGAAGCAAAGTAAAATGCTAACTCAGTTCCTGGGGCACTCTTTGGGACATGTCAATTCCAGGACCCAGATGTAGTAATGAAAATCTTACATCAATATGACATGAGAAAGACACTGGACTCTTATGGACAGACACTACATTTTGGTTGGAATGAAAAAATCCAGTTGACTTTAGAATTTCATGTTGTGTGGACGTTAATTATGACGTTTTGCAGTTGGGTGCTGGTGTCCATACCTAACTACTAAATGTCATTATCCTACATCAAGGTGACGTTGGCATGAGACATTTGGTCGTTCAGTTTTGCTTAAAACCAACAAAATCTCAGTGTCATCTGTCATCAGTATTGTATTGTATGTCATATTAATGTTGGCATTAGACGTTGTCCTGACACTGAATTTGCACAACCTAAATTAAACCAATTATCAGCGTCTGACGACATTGGTTATCTGCTCATCTCTGTTTGAGGCTACATTAGCTACTAGTATAACACACCTGAATCTCCAATCGAATAGTCTATGGTTGAGTTGCATTGTGGGTAATACAGGTATATCTCCAGTTATGCTTCTATGTTGACGACAGCCTTCGCCAAAGGCATTATGTTTTGAAGTCGTTCGAACCTCATCAAACACATTTTGGAGCCATAACTCAAGAATTCATGTGTTAGTTATGACAACATTTCAAACAAATGTCCAACAGAATAAAATGATGTAGTGATGACAATTTTATGTCCAAAA
Organism: Cephalopholis sonnerati; assembly: GCA_019142605.1. NCBI lineage: Eukaryota > Metazoa > Chordata > Actinopteri > Perciformes > Serranidae > Cephalopholis > Cephalopholis sonnerati. Next base: position 26,404,538 of record JAGQAX010000012.1, read on the forward strand.
AGTCAAACGTTAACTTCACTATGACATCATAACACTCTGTAAAAACACCTCTCTAGCCATTACTCAATGTCAAAACAAAGGAACAGAGGGTCAGACAGTTGGTCAGCTACTGAATTCATGACACTAATCTTGGGCGTCTGCCTCAACACTGTGTTTTGAAAAATTTGAAGGGTTGAAGATGAGTATGACGCATCGAAATGTGTAGCTTCTGTGTGTGTCACTTTAAGTATCTTTGTATTTGTATAAGTATAAAATCCTACAAGTGAAGACTGGCATCTGCTGAGCAACATCATCACAGACATAAATGTTTTACAACATAGCGAGAGGCAGATTAAAATGATGGAAAGCAGCAGCACAAATGCTACGTGTAAATCCTCCCTTACATTCAGTGGTAATTAACGATGAAGACAGTTTTGGTTTCATTTGTTCACCTTTTAGATACCTGTCTATCAGATTTCTGCATAGCTAGATACAACTAGAAAGAAGTGATGAAGGAAATCGTGTAATTTCAGTGACGCGAACCTTTAAGAGGTTTAATATGTTTTCAGGGCCTAATATCGATGTCAGTGTGGAGTGACATTTCTCAGGATGAAGAGGCTGCCCCTCCAGCTATTTACTAACCTGCGGTGGTTTCTTTTCAGAATCAGGTCAAGACAAGCACAAGTCATGTCAGCTGGAACAATTGAACAGTGTCTTCCCACATTAATAATCTGCTGTAGTAATTTAGAGGAATGTTTCCCCCGAGCAGTCGTCACTGTTTGACTTTGTTAGGTCATCAACTTAAGAATACTGATAGACATGTTAATATTAAAGTAAGGAGGAAAGGTGAGAATATGGTTGAACTTTCTCATGAAACTGCAAGTGCCAAGTTTTTTTTCAATTTCAGATTCACTGTGTTGACCGTGACACCAGAGATCAGCGCGCCCGGGGGCCCTGCCCCTGCCTGCCGCCTGGCACACAATGCACCGAACCCTGATTCCTGTCCCTGCAGGTGGTGTGCCCACAGGGCGATGGCTCCATGTTATTTATTCAGGCCCGGCCACCAGATGCTTGCTGGCGAGCTCCCCCTCCAATTCTAGCTCCAGGGCAGTGCCCTGATGTCCCCGTACTGGGCGAGGAGCTCAAAGTCCAAATGAATGGTTTCGTCAAGGTCTTCTTGAGATAGTTACTGCCTCAAGCAAGGGAGTTCAAGTATCTCTGGGTCTTGTTCACAAATGAGGGTAGAATGGAGCGTGAGATGGATTGGCGGTTTGGTACGGCATCTGTAGTGATGCAGGCACCCGGCTGGAAAGTCGTGGTGAAGAGGGAGCTGAGCCGGAGTGCAAAGCTTTCGATTTACGGGTCTGTCTTCGTCCCAACCCTCACCTATGGTCATGAGCTCTGGGTAATGACCAAAAGAATGACATCGCAGATACAAGCGGCCAAAATGAGTTTCCTCCATGGTGTGGCTGGGCTCAGCCTTAGAGATAGGGTGAGGAGCTCAGACATCTGGAGGGAGCTCGGAGTAGAGCCGCTGCCCCTTTGCGGCAAAAGAGGTCAGTTGAGGTAATTACAGCATCTGATCAGGGTGCCTCCCATTAGAGGTGTTGTGGGCCCGTCCCACTGGTAGGAGGCCCCGGGCAGACCCAGGACACACTGGAGGGATTATATAGCTCATCTGGCCTGCATGCCTTGCCCCCAAGGAGAAGCTGGAAAGCGTTGCTGGGGAGAGGGACGTCTGGGTGCTTTGCTTGGCCTGATGAAAATGGATTTATGGATGGCTGTGTTACAAAATAAACAGCATATAATACCGACAAATTAAAGCATTGCACCAGCAAGAATGAAGAGCAACATTTGGCTTATGTGATTATAATGACAAATAGGTGGTTTAAATAATATTTTGGGAACTACTGTTATGATACAGCTTGCATGCATTCTTAACATTTAAACAAAATGTGATCATCGTCTGGTGCTTCAATTACAGTTCGTCTCATTTCATCAGGATCTCCATGTCATGCCTCCCTGAATTAAAAAGTTTAAACATCTTCCTTAACAGACTGTAAGTCTACTTTTAGGGTATAATCAAGGAACTTTAGCTGAAGGTCCTCCAGTATATTTTTTCATACAATACCATATTCTTGCAACATAACTGCCATGACTAGGCTTTCAAAGATAAGTGATCTCATACTATCAACAAACAGCTTGTGCAGCTGCTCAACCTTAAGTGAACTCCTAAGACTCCTTAGGACACCCAGATATTAAAAACACTGAACAAAGCGTAGCCCCTCTCCGTGACAAACATACATTCACCCATGTGAACTTATCCATCAGCACACTGATCGTAGGCACTAGAGGAGCTCAGCAAGTGTGAATATTTGCTACTAATAACATCAGTACACGTTTGAAAGCATGTGCCTCAGGCTGCAGCAGTAAAAACTGGTTGGGTAATACAGTGAGGGAGATTCACTGGGTGCAATTTGTTCTGTACAAGCTCAAAAACATATCAAAATAAATATTTAGGGTACACTGCACACACCCAAGAATCACAGATGAACCGATGACACTGCACAGCTCTAGCAGATACCTGCTTTATGTATGTGGATGAATATATGGATGAGTGAAGTGCTGCAGGGAGAAACAATCTCATCCAGTCTAGTTACCATCACAGAGGTTATGTTGTTCTTTTTTTTTTTTTTTAATTGTATATACTTTATTCATCCCGCAAGGGGAAATTCCAAGTTTTCCTGCATTATTTGATCCAGCATGTATCTATCTCTATGTGCCACACCTGTCTCCAACTTATTTTTACTACTACTACTATCACTTCTACTTTTTCACCATTTTAATGTTTTTTTATTAAAACTACACCTCCCAGGGACTCGTTTATTTTTCGCCAGAGTCAGTGTATAATTCTGGGAGAAGGAAAACGTAATCCCCTCTTGCCGTTGGCATGAGTCTGCAGTCAGAGCTGGGGGTCGTTAGTCTAATGTGTTGGCACCTGCAAGGTGTCCCTCAGGGTTGTTTTAACATGTGCTTCTTCCTGGTTGCTCTCCTGAGCTGCACATCCTCTAGCTTGCTTTGGTTTCATTAGCAGTCATCTCCCACCTTTGCCCTGCTTGCACTACAGTACAGCTACCTATCGAATCTTGTGTTTACTTCTTTTGTAAGACACTGTTTGTTTAGGTCGAATAAAAATGCATTTGAACCTTTGCAGCATGATGATAATGTATAACCACATATCAACATATATGTTGTGTGTCCCATCACAGTACAGTGTGGTTTCCTTTCCTTGACCAGTTTTTGCTGATCTTGACTTTGCCTTAATTTAAATTTTTCACAATATATCTTTGTTGAAACCCCTAATATCATCAGAATTAAGGTATAAAAAAAATTGCAAGATAGCCATCACTGTGTGTATTTGGGTGAACATTTTCTGTAATGCAAATAACAAATTTAAAAGACTGTGGTGAAGGTATGTGAGTATTCTCTCACTGCTCATCTGCATTGTATCGTTATACAATACTCACAATGCTTCCATTTATTTCCATCTATTTATTGATGTATTTAAAAAAAAAAAAAAAAAATCCCCCTTAAAAGTGTTGACACAGGCACAGTGATGGCGTGCCCTTACATGTGTTGACCATTAATCTAAATCCAAACCACCACCACCACCATCTAATTCATCCCCACCACTATGGCAAAGGGGCCACTCTGTCATTCCGTCTGGGTTGAAAAGGTCCGCCATTACACAGAGGGAGGAGGTAAATGGCCAAGAGGTAATTTGGACCAAGCTGCCCCCTGATGCTACACCAATAAGGCCTGAATCAAACACACATCCCCATCCCCTCAGCCCTCCATTAAGGGCACTAACTGTGGTCACCTTTGCCATACATCCTCAGTTTCTCCTGCTTCTCTTTGGTCTCCATCACTCCCTCAGGGCCACTTTAGGGAGCAGTTTGCACCCAGGTGTGTACTGTGACTATATAAACAGTATTTGTGTTTGGCTGAAGGGTGAACGGTCAAGAAGAAAGCTGGAGAAGATGGTGGCTGGGCTGACAGCCAGACACCTTTCAGTATAATAGCAGCAGAGCACCTTTCCTTGAACTGGCCATTTACTAAACCCCTCCCCCAAACACTTGCCAATCATTCCTTAGCAACCGTTACTAGGCATAGACGGCCAAGCTTTGGATCTATGATGTGTGAACTGACTAAACAGGGTATTTATTTGCTCTAACAGAAGCTGTAAACATTAGCATGCCTGGCTAACTATTGAGGCAAAGAGTTAGCATAACATTTTAGGGTATGTAGACTATAATGTGTAAATATATAATGTGTAAACTGGGATGTGCTGGAATGGTAAGCTTCGCAGGCATGGCAACGGTATGTGTGATTTTAGATATCATGCTGGCATCCTGGAAGCAAAAGAGGAGTGACAGGCATGATGCGTAACACAGCTGTGTCGTGCTCTTATGTGACATATAAAATACACGTACACAGCGCTTTCTAAATAATAACAATTGACAACATGGCGTCAACATTTACTGCAGTGGCCGTTTCAACATACCACAGTTCCAAGGCCGCTAACTTAGTATGGTGTCTCGGTTTTGACGCGTGTTTCAGTTCCTTTTGTGGAGATCTACAGTGCTCACATGAGGCAGGACAAAAGTTTAACAAGGTTTATTAAGAATACAAAAAAGAAAAGCAAATGGACAGGCCAATTTCTTCCAAAATTACATCTTGTATGGTACACTACCGACTCGATGTCCTATTTCTATAAATTCTGACATATCTATTTTACTATTTTACTACGGTCAAAAAGTTAATACGCAGGGTAAGGAGCTCCCACTCATGATTGTCTCCCCAGTTTGCAGACTTTTTCAGCTGCTGTTCTTCTTCTCTGAGTCAGCTGCTAACTGCTAGCTAGCTGCTTTTTAAATCTCCCATGGCAAGATTGCACACATTAAAACATCACACCTGACCCTGCATGTTCCTGTCCTGCGGGCTGTCCCTTTACAAAGATGTCGATTTCCCGCTGTTCCTGCAGGCTGCAAAGCGCGATAAATCTGTCCCCCCATTACGTGATTGTACCTTATATAAGGAACGGTGAGGTGGAAAAATGGCGTGAAATTCCCGCCTTGAACAGGCAGTGTAAAAGGAGCTTCTGTTCTCTGCTGTATACGACTGTAAGAAGAAGGGTGCCTTTGTAACAAGAGGTGTTTTTTTAGTTGTGCTTACATGTCTGTGTTCATTTGAACTGAACACAAAGTTCCCATTCACAGCATTCTGGAGTCTTGCCATTCTGACAAATGTAGGCTATTTGTCAGTGTTTGCATAAAATGTTTGCATCATCTCATGCTGGATTAAACCCAGATTGTTATTGTTCCTCTGGAGCACAGACTGGTTGCCCAACAGAGTGGGTGGGGGTGTTGGGAAAGAGGGAACTACTGTATGTGGCATGCACAATGAGAATGAAAAGGCAAAGTATTGATCACATGTGCCTGTCTGCAAACCACCTTTACAAAGTCACCAGAGACAGACTGACATATACTGTAGTACTGTTTGTATTTGTGTCCATATGTTTGTGTGTGTTTGACAAAGAGAGAACAGCGAGAGAGAGGAAGAAGATGAAAGCTGCGAGAGCCCCTCCATCTGAGACATTTCAAAGGCCATGAAACACAGGAGTAAACACGATTCCCACCTCTATTGATTACTTGAGCACTGGTTGTAGGTTTGTGGGTTTATGTTGACTTATAAACAGCCTGGGGACTGGCTTGCTCGAACCTGATCGATGCTGTGAAGAAAAGGCACACGTTAGAAGGGCTGCTGTGAGCCTTCATCGGCTTTACCATAGCCAGAGGTTTAGGGTTATGCTCGTAACATACATTGAGCTGCAAAGACGGTGGCTCTTTTCCAAGCATTTAAAGGCCACATAATGTCTATCTTTCTGCCCCACTTTACTGCCTACCCTAACCTCATGATCCCCGTCTCTCCCTCTTTTGCGTGCTCTGCTCCTCCTCCTCCTCCTCCTCCACACACGATCCCACTTTCTCTATCCTCCTTTGACCCTACTGTTGTTCCCTCATCACCTCTTCACCCATTTCTCGCAATGGCACGGACTTCCGTATACTCCTCTCTGAGAGTGCGAAAATCAATAACATCATCTCAAAACTGTCTCAATTTTCAATTAACGGCTTTGAGGTCTGTCTCTTCAGACACATCCATCACATCCGATCAGCCTTTGAAGCACCAGATTAGACATAAACTCACACAAGCAGAGACTCTCACACTCAGACAGCCGATAAACACACCACTCACATCGGTGAAAAAAACAAGACTAAAACAATGGGCCTCATTCACTAACTAACTCTTTCTTAAAAATATGTTTTGTCTTAAAACCAACTTGTGCAGTTTTCACAAAGATTCTAACATTAACCAGTGTTTTATTATTTGGGATTTGCTTGTAGGTGGGAACAGAAACTAAGCACACTAAAGAGCATTCTGTTCCAACATGTTGATTGATTGATTGATTGATTGATTGATTTCTTTATTTCGAAAATGCAATAAAAAAAACACAAATTAAGAAAACAAAAAAAAACAAAACCAAACATTAAAAAAACAAACAATTAAAAAAAAAACATAAAAAAAACCCAAGCATTAAAAAACAAACATTAAAAAAACAAACATTAAAAAAACATTTAAAAAAACCCAAACACTTAAAAAAACAACAACCAAACATTAAAAAACAAACATTAAAAAAACAAACATTAAAAAAACATAAAAAAACCCAAACACTTAAAAAAACAACAACCAAACATTAAAAAAAAAAAAACATTAAAAAAACAAACAAACATGTTTGTGCAAAATAAATGGTTATTATGTTTTCTTCAGTTTTACAATTCTATATTATAGGATTTAAATGACAGTAATATCTTATAATTAATAACATTGTTTCAATACTTTTTTTGATTATTTAAAAAAAAAATCACCTTTCAGAACTTTGGGGGCTCCATAAATTATTATTATCTTACAGAAACATGTGCAATAGTCCACCTTCCACCTTCTCTCTCTCAAACACACATGCATTTCTTGTTTTTAAGACTTTTGTTTGGACACTCTTGACTTAAATTATCTCAACTTTTCCTCCTCTTTTTCAGTTCCTGTGTGTGCATGCACTGCCCTGCAGTCGTGCGTCCTTTCATGGGGAATGGCTGGGAGTTTACCTATGCTAATTTGGGATCAACTGGCACGCACTTTCAACTTATAAGGACAATGGGATTCATCATTATATGATGACAGGTGTGAACAGCTATGTGGTTTAAGAACACGTGGTGAATCGGAAGTAGACTTTTCTTGAGAACAAATTTAAGAAAAATCTTAGGAAGATATTTTTGATGTTTTTAAAGCGGCACAATAGAATACACAAACAATGGCTCAAGACTATGTGTCATATGAAAAGAATCAACAGTAGTAACAGAGCATTATCATCCAACTCTGTATTTCTTCTCAGCTCTAAGCATTGCCATTGTTTTGTTTTGCTGTCATCGACCTTGTTTACAACCAGAACAGGAAGGTGTTTTTAGAAAAAAAACAAAAAAAAAACCGCTGTGATAAACTCTACCTGCCCAGCACCAAACAAAGGTGGCAACCAACAGGTAAACACAGTGAGTTTATCGAGACCTAAACAGAGATAATATAATAAGTACTGAATAATGCATATTGGACTTAGTGTCCCCAGGTGGCCAAGAACAACTCCAAATTGGATGTGTGAATAGGAAACTGTTTGCAAACCCTTTTGCCATAACAATGTTACAGGACTGCTCATGGCCCAAAATTCCAAAGCCCCGTTAGTCTAAAAAATGTCCCAGTTCTCCTACAGCCGATTATCCCAAGAACAAACTCTGATTGCTCCGAAGTCCCTTTTCTCTAAAAATACACACTCCCTGCAGTTAGACAACCCAATCACCAAAAAAAATGTTCATATTGAACATTTCTCTAAACCACGGATATGTTATATTTGTCAACAAGGCTGTGGTGAAGGTATGGTTAGGTTTAGGCACAAAAGTACTTGGTTATGGTTTGGAAAAGATCATGTTTTGGCTTAAAACATCCACATTTGGTGGCAAAAATGCTGCTGGAAAAGGTGAAAAACAGTGGCTCAAACGTCGCTTGGGAAACCAAAACTAACTGCAGAGTGTATTTTGGGAGAAATAGGAGTTTGGAGCAATGGACTGTTGGTCTAATGGGAAATTTTACAGGTTAATGGGGCTTTGAAAATTTGTCAGAACAATGGCATGGCACTCTATAAGGTATGTAGGTTATAAGGTTAACAATAAGTCTGTTGTGTTTTTCAGCTTGCTCATCTGCCTTCAAATCACGAAAACAACCTTGTAACCAAAATATTGTATTGTTAGAGGAGTGCATTTCCCTTTGCAGTGTGTGGTATGTGAGATACTTTATTACTTACCCCTCTGACCAAACCCCTGACAAACACTGTTCTCATCAACCCCCATGCAGAGGTAAGAACTGTGTCAATAGCTCAACAAACACATGCACTCCCGACATACCCACCAATGGAATTCCTTCCCCCATCTGAACTTGATAAACAACCAGTAGACTGTCTTGCTATCTGTCTTGATGTAGAACCACAATGATCCCGTGCTCATATGCTTTAAGAAAAGGAAAACAAAGTGATAAATCATTGACAGCAGATCAGTAACAGAAGATGAATCTCGTCTGTTCCACCCTCCTTGAATCCAGCCGACAGCCACTGAAATCATCCCCTTTACATTCCCCTTTTACCCAACAGTCAGCAGATCAGCAGACACTGAGGCGGTCTTTGATGATAAAGCTAATTAACATGGCAATTAACAAGGCTCCATATTGCTGACGGGGTCAGACGGACCGAGACACACTTTTCACTTACAAAGACGGAGGCATGCACATATACACATACATTACTGTCAGGTAGGGTACTCATAGGGGATCATGGGGAAACAGTAATTAGGTGTAATTGTGCCTGTCTGTAATGTAGCTGTAGAGCAACACACAGACACAGACCTCTACTACCCATCCAACAGTTCACATTTGCTTTCATATGTTATATATAATGCTAAAAGATAAAGGTATAGATATAGGATCAGTGTCGGAGCAAATGAGAGATATAGGAATTTAAATTGTAACTACCATTGGATGCTTATATTCAAATTTAAATAACAATGATATTGTAGCATTGAAATATTTTACTTTGAAAACCAATTCAACTCTTTAAAATTAAAAATTGCAGTTTCAAAATCTGAATTTAGATCCAAAAATTCATGTAAAAAATATCTTAAAATAACAACATCTCAACATCTCAACAATCTCAACTGACCAGTTGAATCCAAGCAACCTGATTTTATTTTATTTATTTATTTATTTATTTTTCTGAAATTCTGAAACTTGAATTTTTGGATCTCATTTGACCAATTGAATCTTAGCTGACCTGACTTTATTTTATTTTTGCAATTCTGAAACTTTTTGGATCCGAACTTTTGAACCTTGAAAAATATATATATTTAAATTCAGCTTTAAAAATCGCAAATTTGGAAATTTAATATTTTCATTTCAAAGAACTTAATTGGTTTTCAAATAAAAATATTTCAGTGCTATGAATTCAGTGGCATTTAAATTTCATTATCAAGTATTCAGCGGCTGTTAAAATTCTAACACTTTTGTCTTTTATTTGCTCCTGTACATTAGGGGCCTTCGTCGCCCGTCACTTTAACCACAGAGGCATCAAGGAAATGGACAAAATTATGCCACTGTAGGATTCCTGGGAACTCTCTGAAAATTATGTCAATAACCTCTATCGTTTCCTTGGCAACGGGAGGCCTTGTCAGTGCAGCGTAACCATTGTGCTGCAATGCTGCTTTTCTCCCCCGGGCCGGCTCTCCAAGGATCTCTCTTTGCTGTATGTCATGTTTACATTACCAACCCACGCTGCTCCCAATAGCAAACATATGGTACTCTATACCGTGGTAGCGTAGTAAAAGAGAATTCCATATGCCATCCCAGCTTGTATGTGTACTCAGTGTTGGCGTGTGAAAATACAGATCAATTCCATGGATCTGTACATTTGGAAGATCATTTGTAAGATTAATTATGCATTCAGAAGAGAGACATTTATGCAGTAAAAATCTCAGGAATATGCATATACTGAGCGAGTAACACAGCCTGGTCAAGAGGGAAAGTGTCCGAAGTTTCTCCGCTTCATTTCTTGAGCCTTGCCTTTGTGTGGTAGCCAAGCTTTCTTCCCTCATTTGTCTCTGCTGTCTGCGGTAAAATGAAAGATTAGAGAAAACCCCAGACAATTTATACACTTAACATCTGAGGAAGAAACAGTGACAAATGGACAGAGGAAACCACCCTACCATTTGCTTTTGATCCTACGTATATACATAGACCTGTGTTTACTCTAAAAGATCTGCCTACCACTCATGCCGACCCTCCCCCTCAGTGTGAATGAGCAGCATTGTATCGTGCTGTAGCACTTTTTTAATCAAGCATTGGTTAACTATCTAATCAACCACTCGCCAACCAATTTAATCTCATAATTGCCCTACTTTAAGAGGTATAAGTAATTTAATTAGCACGGCTGGCACTTCTGTAAGGGTGCTACAATGAGATGCTTGGTCCATCCTGATTTACCTTTGAGTCACCCACAGGCCATCTGCATTTATTGCCTGTCAAGAAAATTAAGGGTTAAGACCTGACAAGTGCACAAAGACACATGCGTACGCACACACACTAATGAGTATTGTTGGTTGTGTGTGTGGAGGGGGGTTATTCATGGTTATATATCCAATTTGAATATGTCCATAAATATGGAACATTTTGGGGGACTGGTTTAAATAATAGATATTATTTAAATTATACATGTTAATGGGTGGAGCTGCTTAGAGGCAATTAACAGCTCGAGGGTACTACTTAAGAAATGAGAACGATTGTTTCTATTTGATCCAAATTTGTAATTGTAATGGGGGACAGACAAGGTGTTGACATGCAGATGACTTCTCTGAATTTTAATTGGGGATGTGGCAGTTGAATCTTGAGCCATTTTCTCGTATGAACTCTGGACAATCTCTGGCTGGAACATTGTCTGGAGTTTCTCTTTCACAACAGAAGATTGTCTGTGTCAGAAGCACTCTCCCCAACTGGAAATTTTGCTTTGGTGAAGGGTGGCGCCTGGGTGGAGCCTGCAGTCAGCCAACACATTCTCACTTCGACCTCGTCACATATCGTTGTTTGGTCATGGACTCTCCACGTCCAGATACAACGTGCAAGGTACCCTGGGTGCGTTGGTTGTTGACGTTCTAAGACGCCGTGTCAAGTTCTGCCTTTTACCTGCATTGTCTTCTTTCAAATTTCACCTCTGTTTTCACAGGAAATTTAGCGTTTACATTAAGTCTCTTTCAAAGTTAATGAACTATCTCAGTGCAGCACGTGGTTGGGTTTAGGGAAAAATAACAGGGCTTGGCTTTATAATCTTACAGGATGTGAACACCACTTTCCAAGGTGACAGTCGATGTTTATTGGATCCATCCATCAACCCTCCCGTCAACCCTACTGGGGCTTTCACCGCCTTAACTTTTGTTCTTGTCCCGCCACACTTCCCCCTGAGTGCTGAGTGCCTTTAAAGCATCATGGCGGTGACCAGCCATGTATCATGCCAACGTTAAAGGACGGGTTTTTTCATCAGTGTTTGACGCCGCAATCCACTGCCCAAGCGCCAGAGAGTAAGACCAGGTTCAGCAGGTATGATCTCTCTATCTCATAAACATCAAGGTCTCTTGCCGTTCCTTGAATTTGTCTGACGATTTCGGCTTCAGCTCTTACTGACAGAAGTCCCCCGAATTCATCTCTCCAGTTAGACATTTTCATTGCTGTCTTGGTGTAAATGACTCTTCTTCTTTACTCTTGGATGTTTCTTTTCCAACGTGAGAAATGTCATCAACACACCCACTCACTCTCTGGACAATTACCTGCTCTGTTCACACATGCACTCAAGTGGACATTACACCATTTTTGTACCAGGGAGCCGGCATGATAAAGTCTGTTTAATGTCAAGTCCAACTGATTTGGACATTTGCATTCTCACATTCTCACTCCAGGTAATGTCTAGATAATGTCAGGTTTGCGGTGCAAGGCCACCAGAACAGACTTTTATACATGTGCATGTATAACTCGATGTGTTCTCAAGACTGAGAACACATTAACAAATGTGGCTGCCCACATTTACACATTGCGGCACGCGTTCACAACTCCCTCGACGCGTTTGCAGCATTGGCACAATATTTGCATACAATGCAGCATAGCAGGGATGTTCTAAAAATGTTTGTCCATGTAGTCATCCAGTCTTACATCCAGTCACTGTCTGTGCAAGCGTATGGGTACTGGTACTATTCCGGCGCAGGTCCTCCCAGTTGAGGGTTCTCATCTCCTCCTTCTATTACAGTGGTCTGATCCTAATCAGCATATCCCCTCTAGATCTGTGTATTAGTATACAGCCGGCATAGCGCAAGGCTCAGGCAGGTGACACATGCAAACACACACGCACACACACACACACTGAAGCTCTACCCAGTCCTCCCAATCCTCATCTGATTTATGTCACATTGTGATGCCTGCTCTTTAGGGTATTGGTATAGGAAAAAGGCATTAGGATTAAATACTTGTGTTGGATTTGCAGTATAATCTACATATAAGAATTATTAAAAAACATAACACAAAGATAGATCCACTGGTGCTGAGCATTAATGAGCAAGCTTGAATTAAATTGTTGCACTTTACAGAGGTTACAGCCCATCTGGTGGGGATCATAGAAGATGACGGGGGGTTGGGAATGGAATGAAAATCTGAAAAGCACATTTCAGATCTACATTAAATGTGCAAGCATTTAAAACCTCTGAGAGTTTCTCTTCTAGTTAATTTGAAATATTAAATATCTGCAGCTCTGAGGCTTCCACTTATGTGTGAAATTGCTCAGAAAGACACAATAAAATAATTGTTAAACATCACAGTTGGCAGTTGTGTGAATGCTCACTTGCAGTGGTAATTAGCATGAGTGTCTCTTTGTTTTGCAAGCCAGACTTTTTAACAACTTCTGCTCCACAGTACACAAGGCAGCATATCAAATATTTTGTGAATCCAATGGAGGGTTCAAACAAGGTCTACTATGACTTGCCTACGTCTGTGCTTTGTCTTAGCTGCCACTTGAGTCGAGTGTTGAGTGGTAAGGATAGCACCATCATGTAATTGGTGTCATGTTTACAAGGAACACAAAAGAGTAGTATAGCAACAATGGTAGTTAGGGAACCTAAACTGCGCAACAAGCAGGTGGTCACAATTTAACTATTACGCTGTTACTGTTTTCAATATGGAGGCTAATTAGGTCCTTCAAACTGAGCAATTAAATCTGTTTTTTGTCACTGCCTTCCAAAACAACCAACATAAGCTTTTTGTTATTTACAACCCCTATTGTCAGGACAACATTATTTGTTTAGTTTAGGCACAATATCAACATGGTTAATGCAAGGGAAAGTTTGCAGTCATTGTTAAAAGAAAAACAGGAAACAAACAGCGATCTCACATGTCAACATAGAGAATTACCCACGTTTCTTTGATGGGGGATTTCTGGAATTATGACACTGACTTGTGTCCTTGATTTTGCGTAATGTGCATTACAGTCTGCATAATGCTGAATGGCTTGAAGAGTAGCATCTGTCTTCTCTCAAGGTTTTCCTTGGCAATGTACAGACAAATGTTTTCCTTCCAGCTTTTTATAGTGGTGAGATAGACTGCTGTTGTGTGGGTGTGTTTCAGGACCACATTATTATAGTTATGTGTTATGTTTTTGTAATCTCCGTCTAGTAGCTGTCTTTCTTACGCTGACCTGATGGTCTCTGCATGCTCTATATTTTCTTTATGTCCGTAGCCCCTTTCACACATGCACTGCAACCCTGAACTAATCCCAGAGGAGCTGTATGTGAGAACGCAAATGTGTGAATCAGCTGGATCGGACAGTAGGCGCCGATGAAAATGTGTGCTCAGTTTAAGGCCACATCACACTGCGATTACTGCAGCTGTGATCATGTCCTATCTTCTGCATTCTCAACCTAGGTGCCGATCATCACCTAAAACAAACGGAGTATTTCCAGTAGGTGAGGATACATCTGAAACTGACAATCTCCTGTTGTATGCTACATATGTGAACAACGTTTCGTCATACAAAGGTTTGAATGATATGTGTTAGGATTAGACAAGTAAAGTTACTTTGGTTAGGTTAGGAAAAGAAACATAGTTAAGTGTCTTTAGGTTTAGGCAGGTTAAGCTACATGGTTCCAAACACCAGTCTCCTGGGGGAAAGTCCTATGTTTTGTGACCCATCCACCATCTCCACCATTGAATTACTGGTTCATGAATACATGCGATATAAATACAACTTTTGGTGCTTTACTTTTCATGGGAAAACATAGGAACAGTGTATCAGAACAGCCCAATGAGAAAAGGAAATTCCAGATAATGTCTGGACCTGATACTCCAGAAATTATCCAGAGGTTAGAAAACCACCTCCAACTCAATTTTCCGAATTAATCGCAACAATAAACACCTGCATCAGAGGTGCACAGTTTTATTGTGCACTCACTAGAAATGAATGGACACCTGCCCATCGTTCACAATGAAGAGGTCATAGTGGTCATATCCTGGAAGCTTGAAGGTGAGTATGAGGAGAGAATGACAGACAGAGAGCAAGTGTGTTGTTGAGGTTAGTGTTTGCTGGCTCCTGACTGTAAAGTGAGTACGCAGTGCTAACAGAGGTCTGCTCTCACCTAGGAGAGCCCCACCACTCACACAGCAGCTCCTCCACACACAACTGCATAACTAGCATGGCAATAATAGGCTGAACTCCCATTTGCAGTGAAAACACTGTGGCTAGTTTCTGGGCCCAAAGCCACATTCCTAAAAGCATTAAAATGTTTGCTGTGTTTGCATGCAGTACTCTCTGTTTATGTATAGTCCCTCTCAGACACGCACTTTATTACATAAGTGTGCTGGCAATTGTACATGTTGGTCTCATGCTTGAATAAATGACTGAATAACTTTTTTGTTGAAGTCACAATGACAGTTTGAGCTCAGACCTGTAAGATTTTACTTTTACTGGATTGTCTTTGTGTTGGATTAACTTCTTTTTATTTAACTGTGCCAACCAGGGGAAAATATTGGCATTGTCCTTCACAGCAAACCACCAATACATTACATTTGAATGTGTCATAGGTATGATTTCAGCGTTTTTTAAAGTAACATAGTTCAGATAATATATATATGATCTGAGTTTGGGATGGCAGATGGTGGGACACCTTGGTGAGACAACTGCTGAGTAGGAGACAGTAGCAGACCACTTTTCAAGACCAACAAACAGCAAAAGCAGAGATTTTTATAATAGTTATATTTTCATATAAAATTTTCGGCATTTGCAGCAACAAAGCATGTATTTTTTTGTGTTGTGGTGTTTGAGATGACAAAACTGGAGATTTTTAATCAGACATTCGGACAGTTCCAGCCATGCTTTGTGGTGACAAAATAACAGAACGTCGGGAAATTTCCAGCTGTGATTCAGACGACAGCATCAGGTGCTTTTAACGAGACTTCAAAACATTTACAGCCATGTTTGTGGCAACAAAAGCAGGTATTTTTAACAAGACATTAGGGACATTTCCTGTCCTGTTTGAGGGGACAAAACCGAGGATTTTTTAACAAGATTTTAGGACATTTCCACCATGTTTGAGGTGATAGAACTGGGGATTTTTGATGAGACATTAGGACATTTGTAGCCATGTTTGTGACAACAAAAGCAGGTATTTTTAATGTGATGTCAGGATGTTTCCAGCCATGTCCGTGGCAACAAAGATTTTGGGACATTTGCAGTTGTGTTTGTGCCAACTAAACCATGTATTATGAGCCAAAACATGATCTTTTCCTAACCATAACCATGTGATTTTTGCTGACTGGGTTGACTGCTCACCATCATGACTGTCAAAGAATTTACCAAATGTGGATTATCTAATATCAGGGTTTATATTTTTTCAGGAAAGAATTTTATTATTATTATGTTGTGTTAGATGTTGCCTATTCAATACTACAGCAAGTTAGGTCCTGTCATGTGTGCATAAAGCTATTACAGAACACCATAACAGATTTGAAAGCCCAAAAGCCATTAGTTTTATAGACAGATGAATGCAGCAGTGTTAGATATTTATGAAAAAGGTTTATCTATTTGTTTGTGTCTCTCTCTGTGTCTGTATATCTGTCTCCCACATGAGTGGTAGCATACAACCTTAGCATTCACAAGAACAAAGTCGTCCTCTCAACTCTTCTTGTTGCACAAATGGCTGACCTGACACTGGAAGGTCACCTTGCTCTGCTTGAATAAGGTGTTGAGTGGTACTCAAACTTATGTTTGCTTACCGTTCCCAGGCTGGGAACAGAACGTTACGCAGCTGAAGGCAGGTTTAATTTGGACTCCTTAGCACCCTGCGTTCCCCCGGGCTGTCAAAGCAGTGTGGAGAACACTCCTTTCTCTCAGTCAGCTGAAGTACATGGAATGAAGCATTTGCCGTGCATGTACGCACACGCACACACACACACACACACACACATACACACACACAAAATTAAACATAGAGCAAGACAGAGTGTTCCCCTCACTCAGTGCAAATACGGGTTCATCATTGACTGGAAAGTTTCTGCTGAAGTGAAGATATGTTTTTCATACACACTGATTACTTCATAGAGGAAACTATGAGCTTAGTGATAAGTTCAGTGAGAGTACTTCTGATTGCATGATTGTCCTTTTTTTCCTGCTCAAGAATTCAGTCCATGCAGCCTGTGACGCTGCCACTGTGTACACACATGCCTGAGTACCCATAATCACACACACATGCGCAAATAAGCCAATTGTGCTACAATTCATAGTCATGTGCTTTCCATGGCTGAAGAGAGTGATAACACACAGCCTTATCTGTAACCATGACAACACACTGGATTCACTATGGGCCCTCTGACGCCTGTTCTGAATCGGCAAAGTGTCGCCAATGGTGTTCAGATAGGAACAGAAGCCTGCTGCTGTGGGAAAACTGTGAGATAGCAGGACCTTTGATAATGTTAAAATCCAGAGGGATTCTGGGTACACTTAATGCTCCGATGACCTTGGATTGTATTGTTCATACTGACCTCAGCACCTTCTACTCAACTGAAAAACAAAAGCAATGGTTGCCCTGGCTGATGAAATGAAAAGCTGTATGAAATACAGAGCAGTGTGCAGAACATTCATGTAGCGCTGCTGGAATGTAATGTATCTACTGTGGCTGACGGATGATAATAGTAGTCAATGTTTAGACCCAAAACAGTGTGTTCTTTATTTGAGTTAGCCATAACAAGAGGCCAGCGCCCAACCCCCCAGCCGTCTGCCGTCCTCTACAGACAGAAAGGTCAACTGGAGAGCACCATAAAGAGGAGTAAAGCGTGGTCATTGAGTTCCCCTAAAGTTCAATCAGATTCAGCAGAGGCCCACCACTCTCCCTCTCTTTCCTGCTCTAAGACTGCACGTTCAGGGCTGTTTGTGTGTGTGACAAAGAGAGGGAGCAAAAGACACTGAGATTTTAAGATTGTGTTTAATAAGCAAAAAGGGGAGGGGCACAAACCCCGAGGCAGACTGACCCCAGGGTCAAAACAACAGGAAGGAAGTCACATGACCCATTGAAACTCACAGAGAGTAAAGGGTGGAGAAACACACTAACACAGAGGGAGACTCAGAGAGCAGAGGGATGAAGGGGTGGGATCTGTTCTTTTCACTCTTGTTTTTCTCAGCCAGTCTGACGCAGGTGTCTGCAGACATGCTTGGCGCCTGTCCAGGTGTGGATTACAACATCAAGACCACTACAGGGAAAACAAGAAGCAGGGCGAGACAGAAGAGTAGCGAGTGAAAGCGACAGACTCAGAAAGAGCAAGACAGAATTTATCACCCCTTTGCGTAACACTTCATATTCTCTCGTTGTCTCTGTAAAATAGCACTATTTGTTACCAAGGCATTAACAATAAAAATGAAGAGATGAAGCTGCCTAGCAACATGTAGCCTACTGTAAACTAATCTGTGTGTGTGGTAAAGCACGGAAAAGAGGATGCTTGGTACAGGCATTGGCTTAAACAGTAGAGAGGGAGGGGACAGTGGGTGGGGCTCACTTTTTTTTCTTCCTTTTTACGAGAGATGTCCAGGTCAAGAGCCAGGATAAACAGCGGTCATTAATGACACAAGTTATTGGTCCCTTAAGTCCTAACGGAGTGGTAGTGTGACATTGGGTCATATGAAAACGGGGTGTAAGAACTGCTGGTTTATTGGTGGGTTGTTAAACTTTGGCCTTTTGATGTTTCCTGTGTGAGATCACCTAAAATTGGACAAAGATAGTGGCCCTACCTTGCCGTTACAGTTTCGTGTGTACCAGAGCTGCTACCAGATACGACTGGTGTTATTCTATATTTTGCTTGACGTTAACCAACAATGCAAGTCAACTTACGTTCCTTCAGGAGATATGAATGTGATAATATTTTACTTCAGATACAGATCACAGGAACATACTTTTATTTCTGAAAATGGCTTTTCTTTCATGGGTGTCAAAGCTGTATAAAACCATGCACATGCCATTTCCAAACATAAACTGGTTTTCATAAAAACAGAATGTTCTGTGGGAATGTATGCATACTTGAGTCTAGACGTACAGACAGTTTTCTACAGTGAGTCAAGGATGATATGATAAGGTGGAGATGAAAAAATAAGGCAGACTCACCTAACACACACTTAGACACGCACCTCCCTAACACATCGACTCCGCCGGCCACCACGCTCTGTGTCAAATAAAGGAAGGTGATTATTAACTTACCCAGGAGCTGATGGGACTGGCGGTGGGGAGGGCAGCAGACAATGAGGAGGGTCAGCAGTGCTATGGATTGGCTAGTCGGAAGCTCTCGGGATCGGTTACCGCACAACCTCGAGACATTTAGATATTGAGAGTTCGAGGTGGTTGCAGCAAATATGTAGTGGACTGAGCAGACTAAAAGACATACCAGGGATGAATGATGGGAAATATCAACACAGAGGCTTTTGCACTGAAATCAGTCACAGTCATTCTCGGAGAATAATGGCTGGCTTAGAGGAAGGAGAGTGAAAGTGATATTGTTCCAGGCAGGATGTGGAGGTCAACAGGCTCTCTGACCACGGCCACAACACTCCATTAAAATTGGCCTGACCTTCAACCTGCCACCACTGTAAGAGAGACTCGGACCAGGGGTGGAGCCAGACGTTGGGGCTCAGTCCAAACCGAAGGAGATCTGGGGGTGTGTATCCCAGAGAGATTTTTTTTCCCTCCATTTATGGCAGCTTTAGAGTGCTGCAGGGATGACGTTTTTTTGAAGGCTGACCCAGAACTTAACATCACCCTGGTCCCTCGACAAAAAGCCAATGGTATTTTTCCATTGGATTTTGGATTATTGCAGAAAATAAGCTCTGTTGCAAGCCAGACTTTTTGACACTTATGTTGTGTTCACACCAAACACGATGTGAATTTTCTTGTCGCGTTACTTGTGTGAGTTTGAACGCTAGAATATTTTGTGTTGACTCGCTTCATATGTGTGAATAACTTGCATCATACACGCATGAAATCGCTGAATCGATTAATAGACTTCCACTGGTACTTCCTCTGCGTCGAACGTTCCCAGAGGACCTCAATGCTGATTGGCTATCGCAGCGTGAATCGGTCGATTTTTTTCAGATTTTTTTTTTTTTCAACTCAGGCAAATAAGTGTATTACGCAAAATGGCACTGCTTGCTTAATCTGCGTCGCTGGTTTTGTGTATTTCACATCATTTGTGTCACATCCATCGCGTCCATTGTGTCCATCACACCACCAGGTAGGATTTGCATCTAACTGTGGCTTTACATTGACTTTACATGTAATTCACTCTTGTTAAAATTAATTGCCATTGCCAGATGTAAAAGAACTAACGTTAGGCTATGAATGAACTACACGACAGTTGCATGACTAAACACTGCCATCACAACAAGGCTGTAAAGCCATGTTCAGTGTGATGATGTCCTGTAGTCCTAAACCTAGTTTTGTTGAAGAATGAATGTTTAGCTGACAAATCTGCTACATTTAAATCCATGCCATAATAACTACACATCAAAGATCTAAACAATGCCTGGCGAATGTGGTCTTCAAATTGAATTGAATATTACGCCAACAGAAGAATGTTTACTCTATTATATTAGATTTTTGGGGGGGAGTAGCATAGATTCAGGGCTTTTAAAAAGCATTTTGAAGTTAAAGCCTCAGAAGCCTCTCCCAACTCTAACCCTAAGTTGGACAGTGCCAAAATGTCAGCGCCTTATCAGCTGTCTGATGATAGTTATTGTGTGTGCAGCCAAATATGTGCGTGTATCTATCCGTCATTGTGTGCTGTCCAGTGCGTATGTTTGAACAGCAGATACCTGAGAGTGCAGGTTGCCCAAACAAGGTCACAGTGTACCTGGGGATTTTCCTGTGACCCGGAGCGCGCAAAAGAAACAAGACAATTGGACAAAATGCCAATAACAACAGGCAGAGGAGAGAAATGTTACAGATGAGCGCATATAAAGTGCTGACAGGCTGTATGATTGGAGATATGAGCTTATCAGAGTCTGTCTGCCATGCTTTTTTTTCTCCACTCATTTGTATTTCAGGTCGTGTGGCTGGGGCGGAGGCTGTGCGGTATATTGTTGGTGGTGGAGGGGTAAGCTCATCACGCTGTCATTACCACAGAGAAAAACAGAAAACACACATGCACACAGATTCATGTAAACACAAACACATCCCTCTCACTGTCTCTTTCTCTTATGCACAAACACATTTGCCTGATCCTGCCCTCAGCACAGCTTTGTTCCAGCGAGCAAGTGGGTTTAAAAACAAATGACGTGCTTGGCCTTTTATTATGTTCCGGACACTGTTTTTCCTGAGGCTGGAATGCGGACAGGAATGTGTTGTTGCTCTGTTAGCGCTCAGAGGGAGAAAAACCTATCATGCTATCATGCTCGAGGAAAAAAGAAGAGAGAAAGGCAGGAGAGAGAGAAGAGAGTGAAGCAGGGATTTAAAGAGAAGGGGGGGGGGTGTAAAAAGAGAGTAAAAGTGGCTCAGGCCAAAAGTAGTTGCAGAAAAACAGCCTATTATTGTTAAGGGTAAACCAGGAGTAGTGAATTCTCCCTGGTGCGGTTCGAGTTGTGATGGGAGCTTTGCTGCTTTTTACTGGGCTACTTTCGCTCTCTGTGTCTCTGGTTTTCATTACAGCTGTTATGATGCTCTGTGCTCAGGCCAGGCCAACACTTGCATAACAGCCTGCCTGTTATTGGCCTGCTAGTGTAAACTGTGCTGCTCTCTCTGTCTTTTTTTAATGTACAGTTCTGATGTTCTTTACCATTTCAACAGCCCTGCATGGAAGTCAGACAGACAGTCTTTCCTCGAAGGCATTCATGGTGTTGGAAGTAAATGTGTGAAGAATCAATAAAGAGAGCCTGAGAATAACTTTAACCTCTCCTTACTTTCTTACCTGTGCAAACCTGGCCCATCTACAGCCCCTTTCACACTGCCTGCTCAAAGAAAAAAGGTATAAACACAGAATGGGGGGCACAGTTTGTCTACCATTTAGCCAGAAGTGGAGGCAGTAATAGAGGCGTATTCATATTTGTGTAACAGCTGTTTTATGCTCAACATTAAATGCATATACAAAGCACAGGACAAAGCACTTCTGTCCTTGCTCTGTGTTTATTTCGTCCATATTAGTGCACATTTTCTGTAAGCCTCCAGACACAAACAAAACTGAGCAGTACCACCAGAGATTGTGGGGACTGAGTATAGTTCAAGCTAGATACAACTGTAAGACATGACAAAGACATTTTAAAAACGGTGGAGCGGAACAAATTAGTAATATAGTGAAACGAATTCTTCATCCACATGTTGTGAGGTTTAATAGACCTCTGCTGCCTACAATGATGCCTCCATTAAAAGATACATTATTATGACCTCGTCCACCTACGCCATGTTTGTTGTTGTCAGAAACTTTTGACTCTGCCCTCTAGCACCATCTATTATACCCTTTTTCTATTGTCACTCTTGGAGTAAAGCCATGATGCGCTGATTTGTGTTTCTATTGTCAATTCAGACACGCTGTGCCACTCCAAGATGGCCAGAGATGGACCTTCTCTGGAGTAGGTCCAAAAGCCGGGCCCCCGCCCTCAAGCAAGTAGCGGTGACGTCTTGCCAACTGCAGCCAACCCCCAACGACCCCCGTTCTCCCCCCAAACAAGCGTTTCTGTTGCAAGACTCAACTCACCTTTGTCTGCAGGAGACCAGAGAGAAAGTTGTTTTTAGAAGTCTACATCTGTAGCTTTTTACTGAATCTCTGTGGTTTGGAGTTTAGTTTCTCTCTTGCATCCTGTTTTTACTTTACATACTGTTTCATGTTCGCTATCCGCCGTATTTGAAGTTGTGTGAAGTTGCTGCTCAGAAACTCAGCTCAATTTTGCTGCTTCAGAATAAAAGTTTAGACATTACAAAATTACATAGGACTTTTATTGTGAAGAATCTATAGGAAATTAAATGTGTTATTACTGAATTAGCTGAACTTTGTTTGCAGCTTCTCTTAAATAAAGACAAGGCTAATAATCCAGCAGGGAGGAAGAGTAAAAGCAGAAACAGCCACAGTGAGATGTTGATGAAGAGCTGCAGACAACAGGCTCTTACTGCACCTCTGCAAACAGCTCACCTCCAACAGGTAAACTTCTTTTACCTGCCCTGCTGTGGAAAACACATGCAACAAAAATCGTCATCACTCAAGACAAGCCATCATCAGTTAAAGACACACCTTCAAGACAGTAGCCCTGTTGTAATGGAAATGCAAATCCCTGTTGTGCTGGGCTGACGGTCCAAACCAAGCCATGCAAAGCCAGCCCATGGCGGTCATAAAGGGGTATTAGATGTATCTATGCCAACATAAAGGATGCATGAAGTATGTGGGCAGTGATGGTCACAACATCTGATATGAAAGTATCTATTTTCATACGTAAAGGGAGATTAAATGAGCCTTGACAGGAACAGCGTGCGTGGTGGAACTACACGTACACACACTGTTGTGTTAAAAGTTGCTCCTCCTTTGCTTGTGGGATGCCAGAATGCTATCTAAAACCAAACACTGGGGCGGCATTATGCTGGCGTTGTTTTATTTAGTGTAAAAAAGCAATGCCACCATTGCGTCCATTACACAGTAGATCTTCTTTATGGCAGTATTGCGTAATCTCTGTGTTAAAGCGGCGACTGTCTGTGTCAAAATTAATGGACGCAGCCCTTGCTATTCTGATGCTAGATAGGCGTGACAGGAAGGGGTGTCTGATGCTGTCCAACCATCCGACAAGCACTTTGGTTGAAGCATACTGACACACTATTCCTCCCATTCAACTCCTTAAGTGTGAGACAAAGCATGTCTTGCGGGGCAGGCCCGTGTCCAGCCCCGCTGGTTCTAGCTGGCTCTCTTCAGCTGCCAATTCAGTATCTTGAAAAGGTGGTGAGAAAGGAGTCAATGGTTGGCTGATCAGTTGTGAAACATTAATCAAATTCAGTGTATTTTGTCCCTTTGTTTTTGTCTCAACTGCTTTGTCTTCATCAAGCAAAAGTCACAGATTGATAATGCTAGTGCAAAGCTGAGAAAAGCACAAGATAGATAGTCTCATCAGATCCACTGTGCTGTGAAAATGGTTGGCTTGTTTGTTTTGTTCACTTCTTCATGATGTTTTTCTGAGCACAAATACAGACTCTCCACTAGTTAATTCTCCTCATGCAGGTGCAGAGTGTACATGCAGACAGTTAGCTGTTGGCTGTTGAAGACAGTATATATTCATGACCTGTTTGACATCTTGAGAAGGAAAAATAATGGGCTTGCGACACTCAGCCCCAAGCCCTTTTATACATGGAGATCTCACAACAGGGCTGCAATGAAGACCCTTCATTATGCTGCCTTTGCTTTTTCATACAGAACCAGACAAAGCGGGCATAATGCCACAGCAGTTTTATTTTAGATAGCATGCCGGCATTCCAGAAGCAAAAGAGGCGTGATGTGCCTGACGTGAAACACAACTATGTCTGCCTCTAGTGTGACATTTTCTGCTCCTAGGGTAAGGAGCTGTTGGACCTCATTGCCTCCCCAATTTGTGGATATTTTTGGTTGCTGTTTTTCTTCTTTAAGTTAGCTGCTAACTGCGGGTAGCTGCTTTTAAATCTCCTAGTGGTGTGTAACTACACATCGCAGCGACGCAGACCTCCTGTATATTTCTTTAAGCTGAAACCATCTCCCTCAGTGGAAACAAAGCTTTTATTTACTTTTATTTCACAGATAAGAAACAATATATTGTAAAGACAATAAAGCCTACACAAAATAATATTTTAAGTCTTGTGTGTGATTTATCCTGGCTTCATATAAGTAGAAGAAATCGCTGCTTTTCGCTAGGCTAATTTATACAATGTAATATGCCATAGGCTTGTGCTAATAATGTTAGCATGATATATTTGTTTTGAAAATGTGTTTAGTTTAAAATAGTTGTTTTGTCGGTGAACCTTGTGAGTTGTAATGGAGCTTAATTTTGTAACGTTACCTTTGTTAAATGGTGCTGTTGTCCCTGGCTTCATATGGGTTAAGGAAAAGTCCACTAGCTGCTAGGCTAATTTATACAATGTAAAATGCCATAGGCTTGTGCTAAAAACATTAGCATGTTGTATTTGTGGGGAAAATGTGAAATTGAAATTGTCGCTATTTGGCTATGTTTAATGTGTGTTTTGGGTATATTTTGAATCAACTAAACTTTACAACACTTTAAAGAAACAAGAGGCAAGACAACTCTGTCACCTTATTCCACAGCTGTATCTTATACAGAACAGTGAGGTGAAATAATAGTGCGACATTCCCACCTTGAACAGGCAGCATAAAAGGGGCAGACAGGCCAGGGATACCTGAGTGTTGAAAAACAGGCTGAGGTATTGTTAGATCTAGTCTTTTAATTGGATTTGTGGACAATCAGAATAATATAGAATATCACCAGCCTCATTAAGCAGCATGAAGAGACGTAAGGTGACATAAAATGCAGTCAGGTGATGTTCTTTGAAGCCAGGTACAGTCCTGTTGTTGCGCTGAGAGCGACATGTACCTGTCTGACAGGAACAGTGCTGTGCTGCATTCTGCCTGATGCTCACTGCCATAAAAATGAGGACAAATTTGCTGGTTGTGATTGTCACTCCACTGTGATTGTCTTCCAAGATTCTTACAGGCCTTTTAATTTCAGAGACACACAGGATCATCTACGCCTCACATATCCTGCTTTGTAAAGTAAACAGCAAATAGTGTCATGGTTAAAATCATTTCAACAGTGCGTATAGTTGCAGGAAAACATGACTTACCATGTGTAGATATCATTTGATAATGTTATGGATTGTATGGTTGACATAAATGTAACATGCATTGAGGACATCCGGCATATCTCTAACAAATCGCTTAGTAATGGACCCCATTCACGCATTTGTATAGAATACATGAGCTGAGTTTGATGTCATCTGAACGTGTGTGTGCATGCATGAGAGAGCAAAGACGAGTTAGCAAAAAAAAAAAAAAGTGGTTGTATGTGTAACAGGCTCATCCTTCACCGGGGGCACTCAGGGACCTATTTGTCCCAGCAGGGAGAGGCGGGTGAGGGATGAGGTCTAGAGCTCCTCGGCCTGTCTGGAGCTCAGAGCAGGGCAGGAACACCCAAGATGGATGAGAGGGGGGCTAAACGAGTAAAGGTGGATCAACGAGAGCGGGAGAGGAGAGGAGCGGAGGAGAGGATAGGTGGTAGGACGGGGGAAGAGAAGATGAGCGATGGGTGGACAGTCTTTCTTTTGATCCATCATTGAGTGATGCTCCATTCAATCTGTTGACTGAGACCACCTGGGGGACTCCAGGGGAGGCTGTGTGTTTGTTTATTAGCGCTCGGGGGGGAGGGGTATCACTCGCCTATGGATGGCTGTCAGCCTCACGGACCTCCACATTAGGGTGATTGAAGGAAACTGATGGCTCACTTCCAGACAGTGTCAATGTCTTTGCGGCGCTCAGTAGACCTGCTGTGTGATCTCAATGATGGAAAACAGCTTTCATTACACTGATACAGGAGAAGCCAAACAACCAAATCTTTAGTGTCCTGAATCCCATTTTGTTATTGTTGTCACTGAAATGAATAGTCGAGTGGGGAAATCAATCCAAGCCTCTGTTTTATGAATGATTTTGCTCCTTTTTTTCTCCTCTGCTGTTTTGTCGTACTTTGTCTTGAAAAGAAAAAGCCTTGTGTTCTTCAACCGTGTGTTTCTCTAATTATTTATTTATCTTCCCTTCACCACTACCAGCCTCCATCATTCATATAATAATGTGGTAATTCCCAAATGAGGCTCCCATCCCCCCCTCGCTTCTCCTCCCACTCTTCACAAGCCTTGCTTTCTGCTCCCATCCACCTTCCCTGTTTATCACTTTCTTGTGTGTTTTTGTGTGACTGTCTCTCTCTCTCTCACACACACACACACACACACACACACACACACACACACACACATAAATGACCTCACGCAGGGGTCAGTGCACAGGCTGAATATGTCTTTTGTGACCAGAGGTGTTATAGCTCAAAATGTAAATGTAAACAATGACAGCATTGTCCTTCAGCTTTCATTCACGTTCTATCTCTCTTCCTTTCCACGCATTGCTCTCAAATATAGAAACATTTGAAAAGATTCAGTCTGAGATGGTGCTTCGACGACATTGTCTAAGTAAACTGCATGTCCTTGCTCTGCTCTGTGCGTCACGTGGAGAGCAGCGGAGATAAAACATGAGCCTTGATAACTCAGAACAATTTCAGAGATGTTTTTTGTCAATGGAGATAGTTCAAGTTCTTTATTCTTATTATATGTGCAACAATTACAGAGAAGCGATCGCAGGCAATGAAAATCTGAGGCCTAAAACTCCCTCCAACAATGCTTACTAAATACATATGACAAGAAAAATCATGCCACCAGTTAAAGGTTGAGTGTGTAGGATTTAGGGGTATCTATTGGCAGAGACTGAATAGAATATTCATAATGATATTTTATTAGTTCATAATCACCTGAAAATAACAGTTGTTGTGTTTTTGTTACCCTAGAATGAGCCATTTATCTACAAACAAAGCGGATCCTGATGAGTCCGCCATATTGTTCTACAGTAGACCAGAATGACAAATAATGTTGTCTAATTTTTCAAGGTAAATGTTCTGCTACACAGTGTAAACATTCATCCACCTGAATACTATGTAACATTAGATGTAATTGTCCCCCCAAAAGTCCTGCCCTTTAAGACTGTGACACTCCTGACTGATAATAAAGCCAAACTCTTACAGGTACAGTGATGTGGCATTAACAACAACCAAGACACTACAGTGCTCTAGCTCGGCTCTGCTTCATGGTTGGCCATGCAGCTGTCAAACCTTAACTACAATGGCAATTACCCCACTGTTGCTTCCTGGACTGTTTGACAGTGTGAACATCATCCGACTCTTAACTGTAATTTGAAGAACGTGTGTGGAGGCAAGGGATCATTAGTGGATCTGTGGAGAAGATGTCACGGTACTGAAACAGTGGAACCATAAATGGGTCTCTTGTGTCTAGAATGCTGCATTTCCACTTCACGTACGGCACAGCTCCACTCAACTCGACTAGCTCTATTTTGGTTTCCACAAGTAAAGGTTGTGGTTAGCACCTGGTGCTTTAATTGGTACCATCTTGGTTGAGGTTCCAAATGAGCTAATCCGAAGCTAGAAAATAGATTTAAGGGTGCTTTCAGACCTAGAGTTGTCTTGCTTTGGTCTGAATCAGGGACTAATTTTGTCACAAAGTTGCACAATGGCCTAGAGTTGGTTTGTGTTCTCACGGCAGCATTTACAAGCGGACCAGATCAAATGCTTTGCGCAAGAAAGCTGCTTTTGATTGGTCAGAATTTCCATGTGGGAAAAATCCAGGAAGTAAACAAAACGTTGAAGAAGAGTACACTTGCAAGATAAATGTGACACTTTCTAATGTCACAATGGAGGGACAACTACGCAGGTTGATTTTAGCGCTGCTCATCGTGGACTATATTGCTGTCATTGTTCATTTGAGTCAAAGCATACAGTTTGAAAACGAGGCGCGGCTCCAACTAGAAAACAATGTTTTGATGCATTGGATGTGCTGAATGTGCATATTAAGGCAGTACAGGAGGAGGCGCACATTAATAATCCTCCAGGACTGTAACATGCTCATGTTTAACCCAAACAATGTGTCATGTGACTGCAGTTGGTTCAGATCCAGGTCGAAACACGTTCTCACCACAGACGAACCGCACCAGAGTTCATTTTAGACCGCTCAGTCCGGTTGTTTTGGTGCGCATCCCAATGCGATTGCTGTGTTCACATCTGCCAAAATGAAACACACTTAGGTGGTGATTGGACTGCAGGTTTGTGCTTAGTTGACATTTAAAGCAAGAATGTGTCACTTTGAATGAGGAAAAATACATAATCTATTTGTTTTATAAACGACAAGCTAAATCCATAAGCTAAAAAACACATGCTCATTTTAATATACTTGGGAAGTTTGCCACTATAGCTGCACTTGATCTGCTATGACAAATAGCTTATGATGGCTTTAGCTAATTTTAGAAAATTTCACAGAGCTATGACTGCTATGTTACTGACCTTACTGTGCTACTGTTACACAGATAAACATTTAATTGGATTTATTACAAAAGTCAGACAAAAAGTAAACATACTGTACCTCAGCAGAAGACATGTTTGTGGTTTGCTGTTTGTTGTCCCATTCAACTCACTCTCAGTTATGATACCCAGTGTCTTTAAAGCAAATGACTCAAGGGAATCATGGGAAATATGGGGAAATCCAATGTGCTGTCATCCTATGGTCACAGTGGCCACAGTTCAGCAAGTTATATTGTCTCACTTTAATTCCTTATAATGACACGACAGAGGGTGTCATTTTAAAACACTGTATGTATTTCTGAAATGGGAATTGTCCATAAATCACTAATCATCACCTCCACTGTCAGTTTAAAATGACTGTAGGTAGCTGATTGTCTGTGCATAATGGTTAGCTGGTGGAGGCCACCTTGATTTTTGTAAATGGACTGCACTTGTATAGCGTCTTTCTAGTCTTCTGACCACTCAAAGCACTTTTACACCACTCAGTCACATTCACACACACATTCAAACACTGGTGGCCAAGGATACTATACAAGGTGCCACCTGCTACTCAGTAACCATCCACACACTCTCACACACCAATGGAACAGCCATTGGAAGCAATTTGGGGTTCAGTATCTTGCCCAAGGATACTTTGACACGTGGACTGGAGGAGCTGGGGATCGAAGCGCCGATTTTCCAATTGGTGGACGACCCACTCTTCCTCTGAGCCTCTGAGCCACAGCCGCCTACGATTTTTACTATATACTGATACTCGAGTAAGTGTGATGTCCCCAGTGTCTTATTATAGAAAGAAGACAAATAAACATGACTTCCAAGTCCCTCATGTTTAAGTCAGGTGTGTATACCTGACCTGGATGCAACATTCTGTTTGTACTTTAGGGTAATGCTTGTCCCTACACACTGCCTAAACCACTCTGCGATCTAAACACTAAGTGAACCAGATGGCATTGAGATTGCAATCTTGAGTGAGAGCTGGCATGTACACGCTTATCTGACCTTTTGTTCTCTGCTTTGCAGGATACTAAAGATAAATAAAGATATTTTCATACCGACAGATATTCAGAATGAAATGTTAAACAGGCTTGTAAAGGCTGGTATGATCACGACGTCTGTCAACTGGAATTTCACCAAGGTTGACCTTGTGTTGGAAGAGTGAATTGTTGGCAGGTTAGGATGTCCATGACATAGTGTGCTTTTCTTTTTTGTACCATTCAGAAGCAAGGGGACTTGCGTGTTTCAACATACAGGGATTTTTGTTTTTCAATGCAGAGAAGCATCAGCTGAACCAACAAAGGTGATGCAATTTTTATTTGTCATTGAGTTTGACACAGGTGGTACCTGAGCTGTGAGTTTTCCTTGAACACATGATCACAAAATGAAATACACAAATGCAGCTCATTGACACTCAGCAGCCAGAGAAACAGATGGTGTTTCCTTCTAAGGAGCTGGTGGCCGTCTGCAGGTCGTGTGCCATCTCCACCAACCACATCCATCAGTCTGAGGCAAAAGCAGGGAGGGGAGCAGGAGACTTGTAGCGGGGACCCACTCCTAAAAAAAAATCTCCCTCATACTGTGCTCTCAGGGATGTGGTTACTTTCAAGGGACTGCATATTCAAGAGTTTCTAAATTTGTAATCCTTACATCATACACTCTGCGTGGCTACTGTTCTCTAAATTTATGTTCCTGAAAGTTTTTAAAAGCCTCTTTTTCTGTTGCTCATGCTCACTTTGATTAGGCCATGCAGAGCGGTAATAAAGAAGCAAAGCTGTTGAAACGCTGGTGTGATGAATAGCCGTACCTGTGCTTGAGGAAACATGTTCCCCAGCAGTGTAATGAGGACACACCCTGAGCTGACCTGCAGCTGTAAACACACATGCAGTCGCACCTGCCAAGTATGAGTCACAGTACGGTGGGCAGGGCCAGGAGAGAGCATGAGCTCATCATGTTGGTTCCCGCACATTCCCACATCTCATCTCCACCTCCCCCTGTTCCCTCTGTCTTTGTCTCCCCATCTCTCTTACCTGCCTCTTCCTGTTTCTACCTCTTCACCTCTTACTCGTCCCATTCCCTCCTCCATTGTGTGTGTGTGTGTGTGTGTGTGAGTGTTTGTTTGGGAGTCTTTGTTGTGGCTGCCGCTCTATCATCAGAAGCAGGAAGGGGTGTGTGTGTGAGTGTGTGAGGTGGGTTTTTGTTCACCTGGTGGCCAGGTAAAGAGGCGGGGCAGTGTGTGTGTGTGTATGTGTGTGTGTGCGTGTGTGTGTGTGTGTGCATGTTGGTAGGGATTACAGTCAAAGCAGCCAGCGTGAGAAACAGGAGATGCACAAGAAGCGTGAGAACACTACCTGGAAAACAGCTGGGAATGTCTGTTGAACAGGCTGACCAAACACACATGCATATACTTAGAAACACATGCACACACACAAACACACACTGGTACATGCGAGTGAGCAACAGGCAACTCCTACACACGCATTCCTGTAAAATACATGCTGGGTCAGACCCAACTGGGGCTTCCATCCTGACTCATTTCTCAAAAATCATAGATTCAAGGTCTGGGAATTTGTGGATAACAGAGGAGTTACATTTCTTCATTTATTGCTTTTACTTTTTCAAACGTGACACGGTTATTAAACGTGACTTTGCAGAACATCATAACCTTAACCTGCACTTCCCTATCCTGTCCTCACAAATGTATAATACATTATATGTATGATGTAGGCAAGGACGGTTGTGATCGCCTCTCTGTCAGCACCGCTAAAAAGTGTTGGTGGTGCTCTTTATGGTTGGCTTCTGACCGTGGTGGCATGTGCATGAGGTAACCAAGTCAAGAGTCTGTAACCTCTCTTCCTGTTGACTTCTGCTGGCAAGCCATTTCAAGGTTTTCAAATGTAAACCTTAGTTAACATCGAGGAAAAGATGAAGATGGGCGCTAGTTGAGCTAGCACCCTGCTAGCCATTGTACAGGTGTTAACTGAAAATAAACTGGACAACCTCCATGCTGCATCACTTTCCGAGTGTAATATCAGGAACTGTAATATCCTTAGATTTACCCAGACCTCCTGAAAAGTTAAATCATTCCACAACCAGATCCCATGGATTACAAGAACCATCTGGAAAACATGGGCCATGATAAAGCAGCAGCCAACGATGTAAGATGCAAAAAATGACATGTGATAAATAAATGATTGATTGATATATTTATTTAGACACTGACAGAGGTTCACTACCGTATGCATGCAGTGTGTTTGTATGTGCCTGTGTGTATGTGTGTCTGTAAGAGTGGATGGGAAGAAACAGTTTGTGCATTCTCAGATTTCACTGGAAAGAGGAAGTTAACTCTTGTTTACAGCACTTTTGCTTGCAGATTATGCAACACTGGAAAGATGACACGTGTATTCCAGCACTCCATGTTTACAGTATGTGTGTGTGAGGGACAGACAGAGAGACAGAGAGATGCTGTTGAAAGTCACTGTTCATGGAGGAAACTTATACACATTATAGGAAGTGTAATTTGTTTATGTTCCTACAGTTAAAAAAGGATCTGTTACACACACACACACACACACACACACACACACACACACACACACACACACACATGCATAGGTAAAATGGGTGCGCTTCAGAGTATTCTCTCTGTTTTTATTTCCTCTCCTCTCTCTAATGATCATCTCATATCGTTCTCCTCGGTGCAGTATATCTACAAATTTGGTGAAAACATTCCTGTATGTGGAACTGTTTGCATTCCTGCTTGTGGGATCTGTGGGAAATAACTGGGAACCTGAATATAGATGTCATCTACAAGCAAGCGTCACAGAGTTTGATGAAATCCAAATATTTGGCTTGTGATCAGGGGAGGAACATGTTCCATCCTGCGTTTGGCACCTTTTGTGTTGTCACCTGTGTGGATTTCAGCCAAGTCCATCTCCAGCAAACAGGATCATTAACTTTGTCATCATGAATGACTTCAGAAGGCTAGGTAAATTAAATACTGACAACATTAACATCCACAGCAGGGTTGCTTTGGAGAAGCTGTTCTGGGGCCTCTCTGCCTTTCCTAGGCCCACGCAAAAAGCCTCTTCCATGTGTCTGCATGGAAAGCCTAAGGTGGAGAGAGCACACCTCTTCGTCCTTCCATGCACCTACGTTAAAAGCCTTAAGGCAAAGAGAGCACACCTCTCTGCCCTTACACATGCAAATGAGGAAAGCCTGAGGCGGAGATAGCAAACCTCCCTGCCCTTCCATGTGCCTACATGGAAAGCCTAAGGCAGGGAGAGCAGCAGCAAAGACTCCTCAGGAACAGAACAGAGCAGCATCAATGACAAACAGAAATGACATTGATGAGTCAGACACAGCATGAAAAGGAGGAGCTGGGGTAGAGGCAGGTTGCAAAGCAGGCCAGAGCAGTTTAAATAGGGCGCCCTGAATGAGATTTGCCAATTGGTTGCATAGAAAGGAATCATGTGATCAGTCAGCTGCTCCATCATTTGATCGGGCTGTTTGAGATCGGCTGATGTAGCTGGGATGTGACTAAAGACACGTTAATGTTATTGTCATAACATCAAAGATTAACATTACACATGAAAAACTGAAGTAGCTAACATTAGCTACAGTAGCTAACTACATTTTCACCTACAGTATGTGCAGCTTACTTCAACGTACTTGCAGAAGTTAGTAGAGGAGCTTTTAAAACCAGAGATCTCAGTGTGGCTGTTTTAGATTTTGGTATAAAAAGCATGTCCAGATGTGGCCAGGAATTGTTGCTGGAAGCTGCTTCTTGTTCTGGTTTGTGCTCCGTCATTATTGCATTGTTGTCAAAAGACAGGTGGTGCTACTTTTTCTTCTAGGCAGCTGGAAATTTGGCAACTGCAGAAGAGGTGCTCCTCACATGCTCTCCTCCCTGCACTCGATCTTTGCATTTAGAGCAGACTTATCGAAGCAAATTAGAGTTGTATGTATTATTAAGGTTTAAACACCACTGAATTCACACATTTTACTTTGAAAACCAACTGATCTCTTTGAAACTGCAACTGAAATATGAAATTTCTTGATTTGCAATTCAATTTTGACAAATTCAGATCCAAAAATTCAAGTTTCAGAATTAAAAAAATACATTCAGGTTGCTCCAATTTGATTGGTAGGTTTCAGATCCAAAAATTCACGTCAAAAAAATTGAAATTGCAACATGCGTGTTACCCAGGACATGATAGGCTGGGTAGCCCAGATGTTGCTATTTGAAAATTTTCAACTTGAATTTTTGCGTCTGAATTTTTGAACATTGATGGAAAATATATTTAAAGTCAGCTTTTGAAATCGCATATTAAGAATTCATTTTTAAGAGGTGAATTCAGAACAGATAAATTCAGAAACATTGTTTTCACAGTAAAATATTGCAACGCTCTGAATTCAGTGGTGTTTAAGTTTCAATATTAGAAAAAGTCACTTATTTGCCTCCTTACAGACTAGTAGTTTCAATGGTATACATGACAAATGCAGTAAAATTGGCTCAAAAATTCAATTGAATAAAGTGCAGAAGTACAGGTTACCAAAAGGAACATGAAAAGTACTCGTTCCTTAGAATACTTTTCCCCTCACGTGTTACTTGTAATGTGTTACCCCCCACCCCTGCTTCTCGGCTACCCCAAAAACATCAACACCACTAACAGGCTACCACGGCAAAAAGCCTCTATACATTGTGATTTTTAGGCTCTCCAATCAATCAGCGAGACAATCGTAAGGACAGCGTGGTGAAATCTTTTGTCTTCAATACAAAACAATGGTCCTAGCTCTCACTCTGAGAAACATCTCCCATCAGCTGATTTAAAGCTTCAGCAACTAAAACAGTGTCAAAATTCAGTGTCTAAAAGGTTTGAACAAATTCTGATGATATATTTAAATTGTAGCTCTATAATACTAGCCAGACATGCCTCTTATTGTATTTTACAGTTTGCCCCAGATTAGAGCCAAGGTTTTATTAAACCAATCTCACACAGTGTGACATGCCATGAACCTGCGAGATCGCGGTTATCACGTAAGATGTAGGGGTCTAAAGTCTCTACTTATTTTCAGCCCCTTGTTATAAGGAAGAATACGTCTGTTTGTGTATGTTTACAGTATGTTTGTGTTCAGGGTAACCTCCTTCTCTCTGCACTCAGCCTGTAATGCAGAAACGATGTTGCACTGAAGACAGATTGTTGTGGGGGACATCCATAAACCCTTTTAAAAGTACACACACACACACACCGGCACACACACGCGTGGCCACTAATGTAGTGGCGGTGTCCCAGACAGCTTTCCGGAAACATCCCATTTCCTGTGGAGCTACTGGAGGTCTCTGTCCATAAGGCTGATGACTCCCTGGGGCAACTCGCTACTTTACGCTGTTCTGCTGTTGTGCGACCCACCCCCCCTGACAAACACACACACGTTGCCACGTGCACACATAAGGACTCACACACCAGCTGACACGTAGATGATACTCACAGTCAAGCTATCTCACTGAGTTGGCCTTATATCACTGTAATAGCAATTTGCATGGTACATAGAAGCTCAGGTGTTATCTTGTGTGTGACTCTTTCAACATACAGTAACGGAAGTATTATGTTCCTCTCCTCGTGATCTGTCCTTTCACAGTGAGAAGTAAAAAAACAGAGGAGACAGGCTCACTAAATGGCCTGTAGCTTACTCCCTATCCCTCCTTTACGATTTAATGAGATAAATTAGAGTCTTTAATTAAACTTCAGGAGCATGAGGCAGAACAGGAGCAATGAAGAGACCAGTGATGGATGACATTTGGTTTACAGAGAATATGTCACACTTTGCTCTCTAGGATTTTGCTCTCTCATTAGTCTCCTAGCCTCTACGTATGCTGCAGGGACAAATAGTCCTAATGGAAGGGATCTACCTTCAGGCTATCATTCTGCCCTGCCTCCGTCAGCCAACCTGCACATTTCTCCACAACCTGCTCCTCCTTTCCAGCTGTTCTTGTCCACTCCTCTTTGACTTGCTCCGTCTTTACTGCTCACATACTTAAGATTTAAGTACAAACATGTCAAGTCCCCCTCGCCCTGCACATGCACACAAACATAACCCCTTCCTCCCTTTCCAAGCACATACCACTGGCCACATAGTAGACAATTAGACTTTTTTCTAAGCATTAATTACCATTTTAATTAGCAAGGCTGTGAGAATGAATAATCTGACAGCATATGGCTAAGGGTGCAAAATCATAATCCTATCACAGTGTTATTTATTCCCTCCCAGTTCCAGGGGCTGTTTCAACATGCTGGTCTAATTACTATTGCTGGGGGTGGGGACTGGGAGCCAAGCGCAGAAAAACAATAACAATGCTAATGCTGGAGGCAACGCAAGGTTAGGCCTACACCCAATTCTAAATGCACTCTTTCTCAATAAGGAGCAGGGCTTTAAAAACAAGGAGGGACATGGGAAATGAAAGAGAATCAAGATATGTCCTCTCTTTCCTAATGAGGGTTTTCTTAATGAAAGAGGCAGGAAACTGAACTGAGACATCTGCTCCGGCAAGTGTGCCTATTCAAATGAAAGATAAAAAGCCTAGTGCTTGTTTGTGATGTGACGGGGAGGAGAGAGGGAGGAGAACGGAAACACAAGAGGCGAGTGGCTTTCTTAAATAACATCATTATTTATTGCATGTGTCTATAAAGAATCAATACAATCTAAAGCAATGAACTAAGTTTAAATTATCATCTCTTAGTAGCATCACAATATGCAAGATATGAAATATTTACAATGAAAGACACAGCAAAGATAAGCCCATATCGTAACCTTTAGATGCTGAATAAAAAGTCGAAACATTATCCAAATGCAAAACACTGCTCAAAACACCAAGAGGCTCGATTAGCAAAAAACGAACACAAAAAAAAGTTTTCATTTCAAATTTGGAGGAAAAAAATGTACAAACAGCAAAAATCTGATTTTTAAGGTTTAACAAACATTATTAACAGTATTTATACATTTGGTACGTCTTTGTAAACTAATTTTCAAAAGTGTAAATATTGCATATATGCCATTTGTGTTGTACCTAAATAACAAGAATTAATTATGTCAAGTATTAATGATTTTTCTTAAAATCTTTTTTTCAGAATTACAGCATTAGAAAATGTCCTCATAGTGGCATTCATTTCACAAGACTATCCCATGACAGTTAAAAAAAAAAGTCAAAGCAAAACCATACTGGTTAGCATATAACTTAATTAGTGCTTTTGTTGTATCAGAAAGTTCACTCAAACACATACTATGTACAGTACAAACAACATAAGTTATTTAACTTAACATCTCTCAAAGTTTTTCAGCGTTTGCTTAAATGTAATTCTCTGTAACACCGCACTATTTACAGTATATAGGCAACGGTTAAGTACCAGTGAATTCAGATAAATAAAGAGATACTTCCCCTGGTTTGTTTCTTGTATTCGGCTTGTATCTGTGTCATAGTTTCGATTCAGTACCTCTGCATGTTTCATTGTTGTTGTTGCAGTTGCTGTAGTGTTTGTTGGCTTGTGTGTTCCCAAGCTCGGAACACAGCGTGTACTACATTCAATGTGTCTTGTGTTACAATCTAGAAAGTTTGTAAGTGCAAGACCATGCATTAGCTCCGGCGTGTCCCGTCTGGCTCTCTCTCAGCTCAAAGTGGATTCAAGCTACCGAGCGGCTCGTTGGTCAGACTGTGTCATGCATTTGCCACATTGTTCAGCGCTGCCCGCACCTGCTGGCCAACCGCGTGGTGTGACAGAGCTCCGCAATGAGGCATCAGGTGAGAGAAAAAGTACGATTCTAAGCTGTCCAGTTACTTAAATAACTTCAAACATTCATGTCCCTTTTCCTGGCAGGTCATAACATCCTGCAGGCTGTGTGGGTGTGCAGGATATCACAGGTGACAGTGGCTGAGTAGGTAAAGTGTGTTAATGTGCTGAGACTTGGGCTCAGATAGGCCACAGATCTGGTGGTCAGGTCCAGTTGGACCTGGTTCATGCTGCAGTGTTTGGATGTGTGACACCTGCATGCACGTGTGATGCAATGTCAGGCGTTCCTCTAAAGTCCTCTGAGTATTCTGTTAGTGTGTATGAATCCTCCATCTCAGGCATATTAATAAATATATTACTCTGGATCTTTTATACATAATCTTGTCATAAATGTACGGTGGAGAAAGAAGGAACTTAATCTCAGAGAGACTGTCTCTCATTCGGCTCTGATGAACATTCAGTCTGCAAGATGATCGGTTAAATCTTTGATATACTGCGTGTTTGTAGGTCCAAACTTAAAAAGGTCCATCAGACGGGGGCTGATGGGTAGAGTAAGGCTTTGGATTGGTGATTTTTAAAAAACATTCACCTCTGAAAATAAATATTTTATATATATTTGTACTGTGTGAATTGGTACCAACCTGGGTTTTGCTGAGGTAGGATTTTCATTTTTTTTTTTTTTTGTTTTGAGCAATTGTTAACTTTGATTTTTAAATATGTTCATAAATGCCACCTCTTTTTGCAGTACAATCTGTGTACAAATTCACACACACACTTCAGTAAATGCATACATACATGATAAATAAATAAATATATGTAATCTGTATGCATGAAAGGGTTTTTCTTTTTTGCTTCTATGTGTGTGCACACTTTGCTCTCCAGGTTTGGTTCACAGGTTGTTCAGGTGAGAGTATCCGGCAACTGTCGGCTGAGGCCAAAAGACCAGCTGAAAGTGTGTGAATGGCAATAATAATAATAATCATAAGTAAAATAACAATATACTGCAGAATAATTTTGCAGGCCTATGCACAGAGATAAATAGTACCTATCTATAGTTAGAGTTAATAGTCCGTTTAAGTTCTTGTTATTCTTTTAAGTAATCTATTACAGCAGCA
The DNA here is from genome assembly GCA_019142605.1 of Cephalopholis sonnerati. Classification (NCBI taxonomy): domain Eukaryota; kingdom Metazoa; phylum Chordata; class Actinopteri; order Perciformes; family Serranidae; genus Cephalopholis; species Cephalopholis sonnerati. The sequence continues at coordinate 26,443,318 of JAGQAX010000012.1, forward strand.
GCAATAGGCGCCTGAATGTTTTGGTGCCGAGAAAAGCGGAGGGAAGATTTGGGGCAAGGGTCAAGTGTCCGTGTTGCCATGGTGATGGCCGTCCCCGTGACCCTCGAAGGCGGCAAAGAGGTCAAAGGACATCGACTGCAGCGCATGGTCCAGCTGTCGCTGTGGCGACCTCGTCACTCGGCTGCAGCGAAATCCTACGTTCACAGGAAAAAGTGGGGGGAGAGGGGGGGCCCATCAGCCGTCATTCTGAAAGAAGAAGAAAAAAAATACACAAGTGAGTTACAGACGTGAAGTTTAATCTAACTGAATGAGATTTCTAAGTCGATACTCCCTTTAGAAACTCAATTTAAGTGTGTGTACGTACAGTATGTGTGATTTATTACGTAGGATGGAGTAATGGAGGCAGAGGTGGAGTTCAAATGGATACCCCCACTCTGTTACCAAGTAAGGAATAAGTGCTCTTCAAGCGGCCTGCCTTTGTGTGTGTGTGTGTGTGTGTGTATTCCTCAGCTGGTAGACACTGAAGTGGCAGGTGCTTTCACGGCAGGGGAAAAACAGAGTGGCATTTAGCACTGTGCAGCTGACACAGAGCAGTCTCCAGTGATGGCAAAATAGACAGCAACAACACTCCCACACGCCGACAAACACACACCCAGGTATTCCTGATTGCATACCTACAGAAGTCAAATAAACAAAAAAAATCCAGGTTCACTCCCACACACACACACACACACACACACACACACACACACACACACACACAAACACACACTACAGCTGTATATTCTCAAATACTCTAAAAACCCCGGGTCTTCACAGTGTCACTTTTCTCCCAGTGGAAAGCTGTGCTGACCCTTGCCCCGGTGTACTTGTTTGTGAGGTTTCATTTGCATGCAGAGCTATCAAATGGGAGCGGAAGTCTTGGCTAACACATACACACACACACACACACAAAGCCCCTCTCGGCGGCTGCATTTCTTCCCTCGCTCGCTGTCTCCTCTCCCTCTTCCCCAGCCACGAACAAGAGCTGTTTTCACAAAGCTGGATGTGATCGTCATTCTCGAAAACAAACCTTTCATTCAGAGTCCTCACTGTTACCCCCTCCTCAACTACTCCCACCATAAACACACACACACGTCTGTTCTCTCTCTCTGGCCTATACATACACGCTGTAGGGGAAAATCAGAAGCTAATGTCAAAGCTTTATAGACACTTGACACAAAACCAAAACATCAGAGAGAGAAAAACAACAAGTTGAAGATGCATTTCCACAGATGTTAAGGGATGTCTGAGATGTAAAAATATCGAACCGCAGAGTTAATTTTAACGATAAAATAACTGATTTTCCTCCTGAGGCCACCTGTGCTGGCTGAGCTCCGTCTACACACTGCCATGGGTGTCAGAGACAGAAGAAAATAGAAACACTGGGGTTGGAAGTGGTGGAAAAACCACAGTAACAGAATCAACCTGACAGAGAGGAACGGGAATGCAGTGAGGTCATGGGACCGACGGTCCATAACAATCCGCGTGTGTGTGTGCGTGTGGGTGTGTGTGAGTGTGTTTCTGGAGGGGCTGGGCCAGTCAGTGGCCTGTAGAGACAGACACTTGGGTGAGAATGACTGAGATCTGCCGGGAAGGAGAGTTGAATCACTAACAGCTCAGATTAGCAACCAGGTGTAGCCATGTACATGAGCACTCCAAAACATTATTATTACTGTATGAACAATGGCGCAATAGGACAATGTGGCGTTTGCAGACTCGCCACACACACTGCTATTCAAACACATGCTGATCGGAGAAAAGTGTGGGTGGGCAGGGAGATTTGGGGAGGGGGTGTTATTGAGAGAAGGGGACAGTGGTCCAGCGGGAGAATGAACCCAATGGCTCCAACCCCTCCCATTTTTTGGAGCACACACACACACACCCCTCCCAAACAACCCATGTCTGTGCCCCCTGTCCCAACCACACACACACACACACACACACACACACACACACACACACACACACTCAAGCTCTGTTCATTATTTATTTAGTTCTCACAGGCTAAATTTAGCCATGCTCCATTCAGGACTAGGACACACACACACACACAGGCATGTATTAGCAGCCTCCTCTCTGGTGCTTCAGAAGCAGAGTAAACACGTCCCCATGTCTGTTGATGCATCGCCTGCTCGAGTAGCTCTGTGTTGCTGCAAAGCTTAATGAATGAGCTTTTAGGGGAACTGCTCCAACTGCGTTTCTGAGCAGCGAGGAAGGGAATCGTCAACCGTTCTGTATTGTAGGTACGCTTGGAACTCTGCAAACAACGAAACTGATGTTACGAGCAGGTTTCCTCCTACACATCAGCAGGCTCAGATCTGCTCTGTTTACATTCCTGCCCTGCTAGCTCCTCCCTGATCTACAGCAGCGCTCCACCAAACAAACACTGACTGACTCTTCACCTCTGACCTCCCACCACCTCTGTTTAACCAACAACACAAAAACAACAACCACTGTTCACTCTATTATCCCGATGACTCATTACTACATATTCTCCATGTAATTATTTTGCATCTTTTTGCATTGACGGTGTGGCTTCCACTCAAAAAAATAAATTTAAAGGAACACTTCACCTGCAATATGATCGTTTGTATATCAATTACTCACCCCGTGTTACCTTGAATTAACGAAGAAAACTTTGATTGTCCTGCATGCCTTCAGGGTGAACGGAGAATCAAAAAAAGGCGCACATTCTTACTGAACTGGGGTAAATGGGGTCCGCAATTTATAACAGTAAAAGTATATCAAAACATGTTTTTACAAGCATCCACACAACTCATGCAATACAATCCAAGTCTCACTTATCCAGCTGCATGCTCAGTACTTCCCAAACATATGCATTTATGACCTAAAACTCATCAGTATAGTCTCATGCATAGCTGAGTAGGGCACCAGGGCACGTATGTGCATTTGGAACTCTGCTCAAGCGGTGCTCATAGGCAGGTGCACGCTCAGGGCACGTACTCCCAGATGAAAGTACTTGATATTTTTACGTTTTTAGTGAAAATTAATGTGTTTTATGGAAGTATGACGTGAATTATACTGCACGAGCTGTGTGAGATTGCCATGATTGATATACAACTGGTAATTTTGTGGGTGAAGTATTCTTTTAAGCATCAACGGCCGCAACCACCAATTACTTTTATTTGTTCTTAATTAATAGTTTTAGGATGTAAAATGTCAGAAAAGAAAGAAAGAAGCCAACTGTAGTTTTCCAGAGCCAAAGTTGACAAATTAAACTGTCTTATCAACAGTGTGAAACCCAAATATTTTACTTTGATTATCACATATGACAAAGAAAAGCAGTGAGCTAATCATGTGCTCAACTGTATCATGCTCCGCTATGGAGATTCACTGATGCAGTATCTGGGACCTGTGAGAAAGAAGGCGTTTGATGAGCTGGACTATTTATGAATGAAAAACAAATCTGCCAGAGGTCATAAGACTGAGCTTACCTGGTGTGTGTGTGTGTGTGTGTGTGTGTGTGTGTGTGTGTGTGTGTGTGTAAGTACTACATGGCTCTATCTCTTCCTCATCCTCTAGACAAAACAAGCTACTCAACAATGTCTAATCCTGAAGTGAATGTAATCCGTCTTACCTCCAAGCTAAATTGAGGATATGGTAGGTTGACTTTGTTTTTATCTAGCACTGGAACATCCCGCCCTACTTTACTCCAAGAGTTATGTATCAGACGGCCAGGAGCGCTATGTGTGTGTGCCTGCAGGGGAGGGGTGTACGGGACAGGTGAGGACAGAGACTGTATGTTCTTTTAAATACAGTACGTAATCAAATAATCAAGTAGAGGCATTGTTGGCGGAGTCAAATGTTCTCGGCTTAAAATAGACTCTTTGGCAGCAAAACGAAAATCTATTACTTACATAAGAAGTTAAACAGAAAGTGCACTTTCTACATGACATGCATAATTTATGATGATGATGTGCGCACAAACTCACTGCATTCATGGCTGCCAAAAAACATCAAACCAGGAAGACAAGCATGTCACTTCAGTTCCCTCTTGCGTTAAGGTTATTGTTTAACAGCCAACTTTTGATTGTCAGACGTCAGACTTCCCCGTCAGCCCACGAACACACCATAACAAAAGATTTATACAGCTGCAACTCTTGGGATTATTTAGATTTTCGATTAATCTGATGATTATTATGTTGATTATTCGACTAATAAAAAGTGTGTAAAATTTTTTTTAAAAAGTGACATTTTCAAAAGTCTCGCTTTATCAGACCAACAGTCCAAAACAATTCAAACACAACTTATCCTGGTATTTGTCAAGGTGGAAGAAAGCGGAAACGTTTTAAGTTTTACTTGGCAAACGCCTGAAATGATATATCAGTTATGAAAACACCTGCTTATCAATTTTCTGTCAGTGGAATTATCCATTAATCATTGCAGGTCTTGACATCTTAAATCAATCCTTCAAACCAGTTTGCAATTAGCTGTGAGTTATTGTTGTTAGCAGTGTGAGATAAACAAAGCAGCAAGATGTGTGAGAGTCTTGTTAGTGGCTCTGATCAGATATGATTAGCTAATTGTTTAATGCATCGTTAGACAATCCTCTATGGCCTCTAGTGTGAAAAGCCAATCAGAGACAGTCCACTGAGGTCAGATTACAACAGGAAAAACACAGGGCCCAAACGCACCGGTGTGGAGAAGGTGTGTGTGTGTGTGTTTAGGGGGGGAGGGAGTTGGATCACATGATTTCGGAAAAACAGAAACCAATGCCTGGAGAGAAGAAGGGGAGAAATGGGGGAGGAGGATGCGGGGGGGTTGGGTTGGTGTATGGCTTCTTGAAACTGCCTCGCCACACCCCCACCTTCTCCCTGTTGTTGTTGTGGCAGATGGTGGCCAGCCATTAGCGTATTGTCACTCTCCTCTGAAGGGCCAGATAACCAGTGAGCACTGCTTGGCAGGGCAGGTGCAAAAAACCCCTGACCCCCCCACCCCTCTACCATCTGCTGATGGCTGCGTACATGTACGCACACAGGAGAGGAAGATACACAGACAAAGTGGAAATGTGTGTGTGTGTGTATTGGTGGTGGTGGGGCAGTCTGGGTCCACAAATGAAAGGCATGGAGAGTGTGAGTCAGTCTCCCCTGTCTGCACCCACGCTTTTAGCCAGAGAGAGAAACAGAGATAGATGAGGACAGAGGTGGGAAAAGAAGGTGACCAGAGGATGATAAGCAGCTTCAATGGAGAAAAGAGAAGTCGCGGGAGGGATTTACTCTAAAAGGATGAGGACAGCTGAAGAATGGGAGTAAAAGTTGTAAACTCCCTGTTTTGTTTTCGCCACAGAGATAGAGGTGGGTGGATTTCTGGAAAATGTCCCTCTTGCGATAGCCCTCCCCCCGCTCGGAGTCTCTCACACACGCAGCGCTAGTTCAAAGGTCAAGAAACTGACATTGTCGACAGGGCCAGAAGGCGTGCACTGAAAGCTAAACAGCCCTCTCCTCTGCCCCATCACAGCCCCTCTCCCTGCACGTCATGTCAGGGCCAAAACCCAAACAACAACAGTGTAACCTCCCGACTAACAGACCCAACATGAGCCACATGAAAAAACCTCCAGAAGGCAGAATCTGCTTAGGAGCTGAGGAGCAATGTCTCCCTCCCTCTCTGCCTCCCCCGGACAACTTCAGATGCCAAACGAGGACAGGTGATTTGATTTCCTAATCTACCCGTGTCAAATTGATGTACCTGCCAGGGAATTCAAACTATAGTTCACTCAGTGATGACAAGAGAATGCGGTACAGCCTGTCATCTTGTAATAAACAGTCATGCCCTCTTTTTCCTCTCACACACTCAAGCAACAGAGAGGTTTTTGTGTTTCAGTGAGAGCATCAATGACCAGCCACCCTGGTCACATCCCTGATCAGAGAGCCGAGTCATTCACTATTATGTACAAGGTTATTTGTTTGTTAGGAAGAGCTTATGTAACCAAGATACAGTAGCAAAGGCCAGCTCTTACCGGAATGACACTGATCTCTATCTCTTACTGCGTTTCTTTTCTTCCTTTTCTTGCTACTCCTCCATTCCTCCCCCTCACTCTCTCACTCCCTCCCTCCCAACAGCTCAATTGTCTATTTTGTTGTACGTGAAAAACAAAACAAGTCATCCATCCCTCACCATTGTTCCCTCACCTTCCTCCTCCCCTGCTCTTGTAACCTTGGACAAACGTCCCCACTGTGGTACAGAAGTTTAATATTTGGGTCCTGTCCTCTAACACACAGGAGTACGAGGACACAATGACATGATAATAAGTGGGAGGTATGTTTCACAAGTATGTGCATGTGCCTGGTAAAAGTCATGTATTCATATAAACATTAGTCAGTGCCCCTTCCTGTGTAAAACTGTTTCATTAGCGTGTTTGTGAAGTTGCTCACGGTTTTTTCAAAACAAGAATCCTCCTCCACCCCCCCCTCTGAGTCCATCCCTCCAGGTTAGAAAAACAAGTGAGCATTCACCTCTCCCAGCAACCTTTGCACACTGCCCGCATTCCAGTCCTGAAACCCAGTACCTGACAATTGATAAACAACTGACTCACTTGTTTTTCTGGGGAACCCGATGACTTGCACCAAGCCCCATGCTGGCTGCACTCACAGCATGAGAGCCAGCGGAGACAGAGACAAAGAGAGACAACTTCGTTGTGAAACCACAAACAGCAATTAAACTCTTGTATTTCACCATCAGGAACACTGCCTCCTGACTCACGATGATCCTGACACTGAGTGTTTTCTTTTCGAACAACAGCAACTTCTGACATGCCCCTGCTAGGTCATCTATCCCTGTAAATAACCCCTGCCATTTACAGATACATGAAAAGCCACCGATGCATCTGTGAACAAAATGAGGTGAAAGGTAATATTTAGACAGCAACTGTTCCTTCCCACAAAGACACTTAGTCATAAAGATTTCATGGCTTATTCACACACACACACACACATACCAGTCTTATAAAAGCTACCATATGCTGTTATAAAATCAAAAATTAAGCTGTTGTTTTTTTGCCTGTTCTAGCTACTTCCATGTGTGCATCATGTGTAGCACTGCATGCGTCACTGGATCAGACTAGATGTTTTTTGATATACTGACGTGGAATAGAACTGCGTCACTGAGGGAAGACCAGAGCAGACCATTCACACAAACACACACCAGCAGCAGCAGCATCAAGCAAGTCAGAGTCGAATATAACAGGTCCGGCTACAGACTTCAAAATAAGGTTGCAAAAGCATCTATATACCTCACGTGAATCCTGACTTGAAATTGAAAAATCCCCCCTAAATGAAGAATGACAGCCATACAGTGCAAAAGCAGAATGCTCCAGAAAATGTGGAAGTATTTTTTTTTTTCATTTTATGTCTAAGCTTTTATTTGGAAGGAAACACTCTGGTTTTCCGGTGCTTCTGCTCTAATATATCTATGCAATTTGAAGCAGATCAAAGACAGAGCAAACAGCCCTCCTCAGTATCAAGCAGCCTTGAGATTTGTCGATGTGTCATGGGTGTGACGAGTAGGTGACTAATCCTATCTAAACATCGCAGCCTACACCCAACAGTAACGTTCATAACAACTTAATTTCCCTCAGCTCCCGTAGCCTGCCTTTGCAGACTAAAAACTGCTATTCTAACACACAACATGTGTCGGTATGTACCCACTGGTGATGTAAAGAGGAAGTAGGTTGCAACATTTGATTATATAACACTATGGGTTGTTGTTTGTAACGACTATGGTCAGTGGCTTTGCCTCGAATTTTAACAGCAGAGACATAAACTACAAGCAGTGTGATATTTATTCTAATGTGGACAAGGTTGTAATACTGCTGTCCAGGAAAACAACAAACACTGTATCAGCTTTTAACAAGCAGTCAGTGGGTTAAATTCATAGTCAGTGTCTAAGACACACACTCAGCTGCAGACACACAAGTGAAACTGTTTGGTTTCAGCGTGTTCCCTTAATCATTATTCTCAACTTTAGAATGAAATTGAGCTCGGAAGTGCTGCTTAGCAACGAGCAGCCTACCTCTGCAGAGTACACAGCAGCCCTGAGGCGGATCTCTATCCTACTCCTGAGCCCTGACACCACTCCCTTCATGAATGAAAACCTACTGAATGAATGAGTGTGTGACATACATGAGAACACTCACCTTTCACAGCAGCAGCAGTCTCCTTGAATCCCATGCTGGCGTAGGGGCTAGTGTTGAAACCATTCATGCCCCCCTTGCAGCCACAGGCTGCCTTGAACCTCAGGAGTCCATCACAGCCTCCTAACCGGCACCCTCCGAGGTTTCCCTCCATCAAGTTTAAGGCAATGTAGTTAAGTCCGTTTTGATAACCAGCTGACATCTCCCTGCACATGGGGCTGTTGCTGCCATAGTCCTCGTCAGAGCCCTCAGAGCTGCAGACAGTGTGGGATACATTCTCTACAGAGGCAGAGCTGTGCCGTTTGGTGTCATGAGCAAAGGATGGGCACACTGGTGTGACAGTGGTGGTGGAGGAGAAGGTCTCTGAACTGTGCCGCCGGCGCCCCTGAGGGTCAGCTCGGATCACTTTGGCCCCCCTGTGTGGATCCAAGAGGGTGACAGATAACGAAGGACCCCCCAGGAGAAAAGAGTCCACTGGTACAGGGGGCACCCCGTCTACAATGCTGCTGTCAAGGCTGAGTCTCTGGACACAGGCGGTGGGGCTGGTGGGGAGGGGAGCAGCATCAGTGGTGCAGAGAGCAGGTAGAGGAGCAGGAGGACTGAAAGTCATCTCAGTGTAGTCATCCTTGACTGGTGCAGGCTGACAGACCAGGCTCACCTGCTGTTGGAGAGGATATTCATCAACCATCCCCCTCTCCTCTGCCTGTCTCTCTATGCTTTTTATCTCTTCTTTCTCCTCGCCTCCCTGCATGTTCTCCTGAGCGTTCACCAGACTAGGACAAGATAAGACTTCAGGCTTGTGTTTTAGGCACCCTGCAGGGGGGGAACCCCCGGGTTGGTGTGAGCCAAGGTGACCCGGGGAGCTGATGTCAACATTAGCATAGTCTGCACACATTAAACTCACAGAGGACTCAGAGCTCTCTGACACTGTGGATGACAGCGGGTCACGAGTAGCACTACTAAAGTCTATGTTGATGTACTCTCCAGGGCTGCGTGGCTCTGAGGGAAGCGGGTGTTCATTCATACATGGTAGTGTTCTGAGGGATTCCAGAGCCAGGCGGGTGGGCCGACACACCCTGCTCCGGTGTACCAGACCTCCATCTACCCGAGCCACTCTGAGAGGCGAGGGGACAGAGGAAGGGGTGCTTGGTGTCCCTGGAGAGCTGCTGGACACAGAGTCTCCTGGAGACACGGGACAATTGTTGGACTCCTCTTCTATCCGCTGTCTCTGTAAGCTCATCACCACATACTGGTCTTTGTCTGTGGACCCATTGCGCTGCAACTGGCCTTTAAGTGAGCGTGGTAGAGAGCTGTAAGAATAAGGCTGTCTGTGATGTTGCTGGGGGTGGGGATCTCCCCCTGGAGGACTGAGAATGTAATCTGGGGGTGTGAGAGACACCAGAGGGTCAACAGGGGACATGTTCAGGTACTCTCCATTGGTGAGCTTTCCATCAGTGCTCTCTACTGACATCTTGGTTCCACACCACATCCGCATATAGCCATTGTCCTCCAGAGAAACACTCCCAGGGGATTCTGTGTGTTGGGCCGGCCCGGCTGAAGAGTGCGAACGGGGGTTGATGATCTGTTTTGGAGCAGAAACACACATGGGGCTCATGGGCATGTAGAGGTCATGCTTGGACCCTGGTGTCTGTGGTGCCACACCTGGCATCATGGGCATATAGCCACTGTCACCTTGGAGACTGCTAACGCCGATCTGAACATCCCTGTAATCCTCAGGATAGATCCCTTTAGGGGAGGCAGTGTGGCACCTGCGAGAAGACTGGCTTCCACTGGTGTAGGTGGCCCTCATAAGAGTATACTCATCCAGGGAGGCTGAAGATACCTGGGGGGGACCCCTCTGCTGGCGGGGAGTAGTGAGAGAGTATGTGCGCTTTCGATAAGCCTTGTCCAGCTCTGGTAACCGGCGGTAACCATTCTGCCGTTCCATCACCATGTAGCCATCAAGCTCGCTGCCGTCCCGGGAGGGGGGAGTGTCAGCTTTGAGAGACTCAGGAGTGTTGCTACGGAGAGTGAGAGGTAGCCTCAGGTCTCGTGCGTCCGCAGGGCTGGAGCCAAACTCCTCACATGATATGAAACCAGCATCACTGGGGGAGCCTGAGAAGGAGGCACTGCAGCTGGAGGGGCGAGGAGCACTGCTGTCTGGGCAGGATGACAGATTTCCCAGGCTTGGGGTGGCTATGGGTGGGGAAGGAGACAGAGGCATGGACATGGACTTACTGTGCTGAAGTGAGGAGGATTCAAATGTCCGACAAGGGCGCATTGAAATGGTGTGAGATCTGCTCAGGAGGGTCCTGTGGACCCCTGGGCTCAGGGGGCTGCCGCTCACTGACATGGGGCGTGCCATGGTGCCATCGCCCTCGCTTGCTGTGCGTATTCGACAGGAGGAAAATTTGCTCACAGGAGAGGTCATAGCCATGCTGTCGGTGCGTGACCGCCGGGGAAGCCCGGTCTGGCTGGGGGGGAGATTGTTCAGGTGCCTCCTCGTCGGCACAGAGATGGGGTTTGTACCAGACGACTGGCTTTTGCTGCGCGGTCGGAATTCCGACAGCTCCTTCATGGCTTTCATCGCCTCCAAGATAGTTTCGTGGATATTTTGCGCCACCACGGAGTCATCAGCCTGCATCCAGAACTCCCCCGGACCCGTGGCTGCAGATCGACCGACCTCAATGAAGAAAAAGCTGTCAGAATGGCCGCACCTCCGGATATTCATCAGCTGCAGAATGACCGAGGCAACCTCCGAGTTCAGCTTGACAAAGCTGATAGTCCGGCTGGAGAGACAGAGTCTGTACACTCCGGTCAAATTTCTGCTTTGTCCCAAACCTTTGGATTTCAGATTGACTTGCCATACCTCCTTGTAGGCGGCGGCGACCGGCGTTATTACACCGTAGCTCGCTTCGTCGAAGCCAACCAGCGAGGACGCAGAGTTGGACGCTGAGCCGTCGTACACTTTCCCTCCTGCCATTAAATCCGTCAGCACCCGGTACCAGCTCTCCTGCTCCTGCTCGTTTTCCGCCGCCACGGCAAAATACTCGTCCTTGGTATAAAGAGCAATAAGATATTTGTGTTTTGCGTCCGCTCTCTTGTTGATATTGAGACAGCAGTCCAGAGGAATAACTCTCTTCGCGGCCGATTTGTTTTTCCATTTCTTCTCGCTCTCGTAGTACTCCAGCCGGGCAGGGAAACCTTCGCTCGGCTCTTTCAAAACGAAAAAGCGCTTGTGTCCGTGTTTCTGCTTCTTTAGATATCCGCATTTCTTGATATTGTTGCTCACTGTCGTATTGCTGGGCAATGTCGGCTGATCTCCAGTGTTTGGCGGACTCGCCATTCTCGTGTCCTTCGCTATCAGACACAATGCTTTCCTTTTCCTCGAGTTGCTAAAGAAACGACGCGCTTTATTTTAACCCTCTATTTCCAGAGCCGGCTGTGCGTGCGTTCGTCTTCTCCCACAGCTGAGCAATAAATAACACATGTCTGCTAGTGTCCGGACTGAGGAGGGGAAACAACATGTGACGAAGTACACATCCAGCTCTGGTGTAGATAAAAAAAAGCAGGGAAAGGAGGAGAAAAAATACACACACCGACAGTGGGCGGTGCGCACTCAGCTCATTGGGCTTATTGGTGGAAACGGGATGAATGCTGGAGTGAGATGGCCCCGTTCAAAGGAGAGGGAGAGAGAAGGAAAAAGCCCTCCTACTATCACTCTGCCCTCTTCCGACTCATTTGAGCGTAGTCAGTCAGGACTTTATTTATAGCAGCTTTGCTCCTGTGATCCAACATTAGACTACTGTGAAGATTTTTAATACACCAAAGGAAATGTTCCCGACCCCAAAACGCCTACATGTGCGTCATTTAAGGAGGTGGGTTATAAAACCCATCAAAATAACCTGAATTAGAATGAAGGAGCAAAGATTTGTTTATTTCTCCTTAAATGTTTCCTGTTATTGTTTTATTCCCACTGCCTGTTCTTATCCTCAGTGCTGTTTTCACATCCCCATGACCATATTTTAACGTGTCTGTAGAGGGAGTCCTTCCAGTGCTCCCCAACTGGTAAACAAGCATCACCTCGTCGAGACTGCAGCTCTGTGACAGGAATTTAATATTCCCCGTGCGTCGCCCAGCCTGAATACAATCACGATTTAACCGGGATATTCCAGCCTCTCTTCCCCCCTTTTTTCAATTTCACAGAAAACACCAAAGTGTTCGAGATAAATAACAAGTGTAAGAATCGGGGGAGAGCAGATACAGTGCAATGTGCTTTATTGCGTAACGCGGTCGCCTACTGCTTTATTCATGTTTGCCTGGAGCTCCCAAGATAGATACTCGGTCCGTTTCCGACTGCTTTATTTGTATATTTGACTTCCCATTCAGAAACAGTGCGTGGCGGAGCGACTGATATAATTCAGGATGACAACAACACATTTAAGTAGGTTAAAGCTTTAAGAAAAAGACACCCCCTGTCAGCAAAACAGAGGAATGACCCATAAAAGGTTGTATTTATATAAATGTATATATATAAAAAAAAATAAAAACAATGATGACGCAAAAAAAATTCTCCTGATCTTGATGCGTCAATGCTGGTAATGTGCGTAATGATGAAATGCGGGAGCCAGCTGGGTACCGTGGTGCGGTTGTGATGATGATGATGAGAGTGTGTAACTGACAGCCAATAGCCTTCAACTTCCTGAGGGAATGAGATTCACCTCTTCCGGCCCAGCAGAGGGAAAACAGGCTGTGCTGTGTGTCCTGACAGTAAAATATGCAGGTCAAATGTAGACACAGTGAGCGGAGGCAGCCATAGAAAACACACTGAATCCTGAACTGTAATTAAGTGGAGATTAGTCTACATTCCAAGTGCCACTCAGAGCACATTATCTGTCAATAATCAGTCATATCACTGCCCTGCCACTTATTAATAGTCATATGTCCCATGATGATAACAAAACTACCCCCACATCACACACACACACCACATCCCCCACCTTACATCCCCATTTTCCTTCAGGTCCCACAGTGCTGGCTCAGCACCGCCCTGTCCTTAGCAGCAAGGTCAATTACAATGCCCTGTGCAGGTCAATTATGCCACCAGAAGCAATGATTTGACTACTGCCACCACCAGAAAAGAATCAAATCAGGCAAGGACCTCTTTTGAGCCGTCCCTCAAATAACCTTTAGCTTACAGATTTCATGTTGTGCAGCTGTTTTCTTCTCATTATATGAGTGTTTACCCCAGCCTTGCCTAAAGTGCTATGAAGGCACATTGATATAAATAGATGTAGCAGAGCTGGCTGCCTAAACCTCCTAGGCTCAGATATCTCCCTGTAGGACGAGGAGGGTTCCCTGTCTGCTGATATTAGGTTTCCTACATGACAGACGTGGGCTTGGAACTGAACTTTCACACTCTCTGATCACAAACAACTACTGCAGGGGTGACTATATTGTGAATGTGACGCTTAATGTATCATTTTCAGTACCTACAGTTGTTTAAACCTCTGATAAATGATGAATAAACTGTTCCTGTGAGATGCATTTGAAGTCCACGACAGCTCGCCTTGTATAATACCACGACCTGACTCTGGGAAGATAAACAGAAATTGAGTGGGGGAAGTGTGAAGTGAAAGCAGGGGCAGAAGGAGTGACTCTTTCTTTTTGCATAACCCATGAAGCATAAGAAATGCAAATCAGCTGTCTATAAAACACCACTAAGGTGGGCGCTTGTCCCATAAACTGTGCTGCTTGCAAACCCAATCTGGTTGTGTCTGTGATGCGTCCTTGCCCTTTTCTTAGGTAACTACATGAATATTTATCACCCTCCAATTTACACAGCATGGTGCATTAATTTACAAGTTAATTAAACGGCCAGCTGAAGCTGATTTACAAGGCTTTAAATGGGCCCTCTCATCGTCTCCTGGTATGAACCCATTAGGTCTTTATAGGTTTATTTATTTAGGGAGGGATAGGGGCGTGACTTTAAAAGGGAAACAGACTACTTTTCAACTTTTCCCCCTCTAGCGTTTCCAAGCGGTATTATCGTTGGCACCGCTGTCGCAAAGAACCAACCGGATCGCTTTCTGTTTTCCTCAGAGCCTAGCAACTACCAACAACACAGGACACACTGCATTTTGTTTTACACAGTTACCTTGGTTGTTCCACTGGCGGCCATTTCTGCTACTGGAAGATAGTAACTGCAATGAATATTCTCACTGGTAAATGGGAATAGCAAATGCTTCCAGAGAAACAAAAACGCCGTTCTCTTCCTTAGTTGCGCAATGGTTGACACACTTCCTTTGAGCTGTAAATCAAGCCTTTATTTCTCAGGAAATCGAATCGGTGGCAGACGTTATGCATAGCAAAAGTGAGGCTAATGGGGATCCAATCTGAAGCCCAGTGGTGTCATTATTCTTAAGCCATTACATTGTGCAATCAACATTTACTCCATGATGAAAAGTCGAAGCAAAAAAACTGACAACTTTTTTCCCCTTAGCATTTCCAAGTGGTATTATAGTTTGCAGTGCTGTCGCATAAAGACAGCTGGATCGCTTTTAATCTTATGAGGGGCCTAGCAACTACCACAGTGTCCACAGTTACTGCGGTTGTTCCATAATTTCCACCACTGGGGGTAGTAACTGCGAAGAGCTTACACTGATACTGTAGCCAAGGATGGTGAGGTGCTCAAATACTTATGAAGGTAATAGGGTTAAGGTTGATGTCAAGATATCCTCCTGAGACCTGAACTTTTGTTTGGTATGCATTTTTAATTTTTCCTTGCTATTTGGGATCAGTAGGACCTGATACGTATTAAAAACTCAACATTGTCAACGATAATAAAGTAATAATGTCCTCAAACGAGTACTTCCTAATTAACAGTGTCTTAGCTTGTTACTGTTGCTAAAACTGGTCAACTCTGTTGCCATATCAAACTTTAAACACTATTAATCAATGGCTGCCTTTTTGTTTTTACATGAATTAGTGTATTGTACTCTTACTACCACTAGGTGACACATGTAAGTGTCCATGAATGTGGACAACAGGTCTAAGTTAAGTAGAATGAAGTATAAGGCCAAGTAAACCCAAAATGTGATATCCTCATATGAGGACACAGGGTCTCAGGAGGATATTGTTGCCATAGAAACAAAACCCATGCATAGCCCGTGATCAAAAAAGTGCTTGGCGCTGGGCTAAAGTGCTCTCTTGCAACCTGCCAGTGCTTTTCTGCCAGAGAAAAACACCATATGGACACACACCCTAACAATACTCTTTGGTAAATGGGGGTCGCTACCTGGAAAAAAGCACAAATGCTATCCTCCTACCGTTTTGGTTGCGCAATAGTTGACACACTTCCTTTGTGCTATTAATCAAGCGTTCATTTTCCACAGAGATCGTACCCGGTGGCAGAAAGAATTGCAAAGTGAAAGCGAGGCTTACAGGGCGCTGATCTAAACGCGGATGTTGTTATTATTCTTTAGCCATTACATTGTGCAATCAACATTTACTTCATAATGAAAAGTTATAGCAAAAAAAAAAAAAGTTTATTTCCACTTTAAGGGTGCATCCTCTCACAACAGATTGGTCCTTCTAACTCTCTGGATTTATTTCCCTCTCTATTGCAAGGGAAGTTAATGCTAGAATTTTAAATGTGAGCAAACAATCAAATAGGATTAAATAAGCAAAGCATAATCGATTGTCTAAATTCACTCTGTAGCCTGTAGCTTTGAAGACCTAATCTCATTCAGGCTCTTAAGGCTGGTGTTCAAATACAAACAGCCTCTCTTGCCCAATTTGCTGAGTCACAAGCACATAATGTCTCAGTCACCCACCGCTGTCACTGTGTGCAACGATTAGTTTCATAAGCTTTCATAAAGCAGATTAGAATAGCCGATTTGACGAGATAAGATTAAGGGCGGGGGTAAAGATTAGGCTCAGTCATACTCCATTCACTGCCATGTAAGACCACATCAAATGAACAGCACAAACATGTATTGTTGGCATCCAAACATCACACACTCCTCACCCCACCTCTGCCTCATCTCATTAGTCATAGGCAAAACAGATTATAGCCGAAGTTGGGGGTGTCTGATTCGTATTGTTGTGGCAGTGTTGTTTTGATGTTTTGGATGTGAATATCCTCCTGTTGTTATTTATTGGCCTCAGCAGGGTATATTTTTTGTTATTTTATTTTTCAGGACTGTTGTGTCAAAGACTGAATAGGATAAATTAACTTTGCAATGACAACTTATCCAGTTAACCCTAACGTTCTGGTAGAGGACCCTGGACCCTCTTTCATGACTTGAACAACATATTTTACCATTGTACTCAACATTTTACTAATTCTATGAGAACTGCTTATAAACATTGTTTTTAACTACAGTTTCAATGTCTGTATCTGTCGCAGCATGAAAAAATACAAATATCTTTTTAACTCAACACTTTCTTTTTGTGTTTCAACATAAAAGCCTTCTGAGAATGTTCCTGTGGACCGAATCCTTTCATTTGTTAACACAAGGCTTTTTATTGTGAAATATTTGCTGTTGACAATGCAGTAGCTTGCATGACTCCACAAATAAGTAGCTTGTAATTGTGGAAATACAGTATTTATAGCAGCAGGCAGCTCTGCAGCAGCACCGTTTTCTGTGTGAGCACACAAACATGCCAGCCAGTGAGGTAGCTGTCACATGCTGTTCACACATGCAGTGTGGCCCATGCATTGCTTTATGTGTTACATGATAGGCAATTCATTCTTCATCAATTAGGCTGGTTGTCCTTTTCCTTTAAAATACAAATATGCAGCTTTAATTTGAAGCACACTGATTGTAAGGATCAAAACATTTACTGGAAACAAGCCTTCTCAGGAGACTTGTAGGTACTCATAACTCACATTTTCAGTCAGATATCTTGAGGTGAGAGTTCAAGGGACTCCTTTTAAGTGGCCATGCCAGTTGGTCCTTCGCCAAAATGTAGCTCTGTAAATTTAAAGTGTTATTTAGTCCCCCTCCCAGCAAGCTGTGCCGACATGGTTGAGACTTTCACTAGATACCACTACCTTCAAGCTAGATTAAAAATGAGTGTGCCTTACATACAGTAATGTAGGTCTTAAATGATTTCAGCAGGGGTGGCCAGTGCAGCAGCCAGCAATTGTATTAGGGAGGCTATGCCCCATGGCCCCTATATAAAACATTCTTGTATGGAGCAGTAACAGTGCAATGTCAATTTTATATATTTTTTACTAACATCAAATGTACGCTGAGTTTGTAGCAAGGGAAAGGGTCAGTACTATCCTACATATTGGGATTTAATGGGGTCAGAAGAAGAAATGATGATGCAAAAAAAAGAGAAAAATGTGTTGAAAACATGGCTGAATATAATACAATCAGTGATCACTCTTATATAAAAAGGAAGAAGCATTACAGTTTCTTTAAACATTTTAAAATCATTCCCTAAACTGTAACCCTGTAATGTCTTAAAACCGACATTGTAACCAGGTAATAATAATGGAGGCTGTTTTCTCTCCTCTTGAGCACATACAATATGGATTGCTCTGTTCAATTTCATGTTGTCACCCATAATTGACTCGATTCTCTAATCAATACAGCAAAGGCGAAATTGAAATTTCTCTTCTAGTTAATTTTTGTGCTGATTGATTACAGGCCGGCTGACCTGGAGGACAGACAGCATGTGCAGATGGAGATCTCTGTGTTATTGGACATGACTGCACGCGCCTATATTGAGCCACAGCACAAGTGATTACAGTTTTGATTACGTTAACCAACTCATTGGAATGGACATAATCTATTTTTGATTAATTTGCAAATTGGACACAGGGAGCGCACGGTTGTGTAGAAAGGTACAAGAAAGTCAATTATAGTGGTTGCTGTATATATTCAGTGCCCTGCCTACATTGTGTATTGTGTATGTTTAATAAAGAACTGTGGAGCCGCAGAGATTTTTCTTTTAGCCAAGACCTTTCTATACTGTGAACATTTTTATTCTTTACTGTTATGCCTTTTTTATCCCCTCATAATGTGTCCACCTCTTTTAAATAATTTGTTGTACAGGCACTCAAAATGACGTGGGTTTTCTCATTTCACAGATCAGTGACACAGATATTTATTTGATATAGTCATTAGAAGGGACAGGAGACATATCAGGCGGACGCAGCCGTAGCATGCTCATTTGACCAGAAGAGAAACCAATGATAATATGTTTATGTCGGCTGAAGACATACAACATATTTATTCATGAGCACGTCTTCCCCCAACAAATTACTCTCCTGGCCGCAAAGGGAGATGTAACGACAGCCTGCCATCTGAAATTTTAGCTCTCTTTAGCTTTGATTAAACAGATATGAATGCATATGATATTCAGGCTCCATGATACCATCATCAGTCATTTGTCATAATTATGCATTATCAAGGGTCACGTGGTTTGATATAAATGACAATGATACATGAGCTCCCTCTTTGCTTTGGTCAGAACAGGAATATTATGACTGGGACAGGATGAGTGAATGAAGTATCAATTTTAACTGTGTCTATGTTCAAACAGACACCTGGTTCGACAGTTGTCACGGGACAAAACAAGCATTATTAGTGGTTATCAGCCTTATAGATATGGGATAGAAGGGTCATGATACGCTGACAAGTAGGTTAAAAATGCCATTATTAGCCCATTAAATGGCCATTTTCATTGTTATGCAGTGTGGGAGGAAGTCAAGTAATGTAACGTTAGTATCAAGAACGAGAAAGTGAACATATGGAGGAGGTTGGGGAGGTCGATGAGTCAAAGAAACACAGGACTTTTACCCAGAAGACTGGGGTTAGTGTGCCATGTGAAACCAAAAGTCAACACTGAGTCAAGATCTTAAGTTCTGTGAGTACAAAATGTCACGTGTGAAAAACAGAAAGTGAGCATTGTCATTGTTGAGGTATTCTAATGCCTTCTTATGCTTGTGCTGCAGCTTTATGCAGAGCCTACGCCGTAGCCTATGCATGTGGCCCAGGCTGTTGCGAGCATTTATACTTGTGTGGTGGTTTGTCTGTGTCACTCTGCAGTTACACCTCCAGAACACTATTCGGTGGTGGGGTTTCTGTAAAGTGCTGTAAAGTTTAGTTAATTCAAAACACACATTAAACATGACTTAATAGAGACAGTTTCAAACACAAGTTCACAAATTGGCTTCACTATAACTCGCAGCATTCACAGACAACCACTTGTCTTTGGCTGGACACATTTTTCCACAAATACAACATGCTAATGTTTTTAGCACAAGCCTATGGCATTTTGCATTGTATAAATTAGCCTAGCAGCTAGCAGACTTTTCCTCTACTTATATGAAGCCAGGGACAACAGCAACATTTAACAAAGGTAGCTTTACAAAATTCGGTTCCATGATAACTCACAAGGTTCTCTGATGAAACAACTGTCTTATACACGTTTTCCAAACAAATAAATTAGTAATTATAAATTAGCCTAGCAAACAGCAAAGATTTCTTCTACCCATACAAAGCCAGGATTAATCACACAAGACTTAAAATGTTATTTTTTTGGAGGCTTTATTGCCTTCACGATTTATTGTTTCTCATCTGTGAAATTAAAGCAACTTAAAGCTTGTTTCCACTGAGGGAAATGGTTTCAGCTTACAAAAATACGTGTAGTTAAATTTTTTGGGAGGTGCATGTCAGGCTACGGTGTAGGCTACAACGTAGGCTCTACGTCTACAGAAAGCCTATGGTATTGGTGCAGTATGGCGTCAATTCAATGCAGAGGCATAAATCCTGCTTTACTTTATGGTATGTCTGGTTAGTAACATTACTAAAGAACATACGTATTTTACATCAAACCATGATGTTTTGTCAAACCTAACCCTGTAGCACTGGCGCCTACGCTCCAACAAATGTGAAAGTAAAACCTAAGGAAACTGCTCCCATTGCCAAAGGCCATTTGATGAGCTGATAAGAGCACACTGAGCCCACTAGCCTGTATAGCATGACCCTGCTAATGCAGATCTATGATGCTGATAACCTCTAACAATGCCCATTTAACGAAGTGATAACATTCAAAATGAATGACTTAAACAACAAGTCACAGGACTCAAGATGGTTTCCTCGTGACTGATAATAAATGCCAATTTATTGATTATAGGGGAAAATGTATGTTTGGAGCATGGTGGTGAACATAGTAGTGATAGTTGTGTTTTTGTCTGCTGCAGCAAAGTGATAATCAATGTGTAAATGTTTTTTCCGTAGAGTAAATCACACAGTCCACACGCCAGCGGAAGGAAGATTAAAGGAACGTGGGTGGCATCTACAGTATTTAAAGCAGTGTGTAGGAAGTTAGCCATTCCTGTGTGTGTGTGTGTGTGTGTGTGTGTGTGTGTGTGTGTGTGTGTGTGTGTGTGTGTGTGTATGTGTGCCTGCATTGATTTTTGCCGTGACTTAGCCCCAACTGACCTGCTGATCTAATATTCATTCCCTTCTCCAAAACAATCTTTCTCTTGTTATCTCTCTCTCTCTCTCTCTCTCTCTCTCTCTCTCTCTCTCTCTCTCTCTCTACACACACACACACACACACACAGGAGAATGCAGTAGTACTCATCACTGTTTTGTGCTTTTGAGTGTCTGGCACTGATAATGAAACAGAAATGATGCCAGTGGAGGGTAAATGAGGTAAATAGGAACAATGCTGTAGACACTAGTCCATTTAAAGAAGCACATTCTGTAGTGTAATAATGTGTCTGGCTTGTCCTCTT
Source organism: Cephalopholis sonnerati (assembly GCA_019142605.1). NCBI lineage: Eukaryota > Metazoa > Chordata > Actinopteri > Perciformes > Serranidae > Cephalopholis > Cephalopholis sonnerati. The sequence goes on from JAGQAX010000012.1 coordinate 26,464,272, forward strand.
CTGTACTCATTCCAGCGCTTCTGAATGAACACCTCAGCTGAATGCCCAACACAGATTAACAAACAACATAACTCGTAGTAAAGGCAAAACAAAGAGCACTGGAATGTAACCTTTACTTAATAGGTTACGCCCTAATGACATACTGAAAACAATAATATACATATAAACACAATAAAACAACAGCAAATAAAAGCACAATAGATAAATAAATTATAAGACATTAAGTACTTTAAAGAGAGTTTACATTGTAATATTAAGTAAGACAGAGATCCCTCAGTTAAAACAATTACTTTCTACAATATTGAGATTTAAATCTGTGATATGCTAGGAAAACAAAGGTGTTTACAATGCACTTAAAAGCATTTTGGGTGCTCAGAGCAGATTCCAGATTCCAGTCAAAAAAGTTTGACTACACAGATGTAAAATTACCGAATCTTCTGCATCAACAGGCCCATAGAGCAAGTTCACTAGAGACTTTGCCTGTCGAGCTGGCTACTTCAGGTTTAGCACTCAGCTAACTTTAAAGGGATAAAATGATTTGAGTCAAATTATCCAGTGATTTAGAGACATCTCTTTCTCTGTTTAAAGCCCCTTTTGCACTGCCTGCTCAGGGCAGGAATATCGCACTGTTATGCCGCCCTGCTGTTCAGTCTATAAGGTACAATCGCAGAATGGGATGACAGTGTAGTCTGGCCTTCAAGTTGCAACGGGAGGTAGTGACAGCGCCAAAATGTTGTCTATATTAACAGGACAGCCTGCAGGACAGGTGCATTGGCAGCACAGGTGTGACGATTTGATGATGTGTTATGGATGTGACCCACTGCAGGGGATTTAAAAAGTAGCTGTTAGCTGTCAGCAGTTAGTAGTTAGTGGCTAACCCAAAGAAAAACAGCAGACATAAATGTCTGCAAACTGGAAAAACAATGAGATTCAGAAGCTCCTTACTCTCTGAGCAAAGGGAGAGATCAGTCGCCATACAACAGGGACAGTAAATGATTCTTATTGACATGTTAATGCCGTCATCATTGTTTAGAAAGCAATGCCGACGCATATGTTTTATGTCACACTAGAGGCTAGCGCAGTTGTGCAATATGTCAAGCCTGTCATGCCTCTTTTGATTCCGCAAAGCCACGATGCAATGTAAAATGACACACTGGAGAGGAATGATGCTGCCTTTGTTTGGTTCTGTGTCAAAATGCAGAGCAGACACATAGAAGGGACTTTGTCGCAGCCCTTTAGTGTGATCTCTGTGTATAAAGGGCTAAAGTTGAAGGGAAAAATTCCTTTGTGACCAATGGCATCATGTGATGGACCCAGACGTTGTAAGTACACAGTTTAGTCACTGTGTAAGATTGGCTACAAAGTCTGGTGCACTTCCTGGGGGCTTAACTGAGGCCTAATTTATGTTGAGTGTTGGCAGTGACTTCTCCTGGCTTTATCATTTACGATGGAAGCAAAGGAGGTCAGGTGACGTAGTAGAGGGAGTGAGAAAGTCTGCATAAGGAGGTAGGTTGGGGTGGTAGATGGCTCAATAAAACACAGGACTTCCACCCAGGAAGCTGCTATTCATGTCATGTGTGAAACCAAAAGTCACTGTTGAGTTATTTCAAGTAGCGTACACAGGTGACATCACCCTATGTGGAGACTTACTGACCTAAAAGTATACAGAAATGTGTTCAAGGCTGTGTCTTGAAAAAAGGGCCTAGGGTGCCTACAACCCCAGCTATAAATATGGTTGAGCATCATGAATGCCCATCCTATTAATTCTGGTGCTTGATAGTTTCACTAGCAGTTGTGACACTGGTGGTATCTCAGCCAACAAATGAACAGCAAGGAACAACAAAAATAAATTCTTCATTACAACTTCCACTGCCACCACTGACCCAACTGGGCTCCGCGTAATAAACAGGTCTGGTGTCACATTCAGAGGCGGTCAGGGGTGTATGTGACCATATTCCAGTATAGTGTGAAAGCAAATGAGTCCTTGATCACGAAGGACCACCCAGTCAACTTTGTAGAGTGCTTTAACCTGATGCAGAGATATTGACGCAGTTGATATTGTCCACAAAAACCCAGAGCTGTTGTTTTTAAAGTCCATATGCTTACCCAAGATGAGCTACCAACAAACCTCTTCTCTAGCTAAATGGTTCAAAGAAAATGTGTATTTTTTTTATTTTTTTCTTTAGCAGCAACAGCCCCAGTTTCCCATAGATAATATCAAACTGGAGCCAGGAAGCTAAATCCAAGTCACTTGAGACACATTTGATATGCATTCCCCTTACAGAAGTATCATCCACCTTAACTGGCTATAGGAACAATCTGGTTTGGATGAATGAAAGTCTTTGCTTGTTGTGTTTGTCAGTGCCACAGGATGATTGTTTTTAGGGCATACTGGTGAGATAAACACAACACTGGTTCAGGATGATCTCAGCTGTTGGGATCACATGATGTTAAAGGTCAGGGTTTGTATAGATGCTTCAGAATGACTGCTAAGGGCTTGGTATAGACTGACCCTGTTTTCTCCTTGTATCACAACTGCATCTTGTCAAAGGTTGGACTATTAATGAAAACAATGAATAAAGGTGGCACAAAAGAACGCAGGAGAGCTGCATAAAGAGGTGCCACTGTGGTCATCAACACACAAAGCTTGTTGTTCCTCCAAACTTAGCTTAGTCAAGCTAATGACTGCAAATGATGGACATTGCTTCGATACTGGCCCTAAAATCATTCTTCTCATACACAATCATTGGAAAGGGAGTGACTGTAAAACACTGAGTAAATTTTTCTGAGCAGCATATCCCCCACTTCACCCGCAAAATGATTCTTATTATCATCAGAATCTGATCTTCGGTTGATACGGTCGATAACATTAGGAAAGTCAAGAGGAGCTGCATGATTAAATCATTTTATCCGATTCATGTGTGAGAGCCAAAAGGAAGTAAATTAGCTTGGCTAAGCGAGGAAGCCAACAAAGCCTTTTTTGGCACATGCGTCCAGTGGGTAACTTTCATAGGAATACATGGGATGCTATCTTTGATCGTGGTATCCAGTTCTCCTTAATAGGTCCATAGTGACATAATTTACAGTGCTCACAGCTGTAACAGATATGACATCGCACAAGTGATTTCCCATGGAAGGGGTGGCCGGGAAGTGGTGGGCAAGACCACTCTGATACAATCACTGTAATCGAAAATATTTGGAGGCTTCTGTGTGGTGTTTTAAAACTTGAGTAGGCTTGTTCCCAACAAATGTCCTGTTTCTCACAAACAATGTGCCCCTTCGAATTAAAGCTTTATATTTGTCTTTTTAAGAAAAGGACAACCAGCCTATTTGAAGAACAACAAATCACCTATATACATATATATATATATATATATATATATATATTAACAATTGTTTTTTGGCCTGTTTTACACAATGTTCAGCACACAAATACACATGTGTGTTCACAGACATACACTCACACACTGTCTGTTACACATATTGCTAGCAGATTAGATAGGGGCTCATAAGAAATAGTTTATGACAAAAACCTATTAATGAGTGGCTGGGGTTAATGGAAGTATTCGGAGCAATGGTTTCTCCACAAGCCATGTGTACATATATACGCGTGTGTGTGTGTGTTAATTCCTGTAATGGTGCTACTGTATCAATATGGGAGATGATGGTGTCACTATGCAGTAAATCCCAGCATACATGTGTGCAGTGGGTGGGGGCGGGGCCGTGGTACTAATCTTAATCAGGACAGAAAAGAGAGCGAGACAGGTCACAGAGTTAAATTATGCATGTAGTGTAATTAGCCAATCAAGTGTTTAAATTAGATGTTGATGGCACTTTGCCACAAATGAGAAGATGACACTCCCTCTGGTCAAAGAGGGCTTTCCCAGACGAAAAGTAGATCACTAGTGAGAATGAACACATTCGTGTGTGGTTTGTGCACAAACATGTTAATTCCCACACACAAATTGTGTTATGAAGTATGAATTAGTCTTTGGTACCACAACAGCTTGGATGACTAGTATTATTTTCACCTTGTGAGTATTTTTTCAAGGGTGGGGCCACTTAAGTGACAGACTGTCTGCAAGGTGTCACCATAGTGAGTCAGATCCACCCCTCACTCCTCCACAGCTCTACATTCTCATTCAAATATAGTAAGTCAGGACCACTTTAGTCAAAGAAGACTTTATTTCCATTTGCAGTACTATATTTGGCGGTATGGCTCTGTTCTGAGGCCTCTCTCCTGCCTTTCCTCGGGCTTACACAGACAGCCTCTTCCACGCACTTATGTCGAAAGCCTAAGATGGAGAGCAAAGTTCCCTGACCTTCCATGCGCCTCCAAGGCAGCGAGAGCAGCAGCAAAGAGCCCCCAGGAACAGAACAGAGCAGCATCAATGACAAACAGAAAGACATTGATAAGTCAGATTTAGCATGAAAAGGAGGAGCTGGGGTGGAGGCGGGTTGCAAAGCAGCAAAAAAAAAAAAAAAAATGATTTCAGTGTGAAATACCACAGAAGTGGTTTTGGACTGATTTTATCACTGTAAAGCTGTGACTGTAAAGCCACTTTGCACTCACTGATCAAGAATGCAAGAGTGCACCATCTTGCACAACCATCCAAGATGCAGTCGCAAAACTTTGCAGGTGTATAGCTGAGATCAAAATATAGGCCAAGTTTGAAGATGGGGTTGGTCCAAGCAAGGGAGCCCAAACTAGGGGTGTAGAAAGTAGGGAAGAGGCCATTGACCCCGACTGATGCCCCTGGCCTGCAAGTTGCTTTCAGTCGTAGATAGCTGTATTAGCTTGGGTGATCCCAATGCAACATGGTCTCTAGTGTTAATTTGTTTTTTAATGGTGCCATTAGTAGGTTATTAGCTCATCTGATATACAGCTTTGATTATATCCTCATCACATCCTGTAGTGCAGTTGTACTTTATATGTCCAGCAATTTAGAACTCATTCACCAATGTTCCCGTTCAGGTTGCATTGACTTTACTTTATGTTGAAAAACAACACTTTGCCTTGCAGTCTACAGTGCGCACCATGTAACTGCAATGTCCCTGGTTTGAATCTTCACTTTGAACTATCATTGCTACTTGTGTAACAAAAGCAAAGTTTGATCACAGTGTATTATTTAACTCTTAATGTAGTTATTATCATCATCTGTGATTTATTGCATTTTTTCAGCAGTGTATACATGATGGCGCCATTTGAAAAAACGGTGGAAGCTTACCAGCTGGCCCTGCAGTTATTATGTTTGTTCTTAAATTAATCTGTCTTGTTTTGTAATGGTTTTAAAATTTTATTAGTCATGGCACATAAACTTCAAATAACATAAATAATTTGTTGAATGGCCCTCACATAGGCACACAACAGCACCGTAATCGCATTTATCTGAGGTGCAACATGCTACGAGTTGAGACATAATATCTAATAAATTGGACGTTGATAGGGGTTGTAATGAAATTCTATATGGAGGTAAAGGGACACACGTGAACATGCACACAGATACACAGCCACATACACACACATGCAGACAGCGCCATGCGTGCACACAGGCTCTGCTAATGAAAGAATCAGTCATAATAGCACATCCCAGACACATTTACGTACATAAATACATTCATCCAACACTCCAGAGAGAGCGTTCAAGCAAATAATTTAAAAAACGAGAATATTTGCTTTCATGTATTATTAGAATTATTGATATGAGCCCACCCTCTCTTGGCCGCATGCAATTAAAGTGGAAGTGATGGGTAATATGTATGATCACTGGCTGCGATGCACACACATACATAATGGTTGCACCATCACATGAATATGTAATGAAGTCTACACTGAAATTAGAAGGATAGAGTTTTATATCGTTCTACCCGCTGCTTCCTCATCTTTCTCACTTTCAGTCCTCCCCCATCCTCCCTCCCTTCTATTGGCTGGAGGCCTGCAGCTCTTAAATATTTAACATTTCAGAATGATCTGCGTCCATCTTCCTCTTTTACAGTGAATCAGACATATCTCCATATCGAGAAAAAAGCTTTTCTCGTAGGTTATCTTCATATAGTCTGGTAGCTTCAGCGGTGCATTTCTCTCTAAATGTTTGAGCTGGTGTGGTGGGTGGAGATCACAGAGGATAGCATGTGTAGTGTATAGTAGGGTAAAATACTCTGTCTGCTTACACATTCATCAGTCAGAGGCTTGCTGTGTGGGTAGTGGCTAGAGGAGTAATGGAGTGGTTTTGGCAACCACGGGGGCGGGAGGATGTGAGGGGGTGGTGGACTGATTGCCAGAGAACACAGGAAATGTCCTTCTTGTGTACTGGACACCCGCTGTGGGACAGACAGCTACATTCGTCTGCATCCTGAATCAACAATATTGGAACATCTTCATCCAGCAAGCCATTATCAACTGTATTTCAGGTTAAGGCAGAAGTTTGTTCATCTTCTATTCCTTAAATCTGTGTGGAATCAGAGCTCAGAATCCTTATTGCCTCAAACCAGTAAATGAATTTGTATTCAATAAAATAGAAATTTTATTTGGTTAAGCTTTGGTTAAATGCACCAAAATCTGAATGATTCCACCCACAGACACCAAAACACTAACACATGATGAGTCTGGTGATATTCAACATTTTCCTTGTTGCCAACAAATCCCATGAAAACACCAAAATCAACCATTCATCCAACTTACAAATATCATTTGTGTAGTGGAGGCCTGATATGTCATATCCTTCAGTGCCATGCACCTCCTAAAGCAGTCTCACATGAACATGTAAACAGCGTTGATGTTGCTCCATTGACTCTAATGCAGTAATTTCAGATTTCCTTCATTTTCAGGCCGGTTTTGTGGATTTCGAGCTAAATGTGCCTTGACGTTGGCATGTGTGATAATGATATGTGTTACCTGGAGAAGTTGGAAGGAGATATGCGTTTGTTTCCCATTCCAAAATCAAAATCAAATCCTGAAAAGTGTAGGTATGGCCTGTTGAAGCTATAGCCTACTGAATACACATGCTGCTTTTTCCCAGAGCTCCCACACACTGCGATGCCACACAGCTGGTTCAATATCAGCAGAGTTTCCCTTTATATTCATTGTCTTCTGTGTCGGTCAGCAGTGATGTGGTGGTTCACTTTTACACTGTGATCTGTAGCCTATAGTTGGGCTTTAGCTTCTAACTATCTTTGTCTTTTTAACCTGTTGTTGCTGCTGAGTCAGTTTCCTGGATATCCTGGATATATCCTTCAAACACAGACTGTAGACCCCTCTGTCTGCTTCTCTCTGGAAACACTATTTTATTTTCCCAAAAATATGATAATATTTCTTCAGGGAGTGCAGTTAGTTACAGTGTGGGCTCCATGCTCGTTCTGAGAGCTGAAAAGGTGAAAGGTCAATTGAGATCCTCTGCACTAGAGCACAAAATGTGTGTTAATCCACAGCTGAAAATAGTCCCCAAGAAACGCACTACTTATTTAATTAATACTGTTTGCTAAAATGCACGTGCTCATGTGCTATAGAAACTTGTTACGCCTCTTTTTTAAAATCCAACTATATATTTGTGACCTGTTATCAAGGACTTGCATCTTCGTTAGGAGAACACTGGCTTGGGATTGGGTGCCACAGAAAGAGTAAGGAAAGTATTTACTTGGAGACAGATGTGTTGTTTGATTATGTCTTTTCATTGGATTTGCTGACAATTACAAAAATATAGAATATTTGCCACCTTCATAGACACTCTTTTTCAAGTTTAAATAAAATGTGTACAACATTATTGCGCAATAGGGACTGTATGATTTTAAATCTTTTTTAATATACTTTTTAAACACATTATACATCCAGCAGTGCTGCAAGTAAGACCCGGCTATAGAGAAGCGTTAAGATCTTGATCATTTACTCAATAATGAATCCTTGGTTTAATTTAGATGGCTGTAATTGATTAAGATAGGGGCCTAATTATGCATACATTAAGCACAATTCCAAATTTCAGATATAATGATTTTGTTAGACAATTAAGAGAGGAGCGCACTGAATAATGAAACCCAGTATGAAGGTTTGACACGAGGGGGCAGGGAGCCCGAGGACCAAAGCGTTGAGGTTTTGTTACTGCAGCTACCGCAATAGTGAAAATGTCTGTCGCCATTCAGTGTGACTGACGCTGTAGCAGAGCTCTTCATTTACATACATTTACATACCAACATTTCACTCGTTCCATTCTCTGTTTAATGGGGTTTCAACATGATGGTACAGTATGAGTGCATGTGTGCATGTGGTCATGTGTATGCAGGTGATGGAATGTATATCTGCACATACAGCGCTGTATACAGTGCAGGTAGACCGAGAAAAAATATTAAAGTGAGTTCAATCTGCATGAATTTGCTTAAAAGATGTTCTAGCAGGACCTACTGTATGTGACATTAAATGCCAACCAAGAATAATCAAAACACAGATGGCAGTGAAAATGCTAACAGCTATATGTGAAAAAAGGATTAAATCTCCACAAGCATGGTATAGAGGAAAGGCATTTGGTCAACGCATGGCTGCCCTTGTGTACAGAATAAATTATATATTGAAAGGATATATAGGGGGGAGTCATTAGATGTACATTTGCATTTGGAGGCCTTTGGGATCCAGGAAATAGTGGTCTTGCAGGTTGCGGCCTCATGAGACGGGCCTTGACAGTGATAGTGTGTGAGAGGAGCTTTGATATGCAAGAAATTGGGTGGTTGACAATCTGAGCTTTCATGTGTGACGGTAGTGAAATGGGAGAATTTACTGTACCACCGCCTTCCACGCTTTCACTTGTCTTCATCAGAGGCAATGTCTTTTCTTCAGTTACACGCTGTCAACCTTTAATAAATAGAGACTAGACACAGCATGGGTCTGTCAGCATCGATCAGATCATTTGGGAACTTCCAGTCAGGAAAGGTTCACAGCTAACAATCAGCCCTCACATGCACCGACAACAACATAGCTTATACTAGTTCATAAAATAATGTGAGTCTTTGATTAAGATTGATGGATCAGACATCTCTTCCACAAATACATTTATAACAGAGATGTGGAGATGATTGTGATGATAGGCCTGACCTCTTGATATGTCCACAGTAAGTGCTGCAGGCCTGATGACAGAGACTGTGACAAAGGACAGAAATAGACCTGTGAAGAGACAAACAGATGGACATAGATGAACAAATATCTGCCAGCAGGATGAGACGTAAACATCAAAGTCTAAAACATTTTAATGGTTTGATAACTATAGTAGTGATCTCGCATTAAATCCAAAGCAGAGCAGCAGCTCATTAGGTTACAGCTTAGGTCAGATAAATCCTGTTCAGGACTGACAATGTGTGGGAGCTGCTCCTGGAAACTGTTAATCATTCAAACTTTTTGTATAGGCCCAGTTGAATATTGCAATAACAATGTGTGGTTATCACAAAATCCCGCGGCACACTTGGATTTGCATCACGGCACACCATTTGAGAACCACTGCTCTGGAGTAAATCTGTCATTGATATCATAGTAAACAGCATACATGCAGGCCTGAGAGACATACCAACAGTAACCAAGGGGAGTGGGGCTTAGTGAAGGGTCAGTTTAATTAATTTTGAAGTGGCTCTTCATTTCATTTCAATTACAAAGTGATGTGAAGTGTAATGTTTTCGTATAAGTGCATTTGCATTTTAATTTTTGGGGAAAAAAAAGCAAACATAGCCCATACAAATTTTCAAACATGCAGGTGGCAGGGAGGAAAAAAGTTGTTTTTTGGGAGCAGGTGTGAGTGAGAGAGTGATTTGATATGAGCGACTGGGTCAGCAAGTGAATCGAATACTTGCCAACCATGTTGTTGCCACTATGTTGCTTTACATAACAGTTTGTCAGCTGATAGAGGAGCGGAGGAGTCAGTGATGGAGTCTGTAAACATGACGTTTCCAGGGCGCAGTGAAAGGCCAAAGGCGTTCCCTATCTCTCTGGAGGGGTTCACGGTTACAGTCGTTTTTAGCTTCCCCCTCGTTGCCCGTGATGATGGGAAATACTCATGGCACACAAATAGGTTGGAAACACACATGCATACACAAGCAGAAGGCGACCAAGAAAGGCAGAGTCTTTAGAGCTCTGTGACATCCTTCACACATGCTGTCGCCAAAGGGCTCCATGTACGAGATTTTGTATTTAATCTGGAGTCTCCTGAGACATTGAAGGACAGCCACGCTCCGTAATACTGTTGAGCCAGCATGCGTTGCCATGGTGTAAGCACATTTTCTGACGCGTTCAGACCACTGCTGAAAAACAACTAACTCCCATGAGGGTCAACCCCCCCCCCACAACAACTGTGTGACAGCATTTATGTCTGTGAGCGTGTGTGTACATGTGCGTGTGTTTTTGTTGATGCAGGTGTTACTCTGGCCTTCACAGAGGCTAATGGAAGGGCCCATTAACACCACAACAACCCTAATAGTACTGTAAATACTTGGTCTGCTGGTGTGATGATAGCTTTGTTCAATAATTCACCAGCTGCTGAGAAAATCAACAATCCAGATTTCTAAGAGAGCAAACAACATTGTAGGCAATGTCATCAGATAGCCAGGGGCACAATTCAAAAACATGGATGGATTACCAATGGGCCTACTGGTAACAGGCTTGGGGGCCCAGTATGTTTAGAAACCAATAAAAGGATAAAATTCACAGGACAATTTGCAGGACGAAGACAGCATAAAGACATAAAGACAGAATTAACTACAGCAATTAGAAACTGGCATGATAGAACAGAAGCCATGCAAAGCAACAAGCAACAGCAGAGCATCAGAATAATACAATAACACAACAACAACAAACAGCATGTTAGCACAAACAGACATGCAAATGACACAGAAGTACCAACACACAGAAAGATAAGTAACAATAAGAACAAAACTACCACAAAAAGATAGGGAAAGAGACACAGCATAACAACAAAAAGGAGCAAAAGAAACACAGACAGAAAAGACACAAATTGTCCTCAAAGGTACACAAAACAACCACAAAGACCACAAAAACATGCGAAAGGAAAGGAACTACAAAAAGGGGCAAAACAATCACAGACACAATATTAGCAAAGAGTAAGTAGGAGTGGCAGGGAGGCGCCAGAAACCATAGTGAATTGCAAAATTATTGACTGAGGACTGGGTGACTGGGCATGCAGAAGAGAGCAGGTGACCCAAGAATGCAGAACTGTGATTAAAAAAACAAAATGTCCTCAAAGAAACACAAAACAACAACAAAAAGACACAAAATGAAAAAACTGACATAAAATGACCTCAAAGGGACACAAAATGACAACAAAAAGATGCAAAACAACAACAAAAAAAGCAGCAAAACCGGCTCCTTAGCAGAAGAGGCGACAGGGTCTTGTGCATGTCTATGCCCAGGGGCCTTTTAGCCCACACTCTGCCCATGCTTACATAAGGCATTATGTATGGTATGCACAGCTCCACTCAGAGGTCCAATGCAGCATGTGATACAGTGTGCAACATTAATTCATTCATTTTCCGTAACCACTCATCCTGTTGGGGGTCGCAGGGGGGCTGGAGCCTATCCCAGCTGACACTGGGTGAGAGGCTGGGTACACATTTGACAGGTCACCAGACTATCACAGGGCTGACACATAGAGACAGACAACCATTCACACTCACATTCACATGTAGCCTGCATGTCTTTGGATTGTGAGAGGAAGCCAGAGTACCTGGAGAAAACCAGGGGGAACATGCAAACTCCACGCAGGAGGCCTCCCCCACCCCAGGGTACTAATCCTGCACCACTGTGCTGCCAGTGTACAATATATAAAAGTGAGATGTGTGTGACATCACCCACTTTTGGTTCTTTTTTCATTGACAACCTCAGTATCCACTTAGTTGTTGAGCATTCCCAGCATTAGATGTAGATGTAGCCGTTTAGCTTCATGCGTGGTCCTTTCATCTGTTGTACTTGGGCTTCTTTCAGTGGGAGCACATTTGTTAATGGTGCTTATGGTAAGTGATGACTTCACTCAGCATGTAAATGAAGCAGCCGAGTCGGCGAGAGATTCCCGCATCCAGCTTGTAATATTAACTGAGGTAATTTAGCATGAAACACGGTAAAAGGTTATTTACTAAGTATCATGTGCTGTTATAGATTTGTCTGCTGTGTAAATTAGTATGTAAGTTACGGTGTGGTCTTTCAAATGCAGCCAGTGTATACTGTGCAGTGAGCCAAGCGCTCTCCCCCAACCCTTTACACGATGGAGTGACATTAAGACAGATGGCAGTGTCATGCATAATCAATTGTGCATTTCGTCCCAACGTATAGTTTAATAATCATTAGTTGGTAATTTACATTATGATGTGAGAAGACTAGAAAAGCTGACGCAAGTGTTGCCATCAGTTTGGTTCATCATGACATGAAATACTGGTTAGTCATGGATGAGATATTTCAATCCTCTGTATTTGTGCTTACTCTACAATACATATAGTTTTTAACTAATCATCCCTGTTTTTAATGACATATCTGGGTAATTACAAGAAGGAAAAGTTGTGTTGTACTGAAAATGTAATTTTAACTATGAGTCTTCACACCCTTAGCTGCTAATGTTCACACAACACCCACAATCCTCTTCTCGCTCTCGGAAAGAACAGTACCTAATCACTATTCCTCATTGGTGTGAAGACTGGACCGTACAAAGTGTACCTTTTCCTCTACGTTGTTTAACTCCACAAACATGAACTGCAACCAAAGAATAAGGATGCATACATCCAGACCGTGTGCCGCTCCTCCTGTCTGAAAGGCCCTTATCAATGAGCAGATGCTCTGTGTAGATAAATGAATTATGTAGCACCAGATATCCACATTCCTGCTCTGCTTCCTCCACATATTAATCAACGGTTTGATTTCTGCATGTGTAGTTATGACAAGCAAGATGTCAAAGCCAGGTTGTAACGGGATGGGATGTAATCTCACACAGCGTATTTCTTCACCTTTTCACCCTCTCTCTTCCGTCTGGCAGCTACGCCTCCATCTCTGTGGCCGGTTTCTATGGTTTCCTTTTTGTCTGACTTCCACACACATCATGTCCCATCCTCTTTCTCAGTTTCCAGTTCTAGACATGGACAGTACATGAATGCCAACCATCTGATTGTACTAACGGTCCAGAAGGGCCGGGCAGACCCTCCTGCACTGTGCTGACTGTCATTCTAGCACAATAGTTGTCCGAAATGCGATGCTCCTTCGCCTAAATTCTTAACTATTGAATACAACAGTGAGACGTTTAGGGAAAGAGGAGATTGACGGCACTTTAAATTATGGCTGTTATATATGAAGCTACAGCCAGAAGCCTGTTAGCTTAGCCTGTTAGCTTAGCAAGGCACTTGTCAGTTTTACACTTTTGTTTCTGTGCGGATTAAACAAACGAGATATAACTTCTTTATTAGTAAGCTTTAGAGTGTGACCTCCGTGGCTAAAAAATGAGGCCGATGCAGAAGTGCCCAAAACTGCAGTTCCTCAAATTGCCACATGGGGCTGGCTCCAATCTCCATAGACCCCCCGTGTTAAAATGCTGAACTGAACAGCAGAAATAAACATGTTTACAGCCTGGTACAAAAAAAAGTGTTGGTCCAAACTCCCAGGAACTGCACTGGGCTCTGAAGCCAATTTGACACAGTGGCCAACCATGGAATTACAACTTCCAGGTTTGTCATGTGATCCCACTGAGCCCAAGAGGATTTTTGCCATTGATGTGCATTGTAAAAGAGACATCTGTAAATCAGTGGATACATTTTTTTGTGCGTCACAATCCCCAACAACTGGCTTGTTACACAATGAGGATTTGATCGATTCGGTCTGATAACATTTGAAAAGCCTAGAAGAGCTGCACGATTAAATCATTTTATCCCCAAAATGCTGAACTCAAGGCCCTAAAGAGTGACACCACAAACCAATAGATGATGTCACAGCGGCTAGGGTCCATTATTTTTATACAGTCTATGATGCTGGTTAGCAGAATTGTCACCTTTGGACAGAGGCAGGCTAACTGTTTCCCCTTGTTTCCAGACTGTCAGCTGGCTGAAGTCTTATATTTAATGGATGAACTTGAGACTGATATCAATCTCCATCAAACCCTCAGCAACAGTGCGAATAAGTGATATTTCATATTATTGTTTTAATAATAAATATGACAAGGCTAGTTGTTTGCTGTCAGCTTTTATTTTATTTTTTTCTTATGACATTATTCCTGATTCTTTTTTTGGGTTCCTCCCTGTGAGAGATAAACTGTCTCAGTTGGATCTTCTTGAGGTCTCATCAGCAGATGGACAAGTTGCTGCAAAACAAGAGGAGGGGCGACAAAATATTGGCTGGCGCTAATGGTGTTAATTGCAAAGCACCATTTAACGTATACATAACGGTGCAGGGGCACAGGGCAGTACTGTTTCACCTATAAATCAAAAAAGAAGGTACTGAGCAGAGTTATTTATTAGATTAAGGGTGATGTAGTTGTGATGAATAGAGAGAAAAGACAGATTGAGAGTTATACTGGAATGTCTCCCACAAATTCACTCCCACTCTTCCTCTTGTGCCCACGCACTCTCTGTTACTGTGACGTCCACTCTTCCTTTTTACTCCTCCGCTTGGCTGTGGAGGCGTTCTGCTCTCCTCTCATTCATACACTGCCACGCTATTTCCATATTTCTGAGTGGAGACTGTGCATTGAGTTGGAGGAGGAAGAGGAGGAGGGAGCACCATGTTTGGCTTCAGATTTCCGATCATGCTGAGATCGTGATCAGACCCCACATGAGAGCCAAGCTCTACAGATGGAATTGTGTCATCTTTGTACATGGGAATTTGAGGCAAGGCATGATACAGTTATATTCCTCAATCACTATGACAGTCTTTAAATAGTACAGTTTTAGTGTTTGAACTTAAAAACAACCAGTATGATGCATTATGAACTTAGTTCCTGTCTCCCAGGCTCCATATTAAGCAAACAACAGTGATGTCAGCCCAGAATGGTCAATAGCTGTCACTTTCCACCCATAATTCAGAGAAATAAGTATTAATGATGTGCCACACAACTTTACTGATCTCACTGCTCACTGTGAGAGGTCAGTATACTCTAGGATAGAGACCTTCATCGGTCTACCTAGACCATAGGACCCGAGACCATGGACAGATTATGAGAACATGGGCCTAGGCACAGATATGCAAAGGGCCCTACCACCTCACCTACATGGGAGAAAGATACACCAAGTTTGTGGTGTTTTTTCCATCTAGTTGTAGTCGTTACACATCTTTTTGTGGTTTTGTGTCTCTTTGTGGTCATTTTATGTCTCCTCGTGGTTGTTTTATGTCTTTTTTGTCATCGCTTGGGTGTCACTGGGGTAATTTGGGGTCTTGTTGAGGTAATTTTGTGTCTTTTTTGGTCATTTTTTGTCACTTTGTAGTCATTTTGTGTCTCTTTGTGGTCATGTTATGTCTCCTTGTGGTTGTTTTATGTCACTTTGTAGTCATTTTGTGTCTCTTTGTGGTTGTATTGTCCATTTTTGTAGTCATTTTGTGTGTCTTTGAAATTCCTTTGCATCCCTTTGTGGTCTTTTTGTGGTCATTTTGTGTCTCCTTGTGTTTTTTTGTGTGAATTTGTTGTTGCTTGGGTGTCTTTGAGGTAATTTTGTGTCTTAATAAAGTAATTTTGTGTCATTTTGGCTGTTTTATGTCACTTTGTAGTCATTTTGTGTCTCCTTGTGGTTGTATTGCCCATTTTTGTAGTTATTTTGTGTGTCTTTGAAGTTTCTTTGCATCTCTTTGTGGTCTTTTTGTGGTCACTTTGAGTCTCTTTCTGGTTAGTAGCCTCTGTGTTAATTTGAGTGACATTTTGCAAATGATGGCCAGCGGGCCCCCTGACACTTTGGGCCCCTTGGCCTGTGCCTGTACCCATACAGGTTCGGGTTCATGCTTTACTATGGTCAGTCAGGTGTGGGTTGGGTCCCATTCTTTTACCGTAGTAAAGTATCATCATCGTAATTTCTGAGCAGATCTTAGAAGACCTGTGATGACGGAAAGTGCTATGTGTGTAACTTGTGCAATGATTAGGCTGTCTCAGGATCAGATTACAAGAGCTGAAATAAAGGCTTAGCTGCAGCAAGTTGGAGGCAGAGTGGGGGATAAATGGACACCTGGTCCCAGGTCTCGAGTCTCTCTCCTCTCTGACGCACACAGAGTCAGGTCTCTAATATCTCAAGTAAAGACAGGTCAGGTATATACATTTTTAATAATTATCCAATCCAGTTGGATCCTGGAACAGATTTCCTGGCTCTATTAGGGTTTGGGTCTGTAATTTTGGACCCATGAAGACCTCTATATGTTATTTTCATTTTCAAGTACAGGGAGCACATGTACTGCAAACTACTGAGGTTACAATTATAGCCTTCCCCAATGAAAGCAGTGTGGTCCTAATGGTTATTAATGTGTGTAATATACTGCACATATTATATTTAACCCTCTGGCCCTTGACACATGACATCCTGATCTCAACAGTGCATTGAAAAAGCCTCATGTTGGCTTTGATTCTGCTTTACACAGTAATAATCTGTTAATAAATCAGAAAATAAATAGATAAAATCAGAAAATAAAATAGCACATTTTGACGCTGATGACTGATGTGCTTCATTTAAATGCTTAAGATTCTTTATTTTTTTGATGAACATGTGAATGTACTTTGCACTCAAAACAAAATGTTCTTTATGCAGTCAGAAATAAATGAGATTTTATCAAAGGTTTTTTCTCTTTTTAGGATGAATTAAGCGTAGATATGTCCTTCAGTCTGTTCCTCTTTTAGATTCAGAAAATGGAGAAAAATAGAAAAAGCACACAAGTTAAAAAAATTCTCCTGCATCAGAGTGTGAAGCCTTGACCACAGGGCCAAGCTTGTTGCTATCATTAAACTGGCAGACTAATATATTAGTACAACAGCACTGCAGTGCAGTCACCATTCAAGGCCACATTATCAAGAAGTATTTCAAAAGGAACTTTAATAATAACTGCTCTGAATGAGTTATGTGTATCCATTCACCCCCACTGTATAACTATGGTCGGTATGTCTCCACATAGAGGAAGACAGCTTAAAAGGTCCAACATGGACCTACTGTAGAGGTAGTAGCACCATGTCCAGTCAGAAAGACCACTAGATCCTTTACTCATAAACCAGCTGGTGGGGAAACCAGAGAGGAACCCATTTCAGAGGTGCTGCTAATGGTCTGTGTGTTAGAGCTAATAATGGAGCTGCAGAAAGATGGAAACATCAATCAGGAGCAGAGGAAAGAGCCAAGTGAAGGTTTATAGCTGGTTATTGCCTTTTCGAGGTTTTTTCCTTTGATTTTTTACCTTTTTTTTCCCAGCCGACGTAACAATGCACAGCTATCAAAAGCCAAACAGTTACATTAAACATGATAATTAGCAACATAGTACACCAGCATATAATTAGTGGTATCATTAATTTCAATCCTGTCTAACAGGATGTAAAAGCAGCAGTATGTCTCCTCACGCTGAGACTATGAATGCATTTTCGAAAACAATTGGAGCATTGTTTTCAAGGCAACCAGCAAAACAAGACAGTAGCAGGACAATAGGCTGTTTTGCTGTTTATAGGATGATAATAGCAAATTACACTGGCATTATCCTTTAAAAAAAAAAACTGAAAGCCTTGATATTGTCCTTGTTTTTTTTCCAGACAATTAGGTGCGATAAATAGTAAAAAAAAAGGTGTCAGACGAGCATGTGTGCCCACTCCCAGCATGTCCAGGAACCATTAAAGCACCCATTATTATGCTGCATCTTTCATAACCATTATCTTAATATCTTGAATTCTTTGTTTGAGGTCACATCAAAAGGAATCTAAACCAGAGCAATGAAAAATAAGCATGAAGACAAAAAAGTAAAGTAACTGCAGAGATGCATGTCATGTCCTCAGCTCAACAATACAAGGTTATTTTATGTATTGTAGATGTTTGCTAATTTGGCTCTATTGGCTCAAACTTTACAGACTGTTGAAATTATCTTTTAAAAAGGAAAGAAGTGAGACAGACCAGCTGCCAGAAGACAATGTTGGTACTGTACATTTCTGCAAACCATGAACATTGGCAGGTTTCATACCTGTTTCTAAAGTGAAGTAGTATATGAGCTAAGTTTGACATATTAAGGTGGAGAGGGTGGTGGATGGCGTCACATCTAGGTGAGATGCCTGCCAAGCTGCAGACCACTGTTTGAGATCAATAAACAACAAAACCAGTTATGTTTTAGCAAGTCATCGCTGTATTTCCAGCAGCTTTTTAGCCACCACATGTGGGTATTTTTTAGTAACCAGTCGCTGTTTTTCCAATGTGGGATAGAGCCACAAAGAATGATTGTTTTCTACAGAGACATCGCTGCATTTTGTGTTCATCAGCCGGGGGGAGGAAGGCGCCTGGTTTGGGAACCTCAGAATTGCATCTGTGCTTTTTGCAGATGATGTGGTTCTGTTGGCTTCATCACACCGTGACCTTCAGGATGCACTGGGACGGTTTGCAGAGTCAGTTCCTCCAAATCTGAGGCCATGGTTCTCTGCCGGTAGATGGTGGATTGCCCCTTCTGGCATGGGAGAGAGTTAGTGCCTCAAGCAAGGGAGTTCAAGTATAAAGTTTTCCTTCATATTCATTGTCTTCTGTGGCGATCAGCAGTGATGTGGTGGTTCACTTTTAGACTGTGATCTGTAGCCTATAGTTGGGCTTTAGCTTCTAACTGTCTTTGTCTTTTTAACCTGTTGTTGCTGCTGAGTCAGTTTGACATCCTGGATATATCCTTCAAACACAGACTGTAGACCCCTCTGTCTGCTTCTCTCTGGAATCACCGTTTCATTTTTACAAAAAATATGATCATATTTCTTCAGGGACCATCACAAAGGGGCGGGGTTTAAAGAAAGGTCAATTCTCTGTCCTTTAATCAGAACACAGTACTCAAGCCCCTTCACACCTATGCTCCTCCCACATAGCTGTTTTCACTTAACTCCTCTTAAGGTCTGGTCACATCAGATTTCGCTTTCCATTTATCACAGTGTTGAACAGGGTGAGGCATATTTGCTTTAGATCACAAATTTAAACCAATTTGTTTGCTTTGCTCTGAGTTCAATCAGATTGAACTTTGGCACAAAATCCAGAGCACAGCCAGTTTGATTGTTGTTTATATATTATGTATTTCTGGGCCTTTAACAAAGACAAGTCAAAGTCAAATTTTTGAAACTGTGAGATCCAATTTTTCTTGTTTTAAGCACCTCTTAGCTCCCCTCCAACTACAGCAGCAATGCTGTTGGTGCCTCTAGCTGCTGGTATCAGCATATTCTGCTTTATATGAAATGGACACACTGGTAACAAAAAGAAAGTGAGTAGTCATGCTGTGCGTAAGAAAGAGAAAGGCAAGCTGTTGCACTAAAGCTCTCACTGTATTTACCTCTGTTTGTTTGTAGCTGTTTGTGTAATTTCAGACTGATGCAAAAAGCACTGGTATGCAAAGTCCCTCTCTTACAGTTGTGTGTGAGTATGTTTGTGGGTGTTTGGCCTGCGTGGCTTCTGTGAGGTTTTGCGTTGCGGACTGTGTTGCAAGCTAATCTGTATTTAGCACGGCTCAGGTCAAAGGGGGTATGGTTGAGGTTGTGGCCTCTGCGCTTGATCCACTCAGGAGAAAGGTCAGGGTCATACTAACCTCCTGACGCATTCCCGCACTGTATCGTAAACACATTCTTGAAAACATGACGTATTCACTTACAGGAACTGAGAAAAGCAAACATTTTCAGTTTGACATGTATATTTGCAAACTCTTTATAAATTTAGGCAAGGGTCAAGGCCAGTCCTTAAATTAAATTACTGTTTGTTCATTGCAAACCTCAAATGACAAAAAACAGCCAAAAAAAAGTAATTTTATTCATTATTATTATATAATGAATTTGCTGTCAGTCAGTGACTTTGCGCTTTTCACAGGCAACACTACGACCAGAATATTGCACTAAAATTTTGCAAGCATAATCCCCAGTTCTCCAAAGGTGATTGTAGTTCTTAAGTCAGGTCTCAACTTAGCACTGTTAGCAAACAACCAATAGGATTAAAATACTTAGAGGTTAATGTTTTGAACTCCAAAGCCCCTAAGCAAGGCTGAGTGTTGACCCTAATCACATGGCATTTATGTCGTGCGTGCATGTGAATATCAGCCATTTATGAGCTTTATTTCTCAAACAACACCTTCGTGAGCAGATTTACACACAGATTACTTTCTTAAAATAACTTTATATAAAACGTCATTGCAATAATCAGTTCATTAATGAAGATTTTAGGTTACAGTACAGTTTTAATGGGATTTTTTTTTTGCTTTGTTTTCAGGCTTTGACTTGCCATAGTTGAAAACTTCTTAATTTAAACAACTTAAACAGCTTTTGTTGACGATAAGTGGAAGTTTTCAGATGTGAAATGTGAATTTTCCTCCATCCTTGCTGCTAAGAAACCATAACTAACCTGTAACTTATTGCCTTATCTGTTCTGTTTACTGCAGCATTTCACTCCAAAGCAGGGCCGTAGCACCTATTTAACATTTTGGGGGACCCATTTTCAGTTGATACTGTTTGTGACCAAACCCTCTAGGAGGGTCTGGGGAGAAAATTCTCCCCAGGATAAATTTTTAGAAGCTAAACAGCTAAACTGACAATTTTAGAGCATTTAAAGCAAAAATCTTAGATCAGGGGTTCTCAAAGTTTTCATCACTGAGTGCCATTCAAGGAAGCCAGCAAAAGATTGAGCCGCACAGTGAAAGTGCACACACTCTGAATTTTTTATGACATTTTTATGACATATCATACTATGACATTTCTAATGACTTTTTTGGTGACACACTATACTGTGACTTTTTATGACATTTTAATGACTTTTCATGACCTTTTTAATGATCGTTTTATGACATACCAATACTTCAAAAAACTATAACAACTGACAGTTATATAGCCCTCATGTAAGCGGTGGACTCTGGTGATGTCTGTGTTGTGTTGATATGAGGAGGCCCTGACCGTGGATATCTTTCTTTTACAACTGAGAGCAAGAGGTAAAAACAAAATCCTCCATAAATTAAGTCCAATTATCTCGAGCCCCTACACAAATTAAGTGACACAGGAATATATTAGCATAAATTTAGGCTGAAAAATTAACTTATAAACATAGATTAATAGCACTAAAACACAGAAAATCACTACAACAGCAATGTTGCTTGCCTCTCCCATGGAGCACAACAGCACAAGGTGAGAGATAATGCAGGAGACACCCCTTTAAAGGTGGGATACACCCAAAGGTGAATGTAGGGGTACAGAAACATTCTACATATTGACTATGGAGGCCTGAGCGTGTCAGGAAATAACAACTGAAACTAATTTTATGTAGTTATAATACTTAATATTACAAATGTACATTTCACTTTGTTACTCATATTACTGCTGTATAACTGACCCTGTTACAAACATAACACTTATATTACACCCTAGTTTTCCACTTACTAATACATTTAAAGTAATGAAACAGAGACAGTACAGTGTTAGACACTGATTGTAGCCACCCATAGCAGT
The DNA here is from genome assembly GCA_019142605.1 of Cephalopholis sonnerati. Lineage (NCBI taxonomy): Eukaryota > Metazoa > Chordata > Actinopteri > Perciformes > Serranidae > Cephalopholis > Cephalopholis sonnerati. The sequence continues at coordinate 26,485,889 of JAGQAX010000012.1, forward strand.
TGAGCAATGGCTTCTGGTGGAGTGCGGCACTACCACTTGCACAAACCACACACAGAACTGCAGTACACTGTAATACTAGAGCCAGTGGTAATAATAATGCCAATTTGTTATGTCTATTTATGACTATGATAACATTTGCTAATGATTTTTTGGGAGGCAGTGCATTGTTGCCTTTTATAGCGAGACTGCTTCATGAAATCTATGTGAAGATCTCCAAAATCCAAATGATTTATTGACCACAGTGATTTATTAAACATAACCCACTACCAAACTGTGATCTCTAACACCAGATGACGACAACTAAATCCAAATTTGCATCAGTTATTCCTTTAAATACAGCTGTGAGCTAGGTGTACGTGAGAAAAATAATAATGTGGTATAAAACAAATACTGAAACTGTCCATTTTTAAAAGGAGTTGGTGCACCAGTTATTGATTACCATGTTTAGATTTTTTAAATTATTAATATTATAATTTTTGAGTTTAATTCTCTGTGGATTCACGCGTATATATTTGTATGTACACATATGTATGTATGTGTGTAATATGTATGTATGTATGCATGTAAGTAATGTTTATGCATGTGTATGGATGCATGTGTATATGATGCGTGTAATTATGTCCATGGAGGCTGTACACACTGGTAGCTGCGTGTCCTCTAGTGCTGGATGATGCATCTTCATCCACATGTTCATCTATGTTAGGTAAAACCTACTCTCAAGGCAATTTTGTTCTGCAGTCTTAATTGTCTGTTTATTGCTGTTAAGGGCAATAAAGTTAAAAAAAAATACTGATTGGGCTTTGTAGGTAAATGTTTCCACCACCTCTTGTCACAGGCGATCCTTTATCAGTACAGGGACAGTCTCTAGCCACTTGTCTGTTAGTGTAGCCTTTGCCCTGACCTGCACACATCTCAGCCCTGCAGCAAATGATCCTGATGGTGGTCATTAGGCCACAGCTCTCAGTTGTACCTGTCATTTGACTGTTTGGCCTTTTGGTGTTGTATGGGCATCCAGTGTGACGCCCACCTGAATGACCTTGCAACGGCCGGTCAGAGGTCGAGGCCTTGTTAGACATGTTTATGAAGATAGCCAGGGGTCAAGGACTGTGTTTGTCTGTCTGGTGACAAGAGAGGAAACAAGGGATAGGATTCCGGTAATAGATGAAAGACGAGAGTGGAGATGAAAGGAGGGGTTATCTGGTTCTTCGCAGAGCGTATCGATCTGTTTGTGTTTTCACAGGGTGAACGGGTTTGTTGGCCACAGTCCCGGCAGAAGTGCTGAGGTATCGGCTGCACTGTGGAAGTGTTGGTGCAGAGGCTGCACTTAAATTAGGGTTCAAGAATTTGAGGTCAGCTTTTGCTGCCTCTGGTCAGAGTAATAGCCAGTGGTAGTAAAATTTAAAAAACACTGAGTGCTTGAGAACCACATGAATGGAGCTGTTGAGAGAAGTCTGCCATTAGGGCTTTCTGCCAGAAAGCTCTTTGTTAGGGTTAGAGAGGAGTTTGGGTTAAAATGAAAAGACTTCTGCCAAAAAAGGCTGAAGGGAAACTTCTCCCATGTGCACGAATGGAGAGCTGTGAGATTATGAATCATGAGCATCTTACCCTCAAAGTGCGCTGGTGCTGCCCTCTTGTGGTCTTGTTAAAGTACTGCATTAGATTTTTAACTTTGAAAACCGTTGAAATATAACATTATAAATTCAGAAGAATATTCTACAAATCATTTTATTGCAGGAATTACACAGTATGGGATCTGGAAAAATATAAAATGTTGATGTTCTGTTCTGTTTGTTTATTAGTTAAGATTATTCCCACTGTGATCAAGTTTGTTAACACTACTGATACTGTATATACTTCATGGAGCATTTCATCACAATCAAGCACACAACACAAACAAAAACAGGTTACGGTCAGTGTAGAGTAACTGCTGTAACTTTAACAGTAGAACTAGCTTGCATCTTCTGAGAGGGACACAGAAACTATGTTTGGGGTCCAAGAGGTGTTCCTTCTTCTGATTCACACTTGAGTTATTATGAAAGATTGTATATTAAAGGGGAACTACACTCATTTGAAAACAAAGAAAAACAAAACATACATGTTGTTCATGTCCAAAAGTATTAGCAAACATGAACAACTCCCCAAACTAGAGAGTTAAAACTTCAATTTGTATAAAGTCTGGAGCTGCTCCATCGACAATGAATGGGGAAAGATGCTCTAGATGACACTGAGAGCACACAGGGGAATGTTCTGAGTGTATGGGTACATTTTCTGTTTCAGAGGTGAGAACACTACAATAGAATAAACCCTCATTGTGTGTATGGAGCAGCTCCAGACCTTATACTTGATGACATCACAAGTTTGAGTCTTTCTCCTCTGGTTTCTAGCTTTGAGAGAGTGTAGCTCACGTTCACAAATATTTGGCTTGTTAAAGATGAGCCAGACCTGTGCAGAATCGATCACCGGCAATCACTGCACAATGCATGCTGCTAATCTATTAACAGTCAGATCTTGTGTGGTTGACAAAAATACATGGTCTGCAAACTACAGGTAGTCTTTTTGTCACCGCCCATCCACTTTCCAGTGAAGGCACAGTTAATCTCAAACAAGCCTATTAATTGACCCTTCCTAGGCCATGGAAATAACATTACATTCTTAATGTAGGTGGTGTTCCCCTTTAAGGGATAAACACAACACAAACCTTTGTTAAGACCTTTTAAAGCATCTCCACTTGCGTAGATGCTTATAATTACAGTCGTCCTCATCCGTCTGTGTTTGACTCTGATGTACAACAATGACATGATAACCCTTCAGTCTTAATTTTGCATTAAATCAACAGGGATAACAAAAGTAATTCACAAACGGGAACAGTCAAGTACATGAGCAGAGTAGCAAGTACATGTTATGTGTAAGTATATATACATGTGCATTTCTTTGGAATCTGTTAAACACAATGTTCTGACAGAGTACAGGTAAAGGAAAGGTGATTTCTTTTTTTGGTCTATTTGTTTTTGTGCATCTGTTTGGGATTATGTCAACAAGAAGGTTGTGCAACAGTATATATGCAGACATAACAAAACAAACACATTTCCAAGCAGCTCAAATCCATTCGTATATGTACACTCACACACTCATACACACACACACACACGCCAATGCTCTTTCAGTGCTGTTTTGCGTGTTAATAAGGCATTGATTGTCAGATGTTGAAACACTGTTTTTGGATCAATGGAATCTCAGATACACTCAAGTCCAACATATTCTCATAAATCTTATAAATAAAAATGGACTTAATAACACACAAAGTATTTCAATAATAACCTGAGGAGAGTATGTTGGACTATGTTAGAGAGGAATGCATTATATTTACAACAGGGTGATTGCTATATATCTATGTCTGCAACTTTAGGGTGATTTAGCAAATGACAAGCGTCTGTAACCAGTGGTAAGTCCCGTCCTTTACATTAGTATGTTTAAACAAGTTAAAATCTATAATAAAACGTGGCTATATCTTTGATCGTGCGGCACTGGCGGGGAGAAGAAAAAAACAAAATGGAATAAGGCAGATAAGTAAGATTGAATAGCACCTGACTCACACAAGATGAACACCAGTTTACCAGTTTAGGGGGTGTGTACTCAGTGCAGTGGTAAACTGGGTGCAGTTCTTCAGAGACATGTTGTAATCATGTTGTGTTCTGCATGGAGCAAAAGGCCGCTTGGTCTCTGTGTTCTGGTTTGTAATGTTCAATCTCCGGCTGTTTTGCAAACCACATCTCTGTCCCTCTCCTCTCACACATGCAGGGAAATAGCACCATCGTTTGAAAACAGCAAGTTAAGCCAAGTAGAGGACGTCTGTGCATGCAGTTTTGCTTGCAGGTTGGGAGGGAGGACTCTGGTGTCGGGGTTTATGTCCTCTTCATGCACACCTGACAGCGGCTTATGTGTGTTCGGAGACTGCCTGCTTTTAGCGTTGTGGGGACAGGTTTCCTGGAAAGAGAGAGAGAGAGAGAGACAAAAACATCAGAAGTCAACCTTTGTTACCAAGCTCATAATGTAAATGTGAAATGAGAATTTTTTATGCCTTTTTTTTGGCCCCCGCTTTGTTGAGGTACCTAGCACACAGGTCTGGTACTGAAAGGTGGAGCTGTGAACACTGCAGATCCTCAAGTGTTCATATATATTAATTTTGAGTGGGTTATGTGAACAACGTATATTCTAATCCTTTAATCCTTGTCTTTCCTGTGGGCTCCAGCAACACTAAACCCCAGAGCTTGCCTGAGAAGGACTGAATGCACAAACACCATAGTTTTTAATATCTCATCGAGAGAGACTCTCACTGCGGCCTGTGTTTTTTTGTTCTGCAAATATTGTCCTGTGGACAATAAACGAGGTGCAGACTTCCCTCTGTGTCACCAGTAATGAGGAAATACAATGAGTGACAACAACCCCGCCCACATTCAGAGTACTGTTTGTGGAAGAAATGCTAGGGTCTAGGTACCATGTTATGATGGGTACCATATCAAAAGTGTTTGGTGGAAACGGGGCTAAATTGTGCTCTGTTGTACCTGTAGCCACACCCAACAGTGATGTAGCAAGGTGAATAGGTAAACCACTGGAGGTCTACAAAAACTAGATTTTTTTAGGGATGTGAAGTTACTCTGTAATGAAAAATGGGAAGAATGAAGAAATACATCTGATGGGCAAATTCACAAAAGGATTGTGCTGCTTTTGTGGCTAAGTTCATCTGCTAAACCTGCACAAATAAAACAAAAAGTAAGGAAGAAATTCTCAAAGCATCTGCAACTTCCACTCAGCTGCAAAACTTTATGGATATTATTCCGCCACACAATATTTTTTGTGATGGGGCAAATAGTCGTTGCAAGTGATGCGCAATTCATGGTGCTATCAGCAGCCGTAATCCATTCTCTGTGAATTTGTGTCTGAATGTTTCTCTCTTACGTAAACATCTCGTTGTCTTCAATGGTGGCGAGCCAGAAGCTGTAGGAGTTGGCGTAGTAGTTGCAGGTTCCCCGTCCGTGACACTCGATGAATGGAGCACTACGGAATTCCTCCAGGCAGGAACCAGGAGAGGCCAGAGCCTGACCCGAACCCTCAGCACCAGCACTGGTGTGCTACACAAACACACAATGAAAACAGCTCATAAAGCAAATTAAGTACACTTTGAAGTGGCTTATTGTTAACTTGTGCATGTGTTTTGGAGGTTTTTGGAGACTGGGTATGTGGGGTTTGGAGTGTGATGGTTTGGGTAAGAGAAATTATCTGTACTTGTATTTACAGCATGATGTAATGAAGTCTATCAACATTTGCTGACATGGTATTTTCATATTTACTGTTGTCCATATACTTTACTGTATCAGTCCAGCAAAACACTGACCTCAAAGCAAATGAACAAAATGTTTTCATGATGTGTATGAGCTTTATCTACTTCCTGGATTTAAAAAAATGTGCACAATACTAGGAAATGTTTCTCAGATTATACTGAATCATCATAATGTGGGCGTGGTTGATGTGTCTGGGGCAGCTGAATGGGTTCTTGAGACCTGCTCCTGTTTGTCTTACCATGACAAAGGAGTATCCAATCCACAGAGAGTCCCAGCCTTGAGGGCATGGCGGGATCATGATGGTCTGACTGTGAATTGCTATCACCATGGCTGGGGCTTCACACACAGCACACCTGCCACATACATGAGAGGAGCACAGTATGTGAGTATCACACATACCTAAAACAGAACAGTATGGATAGAAATGCTGACATACCTGCTGATGAAGGGTTTGATGCTTTCACCAGTGATGGGTGCCATGCTCATGGGCATGGGCTCAGGGGAGGTGAGCCAGTAGGAGTAGTCATTGCGGGAGGCAAAGTTGCACACATTGTTGATGTTACAGAACAGGAAGGGCATGGGGCTGAACTTCCTTAGACAGCTGCCTGCCGTACCTAAAACACAAGAGCGAAGAGGCATGTCATTTATCCCGCTAATCTTCCCCTTTGCTCAATCTTCCTCTTTTTCTCCATCTCACTTCCTTTTTCTCTCTCATATTTGGTTTCTCACCTAAGTCCTGTCCATGTGAGCGTTCGTTGCCTTGTACATAGAGCAAGGAGTAGCCATCATATATGAGCGAGGTTCCCTCAGGACACAGTGGAACTTCCACATTCTGGCTGTGACGGGTTACCAGGAACCCGTGATCCATGGAGGAGGGACCAGGCGGACCCACTTGACCTGGAACACCGTCAGGTCCTGGGGGGCCAGGGTGTCCCCTGGGTCCTAAATAAAATGGAGTAATTCTTAAGTAATGACAGCGACAACACAGCAGTTCTTACTAACACCTTTCATCCTTAAGAGGCTCTCACCCTGTGGCCCTGGCAGGCCAGGATCTCCTTTGGATCCAGGCTGACCATGATATCCAGGAAGGCCATCTTCACCTTTTGGCCCTTGAAGACCTGTCACACCTGAAAGATAATCAAAAAAAATTAACAAGAAGAAAAATGTGGAGGACAGGTGAAGTGATAGTACAAATTTAAGCAAAACGTCACCCTGCTGTCCTTTCTGCCCAGGGAACCCAGATGGCCCCTGAGGTCCTGGTAAGCCTTGAAGTCCTGGGAAGCCAGTGTCTCCTTTGATGAAGATGCTGGAGCCGGGGGGACCAGGGGGGCCCTCATTGCCTGAAATATACACTAACTTTAGACAACGTTTTCCAGTTGCTCATTCAGATTTTTAGCACTTTATGGAGGTCAAGTTATAATATTACCAGAGAGATGAAGCACAGAAAGAATCATATATTGTAATGTTTAGAATATTAACACATTGGAGTGTTTCCCCTCTTTTTTTTTACCCTTTTCTCCCTGGAATCCTCTGTCTCCAAGTTCTCCTTTGAATCCGATGTCCCCAACATTGCCCCTTGTACCTGGAGTGTGCATTCAAAAATAGTGTATTTTAGTTGTCAATAATGGGAATAAAAACATATCTTTCTTCTCATATTTCTTTCAAACATAAACACAAACACACAATAAAAAGCTGTCACACTGTATGTATTCACCTGGGAAGCCAGGGACACCCTGCAACCCCCTCTCTCCCTTCTGTCCATCGATACCTGGAAGGCCAGGTTGTCCCTGTAATACACAAACACAAAAAAATAGCATTAAAGCAACACAAACATGCACATTAACTACTGTATGACATATGCATCTTAAACAGCCAGTGTGTAGGATTTAGTGGCATCTAGTGGTGAGGTTGCAGACTGCAACCAACTGAATAGCTTTACCCTCACCCCTCCTTTTCCAAGTATATAAAGAGCCTAAAGTGGCTTTGATTTCAATGTAAAAACGCAAAAGGTCCTCTGCAGAGCCAGTGTTTGGTTTGTCTGCTCTGAGCTACTGTAGAAACATGGCAGTACAAAATGGCAGGCTTGGTAGAGGAGGATCCAGTCCCAGCTAACAAACACAACGATTTTTTGTTTCAGGTGATTTTATACTAATGAAAACATTACTATGAATGTCATATTCCATCTCTGCCAATACAGTTAATACCCCAAATCCTACACCCTGGTATTTTAAGTCATGAATAACAGCCCCGTTACATACAGGAAATCCAGAAAGTCCAGGATCACCCTTTTGTCCCGTCTCTCCCTGGAAACCAGGAAGACCCTGGTCTCCTTTTTCTCCCTTTTGGCCGTCTCTGCCTGGCACACCAGAGGGTCCTGGTCCTCCTGGTGATCCTGTTGAATCAAGGGAAGAGGAACACATAATGTGTGAGGCAACAGGTCCTCATAGACGTAGTGAAACTGGCCTGTCATGTATACAACATACCTGCTTCTCCAGGTTGTCCTGTTTCTCCTCTCTCTCCTTTAGGGCCCTCCAGAGAGAGACCTGGGAGCCCCCTCTCTCCTGGCTCACCGTGGACTCCCTGTGCACCTGGAAGTCCCTTGTCACCTTTGATACCAGGGACACCTGGATGACCTGGAGTGCCAGGGAAGCCAGGACTACCTTTGTCACCTGGAGAGGGAGAGAGAAGGCCATATGATGAAGCTCTGTTTGACTCCAGTGACTAGGGGATTACATGAATCAATAATGGAGGGATTCTAACCTTTGTCACCAAGCACTCCAGGTTGTCCGGGGAAACCTCGACCAGGTAAACCTGCAGAGAATGACAATTTAAAAAGTACATTACAGCCTTTGTCATGTTTGGATCCGTAGTTGCTGATAGCTGGTGTTTGACTTCTTAAACAAGAGTTTGGGTCTTCCAATAAAATGTGTGTGTAATAATTGAGAGGGTTTGAGTGAGACTGTGTAAAAGAAGTGGATGACGCCACTGTAAATAAATCATGTGAGAAGTAGGTTCATTTTTGCCCCCTACTGGCCATTAGAAAGAATGAAAGTTTACGGCACTGCACTGGCTTCACTTTTCAGATTCGAAGGCTAAGTCACCGTCTTCTAAAGCCTGTAGGTGGACGTTAATTTAAAGGTTCCAAGCCAGGGTGACTCTGAAGAATACATCAGGCCGAGAAGATCATTGTATTATGACAACTTACTAACAAAGTAAATTTCTGCCGTCTCGTCTCCTCCTACGTTCTCTTACACTAACCTGGCTCTCCTCTCTCCCCTGAGGATCCAGGGATGCCATCCGATCCAGGATCTCCCTTTTCTCCAGGAACACCAGGAGGCCCTTGCAAGCCAGGTTCACCTGGAAGAGAACAAGTTTACCCTTTTAACAAAAGAAAAATGGATCTCACAAGATTAAGGCTGTCTTAATGATGCGTAAAAACCTTGAACAAATTAATGAAATGCTGTGATTATTATGTGGCTATTTCTCTGACAAGTTGATTAAGTAATCCTGTTGCTTACCAGGCCGACCATCATGACCGGATTCTCCTGCAGATCCTGGCAGCCCAGGGATACCCTTCTCGCCTGGTCTACCTGGCTGACCTGTACAACACACACAAACACACACATAAAACTTCCATGGAATAACGACATGTATGATTGATATATCTAGTGTTGTAGACATATTGGATGAATGTGACATCACAGACTGCAATCTGACCTGAGTACCCAATAGATCCTTTGTCTCCCTTGACTCCTTGCAGTCCTGGCTTGCCTGGCATACCCTCATGACCCCTCAAACCCTTCTCTCCTGGTACTCCTGGGAATCCTGGCTGGCCTTGCTGACCCTGTGAGAGTAGAGGAGTCGAGAGGAATGCTGAGTCAAGACAGATAGGTACTGATGATTGTTGAGAAAGAAACTGAATTTAAAACTGACATTTAAAATGTTTCAATTTCAATCTCTGTTGGGTGCCAGTATAGATTATTTAATCTCTACATTTTAAGCCTATCCATAGATTTTGTTACATTAGAAACTTACGGTGGCTATTTGGTTTTCCAAGACAGTGTTTGATCTTTTGTACTGATAATTTAAGTGGGAGTTTCATGGTCACCCAATCCTTGCAAGTGCTCCAAATACCAATGTTCAGTGCACACAAGATGAGCAGGCAAGTGTTAAGAGCTACCGTAGAAGTCTCTGCAGATGCTATAAAACATAATCATTGTTATAACCAGTGAATTACCTTTTCTCCTGGAGCTCCTGGGAGCCCAATACCTGGCTCACCAGCTGCTCCCTTGTCTCCTTTCTGTCCATCTGTGCCTCTGAATCCAGGATGCCCCGTTGTACCGATATCTCCTTTAGTACCCTTTGGACCAACCGGACCTGCACACACACACAAAGACAAGACAAGAGACAACAGTTGACAAGAATTGCATTTAACCTGCATTAAACAGAATGTACATACATTTTTTTGAGTTTACCTGGTATTCCCATCTCTCCTACATTGCCTTTCTGTCCAGGTGGTCCCATACCACCAGGCTCTCCAGGAAAACCAGGGTCTCCTTTCTCACCTGAGACACATCAAGGAGATTGAAAAAATAATATTTTATTTTCCTTCCATTTTCACAAGGTGATGACACAAGTGCAGAATATTTACCAGATTAAGAGAGATATTAAATTATCAGGACGCACAGAGGTTATTACAGCATGAAGTCTACATGGTTTTAAAAATTTTCAATTACTCCCCTTGTATTAACGTTTAATTCAAGAGGAAAACATTGTTTTTCTCAAATGCCTCTGGTGAACAAATGATCCAAAAACAAAGAAAATTCTGTGTTTAACAACAGAAAAACTATATCAAACCATCCATTTACAAACTCTCAGACAACTCATGCAGTATAATCCAAGTCTCAGTTATCCTGTACTATGCTCAGTGCTTCCCAAACAGAAAGCCACTACCTATATCACTTAGTTAGTCTGTGTTATTTTGTGACTTAGGTGAATCCAAACTAACCCTGCAAAAGTCACACAATAACACAAACTAACTTTTTGAGGCAGCAGTAGATCAGCAGCTTCTGTGTTAAGTGATGTAAAACAATGTTTTAGTCACTGAATTCTAGCTTTGAAGAGAGCATCGATAAGTTTCACTTTTAGTTCAGTCAGAAAGGGCTGCCTGGGAAGTACTGAGCATAAGAATGGATAAATGAGCCTTGGATTATACTGCATGAATTGTGGGAGTGTGTAAGCAGGTGTTTTGATATTGTTTTGCTGTTGTCAGACGTCGACCACTATGATTTTAAATCTCTCAGTTTTTTTGATTATTCGTTCACCGTCGAGGCATGCAAGAATGGTTATACAAATGGTCATTTGGGGGATGAAGTATTCCTTTAAATATTAAAAAAAAAAATTTAGGATGCTGTTCAAATGGTCACAGGGTTACCTGGCTGTCCAGGTAATCCAGCCTCTCCATCTTTGCCTGGCATTCCCGGGGTACCAGGAAGTCCACGGTGGCCCTTCTCTCCAGTGACCCCAGGCATACCTGATGGGAAAATGGAATTAAAAACCGCATTAAGATATCTCTCAAACGATGGGCCAATACACACTTACCAATAGACCTGTGTTTATGGATGAATATAATGAATATAATTTTATTGAGCCAAAGGCCAGTATGTTGTTTTATACCTCTGTCTCCTATGTCGCCCTTCTCCCCCTTCATGTGCTCCATGTCAACGTCAGTCATGTTCCCAGGAGGTCCCTGAAGACCTCGGTCTCCCCTTTCTCCTTTAGGTCCAGTGTCTCCATCTTTACCTCTTGGTCCAGTAATACCGGGATCACCTGAGAGCGACAGTGGGGAAGAGGAAGTATAATTGTTGTTAATCAATCTAGAAAAACCCTGTAAAACGTGCACTGTATGGGCAGTATGAGAGAGGCTGAACAAAGAACTATAAATAGTTTTCACAATTTGGTTCTCCTCACCTCTCTGTCCAGGAGATCCAGGTGTACCAGGTGGTCCAGGAAATCCTGGTACTCCTGGTGTCCCCATGACCCCCATTTCACCTTTAGAACCTGGAAAACAAACATACACACAGTGAGATTACCTTAAATTTAAAAAAAGATTTAATATATAGAGGAGTCCGTTATCTAAAAGATACATCCACTGCAGCCAACCACTCTGCTGCTCTGACTTTCTCTTTTTAATAGATTATTATTATGTATTATTCATTATATAATTTCCACTCCACAGTTCCACTTTGCCTTTCTTTTATTTGGGACCAAGCTACTACCAACGACTCCTTAACACTTCCTGCACAGATATTACATATTAAAAGCCTCCCAGTAACACAAAGGGCATAATTCCTACCTTACATGGAAGCCTTTTAATGTGAAACATGCGTGGGAAGTGCATTTCATTGACAATATCTTAACACTGAATGAGGGAATGGCAAAGCAGATTCACTGAAATCACCCTATTTGACAAGGGTATTGTACTGTATGAATTGATGCTGTAGAAATTTACATTATGTTGAACGTGTTAGGGTCTTAGCTTCATCTTTTTGTGCACGTGCAACAAAACAAGAAGAAATACAAACACCCAGACTCACCTTGGTTTCCAATCAGTCCGTCTCTGCCTGGTAGGCCTGACGGCCCTGGTAGTCCTTTAGGACCTGGGATTCCTGGGAACCCGGGGGTTCCCTTCTCTCCCTTAGGCCCTGGCATGTCCAGACCAGGAGGACCTGGGTAGCCCTTGTCTCCCTTTGCACCCTCCCTACCTGTTAAACATGCACACATACAAATATATTTGTAGTGACTTCCACAACAGCAGGTAACAGCCAGGTCAGGGAAAATCAAGAGTATGCTTCACAATCTGCCAGCAGACATTCTGACTTGTCAAATTACGACACGTGTTACAGATAACATTATAATGACTTTATTCTATTCAAGGAATTAAGCCATCATTCATTATTTACACCTCTGCTTTGTGTCATATGTCTAAAGGTCCATATATTTGGATCCTTGGTTTGTGCTCACCATATGGTCCAGGCTCTCCAGCTGGTCCTTGTGGTCCGGGAGCTCCAGGTGAGCCTTTTCCTGGAAGACCTGGTGAGCCACTCAGTCCAGGAGGTCCTGGAGGTCCCACTTCACCTAATTTTGAAGACCAAAGGAAAACAATGTTGCACGTGGTACAGATGATGGGCCTTTAAACTCTGTGACATGAACTAAATCCAACTAAGCCTCACACCAGAGTCATTGTGTAAAGTGTCTTGCAGTACCTTTGATTCCCTGAGGTCCTGGAGGTCCTGTTGAGCCTTCTCGTCCAGGAACACCAGGTAGTCCAACTGCACCCTTGTCTCCCTGGAAGCCAGTAATTCCTGGGAGGCCCTGCGAACCTTTTGGGCCTGGAAGACCCCGTCCTGGTTCACCCTGGAGAATATAGTAAAAGACACAGATTTGCATCTTCACTCTTGCAATCCTGATTTTACGTGAGATTCAAATCTCCCAGGTTATCATGTTTTCAAAACAGATAATAGCAGTGTTCTGGTTGTTGGATTACAATGTCATTGTGTAACAATAGAGCTGTGTGACTAATGCACTCTAAAGTACTTGTCTAATGTTCTCCAATATGGCCAAAACCAAGTCCTCCCAAATACATATTTGAATGCAGCATCCAAAAAAAGGAACATCCCCCACACCAAAACTTTATAAGGATGCACAGAACACTCGTGTCCCCTCATTAAAACCAGGATGCTTCAGGTTGCTTGTTGAATCACTTCCTCAGTGTGTGGCAGCATACACCTACCTATCTATCTATAGGTAAAATTATTTATTTAAATACATATGAAGAAAAATACGCACTTTTTGTCCAGCTACACCAGGTTGTCCAGTGAAGCCATCCTGTCCTGGTCTTCCTGGCTCTCCTGGTAAGCCTGGAGCTCCTGGAATTCCACTGAGTCCTAGACACATGGACAAAACATTTCCCCTGAGTTTTATTCTGTTCATGCACATGCACTGTATTGGTTTGTTTACAGTTTTCCCTTAGAGACCCATAAGTATCCATCAGATGTCTGTGATGCGTTCATGAAGAGGAGGAATAGGGTCAACATGGACTAACTTACCTTTAGGACCAGTTGGACCTGGGAGTCCAATTCCAGGGAGTCCATGTTCACCCTTCGGTCCAGGGAAACCTGGCAACCCTGGGTCTCCTTGCAGGCCTCTGTCACCTGCAGCCAAAAAAATCTTGCATGATTAACAGGACCAATGGCCAACAATCTTCACATATAGTCTATGTAAATCTTCACAATATGTTCTTTTTTGGTCATTACATGCTAATACTCTACTCCACCTCAATGTTAATGTTATTTCACTGATCAAAGATGCAACTAAGTTCATTCATAAATCCTAAAGAGACTAATTGCAAATAAATACTTGTGTTGCTCACCTTGAATTCCAGGTAAGCCAGTTTCTCCTCGTGGCCCAGGTATTCCCTGAGGTCCAGGAGTCATCACACCTTTACCTGGCTCACCTTTCGCACCTGGTGGTTGCAATGTGACAATGAATTAATGTACAGCAGTTGTAGTTGTGTGTGTGCAGTATCAGTGCCTGTTTGCTGAGTTTTAGATGTGCTCCTGAGCCTCACTTTGATTAGACTTCTCTTTGACTGTATGAGTAGATCTTTTTACAGTGTCTGTGGGTCTCAGTCTTTGTCATGCCATGCCTACCAGGTGGTCCAGGAACTCCAGGAATGCCTGGTCTCCCCTGACTGCCCTTCTCTCCAGATTCTCCTGGTCGACCAAAGCCTGGCAGGCCAGGTGGACCCCTCTCTCCTGGTGGCCCAAGAGGACCAGGGTCTCCAGACGGTCCACGTTCACCCTTGATGCCCTCTTTGGCCTGAGAGCATTTAGAGAAAGGGGATGTTCAATCTACTTTGATCAAGGTTGACCAAAAAATCCTAAACTAAATTAAAAACTAGTGGAGCTCATGCTGTCCTGATATCGTGATCCTAATCAAAGAAACCACACACACTTACTGGTTCTCCTTTAAGGCCAGGTATTCCAGGGATGCCATCTCTCCCTGGCAGTCCATCCAGCCCTGGCTGCCCTGGTGAGCCAGAGAGACCAGGCAGACCTTTGTCCCCCTTCAGTCCAGGAACTGCAAAAATGTCCCCTGGTTCACCAACAGCACCAGGAGCTCCCATTAACCCAGGAACACCTTGAGTACCCTGCACACAGATCGCAAGAAATGTATCAGTGCTACGTTTTCCTCAATGAAACTGAAAATATTCAGGTGTGATCTTGTTCCAACTGTTTCATTAGATATTATTCTACTCACAGGTCTTCCAGGTTGTCCAGGAAGGCCAGCTCCACCCTTATCTCCCTTAGGTCCTACATGCCCAGGGGGTCCTGCCAGGTGAAAATGGACAATTGTACATAGCTCATTCAAAAGTGAGTGTCAATACACAGGCCAAAGTGTTGGAATAAGACAATATCCAATTAGCTGTGTGTGAACAATGAAAACTGAACACGTGTGGCTAGACATACTCCGTAGTACAAAGACATACTTATATATACTATATTTAGCTCACAGTCCCAATGCTTGTGAGGCTACTAGACACTACCATTTAAAAATTACCACTGGTTACTCACCTTGATCTCCTTTAACGCCCTGGGGGCCAGGTAATCCAGGTGGGCCGTTACCTTCACACTGAACACAGGTATCTCCTCTGTCACCTGAAAGAAGGGCACAGAAACATCAATTTAAAAGAAACAGGATTTATGTTAACGTCTTTAACTTGTAGTCCAGCTGCAGTATTGGTTCATGTGGTACATGTGTCCACAAAGGTGTCACGACACCTGACAGATAGAAACATAGTATTTAAATGGATTCATTCACTGATGACTCATATTGATCAGCATTAGTTTTCAGTGTTCCTACCTTTCTGTCCCAATTCCCCCTGTAACCCTGGAGGTCCAGGTGGGCCAGGAGCTCCTTTCTGGATGTCACATTCATTAGGGTCAACTGTGCGGCCACATCATAGTGCACACACAACACATGCATCCGAAACACACACACAGACAAACACACATTAGGTTATTAAAACATTTACAGATACGTACTTTATGTAGTTGTACCTTGTTGTTATCAATTACTGAAATGATTGTAGTATTCAAAGATAAGGCATACTCGGTTGTCCAGGTGGTCCAGGTGGTCCAGGGTCCCCTGGTTGTCCTGGAGGTCCAACGAGAGAATCTCCTTCTATTCCCCTCTCTCCTCTCTCACCCAAGTCTCCCTTCTCACCCTTCTCTCCACGAGGACCTTCAATGTGCCGGCCTTAAGTACAAGACAAGAAAGTCAGTTAGTGCTTTATTCAGGTTAGTATGCGTCTGACTGGCATATGCTGCCTTAATGCCTGTTACACTGTGTTGTGTTATTTTACCTGGTGGACCTGCCTCTCCTTGGGGACCAGGGAAACCTGTGGATTAAGAAGAAACCAAAAAGGTAAGAAAATTAAATGATGTTTATGTGTGTGCGTATGTCCATAAATTAACATTTGGTGGCAAACTATCGCTTCACTTTACCTTTGTCTCCTTGCAACCCTGGGAGACCAGGAGGACCAGGAGCGCCACTACCCTAAAATGATATAATTACAAATATAAATAATGCATGTCCTTTTAAAAGTTAGGTTTTATACACTGATCTACCTAAACTCAGATTAGTTAACTGCTGAACCCATTACCCATCTTCTCTCCTTGTAATGCTGACTATTCCTGCAGTACAGTAGATTGCTGTGTTCATACCTGCCCAAATGAACCTCACTTTGGGGGCAAACAAACTTGAGTTTGACTGAACCAAACCAAACAGGGCAGGTGTGAAAGCACCCTAAGTCCCTCATGCGGGTCAAGCGCCTTTAATTATGGATCCTACATCCCCCCTTAGCATGTCAGCAAAGAAAGACTGTTGACTATTAACTAGAAGTTAGATTTATTTTAACATTAAATTAGGTAGTTGTATACCATTTGAGGCTGTTTGAGCTTTTAACAAATGAAAGAGTAAAATAATTATGTTTAGCTAGCAATGGGCTAAAACATAATAAAGCTATAATGAGTTATATTTAAATGACATTAAGAACATTATTGTTCCTTTAATGCTCTATGTTGTATATATGCCCTTTCTGTGAATTGTCAAGACACAGGGTGTCTGACCAGTGAGCTTTTCCCCCGATTTTGGTGTCGTCTTCACTAGCAATACAATAAATTATATTGTAGTTGTTTCTGTCGTCTTATCTCTGATATTTCAGAACTATTGGTCTGTAAAGTTTTTATTTCCTTTGGAATATATCTCACTGATACAGCTGACAATGCCATATCGACATGTCGGGTGCGAAGACTTAACAGGTGTCACAACAGTAACTAAGGGGGGCAGGACCTAGCAAAGAGCCAATTCATTATTTTTGTTCTAAAAACTTCAAAATATTTAGCCTAAAGCCCATACCATATAAATTACAGAATATGTGATTTGTATGTAACTGTAGATTTTCTGCTGAAAGGCAACTGTGTGCAAACTGGTCCTCTGATTGTTAAACTCCCATATTTAACAGACACAACACCAAGAATGTGACCTTAGTGTTCTGAATAGAAACTTCAGGCCTGACTTAAATAATGTAATTTAAATTAATTTTCTCAGCAACTTATAGATAACATACGGCAGTTTGAGTGGATTCCTCCTTTAACATTATTGTAACTGAATGAATATGTGGTGACATCTGCTGGCAGTTTTTATAATTCATCCTCTTTGTAGCTGATGGGGAAGAGAGGGAGTGGATGAGAGAGAAAAAAAGAGGGCGGAGAGATATCACTTACATAACCTGGTGGTCCTCTTTCTCCCTTTTCACCCTGAAACAAGACAGAGACTTCAGTCTGTCTGACCACAACACCTCAAAGATGATGTACATTTTAGATTAAGGCCTTGAATATTATGCGGAGTAAATAAAGTTGCATTAGTTACCTGGGCACCAGGATATCCAGAGCCTCCGGGGAAGCCTTTGTCTCCCTGTATGAAAGTATGCATACTTAAGCTATATATATTTATAATATAAAACTAAAGAACAGTTGGGCGGTACAGGACAGTAGATGGATAATACAGCGATCATTACCTTCGGCCCATCCTCTCCATCCTTGCCAGGTTTACCCTAAAATTACAGAGACGGTGTTGTTATGATTTGATAATAAAGAGATTTCTACAAAGAACTGAACCTGTAGAAGCTCGAAATGTGTTCACAAAGAAACTTTAGTAAAGTAAGTTTGTAGATTTTTTTAATGACACAATATAAAAAAAAAATATTTTCCATGTTTCCTAGACCTTTACGACTAATCTTGAAATTTCTTTGTCATTTATAATATCATCATACAATCCCATGTGTTTTTGTCACTTACTCTTGGTCCAGGTGGGCCGGGATCACCTTTGACACCAGCTTGATACGGGATGCAAACACCCTGCAAAGGAAATCAGGCGTCTCAAAAAAGTATAAAGTTGAGCTAAAAGATAACAAACAGCCTGTGTGCACAGTGATGTCAGTCATACACCTCAACATTAAAGAGAAAATTACTAACTTTGTCTCCTTTATCTCCTGGAAATCCTCTTTCACCCTTTAGAAAATAAAAAACACAAACATATTCAGGAAATAACACAAAATCCAACAAATCACTTTTATATAGAAACAGATGTTTAGCTCTTGCGATCTATTTAAAACTAAAAATAGCACAATTTCTGTTTCAAAGAGGTCAGTGAGTACCTGAGGTCCAGGTACGTGCACTGTGGTATGACCTCCTCCCACTCCCTGTGGGAATCCAGGAGGGCCGGGTGGGCCCTGAAATCCTCGCTCACCCTGCAGGGAGACAGGAATGATTACAACAACAGCCATAGCTACACACAATTTTACAAGAACAAAACGTTAACAATTAGTCACACACTAGTATCTCCAAATTTAGTGATTTATTTATTTATTTATTTATCTATTCAGATGAACTGATAAATTAAGTGTTCCTCAATGGGTTGAGAAATTCTCATACCTCTTAAGCTAAACCTTTGATGCAGTCTCTGAGTAGTGTATTCAATTAAAATGATTGAAAGTGAAAGTATTGAAACGGACCACAAACAATATATATAACGTATATTTCATGTCATGTTCATGTGCTGCACAAATTGTTTCTGAAGGCCACCATAGACCCGCGGGCCGCACTTTGAGCAACTTTGGATTATATGTAAAATGCATCGTTGCAAATCTGAAACCAGGGCTGTTACTCTTATCTCATGAAAAGCTGACATTTTGGAAAGGCATGGTCCCACAGGACGACAACAAAATGCTAAATTTGTTAAGTTAAACAAAAGAAACCACAAGCATGCCCCTTTGTTTTTTAAAAATATATTTCAAAATTATCTTTATGATTAGTATTACACGACAGGTGTAGCAGGAAGAACTATCTCAGTATCACTTTACGTTACAGCTCAGTGATAACAAGGTAAAAATGGGATCATACTGTGGTTACAAACGTAACCAGGAAAATAATCAATTGGCTAACCTGAAAATAACCAGGTTACTGATAAAATTAATGAGAATAATAATCCAACAGGGACCAAAATGTCCATTAAAAATAAATATAGTATCTAACTACATTCTTTCTAATATCAGTGTAACACATTTACAATCACTAAACACTTCCAGGAAATTGCATACTGTAAGTAATTGTTAGAGACTAATGCTGAGATCCATATTCTTGTTTTTAAATAATGCCATCAAATCTTCAGTTTTCATGTAAGTATTTGGTACATGAAAATAAACATAGTAAGAAAGATATTACCCCATTATTGCTGTTTTATTACTGAACTGCAAAGTGCTCCCACTGTCCCTACAGTGATAGTGAAATGTCCGTCTTTTGCAGACAACATATAAATAAACAAAAATTCTCACCTTATCTCCCTTCTCACTCACAAAGGCCAGCTTGTCACCCTGCAGGGAAGTAAAAAAAAATTACTATGACATCTCTGCTGGGTGATAAAGTTAGAGAATGGTGAATCTTTATATATGAGCAGTCTTACCTTCTCTCCAGGAGGACCAGGTGGGCCAGGCTCACCCTGTCAAACAATTATTCAATTGGTTAAACAAGCTGATTATACCAGTGCTCTATGTAACTAGTAAACAAATTTCCAACAGCATCTGCCAGGTTTAAAAAGATGCTCAGATTACACTTTATAATCTGTGCTCTTTGCAGTACAGACTGGTGTCATATTAAAGTCTCCCTCCAGACATGATTTATAGTATGTGAAAATACTCTGCTATGATTAACATGTTGTTTAACATGGTTTTCACACATAACAAGCATGTTTATATGCTCATTCTTGGGGGGGAATATCCACGGCAGCATTTACACTTTAGTTTTTGTCTTTTGACCGGATAGTTTTTGAGAAAAGTGGGGAAAGGTAATGCCTCTACCCTTGTGCCCACTTGTTACATAATTGTTTCAACAAAAAAACACACACAAAAAAACCTTGCAGCTGCAGTCAGAGAATGCTGCCAAGCGGTCATCACCTGGCACTGATGTTAAAAATGGCCATTGAAAGTATTTATTCAACAAAAGGTAATTTCAACAACTACATTATAATCATTTCATGTAGACTACAGCACTGTGAGAGGCCTAAATTACGTCGAAATGCAAGCGTTCGCTGTTCTTGTCATCTCCTCTCTTAAGCTGCAGTAGGGACCAGAGCCTATCCTCCCTCCATTATCAAACGCTGTGGGTGTACCTGACAAACTTAATGAAATATCACAGGATCAAATGGCGTGGAGGTCTTTTGCTGGGTCAGAAAAAACATTGGAGATTCAGCCATACATGTTTGAGCCTCAGTCAGACCTAGACTCAGATGAGGAGTCTGTTGTGCACCAAAAACAGCGACTAGCAGACATATCAGAATGGTACATGTAGTAAGCATCTCTTATGTGTTCATGTTGTTTGTCAGCTTGTTAGCTTGCAGGCTAATCTGCATTAGTGGTTATGAAACATAGGATAATATCTGCTATGATGGGCTTTTTGGTAGACAGTAAAGGAAGCTCCAGGGTCTGGTTTCCATCCACAAACTGCACACTCTATGACATTTGCTGTCAAAACTTTCAATCTGCTCTGCACTGGAGGTTTCAGGTTTCTTTGCCGGTGTTCTGTTGAAGTCTGTTTCCTTGTTGATACGTGTTACGGATATGAGACAGCGACTGGCTTTTGAATTTGTGGCATATCTAATCTAGATTGCCTGGCGTATGTTGAAATCTTTCATTTTGGGGAAGTGCACAGATATCGCCCCCTTCAGTAGAGAAATGTGTACACCTCTGTAGTGCCACGCTTTGCACAGATACAAGTCAGTAGAGTTTAAGTCAGCTATTTTGGGGGACATAAACATAACAGAACATACTGTATTTTTGAGTGGAGGAGGACTTTAATGATAATCACGTGTCTCTGTATGACCAATATTCCATAGCTCATCTGGTTTATCACTGACTCTGTAGGATGATAAACAGTCCATTACTGTAGGAGTAACTAACTCACTTTGAATCCTGGAATGCCTCGAGGTCCTGGAGGTCCAGTAGGTCCAGGAGATCCAATTGATCCCTGTGAGAGCAAAGATGTGTGTGTGAAGAGTTTACATGAACATTCAGATTAGACTGTCTCTGTTTATCTCTTTTTCTTTTGACACACACAAACACACACAACGTACAGGTAATCCAGGTGTGCCAGGGAATCCTCTGTCTCCTTTCAGGGGAACAATCCCGATCACACCACCAGGGTCACCCTGTGGGAGACAAAACAGAAGTAAATGTGAAGACAGGGTATACTTGTACTGTTTGACAAGCTTATTCACATATAAAATGTTAATGCTTTAAAAAATTCAGCTGACCTTCATTCCGGGATGTCCTGGGATGCCCTGAGAAGAGAGGACAGTGGTTACATATCCTTACATTTACTGGCAGCATGAGCAGTTGCATTTTGAGCAACCCCGTCTCTTAGAAAGTACGTATGTATAAAATTGTTGTAATTATTATGTTGCAGTGACAATATGATCGCTGCCTGGATAATATTCTGAGACGTTTCTTTGAGTTAAAGAAACACTACACTTATGTGCCGCATTGGATTAAAAGTTCAAGACTTTGACACTGAAATCCAGAGTTCACGTCCAGACTCCTGTCTACGATTAGGTCTAGGCCAGTGGTCAACAACTGGTTCAGCCACAGGGTCCAGATTTCTCCTGAGTCATTAGTTTGAGGTCCCACATTTTAATATATTTAGTGTCACACTTGCGTTTGGCGATGTCACTGAGCAAGTTTGCCATGTTGGTCAAGTAGCTGTCCATTAGCCACTCCCTCTACAATAGAAAACAGCACTTCAAAATAAAAGCTCTGTGCTGGAAATTTACAGTACATAAAAATAAAGTGTGTTTTTTACAAACTTGACACAATTGCGAGTCACTTGCGGTCCATTCAGAATGGATCGCGACCCACTTTTGGACCACGACCTACCATTTGGGAACCACTGGTTAGGGCAACAAAAGCACTTAAACTAAGGTTAGGGAAAGGTTGTGATTTTGATTGAACGTTAATAAATAAAGGTAATAATAAAAATATAATGCTGCTGTCACGACGAGGGGTTACTGTATTGCAAGATTGCCTGTTCTGGACAACAAACAATTTGCTGATATGTTCAGTATCACCTTTTTTGGGACCTAACACACACATTAATTAGCAACATTTCCTCATTATGTTAATAGAAAATATTATTTTCCCAGTATTATGTTCCCTGTTCTGTCTTTGTTTGTGGTGCAGGGACATTTAATTGGTGATTGTTTTCTGCTAGTATGCTAATCTTAGTATTCATATTTTCATGTTTCAGGATACTACAAGAAAAGCTGACCTATATAATATGACTCATACATTGCAATGAACTTCATGCATGGTAAAAATATTGTTTGCCCAGGGAACTATTCCTTTAATGCACATGTGATGTGTGAGTGGAAACATACAAATGTGAATGTAGAGTATTATGTAAATACTTTGTCTAATATTACAGAGCAAAATTTAGCCCCAAAATGGCAGGTTATGGAAAAGCATATATTTTAATTAGTGTATTACCAGGATCAGTCATGTTTGTCTTTGTCAATGTTTTGGTCTAGTCCTGTTATTTTGTTACATGTTATATGTGAGTGTAAACTGTCACAGATGTAATGTGGACCTCAGGAAGAATAGCTGCTCGAATGCAGTAGCGAATGGGGATCTTAATGAACTAAAATAAACCTCAAAAACATATTTGCTGTTTTAATTTCAATTAATTTTATTGTAATTTCTAGGAGACAGGGCTGTTTTAAGATAATGTATTAATATGTCATGTATCAAAGTTGTGGTTATGATGTTTTAACTTTAGTTGTATACTGATCGTTCTATATGAGCTGACGAGAGCTGCTCAAAGCCAACTGGACCATTCCCAAAAAGGGATGTCAGTCAGTATGAAAACAAAACTTTCATTGAAATAGTTTTGTTTTTCATTTCCACAGGACAGGGGCAATAACCGAGTTGTGTGTTGGTCAGTGGGGTGGTATTTGATTGTCATGAGTGTCACAGTTCTTACAGGAGGTCCTTGAAGACCGGGAAAACCTGGAGTGCCATCCCTTCCTCTGTCTCCCTGAAACACACACACAACACAGTCAGAGTCAAAGGCACGAACAAATCTGCTTCAAAACACAGTAGAACTTTTAGAAGTGGCTTACTTTAGTCCCATTGCATCCTGGGATACCTGGCAAACCTTGTGGGCCGTCATTTCCATTGATACCCTAGGAGCAGGAATGCACAAATAGACAATCTGAGACAATTTACATGGGGACAAAGTCTCTGCAGCTTCCTGACCAGTCTGTCTTAAACTCCCCACAGACACCATCGAAAAATAAAATGCAGCCTGAGAAGTAACAACACAAACTAAAGCCTTGTTATTTAGAGGATATTACTTCTAAGTGTGTGATTGCATGTTAGACACATTCTTATTGTGATGGGGTGAATTTACTGGATTGTTGCAGATGTGAGGCAGATCAAAGGAACTTACTGGTAGGCCCGGGTTTCCTGGGAAACCTGGCAGACCAGGAGGACCCTGCAAGATCACAACAATGTCAGCATTACTGTCTCATGACAACACCACAACATAAGCAATCATTTTCCTTCTTATAATCATAGCATAAGCTAAAGTGTGTCACATTTGTGATGATTGGTTACTTACCCGCACTCCTTTTATTCCAGGAGCCCCAGGTTCACCCACAGCTCCCTGGGAGAAACAAAAGACATCATGATCATCATAATATGTTTTTATCTTAGGTATATCATCAGCTCACAATGTCACATGTGTAGACCAGGGGACAAAGATTAGGTCAGGTTAGGTTATCTGTGTTTATGAACTTTATTATGTGTTCGTGTTTGTGTACTCACCGTGGGGCCAATGGGTCCTGGAGGCCCTTCAGGTCCCTGCATCCCTGGAAATCCCATATTACCTTGAAGACCAGGAAATCCACGCTCACCCTTTGAAGCACAGACAGTCACGTTATTGATTCAAAGATAAAAGAAATCTTTATAGTAACTGAGATTAGCAGGAACAATTACAGATATCAATACATGTTATGATTTCATAAATTTGTTAGAGTTTGACACCCAAAGCAAATGTAATAGATCACAATGCCATTTAATGCTTACTCTATGTCTAAGACTGACCACTAGATACTGTATATGCTTCTGTTGTTGTGGTAACATTGTTAATTTTCTAACATTCAAAGAAAATATAATGGATTTAAATGGATTGTAACACAGGTTTAAGACACTGTTAGGGGCATTAGATGCTTTCAAAAATGTGTATTTCACCTATTTCCGACAGGTTGGGATCATTTTACCTAAGAGCTTATGATGTCAACCTTCATCATTGCAAAACTGTCATTAAAAAAATATACATGTGGGTCCGTCCAGTGCCAAAACAGCCAATCATGAACACATATTTCTATTTAAAAAATGGACTTTAATGACCAGTGTGTGGGATTTAGTGGCATCTAGTGGTGAAATTACAGATTGCAATATCCCTTTCCTCACCCCTTCCTTTCCAAACACGTGATGGTGGCCTTCAGGTAATGTAAAAAAAAACAAAAAAAAACATGACACTCAGAGTCAGTGTTTGGTTGTCCATTTTGGGCTACTGTAGAAACATGGCAGTGTGACACGGTGGGCTCTGTGCAAGAGGACCTGCTGCCTATGTAGATATGAAAGGCTCATTCTAAGGTAACGAAAACACATGTCTTAGTCTCAGGTAATAATATACAAGTGAAAACCAATAGATCCCTTTTAATCTTACACACTGGACCTTTAATGGCATTTACTTTATAATTAATACACGCAGACTATTGCATATAATGCTGTTCATGCACAGTATTTAAAAAAATGGTCACAACAAATCCTCCTCTGCAGTGACCCAAAACGGCCTGCATGTTGTTTCTATTATCTGCCACTAGATGGCAGCATTGCATTATGAAGGAGGGTCATGCTCCAGTAATCACAGCCCTCCCTGAGCTGCCAAACATGAAAGAGTGATGTGTAACATGCTGAAACTGTTTGGACCAATTACCATTCCCTGACCACAACACATCTGACTCCCATCAGTCAGCAGAAACACTGCTTTTTAAACCATGGGAATCATCAATAGCGTTACTATGGCGACTCTTGTTGTACATGGTAAGGAAGTGATATCACTGGAAACAAGGATCACATGAGATTTTAGGAAGGCTGTTTGGGGCCTTTCAGAGACTTTCAAAACACAGAAGTGCTTTGAATCCGCAGCGGATTGGCCGGGCTCCATTGAACACAGTCAGTACATCTGTTGTTGTCGGGGGGGGAGCTGAATGTTTGGCTACTGTTGCTGTAAGAATGAGCCATAAAAGGCCAGACTGTTGCACTAAGAGGATAGATAACACCCTGCGGTCGTCTGATATAACTGAGCCAATAATACACACGTACTCTCAAACAGCAGGGGTTGCAGTGAAAAATAAATGAACCAATGCAGCGGTTCCCGACTTTCTCTGCTAGTGACAACAAAAAACAAAGCAGTGTTGTGAACCCTCGGTACAGGTTGTACATGTCTGCTAGGTTGTGACCAGTCAAACCAAAGACTGTGTGTTTATTTTTGATCTTAAAGAAGCAGTGTGTATGATTTGGTGGCACCAAGCAGTGAGGACTGCCGAAAACTTCTTTCATGTGCTATGAGTGAACTCCCAGTTAGGATTCCATCTAAGAGGTTTTTAACAGGAGCCGAATAATCCGCAAAGCTCACTTTCTCTCCAAAACAAACGGACCAGGTGATTAAAACCAGTAAAACCACTGAAAAAAGCAGTTTCACCTTACAAATCAGTGTTTATCCATCGCTGTTTGGCTCAGTGAAGACTGGCCACCAACCCAGCACCTGCTAATGTGTGCCCAGCTTTTTTCTCTGATAACTTAAGATCTTGGGGTCAGTTACACAAAATACCTTAAGTTATGGTATTCCTTAAAGTCCTGGTTAAGGTTTCCTCAAATTAAAATTGGTTGCCCAAAACACCCTCAAGTCCTCTCCTTAAGGTTTCCCTTAAAATGTTCACTTAAGTATTTATGGTTTTCTCCTTGTCTTGGTCTTACATCTCTTGACGGTTGCACAAAAGACCTTAGCAAAAAAACAAGGTAAAAGAAAAATTTAAGGGACCTCTGACTCTATCTTAACTGCAACATGACAGAGTTTATGGTGATACATGAAAAAAAAAAACAATACACCCGAGAAGAGTTTTCTACAACGAGGAGAACCCAGTGGATGGATAGATACGCTTTTGATTTCACACCTAGATTTGACTGAATAATTTTCACTATTTATTTTCACTATACTATTTTTCACTAACTATAAGTCAGCTTTGTGAGATGATAACAAGCATCACAAGCTTGAGTCCAAGCAAACAAACAATCTCCATAGAAACTTTACTTGCTGTAAAATCTCCTTCAGTGCAATACCTTTGTTAATTTTGTCCTTAAGTAGGGAAAGCTTTTAAGGGATTCTAAGGAGAAATTAAGCCTTAAGCAACTGGTCCCAGACATACAGGAGGGACTGCTAACTATTGTGGTTCACGCAAAAATGTGAGTGGCCCAATCTAGAGCCAGTGTTTGGTTTGTTCATTCTGGGCTACTGTAGAAACATGGCAGACACCATGGAAGAGGACCTGCTCCCCATGTAAATATCAACAGCTCATTCCTAGGTAACAAAAAGACTACAATTCTTATTTTTAGGTGATTATACACTAAAGAAAAGTTCTTATGTTCCACTTCTGACAATATATCCCCCTCAATCTCACACAGTGGATCTTTAAAGGCTACACACGTCTACCATAATTCACTGTCAATAAGGCAAAAATAAGAAGGAAGTCTGAAATAATAAACGTTTTTTGTGTGGCTAAAATATGTGCTTTTTTCTGGTACCTATCTCTTAAACGTACTTGAGTCTGATTGAATAAGATATATCAGGCTTTGGCCATAAAAGCGATACTTTTTAGTAGGATGAATTTCTTATTGGTTATGGTATTAAGAATGATACACAATATTAAAACTGTCTACACAAGTATCTTTAGAGAAAAAAATGTAGTTAAAGCAAAACTATCTTTGCCCAAGTCAGTTGAAACCAACTTTTCATGTTTCAGGTCAGTGATTAGCACTCATGCTGGTGCTGACAGCTCAAAGGCTCATGGCCAGGTCATGTCTGGTGTCCCCACATCTACATCTGTATCTGAAAGCCCTCCATCCGCCTGATGGGAATAAGGCCTTCAGCCCAGCTGTGTCTCCGGACATGCTCTAATTCAAACTGATCTTTGTTCCTCTCCTGGTCTCTGCTCCGTGACTGAGCCTCATCCACTGCTTTTCCACCCAGGCCTGGGCAGCTCCAGTATGAGCTCCAGTATGTCCCACTGAGCTGACCCCATTAGTCAGAACATAGGAATGCACTGTCACGGCTGCTTCGGCCCTGCTATAAACTTAAAAAGCACTTCGCGTTAACTGAAAACTAACATGACAGCCTGATTAAAAAAGAAGTAAAATGAATGCAAATGAAAATCTCACCTTTGCTCCTTTCACACCACTGCAGTCACATTTTCCACACGATGTCCCGCAGCCCTGAGGAGAAAAAGAAACATAAAATTAATGATGCATTGATTGGAAGAACAAAACATGTACAAAGAACAAGGGCTTGGTGCTTGACAAAACAAGGAAAATAAACATGGGGAGCGGCGCAAAAATGAAGACACTGTTTGCCAGTTGGACAATATGAACAGACATCTGCTGAGGGTCAGTTCATGTCATCCATCAGATGTGTATAGTGTTCTACAAACTTCATTCTTTTATAACATGTCAGTGTCCGAGATGTCCCGCTGAGACTGTAAATCACCAGCAGTGAGCAGGCCAGACAGCCTTCTGCAATGTTTACATGCAAACTTGTTTATCTGTCTCACAGATGAGCATTTATAAATCAAAACTGTGATTTCCAAACAATGTTGCATGTCCTCAGTTGAATCTTAAACATGCATAACCAGATTTTTTTGGCCATTTGGGGACAGCGGAAACAAGCTGTTGTGTTTCTTCCCACCTGGTGAGTATAAGTCTAATATTCACCCTTCTTTCAGTTCAGATTGTTCTTGCACGCTGTTCATACGTACACCTACAAAAAGTAATCCACCATATTTGCGTATAACCCACATAATCAGGAGGGCTATGATCATGTGCCCAGTGCGCTAACGGGAGTAAAAAAGGAAGTAGTTTAAAGATTCGTGTAAGCAGGGGTTATGGTGGCAAACACAGGACTCTCCCCCAGGAGACCAGTGTTTGGAACTGAGTGAAATCAAGGAAACTTTAAAGTTGTTTTAAGGCACATCGTCACCTTGTTTCTTTTTCTAAACCTAACTAACGTAACTTTATTTGCCTATACCTAACCTACATCAATTTACGTTAGTATGTAACATAACTCATGGGGAACTGATTTGTAAGACAATATAAACTAATGTATGAGGATACGTTGTTCAGCTCCCTCCGTATGTTTGGTTTCTAGAGCTCTTTGCTGAAAACAGCTGCTAAGTACTAAGAGTGAACCAAAACAGCTAAGTTGCCGGCTTTCATATAAAGATATTAACTATAGCAGCTTTAATTTTATGACGTACTGAAGGCTTTCCCCTGTAATCAGGTTACTTTAAAGCTAAATTGAACTTCACTAGCTTTGTGGAACTACATGCAGGCAGAACATCAATGCAGCTGGTCTCGGCCCTTTCAGCCCCCCCACCCCACCCTGCTTCCTCTTCTCTGGGGTCTCCAGAGGATGGAGCCTGGGAACTGGCCTGCACTGCCTTGGCTCTGTCTTCCATTGCTCCTCTCCTTCTTTTCCCTCCATCATCCAGCTGTTGCTAGACTCACGTGCAAGGCGTCCAGCCAAAAGCCTGTCAAGGCTTTGGACAGGCTCTGTGGGCTTGGGCAGAGGGAGCACAGCTACACTACCCACAAATATTTCTCTCCGTCTGCCTCTCTTTCTCACACACACACACACACATAATAAATAAATGGCTCTATCACCATTCATCATGGTCTGTTCCCAACTTCTGAAACCTGACATCTCATGCACGTCACTCTTAATTCTACAT
The DNA here is from genome assembly GCA_019142605.1 of Cephalopholis sonnerati. NCBI lineage: Eukaryota > Metazoa > Chordata > Actinopteri > Perciformes > Serranidae > Cephalopholis > Cephalopholis sonnerati. Next base: position 26,514,967 of record JAGQAX010000012.1, read on the forward strand.
TTTCTATAATTCAATATCCTCTCCATGTCTGATACATATTCCCTGTCTTCCTTGATAACTGAATCAATATGTGGCTCTAAAACCATGGGAAACCGCAAGAAAACAGACCTCCCTCTCAGGACCTTCAGCCCTGATTGCCCCCATCCTGTCCAAGTGCACTTGTTCTCCTCTGTTTGCAGTATATAACACATGTGTGGCCTGCTACATTTCCCATTCCTGCTCTCTCAGACACCTCTAACTCACTCCATCTCACCTCTCCACTTCTGGTTCCTTTATGTCTGTTATGCGACTTAAAGAAAACTCCAGGAACACTTGCTTCAGATCTGATTAGTGTCACAGGACAAACAGAGGAAAAGGAAAATTAACTCTCAGAATGAAGCACACGTGTGTTTTATTATGACCAACTTGTTGGCACGCAGCAATAAGAGCTCCTGGTGCTGGATTAACATGATTCTTTATACTTTTTTAGATAATTCACAAGGGGAGTTCAGGCACGCTAATGCAATGAGGGAACTTGGATATTGTCAGCACCGCTCAAGTACATCACAGCTGCTCGTGGTTCAGCAGTTTTCCCCCAGTCACCTGTTGCTCTCTGTCTCTGCTTCTTTTTTCTCTGTCTGCAGTTTCCTCCATCCTCTGGGCTGAACAGACATTCCTCCATGTTGGAGGGCATGACCCAAGCCTCAATCCGACATGCACAATGATGAAGACCCTCTGTGCGCCCGCGTGGGATGAAAAGCCGCCACCCTGTGATGTCTACTTGCTGGATCTCCAAACACTCCCAGTAATCTGCAGGTAGATCAAAGTACTGTTTCTCTGATTTCCCCTGTTTGTTTTCCTTCTACGTCCGTTATGCACCGCCAGAAACCCAAACACCAGATGGGAGTGATGGTACAAAGACCCAACTGACATCTGCACAAAAAGAGCATCTTGCTAATGAGTCTTGCAGCCACAGGGTGGATGTGTGTCGGATTTGGTATCTGAGGATTTGCAGAGGGAAAAAAAGGATCTTAGGAGGATCTTATCACACAGATCCCCGGGTGTATCGGAGGATGAGAGGTCTGATTATCTAGCATAAATACCATAAATACCATTTATAAAGGCCAACATCATGGTGAATGATAGCCTCACCAGTTTGCACACAAGCCTGAGATGAAAAGAAGTGACACACAGCGGTGAAACATCAAGTACATTTACTCAAGTACTGTAAAACATGCTATTCGAGTCCTTCAGTTTTATGCTACTTCAATTTCATTACATATGCGAGGGATATTTTCCAGTTTTTTCTCGACTACATACATGACCTTCAAACTGACCGACCCGCATCAAATACAGTTTTCTGTTCTACTTTGTTCATTTGCTGCGGTGAGCTAATCTTAAGTCATGAAGATACTATTTATACTCATCACTTCCTGCATGGGCTTCACAGTAAATGCACTCATGTGAAGGCAGTAATAAGCTTTCACTGTAAAACAGCATATACAATGTTATTTATGGTAGGCTCGTGCTACCAAAACCTGACTCCACATTACAGTTTTATGAACACATAAGACACGAATACACCTAAAAAGAATAATGGTGCATGTTTGTCTCTGCTCATACTAAAAAGATTGAGTATTGCAGTTTCAGCCTTATATTACATTACATTAAATTATCTCTATCAGTTTCTTGCAATAAGGTAGTATTGGAAGTTAAAAAAAAATCTGGGTTTCCCTGAGTTTGACTATTAGCTAGGACTGCACAAAACCAAAATATTATTGACATTTCAATACGACCAGGTGCAATATCTAAATCGCAGGAGCTGCATTTTTTGATGACGCTAAAATGTGTCACAACATACCATTATTTATGAAGCATTGAGATGCTACGGAGATGCCTGCAGCTTACAAATCATATTCCAGACATGTGTGTTTGATACAGACTCATCATCATCATCATCATCATCATCATCATCATTTTTATTTTTTTAGTGAAAATGAAATTGAAAAAGTACCATTCCCAATAAAATGAAGACTCACATTGTCAAAATAGTTGCAGTATTATTTTATTTTTTAATATAATTTTATATTTGAATTCTCTCTCTTTTTTTAATTATTATTATTTATGTATTTATTTATTATTTAATTTGCATATTGTGCAACCCTAGTATTGGGTATCTGTTTCAGGGGAGATAAACTTGGACTGGTGCATCCCCAGCTGATATACTTAACAGATTAATATTTTACTTAAAATAATACATTGACTAACTCTATAAAACATTATGCATCGTTATAACCTACCCAACAGTAAATAAAACAGCTTATTGCCTGCGACATTAAAATGCTGCTTATATTTTACTTTATCAGTAACAATAATCCAATAATGTCATATTGCAGTAACATGACGAAGGGGCCATTCTGCATAATGAGTACTTCTACTTTTACTTTGAAGTACATTTATTTTAAAAATGTCTGTGCTATAACTCAAATTATATCTGAAATGCTCTATCTTTACTTGTAATGGAGCATTTTCACGTGTGCACGTGTGAGCCTGGAGCATCAGCTTGTGAGAAAACGAGGAGATGAAGATGATGTTACTCTCCCCAAACAGCTTGATCTTCCACAGAGCAAACAGACTGAGCAGAAGCCTGAGATTCTGCGGTGATGAGTGTTAATATCCACAGTGAATACACAGTGGCTGGTGAGTCACAGAGCTCTGGAGAAACTGTATCAGATCCAGCCAAGCTCTGCAGCCGACAGCCTCACGTGTCTCTGGACAAGTGTTTATGTCATTCCTGAGTCTGGATGGCAGGCCTCACCATGTCTCCAAACTGTGAAAAATCAATATGACGTGTGCTGGCAGAGTGTTTAGGTTTCCTGGTTGCTGCGCAAAACAGTACCTTATCATAATTGTGCGTATATGACAGTGTGTTTGTGATTGTTTGCTGAGGCTGGAGCTGGCTGGGGAACACAGGCCTCAGGGTTTGCTTTGACACACTCTGAAATAGAAGCAGAAAATTCCAACAGTAGAGGAGGATGGGGTGGGTGTAGCTACAGAGATTTGTGGCGTGGTACAAAGAGGCACGTTCACAGGCCTTCAGTGCTGTAGATCAATGTATCTCAGTGCTTGGAGCTATGTGTCAGAGGGCTGGGAGGTTACATCAGTTTAAGACTCATTCCAAAACGCCTGAAGATTCAAAAACACTTGCTTGATAGGTCTGACGTCATTAGGTCCAGCACTGAGATGAGCCCAGGAGAGAGGAAGTGATGAGTAATGTTTACTCTTGAGATCACGGGCCTCGGCCAGCGAGGGAGGCCGGTCCAGAGATCCCGACATTAACACAAACACTCTTAATATAAACTAAGGGTGAGTGTATAGAGCTGTTGCATAACTGGATCCTAGAAAGAACCATAGGAAGAGTAGCAGCACTGTGGCCGAGGCAAGCACACCCGTGTTACAGAAAAGGTGGTATAGATTGGGCGTTATAAATCTCTACTGAAGTCTCCCAAATTTCAACTTAGTGTAGTGACTGACATCACCTTACTGGAGAGATGGAAAGGACATACAATACTCTAACTATGAAAACAAAGTCACTGCAGAGTCCATTTTTGACACACATTTGAAGTGCAGTTTCCTGCTGAAGAGTGAGTAGCTAACGGACAGCTACTTGACAGAGACAGAAAACTAGCTCGACATGTTCAAGTGCAAGTATGATGCTGCATATATTAAACTGTGTGGACCTTGACCTAATGACTAAGGAGAAATCTGGACCCAATGGCTGGACCAGTTGGTGTAGAGGTTTTGGTTGCATCACACAATTATCCTCAGCAGAAGAAACTGAATAGGTATTTACACAAATACAATGACAATTTATCATCATCATCAACTGGGCAAAAATCCACCTGCTGGGGAAAGTTGTGTGATACAATCAAAAACTCTACAACAGTCGTTAAATGGACCTGGAATTAAAATTGTTTGGTCAACTACTGTTTCCAAGGTCAAGACTGGACTTGTATCATCACTTTAACCAGTTAGACTGCTTGATTTCTTGGCCATTAGTTATAATCAGTTTCAGTACCAACCAATACACTACCATGTCTTAACTACACAGAATCAGACTGCGTTCCTGATCTCAGGGTTCTCATGAAACACCCAGTCATACAAACTTGAGGCCTCTTTACAAAGGATCAACAATGGATGTAAAAGGGAACTGGATTTCCCCAAACTTACAGCTACTTTCTTTACAGCCTGCAGGGCACAGGGCCACAGTCATTCACTTTGTCCTTCAGCTTACTGTGGCTGCATGACTCACTGCCTCTGTTCTTCTTGCCAAAGTGGGCAAATCCACTGCTCATTTATTGCAGCCAATCTCCAAACATGGCAAATGTGCTAAAATGTTTCCTAAAATGTTCATCTGTCTGCGACACAATCACAATATACTCAGAAAAGTTAACCTTCTGTGTGAATTTGTACACAGGTTTCATGGACAGTCCTGCATCAGTACAGATTTTAACCACATGGGGGCAGAAACATTCCCGTCACCAGATTGCTCCACATTGACTGAACATTTGCAACAGTTGGACGTGTCATTTCTACCATGTTAAGGGAAACTGAAGATCACGCAAACATCTGGTCAATGTCATCTACAGACCTTTCTTAAGAACGACATCACATTCCCAGCACATTGCTGCAATAACCTCCCACCACTGCTTAAGTATCTCACAAACCCCAGGGTCTCCTGTGTGGGAGGATATGTCCTTTCACATCCCCTCTCCTTCTTTACACAGTACACACACAAACAAATGAAACACTAATAAAAGGCTGACATTTAGATAACCTTAATGGTCATCAGACAAGCATCATGACATTTAGTCAAGGCATTGCAATTATGGTACTTATTACTGTATGAATCGAATTAAATGAATTCCTAAGATACATAAAAGACACCTCTAATCACACAGACACATGCATGTATGATTACCAGTCAAAGTTATGACTGTAGCCACTTTGTGCATATGGCCTAATGTAAAGTTATAAAGCAGACAGGACCAGAGTAGGCCAGAGTCATGGTTGCTCTTATCACGAAACAAGAGCTGCAGAAGGCTTTTGTTTTTGCTACAAAACACAAGTTTTCCTGACCCAGTAAAGTGAAAATCTATGCAGCCAGACAAAATGATTTGACTGGAGAATTCTCTTTCAGTTTATCTCTGCTGCTGTGAGAGGAGCCTTCCTTCCACATTGATATGGGTTTCACTGAGAGGGGAAACAGATAACTCAGCTGTACCGTTTTTACTTTGTATTCTGGACTTTTGTTGAGCCTACATGCTTTTCTCACACATCCATGCACCTTAGCAGTTATGACGGAGTAGAGTAGCAGCTTAACAAGAGTCCAGTGTGACCCCCAAGGGAGTGAGTGTGTTGGTGCTGAAAGAAGAATGCTCAGATAAACCCACTTGTAAGCCACACAGCACACAAGTAGCACCATAGGAACAAAGGAAGTTCTACCCCCAACTGACAAAATACAGCTTTAAAGGCATACTTCATCCCCCAAAGGACTATTTGTATATCAGTTGCTCAACCCCTGTTACACTGAATTCAGGGAAGAAAACTTTTTTTCTTACGCACCTCCAACAAATTCTTGATGAATTGAAGTCATAGAGTTTTGCTTTTAACATCAACAAAACTATATCAAAACATCTGTTCTTCTACATCTACAAACTCTCACACAACTTGTACAGTATAGTCCAAGTCTCATTTATCCAGTCGTATGCTCAGTACTTCCCAAACACATGCATTTTTGCTTACGCCTTAGCATTTAAAGCTAAACTAAGAGTGAAACTGGTTACTAGCTTCTAGCGGTCTGGATCACTCTGTAGAAGGAAGGATGGTGAGGCGTTCAGGTGACGTTAACCAACAATGGTTTCATTGCAGTCTTCACCACAAAAAAAGAAACATGGCCTTCTCAAGAGGTTTAGCGGTAACACTGAGCTTATCTGGGCACTTAATTCTGCTAACTATCATCACTCTTTGCCACCTGCCATCTTCACCATGACACGCCAAGAGAGCTGCTTCCCTCCATATACACAAAGCACATGTCACACACTCACAGGTTATCCACAAGGCCACCGCCCTTAAAGGGGAGAAAGGGTGAGCCGGTATCACTACACTGAGCTCACTTCAAATTCAGACTCCATTGACATAAACAGCAATTGTTCTCCGCTGTACACTGGAGCTGCAGGTCAACTGCTGCCTCGATCAGTTAGTTTGTTTGTGTTATTGTGTGACTTTTGTGAACTAATCCTTTAAAACACCACACTCACTCAATAACACACAAAAATAACTGCTCAAGGCAGCGGTAGACTGGCAGCACCTGTGTTCGACCAGGTAAAATGATTGTTTTTGCCAAAGGAGTCTGGCTTTGAAGAGAGCACAGATAAGTTCTACTTGTTTTAAATACGAAGGCTTATCAAAACCACATGTATTTGGGAAGTACTGAGCACAGGAATGGATAAGTGAGACTCGGATTGTACTGCATGAGTTGTGTGAAAGTTTGTAAAACAAATATTCTGATGTAGTTTCGCTGTTGCTCAATCTGGACCCCTATGACTTCAATTCAACAAGAATTCTTTAATGTTTTTGGATTCTTCACTCATTGTAGAGGAATGCGAGAAAAACAAACATTTCTTCAGAAAGTTGACACAACACAGGCTGAGAACTGAATATACAAATGGTTATTGGGGAGATGGAGTATTCCTTTAACTTTCAGGAAAACAGGGTTTCATGTAACGACCAGTGCAACCACATTGTCAGTCAAAGAACATATTTCTTAGTGGTATTGAAAGAACACCTAATGGGTATTTTGCTGCCTGGGTTTCTCACATGGGTTAGTACCAGCAAAAGCCCCAAATACCTGTGAGGTCTAGACTGTCCTTCTGACTCAGTTGTTTTGCCTGGGTGTAAAGCAGGAAAATGAAACTGTCTCCCTAAACCGTTCCACACCAGCCTCTCCATGTGACAAGAAGTACACAAGTTAGCCATAAAGTTGCATCACTTAGTTTTGTGTTTACATTTTGTTGTTGTATGTTTTGGGCGTTCGGCTGTTTGGGTTGGTTTCAAGTTGGCTTATCTAATTACTCTTAATGACATCCAATGAAATTTTGGCTTTGCGTCCCACAAAATGTTGTGCAATGCTGTTAAAATGAACATATCCATGAACTCTCACATAAACATCTGGGCTCTACTGTGGACTCAGTGAGTCCCACTGAAAAAACAATAGAGTTATACAGCGTATTTTTCTCTTTCTGTGTTGCAATGACTTTTACAAGCTCCGATGTCCCTTTACCACAGTGGCGTAGTCAGTCTAAGATGTTTAACCTGTGTAAGTCACCCCGTAAAGACGTGCTCATGGCGTGAAACCGCAGCTCATGGCTTCCATATGGAGACAATCAGGATAGTTTTACTTCATAAACGTCACAAGAATCTCACTTGGCAGCAGGGCTCATTAAGCAACACTAAATGAGACAGTTATGGAGCAGACTGCTATACAGGCAACACAATACCTTGTAATAAAAAGCATTAATATAGACACACATGTGCACACACAAGAAAACAGATTAGCTGTACTGCTGATGTGACTCAGCTGATTCAGATGTAATAAAAACTATGAGATCAGTGTCTCGGCACTGTTTACGTATTCCAGCTTTTTGTGGTTTGAGGTTTTTATTTGTGGTTTTTCTTCACGGTCAATAAGATCACAGGTGCCACTGACCACAACTACAATGTTCCCACAAGAACCCTGCACTACACACGCTGAGACTGAGACAGAGTGAGATGAACAGAAAAAACTAGAATAATAAAAGATGAGTGGAGGAGGATAGATAAGTTATTTCAGACTGTGCTGGGTTGAACTGTGCTGCTCTGACATTCCTGGCCTTCTCTGGTACTGAGAGGCTGAGATGAGAGAATAGAAGTGGAGGAGGGGAATTTTCTGTCTGACTGCCATACTTGGAAGACAAGTCTCCTGGTGCAACTTGTTCTGTAAACAGCGTGAGTGTGTGTGAGCTGCACACGCACAAACTGGAGTGGTACGATGTGAAACTGTTTTTTTTTTAAATGCCAGGCTAGGTATTAAGTTAAGTGAAACCATTTTTCATGTTAAGTGCTCCTGTGCTTGATTCTCTAAACATATTTCAGATTCTCTGGTTTTCAGTGCATAAAATGTAGGTATGAAAGCACCATTTAACATTAGAGGGAATTACAGGAGACATTCAGCCTGAAATCAAATCGTAATAAACCAGATGAGCCAACTGAAGTGGCATTTTGTTGCATTAACTTGAAAAGAGTAGTTATTATATTTAAGGTCATGAACTGTTCATTCTACTGAAATAAACATTAAAACAGTGGCTCCAAACTGCTGGGTCATGGTCCAAAAGTGGGTCTGTGGTTTAATTTGACTGGGCCTCAAGTGTTTTGCAAAGACAGCAAACTAGCTTGACGACATGGCCAAACACAAGTATGACGTTGAATATATTAAACTATGTAGTCCTTGAACTAATGATTGAGGAGAAATCTGGACCTTGTGGCTGGACCAGTTGGGAGCCACTGCATTAAAATATAGGTAAAATTTGTTGGATGTTCTCATAGAAATAGTTAGATATTTTGCAAAATACACTTAATCTTTTAAGTTTAAAGTTATAAAAAGATCGATACCTCTCCGTCTGTGGGCTGACTACAAGGAGGGACTGCCTATTTATCTGACAGCGCATTATCCTAACAACAAAAGCCCATTGCCCCAAAGTCCCGTTTCTTCAGAAATACACACTCCCTACAGTTTAACAACCTAGTTGCCGGAAAAACATGTTTGCACTGTACGTTTCTGTAACTAAACCACAGATACGTTACATTTGACAACAGTGCTATGTTGAATGTGTGGTACGGTTTTGGTACAAAAACTACTTAGTTATGGTCAGGGAAAGATCATGTTTTGGGTTAAAACACTCACGTTTGGTGGCACAAATGTAGCTAGAAGAGCAGGGACAGATCGGTGCAAAACACTCAGGATTGTTGGCTCAAACGCCGCTGTAGAAGTGGAACTAACTGCAAGGGGACATGACTGTGGAGCAATGGGAGTATGTTTTCAGGATAATAGGCTGTCGCGGAAATGGGCTTTTGTTCTAATGAGACATTTTTCAGACAATTTGGGTTTCATAATTTTGGGCCATCGCAACAACAGCATGGCACTGTATGAAGCTACTGGTTAGCTTAGTTTGGTATGAAGATTGAAAACCAGGGGAAACAGCCATCTAAAGGTAGCCAAGTTTGCCCTCTAGCACCTCCAAAGCTCATTAATTAAGAAACTGTATCTAATTTGTGTGATTTGCACAAAAAACAAAGTGTCAGAACGACAGAGCCAGGCTACCTGTAAACCCTTGTTTCCAGTGTTTGTCAAAAGCTGAGCTAGCCAGCTGCTGTTAGTAACTTCATATTTAGCTTACACACATGAGAGTGGTATGGATCGTCTCATCTAACTCTCAGAAAGAAAGAGAAAAAACGTATTTGCCAAAATGTCAAACTCTTTAATTAACAAATGTGCCATCTGATTGCTAGAAATGTCTAAGTGAGATAAGGTCTTACCTCATTTATCATTACAAATGATTGATACACACACTGTGGTTAAATGTCAATGCTCCAGAGAAACCAAAGGTCAAGAGTCCTATACTGAGAGATATTATATGAACATTCTGCAATAAAACAGGCCTGTGTTTTCTGTTTCCGTTATTTGAGGAGTCCTGTTGCGCTCATTTGCTGAGACCAACTTGATGTAAAACATGTCCTGTTCTGGCTGCAGGCAGCAGGTTTTCATTTACACCACAGAAATAATTCAGGGCTTCTGTAACTAAAAGCAGATGCATCTGTAGAGAACTGCTCACACACACACACACACACACACACACACACACACACAGACCCAAATCACACAAATGCACATGCAGAAACACACACATGTAATGGATGTAAACACAAAAATAACAAAGACTACCATGGAACTCAGAAACCTCTGTGAGATCAAATCTTTATCCCCTGGGAGAAGCTGTTATTGTAAGTAAATGCATTAAATTACTGAGCAAATGCTTGCAGCCAAATGACACATATAGGAACAAACATGTGCACACACACACACACAGAAAAGTTAATGAACAAACACACCAGTCAGTCGCTGGTCTGCTCATGCATGACCAAGCGTGACCAGGTTAATGTTGCCTGTCATCAAATTTGGGGCCAGGAGAGCAGAACAGCTGTATGTGGTGGGGTCTAAAAGTTAAGAAAACTGCATCTCAACCACAAAAACATCAAGTATATCACCCACGTATCAAAGCCATGCAGGTCTATGTCTAACTTAAGCTGGACAAACTCAGACCTACAGCAGCCTACAGTGTCAAAAGAGGCAAAAAAGGACTAATTTGCAATGCACAAGTTGAATAAGCTGACGGGATCACGTTTCACTGAAATCATACCTTGTATAATTACATGTGACAAATAAAGGATTGATTGATTGATTGAGCACGAGCCTACTATAATTCACTGGCCATCTGTGGATAGACCTGCAAACAAACTCACCCCCTGGGACGTGAGAAGTTTTTGGGCATGTCAGCAGACACGCAAAATGAGGCAAGAACACTCTACAGTCCTCCTCAGCAGAACAGAACCAGCCGTGTCAACAGTCCAACCAGGAAGTCTCACATGCAAAATTAACTCAACAAATGGGAAAATTGTTTTAGACATTTTCTCAGGCCTTGCTGGTCGGTACAGTGTTGTGTGTGTGTGTTCGTCTGTGTGTGCTTACTGCACATGTATATGGTAATATAAAAACCCTGGAATTGGCCGATCTTCAAGAGCTGGTGGGAGAACTCCAGCTGGTGGAGGGGACTCCAGAAAATTGTTCTCTGCTGATCACTCACTGTACATGTTGAGAAGACAAGACGTGTGAAAATCATGATCCTGTTGTTTAGATTAGACTGAAGCCAAAGAGCCCCCAAAAGTCCACTAACGCATTGAAACAATATCATTATATTTCATTACAATGCTTTAGTTATCATGATCAAACACAACTGGCGCCTCTTTCACTCAACTGCATTTAGGCAAATTCCAAAGCATGTTGATGCTTCTTAGATCCTATACAATAATCCTGCCTTTGATTACAAAGGTCTCTGACCTTTCTTAATCAGCCAGTCCATCTGCATCCCATCTTGACCAGTAACAAATGACCCTCACAGGCTCATCCTGTTGACCTGTAACCTCAGGCCAGACCATTAGAGGGGATTTAGACATTCAAACAGAGCGTGCAGTACAAGGGTCATCTTGATAACTCCGCTCTTCCTCACTGTCTGAGACTTTACGTGCATGTGAATGAAATGTTACCTTGTTAACAAATTAAGCTCGACTGCTACTAATCTCTGGGCCTTAGAGGGGACTTTCCGGCTCCAACTACTGCACAAACACACAACACTTGAGCGCTCCACCCAAGAACAGCTGATTGCAGTTTTGCCCTTCAGCCACCTCTTTGTTGAGGATAAAAGAAACCTTTTAGGACTCAAATGCAGGAGATGTCCTGTTTCTCTCGTAGAAGTGTGAGAAGTCAGAAATCTGGCGAGCTGACTGTGAGATTTATCTTGTGACAGTTGTGTTGTCTCAGTCAGTGGGAGAGATGGGCTTTTTGGTTTGTGTGTAGGGCTCTGTTCACGTGCCCACACACCCCTGGTCTGTGTGGTTATTGTTTCACACAGCAAAAAAAAAAAAAAGACATTCCTCTACAATCCCAGAGGAACAGGATCAGTACAAGTATGAATACACACAAATCAAAAGCAAAAGCAAAAGCTCTCTGCTTTTGCAGGAGCCTCTGTCTTGGATGCCTCCACTGACAATCTAGACCATAGTTTGCACTTTTTCTTTGTGTATTGAAGCAGTGAGAGGGAGAACATGGTCAGGGGGTGGTAGAAACAGAGACAGACGAGAGGGGGGTGAGAGCAACAATTACTCTGTTAAGACGTTTGTTTTCTCTGAGAAAGGGCCAGTTTAGTTCATGTGAGCGGCTGCAGACTTCAGCTCTGCCTGTTGCTCCTCTGTGAATGTACAGCACTGTGCCACAGGATGTGGGATTTAGGAAGCCATTCTTTCTCTAAGGAGGAAGGCCTCTTCCTTGCCTTTTATGCTCACAAAGACAAGAAGGGGTTGGGTCAGCCTCGCGTCTCTCTCAAGAGTGCTCTGGTATCTGGGAATAACGTAAGCACGTGAGGACAAGGAATGACCTCTGTGACTTTGTACCAACCAAATACATCAAACCTGGACTGTTCTCACACTCAGTTGTTTTCCCCCAGTTGTGTTACTTGGCTTGTTTCATGAACTTACATGATAAAGTAATGAAAGAAGTCTGTTCACTCAATTACTTTTAAATATTAATACAACCAAGAGTCTACAGCCATGCTAGCTGCTCTAGTGAAGCTGTTCTTACACTGACAGCAGTGCTTTGAGCTAAATGCTAACGTGAGCATAAGGGCTGGGAATCAGTATATCTTGATCTTGATCTATATTACACACCTGTGGCATCTGATAAATATAAATGCATAAAATGTAAAAGAGGATAAAGCAGGTATAATGTTACCATGTTCACCAATTTAGTTTAGCATGTTTGTTACAGCGGTAAACACAAAGTAAAGCATGGTCATTTTTTCAGGTATTTGGTCATAAACAAAAGTTTTGGTAAGTTAAATCTTGACTTCAGAGGATCAAAGTTATTGCAATTCACTAGTCATATCAGTCACTAAAATCAGTGGGATTCATCCTCTAGATATCGTGCATGTCTGGGTAAGAATTTAGCGTCAACCTATCAAGCAGTTTTTGAAATAATTTACAGGAAATGCTGACTTTGACTGGCTGACTGCACTAGAGGAAAAGTCAGGGAATCACCAAATAAGAGCAGAATTCATCCCCTGGGGATCATAAATGCCTGTACAAATATTCATAGCAATCCAGCCAATAGTTGCTGGGATATTTCAGTCTGGAACAAGTGACCCACAGACCAGTAATGCCATCGCATAAAAACTAAAACTGAAAGAGCATTGTTTTTCTCGCTCTTTCATAAAAAATAAATAAATAAACAGTCACACACGTGTTGCATGGAAGCATCTGGTGTTTGAGTTAGTAATTTATACAAAGAAGAATTACCATCGCTGTTACACACGGTGACACAATGCATCCATCAGGGAGTATGCAAATACAGGAAGTGCATGTGCGTGTAAGCTCTATTTCACATCCTATTTAACAAAGGCTTTTCCATTCATGCACACTGCACATATGTTGGTTTCGTTTGTCCCCAATGAGGAAATTACCACTCATCACTGACATCAAAAACACATCATTTAGGCGGCACTACAAGAGTTAGAATAAGTGTGAGAAGAAGAGGAAATTCCAAACACCAGAGAAAGACGGCATTTATCCCAGCACTTTACTTCAAAGTCTGCGACAAACTAATCGATAATGGAGCGTTTTAGCCCTATTACCATACCATACACTTATGATCTTGTAGAAAGAGCTGCCCTCTATTGTTCGCCTTATCTCATCCATCACCATTACATCACTTCTGTCTGAACATATGGAGCCTGTAACTTGAATATTTTCCCGCCTTGAGGCCTTCGAGATGCAGAACTTTGACAATAGATCTGCTCTCCTATCAGTTAAAAAGGCCTTTATCCACCCCTCGACCCAGCTATGCATTGAAAGATTAGCAGATAACCTCTTCTCCTAATGTGAACCACAGCTTATCTTATTTCCTACTTGATGCTATCTGATGAAGCCCTTCTTTTCTGGAATACTGTAGTAAAATACATCTACATATGAACAATCCTCATTGTCCAGTGAGTTGACGGAGCACAACCACCAGCAGCAACAGAAGGAGAAGATGGATAAAGCATCTGTTCTTCCAGGAAAGAGGTTCAAAGCTCTAGGTATAGATACACAGGCACTCTCAGGTCCTCTGAATTACCACCGGATCTGCTATTTCTATCAGTCCCCCTCTGTAAATTTAGTGCCATAACAGTCCAGTGCTACCATGTCTGGTAAAAATACAGAGTAACTCTAGCTCAGTTAAGAGTGTGCAGGAATATGTGAGGTCTGCAGTGAGAGGTGGAAGACACACACTCAGAGAGTCATAAACCAGATTTCTCCACTTCAGACATCACTGTCATGTTCAGCCGACAGAAATAAGAAATGACTCCATTCAGCTAATGCTCAGACTTTTTGAAAGGCGCCACACACCACATACCCCACATTCTGGCATTTGCATTAATCAGTTAACGTTTAATGGGACAAATATGAAGCATGTGGCTGTGTCATCTGTAATATCATGTGGTCTTGCTGTGTCTTTCTTTCTTCAGCACTGGCGAAATCCAGCTTCCACCCATATTTATCCTGGTTCAATCTGCCATCACTAACTCCATCAGTTACACACCCAACGCACAAACCAACCGTGTCCCTTGCTGTCTCATCTGCACTCTCGAAAGAGTGTGTGAGAAAGAGGAATCTGTAGGTGTGTAGCTTCCTCTGGCAAGACGTCTTCTGCTCTAACCAGCTAATCTGAGTATGTTTCTGATTTGTGGTCTGATTCGAACCTTTTTCGAAATCATTTAGGATATTAAAACTAATGAAATGTGAGTATGGACTTCAACCCCCCCAAAAAGGCAAGTGCTGGAGCTTGTTCTCGAAAGGGGTCATGCAATAATGCAGGCTGTTCTCATCACTGTTCGTACTTATACCCACCAAGTTGGGGTGTTGCGATATACCAGTATTGACGATAACCATTACATTTAAAGAATTTAATATAATATTAGGTTAACAATACACACCTTAAACCATTTCCATGTCTTTCCATTCTCACTTTGTCTTCCTCTCTGACTACCTACACTCATATTAATGACGCTGTGGGCTAATGGGCATGTAGCTACTTCCATGTTTCAGATGATACGTCATGTTTGTAGTCGACCAATGAAGATGAGTTTACATATCATCTTGAGTTGGTCCTTCACCTCCTCAAAATGATCCCACACTTTGGATTTCCTGCCCGACATGTTATTAACTAGCCTGTGGAATAACTGCAGGTACCAGCCCTGGAAATTATCGTGACACTTGTCTGACTGCTGAGCATGACCACTTCCTGTGTCTGTCCTTTCAAATTAAAGTCCAACATGGTCCAGTTATATAAGTTTTGATTTATTTTGGCAACACGCAGCTCCTAATAGTTTTCTGTTTGTTTGGGTTTTTTTTTTGTTTTGTTTTGTTTTGTATGATTTGTTTGACCAATGAAATCTGAAGCCAATTAATGACCTTGCTGGTCAACTAACATTAAGTTGACTATTAACGGGCAGCCCTAGAGAAAGGTTGTGGTGGTGGACAGGTCAGACAAACACAGGACTCTGACCCATGAGATCAGCATTTGTATCCCATGTGAAACCAAAAGTCAGTGTTGAGTTATTCTAAGTTACAAACATAATATCATGTCATCATGTCCTAAACCTATCCTAACCAGTAGGGGCGCAAATTTACAGGGCAGTTTAAATTCACTTCTTTTCTGGCCCAGTAATGGTTCAGCATCAGAACCTGAGCCTGTGGAAAAGTTCTCAATTTGTGTCTCACAGGAGGGTGAGTATCCACCTGCTCCTGCACCATAAATCTATCCAACTGTGTCACGTCTCAACCAATGACCTCACTTTTTCCTAAAATGTCCCCCTGACCTCAGTACATGTTTTTGTCTCAAACACAATGTGAACTGTTTCTTAAGTTCCTTCACTGAAGCACTTAGATGATGGTAGAATCAGTTCAGGAACACTCAGTTCTGCAGTGTGGTATAAAAAATCAGCTATTCATCTGAGCTGCCTCAGATTTTATCTTGATTTGATTTAGATGGATTTTTATAGGAACAAACAGTCTTTTTCTTTCAGATACCCCAAGTCATTTGTTGTGCAGTGTGAGCCACAGAAATAAGACATGAAATGGGTCTGTTCTAAACATTTCTTCTTCTGCATCAGAGGCAAGTTAATGACTTGAAAAGCAAATGAGTCATGCAGATAAGTTTGTCATGTTGACAGAGGGAAAAGGCACAAACTCTGTGATGTTTATCTGAGAGGATCCAGCTCTGTATATGTATTTATATTAGAGAAAGAGGGGCACTTTATTCTAAGAATAGAAATAATGCCTCTCCAATGTGCATTTTGATTGTTGCCATTGATGTGTCATATTTTTACACACAACTTTCCAGGCAACGTTACGTTTTGGTGTAACACAGAAGGACAGGATTTGAGATGCTCTGGAACTTTCAAAGATCCATATCTAATCAGATCACCCAAGATGCAAACAGCATCTCTTTTGCATTACAATGCATCAGTAAGATGCAGTATCTTAGACAAATTTCAAATCAAGCATTGCACATGCAAAGTCTCACAGAGGCATTACTACGTTCCTTTGGGAACAGTCCAACATATGAATAATGCAACACCTTCAATTTATCATCGAATCCAGCAATTTGCAGGTTTCCTCTGCGAACCTCCAAACACACACAGATCCATTTAAAGACACACCCAGACCCAGAATTGCATTGTCCTGTACGGTAACACAAACAGACGGAGCAACCACAGACCTAAATGTTGTCTATGTTGTCTGGAAGGGTTATAATATAGTAATCAAGCAATCACATTCTACGGGAACATTGACTAAACACCATTCTTTTCTCTTGCACCCGTCCTTTCTGTCTAAAGTAGGACACGAAGACGGAAGCTTTTCAGGCCAAAAACTGACAAAAAAGAGCAGCTGAAGTAAGACACAGCCAATAATTTAATTACTCGCTATCGCTATCACACCATCATCACTGTCTTTATCATCGTCTATCAGTTGGACAATTTGGCAGCGGCCGGTGGAAGTGCATGTCAAAGTCCAGTGGGTGAGACTAAAAGATTTGCTACGGGGTATCATCTCTGGCTCCGACCAACATTCCTCCACTTCTGGGGATCATAACCTCTCCACCTCCTTCTCTCTCTCCATCCTGCCATCACTCTCCACCTCCCACCTCCCTGTCAGACAGACGTATCCATTACGCCATGTCCATCCAAACCGCAAATGACATTTATGACTCACCACTTTCACGGTTAAACAGCTAAATTGCACTTTCGCCATAACAATACACCTCGGGGAAGTAACCGATCTCGTGGGGCAACATAAGCTGATCTTGAGGTAGTTAAAGTGTGGAAAATATTAGCGTGGGACAAAAGATGCGGCTTTTGTGTGAAGTAAAATGCAGTTGTGACAAATCTCAATGAAATGCCCTCTCGGTGATGTTTAGACCACAGGGAATCGAAAAAGGGCTTTACCCTGCTTAACCACTATTTAATCCTCTCTTCTCTTGGCACAGACAGGGAACACACACAGAGAAACACACACACAGGCAGAAAGTGGGGCATACCTGCCACACTGCTTGAGTATCAAGGTCAGGGGAGAATTATCTTTGCCACCCAGAGACGCCTGTCAAAATATGGGGACACTAACACAATCACAACTCTTCCAAATGTAGGCATTTTTACAACACTGGGGGGCAGGGGTCAGGCAGGTTGTGCCTTCCTAGGGTACACTGCTTGGTTGGTGGCCTGTCAGAGTAACAGAGTCAGCTGTTGTCCCTGCAGGGGGGCGTGATCGGGAGGAGGTTGGGGTAGAGGATCAAACTTAAACTACAAGCAGTCTTGTCGGCACTTTGGGCGGCAACAAATCAAGTCTTGATAATGATTCTTAGCTTTCAACATACACACATTCCTCGAGCTGTACGGGGATTAACAGCTCTCAGTGCTGCTTCCTCTGTATTTGAATTGTGTTCATCCTCTTTGGGGGTTCGCTCTGTCCCGGGGCATCGTGGCCAAGTCGGCAGCACAGAGAAGCTCGTCTTTCCCACCAGCTACCAGCTTTCCCAATCCTTCCATCCAACATCCCACACACAAACTCTCACTCCAGGAATCTGCTAATCTGCCTTACCTCCTCTTCCCCCTCCTCCTCCTCCTCCTCTAGGAATTACTAATGACTCATTCTGACCAGATTAAATGACCGCCAAGAGAGAGAAACTCTATTCTGTTTAAACAGCGGGGAAATATACTCAGGATCAGATGCTACTGTGGAAATATTGGGAGCAAAGGTCCACATACATCTAAATATTATCTGTTTGATTCATCCTTAAACAGAGCACAGAGAGTAAAAGCAATCTTACATCATCTTTTCATTATCGCCTATGTGAAGTCAGCCTGACCCATGCCAGGCTCAGGGTTATCACACTTGTGTGTGCCTGTATGCATCAGTGGTTGACCATGAATTGCTTATTCTGTATATTCACTCCTGGCCTTAGTTTAGAGCCACTGATTGTGAAGGAGCCCAAACAGAACACTCTGATACTCAGTTAGCGCCACATCCCTGTGTATTTGGAGACAAAGAAAAGATAAACACACTGAAGCGCCTTGTGGACATTGGACAAACACTGATATCTTTTACAAGACTCGCATTTATGAAGGTGCAGGATACAGAAGCGAGAGGTCCAGTGTGTAAGATTCTTGGGATTTGATGGCATCTAGCAGTGAGGATTGCAGATTGCAACCAGCTGAAACTTCTCCTGGTTAGAAGTCCTTCAGTGTTCATTGTTCAGTAGGTTTTAAGCAGGAGCCAAATTATCCATAGAGGTCTCTTCCTCTCCAAATCAACCGGACCAGGTCATTAAATCCAACGAAAACACTGAACAGAGCAGTTTCGTCTTACAAATCAGATTTTCTCCTGCACCGTTTGGCTCATCAGAGACAGGCACTAGCCCAGCACCTGTTAATGTGTGCATGACTTTTTTTTCTGATAACTTAAGATCCAGACGTTCAGGAGATTTTTACCTGGAGCCAAATTATGGACCCAGTAACGTAAACTGGTAAAAAACGAGCCCGGTCTCACTCCTTAGTCGTCAAAATCCAGCACTTGGGCAGTGACTTGCGGCGTCAGAAACCAACGGAAAAAGGCATCCTTTAGCGCTGACATGATAGCTGATAGATAGTTGGTCTGGTGAAACATTTACTTTCACCTGAGAGAGTGATGTTTGCGTCCCAATGCATGTAACAGGCAGGACTTGACACAGTGTCCCAGAATGTTAGCAACCAACGCACCCAGGGTACCTTGCACGCCGTATGTGGATGTGGAAAGTCCATGAGCAAACAAGGTTGGAGTGAGAACGTGTGGTAAAAACACCAAATAAAACAGTTTAATGTTAAAAAATCTGTATTTTTGCAGCACAGTTCATCGTGGAGGAGCTGACTACAGTGCTCAATGCAAAAATACCAACAGCCCTATCTAGAGTCAGTGTTTGGTTTGTCCATTCTGAGCTAATGTCAAAACACGCCAATGCAACATGGAAATTACTGTGGATGAGGACCTGCTGCCTAGGTAGATATAAACAGCTCATTTTAAGGTAACAAAAACATGAAGATTACTGATTTCAGGTGATTATGCACTAAAGAAAACATACTTATTATATTATACTCTGTTTCTGTTGATATATCTTCCTAAATCCTACACACTGGACCTTTAAGTAAAGAAATAAATACGACTGCATTTCAGCTCAGTGTCTGTGTCATTGTTCTGGATATAACTGATGAGGAAAGCCCCTCTCTGTTTACTGTGCAGCTTTGGATGGTTGACAGGATCACAAACTTCCTGCTTTGGACCTCCCATAGGCGGATGGGAAAAATATACAACTCCTAACAATAAATCCAGAATGTTGAATTACTCTGATTTCATTGGTTTCATCAGATCAGTGACAAGATGTTCAGCCAGATGTACACCTCCTCACCCATCCTCTCCTCTGTCCAGATGTCCTGTCTCTGCCATGTGTTTGTGCTTCCAAATCCAGACAGGCAGCGGATAAAAGTTCCCTTTGCTGCTTTGTTTAATGTAATATGTTGGCTCTCAGCATCTTACGCATATAGCCTACACAGCTCCATGAATCAAAGCTGAGCCTGCACGGGGAACTGCTTGTTATTGTAAATAATAAAGTGAGTAATGATTTTGACGTCAAAGCTGGTTTGACGTCTGCGTAGTTTGTTGCCAACCCCAGCTGGAAACTGAATGATTGTAACCAGTCTTGAGACTGCTTTCGCCCAAACTGATTTTTTGGGCACTTTATGATGACAGCTCACAGCTACAATCCATCACAGCTGCAAATATATCCTTAAAACACCCCGGATGATGGAGAAACTCCCCACATGATAATACGAGGCTCCCATGAGAGGTGTCAATTTTCTCAGAAACATCACACATCGCTCCATTGTGCAATAACACTAACTGATTAACAGCCTGTTCGTCCTCATCTTTACACACGATACAATGTTTTCCTCCCCCTCACCTGGATTTCTGCTTTTCTTGTGTGAGAGATGTTTCCGCTGCAAACTCCACCCACACTTCAAAATACAGCACCACATCTGTCAAGTCCTTCAGCAGGAGGTGGCTGTAGTTATGTACATTTCAAGCAGTGAGCGACCCAATGAGGATCAACATGCAAACCTCAGTTCTAACCTCAGAACTAACCTCAGTTCTCAGGGGTGAAATGAAGCACTAGTTTTTCTCTGGTGGATCTATAGCAGGGGTGGGAATCACCAAAGGCCCCCCGATATGATATTATCACAATACATCAGTCAAGATACAATATTATTGCGATTTTAAATCTGTTGTGATACACTCCAGTGCGACTTATTACCTTTTTTCAACTGCAAATTGTGTCCCAAAAGGAAAACTTTGTCAACATCAGCAGTTTTATCAAAAAAATAAATAAAGTTTTCAGTCTGCTCATCTCACTTCAGTCATGTTTATTGCAACAAAATGTGTCTAGTAAACTGAAAAAGCAACTGATTATATTATTCTGGTAGGCTACCAAAGGTTTAATTTGTATTTGTAATATTAATAATTTATATCATACAAAAATCGGTACTTGGTGTCCGTGTGACGATACAATATTGCCACACAAAAATATTGTGACACTATGCTGTATCAACTTTTTCCCCCACCCTAGTCCATAGTGGATGGATTATGTACTTTCAAATAGGGAAACTGGAGCTGGAAATGTATCCAAAAACTGTCATTTCCTTCCTAATGTTTGATACCACAAAGCCTAGCTGTGAAATTCCCATTTGATTTAATAAGATGAAAGACAAAATCTAGCTTTCTTTTTACATAAATACATACAGCATAGCTGGTATAGCGTGCTCCACTTGCCTCAGACTTACAGTCATAAGTATGGCTGGGAAATATATTGATATTATATTGATATCATATGAGGCTAGGTTTTGTCTTAGATTTTGATGACCATAATACCATTCACAAATGTTATCTTTTCCTGGCTGCATCACAGTAAAGTGATGTCATCGTCTGAACTTATCAGACTGTTCTAGCTGTTCTACTATTTGCCTTTACCCATTTGGTCATTATATCCTCATTACTGATGATTATTATTATTTTTTATTAAGACAAATAACAAACAACATATAGCAACACACAGCACAGTACATATCTGGGGGTCATGTAGTCATGGCTAAGCCTCCCTCTGGCCACCAATTTAGACTTGCCATCGGCATTTTAACTGATTCCCCCAAATAAGTACCATAACATATACATATATACAATACATACACACGCCTGCACAAATGATGTACTGCATAAAACAAGCAAACACATGCTGACACACACAACATACTCACAAGCATACACATACACACAAATGTGCATTAAATAGGAGTATGTACAAAGGTGGATGAGGTGGGTCTGACAAGTGGTCGAGGAGGAACGGAGAGGCACATGTGCAGTTGAGATCATGTATGAGCAAATGCACACTGTTTGATAACCATCACTTTTGAAACCATGGTACAATGTTTCATGGTATACTGCGACAACCTTACATTGCAGTATTGATATGGAGGTATTTTGCCAAAATACCGTGATGTTTGATTTTCTCCATCACCCAGCACTTGTTATAAATGGACATATTTCAAAAGATTTATGGTAAAGTTCCTTTGTAAATTAAGAGAAGACATGGAGGTCAATCAGTTTATCCACTAGAATATTAAGGTCAGCTTTAGCTGTAATACTCTTGCTTATTATCCCATATATTTAATTTTTAATGCACAGCTTTGCATCATAGAGGCCTCTATCAACAGGCACATGGCACAGGACAATCTGATAAATGGAGCAGTTGTATCTATTCTGGGCTGTGGTCAGACATCCATGCAGCCTCAAGAGCATAAAAAGCGTTTCTATTCTGAAGAAACACTTTCATGAAAAGTTTATCGGATTATCTAAACATACCAATGATTAACTTCATACACATCTCAGTCTCACTCATTACCTCACCATACCTCTCTGTAACACACACACACACACACACACACACACACACACCTACACACACACACACACACACACACACACACACACACACACACACACACACACACCCACACACACACACACTGCAGCTACTGTAGGCACTCTGCCCCACCCTCTCCCTTTCTCTCTTCTCCTCTCCAGCAGAAGTGGAGGAGGCTGGACTGGGAGTAGATTCAACTCACAAGTATTCAGAACAGTCTCAGAGGCAAACACACAACAAGTGGTTGAAATAAAAACACTACAGCGCTAAAAAACAAACAACCAAAACATTTAAAAACTAAAATCTGAAGTAAAAAATAACGTGCGTCTTGGTGACGATGAAACACTGAAATGTGACTATTTTAAGGACTTAAGTTTTGATCACAGATGAGCACAGTTAATTATTTGTTTAAACAGACTGAATTTGTCACAGAAAACAGCTCACTGCGCACAGATCATACTCTACATGTGCGCATGAGATGCCTAACTACACGGAGAAAGTCTAAACTCATCCTCGGCTGCACTCTGGAAGTCGCGCGCGTTATCTTAATAAAATGAAGTTAACTTGAAACTTGTTGCAAAAGTATACTTTTAAGTTCCCCATCATGTTACAGATACTTCATCCACTTACCTCAGCCCCCGTCAGGTCTACACTTGAGTAGAGAGCCGCCAGCAGTAACAAGGTGCCGGACGGTAACAGCATCGTGGCGGTGCGCAGTGGAAACTGTGTGCGCTACAGTACAGAGTGCCCGCAAACAGCCACCTGTTGGTCGCTTCTTGTCTTCTTCCTTCAGGTAACTCTTGAGCTTATCAGCAGAGCACGGGCAGCACGTTTGGCCGCATCTTTGTCCGAGACGATCTGAGGTTCTGATCAATGCAACTTGGTCTTGTTTCTCCTGCACCACACCCCCCTCCCCAAAACGACCACCCTCGCCCATGCAAACGGGCTCAACCTTGCTGTTACAAACACTTTGACTTTTCTCGGTAAGGAGAGGGACTACTCGGCACTTTGGTGTGTTTTTTGTGAGAATATTTGAGCATGTTTTGGTGCCACAGGTGCCCGTTTTGAAACTTTTCAGCCCGGGGACCCGCGCGCATCTCGTGCCCCGTGATATCCACTTCCTTCACCTTACCACCGCACGCAAACCTGGGGTGAGTGTAAGTAAAGTATTTTATCGAAATGAGGGCAGATTAATGACATATATGCGACTAATAGTTTATTATTGCAACTGTGCCATGAGAGCGGCTTCACCCGGAGCACCTTGTGGAGAACTTCACAACATAGTAGATGAAGTAATAAAGTTGCGCATCTGTTTAGACACTAACCAGGCGGATGTTTGGATTAATGAGTAGACACAGTGATTAATAACGTTTAGGATGTCGGTGTGCTTCAGGTGGGGTTGTCCTGCTAGTCAAACAGCGGAGTGGAACTGAAGTTTGCGGTGCGCATGAGTCGGACCATGCAGGCACAGCACAACAGAGGACTGCAGGATCTGAGGTGAGCGCAACATTTCGCTGCAAACATCAGGATTCATTGATAAGCAGCAATATTAACGCTGTCATTTTCACTGACTACACACAGGCTGCTGCTTCTGTGCCTCTCCATAGCCATCCTCGCCTCAGCAGTGCACGCGGTAAGTTTTCTCTCTCACGTGTTTTTGATTTGTGCTTGTAAACTTTCACTTGCATACCGCAGTTGATAATCGAGGTCTAAAAATGTATCTGACAGTGTCTCCGGGTTTGGTTTGCCTCAGTTGGAGCTGCTCTGCAGACACATGCAGACTGAGGGAGTGTCTGGTTTGGGGAGTTCCTCCTGGAGGAGGGCTCTTGGCTTTGCATGCTGGTAAATAACAGCATGCCTCAGAACAGTATCTTGTGAAATGACTCATGTTGAAATTTTTAGTGGTTTAAATGAGGATATTTACTCTGTTTTTGATTTTTGTAAACAGAAAAATAAACAGAAATGGGGTTTTCATGGAGCTAGGCTGAAATATGTTGTGCTTGGTTTGACCCTTGACCTGGCAGGGATTGAGGGTTGGGGTCGTGACCTCTTATAATAAGATGCTGGGCTTTATGAGTACACATTTGTCATGGTGTGCTTCTATGACACAGAATAACTGAGAAAGGCATGCGCCACATTCTTTTATGTTTATGTGTTAGTCATTCTGTCACTATTTAAAAAAAACAAAGTTACATTACTACAAGACAACAGTGGCCACTTTTTAATCTGCCCTTAAAGTTTTACTGCATTTTGGCACTAAAATTCATTTTGACTATACATTTACTGTGATGGGGCACCTGTCTCTGGCAAATTTTAAGGAACTGATTATTAATATTCAGATTGCATAAATTAGTGGAAAGCAACCAAAAAAATCTTAATTGACCCTTTGCTAAGTCCCGCCTCGCACGCAGTCTGGCCAATCATAACGTAGCATCTGGCTGGCTCAGACCAGCTGTGCTCCATTGACTCTAATGCAGTCGTTTCAGATTTCCTTCATTTTCAGGCTGGTTTTGTGGATTTGGAGCTAAATGTTGTGCCTGGGGCACGTCGTGTATTAATGATACTCGTTACCTGGAGAGGTTGGAAAAAGATATACGTTTCTTCCCTGTTCCAAAACCAAAATCAAACCCTGAAAAGTGTAGGGTTAGCTAGCTAGCTACTGAAGATATAGCCTACTGAATGTATACACATGCTGCTTTTGCTTTGTAATGATTATAACAGTGAAACAAAGACCGACCCTGCTGTACAGGAACCAGTGAAGGGAAGCAGGGAAACTTTGCTCATATTCAACCAGCTGTGTGTCATCGCATTGTGCGCAGATGAACATTGTTTGACTTCCCCTGGATATCCCAGCCCGCGGCACGGGGGCGTAGCCAAACAGCTTTCATCTGCACACACTGTGATGCCACACAGCTGGTTCAATATCAGCAAAGTTTCCCTTTATATTCATTGTCTTCTGTGTCAATCAGCAGTGATGTGGTGGTTCACTTTTACACTGTGATCTGTAGTCCATAGTTCGGCTTTAGCTTCTAACTGTCTTTGTCTTTTTAACCTGTGCCCATATCTGTATGTGGTACTGGAGCTGTTATCATTGCCCCTGTCCTAACAGGCCATCAAGTGGTCCTCTCCTATTGCAAATCACTGTAAGAAATGGATCAAAACCATAGCCCTAGCTCCATGTAGAGAGCATTCTGCAGTTCAGCTGAAGCTAATGTGACATTTCAGCTTCCAAAGCTGCAGTCTTTTTATCATGAAATTCCCCTCTAAGTGCTGCATAGGAAACACTGTCCACAGAAAAGAGGAAAGAGGGAATATTGTAATCAGAGAAGATAAATCTTGCAGAGACAGAGACTGCCTAACTTATGCCTAAAGATTTCAAATATGTGACCGTAATTTCATCATATAGGCTGGATAAAATGTCCCCAAAAGGCAGCACTGTGATGTTTTGTCCCTAAATCCAAACTGAAGGAAAGACTCACCGTCATGGGGTCCTACTGATAAGAGATGTGTCAGCGAGAGGTCAAAGGGCAGGCACCTGTGGCAGCCTAGTGTCCTGTCAACATGTCTTTTAGCATGATGCTGAACCTCAATGCTTCTAGAGCTCTGTGGAAACTGGATTGCTGGTTAGTTGATGTCACCAACTAATCAAGAGTGAGAGCAGCCAAGTTTCCAACCATATTTAGTGCACATTTAGAACAAATTGCTAACAATTTGACAAAAGAAAATAAATGTGATCAATGTGTGTTTTCAACCACTGCTGTTATGTGAATATAAGGAGCTGATAAACAAGATAAACATCTGGTGATGCTAATACGTCAATGGTGGGTTCCATTAAGCCATTGCAGAAGAAGAGTGATTAAAATGGAGCCTCAAACGAGCAGAAACAATGTGGACAGTGTGAGTAAGTGCCATTTATCAGTGATAAGTTTGTTTATTGTTAGATGGTATGACTTGCTACAATACAGAGAGAAAAATGTTTCAGTGTCACGTTGAAGAAACTGGTGACAAAGAGCAGGAAGTGAAGCCTTTATTGTGAAATATTCAGTTTGATAAAATAAATGAGAACGGTGGAGCAACATGGTTGTTTTACTGTTAGTTTGTTGGCGTTGCTACCAAGTCGACTCAGCGTGTAAAGCAGTCTCCTGTCGGCAGAATTAAGACAAAGATGACAACAACGCAGACTGAAGATAGCCACTTCAGAGTGACATGTAAAATATGGCATTTCTGTTTGTTTCATGTATTAATTTGAGGAAAGTTACGGCCTCCCTATGGCTTCACACAGATCTGAAGGTTTCGGCCACTATTTTTTGTCTGTTTTCATTGCCAATTGTCGCATTTTGCTTTTAACTTTTCCATCTCAGCCAAGTATAAAATCTTTTTTGTGGTATTTTGAAGTTTCTTTCCATTGAAAATATTCATAAAAACAGGTGGATGGAATGGTGGATGCTTGGTGAATGTAATCTGCTGGCGTTCACATAGTGACGGTAAGGAGGAAGTTGCGTGTGAATGGTCTCATGGTGCTATGGGACAAAATACATGTTGAGTATCAGAGGAGCGGCTCCATGTGTTTGTTGACATTATAGTTCACTGTTGTTGCTTGGGAAAAACCTTCCTATTCACGTAAATGGATTATTGTTTTTCCCTTATGTACATAAACACCTTTAGTTGGACTTTTATTTTAAATTGTTATAAAGGTTAAAGTAAAAGAGAGAATACAGATGTTTCATTAAATAATCTTTTACTGGGCCAAAGTAATACCCCATAAAAATCCATGAATTACTTGTTTTCCTTTCTCTCTATTCACCTACTGACATTGGTTGACCTACTTTGTTTTTCCTTCCATCAAGCACATACATGTGGGTTGATGAGAGGAGAGGGAAGTGTACACATGATGCTAAATCCATGTGTGCACTCCCTAAGTGTTTGTGAGCATGCAGCATGTGAGTTTGTTTTGCTTTTCTGTTTGTTACAGACTGTGCGAGACGTCAGACGGCCAGTGGTTCTGTCAGACATTTGATATCATATTAATAGCTCTCAGATGGAAAGTTATTTTATCGGTTGTAATGAAAAGGCCCGTTGTGTCTTGCTTTTATCAGATTTGGTCAGGCCTCAATTAAAAGCGTGTGACACAGCTCAGCTCCTCTGTGTATTGTGCAGCGTTGCTCCAAGGCGGCGATGCTGGAACACAGCGGACTAATTTTAGTTTGGCACCATCCATGTGCTCTGTGCAGGCTGTTAACTGTCAATTGAGGAAACAGCTCGCATTGATGATACAAACAGCTTGAGTCAGAGCAAAATAACTTCAGTGTCTGGGTGTGACGTACAACCAGCATCTGACTTTTTGGTAAAACACCTCCATCTGTGCACATCGAAGAAGTTGATGAAAGGATAATAGGGAGTCAGTTTCAGCAGTTATGAGCTGTGGGTAATGATGCGGCCAAAGAGTTGATTTTATATGTGAAAAAAAGGTGATGGAAGCAGTGACCAGTCAAACATCACTCTGAAGTTTCCCATCTAGCAGAAAATATGTTTCTGTTCAATATCAAATCTAAATCTGACCCACGGGACCGTTTCAGTTCTTTGAACCAGACCCCAGCCTCCGTGTTTCCCACCATCCATCTCAACATGATGTTGTACATTTGGAATTCCCCTTTCTATTGAGAACGGAACTCTCAAGATATTTTGCACGTGAGATTTAATTTGTTATTTTCAGAATTTTCACGTTCCTTTCCCTTCGTAAACAAGCGTTACTCCTCAGGGTGCAGCGTGACTCAGTCTGTCATCTGTGAGAGCCTCTGTCATCAGGACTAGAAAAGTATTGCATGTTGTCCAAACACATTAGAGGGCAAATGTGTTTATGCTTGTTTTCTGAATAGCAAACACTTGGAGGCCACCCGTTCTGGAGAGAGGGGAGTTGTGGTAATCGTTTAATTGCGGGGTTAGTGGCACACATTTTCAGTCTTTCCTGGAAAGCATTCATCGTGTTGGGCTCAGTTTTAAACATGTCATTTAAAAGTGACAGACATCGTTTTGAATGTGAATGAATGGAGGATAAAACTGAGGAGAGAGCTTCAAACCATGGCTCCTCTGTCACCTTTGCTTTGCCGGCAAATGGCAGCATGAAGTAGGTGTGAATGTCAAATTGCAGTGTGGGGAAAATTACGGAAGTTGTTGGAAGCAGCCTCCTCAATACCGGTGTTGGAAAACTCTTAGGAGGAGAGTCGTTCCAAGGCAATTTAACCATCAAATGAGCAGTTCTGACAGGGTATACTGCCGCCTTAAAGCCCTCAGTTTACCTCACACTGGGAGTTTTTCTGCAAGTTTTTGTAACTGAAACTGATAATGTGAAAAGCGTGCCCCACTAGGGCTGCAACTAACACCTATTTTCATTATTGATCAATGATGCAGTTGATTACTGACTACTCTGCCAGCTAAGACTTTTTAGACAGACATTCCCTTTTTGTACCTTTAATATAGCGAGGTGGAATGACACAAGGGGCTACAAAACACAAACAAATAAGTATATTCAGTTAACTACCATATATGACAAAACAAATGACAAACTGGTAGCAGCCATTTTTTAGTAATTTTGCTTAAACAGCACAGAAATTAAATGATTAAATGTGTTTTACCCCTGTCTGTCATGACAAGCTTTTCAACTCACCCCAAAGTGTGGCCATGTGGAGCAGACATATGCATTTTGCTTGTAGTGTTGGGGCAGCACTGCGTACAAACCTTTAAAGTCCCCTTTGTTGATTATACCTGCTTTGACTCTAAGATGCCACAGTAGACAGCCGTAGGGACGGTTTATACAGTACTTAAGAGCAGTGGTTACCAAATGGTTCAGCCACAGGGTCCAGATTTCTCCTTAGTCATTAGCTCAAGGTCCACACAGTTTAATATGTTCAGCGTCATACTTGCGTTTGGTCACGTTGTCGAGCTAGTTTACTGTCTCTGTTAAGTAGCTGTCTGTTATTCAGTCACTATGCAACAGGAAATGGCACTTCAAAATAAAAGCTTGTGCTGTAAATTTGTTGTACTTCAAAAATAAAGTGTGTTTTTTACAAACTTGACACATTTGCGAGTCACTTGTGGTCCATTCAGAATGACCCCGCAACCCACTTTTGGACCGCGACACACCAGTTGGAAACCACTGCATTAGAGGATCCTATTTTCTGGATTTCCTGTTCATTCTACATAGAATGTAATGGGAAAATTGAAGAAAAGAGCAAAAGCATGATTCTGTGCAAGAATGCATGTACAACCCCCCTTAACACACACATAACCCTTGCACACCAACACTGTTTATCAGTGTCCGCTGGTGGAGGAAGGAAGGCTCTTGAGGCAGTAATGTTAACAGGATGTTTCGTATAGGACCCTTTGAGAGGCTCTGATTCTCGTGTGTTTGAGAATATATTTCAAGATGTGTTTGAGCGCGGTGGAATGAGGGGATGATGCTGGCAGAGGCTGTCTGAGTTGTGGGAATTGGGTCTATGACCACAGAAGAGACGTTTCTGGCTAGAGATTCCTACAGTACCTGGAAGCCCTGCAGCAACATCTGCTTTAGTAATTACCAGCTAAGTAGATGATTGTGATAAATGTTGTTTCTGCATGTGCCTTTTTGGCACGGTCCCACTTTGCAACCACGCGGTCAAAGTAAATCAAACTGTGTAGGCTGTGAATATCCATAAGAGAATAGGAAAAAGATGCAAACGATGGAAATGCAGTTACACAGCCGTGCAGTCTGAATGTGAATGAGTGCTGTGTGATGGGGTCACCTGATGGAAAGCCGACACGTGACTGACCTATCGAGTGTGATTGTTTTATGGTGGAAGAAGACGTGTGTCCGGGGCGAGGGTGAAGATGTCTGCCTGTGATAAGGATAGAAAAATGGCCAGCACATCCCCTGCCAAAATAGTGGCTGTGATATAGAGAGTGCCTGTGGTAACAATCAGGGGAAGAGCCCATTGTACTGTGCTGCAGGAAGCCGTAACATCGGATGAGAAGCCCATGTGTGGGGCTTCCCTGTCACCAGTGTGCACAAGCATGGATGTGTGTGTTGTGCGATGGCATGCATTTTCCACCGAGGTGTTTCCCTCAGCTCAGAGGCAGACCTCTCTGACCTTTCCGCATTTTTACTGCGTAACGTTTGTGTGGATGCACGTGCACGCGGCTCACATGTGAGAGGATGTACAGTATGTGTGTCTTTTGTTTGCTTAAGTATTGTTTCCTCAGGAACAGCTGTTAGAAATGAGACTTTGTGGTGCTGATTATTTGATTAGTCTCTGTGGTTCGGCATTGTGATGGCGAGGAAAGGCCTGGTGAGCTTGGCTGTTTGCCCCCATTGGTGTACAATCTGCCTCCTTAAACAAGCACGCATATACAATCACCAACAGCGCTGAAAGCGGGGGGTTTAAAGGTCATCACGTCTGCATGAGATCTGTTTGGATTTTCATGTGGGGCACTGAAAGATGTCTTGAATTAGTCAGCCAATTTGCTCTCCCTCATTGGCAGGATGCGTTAGTGCGTGTGTGTGTGTGCCTAATTTTCTTTCTCGCACGTGCAGAGAGTGTGGGCTGTGTTTATCTGTGGGCTTAGTCGAGTTCGGTTTTATGGGAAACATCCTGAGTGCAGAATTGTGTGAAGAGAAAATAGATTATCCAGAGAAGCTCTCTAAACAGGAAAAGGAAACGGGGTGGAGTTAAATGTGTCAAGGGTTTCTTTACAACCCTAACGGACCCCACAGAGTTTAATGAATTGTATGGTCACAATGTGAACTCAGTTTCGTTCATACTGTACATGAAGTACATGAGAAAGAAAAGGGAATGTATATGTGATGTGTAAAAGCACAACGGCAGTCTGAACTTCTGTATTTGGTAATCTGCTCTGAATCTGTTCTGGTCTCATTCCAGATACCTCCAAGTGTTCACACACTTTAAATACACTCTGTAGGATTAACTTTAAATACACTAAACCCATGGACTGTTTATAAAGCATATACAGTCTATATTTCATCTCTAAAGTATTCACGTGTGCCCGTCAGTGCATGTTTGACGTCCCCTGTGTGTTGTGTGGTCTCTGAACATCGATCCATGTCCTTTACATACTGCACTGCCTTCGATCACATCCAGAGACACGACAGCACTCTGCAGTCTGGGAACGTTTCAGATGAAATACAAACAGGTGTCTGCTAATCTACACACAGACATAAAGTATACATGTGCATTCAGTGTACTGAAGCTTGTGTACAGGCAGCTTGTGCTGAATCCGTTTTCATCAATCCTTTTGCTGGCACAAAACATGTTATTGTTTAGACATTAAAATGATGTGAAAATATTTAAAAGTTCAATATCCCAGGGCACAAGGAGGTAGGGCCAGTGGTTTGATTATGGATAATCACCTTCATGCTTCATTTTCATTCCCAGTGGTGTGTGACAGCCAGCAGTACCCAACCACGCATGTACGACTGCTCTGGTACAATACATACTGTACACTGTGTGTGCAGACACACACAAACACACACACTCAAACCCTGTCTTTCTTACAGAAATAGTACTTGCAGATGGTTTACTTTTATTTCAGTTATATGGCGTATTGTATTTACCTAGCAATGTACATCTTGGAAGTATTGTACCCTATTAGGGTTAATCAAAGATTAAGTCATACACTTTATCTCTATCTCTCAAGTGGTGAAACTAATAACCTTCATTCTCAATAAATCTGCTAGTTATTTCTCAACAAATCAACTACAAAATTATCTGGTCTATGATCTAGGCAACCGGTCTATTTATTTTTCTCTGCATGTAAAACTACATAGAACTACATAGAGATGAATATCATATTGTAGCAGAGGCAATGTGAAGCAGCAGAGCAGCCTTTGTTTTTATATTTCACATTAAAATAAATAAAGCAAATCAGTGCATTCTGTTGTTAAAACAATCCAAGTAAATAATTCAGTACCAGGAAATCTAAACTGTACACTCTCCAAAATCAACTGTGTTATCACTTGGCAAAACTCAATACACCACAGGCTACAGAGACGGAGTCAGTGTACCCGCCAAAATAACCCCGCTTGGCTTTGCCTACGTGACACACCGCGTCTATTTTGGCTGTAAGTTGTACTGACCAGTTCAGTTTGAGTGGGCTTTGGTTGCCTGCAGGTAAACAGTCCGAAATGTTGTCTAGACCTGTCTCAAGTTGCTAATCTAACTGTAAACAGTAGCCAGCGCAAGAAGGAGAAAATCCCCCTGAAATACTGGCCTTTGACCTCAGAGACTTATTGTTATCAGACCCATAGTCAGTGGGTTCTGAGAAAAAGGAAAGCAGCAGATCCTCACAACTGAGAAGTTGGAATAGGGGTTTGGTATTTTTGCTTGAAAACTGACTTAAAAAATAATCAATAAATCAATCAGATAGTTGCCAGTTGTCTTTATGTTGACTAATTTCTTAAGACTTTATTATTTATTGTGTGTTATACAACGAAACTTTGCTGGAGCAATTAAGTTAGCAGCATATTAATGTGTACACATGCACAACCACACGCTCACATAAAGTCATCACATCATTCTCGCGACCACATACACATGAAACTAATCATTTCAGCTTTACAGTATGTGGCAGCCGTCCTCTGAATATCTTGGGTGCAATAAGCCATTGAGGAAAATACTTTAATAATGCCCATCACTGATTGCAGGCAGTGTTGGATTTTTACACAATTTTTGTGAGTTTTTATTTTGCTGTCTAACAAAAAGTTCCCTCTGCCTTTTTTTGTCAATACCTTCTGCACTAGTTTTAAGTAAATGTACATTATCCATGGATATATATATATAGTGTTGAGTGTTTTTTCCACTTTTACAGTATGCCTACCTATAGACAAAAGGCATCCATACGTACTGTACCTCCTTATGTACCTCTTTCTTCCATTATAGGCATATTTCCCCCCCAAAAAAACAATAGCATTCATAATAGTCTTTCACGCTGAACAAGATGCCGTCACCCTCTATTGAACTGAGTCATTTATATATGCAAATTTACTTAATATTATTACATTTTTTTTAGGAAAGATACATCATTACATCTGCCTCTCTATAGCATTAATTTAACTTGCTGTATAAACTCCAGCAGCTTAAACTGACTTTTATTTGATTTAAAATGACGTTCAGAAGTAAATTCATCGTCTCTGGAAAATCCCTATACACTCCACATATATCCACCCCTATCCTTTGCCCTTTCTCCATCTCCCGGTGATTAACGGAGGGACGCAGGGGTCCCATCAGGCTATGCTGAAAGAATTCCTCCCTGTCCTCCCAGGCTTCAGTCTCTCCATACAGCACTTCCTTTTATAGCCTCATTCTGCCCCTGGTCTCTATCTTCTGTCCCCTCTCCCTCTGTCCATCTATCTCTGAAAGGGACACTTGGCAGACGGTGTGTCCTCCCTCTCTTTTACTCTTCCTCTCTCAGCTTGCCTCCGTCACATTTCAGCTCCCTCTCCTCC
Organism: Cephalopholis sonnerati; assembly: GCA_019142605.1. Classification (NCBI taxonomy): domain Eukaryota; kingdom Metazoa; phylum Chordata; class Actinopteri; order Perciformes; family Serranidae; genus Cephalopholis; species Cephalopholis sonnerati. The sequence continues at coordinate 26,548,908 of JAGQAX010000012.1, forward strand.
CCCCTCGTGTCCTCCTCCTACACGTGCGTCTCTGGTCGTCTGTCTCTCCTCAGTAGAGGTGAGTTTTCTCAGTGAGCTCAGATGGAAGGATTGTTTCAGCTGTGTTTACACAGTGACCATACGTGCTCTCACAAAACGACTGCGGACTTGTTGGATAATGTGCTGTTTGGTTCAACAGGTGCCCACGTAGTGATTAAATTTCTGGAGCCATTTGTTTGAATATGATTTATGGGCCTTTATTTTGGTGATGCATTGATGTGTAGACTGGAACTAGTCATATCCTGCAGTTTGTAGTTTCTCCATAATGTCACAACTATGATATCTCATCAGGCAGGAACATGGCCATTCACTGATCTCACTGACGGACTTCACACATTCTTTCTTCTGGACTGGAGACACACTCGTCATTTCCATGCCAGCTGTGTCCTAATTGATTAGACTGAATTATTTCTTGTCATGGGAAGAATGTTAACAAAGTTAAATGCGCACTTTGTGATAACACGACCTTGTCCAATTTCTCCTTCCCTTACTTCGTCTCTCTTATCCCGTCTAACTTTTTCTTCTTTTTAAGGAGACGGTTGGCAAAGTCTGCCTATCAGCCTGCCACCATTTTGGTCCATAATATCTCAGCAACAATTGGATGGATTGCAATGAATTTTGGCTCTGGTAGTCATGGTACTCGGACGATGAATCCCAAACTTGGTGATCCTTTGACTTTTCAGTGTGTGTGTTTGTTGATTGTGAATCAATCACCACAGCTTAAATGACAGCTTTGACTATTCCTTTTGTTTTCATTGGCTCTCTTGCATGACGTAGGCTTTAGTGATGACTGTACCTTTAAGCGTTTAAAAAATGTTAATGTATTTTGACTGGACTATGCAAACTGTGAATATCCTATTTCCTTACTTGGAGATAAAAGGTGGTGGAAAGTCGTTCCAGTGAGCTCCAGCAGCACTACACTTATGCTTCCGAGACATTGCAAACAGGCTGAAGGAGAAAGCTGCACTATATAGTGGACTGAAAAACAATTGATTTTATTATTCTTGTACCAAAAGTTGTATTAAAATGCCTATTTGCAAGAATTATTAATGTCTATGACTATGAATTCCTCCTTAACCCTTGTAAGTCATCATATTGAATTCCCTGTGAGGACAATGTCCGGTCATAGGTAGCAATAAAACAACAAACATGACTGTTCCCAGGCCTCTCAGGTGTCCAGGTTCGTACTGAATGGATCCCCCCACGTGAATGTCATTGATCATCTGATTAGAGGGGTGAGCAGCAGGGCTTTCAACATAACAAGGTCTGACAGGTTGGACTGTCTGTGCAAAGGTCCAGAACTGAAACGATTCTAATCCCACCTCCACTTAGCTCAGACTGTAGCAGGAAGCATTGATTAGAAGTGTCCCCCACTGGGAAATAGAGCTGAGACTCTGTGTGACCTGAGGCCAGTTAAGGAGAGGGAAGGTCCAGCTGTGTCAGGCCCAGGGCAGAAACCAGAGCTGTGTTTACACTGGAGCTCAGCCAGAGGAGCACAGTGGGAGTTTCTGCTCGGCCCTGCTTCTTTCAGGTCCCTCTGCTCTCGTTCATTCTCCTTCAAAGTCATGTCCTGCTCTCAGCGGAGTGACCTTGTCCGTCTGTCTCTTCAAATCCCTCACTCCCTCGTTTATTTCAATTTGTAGAGATAGAAACCACACAGGGCACACAGTGAGATCTTTTCTAGAGATTTCTAGATGTTGCTCAAAATGTTGAGTTGTTTCCAGTGTTGGCGCATGAATGTGAGAAATCACAACTCAATGTGTTTAGTCTCACAGCTGTCCCCATGTTAACATTGAGACGCTTGTTTTTTAACGTAGTCATTCAGTCCTCCATCTCCTTCTCTCCCTGTACTTCTTTTGATTTTCCATCTGCGTAAACGCATTTGTCTCGGTTTGTTTTTATGAGCACACACAGAGACTGCAGCGCTCGAACTCTCCAACAGGAAGTTGATGATGGTGTGGCAGGAAGCAGAATTATCTGTAAAGAAGAAATGGTGCAGGCAAGCTGTACAGAGTATCAGGTATAAAATCTGTGAAATCCATTATGGCCGACGCGAGAACTTCCCTTATCACCATGATGGAGGCCTTTGGGACATCTGGTGTTATATCCAGACATGCCTCAGTGGTACAAACTACGCCAACACAAACATGGTTATGTTTGATGTTTTGCTTTTCCGGCTTCTGTATGTATACTGTATCTGTGTGTGTGTGTGTTTTACATTTGGAATCTGATTATTTGATTCAATTCTGTGCCGGACTATTGCCGGAAACTGAAGCAGCACGTAATGTATAAACTGCCCATTTTGACACGTTGGCCTACTTTCTAAGCCATTTTGCTTTCAGCGTCCTTTTTAGTTTTTACAAAATAAAAAAGGAAGGTGTATAAAATAAATCCATAAGTGAATTGATTGTTGAAAGAGTGCAAACGTGATCAAGCATTTCCACGTATTCTACTGTAGCTGTTACAGTTTTTCCTGACTTTTACAGTGAGGGAAACATTTCTTCCAGTCCCACATGTGAGTCACAAAGCCAGACAGCAACAATGACCAGCATGATTTGGTCCCCATCTCTTGTGTGTACGCTCAAACATACACGCACAGAGACATTTGCGGTTTTATGTTTATACCTTCCCACTCATAGTCACAGGGGTCATTCAGACATGCTTCTTTGCTCTTTTTATCCAGCGGAAAAAGAGCGTCCTCACCTCACCCAAATTCCTCCTTGTGTTGTCCTGGACTCACTGAGGCTGCAGACAGTTTAGTGAAGTCATTCAAGATATTGTCCAAGATGTTTCTCTGTTGTACAAATGGTGAACAGGCCTTGAATCACAGCGTTAGGGCTGGGCTCACTGCTGGCCAGATGGCAAGCTACAAGTACTACGAGTGCTGTAATCACTTTTGGTGGAGTTAATGTTGTGTATTTGTGTAGGAGGGCAGAGACTTTGAAGAAATGTAATAGATTTTAAATTGTTTACAGGGGAAAACTGAGGAGATGCCCTGCACTGTAAAAACAAGGTTTAGTACTAACAATGGTAATTTTACACAGAAGAAAAAAACACTGTAAAACCTTCAACATCGTTATTATGTTTGAAGAAAACTAAGCTTACACAGCCATGCCAGCGGCCCTATGAGGCTGTGCTTTGAGAAGTATTTCACTGCTGGAAAGATCTTTTTATAAAACTGGGCTGTCTATGCAGAAAGATGCAAATACTTTTGAAATTGGTGCAATATGACTAGAGAAAACAGAGAAAAAGGGCTGTGGCATTTGCTTTTGCTTAAGAGGTAGAAAACCTACAGCTACCAGAATGCACTGCGTTGCACCGTACCACTAAACGCTGCGGCTGATGGATGGTGAAATGCCAGTTTGTGCGTTTTGACACAGGAAACAATGTGGCGGCCGGCTGGTAACAACGATCTGTAATTGCTGTTTCTGAAAACATTTTAGGTGAGAAATAGGCAATGCAGTAACAGAATCTTGGTTCATATTTTGTCAGCCATGCTGAGTTTTACCATATGTTTTACCATCAGTTTTTTCCAGTCTCCTATTTTACAATACAGGAAACAGTATGGCACCCACACCCTGTTCACAAATTCCTCTATTACAGCCAAACAGTGCACTAAATTATGTTTCTGAAGACATTTAAGGTGAAAAATAGGCAATACAGTGGCAAAATCTTGGTTTATTTTATATCAGTACTACGTAGTTTTACAGTTTGATTGGAGTGTGGTGGAATTTTGAGAGATAGAGGGAAGCAGGTCTCTCTTAATCCACTTCTTTACTCTTTGTCTGTGGTGGCGGGCGTACGAAAATGCAAAGGTGCAATTTGTAGTTCCAGCAACAGCCCTATTGGCAGCTATAATCCAACAGATGACAGGTTTAGGATTTGAGCAGGGAGATGAGCAGGGAAATCTGGGCACTGATAAGATGGAGGAAAGCACGTTGAAAATAGGCAGAGTACTGTATCTCTTTAAGCACAGTGGTGTTTTGAGCTTAATGCTAACATTCTCACAACAACAATGCTGATATGCTGAGGTTCAGCAGGTGTAATCCTTACCGTGTTAAGTTCACCATCTTAATTCAGCATGTTGGTATATTACGTAAATATTATGTACAAAGAACAGCTGGGGCTGATGGGATTGTTGTTAGTTTTGCAGGTAATTTGCCATAAAGTGAAATTAAGCTTTTGATCTAATGAGGTAAAATTAATGGCTCACTAAAGCATCGTTTATCATGGGGGAGATGAATGTTTGAAGGAGGAAAAGTCAAGGGATCACCAAAGTCAGTAGGATTCATCTTCTGTAGGACATGGATATCTGTACCAAATGTTAGGTCAATCCATATAACAGTTTTTGAGATATTTCAGTCTGGAGCAAAGTCGTGGACTGACCAACCAACCGACTGACATTGTCATCCATACTGCCACACCACTGGCTTGGCTAAAAATGTTTACCATAGACAAAACTTCTTGATTTAGATGTGAACCTCAGCTTGCATTGTGACGGTGAATCCTGATCATTCTCAGCTGGCGAAGGGAGTATCACACACCCAGTGCAGAATGAGTCTCACCCTGACATTGAGATATGGTGCAGATATGCATCAAGCCATATCACACAGCCTGTTTCCATCACAGATGTGCGTTACACATACAGAAACCCTTCTCAGAGCTTCTTGTTGACAGTGGCCAGGTGTTTCGAATTCAGCGAGTTTGTGCTTTCTCATCATTAGTGTGAACAAGTGCAGCTGCTGCCATGGCACATCATAGCAGTGATAAATTATGTGACATATAGTATATAAATGTATACACAGAGACACACGCAATCAGAATGAAAATGGTGGAAAACTCATCTCAAACACAAAATCCCATGAGGGTGCCCCTTCTTTCCTTGTATGTGACAAAATAGAGCTGTTAATGTTAAAGAGTTAAACGCTATGCAATTAAGCTCCTGTCATAACACCTAATTATTTTCATTCGCAATTATTGCATGCTGCTATTTTTGTCCCTTCGACGCACCCTAGTCGAGCCACCACAGTAATGGAAAATAAGACACCACTGCGCCTTTTCAAATGGCTAATTTTATTTTGATGAAGCCCCAACAGCCCTCAGCCTCTGTACAGTGAGAGGTCAAAGCCAGGTTGAAAAAGTCCTGTAAGCACTGTAATTGCTCTGAGCACAGTAATGACTGACGGTAACTCAGTTGAACATACTGTATCAACACTTTTATCAGCTCAGATCTTCCCACATCCAGATTTTGGCAGCTGGACAATCAGAGAACAATGTTCAGAGAGGTTTTTGTTTGAAAAGTGGGGGAAATATAGTCCCATCATCCCCAGAGGTAATTACACCCTTGGTATGGTGTCATTTCCGAGACTACAATTGCAAGAAAAGATGAGATGTGCTTTAGCAAGATAACTACTTTGGCACCATCATGTTTCCTCTTAGCAAACTGATGGCTCTACCATGAGAGGGAACTTCTTTTTGACCGATGGAAATACCTGAGAATGGAGATAATGTCAACAAGTGTGTATATCAGCAGGTGCCACTTGCTTCCCTGTGAAATCTCCCTTATACTCAGATCAACCAAGTTTGATTCATTTAGTCAGAGGTGCTTTGGTCCAACCATCTACATCATGGCGACATCGGTTTTCCCAAGCCTACTCCTCTTGAGTTCAGAGGTTAATGGTGTCTTTGGGCCCTGTCCCACACCCGCTACAAAACTGTCATTGCTAGTTTCAGACCAACCCAGTTGTCATTTTCACAGCCCACATTTTGTAAGTAGCTTGGGCCTATCTGTGCACCCATGGGCATGTCTTAAAATGAGGTGTGGTCTGGCGCATTGTTAGCATATTGGTCTAAAGACAATAGTGTAGTTGTTATTAAGAGAGCACATTATTCAGATAGTAAGATGCACCTACAAGGGGGGTTCGCAATGAGCGGCTGTGGCTCAGAAGATAGAGTGAGTTGTCCACTAATCAGAAAATTGGCGATTCGAACCCCGGCTTCTCGAGTCCGTACATTGAAGTATCCTTGAGCAAAATACTAAACCCCAAATTGCTCCCGATGGCTATTCAATCGGTGCATGAGTGTGTTAGAAACTGAGCAGCAGGTGGCACCTTGTATGGTAGCCTTGGTCATCAGTGTGTGAATGTGTGTGTGAATGGGTGAATGTGTCTCGTAGTGTAAAAGTGATTTGAGTGGTTGGAAGACTAGACAAGTGCAGGTCATTTACAATGTGTTTACCCACTGCTGCTCCACAACATAGTCCCCATTAAGGGAGCTGTTGTGCTTATTTACACGCTATGGGAGCAGCAGCGTAACTAAAAGTTTAGTTCTGTTTCCTCTGTCAAGTTTATATCTACAGCTTTTAGTTTTGCTGCTAGTTATGGTTATTGGTTGGATTCATGTTATATCCCAATTAGTGAAAGTGGAATTGGACACGTCTTAAATGCACATGGGCCATGCACTCTAGATCGTTTAAATAGGGCTCTTTATGTCAGTCTTTTGAAGTAAGATGGTGATGGCAGCAGCCCTCTGAAGATTCAGTAAACTAGACAAGCTGTTGTAGAAGTAAATTGGCGTCCACCAATTGAATAGTGGGATCAGACATTCCTCTTAACCAAGGTCAAAGTGGAGAGGCCAAAAGTCAAATCCCTCATTAAGGATGAACAACAGCCTCTGAAAAGAGCCCACAGATCAACCACTTATGGTCAGAGGCTTCCTTGTAGTTGGATTTGGTTTCTGTTGACTCAAGCACCCTTAAGAGCCTTAATTACCATTATGACAGCGGTCATACTTTACATTTCTCTCGGTTTCTTCTGTTCCCCTTATTGGGTGAGTTACTAAGGGGTACAAACTGTGTCACCACCAATGTCAGCTCAAACACTCATCCTGACCTGCGATAGTCTGTGATCTCTGTTCATTTGATACCTCAAACTCTGGAGGGGGTCTCACACAAACACTGTTTATGCTTCACTGTGTCGTTTGATGTGTGAAAACCGAGAAACCATCTCAAAGAGGCAGTTTGTCATCTCCATCACCTGAGGTTCAGAGTGATTGCTGTTACAATGATCTTTCTGAGGCACCGAGGTTGATCTGTGAATGCTTGGATGTTTGAACAACAGTGAGTGAGAAATCCTATCTGTGTGACAAAAAGAGTGCTAAACATTTTTTTTCCTGGTTACGAGATCCGAAAACAAAAAATGATGGATTTATGGGAAAAATTTGTTTCGGAAACAGGAGATTTACCGACTTCCCTCTTAAATGCGTCCTTCTCTGTCACAACAGCGTCACTCCTTCTTCAAGTCAAGGTCATCACGCACTGAATTATGTTTTTAGTTTGTTAATAATCCGTAGGGATCATGGGATGTTTTAGTGAGTAATTTACCACGGGAGATGTGGAATGTACAGCTGTGTGTCGACATCATGGACTCCCATCTGTCTCCTCTTTTTCTGTGTGTGTGTAAGGGTTTCATGCCCTGTTTGCTATTTAGTTTCATAGGCAAGAGTCGTCATGATGCATTTTCTGGATTCCATCGATGGTTATTGTACGCACTGATCTGCATTAAGGTTCAAAGATTATTTTAAATGGGTGGCCTTGCCAGTGTTAGTAATTGCTTTCAAACATGTGAAGATTATGTCTCCATTTGGTCCAATTATTGTAGCCATCATCATCATGCGGATTCCTGATTGCTCTGGAATACCATAAATCCTCCCATGATCCTTCTGTTTCTTGAGTTAAGCTGAAGGCCAAGGTCGTAAGTTGCCTTCTTGGTTCCATCTCCCTCTTAAAAACTGACATTATTTCTCTGCATCTGCATTTAAACTTTGCCTTCAGTTTGTTTTCGTCTGCATTCTTCTGCTGTTTTAGTCTCGTCATCATCCTGTTCTCATGGCAGAAATGCTGTGTTGATTTTGGCTTGTTTGAGACTGACGAGAAGTGTTAGGAAGTGGTTATGTCTGTGGTAAGCCTACTGTATACATTACATAGAAAAGTCAAAGACCGTGGTGACTCAGGCTGACCACAGACAGTCCACACAAACCAACTATCATCATGTCTGCATGCGCTGCATGATGGTGGTACAGTATTAAAGACTGGAGACTAATGATTAGTGACAGAAAACAACAGTTTTGATTGACCAATCCCTCATCTCAGTGTTTAATAAATTGATCACTCAAATATCCCTGGAGTTTGGGACTGACAAAAGAAGCAATTTTAAGACATATTTTTGGACTCTGGGAACGTGAGATGAGATGTTTTCTCACAATTTGTTGACATTTTTCAAAGCCAACAATTAAGCAACTATTTCTAACGGCCACCCACAAGAGTAAATGAAATGCTTGTTCTTTAAAATGAAAGTCTCTAAGGCAGTGAAAATGATCTATACAAAAGCAATTTATACCAAAAAATCTAGGAATTTTGCCAGTCAAATTGGATTTGGGTGTTGAATATGAATATTTGACTATTTATTCATTTTTTCCATACAGAATTTGAGAGTTTGAATGTTCAGGGTGACTGCAGTGTTCTTGTAATATAGTGAAAAAAAGCCAAGTTAGCCCGCTAACCTATTGCATGCTAACTATACTAACGGCAGATCGGAAATGTGCAACAACATTTTATTGTCAACACTAGATATCAAACAAAAGCCAGAGACTGCATTGTGTTAAGTTGCTGCAAGAGCCTGACCGGGCAAAGCCTCTCTTCCTCCTCTACTTAGACTCACCCTGGTTCTTTCACTTTGGAAGTGAGAGTAGGGGACGCTCACTCTTCAGCTCAATCTGGGGGCCGAAACATCCCCAGAAGTACAGTCAGTGGTGTAGTGGAGATAATACGGGGGTACACCCACCTTTTTGTCTGGCCGTTTACAGTGTACCTAGCTATCAGCCAAATAGCCATTGTAATATAAAGGAGAGTATCCACTTCATTCTCTGTAATCTCATACACCCTCCTCATCAATTACCAAAAACACCACTGAGTATGCTGCTGACAAAAAAAAAAAAAATGACTGCTTAATAAACCTCAGTCGACTTGGGGGGTCTCCGACTGATAATTTGAATGTTCAACTTGTGGGGGCAGCCGTAAAAAAAATCTTAAATAGTTTCATTCTTAAATTTCTGTGTGTAAAACCATCAGACTTACATTAAAGCCAGGAAAAATATCAATATCTTCTTGGCTGACAGTCCATTAAAATCATATTTTGGGAAAGGTCAAACATGAAATCTCTATAAATATAATTTAAATGCCATTAAACTGCACTTAAACTGTATTTAACCACAGCAATAAGTCTTACAATGCATCGCACTGTAAGATGATGAATGAGAAATAATAAGGTGGGGGATATTCTTTAAGACAAGTGAACTAACAGCTTAGGAACATTATCATTACCTGTAGGTAAAGTGTCTTAGCATAGACAATAATGTATAGACTAGGAGGAGGAAAATGTGTCCAACTGGTCAATTACTGTCTCATATGGGGACACAATATTGCTGAAAAAAAAACAAAACGTATGAACGTACTTGTGTCTAATAAACCCAACAGAAGTCTTTCTAATGGCATTAATAGCAAGAATGCATGTATGTGTATCAGCAGGAGGAAAAACAACTGAGTGTGAGAAAGAGTGCTGTTGACCCAGCTGGGTTTATTTCATTTATTGTACATTGAAGGACATTTGGAGTGAGGCACCAGTGCAGCTGTAAAGAATAGGGAGGCAGCAAAAACAACATTCCTCATTAAGAAAGGCATTAATCTGACCACTGTAGCTGGAAGACCTTGAACTCTCTAAGAACTCAAACATAACGGTGTCTTCACACAGCACTTTGATAGAGTGCGGGTAGTTATTTAAAGAAACACTGATAAATGCAGGTAGATGGAAATAGGAAAATGTTACGTAAATGGCTTACGTATACATTAGGCATGTCTACATATTACACGCTAGGTATCCTGGTTGTGTCTGTTGATGACGTTCTGGGATGCTTCCGTTTTCATAAACTTACAACATCTGTAAAACACCTCATATTTACGTTTATTTTCTTGTGCAACAAACAAATGTGGTTACATTTGGCTCTACATCCATACGAGAAGCGAACACCAGCCTCCTGGGTAAAAGTCCAGTGTTGCTGGTCCCATCCATCACACGTCCCACCTGCCCTGTAGAGACTCTCCGGGTGCTTTCATCACATCGTTGTCCAGTGGCGTTTCAAACTGACACTGCCCAGTGGCTTGATGAACTGACACCATCCAATGGCATGACAAACTGCTGTGAAAGGATGCCTGTTTTTCATCTGTGTCTGACGCGAAAATCAATGACTGAGCAGTTCGCACAAAATCAGTTATCAGTAACAGACATCTACATGACCTCGCTGGCTCTATTTTTACATACTGATCCAAGTTATACATATCTACTACTACTATGTAGATACTACTATGGAACCTATTTCTGTTTAAGCGGGGCATGTAGGGCTGGCTAAACTCTCTGAACTCTAAGACAGTATAGGAGTGTTTATTTAAGGGAAATGGGAAATGGTAGCTTTCCCTCTGATGAAGCATCTCTTGATTGTTCTTCATATTGACACCTATTTTCTTCTTGTAGCTTTGCTTATAGTGATGGATAAACTGGTGTACACACTCTTAAATTAAAGACTGGGGAACTTGCCAAGAGAGGAATATGATTTGTTTTGGCCCAGCAGACACCACGTTGGTTCTAAGAGGAAAACATCATGTTGTTACTTGGCATATTTTTCTCATCTATCTTCTGTGCAATGTTTAATTCCTCCTTTGACGTGTGTGTGTGGTCTGGGTGATGTACAGAAATGCACAGGTTAATGTATAAATATGAAGAGGAGTGGGTGGGTTTAAGCATGTTCATGTCGATGCACGTGGCTGCAGTTTGAAGTAGAGCAGATGACTGTAGTGGCTCCCCCACATCACTGAAGGTAGTTCACAGCACATAACAGATGATCAACACTGGGGAGCCGTACTGTAAACAAGAAGCCACAGATGAACAATCACAGTGAACCGGAGCTTGGGAACTGACCTGGCCATTGTTTCATATCATAAACTGTGTTGTCTGACAGTCTTCATAACAAAGAATTTGGAACAAATTATAATTTATACTCTTAATACCTTTCTGGAATAAGGAGATATTATTACTGTTATTTATGTGCGGCTAGGGCGGAAATGAACATTCACCAGCAGACACCTAGCAATGTATCTTCTGCCTCTTTACTGTACGTGTCTCTTTGACTCACAGATGAAATGTTGAGTCTGGTATTCACTTTAGCTTTACATAGGCATCAGATTTATGGTAATAGTCTTCAGGACCTCACGCTGTGGTGGTCTGTGGTCTGGATTCAGCTGTTTCTCTTGAGTAGTATCTTGGCAACTACTGGGTCTGTCTTTCTTGATATAATCTAAACTACTGCAAAATCTTGTTGTGGATGTGTTTTGCTTTTAAAAAATCTTGGTATTTTTAAACCTGGACTCTATTTTCCCATGTTTTTGTGTATCAGTGACGTATGAAGACAACAATTTTTGAAATTGGTCCAATATTGAGACAGAGAACGGCAGCCGGCAGCTCCAATACAGGCTGCAATGTAACCACTCTGGACATTTGTGCACTGTCACTTTACATCCATCCATCCATCCATCCATCCATTTTTAATCATTTATCCAAAGCCGTGTTACAGGGGGGGCAGGCTGAGTAAAGCACCCAAGTTCCACAGCAACGCTTTCCAGCTCCTCCTGGGGGATCCTGAGGTGTTCCCAGGCCAGACGAGATACGTAGTGATCTGTTTTTGATACTGTAATTTAGTGCGAACACAAAATGGACCAAACTAAAAGGGAACTACGTATTTTCGTTGGTCCGGACCAAATGACCCGAAACTACAAGTGTGATCACTCCCTACAAAGTACAGGAAATAGAAATTTGTGGACTATTAGACAGCAAGTTTTTGAACTTGTCAGTTTAATAACTGTGAATGTTTTTTATTGTTGGCCCCTGTAGAGCTTTCTTGCACTGATAGAATAAATGCAGCAACATATTATCATCCAAGGCTCAGCCTAATGTGCAGCATCTATGGAAAAAGGTGATTTTGACAAAGAGTGGGTCATTGTGACGGTGGGTGGAGAAAACAGGATACTGTAGCACAATCCTATTGTCCTTTGCTGAAACCGCCATCAGCTATTTCCAGCCTGTAAACTTTAAAGTTTAATTGATCGTGCATAGCTCCATAATGTGTAATTGCCTTTATGGGAGCCATTCCTTTGTGTGTCTGTCCGGAGATGACGCAGTCTATTGTCCGTGTTTTGGACTTCCACCTCAATGTGGAGAAAGGTCATGCCGTGACTTTGCTACATCCTTACTAGGATGATATGACCTTCTGTTTTTTGTCTCCACTCCTGAAACTAAAAATACTGTAAAGGTATTCCTGCAGAGGAGGCTCAGTTTGAATATGCCCTTTCTCAACTTATCAGTTCCAAATTAAGGACATAAGTAAATAATGCAGGTTGTGGACAGAATTAGTCTGCTGTTACAGCATGCAGGCTAAATTAAACCCATCACAGCATGCCTTATCTATATCAAACAGTGGTTTGATATAGGAAGGAAGCCCTCAGATCTAGTGGTAGTTAACAAAGACGTGCAGCTTAGTGCATTCCATAAGGGAGGGAAGAGGGTCTTTTTGTTGTGGAGATAGGGGATCATTAAAGGACGACGTTCTCTATAGTAAAAGACTGTCTTTGTGTGTGAGGAGGGTCTCAATGTGGCCTTTGTAAGAGAAACCGCCGGGATCTGCTGTCACAGTGAGGAGGGAGAATTATTCTGATTCTTTATCTGCCATTTTGTTGCCACTGTGGGCATAAAGTGGTCTTTTTTTCACATAGCAGAGGGGAGGTATTGAGGCATTTGCTATGGTATGGCTGTGTAGGTGGAGCACGTAGGCAGAGACAAGAGACAGAGACGTCATAATCCTACTCCTAGTCTAGCTCATACATGCTGACTGAAAAGCCACTGAAGGGTCTTTTCACCCAGTTCCCTAAAGTTTGGAAACTTGGAGTTGAATACATGTTATCTGTGCGTGTTTTATTACTAATCACTCTCAGGCACAATGTCGAGAAGTTCAATGGAACATTTTAGACTTTGCCAGAGTCTTTTCCAGTCATGCTTTTAAACGGTGCTGCAGGGTTTAAACAGTCCCTGATTAACACGCAGATCTATTAAAAGAACATTTGGATCAGTGATATGTTAATAAGTTTGGGCTGCCATATTAGGTTACAGCCACACTGATTAGTTTTCATTTTAAGATGCATAACTATTCAGTGTTTCCTACAGAAACAGAAAGGAGGGTCGCTAACATTCTGTTTTTGTTTGTTTTGTCTTTTCTTTACTTGTTTATCAGTCTGTGTCCCATCTCTAAATTCAGAGGTTATTTCAGGTCCATGAACACAGCAAAGGTAGAACACCTCTTTTTGTTCCTCAGCAGCAGTTTGTGGAGTTTTAAGTCACAGGGTGGACAAAAGATCAGACAATCCGATCAGAGGTGTTCTGATCTGATGAGATTGATGGATGAGAGGAGTAGCTGTTTGCGAGTGAAAGCAAACTCTTAGACCCAGCATAATAAATAGTTTAGTTTGCTGCACCTGATGTTCTGCTGCTCAGTCTGTGCCCAGATTGCACTCTGCACTGTGAGACTTTGAAGGAACCAAAGGGTATACCTATCCTAACAGTGCACCTACTTAACAGTCCAGCTCCAAACATAGAAAATCAAAACATGGCGGCAGATGTTTTATTGTGGCGGGCTGCCACGAATAAATGCATTTTGTGTGTACATGCTTTTGTAATTGCATCCATCTTGTGTGGGTACTCCCTTCCCATTGCCATGGCTTTATTTAGCCATGGATAATGCTCCCGGTACCCCTCTAGTATGCCGCCGTATTTCCTTTACAACATCTCCCAACATGTTTTCTGCCACCATGATTGCCTTATACTCATATGTTATGGTGTGTGTCCATAGGGACGTTTTTTAACATGAGGGGTCACACCACTTTCCAGCATTGCGTGCCATTAGCCATGTCTTCTTTCTGCTCCCAGATTTCCAGCATGGCAAGTCGTTTAGAAACTGTCTCTTATATTACAAAAGCAGTTTACCAAAATGTGTTCCTGAAAACATTTGAGGCAGACGTGCAGTTGCTGAATCTGTCTTCATTTTTAGATCGACAGATGTTAGTTAAAAGTTAGTGAAGAGTTTCTGTAGGCAGCAGTCACACTGGACGCCCCTCTGAGTGTTTGCCAGTATTTTCTGTAACCAAGCAACCAAATGCAGAGCAGACAATCTCCCTCCTGTTTACACTGGCATGCGTATGACTAGTGTACGTGAGTGGTGTGTTAGTATGGATGAGATTATTCCCGAAACAGTGCTAAAGTGCTTGTGTATACAGAGATCATTTTCATTATGAATCGCTATTTTAAAGGTCCTGTGTGTTGGACATCTATTGGCAACAATGGGACATATATTCATAACTTTCATCATTAGTATATAGTCACCTGAAAATAAGAACTGTGTTTTTGTTACCTTAGAATGAGTCGCTTATATCTAAATATGGAGCGAGTCCTCTCCCACAGAGTCGACTATGTTGTTATACAGTGTCCCAAAATGGCTTTACAACTCTGGCACTACATAGGGCCATTTGCATTTTCACTTAAGCCGCTGCAGTTCCTCTATAGGCTTGGCACATGGGAGAAGTTTCAGTTCTGCAACCTTAATCCTACACACTAGACCTTTAAAATGAAAATGTAATAGTGTGGATATGGTCTTGATGTGCATCTGTTCTGCAGCATTAAGGTTTAAGGTGTGGCTCTCAGCATGTTATGTTGTGTTTACAGTTTTGTCAAGGTTTCAAATTGTTTTGCTTCTGCTTCTGATGAGTAAGAAATGCGGTTGTGGCACAAGATCCGAAAGACAAACTTAGATTTTGCATGTGATTTTCATTTGAAACACCACATGAACACAGACGCTCTCCAAGATGCCATTCTGTCTTTATTAATGTCTTCAGCTATCTGAGCGAGCGCAGGGTCTCAACACCTCTGACCTGTGGGTTGGGAAACCCCATTTGTGAGACTGCTTTCTTTGATCATGTCATGTCCACACTGACCCCGACAGTGTGCGTCTGTGTGTGTGTGTGTGTGTGTACTCGTGTCACATCTAGCACAGATCGGCCTGTGATGGTGGGTGGTTTTGCTGGTATGCAGACATCTAAAGACAAATTGTCTCCGTCAGTGGCTGGACCCAGCCTCTCTGATTCTCTGATGAATAGGATTTTCATGGACATCCATTATGTCTGCACGTCCGTCATGAGTCATTCGAGCCACATCCAAAACATCCTCTCAGCACATCAGACCAATATACACAACCCAGCAGACAACACTACAACAAACACTCATGCAACACAGCTGCAGGCATAAACAAGTGTATACACAAACCACAGTGTACACAAACACAGCCGGTCACACCTACAGTACTACAGCACCCCACACTGTGTCCCATCTAATGCATTAAGAGCAAAAACAGCAGATGGACACGTATCTCTCTCATAGCTGTGTTTATGTAAATGAAGTGGACAGCAACATGTTGCAGTTTCCTGTATATGTGACCTCTGTATTGTGACCTCTAATAGCCCCACTCTAACCTTCCTGTTGTCTGTTTTGTGTCCAACAGGGTGGGAAGAAGCACACTGGCCCCTGTGCAGGAAGAGACTGCAGCGGAGGCTGTAAATGTTTCCCAGAGAAGGGTGCCAGGGTAAGTCCCATACTGTACCTACTGTTCCACACAGCTTTGAAAACACCCCTCTCTCTTTCTGCCTTTCTTAACCTTTGAGTTAACCAGCTCTACTTCTTGGTTTTCAGTCTGGAAAACCAATCAACGCCATGATCACACATGATGCTTTCTAAATGCCTCTAAATGCCTGAAAAAACAATTAGCAGAGCCTGGAGGAAACCTATTAACTTCTTATCATCTCCCTATGCTTATCATATATTGTCATTGTTGTGCAGAAACCTCATATGTCCAAAACTGCTACTTTTCAGAAAGTGAAAAAAACTGCCATTTTAAAATAATTTAACACAGTTGCGTGTGCATCTTCTCCCCATGTTACTGCGAGTTTACTCTGGGTACTCCAGCTTCCTCCCACAGTCCAAAGACATGCAGGTGACTCTAAATTGTCCGTAGGTGTGAATGCAAGTGTGAATTGTTGTCTGTCACTATGTGTCAGCCCTGTGATAGTCTGGCGACCTGTCCAGGGTGTACCCTGCCTCTCGCCCAATGTCAGCTGGGATAGGCTCCAGCCCTCCTGGACCCGGTACAGGGATAAGTGGTTACAGAAAATGAATGAAGTGGTGGTCAGTGGCGGAGAGTGGAGATCCAATGAAGTTGCAAGATTTTTTTAAATACTTTTAATTGGTTAACTGTTTGTAAAATCCTCATACAGACATAAACTGTGACCAATAGAGATGTCTGCCCTCTCTCGTATATAATCAAACCAGATGGCATTCGGCTTGTGGATGAGCCTTTCGTCCATGAGCAGACGCACGTGCAGGTGATATGGTTGGTTTCTGTAGTTTGGCAGAAAGAAAACAGTTCTTAAATGAAACTGTTGTTGAGTACGTTCAGCCAAAACCAAATACACTCTGTTACGACACTTCATTCAGTGGACGTGGTGTGGACCTGTGAGGTTTTACTGACAGATTGGAGTTGAGAGATTTAGTCACAAGCTCTTTTTAATACTTTTCATTGGTTGAATATTTGTAAAATCCTCATACAGACATAAAGGGTGACCAATAACATTAATTTCCAAAAAAAAAAAGAAAAACAAAATATGGAGATACAAGGTTTCTGCTCAACAAATAGCCTGACATCCTGCTCTTCAAAGGATAAGGCTGGTGTTCCCAAAAAAACAATGAATTGAATTGAATTGATGCTTCGGGCAGGTATTGCCTGTGTTGCTGTAAATATTTATTAATCCACAGCTGAAAATAGTCCCCAGCAAAGTCACTATTTATTCCTGTGTGAGTAATGTTTGCTAAAAACCACAGTGCCCAGCTGATTTAGGAGACTACCTGTCCTTTTTTTTTTTTTTTTTTTTTACAGAAATGAGACTAAATGTCTGTGACTCATTTTCAATCATTTAGTCTTAGGAACCAATGGGCTCAGGGCCACAGACAGTGTTAGGAAGTCTGAAGGTATTTAGAGAGGGGCTGACACATTGTTGGGTTGGGGTCTTTCATGGGATTTGTTGACAGTAAGAAAATATAGATAATATGAAAGAATCTATATTTTATTTAGACCCACTGTTACTTCAGGTTAACCACCAACAAAGCTCATAAAAGCAACATGCGTGATCATGGCTAAAAGCTTTCTTGTAGTATAAAGTATCACAACAGTGCAATGGAAATATGTTGGATCATGTGAGTGTATGAGTCTGTCATGGGCCCTCAGCCATATGGAAGACTTTGCTGCTGAAACTCATTAGTGAGAAATACTTATCACACTTCCGTACAGTTTAAGTGATGAAATTCACACCATTAACCCCGTAAAAGACGGGGTCAGAGTGTGTGGAGTGTGGGAGACCCATTAGGGAGGGGAGTGAAAGATAGAAAGAAGACAGAGGGCCCGGGGGTTTAAAATCTAGAGACAGACACAGACTAAACATATTGAGATAACAAGTTTGTGAGTGACAGGGTTCTGCATGACTACATGCCGCTTTCTGCTTCAGACACGTGCTGACCAGATCGTCAGATAGCTTTCTGATCATTGGAGTTTTGTTACTTACAGAATCAGACAGCCAACGCTGACTTTCCACAACAACTGGCCACATGTGTTTAGGAATGAAAATAAACAGGGTTTCATCTTATTTCTTTTCAAGGTTGATACATGCTTCGAATATGGACACAGAGGTGAAGAAGTTTATGACTCATCTTAACTCACACAGGCTTGTAGAGGAGCTGACATACATACCTCCAAAATTCATATCATGATACTCACAATATTTCAACTTGTTGACATAATGACATCATACTGTTACCCACAGCAACAACAAGCATGGCTGAAAGCGAAGTTATTACAGACCCAGTAGCGGTTCCAAAAACAGGAGCAGCTTCAGTAGTGTGGAATAAACTGTGGCATCGTTAGGCCTGAGCGTTTGATGAACAGCCTTCGACTTCTCAGACTCTTTTAGCAGCTTATCATTAAAAGGGAACTCATTCAGCGACTCCGCCAGCAGCAGCACAACATCTCTCCCTCTCGTTTCTCGCCATGTGCACTCAGGAGTCGGTGTCGTCAAGTGATTTTGTCCTAAACCTTTGGTAATGTAAACCAACGTGCTGCTGGCGGCTCGACAAAAAACTACATATATGTGGATGTGCAGCGATGTGCGATATTTACTTGTAATTTTACTCAATACATGAACTGACAAATGTAACATAGCATGACATATCACTGACTTTTTGTTTCGCATGGGACACACACACCGGTCTCCTGAATGAAAGTTCTGTGTTTGTTTGACCTCTCTACCTCCCCTACTACATCATCTAGCTTCCTCCTTTGCTCTACTAGAGGTCGCCTCCATTCAAAAGCTAAAATATGGGTCGTAATCTCTGCTTATAAAAAGCCTATGTGGTTGTATTTCAGAGGAGGACAGGGACAAAAATACTCCTGTAAAAATAAGGGATATAAATAACATCATATATATTTGTAAACTAAAGTTTAAAGTTGTGCTACCCTCTGTGCAGTCTCAATGACAAGCTTTGCAGGGCATCAACTGGCCAGTTTCCTTTGTTTCTCTTATCCTGTAAAGAGTGCTCATAGGAACTGTAAATGTCTCAGTTCAGCGGTGTGATGTGGTAAACTCAAGGACTGAAATGGACTCTGAAACTCCCCGTCTACCAGTAAAGAGCAGCTCCTGAGGGACGCATTCTTTAAAAAAAAATACAGACGTGAAGAAAGGAAAGGCCTAGCAACTGTACTTTGGCATGCACTGAGAATTTACCAGAGCAACTTTACAGTAGGTCCGACCTTTGACCTGCACACACTCTCTGTGGATACGGAAAACCTTGTGAGGAGGCGTAGAGGGAGGAAGTTCCACATTCCACATCTGAAGGATGCAAAAGTTTGATGACAGATCCAGCAGACCGCCATTCTCTTCCCCCCCGATCTCTCTCTCTCGCGTTCTTTCTCTGTATTAGCCGGATGTGAAGGACAGGATCTCTATCATACAGAGACAAGTGATAATGACAGTGCCAAGAGAGAGTGAAGAGCTTCAGTAGGCAGTCAAACCCGGGTATTGTTTGCACTTTGTCTATGAAAACAAGAGAAAACAGAAGTAAAAACAGTCTTTATCCTTTATAAATGTGGTCTGCTAAAGAAGAACTGTAAAAACATTTTCCTCACACAGATTTGGCTCTTACACCACTTCTAACAGAAAGATAAGATTCTACTTCCCGAGGAGCCAGACATTATAAATTCTCCTTTGTTTTTGTCTGTCACTTGTTGTCTCTGACTCATGGTGTGCATGTTTGTGCAAGCTGTAAATTTCCCAAAGACTAAGAGTCGTGATCCAACTTTACTTTTCCCCTTATATGCATTACCCAACTGATGTACTTGTTTGTGAATACAATGGAAACCAAGATGGATTCTCACAGATGTGTTCATCCCTCCGGTGTCTCTTGCTTTACGTCTATCTCCATTTCGGCCAAATTTTTCCCCTGAGGAGATTCACGGCGATGAGCGCTTCACTGAATGGGTCAAACTGATCCTCCGCAGCTGTCTGTATTGGCTGCGAGCTGACACAGCTGTGGCGATTAGGTGATGGTTGTTAATGGGTAAATGGCGGCTGCTCTACGTGCTAGTGGGATTGAGCATAATCATCACTGTGTCCAATCTTTTTTTATTTTTTTACCTCAGCTCTGCCAAGTGTTTCAGCAGCTTTCAGCCAGTTGTTGTGGTTTTCTGGTGTGAAACTTCACTGTTTTGGTTCACTCGCCCATCAGCGTAATTTTCTCCTGCAGCAGGCAGCTGCAAAAAAGGCTCTGAAATCACACTACTCGATGCCAAACAGCAGATAGACACAGTTAGCAGTTGGCTAATTTGTAAACATAGTGGAGCATTTAGCAACTAAAGTCTCTTCCATCAAGTAATCAGGTTCACTTCAGTTCAGTTGATTACACATCAGAATTTGTGGATGGTACCAATAGAATCACTTTGTTACGCCATGTTTTTTCATTACCCATCTGTTGAGGTACCTTGCACACAGATCTGATACTAAAAGTTGGAGCTGGAAACACTGAAGTCCATTGACTGGTCAAGTGAGGACACAATTGTTTTAGCTGTAGGTATTATATACAGCTACAGATATTTCCTTCAGAAGCTGGTGGAGACCAAAAACAGAGTTAAGAGGAGAGTGAATATTGAGCTTACATTCAGTAGGTGATCAAAAACTTGGGTACTCCCTGTCCAGGTCGTACCCTGCCTCTTGCCCAATGTCAGCTGGGATAGGCTCCAGCACACCTGCAACCCCTAACAGGATAAGCGGTTAGGGAAAATGAATGAATTAATCTCATGTATTTAAACAGACATACCTTTATTCAAAACATTTAAACTAAATTTAAGTTACATCTTATTATTAATTGCTGAAGATCAGCTTTTAACACAAAGTAGTCTATGTAGGTTCATGAGATTTTCTGGTCAAGGAAACATGTATTAATATGTAGCCTACAGTATATTAACATAATTCTCATCCATTGTTGCTGTTGTTCAGCACTTGCACTTGTAAGATGTGTTGACTGGTCTTTGTATTTGGCTGTTTGTCCCCTTCCTTCACTGTGATTGGACTGCTAGGTAAAAAATGACAGTGAGGAGCCAAAGCTGTTTTTGACTCTTGGGGACCAAAGGAAAATGGCAAATATGGGTGTTTATAACATAACATAAATATGCAAAGAATTTACAAAACACACTGGCTTTGGGGAAAAAAGGCTTTTCTATTTGATGAATTGAAGCAGAGCTGTTGTGGCTGCAACTGTCCTTCCAGGTGTTGCTGTTCTTCTCCCATGCTGGAAGGCATTCTTCCTCTTCCTTTGGTATTCAACACCAGACCTGAGCACTTGTAGGCATTTATGCTGCCCTGTCAGGTCTGAAAAAAAATCACATCTATGATATGTATGGTACTGAAGAACAACGAGAACCATTGCATTTTCAGAATATCGGCATTGGGTTCGTACCGAAGTATAGATTCTTGTAACATCCCTAAAGTGAGCAGTGCTGGAAGAAAAATGAAATGGATTATCTTTCTTTGGTAAGGAGGTCACATGAGGTTCTTTATGAATGCACACTTGAGTTCCCATGCCTCATTCTCCCAAATATTCACCATGGTGGAGAAAGTGATATGTTGAGTGTGAAGATGGATATAAACCAGACAGAGACGAGACAGACAGAGAGAGCGTGAGAGAGAGAGAGGGTGCAAGAATGAAATGGATTGTTTGTTGGGGAATGAATACATTAATTTCATGGGTTTTCTGCTTTGGGTGGAGGGGAGACATTTGGCAGGCTGACTCTCCAGCCTCACCACCCACTCCCCTGGCAGAGAGCGCAATGCAGGCGGGCAGAAAAATATCAATCTCCCCACAGCACACTTCCAAAAGTCCTTATTGTTTCCAGCATCATTAGCGCATTGTGCTCCTGAGACTGGTCATAAACGGAGAGCAAGCAACCCTAAATTGGAGTAATGAGAATATAAATTAGGCACATAAAGCATCTAAAGTAGTTCACAAGGCATGAGCGCAATATTATAAACGACTTGGCATCGAAGACTGTAAAGTCTGGTCAAATAAAAGGATAAGAATCTCAAACCCTGCAAGCTAGGTGGTGTTGTAAAACAGAGCAGTTTGAGGTCTCTACAGCATGAAAAACCAGAGCCGCATGAGAAACTGAACACAAGGCACCCTGCGTCTTCACCAGAAAACATGTTTAGCGGATCAATGCTGTCTTTTGTGCTGAGAGTCTTTCCGTCTTCAGTTCTCAGAAACAGGGAGTGGCGCCGGGTTTTATAGAGAAAAAGAAACTTAGAGAACAGTAGCGTCCATCTGCATGAGCTCACTGTCTCTCCACATCCCATACAGCTGACATGGATAGATAACGAAACATCCAGAGGGAATCAGAGAGAGGACATGGTAGGAAAGCATTACAGACACTATACAGATGCAGAGATGCTGTCCCTTGCACCATGGGAAAAGCCGCCACAGCTGATGTAGGACAGGAAATGACACACGTCTCAGGAAGCTGAGCACAATGACAGTCCACTGATCTTTTTTTAATATAGACACTCTCTGTTTTTCTGGGAACAAGATCGTCTGTGTGTTTGGCTGCAGCTATAAATGGCAAAGATTTCCTTGTTCCATGAAAACAAGTTCATACCTACATTCTGAATCCAGTACCCATGACTGTCATGGACTTTCCTGTCCGCTCTGGGACAGGATAACGGCACAGACAGGAATGCTGTAGGTGCGGAAAACATCAAAGAGCCCTTTGATTATATTTTCACCAAAGGGTGGAAGCCCTGCGCTGGTTCTGGCTTTGTTTGGAGGATCATCACCTCTTCAGGACATTTTACAGCCCCTCAGCAAATAAAACCTTTTCAAAGCAAATCACAAAACTCACAAAGGCATGACTTTCATGATGAGGCAAAAAATGTTTTCCTTAGTGTCTGCAAACTTTTCCAATTTAGAGATGAACTTTTTTCACCTGACAGCGTGCAAAGCAGACATTTTTTCAGTGTTGTGCGTGAACACAGAAAGAGGCGCATTCTTTAAATGTGCTCATATTTTTGGGGAACAGTAAACTGAAAACATCAGTTTGTAACTTATGAACTTGATTGTGAGAGTCAGGTAGAGACTGATAACCCAGCATGCCTACACAACACTGGTAGAGGATGCAGCTGCCAGTTAGGGGTGTAAATCATTAAGTTTCATCACGATACAACAGCATACCTATTCTTTGGATGATAGAATATTTGCTGATGTCACAAAGTCTGCCATAATTTGATTTTGTTTCAATTCAATTCAGGGGCCTGCGATTTATATAAGACAATCTGTGCATTTCAATTCCCATTCTACCATACTATATAGTACGCTAGAAAAAGATTTAGCTGTGTCCTAATACATAGTATGTGAAATGCAGTATGCCAAAATACCAGGATGTTCTACTACGTCCAGTCTGATTTTGCAGTATGCAATCCAGCATGCTTTTCTGGCTATTCTGACCCACAATCCTCTGCACAGCGGACGATACATCACATCAACTGAGCCTGCAAACAGATTTCTCAATGGCGGTCAACAGATATACAAATATAATATGTTAGAATCATACAATCTGTGCAGTTATAACTTTAAAGTTAAACTACATACATTGCAAAGTAACAACAGCAGAGCTCTCTGGGTCGATCCTCTGTCTCTAGCGAACTTGGTGAGTGGCGTCTGTTTTATCTCCAAGGTAACGGATATAAAAGCAAGAGGGTCAAAGTTGAGGGTGTAATGTTATGAGACAGTAGTATGTCCCGATTGTGTGCATACTGCATGCAACAGTACAGACTTTTTAAGGGCAGCAGCTGCAGTACATACTAAAAGTAAAAAAAAAAAGTATGTGATTCAGAACGCAACCAAAATCAGTAAGTATCCTCATTGTCTTCATCTTGGCTGCTTGCCATTGTCTGCCTGACACTAGGCTGCTAGCACAGTTGTGCTGCTGACACAGATGTGCTGTGAGAATTTCAAAATAAAGGCATGTCTTCAAGATGACAATATGTATCAGTGTTTCACTTAATTGATGATATTGAATCATTGATCGTTAAATCCATATATCAGTCCAGTTTGGTGTATCGTTACACTCCTACTACTGGTACTGCTGAAGCCAGTTCATGTGGATATTTGGCGAACTTTTATGATCAAAGCTGTAAGTTACAGATAACAATGAAAAAAATCTCATATTCTAGGCAGATTTTGTCTGTGGCGTCTGAAAAAAGTCCCAATGTCTGCCACATCAGCGACAAATTTGAAACAGCACATTGAGTTGAGCCATCTGACCAGTTTTAGGAAGTGTCTGCGAGTGAATGATGATCACAAGATTTAATTTCATTGAAAGAAAAATTGAAGACGTGGATGGAAACTAGTTCATTTTTAGCACTTAGTTCAAAATTCAAATTTTGAACTGTGAACGTGAGCTAGTTCCTTTCAATACAGTGTGAACTCGACTCTGAGCTAGCTCTTATAAAGTGTAAACGTGCACAACACGGGGTATTTTGGCCTTACAGCTGTCTCAGTGTGCACTGATGCGTGTATAAATTAAACTCTTTCTAACTCTTGAACTGAAATCAGGTTGAGCTCCTCTGATTGGAGCTGCATTTTACATCAGTAATCAATCAAACATGATTCATCTCCTCTGATAGAAACTAATTATCCGTGAGTAGACGAGGAGAGATAAGTTAGTGAACTGATGTACTGGCACTGACGACATGTCAGTTTGTATTAGGGGCCTGTTGTAGCTTCACATATCAGGAGAAGACATGATACGTGATGGCAGCTTTCATTCTGTAAGCCTCTCAATCCAAGCTTGCAATCAGGAGCCTCATCCATCCCTGTAGTCCGTCTCCCCTGACCCCTGACCTTGACTGAGCTTATTAGGGAAGAACTACCAACTGTGGGGCAATGATGAAAACATAGTGCATGTGTGTGTGAGTGCAGGGAGGGGAGGGAAGCAAAAACCTGCTGCTATCACTAAAACTCTTGCAAGGGAGGATTTTATCCTCCTAAGATTTTTGGAAAGAGGAATTCAGTGGGGATCCCAGGCTGGCTTTGTCCTGTGTGAAAATTAAAGCTGTGGAGCAGTTGGGGAGACGCTTAAACAAACAGACAAAAGACAGCTGTTTGTCTGTGTTAATACACAATGTACCAGCTAAAAGATGGAAAGAAATGGCATCGGTAGCTGTAGCTACAGGTTGAGGATTTTAAAGATATCTGCTATAAATGAGGGAGGCTTAGAAGTCATGCTGAAGAAACTCTTGAGCTAAAAACACACCAAGCAGTGGCAAAGTGCGGCAAGCTGCCTCGCAAATGTTATGGAAAGCTGTGGTGGCTGCTCCTAGCTGTGGGAAGTGCAGCCAAACTAAAAATGGGGATAGTTTGACTTTTCGCCGCAAAGTGCAGCCAGGAAATACCCACAGCCAGTCAGTAACAGAGTAGTGTGACGCCTGTGACCTGTTGACCTATGCCACAAAGAATTTCTTCCCACCTGAAACACATGAACACACCTCTTAGTCACAGAAAAATGTAATTATTGCAGTGAATTGATACATTATGACCTTTTAAAGTTGTTACAGTGAGCGTGCTAACAAATAGTTGCCTATTTACCCATCCAGCAGACCAAGTGCACCTGTAACAGTTGTTTTCAAATCAAATCAAACTAAATCAGATACAGAATGCATCCGAGGCACTCTGTATCTGATTTAGTTTGTAGTTAAAAATCCTTGATTAATACACGGCTAACCAGCGCATTTCAACTAGAGAGTCTTTATCAGGGTGTAAAATGCATTGGAAACAGGTGTACAACATAAGAGCTCATGTGAGGGTCATGTGACATAGGTCACATGATATATTGCTATAGCCCTACTAGACAAAAAAACCACATTGATAGACATTGCAAATGAAAATGACATAAAAGTATACTATAAATAATTAACATATTTAGTAACAAAAAAGGTTCAATGCCAAAAATATAGAAAGTAAACAATGATGAAATAAAGTAAGAATCATTATATACACTGAAAAATATAAGATATGTGTGACAAGGACAAAAGATGTGTGAACAGACGACAAATATTAAGTTTAAATATTTGTAAGTGTATAACTGATGATAACTAACAAAAGATTTTGACAGTAGGGATAAAGTTAAACCTAATATACCTACACAGAGCCTCAACCAGTGCAGCACTCCCTATTTCCTCAAACTAAATCAGATCAAGTTTATATATGTAGCACATTTAAAAACAACCAAAGTGCTGTACAAATTAAAGTTAATGGCACACAAATTGTTGAAATTTATATAACCACTATAACAACAATAAATGGTTGTAGAAATTACAAAGCAATATTAAAACAGGAGTCAGACAGCCATGTCTCCATTCAACAAATGAATTTAAATACAGTATTCATTCTTCTTTTAGCTCTGTTTTGGTCTCCACCACCTCCTGAGAAGAATCTTGAGCTTCTAAATGCTCCACCAGCTAGCTGCTAACTTTTCCTGTCTCATGTTTGGTGCTGGAAAAACAGCATTTTTTTTATGATAACATCTGGAAACAACATCGATGACAGTAGTTGAATTTAACTAAAACAGTACGTAAGTAATGTGCAATTAAACCAAAACAATGAGCTGAAAGATGCTGAAACAAACCGTAGAGCTGATGAGATCTGCAGAGTGATGATCAGCTATTGGTTCATCACTATAAGGGGTCCCTTTTTTCATAATACAGAATCTTGACATGCTTTAGAAAGAAACATTAAAACAACTGTAAATGTGTGTGTGCTACTGTGATATACTACAAACCTCACTTAACAACAAACAAGAAGGCAGACACACACAGTGCAGCTCTCAGACAAAAAAATACCCAGAATATATACAATGAGCAGCACAAGATCACGTCATTTTTCTCCAGTGACATCTTCGTCGGCCTCCACAGTCAAAAGAAACTCTTCTCCTCGTCTCTTTCTTCTTTTTCTGCTGTCAAAGCAGAGTTTGACCCTCCGTCCTGCACCCAGCTGTGATCTGGCTTTAAGAGCCTGTAAAAATGACTCACCCTCACATTTTAAGACGATGGGTGCTGTTTGGGAACAAGAGGACTATTGTCGGTGTGGACAAAGCAGCATCTCTTTTTAGAAGACACACATGCACTATTACACACACACATATATACACAGTTTAGGGGAACACACACAAATGGGCCTATACTTTCACTAAAGAAGTAGTAATTATAATGTACTTCAGTCATGGAGGTGAATAGTGACCCCTGTCTGAACTCCGCCCCCAAACAGCAATTGTCCAATCATGGCTTAGCAACTGTAACTATGCACAGCAGGCCTGTCCTAGCTTTGGATTCCTCCACATGATGATATGTGTGTGGTACTGTAGTAAGAGCAAAACTCAATATCTAAAGAGTTTGGAGTGACATGTATTTAAACTCAGGCTTCCCAAAAGTACAAGAAAATAGTGTAAGGAATGGATTAAACAGTGTGTTTGCCTGCTCTAATGTGAACTGTAAATGGCATTTCCCCTCTGTGTTGAAGGCTTTACTTCAATGACGTCACAAAATGTTTGTGTGAGCTTTTACACCCAAGTGATGCGTATACTTTACACTGCCAGGGGACACAATCAGGGCTGGGTATCAATACGTTAAGGTACAGAGCGAAATGACCCAGTACCAAGTAGTATTTAAAGTTCTGCAGCCAAACAATACCTGCATTTGATCCTTTTTGTACCCAGCTGTAGAAAACAGTGACTGTTAGTGTGGTTTTGCTCACGGCCTATCACTGCAAGCATTCTCTGGTTTATTGCAACGTGTGATTTGCCCGCTGCTCAGGGTTTTTCTGGCTCAAAATGAGGCGAAGGTGGCACCATCCTGATCATGCGCACACATGCAAGTCATGTGTATCTTGGCTTCAACTGGCTCAAGCAAACACACTACTTACGAGCGTATTTTAGGAGTTCTAATAATTGTGTTTATGATGTGATTTTGGTGACACTGCACTGTATAAGAGTGATAGCAGCAGGTTTTTGCTTCCCTCCCCTCCCTGCACTCACACACACATGCACTATGTTTTCATCATATAAGAGTGAAGTTATTGAATATTTTTAAAGTAGGTTATATCTCCTGGTTGCATTCATCTTGCAGCTGGTTGCACATAGATATTTGTCGAGCTCGGAGGACGGCTCAGTGTGATAAAAATTAGCTCACTGTCTACTTTACTACAATTGGATAGAAGTGTCATTTCTGGGATGATCTAGAAACTTTGTATCTCTGAATATCTTTCCAACTATACCAAACTGCATAGATCTGCATTCACTAATGCTGACTGCCGTTTGCAATGGTGCTTGTAAGTGCCAACTGGTGATATAAACCTATATTAAAACATTGAACGGCAGAGAAAAGATGCGTAATAAAGACCTCATCAGCTTTCTTTTGTGTTTATGAGGCTTGTATCAGTTTTGCTAGCCAAAAACAGACGGTGCTTTTCCTCCTTTTTCACCTTTTCTGGTCGACTTCTGCAATTGTACTTACAAATGATGATGGGTACTGAATGAAACAGAGTAAGAGGTATCAGAAAAGTATAGGTAGGTATTGGAATTGGTACTGGTATCGTATTTTTTTAAACAATACAGTAGCCCTAGACACAACTATGTCATAGCGGGGTGTTCGGGACCTGAGGAAGGGCAGTGTTGAGTGTGAGTTTGTTTGGATGAGCGGTTCACAGAAAGCTGCAAACAGCAATAACAGAGGCCAAACCATCAGCCCGTTCTGAACGGGCACGTTGTCAGCGGGCGCTACACTAATATCCCAGAATGTCATTCAGTGACCTCGATGTTATCATCGCCACCTTATCCACCTTACAGCAGGAAAGAGATTAGTTTCACTTCTCTACTGACTACACAGTCCATCATTCAGTGGTCCAGTATTTGTCTGACCTTGTGTGTTTTAAGGCGGTAGACACTGGCCTTGTGTTACCATCTGTAGCCTGACTGTGTTATCATCAACCAGAGCACATGGCGTGAGTGTAACGAGGACAAACGAGGTGAACAAAGATCAGGACGAGTAGAATGAGCATGAGATATTTAGTTTTATGTTGTGGCTGCGAGATTGCTGCCTCATGGGACTCTGAACTTAAGCATACTTTAGCCCCGATCACTGGGATATATGGAAAGTTTATGTCCCGTGACGAGCCTCCTCCCATTTGTGGAACTTTTTCCTCATAATTCCCCTGTGGACACCTTCTGCTGCCAGCTAAATCCATCTCCCTCTCCGTCTCATTAGAAAACACGTACAGACACACACCATGTACTCCACATCAATCAAAGCTGTCGAATATATTCTCACAATAGGAAGGCTGGCTAAATAAGGTGCTGACGCTGTACGGCCTCTGGGATGTATGCATTTGATTTGCAGACAGCGGTCAGGAAACGTTATGGTCCACAAAGAGGGTCCTCAGGGGCTGTAGGAAAAATGTGACCAGAGTTGTGGGTCACCACAGCAACGCCATGTGTTCCCCATCAGGCCTTGTTGTGAAACCTACATCGGGGGCCGGCTGCAGAGGAAACAATTAGATCTCCTAAGTCCTCTCATGTTTATTCCACTTTCTGAGAAAGATGTTTTCAGTTACTTTTTTCTCAGGAGCAGGGATTGGGTCTCTCATGGCAGTGGTGCAATTTTGTCATGTCCAAATGTTGTGCAATATGTGACTCAATTTTTTATTTCCCACGAACAAGGTCAAGGTGAAACACTGCCCTCTACATTGTCCTGAAATTAGGAATATCATCTTGATGTAATTTACTACTACGTCTGAGGTAGTCACCTGAGGAGACCTTCATTCAGTCAGTAAACCGTAAACATTCACCGCCTTTTATCCCAATGTGCTCCCTTGTAAACTATCCAGGAATGTGCACTATAGCTGGAACGGCTGTGGGCGTTGCATCCTCATGTGGGAAAATTAAAAACTTTTCCAGTCTGGCAAAATTGGGCTGTGGGCTGGGCCAGCTGGATGGATCGTAGGGTGCTGAAACAGACCTAGAGGATTACATGGGTATCCCTGACACTAAAGTGACTGGCTGCAGTCCATTTCAATCACAGCTGGGTATTTGACTATAAATCTAATTTTCCACACTTGGTTTTTCCCACTGCTGTGTTGTTTTATTTCCTTGAAGCATTTGTTAAGTACCTTGTAATGATGTTTTGAACATTACTGTGTACATAGAGCTGTTTATGGCTGCACCTGACAATAATTGTCATCATCAATTAATCTGTTGATCTTTGCACCTACTGTTATGGTATCATAGTCTTGTTTTATTGTGCTTCTGTCTTATCTTATCTTATCTTATCTTATCTTATCTTATCTTATCATACTTTACCTTACCTAACCTTACCTTACCTCACCTCACCTCACCTCACCTCCGCCACTCTCATCCAGACTGAAATATCTGAACAGAATACCCTACCTGTGAAATGACCATTTGCATATCGATTACTCACTGCGTTACCTCGAATTCAGAAAGAAAACTTTGCTTTTCGAGCATGCCTCTACAGTGAACAGAGAATCAAAACACGGCGAACATTCTTCAAGAATTGAAGTGATCGGGCACTGCGTTTGACAACAGCAAAACTATATCAGGACATCTGTTTATGAACTCACAAGTCTCATTTATCCAGCCATATGCTCAGTACTTTCGAAACACGTGCATTTTTGCTAAAACATTACAATTTCAAATGTGACAAAACAAATGCACGGCCTGGGCATGTACATGTGTTTGAACTCAGCTCAAGCTGGGCTCATACACGCACTGAAGGCAGCTACTCTCAGGCAGAAGGGATATATATTGTAACAACTTTAATATGTTGTTAAACGTGGTCCCCAACGACATCAACTCGTGAAAAATGTTTGCCTTTTAATGGATTCTTTGTTTACTGTGGAGGCAATACGGGTTTTCTTCAGGAATTCAAGGTAACACGAGGTAAGTTATCGATATACAAATGATCATTTTGCATGTGAAGTATGTTTTCAATACTGCATATTTTCTATGGACATTAATGGTGCCGAAGAGAAGGAATCCTTCATTTCTTCTGGAGCCACCATGATGTTGACGTTTTTTAGTTTTGAGTGAGATATGTCAACAATTATGGATGAACTACGAGGAAACTTAGGCCACACATTCATTTCCTTATATGGGTAAATTATAATAGCTTTTATGATCCCTTAACTTTTCATGTAGTGCCATCATCAGGCAAAATGTGACTCCATAACGCAGAGATATACATTTTACAGTTACGTAACTTTTAGAAAGGCAGCAAAACCTCATACTCTGGAGGCTGGCCACTGTGTGTGCAGCACTTTTGCTTGATAAATTAAATATCAATAAAAGTTGGCAATTAATTTTCTGCCAGCAGATCAATCACCTGAATATTTTTGATTTTTTTTTTTACTGTTACACTTACTAGTGATCATGCTGTGTTTACTGTAAAATGTTTTTTAAAACCTACTTTGTGTCAAAATAACAAATCCTAGTGAAAAATACCAAAAGAAACATACATATAAGGTGTATATACACATATGTATGTATGTTATGTATACAATAACTTTCTCACACTTCATCATTGTTCCTGTGGCCCCTCAAACTGTTAGACTCCTCACCATAAGTCAATATACATACCTTTGTGCCCTCGGGTGCGATGTTCAACGTCAGAGAACAGCGCTGTTAAGGAAATTGAGCCTTCCTTGGTGGACTTTTATAAACAGAGGGTCACTGCGCTCTGGGCGATCCACAGTATGGAAGCTGTAATGACATTATAATCACAGTGATAAATGTAACAGTGGGAATATAGAGGCAACACACCCGTGATGGACTTCATTATACACTCAGACACATGCAGTCATATGATACAGGCACACAGGTGGCTGGTCTCTGAGGTGAGGGCAACACCTCATTTGAGGCTGTGCGGCCATTTCTCGCTCTTTCTCACATTCATACACACACACACACACACACATATATATACACACACAGGCTGCAGCTGTGTCCTGTTTAGACACACATGTGCCTGGACCACAGACTCGAGACGTCTCATTCCTCTAACGTGAGGCAATAGCACAGGTGTCGGGCCCCAGAGACCCCTGGGATAGCTGGAGGTCCAAGCTGTTCTGTTCTCAGCCCTGGGATCTCCCCTCGAGTCTTGATCTTCAACACACACTCAATGCAGACTCTCTCGTACAGACACATACACATACACACTTCAGTCCGACCACTGGTCATTAGCAGCCCTCTCTCTCTGCTCTGGATGCTGTCAGATTTCTGGCACATGCGTGTGCACGTGCTCTTTGAAAGTGACACATGTGCATGCAGAAATTAGCTCAGAGTCTAAACACATTAATTCTAATATAAACTGGTCTCAGAGCAGCCAAATCACTCTGTGCCGAATGGCTAAACAAAGAGCACCAGACCTCCATGAGAAACAACGCAAGTGACAAGAAGTGACTGATGTTCGTCTGCGTGTCATCTGTTTTCATCCCACTACTTCATCTCTCTCTTTGCACTTGAGAAATGTTAAGCAAACGAGTCAGAGGAACTTGTGTTGCACCAGCGGAGGTGACGAAGGTTCAAGTGATGTTTTCACAGATCTGGCTGGAGTTTTGTCTCCTTTCTCATGGTCAGTTCCTTACTAGATAATAAGGCTGAACAAATAATCAAATATTCATCACGATCACAACTTTTGCTTCACACATTAAATGAACTCAATCGACTGAGATAGTGATGTTTAAAATGCATGCTCCGCTCATAGAAAACTCTGCTGCAAATCAAATCAAGCACTCACTAAACTAACAACCATCCTAGACCTTTGAAGAGCTGACCGCCTGTGAGAAGCTCACCTGAATGTTGCGGCTGCAGTCCAGAGTAGAGAAGTAATATACAACAGAGAGCAGACAGGCAAAACAAAGATCAAACGTCTGGAGCAGAAGGCGAACAGCTAATCCCTCTATACAAATCATCATCCGTTGTTTGGAAGTAGTTCAGATTTAGAGTTCATGAGACGTGTCTGCGCCGCAAAACAACACAACTCACTTGTCCAACCACCTAAAAAAACACAAACTGCACTACAATGAATGAAGGCCAAGAAGAATAACGTTGCTAATATTACCTCACTGAATACCTGTGCTTGTCCAGCATCAGCAACACAGTACAGTACATCACTGTATCCATCAAGCTCCTAAAAACAGACCAAAATAATCAATGCAGTAGCATCAAGCCGTGTCCAATAAACACTGTTATTTTTAATTTGCTTCTAGGTCAGTGGTTCCCAACTGGTTCTGCAACAGGGTCCAGATTTCTCCTTAGTCATTAGTTCAAGCTCCACACAGTTTAATACATTCAGCATCATACTTGTGTTTGGCCATGTCGTTGAGCTAGTTTGCTGTCTTTGTTAGTAGCTGTCCATAAGTCACTCACTTTACAGCAGGAAAGGGCACTTCAGAATAAAAGCTGTGTGCCGGAAATTCACTACATTTAAAAATAAAGCGTGTTTTTACAAACCTGACACACTTGCGAGTCACTAACGGTCCATTCAGAATAGACTCCAGCCCACTTTTGGACCACGACCCTCCAGTTGGGAACCATTGTTTCGAGGGGATGCAGTGAATTCAGGTGTAGAAGAACCTTATTTCAAGTCTTTTGATACAAAGATTTGCATAGAAAGCAGGAGTTCAGCCCAGCAAGGAAGTGAAAGCAGCACTCTGTTGATTTAAATGTGAAAGTGCAGTAAATATATTTTGTCCCTAAAATCAGTGAACACAGAAGATACAGTTTTCTTCATACGCCGCCTGCTCCATCTGTAGCCTGTGTGGCCTTGTTGCTTCTTCTGTAACTCTCAGCGAATCATTTTATATCCGCTCTGATCCACCACAGTCACCACAGGGACATTTTCCTTCAGCCGGGGATTCGGAAATCTGACCGCCCTGACTTCAGCCAAGAGATCTAAACACACTCTAATAGATATCTAAACATCATCTACAGATATTTATTTACTCTGCCTGAGTCCTCCTCAGGGCATTCAGATGAGGACCCTCTTCGTCCTGCAAGCGGAGCCCCTGCAGCCTCTTCCCCCTAACCCCTGATCTGCCCCTACCCCTCCAGGGGAGCTGAACCCCATTTCCCCCCAGGGCATCATGTAGACGGGGATGCAGATCTGCAGGAAATGAGTCCAAGAAAAATGTATCCAAGAAAAACATGTGAGCTGCAGGGTCGCAGAGCAGTGGGACCGAGTCCACCGAAGTGTCTGAACCCGATTGTGGGAGGCAGAGGGAAAGGGCAGACATTTAATGTTTGTATGCTGTAATTCACCTTCCTGGCCTCCTTTCTTCCTTTATGTTTTCCTCATCTCTTTTTTCCTTTCCTCCTCCTCTCTCTTCTTCCTTGATTCGTCTTCTTCCTATGTTCATCAGTTCCTTTTTCTATAGCTTGCTCAGTTGGTTGGTTGGTCATTAAACTAAAATTCCCCCAGCCTTTGGCAGCCTCCGTTTTTGCCCTACAAGGCTGAAATTTGGCAGGGAGATCGCAGCTATTGCAAATTCCCGCTTATTTCTTTGCTTCCTTCTTTTTTCTTTTATCCCTTTCTTCCTTTCTGAAATCACTCTGTAACATCTCCCCTTCTACCTCCTTTTTTCACAACACCTTTTCCTTCCTTCATTTGTTCTTTGCAACTTTACTTCCTCCTTTCTTTCCTTTCATTCTTCCTTCATTCTCTTGATCACTCCTTTCTCTTATTTCCTCCGTTGTACGCAGGAAGCAGGTCCGTCCAGAGCTGCTGAAGTGCTGCTGATGTCCAGTAAATACAGACGTCAGTATGCTTTAAATAAAGTGCTTGCTGAATGAACTCTTTACGCACTTTTTTGACATCCGAATTGGGGGAGCTACGACCAACAAATTTCCTCCTGCAGTGATTGGCGAGGTGTGAGGTGATGAGGTATGAGTTTATGCAGGGTTTCAACTTCTTTCACTGGCTGTCTTTTTTGTACAAACAAGTGTGACACCATGGATGCCTTTGAGGAAAGAAAATGTGCAGCATTACCCCATTTTTTTCCCAAATATCCCGTCCCATCTGTCTTTTTGTCAGTAAGCTTTTCCCATCGCTTAGGGTATGCTCAGTCAGCTGTAAACACGTATGCTTTTTGCAGTTTTTAGATGACACGGCATACAAACAAGTTAGTTTCAAGCATACCTCAACCTTAATTTATCTTCCTTCTTCAACATCATATGCTATGATGCAGCATCATATGCTGTGATGCAGCATCATATGCTGTGATGCAGCATCAAAAATTGAGATTTCAAGAATAAAGTCGTAAATCTACGAAAATTAAGTCGCAAATATTCGAGAATAAAATCAAAATATTTGTAATTTTGGGAGGAAAACGTCAGTGATTAAGACTGCAAAGTCAGGTATCATGGTATAAAAAGAGACAAAGTGTGTACAAACAGTGTTACCGAAATAATTTAATGCCTTACCAACAAGACTGCAGGTGATATTATTACATTTACAAAGTCATGTAACGCGTTACCACCTGAAAACTGTTACTGAAGGTTGTTGTGTCATACACAGACTACATTATAAAAGGATGTCCTCTGTGATCAGGTGATGCTGCACTGTGAGTTATTACGTTTGGTGTGTTTCCATTCATATAGGCTACCTATGACAATATGTCCCACTCTGCTTTGCATCCTAAGGCTGCCTTTTCCTCGTTCCTCGTTACGACTTTATTCTCGTAGATTCACAACTTTTTTTTTCCTTTAACATGGCCCTAGTCCTCCTTCGTACCCACAGTGTCTGGTCTTTGGACACGTGTAGCTGATGAGCCCTTCTGTAAACCCTCAGCTCACAGAGACACTTACCATGAGTCTACAGTTTACATGACTGAGTGTTGTGTGAATGTTAGTGCACCCACTCTGCTCTGGAGATGTTTCTGTGAAAGTATGTGGCTGTCACTGACCTGTCCCACACTGATGACGTCAGAGGGAAATGTTCACACCGCATAGCTTCTGTCTTCCGTCACCACAACCCTTTCTGTTTAGATTCCTGTGTTATTTCTGAGGAGATGCCGTATATACAGCAACCCCCTAGAAAGGCAGGGCACCTGAGATTGTGTTTGCACGTTGTTTGCAGCAGAGTAGATGTAGAGTTGAATATCCAGAAGTATCCAAAAAGAGACATAGAAGCACTATAATAGAATACAATGATGTTTTTTTAATCCGAGCTGGCACATTTAAAACGTTTAGTCTTCTTCTTTGTTGATGCCACTACTTCCATGTTATCAGTCTTCCTGTCATTAATCATATCTCGTATCTGTTGACCCTCTTTGTCCTTAGATTTATGTTTAAGTCAGTGACTCTTTCCATTTTTTATGTGTAAAAGAAATCACAATGTCCTAGTTTTCCGGGACAGACAGATGGAATAACAGAGGAGCTTCCGGCCAGTTGTTTATCGATTTATTTTATTCCTCTCTGAGGTCAGAGGGCTGCGCGCTGGGCTGCGTGTTCCCATCCTGTTCTTAGCGGGTCGTTCCAAAACTGTCCACCCCAGGGGACAGTCTGGGTCCAGATGAAATTTATGGTGTCAGACGGGGTAACTTTTAATAGATCTGTGATTTAGGAATGAGAAATGCAAACACACCCACGTACACACAGGGAGAGGACAGAGAGGGATTACTGCATTTTACACAGTGTGAAGAGGAGGGATTTTCTCAGAGATTTCTTGATCCGGGTCAGACGTCACTTGCTTAGATTTACAGAAGTAATGCAATGAGGTGGAAATGTAAACATGTCAGCTTAGTAGTATGAAGTCACACACTTCAGAGAAAATGACAAATCAAGATAAAAATATTCAACATATCCCACACTGATTAACATTCTAACTGCTGTATTGTGGTTTGAAAGTTTGTTGCATCAGTGAGGGGTGTGGTTGGGTGTGATCAGGAGAGAGCTCTCTTGTGCTTTACCTAACAGTGATGTCATGGTGTGCTGACACACCCTGCAGAACGGCGTAAGCTCTGTGAAGATGCATAGTCGCCAGTGATTCCCAACTGGTGGGTCCTGGTCCAAAAGTGGGTCCCAAGTTCATTGTGAATGGACCACAAGTGACTTGCGAATGTGTCAGGTCTATAAAAACACACCTTATTTTAAAGTACACTGAATTTCCAGCACAGAGCTTTTGTTTTGAAGTGCTGTTTCCTGCTGTAGATTGAGTTTAGCTACATGACAGAGACAGCAAACTAGCTCGACGACGTGGCCAAACACAAGTGTGACACTGAGTATTTTAAACTGTGTGGACCTTGAACTAATGACCAAGGAGAGATCTGGACCCCGTGGCTGGACCAGTTGGGAACCACTGGTCTACGCCGTGGCCTGACCTGCACACTCCCAGAAATGTAACTACACGTTGAGTTGACACAGACCTCCTGTTTAATTTTGTAAGCTGAGACCATTTCCCTCGATGGAAACAAAGCTTTTATTACTTTAATTTCACAGATAAGAAACAATAAATTGTGAAGACAATAAAGCCTCCACAAAATAGCTCTGTGTGATTTATCCTGGCCTCATATGATAAGATAATTGTTTTGTCTCTGAACCTTGTGAGTTATAATGGAGCTGAATTTTTAACTTTGTTAAATGCTGCTGTTGTTGCTGGCTTCAGAACAGTAGAGGAAAACTTGGCTAGCAGCTAGGCTAATCTATGCACTGTAAAATGTCATTGACTTATGCTAATAACGTTAGCACGTTGTATTTGTAGTGAAAACATGTCAAGCAAAGGACAGCTGTTTTGTCTGTGAACCCTGTGAGTTATAATGGAGTCGAATTTTGTACTTTTGTTAAATGTTATTTTTGTTAAGGTACGTTTTATCTGTGTTTTAGGTGTGTTAGTTGAGTCAATCAAACCCCACCGTCAACTAGTGTTTCTGAGGTGTAATTGCAGGGTGATGCAGACACCATTACACAAATATAACTCTGCATATACCCTGCATACAACTATAAATCTGGCTCAAAACTTGCATGAAGATAGAAAACATTGCGTGACAAAATATGCTTTATGTGTGTAATTTGGATGTTGGATGGACTGTGCCTTTAATCTTGTGTGTCTGTGAAAGAGACTGCAGGTCAGGAAGTAATTGTCTCACCCCTGCATCCTAGATCAGTTATTAAAAAGTCTCCTTCCTCTCCTCGGCAGCACCACAACAGCCAACGCATTGTTTAGCTAAGATGTTTGTTTCAAATCAGCTGTGAAGCTCTGCTATCCCGCACCAGCTTTGTCCTCATCTGGACTCTAAAATTTCAGGTTTGACCGCAGAAAAATGTCCAAAATCCTCCTCACACATTCCTACAGCTGCAAAAGATGGAGCCGGGGCATCTCGTTGTCAGTGGCGGACATGATATATGAAGAAGGGGTTAATCCTTGGACAAAAAATATTGCTATAGATATGAGTAGCGAGAAAAAACTTCAAGGTATTTAAAGATAAACTGTGCAGGATTTTTCTAAAACACTTTAGTCCATAGTAAGTGCATCAAGCTACATGCTGCTTGTACCATTGCGGTTCAGTGCGAATACACAAACTGTTACAGCTCTAACATGGTACTTGTTTGCTTTGTTTGCTACGTGTTTGCTGTTATTAAGAAAGAGGGATTTGTTTTACTCTCAGCATCTCATCATCCTACACCTCAGCCTCGTTCACTTTGTTCCCCGAGCCACAGCGTGTGTGTTTTATGTGTGGGTTTGCGTGTGTGGTGGTTTATGTCCCTCAGATGAGGTGAGAGGTGATCGGATAAAAAGCAGACACCAGTTGGCAGACTGGTTTGAAATGGCTGGTGTTTTATAGCTCTTTTACAATCGTTCCTCTACAGCCTGTCTCTTAACAATCCAAATCTTTTTGTGTATATTCAGAGTGGCTCTTGCTTTTATTGCCATTTATTAGTACTTCCTACCTAATCTTGTTATTTCAGTCTGTTTTGATTTCCTCCTGACACATGCCTCTAGTTCACCTGCCTGCCTTTTACTCCCTCTAATTTATTTATCAGACTGTGTGAAGTTTGATGAACTTAGCTCACTACAGATGTGTGCCTGTTTGTTTAGGGTTGAGATCTTAAATGTATGTTTTAGAGGGAAGTGACGACTATCATTTTAACTGTGATATACATCCAGAAAAGCTGTTCAAATTCCAGTACTGTATAATTTTATAAACTCACCATCACCAGCGTGAAAATTAAGTTAATTACAGAAATGCTCAGCTTCCTAAGACATCAGTGTTAATGGCCACATTGCACCCTTAGCCACACACACACACACGCAGAGAGATCTGGAGTCTTGCTTTGGTAGTTCAAAATGTATAATTGCAGTTTTATGCTGTGCTACTCTTACTGGGATTAAGACTTGTACGGAGACTGTGTACACACAGGTGTGATTCCATGTTTCCTCTGTTGTCACAGTAATGTTATGCTGTTAGACAGCAGGCGATGTAGATCACAGTCCGTCCTCACAATCGTGCTATACATCATCTCCAAATCATTTAAAATTCAGCAGCCAGACTTTTGACCACAACAAAACAATCCTTTCTCATCACACCCTGCATTGGCTTCCAGTCTCTTTTTGAATCCATTTTAAAATTCTCTTAATCACATATAAGGCTCTGAATGATTTATATAGCGGAGCTTCTCACGCAGCACCGTCCAAACAGGCCCCTCAGGTCTGCTAGTGTGGGTCTTCTAACTGTTCCAGGGTCAAGGTTAAAGACAAAGGGTGATCCAGTCATTTCAGTTCTTGCTCCTCGGCTTTGGAGCAGCCTCCCACCCCCGGGGGTTACTAAAATGCCATTGAGGACAACCTTTTGCGTTGTGTATTGACACAGAAGGGGTCAGCGGTAAGAAGGGGTTGGGTTAGGTTTAGGCAACAAATTACTTGGCTATGGGTGGGACAGAGATCGGGGTTGACACTAGTCACATGGGACGACGGTTGGTGACACTTACGTGGCTTAAAAGATGGCAGTGTGTCAGTAAAAAAATGCCCTGCTTTGAGTGTAACAAACACCGCAACCAATGTTGTTGGTTGTTAGTTTCGAACACCGGTCTCCTGGGTCAAAGTCCAGTGTTTGTTGGACCCACCCACCTCTGATCCTGAGTGGACTTTCACGCTCTTTAGATTACGTCTGTTGCTCTGAGCTTCTGATAATGACGTGGATAGGTTTACATCGGAGTTGGTTGAAAGCCCAGATGCTAAACAATGTAAAAGGTGTATTTTGACGCCCTGGGTGTGACACAAGGCTGGCTGTGCAGACTTTTTGGGGCTGTACATGTACACAGTAACTGAAATTGACTTGACCTTAACATCTACAGTACTGATCCACCTTCTGCCTGCCTCATTTCCTCCTCTTCCCCCTGGGACTTCAGTAGATTTGACTGCTGATTGATGGCTCGTCGTACCCCATTACGAAGCTCACGAGACACGGGGCTGAAGGTATGACGTGAGCCGTCTGTGACAGACAGAAAAATAAAGGAGCTACAGTTACAGGGGAAAAGCCAGAGGGCAGCACGTGTCTCCTGAGCTCCATAATCTGGTAAAGTCATGACCGGCCTTCAAAGACAGAGGAACTCCGACCTAAACAGACACGCATGTATGTTCAGTGTCGTTTAGTAAATCCAAGACATGTCCGTTTGAAGAGCCTTCAACTTCCTCTGATCTCGATTTCAGGTTCTCCGTTTACGCAGGTTCAGAAGTTTACCACTCTATGCTGTTAAAGAATGATTTATCGTTCGTATCTTTCCGTACCAGTCCTTATGGTTTCTGTTATATATCTGCTGCATCACTCAAACCTATTTATTTGTTCTTTTGTTTAGTGTTCGGATGACAATTTATGATCCCCCCAGTGCTGCTGTGTCATCTCTCTCCCCCCGTAGTCTGTGGCTGTCTGATTTGGAGACTTACATGTGGTCACCCTCCGCCCAGCAGAGACAGGAAGGGAGAGAATATAGGCAGAAAAAATGGAGTGTAAGAAGAGATGCAAAGGGATGTGAGAGCACTCGAGTGTTTGGAGAGAAGAGGGGAGGAAATTCTGGCTGGAAGTA
Source organism: Cephalopholis sonnerati (assembly GCA_019142605.1). Taxonomy (NCBI): domain Eukaryota; kingdom Metazoa; phylum Chordata; class Actinopteri; order Perciformes; family Serranidae; genus Cephalopholis; species Cephalopholis sonnerati. The sequence continues at coordinate 26,589,882 of JAGQAX010000012.1, forward strand.
GTGTGAGCAGATAAGAATGGGGAGTGTGGAGGTATGAAGGAAGTGAAGCTGTGGAGGACTGGTAATTAAAGAGTGGGGAGGACTGGAGAGAGATTTAGCTCAGGAGAGAATAGAGCTGAGGGGAAATGATGGACACCCAGAGTGGAACAATGCAGCGCGCTGCTGTGTGAAACAGGTCGTGATGATTTAGACGTCCTCAGGGTTTTAACATAGTTATTATGATGTGTTCGCTGACCATGGGAAAAGTGACAGAAGTTGCTGTGTGAAGAACGACTCAAGAGCCTGAGAGAGAAGTTAAACCCCTGCCTATTTATTTTTATGTCCCTGCAGTTTGTTCCTTAAGAGGTACAATTATATAGCACAGACAATGCGTGTTATACTTTAGCACTCAGTGTCCACTTTATTAGGTACACCTGTTAAATCTGTCTTAATCCCATGAACAAATCAGCTTTAAATGTTACGTTTACAAAGGTAATACTGTTCAGTTTTCATTGACACTGTCAGAGAGGTACTTTATTTATGTACAGTTTATTATTTCAGTTGTAGTTTGCAGTGGCGATGTACTTGACAACATTTTATTGAGAGGCATTTCTAATGTTTTGTCCACCCCGTGTACATACATGTGGGGAGATGCATGTTCAGTGAAAGATGAATTAGAGATGAATCAGTCCAGTGCAGCACGAGCACTAACAGTAACAAGCATATTGTTGAATTAACATCCCACATTATGAACTTTGTAAAGGTAGATTATGTGGCAGAGTTGTTGTTTCGGATCAGTAGCTCTAGAAGGAGTTCCAAGAAGTCCCTGGAAAATGGGAGAACAGTTTATCTTTGCTATTTAATTCACTATAGGAGTGAGCCCAACATGAGTAAGGGTTGTGAGAGTGACTATTCTATTCATTGGTGTCACTTCCTCTTTCTTCAACTGTAATAGACAGCTATAGAGTTCTGGTCTTAATCTAACAAGTAATATCTTTTCAAACGGGCGTCTGTGACCTAGAGTGTATCAATTAAGGGCTCCTTGACACAAAAAGGGTTGAGAACCACTGTGTTAGATTGTGTAGGTGTGCCTAATGCAATGGCCAGGAAGTGACCTTCTTGCTGATGACTCCCACTCTTGACCTGAACACAGACTAAACGGAGCAAGTCACCAGTTGATACGAACATACAGTAATTCCTCACTGGCTCCTAGGGCTGGAAATAGCCTGGTACCAAGTAGTATGAAAATATCTCCTGTCAAAAGATACCGTCATTTGATCCTTTTTGTACCCAGATCTAGAGGAAATGCGATTTAATGCAATTAAATGCAAAATAAAGCAGCTACAGTCTGTGGTGTGGTGAAGTCTACTGCGGTGTATTTAGGGAGTTGGCAGTTCAGTGTGCCAAAATGCCACCAGAATGTTTGACAGTATGACTACACTACAAGCCTGTGGTGTCTGGTGTCATTTTATGCAACTGAATGCTTCCATTTACATGCTTGGATGTCACTTGTTTACCTAAACCTATAAAGAACTTCTAGTAGTTTGTACCTTAATGTGGGAACCCAAGTTTCGTATCTGGGACCCTTTATGTGCCTGTGATGGTGTATCTGTGATTTTTTTTTTTCTTTCAGGACTAACTAAAGTTTTTCCTGCTGTACCTACATTTTTGAGTGTGTACACCAGTTGCAGTATTTGTAGCTGTTGGTGTACAGACACAGAAACACACACACACAAGTATGCACTTAAAAGCATCTTCCTGTTATCGGCTATGAAAGGAGACTGGTGTTTATCACCCCTCTGTTTCAGCCATGCAGAAAGGTAAAGACCAGTGCACATAGTGTACCACGCAAGTGCCCCTAGACAAAGATCTCTACATGCTTGTGCACACACTGTATTGTGCACATGCCCACACACACATGCACAGTTTATTTCAGGAGTAAGACACTTTTGAATTACGACATCCATCCCAGCTCCTCCCCTCTGTCACTGTATGTTTAACTTCTCGCTCTGTGTGAATTACAGCAAAATTATTACTGTGACAGAGCCATCTGTCTTCAGAAAATTAGTCAGCTTGATTAATTTCCTTTTCATGAGGACGATAATTTACAGCTGTTAGTGTGTGTGTCAAAGGTAATAATGTCATGTGCCTGAGGCTCTTTTTCGTTCGCCCACTATAACAATGGAGAATATGATGTTTCATAGCAAAGGAAACAGGTGGCAGTTTCTTTCCATATCTGAACTTGCCAAATTTTATCTATAATCTTGACGGGAAGGTGCAAATTACTGATTCAGGGCCATGATGTTTTTGTACAGTATGGGATGTGATTCCTGCCTTTCGATTTTTTATTTTTCATCGTAGGTTGTTGCAATACATCATAAATTACTATTTGCATATCGCAGAATAGTCAGCAGGTGATATCATCGCCATAGTGAGCAAGACATATTGACATTATCACATCATGACTGACTGATCTGTTCAGTCTGCTAGCTGGTTTCATCTGTAGATGTAAAAAATTCACAGCACACACTCCACAACACACTGCCCGTTTACTCATGCAGAGTTTGAGTTGTTTTGACATAACTGTTGTCTGTTTCTGCTCTATAGGCAGCAGCTGCATGGTTGAGACTGAAGACAAAACACACACCTCCTGTTTCAAAAAGCCCTCCATAGACAAAGCTCTGGCTCCCACACACACACACACAGGCTGCAGCTACGAGTGCACGCACACATCTAGCCACAAGTTCAACTGAGGCTTTATCTCTCACTATCTGCATCTGATTTCATCTGTGAGCTTGTTTGAATGGTTGTCTGACATTGTTTAGGCTCCCTGCAGTTTTATTAATTCCTCTGAGACCCTTGGCTCTGGCTTCATATAACAAGGCCCAGAGTGTTTCTGTCTAGAGACAAACAGCATCACTGTGTTTGTTGGTTCTCACAGGAACACTGTCAGCCCCCCAAACCTCAGAGGTCATCTCTCACTGACCCCCTGAACTCCCAGACCATGCAAACATGCCCAATTCCCATGGTATCTTCGCCCCCAACCCTTGTAAAAGCACTGTCTTCGTATTATTCTCTTTCCATCCCACCAACCCTCGTCTGCTTTCTGCCCCTGCTAGGCTCTCCTCTCGCCATGTCCAGTCCCTCTCAGAGATGGAAATGACACACTCAGTACTAAGATATGACTGTATTTGAGGCATCTGTTCAACCTGATCTTTCAGATGAAGCTCCTCATCCTCACACACACCACATCACACGCCCTACCCAACCCAATCACCAGAGTAAATGTTGGCATTGTTCAATTTTATGCTGTGACAATGCCGTGGTTAATGTGTGGTCAGGTTTAAGCTCAAAATACACTTTGTAATGGTTAGGAAAGGTCATGTTTCAGCTTAAAATACCTAGCGTAGTCACCACAAACACAGCTGGAAATGTCCTGACGTGTCATTAAAAAAGAAAACAGTTTTGTATCAACAAACACAGCTGGAAATGTCCCAACATAATGTTAAAAAATGCCCGATTTTTCATGCCACAAACATGTCTGGGAATGTCCTGAGGTGTCATTAAAAATACCTGTTTTTGTTGCAACAAACACAGCTAGAAATGTCATGATGTCTCATTAAAAAATAGCCAGTTTTGTCGCAGCAAACAGGACTGGAAACATCTGAAATTCTCGTTAAAAATACAGAGTTTTGATGCCACAAAAACAGCTGGAAATGTCCCAGCATCTCATGAAAAAATACCCAGTTTTGTCACAGCGAACACAACTGGAAATGTCCCAAAATGTCATTAAAATACAGGGTTTTAATGCCACAACCAAGGCTAGAAATGTCCTGTCCTCTTGTTGTATCAAACAAGGATAGAAATGTCCCGATGTCTCACTAAAAATAGCCAGTTTTGTTGCAGCAAATGCAGCTGGGAATGTCCCAAAATGTCATTAGAAATACAGGGTTTTGATGCCACAAACACAACTGGAAATGTCCCAATGTAATGTTAAAAAAGACCTGGTTTTGTTGCGACAAACTCGGCTGGTAATGTCCCAAAATGTCATAAAATGACATAGTTTTGTCGCAACAAACGCAGCTGCAAATGTCCCAACATAATATTAACAAATCCTCGATTTAACGTCTGGAAATGTCCTGACGTGTCATAAAACATACCCAGTTTTGTTGCAGCAAACCCAGCTGGGAATGTCCAAAAATGTCATTAAAAATAGAGGGTTTTAATGCCACAAACACGGCTGGAAATGTTCCAACGTCTCGTTAAAAAATACCCGGTTTTGTCACAGCAAGCAGAGCTGGAAATGTTCCCACATGTTCTTAAAAATACCTGCTTTTATTAGTTTCTCTGCTTGGACGCCTTCTCCCCTAGGTGTCACACCATCCGCCATCTCCTGCTCCAGATTAAAACATCTGCTCATATATATTTAATCTTACTTTAGAAATGTTTAGTTGATATGTATGAAATGTAAATGTAACATATCCATGGTTTGCAGAAACATACAGCTCTAACATTTTTTTCTGGTGGCTGCACTGCCCCCCACCCACACTGAACAACACCTTAATATTCATTACCCTTTTCTCCTCGTTGACATGCAGCAGCGATTCTGGTGCAGAAGCTAAAAAGAGAACACATACTTTACTGCCGAGTCTGCAGACACATCTGAAATGTATCTACTTATTAGGAGATAAAAATGAGGTATTATAAAACTGCGGTATGGTTTGGAGAACAGAAACATACTTCCGTCACAGCCAGACTCCCCCCCCCCCCCCCCCCCATCTGCCTGCATGTCTTCTCTCTTTCATCACTCTGAGTATCATAATCAAGTTGTTATATTTAGCCTGCAGATTAGGCGTCTGTCTGCAGGTTCAAACAGTCAGCAATCAAAAACCTCTTTAAGCAGCCCTTTACTTTGCCCTTAAAGCTCTTTTGGCTAATGTGAGTGGCCTTTTTTTTCATGAAAGAGATATTTGACAGCAGCGTCTGGCTTTATCTACCTTAAATTAATCTCCTCGCTGCTCTGTGTGGCATGTCTTGGAATAACATAGGTGTGTTTTGGGGTCTTAGAGGGTCTCTCAGTCACGTGTGAGAAAAAGAAGGAAAAGATACGTCAGCTTGCAAGTTTGAAACGGTGATTATAAAACAATATTTCTCACTGGGTCTGCTAATTGTGTCCCTGAAAAGCTAAAAAGTAAACATTTGTTCTTTGGGTGTCTCTGTATGTCTGTATGTAGTTGCATTGCTTTTTTGGCTTGTAGTGACACTATTTGACCACTAGATGGGTGTAGAGAGCGTGGAGCGCTGATGGAGAGGAGCTCACTGTGAAGAAAAGAGGTGTTTGTCTCCCCCTTGTGACGCAATCAGAAAATACAAGCAGATATTTAGGGATGGGGAATTAGGGTAAAAATGAGGAAAATATGTTTAATAAATAAAATATTGTTCGTCATATTTCTTGTTGCATTGTTGTGATGCTTTGGTGGCACTGATGACTCTTGTCTTATTTTCACATCTCCTCTTCTCTCTTTTTAACAGGTAAGTGGACTTTTTTTTTTGCCACACCATATATCACTAATGTCAGCCTTGCTTTTGTTAAACTCCAAACATTCATAACGTTACTGATAATTAGAAATAAATATATAATTGATTGTGGTAAATTATGCACCAAACTCAAAGCTATGTGCAGCAATTGATATTTTATTTGGTGTCCTGCATCTTTGACCTGAAGTTGATCAGCTATTTTTATTTTCTTTGAACCTCAGGGTCAGCCTGGGCCTCTCGGTCCTCAGGGCCCCCAGGGACCTTCAGGGAAGCCAGGTGATACGGGCATCCAGGGACCAAAGGGGCAGAAAGGTGACCGCGGCCAAAGTGGTTTTATAGGTCCGAAAGGAAATGTGGTAAAGTATCCTTTTCTTTTTAACATATGTGTCAAACATCACAACACTCTTGTTTGTCCTCTTGTTTGATTGATGATTTTGTCACTTTGCAGGGAATGACTGGCGTTCCTGGGTTTTCTGGAAATGATGGCATTCCTGTAAGTCTAACGAGTTGAAATCATTATTTTATTTGACTTGAACTTGTCATTTATTTTTCAGAAGAGGTTACTTTGTGGTATACTGGAGATAAGAAGTAAAATGTTTCACATGTTTGGAGAAAAATAGTCTGTCGACATATAGTATAAACAAAAACAATGACCTTATTGCCTCATAAAGAATAGCTACAGTGTGGAACCTTATGTGAAGTATGATCTAAACAAAAGACAAAGATCCCTGTGTGCACAGCTGCCCTCAGGAACCTCACCATTAGCCGTAGAGACGGGAAGGCTGACCTCATACCAATCCCTCATTACATTGCCCTAAAATTTTTTTTTCACCTGAGCCCTGATGTCCGAACCACTTTTCAGCACAAAGGGCCGCCCATGCTCACTGTATTGATTCTGCCTGTGATGTATTCTGACTGCTCTGTTGTGAATTGACGCTCTTCTGCAGGGCCACCCAGGACAAGCTGGGCCCAGGGGCAAGCCAGGTGCTGACGGCTGCAACGGGACACAGGGAGAATCAGGGTTACCGGGGCAAGCTGGCGTGAACGGAGCTCCCGGTTTTCCTGTAAGTGCAACTCCAAATCTGCCTGGATAATGATTTGTTGAAGAGCTCGATTTCCTGCTTGTGACTGTCTTTTTGTTTTCATTCCTCAGGGACAACCAGGCTGGAAGGGACAGAAGGGAGACTCTCTGGAGCTCAGCGTGTACATGGAGCGCTTCAGGGTGAGGAAGAGGAGTTCACAGCACACCTGGCTTTTGTTCTGAAGAAGTCTTAGCTTCATAAAACTGCTTTAATGACTTGATATTACTGTAACAAAGTCTTATAGATCTCATGGATTTCTCGCCATCTCTCCACAGGGAGATCCAGGCACGCCGGGGGTCAACGGAATATTTGTAAGACACCTTATTTGTGCTGAACCTAAAACATGAACAGATGATTGTTACGTATTGTCAATATCAACATTTCTTTCTCATCTGTCGCCTTTTATCTGATTTTGTCAGGGGCCTCAAGGAAGTCCAGGATGGCAGGGTAACAGAGGCATCCCAGGACCGAGGGTAAGGGTGTCCATGTGTGTGTGTGTCTGTGCATGTGCAATTTTAATTTTAGTTTGTGAAGCTTCAACTATTATGACACAAAGGGCTTATTAGCACCCTGTTTGTGTCTCCTTTTAGGGTCCCCCAGGGCCTCCAGGTCCCCGTGGACCAAAGGTAAGGCAACACTAATATATATTTAATGTAATATTATAGAAATGTGATGTATGACTGTGTGAGTACTACATGGAAGTAGGAATTTATGATTGCAGCTTTAAGTATTTGTTTTTCTGGGCAGGGCACTATGACCAAAGTGCTTAAGGGACACAAAGGAGACCAGGTGAGTGACCATGTTTGTCAAATGCATTGCTCGTATCTATTAATTAAGTCTACTTGCACTGCAGTAAAATAAATGTTATGATTGTAGGCATTTTGAGATTAAGACGTGGGATATGCCGGTATTTTTAGGGGTTTGGAGCATTTGTAGACGGCCCATTTTGAGCCCCCTTTTTACTGCAGTTTGCGACACACAGTCTCTTGCCTGTTTACTGTCAGCTCGAAGTGTTGTCATGCGTTGTACAAAAACTTTGTAACACTGTGAGGTAGAGATGCATGCCTAAAACAATAGCCCACATTTTTATTCAGAGGGAGAAACACACCTACTTTTCAGCATTAAACATAAGTTGGATTTCGATTATAGAACATTTATTTGTTATTATTTTGAAACTATAGAACTTTTTTTTACTTAACCAAAGAATCTGAGTACTGGATGATTATGTGTTTTTCTCTGAGCTGGCTGACTTTTGTTGCACTTCCTACTTTTACCACAGGGGGACATCGGACCACAAGGGCCACCAGGAAACTCTACTCATCAGCAAATTCTGCCCCCCATTGGACCCACGGTGTGTGCATGTTCAACATGTTCATATTCTTTCATTAACCTGCTGTAATGTTTACAGATGGCTGTAAAATATGACATACAACTAACAGTGTTACTGACACACACTGATGACATCCTCCTCTTGTGTTATCGTAGGGACCTCGTGGAGAGAAAGGTCTGAAAGGAGAGAGAGGAGATCCGGTATGTGCTTACACGTGAACGATCATACACATGTTATGTATACATACATAGATACATAATAACATCAACACCTCAGCATGTCAGTTCCTCCCCTCATATTTTCTTACGTTCGGTTTATTTCAGGCTGACAACAAAGGAGAAACTGGTGTGATGGGATTCCCTGGAAACCGGGTGAGCACAGAAACACTCCTGCACATATCAGCCAGAGACTGTCCTCTGTCTGTGTGTGAAGCTCATGTCATGTGCTGTTTATGCTGTTACAGGGTGAACCTGGTGCAGATGGACGTGCTGGACCGAGGGTATGTTTGTGTGAGGAAATGAGAGATGCATCATTATTGTATTAGCAATTAAATTTGATTTACTAACTTGACAATGACGACCTTTTTCAGGGGGATTTCGGTGACCTAGGACCAAAAGGCAGAGATGGTCCTAAGGTGAGAATGCACTTGATCGTGATCCCTGATTATACAGTTTCATAACCCACAGGCTATTGGTCTGACGATAAAAAGCCTCTTCGTACCCCTTTTTTTTCCACAAACCTAGCTCTGTAATCAAGGATGCGTCATCAATGAGGGTGTTGCACAATTCACAACAGAAGTAATCAGTAGTTTTTGTTGTGTTACGACAGATCTAAATGAACATGATTGGTCAATACTCCTCAGACTACAAACTGAAACCTGAACACTTCTGATACCAAAGTCTTGTCCCCTTGGTTACATATTCTGCCTACATATGCAGATATCTGTTTAAAGAGATTGCTGATCGTATGGGTTTGCACCCAGACACTGAAACAAAACCTGAATGGACTGCACAACACACACAACTTCACTCCTAAAAATGAATCCACAATCTGATTTTAAAAATATTATTTGACCCTTGTGAGTGTTACTTCAGCCACAAGGTGCTGTAAGAGATGACAGAGGACATGACGAGGAAACAACATCAGAAATTAAAAGGAAAACAAGTGATAAGACAGACTCAGGATATGTGTCACAGTCATTGTCATCCCATGTGTACATAAACCACATATGATCTCATTCATTGTAATGATGAGTGAATCTGCAGCCACTAAGGTCTGACATTAGGTTTGTGTTTCAGGGGGTCAGAGGTGAGCCAGGAGAACTGATTTCATCAGGATCCTTATGGCCTTGGTCTCCATCAGGTAAGATGATTAGTACACAAGAGTTTGAAGATGACACCCACTGACTGACATGCAAACATGTCATTTTTGCTGACATGAAGTGAAACTCTGTGAGGAAATTAGTGACATTACTGAACTTTAACAGACTGCACAGTCTCACTAGAGCAAAAGGTCAGATGGTCGAGATAAAGTTTTACTTTACATGCAGGAGTCATTCACTGTCACATATGAAAACAAATGTGACAGTGAACATTAGCGACAAATGTAGGAAGGGAATCTTTCAATTGTTACTCAAAGAAGTAGAACAGAATATGTGTTCAAAAAGTATTAAACTAACAGAATTACCAGTATTATTAGTACAGTAGATTTAAAGGAAGATATACAATCTGTTATAGATCTACATAAGAATGGATTGAAGCAGGTACAGGCAGTGTCAGTGAAGTTATGATTTTAAGATGCTAATTATTGTTTCTTTTAATTATGCTTTGACTCTGCTAAGGTGGTCCTTCCGGTCCTCCTGGTGAGCAGGGTCCGCAGGGAGAGAGGGGCCCGGTTGGAGACCAAGGCTTCCCAGGACCCCCAGGACGATCCGCCTCTGACTCACAGCAACAAGGTCTGTAAACTGAAGCTTTGCAAAGAGATACATCCACATACAACATATAAGTGCAGTGTTCACACAGTCATGGGAAACCTGGAAAAGTCACACAATTACGCAAGTCTAGATTTTCAGGCCAATTTGTTTTGATTGTGAATTAGAAAATGGTTGGCGTGCCCCACAGAGCCCTGGCCTATGGCTGTAAGCTGAGTATCACTGCTTTAGACTATTGCTTCTGATAAGGAAAAGATTTTCATAGGGAAAAACTCCAAAATTAAACAGTGTTCTCCAAGATAAGTTTGATAAACTGAGCAGTCAAGAATTTAAATACATTTTTCTCTTGATTTTGTGTCTGTCAGTGTGGGATTTCTTCGGGCCATTTGGTTTTAAGGGGGAGCCAGGAGAGAAGGGCCAACCAGGAGAACCAGGACGCCCTGCGGACAGTCCAGGACCCCCTGGCACCAACGGGCGCCCAGGGCTCATGGGGCCTCCAGGACCTAAAGGAACATGTAAGTGAGGATGAGCACTGACGATCCTCTTTGTTTTCTTGTTTATCAGTTTGTGCCAGTACCTTCACTGTGTTTCCATATGTTTTTATTTCATTGTCTCCAGGGGCTGAGTTCTTCAAGGGGGCACCCGGCGGGAGAGGAAGGCCCGGCAATGCAGGCTTTAAAGGAATGAAAGGTGCTGTAGTCATACTGTTCATGCTAAAGATGGATTATTGGTTAACATGGAAAATTACAAAAAGCTTCTGAAGTGTTTGCTCTGTCATTTAATGCCTTTAATAAAACAGTTAAATTCTGAATAAACTCACACTATGTTGCTGACCTGTGGGTACAATGGTGTGTACTTTTAGGTGACCATGGTTTGTGTGAATGCACCATTGTACACTCTTTACCGGGGGGACCTGGCCTTGCTGGTGAGCAAGGTGATGCTGGGATGACCGGTGAGTTTGGTCAGGAGGGTGATGTAGGAGACCCAGGTCGCCACGGAGTCGACGGATTCCCTGTAAGAATAACTAAGTTATCTTCATTCATTCTTTTGTTCACTGTCAGCCATACTTGCCAACCTTGAGACCTCATAAAGAGGGAGGATTTTAAAACCAAAGATCAATGGGGGTGGGGATATCGGAGACTTTGTTTTCTGCATGAGTGAAAATAACAAAATGATAAGTAAACTGCACAGCATTTTTATTTGAGATACTTTTAATTTTGCTTTTAATTATCAGGAAAGAATACATAATAATTAGTCTCTCTGCCATGAACTAATGTTCGTCAGTTTTCATTCGTCATCGCACTGACCCCTGTGCATGACAGAAAAATCAACTTCACAAAATGCCCCTTTCCTTTAAAACTTAACATAAGAAACAGGAATTCTTTCTAGGGCATCTGAAATTTGCTTTTCTTTCTCTTAATACTCACTGAGGAGGATGAAGCGCAAGCTGCTCTGTTCTACGTCACATGCTTGCCAGGAAATAACGTGGTGTAGCTGTGTTTTTCTCCGAGTAGAGACAGTAGACTTCAGAGTCATAGGGCTTCAGTTATACTCTCCGTGCAGTACCAGAAACAGGTTAAGGAAAAGAAAAAAAGGTGCAAGGTGTGAAAATCTGTCAGAAATCCTGGGAGGTAACCATGAGAGGGCAATGAAAAACAGGAGTTTCTCGAGAAGATAGGGAGGGTTGGCAAGTGTATTTTTACCTCTTCTCTGTTTTCTCACACTTTTCTTTATCGTCTTGCAGGGACTTCCTGGCCTCATTGGTGTGCCGGGCCCAAAAGGTCGAAAAGGGGAAGCGAGATCGGCCTCACAGAAAGGTACAGTGTGCCTGTTGTTTCATCTCATTCAGATCAGCACCAGGGACCTGATTACACATTATGCTGCACAGCAAAATAAAAAAGACAACTGCTCGATTTGAAGCAATCTCAGTCGCCTAATGGAGTCCCTGACTGATGATTCGAATCTCTCTGACTTTTAAAGGGCAGCCTTAGATATTTAGACATCGAAAGTTTGTGTAATGAGGCCCCAGGGTTACAGAAAACAGACAACGACCCCTCTGCTTGTGTGTATGATCACTGTAGGATATCCTGGAGACCTAGGGGATCCTGGACGAGATGGCGGGCCAGGTGCGCCGGGAGCTCCAGGACGAAATGGTTTGCCCGGTCTTACTGGGAGCCGAGGTCTTCCAGTAAGTCCAGTTTCATACTGTAAACACTGTTGACTTAGGTTTCATCTAAAGTAATGTTTCGTTTTCATTTCCTCTCATGACCAAAATGTGTCCATCAGTATAATGACTGCGCTGTTTGATGTCAACAGGGAGATGGTCCCAGAGGAGAACCCGGAGACAAAGGTGTCCCAGGTCAGCGTGGTCGTCCCGGTGAACCCGGGCTACGTGGAATCGATGGTGAAGTCCTTGGGGGCGTCAAAGGCCAGCGTGGTTTACCTGGTGACGACGGCCACGCAGGGTATGATGGAGTTCCAGGAACGCCTGGCAGCCCAGGTGAGAGATAGCTGTCTCAATATGATGCTGCATATTTCTTTTTCAATGCTTTTAACTTTACAGAGATGTGACCTGTTTGCTCTCTACTAAGTATTTCATTTTACCTCGCCTGTCTTAAAATGCAAAAGCGGTGAAATGGGAATGAACATTAATGGCTTGTGATTAAAAACAAAAAAGACGGAGGAAGCATGATAAGTATATTTTTGTCATTTTATTTACTTTTCTTTCTTTGCCTCTTGTTGTGACCTTGATGCGGGGACTGCATCCCTCAAACCAGCTGCAGCAAAGCTTGTTTGAGATAATGCTTGTGCTTTTGAATAACTCTTGTTCCGAATGCCTCTCTCTCTTTCGTTCTCTCTCATTTGCAACTGAAAGGCGGCTGTAGTCCGACAGGAGATGGAGGACAGGTGGATGTATCAGGTAGCTGGTATCGCAACGTTTTGACCTTATTGCTCCCTCTGTAACAACTCTGTTTTGCTTTGGCCTCTGGATTATTTGACTTGTGTGCATGACGGTTTTTAATTGGTTTACAATTTGAAATTTTGGGTACTGAGATACCAGCTAATGTAATGATCATGTCATGTTGTCAAAAACAATCCACGCTGGGCAAGAGATAAAAATCACTTGCATCCCAATAGTCATTTCCCCTTAAACAGTTTAAACTTTCACATACAACCATGATGTTGCCCTAAAGACTGTTCATATCCTCTCAGCTCCTTGTGATACTGTACCAGGACCTCCTGGGCTGCCTGGACCGCCAGGACCCCGTGGATTGTCAGGTGTCCCAGGTAACACAACACAAAACTACTGCTGAATGTTGCCTGCAGGGTGCCTGCTTTGGATCCTCTTTGATGCCTTGTTTATATTCTTTGAATCAACAGGTCCTGCAGGCACAAAAGGACCACAGGGTTCATTAGGACTGCTCGGAGAGAAAGGAGAAATAGGAGATCAAGGCATAGGCGGACGTCCTGGACCACCAGGTAAAGAGTGAGAAGACAACACTTATTGGGCAGTCCATGCTGGCGACAGCTATGGCAGGAGGCAATATGTTTTTGGGTTGTCTGTCCCATTCTCGTGAACGTGAATTCTTAAGAATGCCTTGAGGGAATTTCTTTAAATTTGGCACAAACTGTTCACTTGGACTAAACAATGAACTGACTAGAATTTGGTGATCAAAGGTCAAATGTCAGAGTGACTGTGACCTCACAAAACATGTTTTTGGCCATAGCTTCAGAATTTATCTGCTAATTATTACAAAAATTTCACACAAATGACCAATAGAATAAACATTTTATATCCAAAAGGTCAGAGGTCAGCTTCACTGTGACATCATAATATTCTGCAAAAGCACTTTTCTGGTCATTAGTCAAGGTCATAGCCCAGGAACAGAGGGGGAAACATTTGGTCAGATACTGAACTGGTGACACTAATTTTGAGTGTCCATCTTGAAACTCCTCTGACTGTGTAAAAGTTCTCCGAAATTAGTTTTTGTTTTATTTATTTATTAATTTTATTTATCAGAAAAACCTCTTGAGGTTAAAAATATCTTTTCAAGAGTGTCCTGGCCAAGACAGGCAGCAATATAAGTTACAGACAACAACAATACAAAAATACAGAATAGAAATGTACAGCTCTAAATCAAGCAATGTAAAATACAAAATAAGATTACTACAAAGAAAAGCCAAACAGTACCTTAATGTATATTAGAAGTGAACCATAAAAACACACTTTCTGTTCCCTTGTCAAGACGTCAGTGGGTTTTTCTGAATGGATCATTGGTTAGAAGCCTGAAATAAGGTCTGTGGTTAACACCAACTTAGGATACTGTCACTTTTTGTGCTATGACATAAAATACATCAAAAAGTACCCCACTTGTAAATTTTGAAGCTGATATGTGTCTTTAAAAAAAGGCGGTTGCTAGCAAGTGCCTAATGAGACTACGGAGTATCATCACGCCAAACACTTAAATTGTTAACATTAATGTTACCAAACGTGGGGGCAACATTAAATCATGTGACCATGGTGTAGTTCGTTTATAGCCCGACGTTAGCTCTTTACCTCTGGCGATTGCATTTAGGCTTCAAAGTCATAAAAGTGGTGTTCATTTGTGAAAATTATCTTGCTGAACAAAGATGTAAGCATCATAAACTCTTGTTTGTGTCAGAGCTTATTTTCTGCAATAATCCAAAATCTCTTTGACGAGGGAACCATAGTGATGCTCACTTCTGCATTCGGCCTCAGAAAAACGTCATCTCTAGCTCTTCCATGCCAGGTTGAAGCATCCATGTCTTAGGCTATATCCACACGAAGACTCGTCTTTTTGAAACCGCCAAATAAAATGATCAGATTGCAAAAGTGTTCTGTAAACATGGCGCCGACTTCAAGAATGCAGGTATCGAAATGAAGCCGGTTCAACGAGCCACTGAAACCGCATAAAAAGGCTGCAGTATATATGCCAGCCAGGAGATGGCGCACCACTAAAAAACAGAGCATACAGCTCTGAACTGGAGAAGAAGACACAGAGCATGTGCAAAGAGGTTAGAGAGGTGGGGATATGACATCATTGCCAGCCAAAAGTCGCGCATTGGCTGTACACACAAACACACAAAGGCAGCATCTTCAGATTTGTACACTCTGGAACCCCGCTTCAAAAAGATGCAGTTTCGACCTCCAAAAACGCCAGTTTTGTATGGATGAAAGGCTGAACCGGTTAAAAACTTTGGCGAATTCACCCTGACACGGCTTCATCTGGATGGACTCTTAGAATTGGAAGCTTCTTTGCAGCAACATCCATAATTGAAGCTTTATCAAGTGTCATGGCTACATATGAGTCTGGACAGATGCAGATGTAAACTGAAACTTGACTGGTTCATGAAGGCATTCAACCAGGAGGCACTGATTCTAGTCTTATATTAACATATATGGTTCCTCCAATATAGGTTTTTCCGGCCCCCGTGGAGACTTGGGATTTCCTGGCACTAAAGGTTCAGTAGGAGCCCCTGGTGTGCCCGGTGTGCCCGGCCGGTATGGGCCACAAGGTCAGAAAGGATTTCATGGAGAGATCTTGGGAGCATCACCAGGACCACCTGGTGACATAGGACTGCCTGGGCTTCAAGGGAATAAAGGCCAGACTGGAAATCCAGGAGACCAAGGCTATCCAGGTTAGCCTTATACTCACCTTGACACAAAATTACCATATTATTTAACCTACCTGTCCCTTCATCTTTCTTTGCCTTGTTGCTTTACTTTCAGCACTTGTGGCATCACTTGAAAGACTAAGCTATTATCTAATATTCTTATTCTTCTGTTCCTACAGGAATGCCCGGGATGCCTGGTATGATCGGCTCCAAGGGTGAGAGTGGCCCTTTTGGCCTGCGGGGGGAGGAAGGAAGGCCTGGGCCAGCGGGCAAGTACGGCTTCCCTGGTGACCCTGGGCAAGCAGGACCACCTGGGCCGCGTGGTGGTATTGGACAGCCAGGTTAGACAAACAGACACACTGATACACTCTCGCTCAGTAATGTTCTAAGTCATGTGTAACGTCTCTGTTCCTTCTACCATCCTGCTCACCAGGTTTCACTGGAGAGAGGGGAACTGAGGGAGACCCAGGTCCTCCAGGTCCAATAGGATTAAAAGGTGTCCCCGGGCCATTTGGTAGTGTTGGTGCCACTGGAGATTATGGCCCATCAGGTGAACCAGGACAGCCAGGTGTAGATGGACGCCCAGGACTTGCTGGAATGAAAGGTCTGTTCCTTGAATATTTACTTAGATAATTTAAATAAGTAAACTTAAACATCAAATAATATCAAAACTATGTGATTAATCCACAATTCAAGCAGTTTTAGTCAGATAATTTTGTTTTTTCTGTGACGTCTGATGATCCCCTTCCTTCCCAGGATACAAAGGGTCTACAGGCATGTCAGGTTTTGAGGGCATCAGGGGTAATGAAGGAGTGAAGGGCTTCAGCGGGTTAGGTGGAGAAATTGGACTGCCAGGCCAGACTGGCCCAAAGGGAGTGGTTGGTTCAAGTGGAGAGAAAGGTGAGACTGCTCTGTTCTAAAAAGATGTTTGGGATCTCAGCGGTGTTGTGTTATGTTGAGACCACCACATAAACTCTTTCACTTACCATCTCTGTCTGCCAGGTGATCGTGGTTTGAGAGGACCACCAGGAGAGAAGCCTCACATCCCTCGCCAGGTGATTGCTGACATGAAGGGCGCCAAGGGAGACCATGGAACATACGGAAATCAAGGTTTCACCGGACCAAGAGGTGTGTAGCTACAATCTGATATCAGTCGCTCTTTCCTTGTCTTCTCCCCCTTTTACACCTCACTTCCTCACATTCTCACATCCTGCTCTGTTCCACAGGTACTAAGGGTATGCCTGGTGTGCCAGGCTTGGAGGGAAGACATGGCCTTCCTGGAGACCCCAGCTCTGTGAAAGGTTTCCATGGAGATCCGGGTGCAGAGGGGCTTCAGGGGGTGAAAGGAATGCCAGGCTACACTGGAAATCGAGGAATTACTGGTTTTGAGGGAATGCCAGGCGGCAGGGTGAGCAGAGCCTTACTGAGAAAAATCACATGACTCAGTCCAAGCTAATTATTATAAATCATAGAGCCACTCCATCAGTTTCACAGATGATGCTCAGTTACTTGTCAAGTTCGGTACTACTCAGCTTGTAAAAACAGTTGCATAATGTCTTCTGCTCTGGAGGGAGCTTTCTGAAGTTAGTAAGTATCTTGGCTGGCCTTAAGACTTAAAGCGGCCATGATCAACAACAACATCACTTGTATATGAAAGGGGTTGCTCATGGTGGTGAACCCACAGAGAATTATCACCTAACTGCAGTTTCCCTCAGCTTTGCAGGATTTAGTGTTGGGCTCCAAACTCGGTACTAGCTCTGCAGACCGTCTGGCATCTAGTCTATTTTTTTTTCTGTTTATTTTAGAGATAGCCTAGTATGACTGCTATTTGAGATTATGTTTTTTAAATTACATAGACAGAGACCTAGCTGTGTGATTAGAAAAGAGCAGAAGAGCAGAAGTGCTTGTTGTAGGTTGTTCAAAAATGACATTTTTGTCAGTCCAGAAAAAGTAAAGAACCATAAAAGGTACCGCTGGGTGCTGGTAATTAATTCCAGGTACCAGTATAAGTTTTAAAGTAAACGGTACCTAACCCATTTAAGGTTGTTGTTTCAGGTTTTACGGCCCATAGTGTTATTATTTTTATTGTTATAATATATATTTTTTAAAATTGACATAATGGACATGAAATAGACAAAGAACATTTCACTCTAAAAGGACATTTAAAAACAGTTTAAAACATGTCTTAACTGATACATAAAATCATAAAGTTGTAAAACTATAAATCATAAAATCAAGTAAGATTTAAAAAGAGTTGCAGCAGCGTGAAGTGTATAAAGAAAGAGATTCAGACCTGTATCAGAAAAGTCAGAGCTCGTTACAAGCTAAAGTGAACAGACAGGTTTTTAACTTTCTTTGAAGAATATTTAGCGAGCTGCCTTCCCTGATATCTGTAGGTAGTGTGTTCCATAGCTCTGGGGCATAATTGACAAAGGCTGTATCCCTGATCAGATGATCACAGTGTCCTTAGAGGCAAATAGTTAACAAGGGAGTTAGCAATGAGATTAGTAAATAGCTGTTGAACACAGTGGAGTGTTGAGCAGCTAGGGCTGGATGTTTCCCTCAGGTGTTAGAAGAGACTAAAACAGAGCTAAAAAAGGGAATATTGGACACATTCACTGGACACACGAAGAATATTTTTGCTCTGTATCTGCTGGATGTGTAAACAGGCAATTTTCTGCTAATGAAACAGAAACAAATCTAAGGTACAACAATTTCTGAATGAAAAAGATGCAGAGAAGTTGATTCATGCCTTCATTTCAAACTGATTAGACTACTGTAATGCACTTTTTACTGGCCTCTCAAAAAAAACACTGAGAGACTTCAGCCCATTCAAAACTCTGCAGCTCGGCTATTAACCTGAACCAAGAGGAGACAGCACATCAGGACAGTCTGAGCTGCTCTGCACTGGCTTCCTGTTATATTTAGAATTGATTTTATGGTCTTACAAAGCCCTACATGGGCTAGGACCAAGCTACCTTGCTAACTTCCTTGTCAATTATTTGCCTCCAAGAACACTGCGATCATCTGCTGCTGATATATTGGGGGTTCCCAGCAACAGCTGGAAGAAAATCAGGGATGCAGCCTTTGTCAATTATGCGCCAAAGCTATGGAGCATACTACCTACAGATATCAGGGTGGCTAGCTCGCTGAATATTTTTTAAAAGAAAGCTAAAAACTTCTGTTTACTTGATTTTGTGATTTGTGGTTTTACAGTTTTATGATTTTATGACTTTTTATGATTTAATTAGTCGATCCTTGTCTCAAACTGTTTTTCACTGCCATCGTTTTTGCAATGTTAATCATGTTAGTTTGTAGTCACAGATACATTTTCACTACATTTCTCTATTGCAGCATCCTGTGCAAACATCACATCTTCTAATGTCGAAAGGTCATTTGTCACTTTTCAGGGAATTAAAGGCAGTCCTGGTGCCTATGGTGCAACAGGAGACCAAGGAAGGAGGGGCACCAAAGGTACAGCCTCAAATTTGAACTCCAGACAGATGAAGATATACAGTAGATGCTAATTACAAAGTAAGTTAATTAGAGTATTTTAGGTGATAGTACATTTTGATTTCAGGTGAGGCAGGCCAACGCATAGACCTTCCAGGAGCCACCGGATTGAGAGGAGAAGAGGGTTTACCAGGAGAACCAGGTGCTCATACAGCTTTACTTCACCTTCTGTTGATCAGCACCGCTTAACAATCAGAGGCTCGTTCTTGGTTGACATGAGATGTTTAATATCTCCTTCCTTTACAGGCCTGACAGGATTCATTGGACAAACAGGAGACAGGGGTACACCTGGTTTTGATGGAATCGGAGGGAGAAAGGGAGAGTTTGGTGCTCCAGGAATATCAGGATACCCAGGTAAAAAACTCCTGTTGATGTCTTTGTTAAAGTATGTCATGTTATTTTGAAAGTGATACGGTATATTGCAGCAGAATTACATGTTGTGAACGATACTTTTTTTTTTCCTGCAGGCCCTAATGGGCAGAAGGGGGCTCCTGGTACCCAAGGTCAAAAAGGCTTTCCTGGGTTTGCTGGAAAAGACGGACATCCAGGTTTGCCTGGCTTCACAGGAAACAAAGGTAAATAATCAGACCAGCGTTCCTCTCTTTGTTTCTCTTTAAACTTCATACTTGTTGTCCACCATGATCCTCCATCTGATCTGATGCAAATGTGTGCAGGTTTCCCTGGCCTGAAGGGTCTTTATGGATTACATGGACTGAAAGGACAAAAGGGCAACACAGGAACACCAGGTATTCAACTTGATTCATAAAAACAGTCTTTCTGTGCACCATCTTAAGGCAACTCTTGTGATTCGGCCCTGTTCCATTCTTAGCACATGGCCTAGCCATCTGTGATTTCTTTGGTGTTGCTCCGGCTGTCTGTTTTCTTGTACAGTTGAAGGTTTGGATATTTTGTTTGGCCAGAAGATCTGGCATATACGTCTGAGGCATCCATTGTGAAATACTTCCACTCTTATCTTGTCCGTTCATAAAACGTAACCGAATTTACAGTTATGTAGGATATTACAACAGACATTCCTGTAATCTTTCTTAACAATGTCTGCTGTGACAGCAGATCCTGTATTTACTCATGTTGATGATGAGACGATGCTTTACCGTCCAAGGACGCGCCCTATTTCTGTTTTATTCCCCTGATAATGCTACGTTGTGATTATGTGATTGAGCCATTGATCAATACTGTATTGACTCATGTCCGTGATGACCCAATGATGTCTTACTGTCCAGGAAACTTTCTCTTATTGAGAAAATAGTTTTTTTCACTTTTTTCTTACCATCTGCACAAGACAAGATTCTCTTTTGTTCTTGTCTCAATCAGTCTTCTTGGAGAGAACATCATAAGCACATGTCTCAAGATGTTTAACTATTAATTAACACAGTAGATTACTTGTATATTTTTGTGTACATATCCCCTCCAGACATGTTTAACATGTTTTTGATCTACTTTGAAGAATAATTTTTATCTGATCTTCACAAAAAAATTCAATTATCTCATTAAAATCTTCAAGATGACATTTACTTCTTCTCCTTGTTGAACTGCTGGACAACAGGTGTTTCCGTCTTCACTGTAAAGTCCGTTCACAATGTATGTTTTTTGCCAGAGGCTACAAATTTCCACATAAGAGGATGGCGACACGCATTGTCACAGCGAGCTGGAGCTATCTATCTATAACACTTTTGCAAACTGAATGTTGGACCAGGATAGACTTCCAAACTATTTGTGATACTACAAATCATGCTTGTAGGCCCAACCTGAAAATGGCTTTTTCAGTGAGCATGTATGAATGTCAAAACATCCTTCTAGCATCAAACTCTGCACACACTTCATTTTGTAAAGTGAAGTTCACACATTCAACCATAGGAAAAGTAGGAAGTACGAAAATACATTTTTAGTGGAGGGGAACTTTGACAAATAATATCTAAATATGTTTCTTAACTGTAATTGTTGGTTGATTTGAAGCCATGCTTTTAGCAGTGAGTAAACAGTTTTGTGAAACTGGTGAAGTCACTTACAGCATATTTTCCTCACTATATCCCATGTTTGTGGAGTAGAAACCATGTCTCAGCTTCTCTGTTATGCAAAGACCTCAGGAATAAGGCTCGTGTTTCCTGTTCATTTTTTAATCAGGTCTGGATGTCACTGGAGCAGTCGGAGAGCAGGGACCCAAAGGACAGAGGGGAGAGGACGGTGACCCCAACAACCAGCCAGGTTTTCCTGGCACGGCCGGTTTGAAAGGCTTCCAGGGAGCCGAAGGTTAGAAATGACTCTTTTGCATTAACCAGTCATCCTGCCGAGCTCTCAGTAAAAGAACCAGTGATGCACAGCAACACATAGCGTGTTTTATATTTGGGTTCAACCATTTTAAAACTTGAAACAATCCAATTTTTTTTAATGCTCAGGTGACCACGGTCGACCTGGACCGCCTGGATTCCGCGGCCCCGTAGGACCAAGTGCAACCCCCGACAAACCAGGACTAATAGGGGATCACGGCTTTACAGGGCTTAAAGGGAATCACGGTGAGAAAATCAGCAGTATGTGTAGTATATGTAATAAACTATTGTAAACTTCCCTTCATCTTACCAGCACCCAGACATCCCTCCTCATCTGTCAGCTCAAATCCGTCATCCAGCGGATTTTTGCTGACTCAAGGGCTCTTGTGCAAACTACAGATTGTACTTCCACATTTTGCCCACCACTACGGATACAAAGAGTACAGGAGCAGATCTCAATCTCAGACCAAACTGTGATCAAACTGTAAAACTATACAGTGCTGATGAAATATAAACCAAGATTCTGTTACTGTATTGCTTATTTCTCACATGAAATGTCTTCAGAAACATATTTTAAATGGCTCAAGTTCAAGTGAAGCCATGAGTCATAGTGATAGTTGTTATTGTGAAAGTGGGAGCAGTAGCTGTAGTAGGATTAACATAAGCAGTAGTAGCTCTATATTAACACGACTGACAGTAGCTGTAAAAGTAACAGGGAAAAGTACCAGTTTCAACTTTCAGAGAGACAGTAGTTAAAATACTTTTGATTATTAAGATTCTGCATCATTTACTGAGTGCATCGATGCTTAAATTAATTGCTAAAGTGATTAAAGAACTGAACTGAACTGCAACTCCACACTGGTTTTGATGCTTGGGAGTTTTTTTTTTACTCACCAAACTATATTCACTAACCCGAAATAATTTGTTTCTCAGGTTTCCCTGGACCCAGAGGATTTCCTGGTGTGGATGCCCCCCCTGGAGAAAAGGGTGTACCAGGATTTCATGGGTTTCCTGGAGTCCCTGGAAGGAAGGGATTCAAAGGGGATCAAGGTCCATTTGGATACAGGGGGCCAAACGGCGTTTCTGGGAAGAAAGGTAAGCGTGACGTTTTGAATTGAGATGAAGAGAAGCCTTCAGCAGTAGCTTGTGTTGAGTAGCAGATTTTTACGTGACCAAAGGATTGATTTACACACATTTTATACACGCTGTTTGACTACTGAACTTACCACGTGGTTTGTTACCAGCCCCTCACCCCACCCACTGCGTCTGCACCTCCTTGTTGTTTCTGTCAGACTTAAACACAAAAACATGGAAAACAGGATCCAGGAGGCAAAATACAGAAGCTTCCCTTGAACGCACCTGTCTCTAACTTGATAATATGAACACCTGTGACAGGTGTGTTTACAATCTTTATACGCTTTTTTTTATTACAGGAGTGAAAGGAGAGCAAGGAGTGATGGGAGTTCCTGGTGTTATTGGTCTGAAGGGAGAAAGAGGGCTAACTGGTCCAAAAGGAAGCACTGGACCTCCAGGTAAATTAAACGCTTTCAGGAAATATGCCAACTGCTCTTGAGTTACCAGATACGTGCTTCTGTGTTTTTTGTCATGACATGATCCTTCTGTGCTGCAGGTTTCCGTGGGATCCAAGGAAACCAGGGTCCTCCTCCAATTCCCATCAGCGTTCCAGGAGAGAGAGGCCCTCCAGGACCGCAGGGTATCCAAGGACCAAAGGGGGTCACAGGGGAACCAGGGCCACAGGGCCCCCCTGGGGATCCAGGTTAGTTATGCTAAGGAAACACTGCTTGTTAAGCATGTCTAAGTGAAATGTCCAGGTCAGCAACATGCATGTATCGTCTCTGTGTACAGGTTTCATGGGACCCTTTGGGCAGAAGGGCATGCCTGGGATTAGTGGTAGATCAGGAACGCCTGGATTTCGTGGAGAGTCTGGACAAATGGGCCACCCCGGTCTGCAAGGCATGGAAGGTACGTCTGATGCCGTGGGGCAGGTTAGGATTAGGGTTAATAACTCTGGATTAAAGGATTTAAAGTAGGTGGAGACTCTTAAGCAGGGAACCAGTTACCCAGAGGGTTTTCATTGTTATTTTTTGTGAAAGTTGGTTTAGTGAATGAATGAAGAGATATTAGCACTGAGCTGAGGACTAGAAAGTTCCTTAAGGTCTGTTTACATTAGTATGTAATTATCTTAACAGAGATTGTTGCCAGAGGTATGAAAGCAGGCAACACGTATAAAGGCTAGTTTCAGATAAATTTATATGAATAAAGTTTACAGTGATACATTCTAATGTCTCTCACAACACTGCATGTATCATGTGTCTACAGTGCGTGTAGCGTGAGTGCATTAGGATAATTGGTAATTAGTTTATTCCTCATTTCTCAATAGGTCGCCGCGGCAACCCTGGTATCCCCGGGTTACCTGGTATGCCAGGCCGCAGTGTCAGCGTGGGTTACCTGCTGGTGAAACACAGTCAGTCAGAACAGACGCCCATGTGTCCTGTGGGCATGTCCAAACTGTGGGACGGCTACAGTCTGCTGTACTTTGAGGGCCAGGAAAAGGCCCACAACCAGGATCTTGGTGAGTCAGGGCGGAGTGGGAAATTGTTCTACAGTATATTCATACTCTCCATGAGTAACCATCCTAAAATTCTGTAGGGTAGCCTACAGAAGCCATCTGGTCAAGCAGGTGCCCCATGTAAGGCTGTGTCTTTGCCACAAAAGCCGCAGGCTCCAACCCACAACCCTCTGCTGCATGTCATCTCCAGTCTCTCTCCACCTTTCACACTATATCTGTCCTGGCAAAAAAAAAAATAGAGGTAGAGCAGGTCGTCCATTCATCAGAGGATCAGCAGTTCGATCCCCGGCTCCTCCAGTCTGCATGTTGAAGTATCCTTGAGCAAGATACTGAACCCCAAATTGCCCCCGATGGTGTGTGTGTGTGTGTGTGTTAAAAACTGGGTAGCAGGTGGCACTTTGTAGGAATGTGTGTGAATGGGTGAATGTGACATGTAGTGTTTAAGCATGTTGAGTGGTTATACAAGTCCATTTACCATTGAGCAGCAAGGTCCTTATACTGATTTCACCATTTCCCACAGTAGGTAGGTATTTCAGTTCAGGACGATTAAGGTGTCGCGTTTCATATGCTGTTTACATCTTGAAGTGGCTGTTGTGGCGTTGTTTCCTTGCAAACAAAAGATTTCTTGAAACAGTCCACATCAAGTCTCATGTCAATATATTGATGTAATATCAATATATTGCCCAGCCCTAGTACAAAGATTTTATCAGGGGAGTTTTTCTGATACATTAGACTGGGAAAATCTGTTATCAGTGCATTGTCTGGACATAATGCCTATGTGAGTTTGTTACAGTCCTGTCAGAACAGACATTGTGATCCAGTGAACCAGAAGACATTCCAGAGCAGTCGGGCTCAGCAGATCTCACTGCTTGCAGAGAAGGATTTAGGGACATTTACACCAGCCGCCATAAGTGCACATTTCAAAGGGGACACGTCCCCCTAAGTATTTACAAACATGCATTGGCCCCCACACGCAATAAAAACAGGAAAATAGAAAGACATTTACACCTTAAATTGAAGCAGAAATGGAAAAAATTGGTGCATAAAAATTCACCAAAATGCAGGAGATAATAAAGTTGATGCTCAACATTTGCCAGCACAGGACCCCCAAAGTCAGTGTTTCATATGTGTCGTGTCCAACCCCCCAGACCCACGTCAAAAACCCCAGAAACAAAACCTACACCCTTGCTTTTAATTGTCATTGCCTTTTAATTGTTTCATTTCAAGTAACTCTATAACCACATGATGGGGCTGAGAAAGAGACATTGACCTCTACTATAAATAGACCTGACTCCCTCGAGAAAAGGACAGACTTGTTTTTCATTAAACTATCTCACAGTCATCTCTCGAGTTCTGAGTCAGTGCCAGCTGTGTCCTTAGTTACAGCTTAGTTTATTTTAGAGAGGGGCAGTGCAAATTATTAAATACACATGGTATAAAAATGCCGATCTAGACAGTAGGCTGTTTTTCATCTGTAGTAAAGGCTTCCTAAATTACATCAAAGCAAAAACAAAGACACAGTTCTCAGCTGTGATGTTTTCATTTCCACAGCTGCTTGTCCTCTCGTCCTGAAAGTGTAATTCAATAGGGTAAGCCGGTTAAAGCCTGCCTTTTCTATCGACTTTTCATCAGTGTAATCAGATTTCGTCTCTAAATGAATTGACCTCAGCGTGAGAGGCGGAGCACATGCTATAAATTTGACTTTTTATAACTGCACGTGAGAAATAAGAAAATGAATAGGTAAGATTTCATCCTCACTCTCATCTCAGTGCTGCTTTTTCCTCCAGTGAGACAATAAAACTATAAAGACAGGAAATCTGGGTCAGACTTTCAGTCAAACCACACCACCAATTTTGAAACCATGCAACTTTTGAAAGAAGAAAAAACACATTATTCCTGTTAGAAATTAAAATATGGATTGAATGTGGTATAATTCACCCTTGCTAGACTCAGTAGATTCAGGAGTTACTTGGTTGGGTGTTACCAGTAGTTTATCATGGCTGTTGCTGGATAACGGCTGTTACTGGGTCAGTTCATGGACTTTGAATTATTCTAATGTACTTGTGCTACATTTCAGCGTTTACCATAGTCCCATAATTATCAGTTGTGGCAATTGCTGCAAGGTGCAAAGTAAGTTTTAAGACTTTTTCTCTGTAGCGCTCAACTACATTTTAAAGGGTAGCTGTGGCATTTTTCACCTGGACCCTATTTTCCCATGTTTTTGTGTCTCAATGACTAATGGGAACAATTTTTGAAACTGGTCCAGTGTTGGGCGAGAGCGCTGCAGTTTGCAGCACTGAAACAGGCTGCAGTGTAAACACTTAGGGCACACTTGTGCAACGTCCACTAAAAGTGCTTGTTTTTACCACTGACAGGCTCAGATTGTTATTATAAGTGTCTGACAACATTATGGAAAGGATCTTTACAGATATAGACCTTTTTATTAAAGAATAAGATCCTTTTTTAAACCAGAAGCAGCCTTGAAATCACTGTCACCAAACCCACCAGACTCCATTTAAATAAGCAGTAATTTTAGCGTGTATAGAGCCAGCATATTTTCACATCTAACTGGGTGAGTTGAGGGTTCAATTCAACTAAAACAGAGCTTGTGATTGTTGGAACAGTGGAAAGATGGACCAAGATGGCTTTTGTAAATTTTATTTTGTTTCTGTAGACTTTGAGTAAGTTTGTTTTGCAAGAATAAAATTACTGTTTATTTAAATGGAGTCTGGTGAGTTTGGTGATAGCGTTATCAGGGCTGTTTCTGGTTAAATAAAAAGGATCTTACTGTGTCTGTGTCTTTGTGTCCTTAAGTTGTCAGACACATAGAATAACAATCTGAGCCTGTCAGAGGCAAAAAAAAGCACTTTTAATGGGCGTAAATTGACTGTGCATGTTTTGAGTGGTTGCATTTCAGTCTGTTTCACAGCTGGCAGCTGCAGTGGTCTCGCTTAATACTGGACCAATTAAAAAAAAATGTTGTTTCTATTAGTCACTTAGGCAGAAACATGGGAAAATAGGGTCCAGGTTGAAAAATACTGAAGTTACACTTGAAGCTCTTTGACTACAATCCACCCTGCTCTTCTGTTTTCTTTTATTTTATTATTTAACCTGCTTTTAAAATTATGTCACTCTTATTTAATGTAATTGCTTTATCATTTATAAAACTTTAAACTGAGTTTCTGTATGAAATATGTTCCTTATTACTTATTTATTTTTTGTCCTCTCCAGGTTTGGCGGGCTCCTGCCTCCCACGGTTCAGCACTATGCCCTTCCTGTACTGCAACCCTGGAGACATTTGTTACTACGCCAGCAGAAATGACAAGTCCTACTGGCTGTCGACGACTGCCCCTCTTCCCATGATGCCTGTAGAAGAAGGAGAGATCAAACCATACATCAGCCGCTGCTCTGTATGCGAAGCTCCATCAGTCGCCATCGCAATCCACAGCCAGGACATCACCATCCCACAGTGTCCCCTGGGCTGGCGCAGCCTGTGGATCGGCTACTCTTTCATCATGGTGGGCTCTCGTCTTCCTACCAGACAAACATGTTAATGTGCCAGAGTGTAACATCATTATCATTTCATTGTCAGTAGTGGGAGCTTGATACAACTACGATTACATAAGACAATGATTCCATAAGATTTGTAGGCACTGTCTATTTTCAGTAACCATGGGAGCTCAGACTCAGCTTGTGAAAACAGTTGAATAATGTATTCCCTGTCTCTGTACTGGAGACTACAGATTTATAACAGAACGCCTGCGTTACAAACTGGGAATGTGGAGACTGAGAGATGTGGGTGTAAACCACACAGGGAGGGTCTCATGAGAAAGGCCCTGTCAAACTGTGCTGTGGGAAGTGGGATGCAGCATTTGACCCATGCTAACTAAAAGTCATGATAGATCAGCCTCTGCTTCTTCGATTTAGACCAGTGATGTTTTGATTTTTCTTTTCCTAGTCCCTCAACTTTAGAAGAATAAATACTAAATTGTTGGAGCCCCATTTAGGCTTTAATGTGAGCTACATTATGTGCCATAGCAAAAACTCTGAAAGCTCAATTGTGGAAGAACATTATATGTATAATGAGAGAGAAATTTAGCATGGCAGGATAACCTACTTTAGATGTATCATGTCATTCTAAGGGGGTCACAAACAAACACTCGCAAAACAAATGCACAGGACACAACCAAACAAGCAACAAATTAAAAAGAATAATAGAGAGAGGGCTCCTCTGCGTCATCGGGGAGGAGGAAATATAGTCGGAGCTGGATGGAGCACTCAAAAATGAAATAGTGCTTCAGTGCGTTTCTCACCGTATGGCTGCCCACAGCTTCAATCGCACATCTGAGCCGTGCAAGACAAAATGTAAAAAGCTAAGGAGCAACAGGAGGATAAAGGGCCACAACAGTCAGGGTGGTGTCAACGGGACAAGTTCCACATTACTGCTACTGTGTGCATAATGCTGTCTGACCGTAACATATTCTGTGTAAAATTAGACCTGATAAAATCAGTAGTTTGTCAGGCAAAGCTGGTGATATCCTAGATTTTTCTATTGTCAACAAATCCCATGAAAATAACAACAACAATGCATTTGTCCGTCGTCTCTCTTCTGATTTTCCTATTGTGTGTGGCAGCAGCATTCAGCCCATTTACTCCTACCAAAGCTAAAAAAAAATCTTTAAAAGCAGGTCACAAATATGTATTTTTATTTTGAAAAAGGCAGAATAATCTCTAAAACATCTGCTTGCTCAGTAGTTTTGTAGAAAATGTTTCTCAGACAGGAGTACATTGTATTTTTAGGTGTGTGTGTGGGGGGACTACTTTCAGCTGCGGTTTTGGTGTGCCACTGAGTATTTATGGTAGCAGGATGATGTGTCAACGTGTTCAAAGTTTACGCCGGTGCTCATGTTAATTGTGCACAGCAGCACGACAGTGTGACTCACTGGTGTGTTTTTAATAGTTATTTGACAGTGGAGCTCTATGCAACAGAGGGATAAGCTATTTCAGGCTTCAGCTACAGAGACAATACGTGTTAGATGATCAAGTTTAGGATTAGGATGATATGAAGATTTCATGCCACTATCCTTATAATCATCAAAATATGCCCAAAACTCTTAAAATGGCACTGAAACTTACTGAAATCACTTTACCTTATCTTTATTATTCTTTTAGCAAACATCCTTTTTAGTGAAAAACATACAATCTAAAAAAAAAGAGAGGCCTCGCAACTATTTGAAATGGCTTTTTTTTCAAAATAAAATACTTTAATATAAACTGTGCCAATGATTGATTAAGATCTTTTGTGTTTCTTTTTTAGGTTGGTTTGTATGCAGCTAGTTTTTGCGTCTCTTTGGGTGCTGCTAGACATGATGCACATGATCATCCCAATAATGGAAATTTACCACAATCTTTCTTTTGGTCTTTTCATGGGATTTGTTCAGAAAAAAACACAATATAAGTGGACTTGTGCGTTAAAATGCTCTGTGTAACCAAATCCTAAAGTGTGCATACGACTTCACACCTGCCTCATTTCTCCCCCTCTCACCTTTGTCTCAACAGCACACAGCGGCAGGAAACGAAGGCGGAGGTCAGTCCTTGTCGTCGCCCGGCTCCTGCCTGGAGGACTTCCGCACAACACCATTCATCGAGTGTAACGGGGCCAAAGGCACATGCCACTACTTTGCTAACAAGCACAGCTTCTGGCTCACCTCCATAGATCAGTCGTTCCACACTGAGCCGGCAGCAGAGACGCTCAAAGCAGGCCAGCTCCTGTCACGCATCAGCCGCTGCCAGGTCTGCATGAAGAACTTGTGAGAGACTCCGCAGTAACGCTGACACGAAGAAGTCGTTGCAGTGACAGTGGTCTAGTGTCGTGTCTCTATCTATGTGCTAAATCAAAGGGGGATCTGAGATGCTGATTTAGATCAAAGTAAACGTTTCCCCGAGCCACTGAGCTCAGATATGCAATGACTGTGCGACGCCTTGAGCTTTGAGTGAAATGTCCCTCTGTAGATAAAACAGGAGAAGCCCCACAATGAAGTCAATAGCATTCTGGGAAAACAAGTATTTTTATGTGATAAATGTTCATTGGTGCTTACTGTTTAACTTATTACCTCAGCTATTATGACACAGTGAGCCCGTTTACACCTAATATTAACATGTGTCTGGGATGATCGGATCACAAGTGGACAGCTCTGCAGGTCAGTTCACACCTGGCATTAGCATGTGTCTCCACACGTGTCTAAATGACCACTTGTGATCGGCTCTCACGTCAAAAACCAAATCTTTTCCTCTGTCTCTCTCCGTTTATCATGAGACAAGTTCCACCAGGAGACTTCTGCTGCGGGAGTGTGAGCGCCGTGCTGTGGACAGTTGGTAAGAGTCCGCCTGGCTGCACACACGTAGTGACAGGGCTAATTGCTAGCATCACATGGCTAACGTTATTAAGAGGTTTGAAGACACAGTCGAGCCATTTTTGTGTCGGTATGAGCTTGTTAGGACCGTTAAGGCTCATTTATGTCCAAAAATAGATGTTTCCATTGTAAACATTACTGCACCTCATACTTTCATGTGTCATACATACAGCCAATAGATGGCACCAGAGGGCAGAGTCAAAAGTTTGACAAAAAAAAAAAAACGAGGCGACGGTGGAGGAGGTCGAAATAATGTACCTTTTAACGGCGGCAGCGTTAGATGGTGATAGTCAGTGGCCATTAAATACATCATGACATGTAGATATAGAATTCTTTCACTTTCATATTTCTGATTTGTTGCGTCATTTTTAAAATGTCTTTGTCGTCTCCTTCGGCTGTATCTTGTTTGAACTACGCTATACTTTATTATTACTAAAGGATTCAGCGCCCAGTCTTAAAGGTTTAATTGTGAGTGAGCGCGTTGTGTCGTATTTTTCTAACGTTGAGCATAAATGAGCCTTTATGCAGCTCCTATTGCTGTTAGCTCGTGCTAACCAGGCAGATATTAAACTGACCGTTTGCAGTGAGGAGAGCAGCTCCAGAGATAGTCTTCTGTGTCTGCAACTGCATGAACAAAAGTATCCGGTGGGGCGTCAGATAATGAAGGACGTCAGCTGACTAGGCAGTCCTTCAGTGTGGCTCAGGACACATTAGTGTACACACTGCTAAAAGAATGTGGCCCAGACCAGCCTCCGAATTTGGTCTGAGGGATCTCAGTACACACCAAGGACGCATTTGGTGCATTCACATCTGTACTTAGAGCTTTCTACTTGTTATCCAATCACCCAGGTCAAATGTTAATACCAGGTGTAAACAGGGCCACTGTTAATGATCAGAGACCGTATAATACAGCTGAACCAAAGATGCCCATGTGTATGCACTGCTTCAGTTTATCTAGATGTTTTTATTGTTTAGGGTATACAGCCCACCATAAAGCCACTAACACTGCTTTCCCGCCAACTGAAGAATGTGTCTTGACCAATCGTTGGTTGATACTATTGACGGTATTATCCTGCTTTTATTCCACTGCTCTTACGAAACCTATTTTTATAATACAACAGTCTTTTCGAGCTGTTCGTCTGTAATGTGCCTTTATCAACTATTGCAAAATGGCCTGAAACTCTTTATTTTTCAAACACAGTATGTTCACACATTGCACTGATTCCTTTTGTATTTATACCAGCTGAATGAACTTGACCCCCCTCCAAGAGTTTAAACATATATTCATCTAATACTACTCATGTCACACTCATTTTCTTTTGCAAAATCTACTTATTATTGAGCTGCCCCGAGCTGCCAACAGGACAGAACGTAAACAGCTCGGATCAAAGTCCTGACCGCAGCAAATCCATGCTGTGGTCACTGATCCTGGGTTAGATTAAAGTATTTTACACAATTTAGAAAGTAGGTCAAATGTTCTACTTCACCTAGATTCACCCATTTGGAAATAAACAGTTTGATTAGACCGGGAATATACTGACAATTAACTGTATTGTAATTTTGGTAATTTTCATAACATGATTATTTCATTGGATTGTAAAAAGATTAAATGTTGTTTGTTATACTTCTTATTGTGTCGTTTTACTCTTATAATCTTTATCGAATCTGGCAGACCAGACAGACTGCAAAATAAAAATCTTTATTCTGACAGCGCACTTAAAAATTCAACAGGTTTATTAATTATTTACTCTCATTGAAAAGTTCCAAATGTGCCAATAAAATATAAAGATCAGTATCAATAACAGTAACAGAGTATAAAAGAAAACAAAGAAGCGTGATTTGTGGAAACCTTAGAGTACAACTACAACAATGTGCCACCCACCAAACAATTAGTGCTGTTAGATTTGTGACATTCTCATTTAAAAACATGAACAAAAAGCAGTGATTGACTTCTTAAGTGTAGTATTTGACCACAGACACGTCTTTGGAATACAAGAGCGGTTTCAGTCATTGGGGTGGAAGAGTTCAAAGCGTAGAGAGAGAACACAACAAGCGTTTATTTCACTGCGTTAAAGGTCCAATGATTAAGATTTAGTGGCATCTAGTGGTGTGGTTACAGAACTGAAACTTTTTCCAAGTGTCAAGCGTAGGCTTGCGCGGTATGGACAGCATGCGCCACCAGACATCAGTCTCTACTAGTGAAACAGGCAGATGAACGGACAGACATGGCGACTGTTAGTGGTGGGGATAACGTTACAGGACTGTAAACAGCAGCGAAAAACATCATATTTTCACATCTAATGGTGAATTGGTTAATTATTTCGACAACACCCAAAGTTGGTGATAGTTGGAACAGTGGACTAACTAGAGAACTGTGTGTTTTAAGAATTAGAGAAACCTGAATTCAGAAGATGTACGGTTGTATTTCTCTGTTGAATAAGGAAACTAGATGTAAGAATATTACTTTTGACATTTTCTGAGTTTATATTATGTATTAATTAAAATCATATACTGTATACCCCAAACCTCAGTGAAATTTCAGAAAGGTAGGAAGGTATAAAAAAGTGTGTAGGAGAACTAGTGTTAGTATTTGGTCTGTCCGTTCTGGGCTACTGTAGAAACAACATGGCACACTCCGTGGAAGAGGACCCACTCCGTATGTAAATATAAACAGCTCGATACAGCTCGACATAACGATTCATAGTTTCAGGGGATTATAAATGAATGAAAACATAGTTATGAATATTATATACCATTCTGTTGATGGATGCCACTAAATCATACAAATGGTGGACCTTTATAACGTTGACTGCTTTTTCTGACAGTCTTCACAGAATCAAGGGTGTGTGTTTGTGATACCAGGAGGTCATTAATGCTATTGGGTCTAAGTCAAGGCAAGTAAGTAGTACCGTCACAGTGTGTATTTGGTGCGCAGACCAACCTCTTGATTGTCCTTTTTTAAAAACAAGTCTCTGCTGGTGGCAGCCTCTAGCAGCAGCCAGATTTAGCCTTCTTGTTGCTGCCCCCCCTGCACTCCTCCAGGTCCACCGTAGGAGACTCCTGGTTCTCATTTCTCTTCCTCAGGATGGAAGGAAGCACCAGATCAAACAACGCCTCAAACAGATTGTCCACATTGTAGCCTGTCTTGGCGCTCGTCTCGAAACACATCTTCTCTGCAGGCAGGCTGTTCTTCTCCTCCAGGCCTTTGTAGCGCAGGATTCTCCCATAAAGAGCCTCTGCATCCTCGGGGGTAACCTGTTTTTGCACGGTCACCCCAGAGAGGGATGCAGGGGAGGCTGGGGGTGTCGGGCAAGCAGACGGCACCTGTGGTTCTGTCCTCTCCTCCTCACACTCAGTTCGGTCCTCAGACGTCGCATCTGAGTCCTGGCACAGCTGGGCTTTAGGGTCTGTGAGATCCACCTTGTTGCCCACTATGGCAAAAATGCAGTCATGGTTTGCAGTGTCAGTGAGGGACAGGAAGCGCTCCTCCAGCTCACACAGGCTCTGCCAGTTGGTGACGTCGTAAGTGAGAATGACAGCGGCTGCTCCCCGACAGTACATGGAGCCCAACCCGTGGAACTGTTCACGACCTGAGGAGACACAGAGAGAGAGGTCAACAGTGTCTGGCTCAACTCAACTTGAACCCCATAAAAAAACACAGAGAAGAATAAGACGGCCGCACTGTATGAGCAACACCGCAGGAGGACACACAGCACAGAGAGAAGTTGTGCAAGACAGTCAGCAGTTTGAAAACAGAAACAACCTTTGTTGTTGAAATATGTGGGATTCTTGAAAGGGCACATTGTGTGCCACTCTGCCACTGGGGGCATCTCTTGGGAAATACTTAGTTACCAGTTTAAAGGTACACCTAACTGGGATTATTTTATCGATTAACTGATAGTGGCTGCCCCCTGAAAGTCGAAAATTCATATGATAAGTCGGAGACCCCTCAGTCGTCAGAGATTCGAGCAGTTGTGTATTTTTGTTTTTTTCTTTTGATGAGTCAGTGAGCAGCGTTCTTCTGGAGACGTTTCGGCCCCCAGAACACTAGTGTCTGCGTAGTTAGCACGCATTAGCTCAGAGGGCTAACTTGGCTTGTTTACTATATCAAGTGAACGTCACTGTAACCTTGAATGTGTCACCGAAACTCGTTCAAACTCTGTATGAAAAAAGGAATAAATAGTCAAATATTCGCACTGAACTAGCAAATCCGATTTAACTGACATAATTCTGAGTCAGGTACGGCCCTAAAAACGCTGGTGAAAAACATTAAAATATCCCAGAGCCCAGTGAAGTGTCTTCATATTCTTCGTTTTATTCACCGAACCTTTCCAAGGAATGTTTTCTGAAACGTAACTGGAATATTTATTTAATTATCAAAACCATTTCCGATTAAATTTCCACTGATTAATCAGCGACTCATTTCAGCTGTAATTCTATTCAAGAGTGTATTCATTACACTAATTTATCTCAAATACCTCCTGGAATACACCAGAAAACACTGAAGATCTGAGGTAGTAAGTTACTTATTTCTTACATACTATTGGCTGATTGTTTAAAAAAGAAAAACCCCTAACTCAGCCCCTGTTGTGCCTGTGGAAAATACTATTGTATGCAAGCTCAGAAAAGATAGGTTAGAGCATGGGAAGACAAGTCTTCCTTTCACAGCCCTGTCATGTGACTATTAAGAGGAACAGGGTAGGCAGCTTGAATGCCTTTATGGGGCTTTGAAATTAAACTGTAAAGGGGCATTATCAGTGGGAAAGTAAGCATCGGGGGAGTCTGTTCCCAATGTGCTGAGCCAACCATCCGACCGGTTATAGCACAACCCTTATAACTGCCACTCTTCCAAAGTTTTATGGCCGACGCTGACAGCTCTGCAACAGTACCGTTGAAATGACTCAGCGCTGATCCGGCAGTTCTCTACCACAGAGTGGCTAAATAAAACGAACACAACAGCCTCCTGTCAGGGGTCATGGTGTTGGGGGACACAGACAGGAAATGGCTTACTGGTGACATGGTCGGTCTCTCCTTATCTCTGTGGCTCACCAACTCTTCTTTTGTGCACTGTGTGTTTGCCCAAGAGGGTTTACTGTAATTCATGTTTACACAATGCTGGAATGTAGTACAGCTGTAAGCTGGATGAATCACCCCATTATCCCACAGCCAATACAAATAGGTTTAAATTAGTTTATTAAAGAGAAAAATAATCATAAATCACCGCGATCTGTGGGGCTAACTGGGCACAGATGTTCTAGAAAACAATGGGTTTGTATATGTAAATGTATGTATTAAATATTACAGTAAAATAATGGACTGGTTTCTTTCAATCTACCCGTTGTCTTCACAACAAACATGTTACCACGTACAGAGCATAAAGACCGCTAGTCATGCTATTGTACCAATTATTTGTCTCTAACCAAATAGTCAATAATCAAATTAGTCAGCCAACAGAACATTCAATCTAAACCAATTGTGACAGCTTACTCTTTCAGTCCCTTTTCTGCAGTAAAAAACAACAACATGTAACGTCACATGAAAGTGTTTCTCGTCTGTTTCACATCATTAAAGTTCACTAGGCTTTTCTGTTATTAGCATTCCGAGATTAATTTGATTCATCTGGTCGATTTTGCGCCTTCGCAGTGTATGTGCTGTCATGTAGGCTGCAGCACATGTAAACAAGCTGACCTACTCATGATACACTGATACATGTTTTTATTAAGACTGTGCAGTGCAGTTTTTAAGGCGTTTAGTTAAATTGACTTAGAAGTGTTCATTTTTTTGTCAAATATTTAGCAGTGCTTGTTATTTCTGAAGACTTTATCTCAGGCAGCTGTTTGTGGATTTAAAAGATAGGCTAAAGGCGACTGTCACTGCAGAAGTACACAGATGACAATGGCGCTGATTGGGTCAGATGAGTCCAGTATTGAGCAACATAGCACAAGACACAGTGATTTTATAACATCTGTGTTGTTCAGCAGGCAGGAAACACAGAGTGAAGTAACTTATTATATGTAACAGGATATATATTTTCATAAAACAGCATTAGGGTTGCTGCACAACAATATTTTGGGCCTTAAAGTGCTTGTAAAGGAAGCAGGTGTTTGCATGGTGGGTGATCTTCTGTTGGCGCACTAAAAATGTGTATTTTAACAGTTCAGAGGGAGATCTGGTGTTTGCTTACTTCTGACTTTACAATGGCTTTAAACACATATTAGCATAAAAATAAACAACTAAAATTGGACAAAAAGTTAAGTTTATTATTAATAAATCCATCAATCTGTCCTATAAGGGAATTAAAACATTTTATTATTATGACAAATTACCAGAGTCAGAATGTCTTAACAGCTGCCAGCTGCCACTTATAATGTTATGAACATTAAACTGATGAGATTTATCTGATTAAACTGACCACCAAAACAGGAACTAACTGGATTTCTGTTTGACTGAGTGAGTGACAGGGTTTTATTTCACAACAGTTTGTTTTATGTTCTCAGAAAAGTCTCTTTTTGAGCACTATGTTGTTTAAGATTTTTATCTATAGTCTTTTCTTAAATTTTCACTGTGATGTTAAGCTGTTTTTTAGATCAAGGTTCAATCTACTTTACTGGTAGCAAATAACAACTACAAGTCATGTTAATGATTACAGGATCTGACTGATTGATTGCATTTTCATCAGAAAGGCCTCTCCCTGAAAATGAAATGAGTAATCAAGCAGCTAAAGGGCCCCTAGTATTACTATAAAGGGTGTGCATAGATTAAAATATATATTTTAAAGTTGTTTTGCAGGTTGTGTTTCCCACAGACTGTTGGATTATCAGGCTGTTTTCATCATGTTGTGACCTGAGAACATTTGATTGCACAATGCTTTATGGGATATGGTATTGTTATTGCTTTCAGCACTATAATTTTGATAAGTGAGAGTAACACATAAACAACAGAGACAGGTTTGCTGAGTGTGAACAGTGTGTGTGTGTGTACAGTCACATGCCTGTGATTGCCTCAGGTGGTGGTATCACACATTATCAGGTAAACACAGATGATAAACAGGAGGAATGAGACTTGATAAGAAGTTAAAATAAACAGAGTAAAAAAAAACAGTGTGATGAAATGACATGAGGGGAAACATTACCAGCAGTGTCCCATATTGAGATATTGTAAGGTCCCCACTGTTTGAGGAAAAACGCCCCTCCGACGGTGCTGATGGTGTCTTTGAACTTCCTCTCCGTGTACCTGTGGAGCAGCGACGTCTTCCCCACGTTCATGTCTCCCAGGAGAACGAGCTTGACGTCGGGCTTCTTCATCTTCGACGCTTCGGGCATGGTGATGGGTCGAGTCCCGCTGCAGGGGCGCTTTTTCCCCCTTAACCGCAGATATAAACTCAGTAAACTAGCGCGTAAAATTAATGTCAGTCTGGTCGCGAGCTCCTCTGACAAACGCCATTTTAAGAACCAAAGTTCATTAGTGACAGCGGAGGTTAACTCTCAGTCTGTTGTCTGTAACTTCAAAAAGTAACTGAGGTGAAACAGGAAGTAGGTGAGGAGCTAAAGATTTACACAGGCGCGTTTTCACCCTGAGCAAAGTCTGTCAGGATCAGCTGCCGGTGTTGTGGTGAGTTGTGCCTGCCCTCGAGATTACATGCACCTCGCGGGAGCGCGCACAGTGAGCGTGCATTAAGTAATGGACCCTTTTCTGATAGATATTCCATGTTATATTCAACACATAACAACAACAGTACAGAACAACATAGTGATTATTAGTGAGATTTGCATTTCCTGTGAATACTGAATCAGACCTGAGCTCTCCTGATGTTTGCAGAAACCTTTTATAGGCAATAAGAATGCCTTTAATGTCATTGTACTTTGCAATACAACAAAATTAGGAGCGCTACTCCACCATGGGTCATACAATAAATACATCATAAAAAAGAAACATAAATAAAACAATAACAATGAAAGAGCAATAATGACATAAAGTGCAGGTGTTGACGTGCAAGCGGCGGCAGTGAGTGGATTGAATTTGTTTAACTATGTTTGTTTAGTGAAATTACCTCATTTGGGAAGAAGCTGTTTGTGAATCTGGTGGTTCTGGATTTGATGGACCTATAACGCTTACCAGAGGGTAATAGTTCGAACAGGTGGTGGCTGGCACGTGTACTGTCCTTGATGATGTTATTGGTTAGGATTATCTGTATTATGTTTTTCTTTTTTAATTAAAATAATAATAATCACACATACTTAGAAGGCTTCTTTTTAATAATTTCAGTTCTGTCCTTATGCTTTTGCTTGGCAATTGTTGTTAGCACTTTGGTTGTTTTAAGTGCATACTTCTAATGTAGGACTAGGCATGTCACTAGGCTAATTTATACAATGTAAAATGCCAAAGGCTTGTGCTAATAATGTTAGCATGTTATATTTGTTTGGAAAACATGTGTAGTATGAGACATTTGATTTGTCAGTGAATTTTGTGAGTTGTAAAGGAGCCTAAATTTGTAACGTTACCTTTGTTGAATGTTGCTGTTGTCTCTAGCTTCATATGACTAGAGGAAAAGTCAGCTAGCTGCTAGGCTAATTTACACAATGTAAAATGCCATAGGCTTGTGCTAAAAACATTAGCATGTTGAATTTGTGGGGAAAATGTGTCCAGATAAAGACAAGTGTTTGTCTGTGAATGCTGCGAGTTATAGTGACGCCGACTTGTGTACTTGTGTTTGAAACTGTCTCTATTAAGCCATGTTTAATGTGTGTTTTGAATCAACTAAACTTTACAGTACTTCGCAGAAACCCCTGCCGCCAACTAGTGTTTTGGAGGTGTAACTGCAGAGTGACACAGACACACCATCGCACAAGTATACATGCTCACAACAATGTAGGCAACGTGCGTAGGGTCTGCCGCACAAGTATAAATCCCACTGAGTCCCAGAGTCACCCCTCACCGAGGCAGCCATTAGCTCACCAGGTAGAGCAGGCACCCCATGCACCAAGGCTCTGTCCTGGCCATAGTGGCTGTGAGTTTGATTTCAACCAAAAATAATAAACTGCCCCATAGATCAAAGCAAAAAAAAGCCCTGAAAAATGTTTTTAAAATAAAAAAGCTCCACCCCTCGCTCCTCCAAAGCACCAGCCTCTCACCCAAATACGCTGTGCATTCCAGTACCCATACTACCATACTACATTGTATGCCAGAAAAAGAAAAGTATGTGAAATGCAGTATGCCAAAAACACCAGGATGTTCTACCACATCCAGTCTGATTTTGCAGTCTGTAAGCCAGCATGCTTTTCTGCCTATTCTGACCCACAATCCTCTGCGCAGTCATATCCAATGAGATGCAAAGAGATGACAGTGACAGCTGATTGACAGCTGATAGAAGTCCCAGTGATGGATGGCAGCACATTCAAGTAACTGAGGACCAGTCGAATAGTAATAATAAGACTATTGATTGTTTAAGTGAACAAAATATGAATAAACATTACAAACAACAAAAGGACATCTGACAGAGAACTGCAGATGTAATTTCACTGTCACAAATATATGTTAGAATCTACAATCTTTTCAGTTATAACTTTAAAGTTGAACGTAACACATTGCAAAGTATCAACAGCAGATCTCTGTCTCTGGCGAACTTGGTAAGTGGTGTTTGTTTTATCTCCAAGGTAACGGATGTAAAAGCAAGAGGGTCAAAGTTGAGGGTGTAATGTTTTCCTGATTGTGTGCATACTACATGCATTATTAGGTACTTTTTATGGGCAGCTGCAGTATAAACTAAACATAAAAATAAAAAGTATGTGATTTAGAATGCATCCTAACCCTAACGCACCCACAGTCACTTTTGAATCTAAAAAAACAACAAGACGGTGACTCAAGGCTTCAAAACAGGGGTCCACAAACCAATGGGTGATGTCAGTGGAAGTGGGTACACACATCTATAGATTCCAATAGACTGAGAGTTGGGGGGCCTGAAAAAGAGGTGGGTATACCCTGTATTCCATGTACTCAACTACACTTCTGGGTGACGTCACGGCAGCTACATCCATTATTTTTACAGTGGGTGGGACATACTGCCCTCCTGCGTCTACAGCGCCACCCAGCATCTAGCGGTCATTCGCAGAAGTGCATCTTTAACCTACTTCCGCTTTGACTGCTCATCTGTGGTGAGAAGGGTTCACCCGCGTCTATTGACAGATTTCAACCTACTGGGATTTGGACTGTCCGAGGCGCCCTCAAACGCATCACAGGCTGTTCCTTCCTGCGCTGGTGCGCTGGGTCAATGCGCCTCATGATCAGGATCATTTGTGCTCAGTTGTCAGCGCTGAAACGCAGTCCCAGTTTAGGTAAGAAGAAGTGTGTAGAACAAGGGGGGGCTGAAGAATGACAGCAACATGCCGCAGGAGGTTCAGATGCTCGTCTTTTGCTTTATCACAGTTGCTCTGTCGGTTGTCGCCACACTGGTGTGTTTGAACGAGAAAGGTAAAGTGAAGGAAACACGGTGACATGTTGCTGTTAGCTTTAGTGTTAGCTTAGCTACATGCCGTTAAACATGAGCGGAGTTCACAGGTTAACACATGATAAGACATCAATGGGTTAAAAGTCCCGGTCGGCGGTTGTGGTCGGGCTCTCTAGGACCCCGCAGACACCTAGCATGGGCGGAGGAGCAGGCGGAGAAAGGTGAAGTTACCCTCAGACTACTGATCAGAGGTCAGTTTTGAAATCCCACCAATGAAGGTTAAGGTTGTGCAAAGTGCTCGGGACACCGATCCCCGGTCAGTTTCTCTCAAAAGTACAAAGCTACGCATTTTGCGAACGACGTAAAAGGATAAACACAGACGGCTAGGTTTGAGCTAGCATGCAAAGAGTTGATCCGTACGAGATACTGTGATGGTTCCCAAGTTGAAAACTACCACCATCACCCTCACAAGTCCTTCGAAGCGACCTCAATGGCCGGTTGTTGTTGTTGTTGTTGTTTGGGATAGCGGCGCCCCGCGGCTTTGATGCGGCTCGGAGCAAAGATCCAGACCCAGACGTCCATCATAATCCGCAGTGTCAACATCTCCATTCAACTCCGCGCGGTGCAGGTGACTCTGTAAAGCGAGCCCTGGTTCTGATCCGCTATGCAAGCGAACACAACGCGGGGCTTCTTGTGGTCGGACGTGGAGACGAGGACCTTGTTGAACATCTGGGGGGAGCAGGACATCCAGGCGGCGCTGGATGGAAACTTCCGAAACAGCTTCGTGTACCGCGACGTTTCCCGGAGGCTGGGGGCGATGGGGTTTGAGAGGACGCCGGAGCAGTGCAGGGTGCGGATCAAGAGCCTCAAGAGACAGTACTTGTTAGCCAAGGAAGGTAATCTGCGCAACAACGGGCAGTATCACAAGATCTGTAAGTTTTATGACACCATGGAGAGGATTCTGAGCAACCGGCCCGCTCTTGACCCGCAGGAGTTCATAGAGAGCGGGGCGGGAGGAGAGGAGGCCGGGGATGGCCTGGAGGAGGATGGAGAGGATGCTCAGGATGCTTACTCCGAGAGCACAGGGGAGTGTCCTTATCCTGCAGAGACTGAAGTCAAGTTGGAATACCCAACTGTACCCATCCCTATTCCAGTTAAAGTGACAGTGGGCAATAACAGTAAGTCTGCCTCAGTAGCTCCTCTGTGTTTGATGGATGTTCATTTTATTTTATACACTCAAAGCTGCACCACCTAACATCTCACCCCCTCTCTGCTTCAGGCACTTCAGTAAGAGCGCAAAACAGCAGCCAGCCGGCCAGCACCCTGTCAGCCAGAGCACCAAAACGGGCGAGGAAGCGGCGTGCAAACTTCCCCATGGAGAAACTAATGGAGCAGTTCCTGGAGCAGAGCGCCCAGGCTGAGGACAACTTCTACCGCATGGAGGAGCAGCGTCTGCAGGCAGAAGACCGCCGCAGGGAAGCCGAACACGCCAGGGAGCTGCACATGCTTCAGATGCTCGGTCAGATGTTCTCCAGCATCTCCTCCGCCAGACCAGGCTCTGCGGCCAGTCCCTCCAAAACAGCTCCTCCTGCCCGCGCTCCCGTGTTCTCCAGTGCCTCCCCGTCGTGCACACGAGGCCAGGCCAGTCACCTGAGACGCCCTTCACCCCAGACAGACTGTTGCACCCAACAAAGTCAGCTGTTGAACCCAGATCCCCAGGCATTAGGTATTAGTTTCAGTGTCGTGTGAAGGCTCAAGGTGGAAATTCAAGGCATATCAGGTGTAATGTGAAGGCTCAGTGATGGTCACTCCAGTGCACTGTTTTTCTTTAGTTACATGGTTTGGTAAAAAATCTTTATTTGCAGCTTTATTGATGTTTTTGTTGTCAAAATATTGTCATCTTGTATGTGTGGAAGGTAAAAACATGGATTAGACACCAACTGAAGCCAAGCAAATATCCCACACTTTAAAACTTTGTTTATTCCCTCAGTGTTTGAACGCTACTACAGTTTGGGGTCAACATCACACAGAGGCATGGATGATGACATCCTCTCACTGGTGAAGAGCACAGTCCCTCCACTGACATCCAAAAAGCACAAGGGACAAGATGGACGTATTGGGATCATTGGAGGATGCCAAGAGTATGTCACACAACTTGTCCTCAGCAGAGTTTAATTTGTTATCTTACAGAACATTTGTCCTAACTTCTGTCAATCTCCATCTTCCTAAAGTTACACTGGAGCGCCATACTTTGCCGCCATCTCAGCACTGAAAGTGGTAAGCAGTAATCCTGACAGATTTATCCAGTCTGAAATGTCCCGTACTGGTGTGCTAACAGAGTCTTTGTCTTGCCTCCAGGGAGCCGACTTGTCTCATGTGTTTTGCACCAAAGATGCTGCAACTGTAATCAAATCATACAGCCCCGAGCTCATAGTTCATCCTGTTCTGTAAGTACACACCCACCTGGATCAGTTACCATCTCTTACCATCATTTTGGCAGAACATCATTCTTTTGTAGGATCCTCTGAGTAGTGTTTCTGTTATTTTGATTTCAGTATCAGTGACAGAGACACCTCTGTATAATCCAGTACAGTTTTACAGCACCTCCACAATGATCATAAAGTTGAATAATCATACCTCTCTTGTTTTTGCCAGTGCTGTTTTTATATAGGTGTAACTTATAAACTGGCAACTTTGTATGTAATTATATGCATCATAGAAATGGTAAAATTGATTCATAAAACTTTAATCAATGAAAACCAGAATTATTTACTCACAAAGCATAAAAAAAACAAACTTGTGGAAATCAGAGCATAACCAGGGTGGGTCATAACTGTGCATTCAAACACGTGTGTCTTTATCTGTGTGTGTGTACCAAGGGACAGTCCTAATGCAGTGGAAGAGATAGAAAAATGGCTCCCAAGACTTCACGGCCTTGTGGTGGGACCAGGTCTAGGGAGAGAAGAAGCATTACTGAGAACAGCAAAGGCACGTGGGATACATTCACTCTCCCTTCACTCACAACAGTGTCTGCGGCCAGCTGCTTGTGCATGACCACAAACTGAACTGAACTCATGTTTTAAACAGTGAGATAGAAAACAGTGATAAAGTCAAGCTGCACAAAACAACTCCTTGTGTTTGGCTTTCTGTGACTGATAACTGATAACTGGTAAAATTTAATTTCCCGGAAAACATGCCCTGTGGACTTGTGAGAACGTCAAAGAAATGAGACAAAGATCTGATACTGGTGATTCAAACTTTGAAAGGAGCTCATGTGAACTGATGCTTAGATGACATTGAATTGTAGCCCAGCTTTGATTAGACTGATGAAAGTATGTGTGTAAAGATGTTGTTGTGCTGCCTTAAGAGAACATTCACAGTGAGCTTGTTGGATCAACATTACTGAAGAATAATGTTTAATGTGTATTCGCTCTAAGTAACACATTTTCTGTCTTTTAGGAGGTGATAGAGAAGTCTAAAGCACGAGATATCCCCATAGTCATTGATGCAGTAAGTCTCAAGTTCCAGCTGTTGAACAGATGGGATCTTATTTGGGAGGCTGTACACAATGTGTGTGTGTGCCTCATTTGTTTGTTTTCAACAGGACGGATTATGGCTAGTTACACAGCAACCATCTGTTATTCAAGGGTACCAGAAGGGCATCCTCACACCTAACTTCATGGAGTTCACTCGACTGTACGAGGCTCTGGTGGGTCTTTCCGCATCGTTGATTCAATCGCAGTTGACGGCATATAACATATAATCCTGTGTGTTAATGCATGTGTGTGTGTTCTGTGTCCCAGCACCATGAGCCAATGGACAGCAGTGATCATCAGCGCAGTGTCATGCAGCTCAGTGTAGCCATGGGCAACCTCACTATGGTGCTTAAAGGAGAACATGATCTCATCACAGATGGCAGTAAGG
Organism: Cephalopholis sonnerati; assembly: GCA_019142605.1. Taxonomy (NCBI): domain Eukaryota; kingdom Metazoa; phylum Chordata; class Actinopteri; order Perciformes; family Serranidae; genus Cephalopholis; species Cephalopholis sonnerati. The sequence continues at coordinate 26,634,547 of JAGQAX010000012.1, forward strand.
GTTAGTGTCAATCCCATAGACATTTTTAAAACAATATATTTTCCATGTGATCTTTCACCTTTTCCACTCGTGTAAATCACGACTCAGATGTGACTTCAGAGCTCTTCTTCTTTTGATTTCTTCTTTGCAGTGATCTCATGCAGTGTTGAGGGCAGTGGGAGAAGATGTGGTGGACAGGGGGATCTTCTGTCGGGATCTATGGGAGTTTTAGCACACTGGGCTCACGCTGCTTCCGCAGCAGGAACGGTCAGAAGGTGAAGACACGATCGGCTGTTTGTGCATTGTGTTTTAAGAGTAGTATGTGGCACATTTAAAGGGCCATACATGTTTTTTTTTAAGTTTAAGCACATTACTTTCAAAGTGCATAAACTTAACATTATGTGAACTGTTTTCAAATCATCCTGTAGTGTTAAAGGGACACTACGCACATTTTCAAAATTCAAACATTATTCCTATGGTTCAAGATAGTCCATAAATATTAATAAACATGAACCACTCTCCAAGAAATCCAAAAACTAGAGTGCTAAAACTCAAATTCGTAATGTCAGAGTATAGACTGTATCACAATGTTTACTTACAGTAAAGTTCAGAGTAGAAAATCCTCACGTATCCTCATGTACATAAAATCAAACAGTGCTAAGCAGAACCTGCATCAGTTAGTTAGCTCCTAGCCACCTAAAAAAGGCCCACCAAAAAAAAAAAAATCTATCAGTTTTAAGCATACACTATATTTAGAACATCTTTACCAGCTCAGTCCGTGCGCTAAGGACAGAAAACAAAACTACGTTGTTAGATCTCAGACTATAGCTACAGTGAGATCTCTGTTCAAAAATGAAACAAATTCATGCGAAAATAAATGAATTAACACCAATGACTGAGCTTATGAAAGGTCACAGAAGGCCGACCAGCCCTGGAATAAAGCGTACAGTGATGAGTGAGGGCTTAATAATTTGTAATAAATCTCAGTGCACTATGATAAACAGTATCTAACATGTGGAAGCAATGTGCAGATGCATTCATGTACAACAAATCACCATAAAATGTAGTATCAACCAGGCTTTTTCTAACCTCAAAGGAGAAACAGGACTTCTTTCTGAAATAAAATCTTCATCAAGCCAAATACTGAGATAACTTATTTCCCTCAGCAGTTAAACATCAGGAGTGTTCACAGGCTTCTTCCTAGCATTTGACAGTGTTTTCACACTTGGTCCTTTTCAGCCCTCTAAACAGACTCAGAGCGGTGACTCAGCATTTTTTGCACATATGTGAACATTCAAGAGAACAGTACGGTTCATTTAAAGTCCACTGTGCGGTTCACTTAACCTGTGCAGTGTAAACACAAAGCACTCCAGGTTCACTTTGCTCTTTGCCGTTGTATTTAGCCCTCTAGATCAAATGTTATTGCATTTGGGCGCTCGACAAAACCACGTCGGCCTGTAACGCTTGCAAGGATGCGGGATGAGGAACAGTTTGGTCCACGGGAGATACTGCACATCTCCAGATATGGAATGTAGAATACAGCAATCGGCAACAGTCCACAGCACAGAAACACTAAGGTTTCCTCCAATTTTAAATTAATGTGAAAGTGAGGGGCTTCATAACCGCACTGCAGTGCCACGTCACAGTACAAAAATAAACTATGTCAATATATATTATATATAGACTATAGTGTGAACAGGAAGAGTACTTAGGCCCCATCAGAGCGGAAGTTGCAAATCAATCAGGAATCAAACCCCCTGTATGGTCTTTGAAAGTGTGATATTGTACAGATAAATACATGTCAAGTATATGTGTGTCTCTATGTGTCCTAATCCGTCATTGTTTTCCTCCTCCAGTGTAAATCCATCAGTGGTTGCAGCATTCGGGGCCTGTTCTCTCACAAGACAGTGCAACAGTCAAGCATTCCAGCGACACGGCAGGTCCACCACCACGTCGGACATGATCCAGGAGATTGGCTCGGCCTTCAAAAAGCTATTTGAAAGCTAAAACACTGCCAACAGAAATCAAAATTGTTGTTTTAAAAGCTATACATACACACTCAATTTTGCATTCTTGAAAACTGCAAATATAGCCTGTGGGTGGGCTTGTGGAAAAATGTTCTCGTCAAGTTGAATTTGGATGGAGATTAGAAGGGTGTGGACTTAACTTGCAAGCACAGCCCCGAAAAATCTGGTGCAAAAAAATACACTGACCTGTTTGTGTACTGAATAAACACTAGGAACACCTACAAACAGTCTTCCATCTCCCAAGTATTATGATGAGTGCATCCACTGAACATGCTGAGGTGGCTAAATTTTTCACAGCCCACCAAAGAGACTGAGATGATGACATTAATGGGGCCACAGGAAACCAGAAATCTGTTTGGATTTTGAAATAAATAATAAATAAGGTTTTGTGTGAGTGACTTTTTCTCTGCAATGTGCCTTTATTGCCTCAAGGTGGCAATATTGGACAATGTTGGAGTTGGAGCATGGAAACATACGGTCATGTTAATGCACAGAGAAAGATACTGTACAAAGCAAGGAAGATTCTGGTGTTTGCTGTGTATCAGAGCGGGAATACATATGTTAATTATAAAAAAGACCCTGAAATTAATGCTGAAAGCCAAGTGGAAGTACATATTATTGAACTGACTGACTTGTATCAGTGGTTGCCATAGCCGCTTCGCGCATGCGCACAGCTAAAACATTTGTTCAGGCACTTTAGCCAACAGCTAATGTTAGCCGCCGCTGGGCTAACAGGACCAGCGCTACAGTGGTCCACTCTACACACGACCTAGCATTAGCAACAACAGCAAGAGCAGCATCACGGAGTGTTTGCCACAGAAAAACTACTAATATCCACACAGGTAAGTTCACCTGCTAGCTGCCTAGCTGCTAATTAGATAAGTTAAATAAAGCTTTGTTGAATGTTTTGCAGCGGTAACTGTCGTGACTCGTTTAGTAACGTTATGCGTTAAAAGCTAGCATAAGCTAATTTGGCTAACAGTTACATTGAGCAATGATGAGAGGAATAAGACCGCTTAAAATGTCAAAATGGTCGCTTGTAGGGTTTGTTGTGAAGCCAACTTGGGTGGTTTGTCGGTGTAAGGTTAGCGTATTGGTAAAAGTGTTCTGTGATTGTTTACGTTGTGGTTGAATGAAGTGCTGTTAGCGTTGGTTTATCTTTGTGTTTGACACATTAGGGCATCGTTTGCTTAAACTTTCAGCGCTGTCAGACAGCGATTTAAATCTTTTAAATCCAGCTAACGTCGCTGGTAAAATAATATTTTGTTGTGTACATTTCTTGGAGTTAGCGAGCCAGTCTCAAACTTGCAAAGAGGATAAAGTTCGTAAAGGTTATTTGACGTAGCAGGGTACGTTAATTGTAGTTTACGTTAATTACCACGACAAAAATTAGACACTGAGAGTCAGCTGTTGTCGCTGGAAATATTCAACCTCAGCAGTGGACATGTATGAGGTTTATTTCACATTAATATATCGGGTTATTACTTGGTTTACGTTAGTTCGCCTGGAAATGTAACGTTAGCTACCTAGCTAACAGTGTTATGCTAGCTTTGTTATCCTCTCCATTGGTGCGGAGAAGGACACCCTAAGGTGCACAACTTCTACTAACTACTATATTATATATCTGAATCACCTGGCACTTCTTAGTTATGTTCTTAAACTGTGTTATTCGGCTAAAACTAGTTAGCTCTCTGTTGGCAGATTCATAGTACACGTAGCAATTTTCAGGATGGCTGACTCCAGATCAGCTGCCCCCTCCCGGTTTCACATCTTGACCATTTTAGTCTGTGTTTCCGGACTGACTCTAGATAATTTGCACAGGAAACAAATGCACAATGATATTTGTATTAGTGTAAAGTATGATATAACTAAATTAAGTAATAGTTGTTAATAAAAAAAAAGAGCATTTAAACACATTACATACAGCAACAACACCATTTTAATAATGATTTGTTGCTACGAATAAATAAACTTTCTCTAAATGAAAAAAATCTACTTGTATAATCTCAGAAATAAAAGTTATTCAAAGGAAGATGCTTAACTATTTATCGCTAATACTAAAATCAATCAAGTTACTTTTGCAAAATTCTTAGGTGTATTAGTAGATGAACAACTGTCCTGGAAAAACCACATTTAGTTGGTGTGTAAAAGAACTGGAAAACTTGTCTCCATAGTGAATCAATCCTGTCACTAGCACTCTGCTACAGTTTAATGTATCCATACATATCAAACTGTAACATCGTTTGGGCCAGTACATATCCTTCTTCCCTGCAAATCATACTTTTAATCCAAAAGAAATTTGGCAACTGCAGCAAATCGTTGGGAATCATGGGCTCCTTTGTTCAAGAAATCAAATCTGCTGTCCATATTTGATATTAACATTTATCAAACTTTTTTATTTTATGTATAAATGTGTGTTTCAAAGCACAGCTTACCAGATGTATATCACAACTTTCTCCTAATGAACTCTGATGTCCATTCATGTCCAACAAGACAAGCAGAGGATATTTATCTTCCCTGTTATGGCACAATACTTGGACAATATGCTTTGAAATACAGAGGAGCATCACTCTGGAACAACAGTTCCTCACTTCATGAAAACCTGTCCATCATTACTCTCATCTAAATCTAATATGAAAAAACCTCTGTGCCATAGTTCATGTATTAGTTATGTTTATGTGTTATGTGTCTGTTTCATTTATGAGTATTATTTTTTCTTGTTTTGTCTGTTATATTCTCATGTTGTGTTATATCTGTTATATTCAAAACAATTGTTGTTAACAGGTGCAGGTGTCGCTGGGGTGCAGAGGGATCCACGATGTTGAACCCGGCCAACGGTGACCCAAGCCACGTCGTCGTGAATTATGTTGAGGAGTATTTAGACCTGGTGGAGTCGCTGCCTTTTGACTTGCAGAGGAGTGTGTCCCTCATGAAGGAGATTGATGCCAAGTATCAAGGTAAAGAAGCGGGACAGTGCGGACACTGATGTGCAATACACAAATCTCTTTTTAATCAAAACACGGAGCAGTTTGGGTTAATAATAATACATTTAATACTCAAAGACACTTTGCATCAGTTAAAAATGATCATAAAGTAGCATACAGTAAAATACACACAACATCATTCACACATTAAAAGCTGTTCTGAAAAAATGAGTTTTGATGAGTGATTTACAAAAATTTACAGTCACCTTAGTTAATAATGTCAAACATTGTTGCAGAAATGTAAATGTAGCTGTTAATTCTTGGGAATAACAGGGAATACTTTTATTTAAAAGTACTATTTAATTGGGCACTTGTCATAGGAAAAATGCTGGTGGTGTGTATTTAGTACACTGTGCACATTTTGCAAAGGTTTCCATAGTAGTTTAGAGAGAGTGTGCTGTGATCAGGTAGGGCCAGTCATATAATATGTCTGTGTTATTGTACACTACAGATGAGCATACACAACATACATGGAGAGTAAACTTACATCATACAACCCCAATTCCAAAAAAGTTGTGATGCCGTGTAACACATGAATGAAAACAGAATGCAATGATGTGTAAATCCTCTTTGAGCTATATTTATTGAACACAGTACAAAGACAAGCTGTTTAATGTTCAAACTGATAAAGTCTTTATGTTTTTTGTGCCTGCAACACGTTCCGAAAAAGATGGGACAGGGGCATGTTTACTGTTATGTTACATCACCTCTTCTTTCAGCAACACTCAGTAAGTGTTTGAGAACTGACGACACTGATTGTTTTGAAAGTGAAGTGTCTTTCTCAAGAGGAAGATTTAAAGTCTGTCTGTGTGGAAGAATGGGCCAAAATCCCATCTGAACACTGAGAGGTTCAAGAGGCTTTATTGCCAATTCTCCAGTTCTGTATCAGACACACAGAGAATTGAAACACTTCACTCTGAATTGACCCACAGTTCAGACAGCGCAAAACAACAAGTATAAATAAGAAAGCCAGAGAGAATAGAAGAGGTAACACAAACATAAAAATAAATAACAGCAATCAAGTAGTACAAAGACGTAAATGCAGTCCATTCAAATGGTGCAAATATGCAACAATTAGAATAGCAGCTTGCACACCAGATAAGAACAGTAAATGGTAAATGAGGTAGTTTTGGTCGTCTGTTTTAAGTGGCTGTTGCTTATGAGTTAGCCAATATGTGTCAGGAGACAAATCTGTCAGTTTAGTCAACGAACATTAAAGGTGCATCCTGTATGTTGATAAAGCATGCCACGTGGATAAGACAGGAGGTGAGACGGACTACTTAGTTAGTGTCTTGAGGCTGGCATTGCAAACAAAGACATCTCCAAGTAAAATTTAAATTAGTGTGTTCAATACCTTTTCCTGTGACATTTCACTTTATTGCACATCATTTTTATGATTTTAAATAATAGTTTCTTTATCAATATAGCTTGTAATGAGTCAATACTGATGTCTGGTCTAAATTTAATGTGAATAGCTGCATTGGAATTATGTTTACTAAAAAAAAAAAATTGACTGTGATGAGCAATTGAAAAATGATCTTGCAAATCATTGCATTCTGTTTTTATTCTGTCCCAACTTTTCTGATATCAAGATTGTACATGCATGTTTTTTTTTCTTGCTAATCCAAGTAAATTAGCAGGTACTAACCGAGTGTACCAACTGAACACTTACAGATTACACAGTACATTGAAGACACGTAGCTATACTGTGCAATTACACACTAAATTGTAGCTGCAAGTCTAAACCCACTAGCTCTTCTCCCCTCTCACCAGAAAGAGCCTAACAGCTACCACTTTGCTCTCTCAGCCGTCTCATTACCATCCCCCAAAAGTAGTCCATCTCACCTCCTGTCTTATCCACGTGGCATGCTCGATTGACACACAGGAGGCACCTCTGATGTTCCTGATATGTAATGGCTAACCTTTCTAAACCTCACAAAATCTTTAACGTAGTAGTGCCAATTGAACCTTTATTTATTGCATAGTAACGGGCATATCCACGCCAAACAACAACTACACCTTTCACAAAAACAGCCTTCACACAACATAATGCAGTCATGACAGTAATTCAGTGTGACAAGCAATGAGCTAAAGTTCATTTCTTTTGTGTGTACCTCTGAGAACATGTTGAATTTCAATATTCTTATTCTCACTTGAATTTCCCCTCTCGACTTTCTTCTCTGGCAGATGTTCTGAAGGAGCTCGATGATGCTTATGAGCGGTATCGCCGGGAATCTGACTCACTTCAGAGGCGAAAGCTCCAGTTATCCATTCAGAGAGCGCTGATTCGCAGTCAAGAGCTCGGAGATGAGAAGATCCAGATTGCCGGTCAAATGGTACGTTAAGAGAGAGCCCTGCAGCTGCTCCAGTGGAGCTGCTCGTTGGCACACTTCCAGGCCTGAGTGTGTGCAGTACAGATAAGTGCCTTCCTGGAACATATGTGCTCAGAAAATCTACCCCGAGTAAATACAAAGAAAAAAAACGTTTAATAGACCTGCTAAAAGGTCTTCTGTGTTAGACTCTCCATTTTGCAAACATGAGAATTTCACTGAAATCTGTACCAGGAGAAACTTCTTTAAACACTGGCAGAACTTCAGCTGTAAATGCTGAGTAGTCTTATTATAGTTGCACACCAAGGTTACCAGAAACATGACACCATATCTGAAGACTTTACCCTTTGACATATGCATCTCTTATATAACAGATGTGTACAATGGAAATTTTGGATAATAATCTAAATATAAACATTCACCTTTATATTTAAACCCAGGAGAGGTGGGTAAACCATCACAGAGCTGTGTCTTAGTTGTGTTGCTGCACCTCTGGTTATCTGTAAAAGTTAGGGTAAACAAGAAAGAGGTATGCCTCAGCCTGTTCTTTTCTGTCTTATAGATTAAGCAAAACAAGAATATTGTGTATAAAAAACAAATGTTTCCTGTTCAGGTTTGTTTCCTGCAGATTAACTTATTTTCAGAATCATCAAAACATATGATTCATGCGAGAAACATCACACCACAGCGTAACACTCAATTATTCTAAGTCTAGGGATGTCAGCAGTTAACCACCAAGACTATTTGCTGTGCCTTTCACACTGCACTTAGCTGTAGGCTAAGTGAGCTGCTAGCTACAGGCTAAGAAGTTGTTCACACTAGTCAAGGCAAAGCAGATTTATGTATGTAGCACATTTCATACCCAAAGGCAGCTAAATGCCTGACAGATTAGTCAGGTGAAGTCAAAGTTCACCATAGCCCAATCACAAAGCATGCCTCAAGGGCTGTAGCAATAATAATTTCAATTAAAATTTCATCTTTAAAGCCCAATACCACGAATCAAAATTTGTCTCTCTGTGGACTGTCACAACATTAGCACAATCCTGACACATTACAGTTGGGCTAACCCTGACTTTTGCCTGGGGCTTGCTGGCCCTAGTGAGCAGGGTTATCCCCTGAAAATGTACTTAACCCAGGGCTAAAAGTTGCCATTGTGACACAGGGCTAAGTAAACAGCACAGGTTTAGAGTGTAATCATGAGCTCTGTGCTCCTGCTGACATTCATTCCTGGCCTAGAAGTGCAGTGTGAATCATATAGCCCTGGGCTTAGGTTAACAACATGTATAGGAAAAGGGGCTAAAGATAGTCGTCACATTCAAGAAAATCAATGTAAGGTGTTAGTCTAACTAAAACTGGACTTTTAAAACACATGTAAACATGTTAGTCCAACAAATCATACTAAATCAATAAAGCGTTTGAGAGTCAATTACTCCAAACTGGCTGTGGCATTCTGCGCATGCCTCACAGTGCCCGCGCCGGAAGCTGAAAGCATTAAATGCAGCACAAAAGAAGCAGGTAACAACGTGGCAAAATCTACATCCAGAGTTATGCATTTTGGGACAAAATGAACAGAGCTGTGAAGTTGTCCACCATGGTGCCAGTTTGCAGCTAGCTAACTGTAGCTAACTCGTTTGTTGATTGTTTGGTCTGTGACGTAATAGGTCAGCTGGAGAAGGGTCAGATACTAACAAGCTGAAAGGGGGCATATCACCACCTATCGTAGCAGAGTTGGACATATTTCGGTCAAGTCGATTCCCCTCCTGTGCTCGCACCATAGCTCCACTTAACCGTGCTTGTAAACATGCTGATGGGCTAACAGAATACAGGATGAAAAGCCTATTTAAATGGCTACACTTGTTGATCTAAAGGTTGATTTGCATACACAACACACTCCACTAACGGCTTGAGAGTGACCCGCTGCCTGCTCTCTCTGATGCAGGCAAAAACACACACTCAGTGCGTGTAGAACACAGGACATGTATGAACATTAGATGAAGTTATGCTGCTGTGCCTCATAGGTAAATGTGCAAAGCGTTTCTCTTATAGTTTCTGCTGCGGTGGGATCACTACAGCAGATATAACTGCAGTCCATGCATCACTGATATATAATATACCTCGCTAGCTGTCTCCTCAGTCCGTTGTGTGCTCTGAATATGAATATGGCCACAATGAAAGAAAAGACATTAACCGAGCCCAATCTATTTTTCTTTAAATTGCCTGAGCCTGGTTTGAATCGACTCAGTGCATCAGGTCCAAACGAGCTTGCAGACCTCTACACCACAGCCTGGCACATGAAGAGGGCGAGGCGGAGACTGACTTGGAGTGGTACTTGAGGGAAATCGCCCCATCTGTGACAACACATTCTCGTTTACCTGATAAAAACGTGGCAAGAAACCTCAGCAAAGCCAACAGAAAATATAAAGCACAAAAGAACACAAAAGCACCTCTAAATGGATGGGTGTCAGCCTGTCGAAAGCAAAGTTAACCGAAACTGAAAGCACTATGCCCAACAAGTTTTAGTCTTCATTCTAGTTGTAACTTTGAAATCATTTAGTCATCCATGTTTTTACAATGACAAATATGACCGTTTCTTTGTTTCAGGTGGAGCTGGTTGAGAACCGAACACGACAGATAGACTGGCATTCTGAACTTCTCCTCTCCTCTCAAGAAGTCCCAGAGAGCCACGTTCCCACAGCAACCTCCATGACAACCACCGCAGCGTCCATGATGTCGTCCTCATCAGCCACCGTCACTCCAGGCAAAACTGGCCACCACGACAAGAAACGTGACGAGGTCACCCCAGGCTCAGGTGGCGGAGACAAAGCTGGCGGGAAACGCTCAAGACGTCAGAAAAACGGAGACAACCGGGAAAGTTACGGGGGCCTGGATCACGCTGAGGAAGTTGGAGTGGGGGCATCGCGGGAAAAGAGGGCCAAAACATCATCGAAGAAGAAGAAAAGGTCAAAAGGGAAGTCTGAGAGAGAAGTGTCGCCTCCAGACCTGCCCATCGATCCAGATGAGCCGACATACTGCCTGTGTGAGCAGGTGTCCTACGGCGAGATGATCGGCTGTGATAACGATGAATGTCCCATCGAGTGGTTTCATTTCTCCTGCGTTGGGCTCCATCATAAGCCCAAGGGGAAGTGGTACTGCCCCAAGTGTCGGGGGGAGAACGAGAAGACCATGGACAAGGCCTTAGAGAGGGCCAAGAAGGAGAGGGCATACAACAGGTAGCTCACTACGTCCGGCCCAATGAACACTACTCCGTTAATATTTTATGTCTCGTCTTTGTTCTGTTTACTGTCGACACTGTTCAAGATAAGTATTGAATTGATGAGAGCGATGCTGTAAATAGTTATTTTTGTAACTGCTGCATAGACGAGAAACAAGACTGCTGCCTCTTGGTTGGATGATTTTTAAAGAGCGGACACAGTACAGTACAACCTGCATGTAACTCACACCTCCTTTGTTTTCATCATGCATGCCACATCACCCACGCCATTATATATGCTCAATTAACAAATAAAATGTTTGTAAACGAAGAAGAATTTGATGCTTTTGACATTATGGAGAGAATATTTTTACAACATGTGACTCATTGTTCGCAGGAAGTACATGACGTGGGCGCTACTTTTTTAAGAGACTTTGAGAGTAGTAATGTGTCAAATGACAATGTCAAAACAAGATGCTAAAGGGGTCAGTTAGTTATGAGTCATGCACATCTTAAAGAAATACATCACCCAGAAAATTATGATTTTTATATCAGTTACTCACCCTGTGTTCCACTGAATTTGTAAAAAAACACAAAGACGAATTTTCTCACATGCCTCCACAGTGAATGAAGAATTAAAGAACGCAGAAAATTATTGATAAATTGACGTAAAGGGGATTGCGTTAACAGCAAAACTATCAGAACATCAGTTTACAAACTCTCACACAGACTCAAGCAGTATAATCCAAGCCTCATCTGTCCAGTCGTTTGCTCTGTACTTCCCAAACATGCGTTTTCACTAGAACCTTACTACTGAAAACACTTGAGCTTGAAAAGTCGTGCGTACGGACAAGTAGTGTGCGGGGACAAGTGGGAGCTTTTGAACTCCGCCAGGTGCCCAGGTGCACTACTCAAATGCGAAGTTTGAAATATTAAGACTTTAGCAAACGCATGTGTTTGAGAAGTAGTGTGCAAACAGCTGGATGAATGAGAGCAGGATTATTCTGAGGAATATACAAATGAGCTGAGGATTTTACTGTGTAAGTCAGCGATTCCCAACTGGTGGGTCCACAAGTGACTCATGAACGTGTCAAGTAAGTAACAAACACTTTATTTTCAAGTACAGTGAATTTCCAGCACAGAGCTTTTATTTTGAAGTGCCGTTTCCCGCTGTAGAGTGATTGAATAATGGACAGCTATTTAACAGAGACAGCAAACTAGCTCAACAACATGGCCAAATGCAAGAATGACGCTGAATAAATTAAACTGTGTGGACCTTGAACGAATGACTAAGAGAAATCTGGACCCAGTTGGGAATTACTAGTGTAAGTTGTGTGAGAGTTTCTAAACAGAGGTTGTGACATAGTCCTGCTATTGTTACTTCAATAATCAAGACTGTTACCTGTTTTTGGATTTTCTGTGGAGGCATGCAAACAAAGAGAGTTCTCTTAACCAATTTAACGTAACAGCGGGTGAGTAACTGCTGTGCACATGGTCATTTTGCCTGAGAAGTATTGCTTCAATACAGCACTCAAATGGTCGTATGTACACTGACTACTGGTCACTACAATTGTTCCCCCCGCCAGTACTGGCCGTGAAGGAACCCCCTTCTAAAGCAATTTAAAAGCATGTGATGGAAACAAAATCCAAATCCCTGGCTCTGTGTTCTGACTTCTCAAATTAAGCAAAAGCTAATATTACCTATAATAACCTTCCAAACTGTCTTTTGAGCATTAACTCTGCATTTCAGTGGACAGTATTCGTTAACTGAGCAGTAACGTAGTGAGGAAATTAGGCACTTAAAAGACTATCTTTGGAACATGCTCAGACTCCTTATGCCTTATGTCAGTTTTTGCTAAACTTCAGTGGGTATTTTTACACCATCACACCATCATGTAACATTGAAATTACTTAAAAAATCTAGTCTTGTGGCCAATACGGACAACAGGAACAAAAAAATCTTTCATTGTCGTTCAGGCCTGTGAGTACTGTGTTAAAGGACAGGTGAAATTTGAACCTATTCTGACCTATAAGGACACAACATAGAGTGAAAATCCCACACCCAGAATTCAAGTAGCACACTATACAGTGAATAAAAGGTCACTTCAGACGGCCTTCATTATTCTTCTAGAATGTGTAATAAACAAGCTCTACATAGGCTGTTGAACAATCACACCTGAACGTGAAAACTTACAAAACATCTGCCCGTAACTCAAGTGTAGTGTAGAATTTTGTTGTTCTACCATTAATTTCAAATCATACAACCACAGGAGTGACAATTCTGGCCTGTTTAACCCTTTGAAACCTGGAGCTACGTCACCTTTCTTGTGCTACTTTCAGACACCTTTCACAGATATTTAACCCTTTGAACTCTGAGAGCAAAGTGGTGCAATTTCTTTTGAAAACATGAGGAAAAGGCAATGAGCAACTTTGTTAGCAATGTCCCACAAACTGCAAAAAATGATTTTAGAAAAACTTGGGAAAAGAAGGAAGCTAGGGACAAACTATATTTATAATTATTACATTTTAAAATTATGTTACAGAAAAATTTTATAAGTTTTAAGCACTTTTTTTTCTCTTTTTACAAATTTCTTGCAGATTTTTGTGTCCTTTCTTCTTTTGTTGCTCATCACCTTCTTCCCGTGTTTTTCAAAGAAATCAAACCTCTCTTGCTCTCAGGATTCAACAGGTTAATATACATTTATATTCAATATATGCAACACCATGGCGATACAAGTGAAAACACACAATCCAGCAGCAGATATTTCCCCTTAAAAAATATTGTCATGCATTATCACTTCGATAGAAGAAGATGCCACCTCCCTGTGCTGCTATAGCCAGGATTTACCCCATGTTATTTAGTGCAGAGGTGATGACATGGATACAAAGCCATGGTTTACCTTACAGGCAGCCCTGAGGGTCTTCTTACCATCAGTCTCACTAAAACTGAGATGCAGCACAAGCCTATAGAAACTCCTGTCAAGGCAAGAAAAGTCATTTTTAGTTGAGGTCAATAGTATTGAATTTGCAGTTACAATAAAAAGCTTCTCACATAAAAATGGATTTGCCTTTTTTTTTTTTATTTACAAGTGCTGAAAAAATGACATGGGGGACAACCAGTGCAAAATCTGTACATAAATTCAGTTGCAGGTTTCTTATATACACGAGTACTGAACAGGAACGTGAATACACTCTTTCTGTCATGCATGTAACAGAGTTCACAACACAGCAAAAGACACGGTGTAAAGATGTCTGATTTAGTTGTAGTCCGTGATGCTCAGGCTGCTCATTCTTCCAAGGAAAGGTAGGATGATTACATTGGAGCTGACAAACTGCCTCGTGAAAACAAACCGGCAGAAAAGGTAAGGAGCACAACAGAGGACGACCCATGACTTGATTCATACACCCTTCAAAACATTGAACGTAATTAGTCATGGGCAGTTATTACAGCAAGTAAGAACACACCAGAATTTTTGGGTAATGGCCCACAAGTCCATACTGAAAAAACATCAAGGCAAGATTCAGCACATTTCCCCTGATGGACTGGAAAAGGGGGACAGAATAGAAAAAATAAATCCCTCCTGGGCAAAAACAAAAAACCTATGATGGGAAATTGAAGGTAAAGTGCATAAAAGCTTAAAATCAAAAAGAGGGGAGGGTCAAAAATTAAGAGGTACTCCACTAAAACTTGCAGCACACACAGCTTAACAATGGAGAGAGCAGCTATCAGGATTGTCAGGTCAACTGTCTCTCCAGCTTTGTTCTACGATGGCAGACACACGCTTCTCGTATTCCCGCTTGTTCTCCTGGTACAGCTGAGCTGCCTGATTGTTGGCTGGACTGTTGGGGTTTGGTTCATCAAGCAGGGACTGGGGGAGAGAAGATAAATACTGAGGGTGAGAAAATAACCAACCTGCATCCTCAATCAACTACACTGCTCAAAAAATAAAGAGAACACTTAAATCACACATCAGATCTTTGATGAAAGACTGACTCAGTTTGGAAATCTTCACTGATATAATTTCTTGAGAACAAAATGATGTAACAACGATCAACAGAAACCAAAATCATCAACCCACTGAGGGCTGGATTAAAAAATCACACCGAAAATCTGATCCAACCCATGATGTGACTCAGTAGTGTGTGTGGCCCCCGCGTGCCTGTATGCACTCCACACAACATCGGGGCATGCTTCTGATGAGTCAGCGCATGGTGTCCTGGGGGATCTCCTCCCAGACTTGGATCAGAGCATCAGTGAGCACCTGGACAGTCTGTGCCAGTACTTCATGTCCCATAGGTGCTCAGTTGGATTTAGGTCAGGGGAACGAGAGGGCCAGTCAATAGCATCAGTGCCTTTGTCATCCAGGAAGTACCTACACACTCTGGCCACATGAGGCCGGACACTGTCCTGCACCAGGAGAAACCCAGGGCCTGCTGCACCAGCTTAAAGTCTGACAGTCGCTCTGAGGGTTTCATCCTGGCAACAGGAGTCAGGGTACTGTTGGCTATGACATAGAGGTCCATGCCAACCCCCAAGGATATGCCTCCCCAGACCATCACTGACCCACTGCCAAACCGGTCATGCTGGATGATATAACAGGTAGCATAACGTTCACCAAGGCATGTCCAGACTCTTTCACATCTGTCACATATGCTCAGTGTGAACCTGCTCTCATCTGTCAAGAGAACAAGGTGCCAGTGGCGGACCTGCCAATTCTGGTGTTCTCTGGTGAAAGCCAGTCGAGCTGCATGGTGCTGGGCTGTGAGCACAGGTCCCACTAGAGGACATCAGGCCCTCATGCCACCCTCAAGGAGTCTGTTTCTGACAGTCTGGTCAAAAACGTGCACACTAGTAGCCTGCTGGAGGTCATTTTGTAGGGCTCTAGCAGCGCTCCTCCTGTTCCTCCTCACACAAAGGAGCAGATACCGGTCCTGCTGCTGCTGGGTTGATGCCCTTCTACAGCCCTGTCCAGCTCTCCTTGTGTAACAGCTGGTCTCCTGTATCTCCTCCATGCCCTTGAGACTGTGCTGGGAGACACAGCAAACTTTCTTGCGACGGCACGTATGGATGTACCATCCTGGAGGAGCTGGACTACCTGTGCAACCTGACTGGGCTGCAGGTATAAGGAGAGAGCAGCTGTCTGTGGACACCACATGTAAAACCATTTCCTTTTTAGGGGGTTGCCTTGCTTTTGCCTCTCCATTGCACCTGTTGTCACTTTCATTTGCACCAAAGCAGCTGAAACTGATTCACAATCACTTGTGTTTCCTAAATGGACAGATTGATATGCCTGAACTTAAACTGACTTGGTGTTATACTGTGACAATTAAGTGTTCCCTTAATTTTTTTGAGCAGTGCACAGTCACAGGCCTTCACACATGCACATGTTGTCATTTAGTTTCAAGAACATTCATTTGAACAAGGCTTCAGACTACTTAGGCAGAAGAATTTTCCCACTTGTCGTCTGACTTCTGCAATCACCAAAATATCTGATATTGTGAATATATTTTCTAGAATTATGCTGCAAATGACATTTTTAGCACATAAAGCAACTATTAAATATAGATAGGATACACAAAATAATTTATGTTCAACAGTCTGTCTATCTCAACAACTTTTTACACCTCACACTCCTTCCTTACTTGATGCAGTGCAAATGAGCTAACATTAGACTGTAGTTTTTTCCCCAATGAGGATGTCCTAACCTGCTCTGTGTGTCAGCGAACAAACTAAACAACTGGCTCTATTTGGCATAGTTGGCGCACTCACTCCACCTCCATCCTATTTTCAGACCAACAGCAAGGCCTTGCTTAGGCTCAATAAGCTTCATGAATGCTGTTGTCACACGTAGTACATCTGGACATTAGTCTGCAACAATTTTGGTAACTGTTTCATCATTCGTAGTCTCTGTTTTAAGGAAGTCTCTGGTTCCAGCTTCTAAAATGTTATTTTCACCATTACTATGATATAAAATTACTTACATTGTAATAGAAGATTTTGGCCACATTGCCCACCCATAGTTGCAGCCCTACCTGTCATCGTGTAATTCTAAATTTCAACCTATGAGCTCAGATTTGGAGACAGGTTCATTTTGTACAACTGTATGTGGTTTCAGCTTCTTGATGTTGGAGACAGTGTTTGCTTTTTTTTCCTGTTTTATACAACTGAAAACATTGTGCCTTTGTGTTTTTGGTTGGTTAAAAGTTAAAAAAAAGGGTGTGCCTGCATTTATAAACATCGTACATGGTTTTCATTGACATTTCCTACCTGGATAGATGTAAGAATAGAGGACACATCATAAGTGGGACTCCAACGATTCTGTAGGATGTCCAAACATATACTGCCATCTGCATAGACTGTGGGGGGAAAATATGGTTATATACTACACACAAATATCAACACCTTAATGTGCCAAATGATTTGACAGTATGCTTACCATTTGGATGAAACATCTTTGACACAAATCGTACTGTGGGGGGTTTGTTGGGGTATTCTTCTGTGAACTCTACAATGAGTTTAAATGTACCTGGGACAGAGATAAGAACATATTTATGCGCTACTAACATTGACTGTGTGTTAACAGTGAGTAATGGTTCAAGGCAGATAAAGTATGTTGGAGCAGTGGCTTCTCTCAACCTGAACACTCCCTCTATCAACATGAAATTGTACATATACTTTAAGTTTAACAACTAATGAGGGTGAATGAGATACTTACCGTCCTCAAATGGAGTTCCTTCAGGGCTGTGAGGTAAGAGAAATAAGTATTTCGTCATTCATTTTGCACACACAAACATACAAGATCTGCATGCATGTACATTGTGCATATGCATCAATGTCTTACCCAAATATGACTGCATTCCACACCATAATGTTGTTTTCAGATGGGGCACCACTGACACCAGCTGGAGGATCCTCTTGTAGCCTTTGCCACAAAGCAAGAAAGGAAATAGGTTATAGCAGAACGTCTAACTTATACTCCCCTAGCAGGAAGCTAGATTTATTCTGCCAGAGTCAGGTGGATCCCCTAATCGAATGGCTTCTCTCCTCTTTGAACACACAGCCAAATTCTGTATGTCAAATAGACTTAGCTCTACTTCTACCTTCACACTACTGACAGTAAGCAGACTCAATTTCCGGATCAGTTGTACCATTGACACATTTAACCCTGGTGGTGTTTAGTATTTCCTCAAGATGCAATTTAGCCTTAGGCTTTGAACAAATATATACATATCACAACAGAAACTAAGCGACTGTCTCTGTAAATCAATCAAGTCAGTGCCATGAGTCATGTAAATATTTGGCACTGTAATGTCTTACCAACTACAATGCAACATCTCAGAAGTTTTATCAGCTGAGATAAACACTGATGTCATTACTAACTAGTCAGCAATAAAAGCATGTTAGAGACCCTCACATTGTGGCAGCTTGAAGTCCAAGTTAAATGTGAATTACGGGGTAATATTTGTGAGAAAGTTTGTCTTGTTTTTATGACTAACTTTCCCCTAAAACCAACATCTCATTGGTGTTAAAAGAGAGAAACTGCGCCTCAGAGCATTGTGTAGTTAGAGGAATAATACTTCTCTTCTTAACATAACGACCCTGGCAAAATATACTTTCGTTAAAGGTGAAAACTAAAACGTTAATCTCTTACATCTTTTGCAACAAACCTTTGACCACAGATCTATCTAATGCTGTCAGTTGCACAATCGCTACTGAACTGTAGAAGCTTGTGACAGGTTTCAATTGCGTACTAAGAAACACTTATCATGACCAAAAGCTACTATTTTTCGCAATTTAAGGGATCTGAAACTCCCTAACATTCAAAATTTAAAGCGAGATAAAACATGTTTGAGGACCCTGATAGTTTTTTTGGCTTCGGCTTTGACTTAATGTTCAATACCATGTAGTCTTCTGAGATTTTAGTATACTACTTTGTAGTGCTACTACTTCAGATAAAATCTTATAACTCATAATTACCTACCTAACACCAAACTTTGATCAACTAAGTTACCGGCGTAGTTAGCGTATGATTTTAGCATTGCTGGTGTTGGTTGGCAACGTCAAGTTACAAAGTCTAATGCCAGGAAAAGAGAAACGACAGGCTTAAATTCACGGAGCACTAACGTTTAATACGCTGTATTAAATGTGTTTTGCCAAGGATAAAATGGCCAACCGGTCACGGACATTTAAATGCTAGCTAATTGTTAGAGTTAGCCAGCAGCAGCAAACTGTGTCAGGAACTCTAACGTTAATCGACTGTAATGCTAACATGTATCAGCTAGCACAGTTAGCATGTAGCTACAGACGAAGCGCTTCAACAAAATATCGTTATTTCACTTTGATATTTCTGGTTCGTAAAAACATGTTAACACAGTGATTGCGTTACGTTCATAGTTTACTGTTGAGATTGGTGATTAATAGGTTTAAATGAAGAAAAACGACGTACCGGTTAGCTGTGTTAAGCTAACGTATGCTAGGCTAATGTTAGCTGTTTTCGACAAATCATAGCTAACTGTGATTATCGGCATCGGCATAATATCTGAACATCAACTTACCGTTTAAAATCTCTCATAAGTCTTCTTCTAGCCGGGGTTGACATGGTTTAACTTTTGAAACACGTACTGACGACACTGATACGTCTACGGGAGTTTGTTTGATCAAAACGCTGTATTGTATTTAATGGTTATTTGACACCTTCACAGTGACCCCGTTCACAGCGGCTCGACGCTTTCCGTCGTTCCCTCGATGATGCTGACTTTCTGGCAGGACCAGCTAGGTCTACTGGACGATACCACATCATGGAAAGAGGAGGAGACAATGTCGGGTGCTAAATTTACCAGAATTTTCTGGCAGTGGAATATCAGTACGGGCTTCCGGTCTCGTCACGGAAATATATTTTAGAAAACACACTATGCAATATCCTGGCAAGATACATCTTAATATTTCGTTTTTTAAGTTAACAGTACTTATTTTACTCCCCCATTTTCATCGAGGGCGTCGTTTGGCACGGGGCGTGGCGACAGTGACGTGATGTTTGTGCAGCGCAACTATGACGTAGGTCGCCCCCACTGACAGGTGACTGTTGGCAAAGCACACCACTGAAGTCGTGCCCGGACATGTGAGACCAGACCATAGACTGTATACGAGTATATAAATATAAACGTATATAATGTAGACTGGGTTGGACCTGTCTACTTCATTTAGAGCAGTACTCTAGATAAAACCAACACTTTGATGAATATAGATGGGTCATAAATATATATTAAGACCATCAAAAAGTTGCATGGGCTCTGTATAGTAAAAAAGTAGACCCCAATAAATGAAATATATGACAAAGTTTTAAGGCTTGTGGTTTAAAAATCTCTAAACTACCACAACTTTCTATGTAGATCATTTATCATTGGCTATGTTTGCCACGATGAGGATTTATTTCTCAAGTCATCCATGAAGAGGCTTAAAAACAAACTGAATCAAACTTTAACTTTAACAAAACCTTTTTTAATTATTAATGAGTAACTCGCATTGTTTTATTAACATCAAGAGGAAGGGATCACCCCACTTCTTCTTGAGACAGAAACAAATTTGAAGTACTGGCAGTGGTTCAATACAGATGCTTAGTTTAGTGTACTGTATATCAGAACAAGGCTATTTACAGCTTAATCAAACTTTAATAATCGGCTAAACAAACTTTCTCTTTAACAACAAACAAAAAAATCTGCTTTTTAACCAACAATCAGCTAAGCATTTTAGTCCATCCACAAACCGGGCCTGCCCTTTCTAAATAAAAAAACAAAACAATGAATAACAGGACCACTCAATGGCTTTAAGGCAAATGAATGCTTGTTTAGGCTTATACGACATTCAGGCAAAAAAGGACGGCCCGTCAAACTCTATCTCTCGTACTTTAGGATCCATGGTAAAGAAGCATGGTGGTGAAGAAGGCATGATCGTAAAACTGCTCTGCTTTCACAGACTTCTGGTGCTCCACCTGGCTGCCTGCAGTGCTGTTGTTGTCAGATGAGTCACTGTGGGTGAGCTGGCCGTGGAGGATTTCTGCTGCGGGGTCACACCCAAATGGAAGCTGTGGTTGATTGTGACCATTTGAGGAAAAAGCCTCACAGTGTTTCTCACCTGCCGCTGGAAATGAGACAAATAGTCAAAGGGCATATATTTATATAGAATTTGTGACTATATTCCTGCTTCTGTAAATATCACGAGAGGCAGGGAGAACAAAAAACACTGGATTGGTTTTGTTTTGCACAACTATTAAAAGGGGATCTGTACAAGCAGTCAGCTAGAGAAGTAAGGACACTGTTATATGACTGCATTTCAACACACTGGAGATTTTTTTTTGCATGACCCTGTCAAAAAGTTGATCAGTAATTGCAAAGTACATTCCAGAGCCTTATGCAAACCCACATGTTTTGACCTGCTATTTTATATAGGTCACATCCTGATCTGCAGTTCCTCTGACATACAGTTACTGCTGTATGACACAGTGACCTAGTTCTGCCTGCACAGTGGTGCTTAAGCTACTGCGTCAAGTCAAGAAAACCTTAAATCTTCCAGACAGGCTGGTATGCCATAATCCAACATCCAACATAACAGGCATATGTAATTTACATTAGAATAGTTTAGTCTAGTGAAATTAGATTAATGTTTATACACCTTTCTTTACATTAATCTGAAAATAACTATTTTTTTTTAAATGTATCGCAGGCCGGCAAAATTATCAATGGGACAGGACTTGACAGATGCATGGGAATACGTCAAGAAAACAAAAGTCCACCACAGTCACATTTATAAAATTAATCAACATTTAATGATTTCACACAATCAAGTACAAAGCTAAACCTGCTCAGTACTAAGCAATGGATGTTCCAAACTGAATGACTGTACACTTAAAACAGAAACCACCTGTAACATGAAATAGTACTACAAAAAAACAGGAAGAATTTCCCTTCTCAGTATCTATAAAAATTGAAAATAATATACATAAAGTTGTTCAACTATTCAATACAGCTCAAGAAATAAGGCTTTTTGTGAATCCATGCAAACTTTCTTGAGCAGTACTGTTAATTCATAACCACTGATTGTAAAACGGCCAATTATCAACTTCAAACAGACTGGGGATTATCAGAAAACATACACATGTGCAAGCCCTGCTAGTTGCCTAAAAAAACTAACAGTGAACATTCACCATACTTTAGAATCAAACAAGCACGCAGCCCAAAGGAACAAAAAGGAAAAGGAGGAATAACCAAACTCCAAGCCCATGGCCCACTATGTCTCAGTATATGACATCTACACACTACAAAATAAGCTGCACAGTGAATCGTTTATACTTTATGAGCTACATTCATGTTGGGATATGCTTTGGCATACGGTAATTCCTGAATACAAACAGCTTTAGCTAATGTGTGGTAGCAGTTAGCATCAGGAGATGTTTCCTCTGTGTATGTTAAAGAGTGCTTAGGCACTCATTTTTATGTAAATCTCATCATCAATCGAGCATTACTTTAAATCAAAGTATACTCAATTAAATTTAATAAATTCAACTGCGGGGGAACATACTGTTCAAGAAAACCATCCAATCACCATTTAGATATTACACTTTACATGTATATTGATTTCTCTTAATAGAATTGTAAATAAATACAGTTTCTAACCTATTTGGGATGAGTATGTGACGAGCTGGAGCCACTCCATACTGACATTCAGACACTCCCAGCCTCATAGTAACATCTTTATGTCACCTATGAAGTTGGAACTTTTTCCTATTATGCAACAATGCATAATTTGACGAGCAATGACAGACTGATTTGACACACTACTTCCTTTTTTCCATTGAGCCAATGTGACCTAAATTGGCACTGGTGACCCTACTGTGTCGGGGGAATGCCAATAAGTTTGTATTATCTGGGATGTTGCTGTATAATTGTGCAAAACAAAACTCATCCTAATTTTTATAAACCTAAAAAATAAAGAATAACACGACAATTATCTGTATAACTGGACGGATGCATTAAATAATAACTGTATAACAGAGAACTCTCTATACTTGCATCCATCCGAGTATAATTAGGTACATGGAAAAGTAGAAAATACGGCACACGAACTGCTATACATCTTTCAAATGTAGCTTACCATCAAATCAACACAAATGTATTCCTTTATGCATGTGTTATGCAAACAAAACAGCCAGACCATACCAAAAAGATATACTGCACAAAAGGGAACATTAACATGTGCCTACACACACACAGGCCCTCTACAGGTAGGCATAAGAGTTGGTGCAGCGACAAGGGGTCTGCATTGATGCCACAGTGATGACCTCCAGCTCTTTAGTCGCAGGGCTCGACCTGTCCTGTCCCCCCTGGTCCTCACACTGATCCATGGGCCCCGGCCCTTGTGGTGGTGCAAACCCATTCAGCCCAAATGCAAAGGGTCCTGGCCCACCTGAGGTTACAGTCGCTGCCAACTCCATGTTCATGCTTTCCATCTGGGCCTCTCCAGCGCCACCCAGTGGCCCATTCCCATTCAGCAATTCTGGTGGCATGCCCAGACCTACGAGAGTGAGATGCATGCAGAGATAAAGCTAGGAATGATACTTAAAAATATTTTCAGACATGACAGAAACACAAGGCCATGATGTAAGGCCTCAGGTGACTCTTTTGCTTTTCCTACATCTATCTGAAGACAATGAAATCGGAAATTTAACACCAAAGTTATTTTTTTAAATCTAAATTTTCACATTTGTCTGCACTTGATAAAATAAAAATCTCCCCTGCTGAAGTATCTGTCACAAACCTTTTACAGTCAAAGCTCCACATTTACAAAAAACCCTTTCTTAACCACTTCACCCACAAAATGACCATTTGTAAATCAATTGGTCATTAATGTTACCTGCTACCCAGGTCTCATTTATTCAGTCGTATGCTCAGTACTTCCCAAATAGATGCATTTTTGCTAAAACACCATAGTACTGGAGTCTGGCTTTGAAGAGAACATGGATAAGTTTTTACTTTTCAGACTTTCAGACTTGGATTAAACTGCACAAGTTGTGTGAGAGTTTGTAAACACATGTTTTGATTAGGGTTTAGCAATATGGCCCTAAAATAAAATCACATTTCTGGGTACTGAGTGACATATCAGTTAAAAAATATTTATATTTTATTGTTAATTTAAGAAAATAGAACTGCAACAAAATAACTGATATAGTTTGCCTTCAAATTTCTTTAGTTTGTGAACAACAACAGTAACAGAGTGAGATTCAATATTAGAACTACAACAAAATGTCTCCTGGGATCTATATACATATAAATCAACAGGTGATTTCCTTCTTTTAGTAAAATCCTAACGACCGAGTTGGTTTTTTCCCCCACCTGGACCTTTATGCTCTGCCATTTCTCCTCTAATCATCACGCTGTAACCTGTGACAGGCCACAACTATCACACATTCACATGTGTTTTTATGTTGAGACACGAGCAGCACGTAGGTTTATGACAAAATGACTTGACGGCACCCACTACTGCGTGCGCACAGCGAAAGAGGAGACAGAGAGAGAGAGACGCTGTGCTGCTGCCAGCAGTCACTCAATGAGTTCACTCTGAGCGGTAAGTCACTAAAGAGTCTGAGATGTACCGGTGTTGGTAACAGAAAGACACTTTCAGTAGCTAAAATAAGTTCAGCACCCACGTAAATGTATTGTGTCTAAAGTGTTATGAGAAGGATTTTAAAGTCTACATAAAGGGTACATATAGTCAGTCTACTCTTGTTATATACAGAGATACACACACACAGATCCCACCTAAATCAGTCCTATATATGCTTCAAAATGCTGTGTATTTGTCTTAAGCCGCCATGTTTGGCAATTCTGTCCAGCCAGACTGCATGTACAGCAGCCTAAGCTAATAATAGATGTTCCAGCTGGAACAGACTGATGCTGTTTTTCCTTTAACAGAAACCTGGAAAACTAAAACTAACTAAAAACAGATTTAATGAGCTGAGTGGCCTACCGTTGGGTCGAGCCTTCTTCACTGGGTTTGCCTCCATGCCATCGAATGACCTCTTTCTGTTGGGCACGCCATTCAAGAAGCTGCGTCCCTGGATAGTGGGGCGAGCGAGGCCCCCATTCTGGGTCATGCCATTCAGAAAAGCTCCGTTATGGGACTGAGCCATGTTTTGTTGGAAGTTCTGGGCATTGGAGAGAATCTCAGCGCACTCCTGGAATCCCTGAGCGTGGGCCAGGTCAGCAGCAGTCAGCCCACTGGCATTCCTCATACTGCACAATGAGAAAGAGGAGTGTTAGAGGCACTCAATGTACGTTTGATTTACACAAATAAAAAACAAACAGAATAAGACACGCCCAAGCGCGCACACGCAGGCACACACATACAGACTCATTAAGCAAATATTCGCACACACAGACAGACACACAGATGTATAGAAATATCCTGTGCTGCTCTACCCTCTCACATCCTCTTCGTCATCCTCATGTGAGATGACGACTGATCCTTTAGGATCATTTGCATCTTCCATAGAACTTAAATCTTGACTCAGTTTCCAATTAGGGAAACATGTCTGCTGCAAAAGGACATGATGAAGACAACTGTAGGTATGCACCAGTTTGTTTTGATGGGAACCTAAAATAACCTGACAAACTGGACTTGTATCAAATGATCTGCCGAATCCAAAGAAGAATTCCTGAAGGTGATGTAAAGAGCTTCGTCCTGTCCTCAGGAAGAACACGGCATCAAGGAGGATTTGGCAAAGGGGTTAAAGGCTGCTGTCATCTCACATTTCCACCGGTGATACCGCTCAAGGATTACAGCAAAGCCACATCTAAATTCCAGCCAATGATGTAGCCATGTCCCAAAAAAAACCCTGAAGTGGTGTGCATGTCAGCATGAATGTGTACTGTATGTAATGAGTGTGTGTGTAAAGTGGAGAATAAGCTGTACTCCTGAAGACAAAAGTGATGCAACAGCGAAGCAAAGCAAGATTGTAGAAGTCTTCTGAGACTGAGAAGAAGTTGATCATCCAAAGGAGGTCAGGATGCAAGTTGGATATTCAGAGGAAACTCCACAGAATCAGCGTCTAAGAGGGAGAAACTGCTCACAGATCCAGACGTCCTCTCTTGGGAAGGTGGAGCTGTAAAGACCTAGTCTTCATCGTGTTTCAAGAAAGATGACCATGAGAATGAAAATAAGAGCAACAGCTGTGCTACTCTAAGGGGTGTTTTTAAAACCTCCAATTAGAGTCTTTGCACTACGTACAGTTGTGTTGATCGTATCCAGGTGCAGCAGGAATAAGGTGATTTTCTGAGATCAAAAATGAATGAGCAAACAGGTTTGTGTCTCTGGTTTTCTTTTTTTTTTTTTTAGACTTGCACATGGCATTTGAGTATGGAAGCAATGTCACTGGAAAATAAAACAATGAGAGACAACTTGTCTTATTAATATGATTAAATGATAATACTTCAATTAGAAACAACTCTATGTATAACAGTATGTGGTTGCTGCAGTTATTTAGTGAATAAAATGCCAAACGTGTTCAATTTCCTCCTGCTGATGTAAAACATTCGTGCAGGAACAAATGTCTGCCAGTCCTCATCTAACCAATAGAGACGCTTTAGCTTAATGATGAGAATTTCTCTGCTCTCCATTGGCCAATTACACAACAATACTGCACTTGTTCTGTGTCTAAATGTCATCGAACTGCAAAATGAGTTCTCTAAGCAAACAGCCACGTCTTTGTCCAAGAACTGGGACTCTGGCCCACGTCCAAGCTTATATTTACGATTAAAAATGTGACAAACAATGAAAGCTTTACGGTCAACAGGCTGTTTTACACAGATATCAATGCACTAGAGAACAGGTAACATCCTTTAGTGATTTACATGGCATACTGTGTGGCTGCTTAGGAACTGTCTGTTTAAACACTATAAATTCTTGATTTGCAAACAAGTGACTTTGACTTCCACACAGAGAGTGAATGAATTTAAAGCACACTGTTGCTGTTTGGTCATTCATTTTTTTTGGTTTGGGAATTGTTCTTACTCTGCATTTTTATCTAAACAGTTGTGCAAAAAAGAAACATTTCAAGAGCTAGTGCACATGAAAAACATTTCATAAAGAATTTAACATTGAAAAACAAAAAAAATTAAAATCACACAATAACTTGTTGCACATTACCCGTCCCCTTCAAAATTAACGCTTCCAAAGGATTAGTCCAAAGGATTAAATTTATACCACAAAAGCTTTTAATAGTAAGGCAGATGGATTGGTCTCACTCTAAGGAATATAATCTAAAATGTCAAACTATCAAAATGTCAAAAACTGCTATTAAACTATTTTTTAAAAGTAAATTAAAAAATGTAGTACTCAAATATAAAATCAGATTTCTCTTTGAACAAAACAAGTTCAATATGCAAAGAAAAGCACCAGTGAATGAAAACATTACCGTACGCAAAGTAAATTTTTAAGGTATCATGTCATCCTTTAAGCAATCATCTTTTACTGTCAACTACATTTAATGTTTTTTCCCCCATGTTAAATTCCACACAAAGTACTTGTCATACTTGTTGTTCAGAGGAAGTCTAGTGGTTAAAGTCTGCAGCCTCTGGAGCCGCAAGTGTGCTGACCTCAGACCAAATCCCACCAAACCTTACCCTCTCTTTAACTCTGGCTTCCTCTCAGGTTTTTCCAAGTCTACAAAATGTCATACTGAGGGCGGCTGTTAAAAGCCATCCCTCATTTTAGGGAATATATGATCTCATTTTTACTGACAAAGCAGTCACAGAAACACATATTTGTTCATCCCAGCCTTGCTTTAAGGTTAGACCAAAAAGAAGCGCAAGGAGGGTTAAAAGTGCTGTAGCATTACAACAGATGTTATCAAAAATAAATAAATATAGATTTTAGATACACATAAAGATGAGCTGAAATAGGTCACTGTATTTTAAGAAAACAAATTCTGTTGAAACCAGATGAAAATTATAATAAACAGAGGAGGGTTGCTTTTTTTTTTTATTAGAATAGCTGTAAACAGACCAAAATGGCGGATAGAGAGGGGTCAGAGACAATGTGCAGCAAAGAGACGAGGGTTGGAAACAAAGCTGGTCCGCTATTAAGAGCTCAGCCTTTAGTACATGGTGCCAGGTGAGCTACTAGGGCGCCCCAACTTGAACTCACTGTTGCAAATTTGTGCTTACTCTACTTAGATGACCCCTCTCATAACTGCAGAGCTAATCCTTTCATAATATCCTAAAAAAAAAACACAGTATTCCTTTAGTGAGACCTGACATCTACAATAAGCACTGATCCAAAGCATGGATAACAGAGTACACTAATTAACACAGGTTTGGTACAGCAATTTAAAAAGGAAGCGTTAATTTTTTGTAAATGCCTGGTATGCTTTGCTTTTCCGTCCTAAGCACACAATATGTATCTTCTCTAACTATCGTCTAACCTTCCAGAGGCAGCCTATTATCATGCTACATGTTGACATGGGACTCACGTGATTAAACCTGTCCATATAAAGGGCTCCTATGGTTAGTTCACAAAATCAAAAACAAAATCATAAAATAAAAAACAAAAAAAGACTAGATACAGGAACAATCATGGATAATAAGCAAAGCATGCAGGTCTAAAACTTTAGTTTTGATTCATAAAAAACCTAGCATTAAAACCAATCACCGCAAGAAATACCTCAACAGTTTGCCAGTGTGTAGATAGGAAGCGATAGTGAGAACACTCAATGCCACAACAGTGCGGCTATCCCAGGGAACGGGGCAGACTCAGCAGTGTCTATTCTCCCCCTTTCTAGGATTACTTGAAAAAACCAAGTCATTTCCAATTCAATGGCTGCAAAACATTAAGACGTACGGTTCTGTTTCAGTATAGAAAACTTTTTTTTTGTAACTTATTGTCACTTTCATAAAGGAAAAGGTGACAAAGATTAGATGTCAAAACAGACTATGATATTGTATAGGGTTAATACTGTGACATACAAAATAAAACATTTCTGTGTATGAAGTAAAATATTTGGTACAGTGAAATGACAGTGAATAACCATTGCAACAGGATGATTGTTAGCATTACACAGTTCAGTACATGATGGTATGCAAATCTAACCCATCTCACTCAGCTGCTCTAAGCCTCTGTCTCTGCGCTACTCTCATCACCGACAGCCTCTAAACACATTCCTACCTGCTGCTAGCTCGCTAATGGACCACCTGAACACTTTGAGGCTCATGACAAATAATAAAAAACTCTTTTTAATGATGACATTTGTTAGAAATTAGAGGATTATTTTTTATTCCTTTAACGTTGATCAAATTAAGGTGGGTTCTATGAACAAGATATCAAAATTATCAGAGCACTGAAACATTATTTTTATGACTTTTCTTAAATATTCAAGATTTGTATTTAAATTGCACAAGGTCAAGTTAAGCTAAGTTTTGTCTCACTGAGTTGAACAGATTTTAAATTATATTTTTAATGTTTTAATCAAAGAAAAATACCCTTAATTTAAAGCCTGTAGGGTCGCATGTTGTAACATTTAATTTAGATACGAGAACCATAAAGAATTTTGTCTAATTGGTATTAAATGGAAAGACGATAAAAGGAAGTGTGGGAAGAATTTTCTTCAAGGCTGGGTTAAGGCTCTGACGTATTTTCCGCAATAAATGCCTGCATGCAGCTGGCGCAGTTCCATTCATGGCAGAATTGAGGGTCCAGGACAGCCCCCAACAGTAAATGGGAGGGTTGAGATGCCACTAATGGCCACCTTTAAACTAACTTCACCGTGGTGCGGCAGACGCAGCTGGCCTGGCTGCAGTGTTTTGGATTGGACTGCGGAACAAGATGAGGACTGGAGGATGCGCAGTGCACACTTGCTATGCAAGATAAGCATCGCACAAGAATGAGCTTACTTTCCTCTTCTGTCATTCAAGTACATTTCTTCCTTCGTCAGGAACCAGGGCTCTCCAGTGCAGGCATATGCAAGGAATAATCTTGTGCATATATAAAACTGGCGTG
Source organism: Cephalopholis sonnerati (assembly GCA_019142605.1). Taxonomy (NCBI): domain Eukaryota; kingdom Metazoa; phylum Chordata; class Actinopteri; order Perciformes; family Serranidae; genus Cephalopholis; species Cephalopholis sonnerati. The sequence continues at coordinate 26,664,123 of JAGQAX010000012.1, forward strand.
TCAGCATTAAGGACACAGGTGGCTGGGCCATAGGAAATGGGAAAGTGTCTCCAAAAATGATACTACAGGTACTGTAAAAAATGTTTTCTGATGGTGAAAGCTTTAGTTCACATTTTGGACAATAAATGCATCCACGTATTTTAAATTCAGAGGCATCAGGCCCCTGGTCAGACCCACAGTCAGCCATCAGGTGCTGTCGGGCCATTATCGATCATCTGTGGCCTCTAATTTTTATGGTGTTTGGAACCGCAGTCAGCCCTTTTCAGCAGCAATTCGGCCTACTCAGTGTGTTGAATCAGCGGTGGGGGCAGATGGTGAGAGAGCTCTCTGAGAATTGCAGTTCCACTAATGAATCAGAGATGGATCCATTTAGTGCGGTTTCTCCGTGCCATTTACCTCCTCCTCCTCCTCCATTCCTCCTCAACAAGCAAAGGGCTAATAACGCCAGTGCAAAGGAGAGTAGGAAAAGTCGAAGCTGGAAAGTGTTGTAAAATATATGTTTTAAGCATACAATCTATGAGTAGAGACCACTGATCATTTCTTCTGATGAAGGCACGGACTAGCTGGCCAGTCGAAGTCTTTGAGGTGTATTCAAGAGCAACAGGAGATGTGAGGTGATGCAAAGCAATGGATCAGAAGATGAAGGCCTTTAAGTCAAGAATCTTCACAGAAGTAACTCAACCAGATAACGGCAAGAATACTGACACAAAGTTCAGTGCCCACATGATTAATAGGATGCAGCAAATCCTGTTTGTACGAAGCATTTAATAAAGGGACATCACTGTCAAAGGCTTTTTGAACTAAGCATTGATTTTAATTTGAAAACATGATGACTAATGTTGATGATCGATGGCTCTGCAAGTCTTAATTAAGACTAAATTCTTAAACTTGACTTAATAGATCAAGAACTACAAATGGGAAGACTTAAACCTGGACAACAAAGACTCCCTTGAACGGTTTCATCATGTTTCACTATAGACTGTTTGTGGTCTTCTTGATTTAGTTGCAGATGGTGGCGCAGAGGCACTTCTATGATGTCTGACAACATGGAGTTAAAAGCAGTCTTCAAAGATGAAAGAAACCACCATACACATATGGCAACCAAATTGACAAGGGATTGTAAGAGGGAAGAATCATGTAGGCATCCACTTAAATGTTTGCTATCATGATAAAGGACTTTTAGAACATCAGACCGAGATCTGAAGCTAGAGTAAAGGAAATATTCATGCCGATGAAATAAGTTTAAATTCATTTGATTGCTGTGGGTTTTTACTGGAAAATATTTATGCAACTATAATTTGTTATGTATATTGTTGATTTGGAAAATATTACTATATTAATATTATGATTAAAAAATGTGTTACAGCTGAAAAGGTTATTTCACAACCCATTTTATACTTGATTACCAACTGAGTTTTCTGCATTTAACTTGCACTTGAAGTATATTAAATTAACATGCATTTATTATAATAACCAACTATGTAAATATGGCAATTTGTACACAAAATATTGTGTTTACATTTACCGTGCCACACGACACACTGTACATTATGCAAGATATCAAGTACTAATAATCCAAATACTATGATGATTTACTGGATGTTTTCTTTGGTATAACAGTTGAATTTTAATTTAAAATGAGATATTTTCCATACCAAAATTCATAAGGATTATTTGATTCTTTCTTTCAAGGCTTTGGGTGACCTTCTTTGTTAAAGTTAGACTCTTTATTTATATTATGAAAATGTAAGTATGACATTTTTACATTATTGCTAACAGTTAGATATTTGACACCAACTTAACTTTGAAGTTAGTCTACAGTTATTTTGTCATGAGCCTCATTCCCACCTAGTGTGCCTCTTAGTTTCCCTCCCAGTTGTGCCTCTATACATTTCTGGGTCATAAGTTAAAAAAAAATAACTTGATAATAAACTGAACTAAATGCATTATCTGTAATCTGCAGGGGGAAGGGGGAAATCACATATCATTTCATCATAAATATTACTCATCAGCTGATAACCAAATGCACATCACAGGACGTCAGCAAGAAATACAGCATTTATTAAACATGACTGAATAGATGCACTGGTTTTAATTTGTAGACAAAACAACCAGGGGTTTCTTGGCGAATGCAGGTTTAGCTAAGAGTATTGAGTAAGTCACTGTGCTTTCAAGTCTGATTATTTAAAATCAATGTCTCTCAGATGTCAGGATCAACTACTGTGACCTGCATGAAATTGGATTTTTCCCAGTTCTTAAATTCATAGTTTGTGTTTTATGGAACTACAGCCATGTAGTCCAATAAAAAATACAAGTCAGGGATTATACATATGTGTCTCAATAACCCTTATAAAAGTGTGTTGGCAAAAAGTGTGTTGGCATTGTTTGCATTTCTTATCAGGCCCAGAGGTATCTGGAGGCCATAAGTCTGCTCAACTAGTATCAAACTTCATTCTCTTCTCATTCTAACAAGTACCCAACAAATAGAGCCAGTATTTCACTATGGTATCTCTTATTAACTTTTTCAACGGACATCATTTGCTGGGCTCAAATTTATAAGACCATATAATTATAATTTTCTCTCAGGATAAAAACATACAAAAACTACACACAATAGACTGTGCATCTATAAACCCCCTGGTTGTTTTGGGTCTTTGGTGGTCAATTGTATCAGGAAAAAAGGCACACAGCTTGTTGCAAAAAATGAAAGTAAGACAAGAAGTAAAACAATAGTTAAGCCGAGAAAGAAAACCTGCAAAACTTCTCTGAAATATCAATCTTTGATTGAAATAAAATGCAATGTTTAATGTCAGCTTTCTAGAATATTGCATTATATTGTTACTCTAGCCATATAAAACGTGACTGATTTATGAAACTGTGAAGGAGTATGGGAAACACGCAGTTAAACAAGCTGAATTTGCATACTTGTGTAAAATATGGCGGTAGGTGAATTATATGCTTGTTTCACTGAGTTGACAGACGTGCATGGCCTTCGGGAAATAGTAACTATGATCTGTCAAAACATGGAAGGCAACACAAAGTAACACTGTCATTCGTAATTGTTTTGTCTCCCTACAGGTCGTACACGATCTAAACTAAAGAAACAAGAAAGATGAGTTATGTCTCTTCAGCCTTTGTTCACGCTTCAGGTGCAGCGACAGTAACAGAATGGATTCTATAAATGGAAAGCACAAAAAGAGCTGCCAGCTGCAAAGGTGTGGCCAAGTACAACTGAGGTACATTATCCACTTCCTAAAATACTACTAGCTACTTTCATAATGTAAAAATCATTATCTTGTATGTAATCCATTTTCTATTTTATTTTCTTGTCAATACCAAGAGCATTTTGTGTCATTTGAGTTACATGACATCTGGTCTGATATCAAAAGTAAAATGGCAGCAGGCAAAATAGTTTCATTAAAATTAGGAAATCTGATCTTGCAGTTCTTGTGCAGTCTCCTAAAAAGGTTCAGTATGCAACCAATTATTTATGAGTGATGCATTTTCATTTTATGCAACAAAATTATAGCCTTTTAATTCTACAGTAAAAGGGCATCAGAAAAATGTGGCAATGTGCATTTGGTCATCCAAAGCTGTATATGTAAGACACTAACCAAAACAAATGTTAACAAAGAAAACCACACTCTAGATTTAACAAAGATCATGCAATATGGCCTACTAGACTAAGAACAGTTTATCAACCTTTACATTAAGTTGTCCTCTTGCAAGTGTAATAATTGTGCTCCATTTACAAAGCGGTTTGTCAATATCAAAGGCGTCATACTGTGTTAAAGGTCTACTTTTATTAAAATGCAGCTCCTCCTTAAATCACAAATTTAACATGAACGTGTCTGATGGATGTGACAGGCACTTATAAATCATTCCCCTTGACCCCCAATATGTCTTTGCCAATGTTATTACACAGAGGGCAACTTAATGTGAATTGTTGCAATGATAAACAACAATTTCAAGGATTAACAAAATGTGTCACGTTTTCAAGGGAGCACCACCAATTCTATTAATATTCTGTTATATAACGCATCTCACGATTAAACTGTCTTAAGCTTGAGTGGTTACAGAATCATCACTTTATTTTTTAACTTTGGCATTCTGTAACAAAAAAAGTCTCAAGCTGACATACAGTCTACCTTTAGGTTCAAAATTCAATTTAATAAACTATATGGCAGTAACCACGAGCAGACTTCCCTGCACATTTTCAAATGGCTTTTACCCAAATACTCAATCATCATGTTATACTGGGAAACATATTGACATTTAGATGGACTAAATTATGTCCAACAATGAAAGTCTACTCATATGGGGAAGTCTGTAGTCTCAATGTAGTAGTATCAATGTAATATCTTCCATCAGTAGAGGTCTAGCCCAAACCGCTAACAGGGCAGACTCTTCCTTGTACATAGGTGCGAGACCAAATATACTTATTACAGGGAAAACATGGATAGTATATTCTGCATGTCTTCATACTTGACATGCATCTTATAAACTGATCTTATACTGTATGCATGAACATGCACTCAGAGCGCGGGCTGAGACGGTCATGGAGTTCATCGGAGCGTGCACTACTACATCCTGCAAAACCACGCCCATCCAGATTAAATGCTAAGTTTTTAGGGAATCTCAGTGTTTTCATGTAGGATCTTTACAAGACTACTTCGGCACTTCTCTTGAAAGTTATGCTGAAATCTTCAAAATATGTCCAGCAGCACTGCTTACAGTTAAACACACTGTGCAGCCTAAAGCGATTTAGCGTAAAGTTAGCATTTAATACAGCAGCTTCCCTCTGGCTGTGTATGTGTAAGACAGACTTACTATAAAAAAAAATGCAGCGTTCCAAATTGTTTAATCTCGTGTTTGGATCTGTAAAGTTAACTTGCAGATCCTCTAACTCTCTTATTTGCAACACTAGAAACCGCATTTAAAGCTACCACTTAAATTCCATCTCTGCTCCGACTTGAGTTTGGTGGCGATCCCTTGCAAAGGTGTAACTGAGATGTTGGATAGTACAGAGGAAAAGAAATGAAGACACAGATCTGATCACAGGACTTACTCAGCTTTCGCTCCCTGAATCAAGAGAGCGTTGATACACTCCAGACTGCCCGCACGAGCAGCCTTGTGGATGGGCGACTCGCCCACATAGTCCTGAGTGATGACAAAAGACTGCAGTTACACACCGAAAAACATGACTGTAGTGTGAACAAGAACAGCAGTAGGAGCCAAAATACTTTCAGATGCTAAATATATCTATGAGTATGTTTTTATCAAATACACCCCTCCCTAACCACCGTCTTTCTCCGTTCCCAAGGTTAAAAAAACAGATGACAACAGGGTGTAACTCTGCAGGGCAGAGCCTGAACTTTTCAACCAGACTTCACTGCCACCCACACACATTTACAGTTACACATTAGCAGGAGTGCAGATGGAAGAGAGAGAGAGAGAGGAAAAAAAAAAAAAAAAAAACACCAGAAGGCTGTATCTAACCACAATGCAATGTGGGCCGAGCTCAAATACTGAGCTATCGCGCTCTCCAACACCGGCCATGTCGAAATATCAAGATTCCAAGAGAGGGAAGGTCAAAATCTTAGTTTTCCAAAGTGTTAATTTCAGCATATGCTTAGCAAATTCAAAGCCAATGGATAGAAATGTGTTTCATGATGACGACAGCCATTATGTAATCGTGACCTACTAATCTGATTTCTCTCAGCAGCGCAGCGGAGCATAAAATATAGCCCCAGTGCATGAGTCTGCATGAAAATACATGAAGTGGAAAAGACGTGACGAGTACAACACGTAACAGTCTGAGAGCAAATGCGTTATCAGAAAATGTGATGAACATAATCTGAACATAAATCAGGTCGAGGGGTAAGTGGCAAAAGTAGACTGTGAGGGTCGTGACCCAGCTTTAGAGTGATCCTCCTTGATAGGATCAGTCTGAGCTCAACCTCCCACACTGCTCTACTCTTTTCTCTTACCCATATGTAGCTCTCAAACTGAGTTATTAAATGTGGAGTCAAATGTAGTCCACAGTCGCTGTGTAATGCGCTTTTTAGTGTAGTCATTAGACTTTGTGAAAGACATACATTCCTCCAAAAAGTCAACAAGGAAAATTAATGTAAACTGACTTGACAAAGTTGAGTCAAACTGAACTGTATAATCCCCCTGCATGTGTTGACTGTGTGCATCTGATGTCATACCTGTCTGTTAATATCTGCACCAGCTTGGAGTAGCCATAACAAGCACTCAGGGTGGCCCCCAAATGCAGCAATGTGGGTGGGCGTCTGTGCAAACCTGGAGGTCATGGCATTCACACCACAGCCCACCTGAACCAGACGCATCACACACTCCAACTGTGAAGACAAAAGGGCAATGCACGGAAACTCAGACATATTTCTAAGGCATGTGCAGTGATATATTCATTCATTTTTTCCAGGAAGACACAGGGCAGGTAGAGACAAGTGTACTAACTACAGTAGCTGGTGAGAGGGAAAAAATGCAACACCATTATCACTGCTCTTACTGTGGGCATGCATCCAATTTATGTGCAAACTGTGGGCCTGCCCTTCCCGGTGAGTAGTTAGTGAATAACAAATCTTATCAAGAGCATGTGTGATTGTTTGGGAGATGGCAGTTCGTTGGAAATGAGTCATTAAAGTTAAAAGTTGACCTGCAAGTTGCAGCGCGTTTTCAATACAAACAATTAGAAAAAGATTAGAGAAGAAAAAATATACACTGCTGACAATTGGTGCAGTTTTGTGCTCAAGTATCACATAATTTCAACGTTTAATGTTTGCTAATAAAGTCAACTATGCTAGCGTCGGTTAAGCTAGCTAAAGCTAACTAACGTTAATGTTAATTTCTCCTGTGTCTTTGTTAGCGTCTCATATAACGGCCGTTAAGTTAATGTTAGAATTGTTCCCGCTCGACGTCAGATTTTTACTCGCAAATCCTCCCTAGATACAAAGCCTAACTTTGCCTAAAATGTATATTAGATATGTGAACCGTTATAAAAAAACATTAGCTTGAGAACACTATCAATTAAACGTTAATGGTCCATTGTCTGCCTCCAGTTAACGATGGCTGCTTCTTGGTCTCAACGGCTAACGTTAACATTACGGCAAACATCAGGAAATGGCCGAGACGAGGCTCATGTCGGACCGTTGGCGCTCATTCAGGACACGAAAACGTCCACTTAGGAAAATTAAACACCCAGCTGGAGGGCTACCTTTCCGAAGTGAGCGGCCCAGTGTATGGGCGTCCAGCCGTAGAAGGTGTCCTCCACCGCGAGGTCAGCCGGGTTTGAGGTGCACTGAAGGAGGGAGCACAAGGCACCGACATCTCCATCCCTGCATGCCCGGTGGAGAGGGAAGCGGCTGTTTAAGACCTCCTCGCTGGAGAATCCAGACTCCACACCCACCGACATTGTAGCAGAAAATATAAATAAGACCTAACTACTTAAAAACAGACAACAAAAAGGACTATCTATTGTTTGGTGCTGGTCGATGACGGGGTGCCTGTGTATCAGGACACGCGCCACCCTGGCTGCTGTGTCTTTCTGCCTGACAACACAAAGCAGGCAGAGAAGAGAGGAGAGCACGCGTCGGAGTGAAACTTGAGAAACGTCGAGTCAGCTGCAAACTGCGGGCTGGATTCACATTCCTGACTTTTGTTCTCCTCCCTCTGCTGCTTCACTGTTGGCAAAGTGTTTGCAAGAGCAGTGGCGCCACCTTCTGGACAGTCAGAGTAAAAGCAAAAGAGGCGTTCATGTTTTGTATGGCCACCAGGGAGCAGAGATACCCCCAAATTTCTCAATTTAATTCATTTCAGTAAGCTTTATTAGCATGACATTTATTGTGTGTTGCAAAAGCACAGTTACAAAAATTAAATGCATAGACAATTAACACATTTTAAAGGAGAAAAAAAACGCACATAGATAGATCATCTGTACTGAGTATGGGCTGAAAGTCCTAAGGTCAGAACGGAAGACACCTCCTAAAGTGGTTGAGAATGACCCAGCTAAGACTTTCAGATGCTCCTGAGACAGACTGACAAACTGGTGATGGGCTAACCAATCGGACATTGTGTTGATCGACAAACAACAGAAGAAGGCAGTGGTGACAGATGCTTTGCTTTTATTTTGATGTCCTCCTACTATGTCTATTGTACGCACCAAACACCAAGGCAAATTACTTGTATGTGAAAACCTACTTGGCAATAAACCTTATTCTGATTGTGAAAAATTAGATGGTTGACACAGCACAATTAAACTAAAATAGAGTTCTAGGTTTATTCTGTGTCAATTTATTGGTGCTTATTTAATTTAAGTAAAATTGTTTGACACTGGAGACATGACGTCAAGTCAAGTCAACTTTATTTCTGTAGCACATTTTATACAACAAGCGTAAACTCAATGTGCTGAGGATACATCATACATGACAAGCATAAAATATCACACAAGATAATAAAGTATTACATATCTAAAAACAAGCAGGACACAATAAAAACAATCAAAATAAGATGAGTGGATAAGTGGATTAAGGAACAGTCTCACAGTCTGGGATTAGAAAACCAGACTTACATAGTGAGAGGCAAAATTTAGGATGTTTATAAGATGTGGACACCTTCCTCACAGTTTGTGAATGACCTGACTTTGTAGATAGCTGTGATCAGACAAAGATGGGTGCTACCACTGACACTCCAAGGCATTCATTCATTCATTTTCTGTAACCACTTATCCTGTTAGGGGTCGCGGGCATGCTGGAGCCTGTCCCAGCTGACACTGGGTGAGAGGCAGGGTACACTCTGGACAGGTCACCAGACCATCACAGGGCTGACACATAGAGACAGACAACCATTCACGCTCACATTCATACCTATATATATATATATATATACATTTATTTCTTTTTTATGTTTGTCTAGGTTTCAGTTTTATTTTGACAGTTTTGTCATTTGGGATGAAGGGATCGTGTTTGAGGATGCTTGTTCTGTTTATTCAAAATGGACAAGTAAACATAATGGGAAAAAATGTTTGATACTCTGCACTACTGAATCACAGCCTTAAATAATGTGTTCATACTGTAAAACTGCAATTAGTAGTCTGGGCTATTATATGCTTAAATCATTGAACTCAACAGGCGTTTATATGGGACAGTCCCTTAATTCCTCTCACACAAAACTGTTGCAAAACATGTGAAAATACAATCAGAATTGTTTATTTAAACCAGTATGAATACAACTTGTTATAAAAATTAGGCTTCAAATATCAACTATGAATCATTCATTTGACCTAGTTTCGACAGGCAGTGCATCAGAGAGAGAGTTATGACACTCATTTTTTGGCACCCAGGATATCAACACAACACCACTTTATCCTTTTATGGACTAAAGGAATATGAATAACTTACAGGGTAATTGAGGAAAGGACATAGGCTTATATTCTGACTTTACTGCTTCAGAGGTAGGGAGTCACCACTTGTTTTTTTTCCATCTCTCGTGTTCACCAGGCTGGTGAATCTGAATGAATTACTGTCTTCTTTGGTTCTCATGGTTTCAGTAAAATGAGCTAATGATTGAATTGTGGAGAATCTAACCAAGCTAACGATATGTAGCATCTCCATACTGCCAAAAGTTTAAACATTTATATTTGTATGTGCGATCTAGGCCTAAGCTCAAGTGGATAGCCAACAACCTGTTTTATACATCCCAAGAGCTTCTATAAAAATGAACTGCTTGGCAACCAGACCAGACATCTAATTGAGACAGGCGTATGTGTTAATTTCATTTAATTCACTTCCATTTTTTGTATTTTATTTTATTCAATTCAATAGCACTTTATTTATACCAAAGTAAATTCTTGTGCCAGAGAATGCTTCAAATTACAGTAACACTAAGTACACTAACCACAATTTTAACTATTCACAACTAGTAACAACCAGAACAACCGATGGGTTCCCCAGGTCAGAGTCACTCACTGGGCCCAGTTTTAGAACAACTGTATTAAATATCTAAAAATATACAATTATACAAGATAGAATTGTTTCAAGGAGCAGAAGCAAAAGCCAGTGTCTTATAGAATAACAATAGGAGTTCAATAAGTGCAAGAGTTACTAAAAATAAACTGAAATGTCAGAAAAAAAGAGACTGCCCTTGATAATCAGTGTTATACTGAATATATAACAGTGAGAGGTAGAATTGCACATGACTGAGAATATGATCTTGCACTACACTGACAAGTGATCATGACACTGAAGAATAATATTGCACATGATGTGATAGATATTGCACAAGATATTGAACAGTAGTAATGTGCATTATATTAAGTAATAGTGCACCTGTAGGTGAATACTGCAGTCTGTGTCCTTTGTTTCAGCTCTCCTCCCAAATGTGTAGCCACACCTGGCTAGTAAAAGGGACTGGGTGTTTAATTGGGACTAGGCTTTCATTTGAAGTTTTACAGTATTTTTCAAGTGTCTTAAAACAACAATCACATGCCCAAATCCACGGTGAAAGCACTGTGGGTCACTTTAATTGTTCCTCTGGTTCATACTAGCCCAAAGAGATTCCTCCTCAAAGAGATTTCAGTCAGAGTGACGTGACGTCAAATTTCTCTTTAAAAATTCATTCTTAACTTCAACCAAAGCTAATATGAGGCTTCAGTAAGTTTGCCAAATCAATTGGATATCCTCCAAAGTTAAGACTTGGTGCTAAAAACACAGACTTTGGCAGATATTCATTTGATAGTCTGACTCAGACTGCTTAAGTCTCATGTAACTCTATAAAGTTATTTTGTGCACAAAAGAAGGACTGTGGGTTTTGTCCCTCATCTCTTACATTTGTCAGAATTATATCTGTAGCAACATCCAGTGATGTAGAGAAAGAATAACCTCACTGAGGAATTCTAATAGTCAAGTGTTATGTTTCTTCTTTACCACAAGATAGCAGTATGCAACAAGACATAGCCAATCACATCAGAGAAACTGTTCTGGCAGCTCCTGTCAAAGTATTATATCTGTACACTGGAGGGAGATATTGACTTAGTCGGTCACCTTAACTGCATGTAGTTTCCCCCCTGAGCCACAAGAAGCCAATTATAGTTTTATACCAATCAATATCAGCAGTCTGAGATCTACTTCTGACGTAATATATGAAGCCATGACGTTCATGGTTTCCTGGTCATCATTAATGGGTTGAATTTGTCAGCAACACAGATAAAGTAAGCACATGTTGTCCTGTTTTATTTTTACTCCACCAAACATCCATTTTTCTAAACCAGCTCATCATGCTGGGGGGTCGCAGTGTGCTGGAGTCTAACACAGTAAGCGTCAGGCGAGCTCTGGAGCTGTTTTCTGTTATGAGAACGGCTTTGGAACAAAGAATGTTAATGAACCTCGGTGAAGTGCGTCACACTGATATTACTGTGCTGATGTCATGCACCACTTCATCGGCCAGCCATTTAATATGGACCGTGGAGGTACTTCATTACCCAGTTTTCCCATGTCACCTCCTTCACCTCTCTCAACAAGTGACATCTGGGTCAGCATTTACAGTTTTTGGACACTCACTCCTAATCTTATGAAATCATGTGCGTAACACGCACGCTTTAATGAATATGCATGAAATAAATCATCGGATGATCCAAATATAGAACAGAGCGTGTCACTTATCGTCACACAGAGGAAGTTTGCACTCACATTGTGTTGAAAATGCAAATGGGCTGTGATGTAGGCTTTGTTAGACTGAGACACAAATACCCATGGATGATGAATATTTAGGGATTCCTCAGATTTTATATATGTATAAGAACAGGAAGCGGGGGCTAACTCAAGACTTGCTATAGTTAAGGGTCAGCAGTAGCTCAGTGCACCCACAGGGACTGGCTTGGGAACCAGAGGGTCACCAGTTCAAGTCCCTCAAGTCCCTCCATGGATCATATATGTATAGGCTCTGTTTGTGCATGTGTGTATTTTGGGCCTTTGTGTGTGTAACATGTAAAAATAACGACAGAGTAAAAAGCTAAATTCCTTTTAAGGATTAGTAAAGTAGGCCATCCTCCTCGACTCCTGATTTAGGTCTTCCTGGCACCAAAGAAACTATATAGCCAATGATTAACTTAAAAGCAAACTTTGGTGTTTTTGAACCAACACCACATTTTCCCGTGTTTCTGTGTATAAGTGACTAATGGAGACGAAACATTTTTTAAATTGGTCCAGTATTGAGAGAGACCACTTCTGCCGCTGCAGCAACACAGGCAGCAATGTAATCCCTACAGACAATTGTGCATTGTCAATTTACTTCCACTAAAACTGCTTGTTTTTTGCCACTTATTATTCTAAGTGTCTGACAACATTACGGAAAGGATCTTTGCAGAGAAGTGAAATGATTTTCTGTACCTTTCGTTGATCTGGTCTGTTTGTTAGCGTGTGTAACCAAGTCTGGTTCTGTAATCTCGCACTCTCCACATTGTTGAAATCACTTAAATATTCAGCTATGCTTTCTGTAATCCAACATAACAAACTCCTCCCAGCACTACTCTCTGCAACTCTCACTCCCACTGTTGTTTGTCCGGCAACAAGTCACATCTCATTTCAGAACAAGACTTCCCCTTGGCAAGACTTGGTCACAATTTAAAAAAAAAAAAACAGATCACTGAAATGTGTTCAACCATTTCTGTTTGCACTTCTCTGAGTTGTTTTTTTTTTTTCATCCTTTGCACAACAATTTCAGTCACTTTTCAATGTTCAACACTATCAGTTCTTCTCAGGATAGACTGTCTGAAAATCTGCACCATAATCCCGATATTTAAACAATACTGTGTCTCCCCCTAACGTGGTCATACAACGCAATAAGCTGACACTCAGTGCATCTTTAAATGAGTAGGCTACCCCACCGATTTAGAATTGCACCCCTTTAACATTGTTCGACTCATTAGCAGATGAAATAAAACAACAAAAGAACAAAATGAAAAAAAAAAGAGTCAAAATCCAGATATATTGTCTTTTTTGTTTCATGCATTCTTCTTCCCTGTAAAAATCTGGCTCCTACATTACCCACAATGCAACTTTCACAATGCAAAAACTTTAAAAAGAATTAACATTCGATGTTTTAGAACACTAAGGAAGCAGTAATAATACTGCTAATACACTGTTCTCCAAAAAATATCCTTAAAAAAGGCCTTTTTCTTATATCACTGGTAAAGCAAATAAGTGTAAAACATAATAGCCGAAAGTAATTTGCCCTGTGCTTTTAGAGACGAAAGTAAAACTGTGAGATCTAATTGTATTTTATTACAGTCATTATAGATCAGTTTGGAGTGGACGTCACAGGAGCAGTTGCACGCGCATTGTGGTGGCAGAAAAACAGCAGACATCAGAGAGAAATGCTTGAGATATCTGGAATAAAAATGTCTTGTGCCGTTGGAAACAGACAGGAACACAAAAAAAGATAACCTTCATTTTTATAGAAAACCATCACCAAGGATGTCGTTTGAAGCCAAATGAAGACTTTTATGGTTGCTAGAATTTGATGTAAACAAAAAGTCATCATAATATTCACATGTTCGATTCATAAAGCTCTACACCCAGCCAACATTTGTATGTGGGGCCCATGTAGGTGGTAAATGGGCTAAAATGGGCCCCATGTGGGATTGTCTATTGGTTCCCACATGCCCAGATGTGGGCCCCACATAGGTTATGCTAGGGCTACCTGGCTACGCAAAATGGGCATCTTATCTGGGACCCACTTAGGTAAATCACCCATGTGGGCAACTAGGGCCAATGTGGAACCTGTGGACAGTCCCATATAGGGCCCATTTTTCTGTTCATTTACGACACATATGGGTCCCACATACCACTGTTGGCTGGGCAGTTACAGCAGGAAATAATATTCAGGCCTATATTTACATACACCTCGTGGCAGCAGTATTTACGTTGTTCTTAAATGCATTCAACAATGAAAACAAGTTGAAACTATCCAAGTCAAGAAGGGCAGTTTGCCATCAGTATATAGTTGTTTGGCTTGTTTATCCCTTATATAGCTTTGTTTTATGCCTTTGTCGCTTGTTCAGTAGCTCAGGAAGGTTTTAAGCAGACAGCGTTAGCTAGCTAGCATGCTAGCAAGTTGATAATTTGTACTTCCACATTAAATTATATTACTAATCAAGGACAGTAAGCCAAATCCATACTTGACAAACGTGAATTATTAGTATTATTAGCCCACAAAATACATCATCACCGTTTACAAACACAAAAAGGGTCAATAGAGCGCCCAGCATGGATGGATTATTGAACAAACCTACCTGATACAGGTGCCCAAAGTGTCAGGAGCCCACCTATCTTTTACCTGCAAAACAACAGCCGTATTAACACGTACAGACCAGAAAGAGACACAAAATGACAACAAATAAACACAAAAAGACCCAAGAGAAATGCAAAACAACCATTAAGACACACAAAATGACTAGAAAGAGACGTAAAATGACCCATAAGGGATACAAAAGGACCACAAAGAGACACAAAAGGACTACTAAGAGACAGAAAATGACCCTTAAGAGACACAAAAGGCCACCTAAGAGACACAAAAGGACTACATAGAGACACAAAACAACATAGAGGCAAACATCACAAGGTCTGTGTGTCATGCTCCTATGTAGGACAGGTGGTGGGACCTTTTGCATCTGTTTCCTGGGGCCCATTGTCTCATAATCCATCCATGGCGCCAAGCATTTAAACTATTCATTACATATCCCCATGGTGAATGTACTCCTGAAGTGGGTCACGTAAGGCTGTAGTGTAACATAAAGAGTATGGTTGCATTGTTGCATTGACAAAAAAAATCCCTTGAGGCTGTCAGGCAGTACAATGAGGACAGCACAGTGTCTTTTGTTCATCGCCTACGCCCTCATCATACAATGTGATTAATGTCACACAGAGAATAGTTCCACTCTCCTAACAAGGTTTAGAAGAACACAGTCAGTAAGTTGCTAAAGTGGTTTGTAATCCAAAAGGACAACAGATTTGTAACGTGAAATGGTATCACAGTGTTAGTGATCAACAACAACACATTTACAGTAAAGTTACCTGAGCATGCATTTTGAACAGTTTCACTAATAGTTCAAACAGTGTGATACAAACTGAGCCAAAAAGCAAACATATAATTTGGTTTAGATTGTTGGTAGCCTGACCCAAATACGAGGACAGAGTTAAATCTCTGAGGGCAATTAATTTGGTAAAATTCCCAAACACAGCAGTCTGTAAGATGTATTTGTACTTTTAGATCACCTCGTCTGCTTGACTGTTATGTGACACTGACCCTGTTTACACCTGGTATTAACCAGCGTCTTCAGCGATCAGATCACACATGGACATCTCTAAGTACAAGTGTGAATGGACCCAATGAATCCTCAATGCGTCCTCTATGCATCAGACCGTGTTTAGTGGTGGTTTGCGCCACAAATGGCAACATTCTTTCAGCAGTGTGTACGGGCAATGTGTCCTAGGCAGCACTGAGGGACTACTCAGCTGACGTCCTTGTCATGTCCTTGTTGCACTTGTCCCATGATGAACGAGCTTCAGGTCTGGGATGTGTTGTAACACACAGTAAGGTGAAAGCAATGTCATGGGACCTTACAACGACGTCAGAGAGATGTTGGAATCTTACATCGGACACACATTAAATTTTGAATGAAGTGAAAACTAGGTTGATGATATTTTAAAGGTCGAACACTGTTAAAATTTTATGTTGTGTGGGTGTCAACATCGCAATATGCGATGTGCCTGTGAAACTCCTCTCCGTGATATTTTGGTCTTTGCCGCGAGTCTGTTAAAAAAGTTGAACTTTTTCTGTGGATTTTGTAGACCGTATGACAGTATGCTAACTTTGCTAACAGGCTGCTAACTGGCTAACAGGCTATTTCCGTCAATTCAGTTGCCTGTGTCTGATTAAAAATAACTTGTTTATCTAGTTTTTACACATTGTGAATGCAAGTAATGTTATTCTGCTAAAATATAGTTTTACATTATATACAGTCAGATTGTAATTATGACATTCATATGTCTTTTTAATTACATATTTCATAAAAAGTGATGTACCTGACAGGCCCTGTTTCTGTCATGCTAATGTTCCAAGTGCATATTCCAAACTACTGGATGGCGAAAAGCGGACACACTTGGCCTCTTCCCTATGGCTACAAGTAGTTTCTGTCAGGTGTCTATCCATCTGCAGAGAAACGCACTTCCTTGTGTTGGACACTAGAGGCATCATCCGTGTACGGATCTATGGACACCAGACACATACATAAATGGAAACGAGGCGTTTTATTCTAATGCAAGGTGTGAACAGGCGTACTTAGACCTGTCCACTTGTGATCAGGTCACCCAAGACGCACGTTAATAACAGGTGTAAACAGAACCACTGTATGGTCTTCAGGAATGGGCGAGGTGGTGTGTTAGGTAACAGTGGTAAAAAAAAAAAAAGAGGTTGGTAATAGATTGCTGTGAGTAGAAGTTAAAACTGAATCATTAAAGCATTTTTGTGGGTGAATCATATTCAGTTCTGTTGAGTGCCAAGTCAGTCTCATGAGTTATCTTTCTGTCTCTTCATGCGTCACTCCATTGTGAATTTATGGACCTGCTGCCACTTCCTGTGTCTTGATCTCTGTCGCTGACCTTGATTACACACCTACTCAGGAATGTCCGCTGATAGCTTATCAGCCTGGGTTAATATCCCACCTGACTGCTGTCTGTTTGCTCAGATCAGAGGGACTGACCCGAAACGAGCTCACATCAGTCCACTTAGTCCTGCCTTTACATCAATACTAATCACCCTGCTGAAGTGAGGGAAGCTGTGCCTCAGCTCTGACGACACCAGATTAGACTACTGTATGTGTCAAATTCAAAGAGTGAGTGCGCCATTCAAGAGGCACGGCACATCCTATTTGTCATGCACACAGACATGGTCTTC